>OX465579.1:113720479-116207979 GCA_950022655.1 Alentia gelatinosa
GGCATTACTATTCATCTATGATGTCTAGGGGTCTGAATTTCTAAAGCACTTGTGTGGTTTGGTCCCGTAACGAAAAAATCGTCTAGATAATTTATACAACTTGTATAACCTTGTCCAGCCAAATACTCCACCACAAAATCAGATACCGAATTAAAAATAAAAGGGCTGCTTTTCGACCCAAAACATAAGCGATTATCAGAAAAAATGATTCGCTCACTTTCTGGAAAAAGCCAAGAAAAACCCTGATACTTTTGATGCGAAGGAGATATATGAACTGCTCGGTAAGCATCTTTTATATCCGTTATACCACAGAAACCATTGGGAGTTATTAACTCTCCTGCCATGTCTATGTTTTTGAATCTAAAACGTGGAATTGAATTCGTGACTGATACCTTGCCCTCATCGAGTTCTTTTTTTATCTTGTCACACATTTCCCCGTAAAAGGGGCCAGATTCAATCGAATCGTAATTTTCACGATAGTAGCTGGTTTGTTTACTTGGATCTAAAATATCAAACCCTCTACAAATTCCTGACAAGACAAAACGAGCATTATCAGACGGTTCATCCAACGATATTACAGCTGAGGCAAACCTACATGGGAGTAATTGAATTTGTTCATCGTTAAACGTGTAACAACAAGTACAACTGCCTTCAAGACATGAATAGAAAACGGGGTAATGAAAACCATAACCTGCGTCAATGCAAAAACGATAATTGTCGATTTAAGATACACTTTTACAAGTATCGGTTGTACAACCATAACAAATAGTCACTATTCCTTGCTCTTTATCGCATAAACCACATTCACAGAAATGAACGATATTTCTCAAGCCAACACCGAGATCAGATGCTGATACATCGTGACTGAAACACACTTTTCCTATACCAATATCCCGTTTACTACTGTCGGATTCCTCACTCCGATAATCTTTATCAATTCCAACAAAACCATCCATTATCTGGTCATGACGATAAAAATTTGGTAAACCTTTGGTTGAATATTCGACCTGGTAATTCGTTTTACATTGATCTACAAATTAGTTATCTAAACAACAATCTTTTTCTGAAACAACGTCTTTTGGAATCAGTGGAACCTTGGTTCATTTAGAACTTTTTAGTCTCTTGATGGCATCGCATTCACACTTGGAGTGTTCGGCATCACATGCCGCGCACCTGTGGTCATAATGACAGTTCTTGAAAGTACATGACCCCTCTTGGTAACTTATACACAACAACGGTTTACCGTCCTTTCGTTTGACCTTTGTGGAGCCCTTCTTGACCGTTGCTGGGATCTTTTTTCTTACTACGTCTCACGTTGCTTCCATCCCTAGGAAACGTGTAGAAAGTTCTTGGTCACCTGCTGTGAAGGCTGAGAGGCCTTCCTTTACTGCCCTCCTCCTTACCTCGATGTCGTATTTCACCAAGGCGGCAGTCGTGTAAGTGCGGGTATCTGCCTTTTCTGTCAGAAAGGCCACATGCCGCAAAAGACCCTTGATGTCTTTTCCTTCCTCTATAAGCTCCATGGATAGCTGAGTGAGCAAATTGATTAGCAATTCGAATGTCATTGGCTTAGAGCGATCCTCCTTGCTTAGAAAGCGTTTTAAATCGTATTTGCGCTCTTTCTTTTTCCTACAGTGTTTGGCATCTCGCGATGCCCAGTATCCATGCTTTGATCTACGACGATGTCGTTTATCCTCCTCTGAACTCGTCTCCGTAGTATATCCCGTTGAATCCGTCTCGGATGACCACTCCCGCCTGCTCCTGGACTTAGAGCGCGCATGGGGACTAGCACATGTCGCCTTTCTCGTCGCCCTAGAATAATCCTCCTCCTTCGAGGACTCATCTGAAGCAACAGCTTTTGTAATTCCGATACTTTTGCGGCTACTGGTCACCGTAGATGTCTTTGGGTCAACCTTGTTAGCCTGTAATCCCGAGGTAGTATCGTGGTCACTCACCCGCTACCGCTGCTGATCGACCGCCAACACGCTAAGCTGCCCGTCCTTGCTGGTAGATGTGCTCGCTTTTTCTTCGACCATTGTAGACTTTTTGCTTTTGCCTTTGACATGTAGCGCAATACCTTTGTCGCAATGCCATTGGAAATACAGCCGGATGGCACCGCAAAGCGTAGACTAGCGCCGATAAAAAATTTTCAAAGCTCAACACTCCGTCTTGGTTCGGCAGTGCTGGATCTATGGTGGCGCGGTAACACCTAGCGCCACCTCGAGTTAGAATACGGGTGATGAACAGTGTTGCCCTCTGGTGTATTCGGTGAGGAAATATATAACCTTATTATCGTATATATTAAGGTAGACATCTATGTGTATGCAATAATTAGACTATTCAGAAAGGTAATATATTGATCAAATCCTATTACTGTTACTGTAAGATATTTCTAGCTTGAGTGCGTAGTAGTAGGAGTAGTAGGCCTGCTCTGTTCATTAAGAATTTAGAATATATCTCAATGTATTTTCCAGAATCCATTTACATGAAGATTTTACTAGAGTCTTAACTTTAGCGGTTTTACCTAAGCCTACACAATAGACTCACTGGGTACTTTCATTCCATAAAACTGACAAAGCAGTCTTCCAAAATGAAAATGTCTGACACTGTAGAGACAAGGAGTAGTGAAGTCACAATCTGTACGTAAAAGATATTTCTCGCAGATTGCATCTAAATGACGACAGTAGGAAACCTCATCCAGTGTAATGCTTCTTTCTGTAATGCAGAAAGTTATGGATAAAGACACACTAGTACTGAGCACTATGTCTATCATTACTGTCTCGCTCACTCGTCTGATGCAGATAGTATGTATGTACTATTCTACACCACCTAAGGCACATTTTGTTTTATCTTATTACAATAAAAGTTGCTATGGTTTGTTACATAGACATATGCTAAAATGTTCTATTTTTTCTCAGATATGGCGTGATAACAATGAGTCATAAAATGGGCGCAACATCCGGGCAATTTGATATATATGTTTTTAACTGAAACTGGCACAAAGGTGAATCATCTTTAGGCTACTCTGAGCTATTTAGCTCAACTTTCATGACCAACAATTTTCTTATGAAAAACTAAAGGGTGAGCATTATTGTTATGACATCTCTAAAATTCTGGGCGCTAAATATGGATGGAACCACATCATCTAATACATCATCATGAAATACAGCTTTCAACTAAAATATACTCTCCGAAAACAAATAGCTCAATAGAAATATAGAGTATTTCTTAACGAATAAACATTTCAACAACAAAAGAAATCCACAAATGTTCCCCTGAAGGGGGTTCTATGTCCGACCATCAACATCCTCCAAATCTACGCTGAGAAAGAGGAAGCGGAAACTGGGAAAGATTTACTCCGAATATACATTTTAGCGTTTTTAAGGCCTAAAATTCTATATTGTGATGGTATGTAAGTTTACTAAAGAAAATCAATAACGACGTCATACTTGTGATTGAGACACTGGCATCAGGATACAAGTCGGACAGGATTTCCTTCTGTTATACCTCAGTCATGATAAAAATAAAGATATTTTCGGGGATAAAGACTTCAGGATAGCAACCTGCGGGTCATCCTATTGGACAAATGTGGTTTACATGTTATCATGTCATTTGTCTGCGTGTAAAACATGAAAATAAGTATGAGGATATTGAATTGCATAATATACTAAACAATTGCAATAATGCAATCTAATCCCTCGTGCCTTTGTTGTGTAGATCATACCGGCGTATTGAGTGATATTTGTTCCTCATTTACAGTAGATGCTTCCAGTTTGTGTTTATATTTGGTATGCTATTCACGAAAAAATCTGAGATTAAAATGTGGTACCACTCATATTGGTTCTGCCCTGTGCATCTCCAAGCTATCTGTAAAAGAGACCATCCTCATCGGAAAACCAGTTGCAGCCTCTATTTTTCTGAAGGTGCACTTTGACTATATGTGGGATATTAAGTGAAACAGTTTGTTATTTCTTAACAGGTTAATACAAGTTTATTATACATTTCCATTCATTTCAAACCAATGTTAACAAGTTATTTTGGCGATCTCTTCAGAAGGAGAGAGGTATTATTTGCAAAGTTCAAGGTCACTGGGCAGACTACATTACCGGTCCTAATATTTATTAGGAAAGGCATCCAGTCTAGATTTGGCTCGGGCCATAATAAGTGTGAACCCATAATTTTGGCAATGGATCTAGTCTATGATTAATTTGATATGTATGTAAGATGGGGACTCACCAGTTACAAGCACCTGAGTGGTGGATCTCTGTGGATCTCATGATCGGAAAAACGAACAATTGCGCGGGGTACTGTAGCTATCGCTTGGCCGGCTTAGCCAGTAGTTAAGCCACTGCAGATACACTTAAGTGGGATTCACACGATGGGATTCATATACCTCACAGGATGTTTGTCTGAGACAGATCCTGCTGGGATTCTGTACTCAACACAATTTCTTTGTCTAAATCATAGAGTTCCATTGCCCTGAGGCATGTTTTTCACTTGCAATTGTTAGCGACACTTACCCCTAAAAAGGAAGAGAATCTCATGAGATTTAGAGCCCTGTGAGGTACATGAATCCCATCGTGTGAATTCCATTTAATGTGCATTCCAATATTCTTGCTAGTACCCTACTTAGGAATTGATCAAATCCTCCGAATCCGACGCTGAGCTAGACAGCCAATATCTGACGACGATCTCATATTGTTGGAATCGTATGTTCAGGCGTTCATCGTTACCACGATATATATATGCTACTTTGCAGAGATGCTGTGCAAGGGCCGTACACCGAATGATGCCGAGAGACATTACCAAATACAATATGAATCTGTGTGGGCTTTTACCATTAGCTTAGTTCAGCAGTCAGTGACACGTTCTACACATAGGCCTTTAAAAAAGGGTAAGACCGAGGCATATGACACCTTAGCATTTTTCACACACTAAAATCTGGGAAAATTGCGATATAAACTATCCGTACCATTGTGTTCCTCTTACTTCATACTGAAATATAGTTCAGTAATCCTGTTATCCTTAAAACTTTAGATTTGGCATACCTGAAGGTACTGGATTTCTGATAGCTGATGTTCTATGTAGCATAGTATCATTGTTAACTTGATTAATTTTGTTTCATTTTCACATATTTGCTTAAACAAGATCTAAATCTCTTTTGGGAGAGGGGAGCCATAGTGAGGTTGCCCTAATTAATAAGATAAATGCCATTCGAATTATATCTTTTCTATCAATATTTTCTCCTTACAAATCATATAAAAGTCAACACTGATACTGCAAAAACGTACTACCAAGGTTAAAGCCATAAGGTAAGTTCGGCCGGGACCCTTGTGCATGATGAATGTCGATCGTTTTTAAAAGGAGTAAATGTAGCTTTACCGCATGGCAGTTCCGGTGGTTCTGCATTCTTTATAGTAATAATGCATTTTAATCGGACACCGCCAATTATGCCTTATCAAGGTGGCAGAGCTTAGATGAATCATTGATTCAGCCTGATCTAATGGTTGCCAAAACAAGTTCATTAATGCCCCAAGAGCAGAGAGCATGTTCTTATGATAGCTATGGAACTAAGGAACTGAAGAAGCAGTAAATTCATGCTGTTGAAAGGGAAACCATGAACCTTGTGTGGATACTGATGGACTACATACGTTTTAATACTTTATCTCGAAGCGAGTGTCTCCATGGTAGTGGAAGTTACTGGCAGAATACTTCGGACATTACTACTCCTTCGGTACTCCTTCGGGTTGGATGGTTAAGATGATTTTATCTCGTGGAATTTTAACCATATTAAAGTTAATCTCCCAAGGCCTTGACCAAATGAATCTGTAATCCATGGGATCTCTGCCCCACAGGGCTTTCACCTCCATATTAATTATTCTCGGATGTTAACCTTTCAGCTAGCTGGCCCCTATGGTTTGTAATTTGCACTGTTACGATGTACCATATTATCTTATTCTGAAAAGATTCTTTTCGATTTGAATTACTTTGTTGACAATGTCAAGTTGAGCATGACGTGATTAGGTCACAGATTTCATATTGATTATATATTGTTGTACTTCCAGCACTACAATTTGTTTATGTTTGCTAGAATTTGAAGCTTGATGTGTATAGTTTATGGTCGTGAAAATGTTTGATTGAGGGTGCTGGATAGGAGTAGGTCCGAAAGAAGTGTGAATAATAATCTTAAACTTAGAATGTAATCGGGGGCGTGATCGCTACGTTAAAATTGGAACATTTCAAGGCATGACGCCAACATGCAAGTTGAAAAAGCTTTAGATATCGAGTGGGGGAGTGTATTTTATATCCCAATCGGATAGTACTTTTATAAATTGATCATAGTAGTGCACGATTTGCAGTTTTCTCAGGGCGACTTGCCTTTATGTAAGATGAAAATGTGACACCGTGAGTAGGGCATGAAATGTTTTCTTGATTCTGGCTGCCTCTGATCCTCAATGTTTCAATGTGGCGTCTTTAGGTTAATTTCAACGCCTGGATACTGTTGCTTTGGCGAGAGCTGAACACGATGCTGTTGTATCGTACATTTACTTTTTATTGTTAATTAAATTCATTTTCATCACATGCATGCCAAAAAAGAGAGATATACAATTGAAAACCTACAGAAATTGCTGCCCTTTATCGTCCAGACCCGAACCTTGTACACAAAATATGAAACGTTCGACAAAAAACTAGAAAAAGTACTTGATGACAGACATAACTTCTCGTTCAAGTGAGCCCTCTAAACTTTTGCTTCTATTCTGAAGTAATACCATTTACAGGATCATTAAGGTCATCAAGTACAAATCATTCAGACATTGCAATGCCAGTAGACAAATGACAGATACATTTATTGATCGATCAACATCAACGTTTTCACCATGATCCATAATCAAATGTACACTTCATCAGGGATGCAGTGGCCATGAAATTGGGCTGAGCATTGAAATGCCATTATCCTACTGCTGTCCTATAAACAACCCTCTTTTACTGTGAGAAACAGGCTTCCCCTGTACAAACGCTTCCACAATTTGTCTAGAAAATTCAGATTATCTCGAGGAGTACCAAGCCATTTCAAGTACCTTGTTAGCGTCCGGAGGGTCCCAAGCAGCAGTGTGACCAAGAAAGTATTTTAGTGGGGTCTCCTATCATTAGTAGACTAGTAGGACAGCACAAAGCTGCAAACCCCTGTATGGTACAACGATGAGAACATGCCAAACCAACGGTAAACTCTTGATTTGGTATACAACTTAAAAATCATTGGAAAGATCTGTATACTTCAGATAAACAATTTGTCACCTGAAAGAACTTGTTGAGGAGGGATGGAAAGGAGCTGGGCTGAAGAGGTATTAAAACTGAGGGGATATCACATGGCCTGACAAAATCCGTCGAGATTTCCTACTTAGTGAGGATTCTTCAATAATCAAGGAGTCATAAGATTATATGCGAGTGTGATTAGAGCATCAACAGTTCATATGGCTTTGACTTAACGCAGTTTTATTTTAACTTACCTAAGCAGGGGACACACCAATCGACAAAATGCAGCAATTTCCGTAATTGCCAACACAAAATGGTGTGTATATGAGATATTATTTCAGAGTAATATCCCCCACCGATAATTTAGCGTTTGAGAAGCAATAATAAGGTAAAATATATAGTATTAGCTCACATACAAGCCATTTTGTGTTGGCGATTCCGGGAATCGCCGGGTTTTTCGGTTGGCCAGTTTTTGCGATTGTCTGACATGTGTTACCCGGTTTTATTCAGGACTCGTCTCGTTGTATCCTGGGGCAATGTGCACATATCTGTTGTATGTGTGGCACACGAGGTCGACATTAACGAGGCCCAGCTCTGCACCATTCCTCTAAGCGATAAGCTGTTTGTCATGGACAGCTGATTCCAGATATATATAGTTTACACATGTTGCTGATAATGATGCATCCCTTGTTTGCTAGATTTGAGGACCTGGAGGAAAAGGACGATCCTTTGTTTATCGCAGCGGAGAGTATATGGCACTAGCAATACGGGATGGAGTTGCACTATAATGTAAAATTTGATAAAACCGGGTGTTTAGTTCACGTTAGATTTACGTAGATGTTAGGTTACAGGAGGTACTTCAAGGTTGGGATAAAGGATACCTCCAGACAAAATATGATTTCAAAATTGATTTTTTTTTGTAAAGGAAATGAAGCTTTGCATCTTTTTAGAAATGATATAATTGATTAGTCTCTAGTAGCATATGTTATATAAGCATATGATTGTAATGTTAAAAGTTTATATCTTAATATTCCAAAATGCAAAATTGTTAGATGTGTCATCCGGATGACTGCGGGAACAGTCCTCCTTTCTGTGGTTTGAATTGATTGATATTTCGGGTTGAAAGAGTGAATGATCCATAACATAACCTCTTTGATACTTTCGCTGATGTATGTTGTAGTGACCTCTGAAATAAGGCCGTACACAACCTCCATTCGATAATTTCTCTATGCCTGAACACAGTTTGAAATGCATATACCTTGTGATCTATGCAACTTTTTCTTTATTGTCCTGGTAATGTTTCCCATTTCGTTCGATGACAAACAAAGGTAATTGAAGATTCCTTTTTATGTGACTATATTTCAGCCTCAGGACCAGAAACACCTTTGCAAATACTACACTCAGACAGAAGGATGGCATACACAGCTTTCCGTCCTCTACTGCCTTTTCTTATTGTACATCTTCTGCTTCTTTTTCTTTTAATTCCTACCAAGGTTACATTTTGCTGAAGGGGGTAATTTTACCTGATCTTCTCTCATTCTGCCATTTTGGAAGTTGATCTTATCACATGTTGGAATTATTATCTATAGACCTCGGGCTAGTTGTTTGAGTGTCACAATTATTTTGCATGGGTCCCTCATTTGTGGGAGACCTTTTTCCGTTTGCTTTCGGCACTTCCCCCATTCTTATCCGAAGTGGTATGCTGATGTAAAGTAAAAAAAGATTCCTCACGGGTTTTTGAGTCATGATTGACCGAACCAGGGCTGCAACACCACTATGGTAATTTTCCACACACGTGGACAATTAAATTTCATCAATCAGATGACGAACAATAGTCGAATTAGTCCCAATTTTTCCTATAAAGGAATTAACAGTTGCAGGCTCTCGCGAAGAGGTGGTCAATAATAGTTACATAATTCAATGTAGAATCTCTTATTATTGGTACACTTAATAACAAGATTTCCATGATATAAGATTTACTATTCCTTTCTGTGCTGTTCTGCTTATTTGACAACTTTTACTGCTGTTTCCCGGGCTCTATACATGCCTTTGCACATTGCATGGTGCACTTAGCCCATATTCCCCGCTCCTATGGATGTTTTTCATGCTGCACGAACATAACCGCGAACAATTTGCATAATGGCTTCTCACCAGATCTACTGCCGACTAAGAAAGGACATGTGGTTTTGATTTATTTTATTGCATTAGTGTATCCATAATCAAAATGAACTTACTGTCGGCTGGAAAAGATCATGTGAGCTTGCCTTGCTTTATTTCGTTACTTAACTCACATTCACAGTGAACCGGATATAGGTTTTCATATGTTCCGTGCATGTATACAGGGAACGTCGCAATCAGGGAAGACCTTTGATGATGGATTTAATCAGACGAACAGACTGTTTTGAAATCAGTAATCAAATTACACTGTCCGCGGTCCGCATAGTTTAAAACGTCAATAGATGAACTTTGAATGGGTTTTAGTTACTCATTTATCTATACAAAATATACAACAATATATTTGACATTTAATATAGGATTTCGACTTTCGTCTGGCCTGAAGTCCTGTTTTATGTCTCCGCTAATATAAGTCGGAAGCACATCTGCCGTTAGGCAAAGGTTGTAACTTTGTCATTCAGTCAACAACCGATCGTGTGATAATCACTATTGTAGTCGTTGATATCGAATAACGAACTTTGTTACTGATGAAGCCGGGGACACAAAAAGCGAGAAAAGGCAGAGATTTAGGGAATCGCCATAAAAAAGGCATATATATAACATTTGAGATTTGTTTCATAGTAATATCTCCCATCAGTAATTTAGTCACAGAAACCATAATCGGATCAGATATGAAATAATAGCTAACATACACGCCATTTTGTGTTGGCGATTCCGGAAATCGCTGCGTTTCTCGCATAGTGTGTCCCAGGCGTGGCTAGATTTTCACCATTAATTACAATGTACAGTTGGTCTACCATAGACACCTAGTATATAGTATGACACAGTGTAGACCGGTCTACTATAAACGCCAATGCATACTGCCAATTCGGGGTTGAATGGTTAGTTCCCAAATCGTATAGTTGTCGGTTAACTTGTCATAGGCAAATTACGTGAAGCCTATAAGACACCGACCCGACTGCTGTGCCCGATTCTACCTTTGCCCGATGGATCCGTCGGGTCTGTGACAATCTGCATCAATCAGGTCGATGTACGCACTTCACCGACCCGATTTTATTGCCTTTCCCGACGGGACAGGCATTACTACCATGTCAGATATGACCGACTCTCCCCGCACTTAAGATTTCGATGTACGCACTTTCACCGATTGTTACCGATTCTGAGTTGGCCGTTTGAATAGCGATGCTACCTATCCCCTAGTCTGATTCAGAAGTTCCTTATATCGATTTGTAGGGAAAACAGAGGCGATTATAGTTCTGAAAATCGTCTCCCGATATCTTTATTGAATCCGAAGTTATTAAACTTTGAATTAATTTCTATGATTCCACACCAGCGGCCCGTGGCTCACCCCGGTTGATAGGTTGATAGATGCTGTCATATGACTCGCATCAAGTTGGATTACATAATACTATTATGAAATAGAGTAGGATCATGATACACTCTAAAGTTGTAAGTAACGATAGATATATACTTGATATTCGTGATATAATTTGTATTTCTGACCTTCTTTTTCGCATATATAAATATGTCGCGGTCTATCACTTGCCCATATGACAGCTTTAGATTGTACATTTATATCATACGGTTCGGTGCGGTACTTAGGGATATTCAGTATCACTGTGTTAATTTGATTAGCACAGAAGTGCAACAAACATAGAATAATACAAACGTCCAAGGAATAAAGAATACATTGGCCAAGGGAATGTTAACAACAGGTAATGCCCCGTTTAGGGCTGAAAGATGAAGGATGACGAGACGGTATAGCAAATATTTTATCAAGGTGAATTTATGTGAAACTTTCCAATCACCTTAGCGTTTGCATGCATTGGTGCCCCAAAGCGTCAGCGCCGAAGAGTTCCAGTACAGACGGTTAGAGGTTGGGTTAAGACATTGTGTTGAATTCGTGACTAAAAGAACCCAAATTATTGTGAGGCAAAATCTTTTAACTAATGTATGTTATATGTATATGAGAAACAGGTATAAAGAAAAGGAAAAACATCCCGATTCAAGTTACACACTATTTACCAATTAGTCATAATCTGTTAGTAAAGAAATGCTCAATATTCGCGCCATTATCTAACGCTGCACCAAACTAACGCCTTTATGCATACATGCGCAATCACGGCAGTGCACGTATCGGCTGTAAATCGACTTGTTTTCATTTGTATACGCTTCTAATCCGCACCAGCGTATGAAGCGCATACAAGACTGATGTTTGAACAGACCTTATGTTATATATACAGTACCCAAAGTATGACTTCAGAAGAGTGGTGTTTTAATTGTGTGTATAATCATAAAAAATGGTTAAAAAAAGGGTTTATTATGACTTAATGACTAATGGAAAATGAATTATGCTACCAGTAGTGTCCCCAAGTGGCAGAGATCGAAACTATTGGATAGTGGTGTAAATACAACAGAATCAGGCATATATATATATATATATATATATATATATATATATATATATATATATATATATATATGAATCAGGCGTATACAGTAAAACCCCTCTTCCGGGACACCCCGCTTAAGGGGTAACCCCGCTTAAGGGGACAATTTGCTCGGAACGGAAATTTTCCCCTCTATTAAGAGTTTATTTTAACCGCGCTTAAGGGGACACCCTGCTTAAGGGGACACCCCGCTTTAGGGGACAGTTTTTCGGTCCCCAAGTGGCAGAGATCGAAACTATTGGATAGTGGTGTAAATACAACAGAATCAGGCATATATATATATATATATATATATATATATATATATATGAATCAGGCGTATACAGTAAAACCCCTCTTCCGGGACACCCCGCTTAAGGGGGAAACCCCGCTTAAGGGGACAATTTGCTCGGAACGAAAATTTTCCCCTCTATTAAGAGTTTATTTTAACCCCGCTTAAGGGGACACCCCGCTTAAGGGGTCACCCCGCTTTAGGGGACAGTTTTTCGGTACAGAAATGCATAAAAACCCCTCTTAAGGGGACAGTTTTGGAGGGACATCATATCAAAAACACTGAAAATCCAGTGACTTTCGGACCCGTTGACGGTAGGGTGTTAGAGGCCCGCTTACAGGTTAGCGGTGGCCGGTTCAGGGCGGGCTGGCGGCTTTGAAGGTGTGGTATTCAGTGAGCCATTGCGGCTCAGGGCGGCTCACAGTGAGTCGCTTATGCGGCCGCAGATTTCTCTCAGAAGTTACGGGGGGACATTGACCTGGAGAGTTGACCTGGACATTGACCTGGACAGTTTCTGCACCACCCACAACACCGACACATCTATTTATTTTTAGTTTATATACATTTATATTTATTTATATTCATTTATATTGTATAATTGATATGTATTTGCTTATTTGTATATTATTAATAAACCTTTTAACCTAATAACCATCGTTTCCTTCATTTATCTAGGTATTCTCTATTGTATAACCATTGGCAGACTGAAAACCCCGCTTAAGGGGACACCCCGCTTAAGGGGACAGTTGGCTCGGAACGGAGGGTGTCCCCTTAAGAGGGGTTCTACTGTATATGAATCAGGTGCCTACAGGTGAGGCGTATACACACGGGGAATAGGAGGACCTTGTATACGCAAAAGCATACCTATATACGCCGGGTGCATCTATATGTAAAAGGGTGGTTCTCGTGCAGTGTAAGGTTTTAAAGCTAAGATATTGAAGAACAAACATTGCTAAGATAGAGAAGCACTATTACATTAACTCGGCGTCCTTCCCTGCCAGATATTGCTCCCTTAGTTACCTTGCCCTATACAACCTCACTGATCCAGACTATCCTTCGCAAATGACACATGCTACACTATCATCTCAGGCATAAAAAGACCCTACCATCTGCTATAGACTGCCCTAGCATGTTTTATTGCTTTAACATTTTGAAAAGCACGCTTCTTGAGGAAACCCCCTTGTCTATTATTACAGAGATCAGAAGAAACCACCTGTTACTTTCTCTAGCCTTAGATGCTTCTCTACTCAAATAAAAATCCACAATTAATATCAATCCAGAATACTGCCAGACGTCTACAGCTCATGTGATCAGAAATGAATCCTCTATACTACTGTGCCCTGAGGGGCTTCACGATGGAAAGGCTAATGCCGTATTAATGTAATCTGATGGACGGATGGTACCATCTCAAAACCATACTGATGATCAGGAATATGATCACCATGAACTGTTCCCTTGGCAAGAAAGGCTCACTGAGACTCCCATCTCAATCCTCAACTTCTAATCGGCTTTGACGGTTATATATGTTCTCTAAATCGGCCAAGGAGTTTTCCGGGAGAGTCTGAAAAGTAAGACTATATTTCATCACCAAATGAAAAGTTGTTATCACGTATGTTAAGTTAGATGTAAGGAACAATTGTCTTGCATCCTTCTAATACGTTTTATTATCCATTCAGGACAAAGTGTCCATAGAAAAAACGTGGGAGTGTGTATCACCATACACGGGGTGTGCTACGCCGATAAAGGGCACATACTGAAAAATATAAGACACATTGGACACATACTGAAAAATAGGGCATACTGAAAAATAGTGCGTACCTAAAATGAACTTAAATCAGTAGGTCACTTGTCAGGAAAAGATGGATAATAGATTCAATGCAGGCTGTTTTAAAATAAAAGCGGTCGTATCTGAAACTAATCAATAGAATGTATGCATGCTACCACCTCTAGATGCTGTAATCGCTCGCTTGAATTATTGTTAACAAAAATTGTTCGATCCATGATCAATACATGATCTTAATTTAGGTTTCGTATTTTCTACATTTCATGAACCTAAATCTTACTTTAGAATCATGTTAAGTTTAGGCCTAAACTTTTAGAGTTCTACCTTCTCATCGGTGAATTCTTATCAGTGAAATGACTTGATAAAATGAATTTCTTAAATTTTGTAATATGCATCCTTCAGTAGCTACATATAACAACCACCTCATCGAGAAAGACATTCAAAGTCTAAGGCTCATGATTATTCTTGTAATTATTCTTTGAAATACAACTCTTCACGGAAGAAGCGAGAGGGATTTAGCTGTTACACATTACCTTAGCCTTTGTTACTGTTATCCCTCTGTGTACCATACTGCCTACTTTTACAATTCCCTCGTGCGCTGCCTCAGTTTGCAGGTCCCCCTACAAATGCCACGGCTATAAATAACAAAAGCATTCACAGGAGGTGGCGCGAAGTCCCCCGGCGGCGATCTATCTCCGGCCATGCGCAGTGGTGACCCTGCACTGACCTGCACCTCACCAGGTGGCGTATTGCGCCCTTCACTGCCGAAGCGCCCCCGGCGGCCGTGGCAGTGGATTCTGTCGACAGGACACAGTGCTGTGACGTCTAATTAATGTCATTATAAAGCAGTGCTCAGCCCTCCAGTGCCCTGACTGATTACAACATGGTCAGCACTGACCCCTGGGGCCCCGGTTCGACACGCCCACTCCCCTGATACGTCCGCAAGTCTCAGACCTGACGCGTCGTACGTTGCCAGATATTCAACGCCTCGTTCCAACACGAAATAAACCGCAGGTTTAATATCCTACATGCTGCTAACTGAACATTTTTCTATTAAAATGGAGTACATTGGCTATGTTGTTTTCAGCCACATGTGTTTTTTTTTTTATTGAAATCACAACAAAGACTGATGGATAATTTCGGTTCTGCAAGTCTTGCCCTAACAGAAGTAGAATTGTTGAACAAGAAGTTGTGATGGTTCATTCAGGGAGCCTTTCATTCCCAGTATATTCATTCCTTAACTTTGTCTACTACGTTTTCTTTCGCTTGATGGGATATTTCACGGTGAGAGCCGGCACAATGTCCCAGCTTTACTAATTCAAAGAAGGTCTATGCTCAAATTTGGATTTCACATCTGAATAATTAATTCCACTAAGCAAACTTCAGAACATTCACACAGTGGATTTTGTACTTCGATCTCTATCTTTACTTTTAGTAATTTATACCGTCCTCAAAGTTAAAACTAAGTACAATATAGCTTTTTTTATTGTAGCTGTATACACCGCATTGTTGAGGAAGAGGTCCCAAGACGGACATAGCCTTATTTTACTTAGTGTAAGCGCACTTAAGGCAGGTAGATTATGCAACTAATTACCAATGTTTCCAAAGGAAAAAAATCCTCGTCATTTACCTGTATTTCTAGAGAAGTAAAACAATATCTGCCCACAGATCCCTCAAGGGATTCAGTGTATAAACGTATTAACTTGTCCTATATTAGATATTAAAAGAGTGTAAAATGTGAATGCGAAGTTTGACTTTAACACCACCCATCACTTGGACCCTGGGGGTTGTACCTTTTTGTGCTTCTTGTTGGATTGAGCCCAACCCCACCCCACCCCCAATTTATTCGCCACTGAAAAGAAAAGAAAATCCCAAAGCTGGAACACTTGTGTAACTGCAATAAACATTACTAAAGAGTTATTTAAAAAAGCCCAGCTAGGTAGATAGTCGTCAGAGTCGGACTAATTAATCAACCTTTTTTCCCCGTTTTCATTTCTTTCTTGAGCGTTGGCAGGGAATAATGAGAAACGGCGTAAAGAACCAAGTCCATGACTTTAAAATGTGCTAACGACATGACATACAACAGCCTGCTGTCTGGTCTTCACGCTGGAGGGAATACTTTCTTCCGTGTAGTATGTATATAGAACGCTTCCGCTCACCGGCAATGGCGTCCAGATTATATGACTGAGTGATGTCATAGTCCAGTAAAAACACTGTCCACCAGATTAATTACCTGTGCCATACTGGAGGATACTCCTATGAGGCTCACGCATTTCAACAAAACAGCTGCACATTATAGCGTGTCTCCCCTATATGAACATAAAGAAATAATAAACATTCTCAGGTGATTTCCCTTGTGCTCACCATATGTTGAGGTCAGACACACACACATGTTCTATTACTGTGGGATGTTAGACAACGATAATTTATAAAGTAGTGTTTTATTTGTAGGAAGAGCTGGTTAATGATGTCTCAGTTGATACCACATTCTGGTCTGCCTGCCCAGTTAAATCATTGTTTTGTCTGTAGTTGTGGGGAAATATCTCCTCATGATATCGGTTTTGGGATATATCCATACATTGAGCAGATGTGGGATGACTTGCAGAACTTCCTATGTTTAGCTAAAGTTAGCCAAACCATGAATACCAGCGAATGTCTGCATGAGAATAGATACTAGCGAAAAGCATCTTGACATATATCAATACCTACGAAATACATATAGAAAGGAAGACCACTCGCAGTAATCGGTAGTCGTCGAGGGGTTTATGCTGTGAATGTGTTCATACATACTATGAAAACAGAAATTTGCCAGTATCAAATAAACATTCGTAAATAAAAACAACAATATATCAGAGTAAGTTTGGATCCCTCGACGTTTGAAACACCATCCACTTTGTCAGTATTCCTTTCGAAACTGTGTTTTCGTTAATAGAGTGTTCCTCGAGACAGTTGATCCTATTGCGTTGTTTAAGCTTCTCTATCGGGACAGGATTACAGTGTATGGCAGGGGATCAATACAAAACTGTTTTAGCACGAGGAAGACTAGATGAATGTCAGCATGAATGATTGATAGTGATAATTGCTTAAATGAACGATCTTGATCCGTCCACTGCGACATGATCAGGATGATGTGAAGGGGGTTTGGACTTGGGCAAAAGCTATCTACCCTAAATGATGTAGCTATATTATCATAAATTGGTACTAGTAAAAGCTGATGGAAAGTCGGCAATGGTACGTCACACGTATGAAAGAATAACAATGTAGATAGGATTTCCGACTGAAAACTGTTGTTTAAGTTCTTCGTTGGTTTTCTATAACGTAACATAATATTTCTTATTATTTCCGGTGCGTTTCCAATAAAGCAACAGCCGTCAGGGGTTTGATGTATTTCATCGCTGGCATTAGGAACCAACTATGAAATCTAATTTTAGTGCATGTATTAATGTATCTGGTCTTAGTACATGTATATTGATATTGCATCCTAAATCACAGGAAAATATCTGAAGGTGTCAGCATGTTCCACCTTATCGGGGAATATATGGACCACAGTCAGTAAGGCCGGGCGGACGTGGGTGTTAATATGCAGGGCCAGGCGGAGATGCATCAAGGAGACAAGACTTGGAATTCCCACTTATCTCTGTCATCAATCTCCCGTATTGGGCAGGGGAACTAAGGTGAGGAGAACAATGTATTCGTTAACATGACATATTCATAGTCTGGTATTTCAGGCTGCGATGATGTACGCAAACGTCCGGAGAGGGATCTAAGGAAGTGGATGTATTCAGTGGGACATCGGAAACAGAATTAACATATCAATGTGGACGTAGATATCTGCATGAGTTAATGAGAAAATGTACATGAACCGAGAGCAATTTCATGATTGCAAACCTTTCGTTTCAAAAGCCATTAGTGTAACCGGCCTTAATTTAATATCCACTGCTATATTTTTTGTTAACAGTTCTTCGTCCAGCACGTAATTGGTGAGGTCAGTCTTGGCAGGTGGAAGAACCTCCCATTACTCATCAAGGATCCAAACTGCGTCTGTAAATATTATCTTTGACGCCTTTAGTAGTAAAAAGAAGATTCATGCGATAGGGAAAAAAAGCTAATGCCTACTGAGATGAAACGCTATGGTCGTTGTTTCATTTTTACTGTAAAACTGAAAGTACTCCTTCAGAAAGTGCGAATGTCTCAGTCGGATAATGGATGTTGTCATTGATACAGGAGTAACCTGGCATCTAAGAATAAGGTTTTTGTAATTAATTTTAGAAGAAAAACTTCTAATCCGGAAATGGCGAGCGGGATTAAATATTTTCAGTCGACAGGGAATCCATTTTTCAGATAAATCGTTTTAGCTAACTAACAAACAAAGGCGGAGAGGATTCCCACAGTTTTCAATGATGAGATGCTGTGTAGTTTCCCACCTGTAGTATCGCATCCCACTCTGCGGAGGGCGGGCGGTCGTTTTCAATTAGCCCCTCTTCTCATGGATGAATTACCATCTAAAAATGGACTGACGGTCGGGAAAAAGTAGAAAGTGTTGGCCTGTAGGGTGGACTATGAATGAGGCATGGCGCTATCATCGATCCATCGATAAGTCCATGTCGAGTCGTGGAATTAGTCGACATGTTATTTCACGACCGATTAGCCGCCAACACAGGGCCCTGATGACGATTGCCCACATCACACCAATGAATCAAAGCCCCATCTTGTGTGAAGGCCCGAGACTAAAGCCCTTTCTGACCGTCCTTTTGACTAGCCGAGGTCACAGTATGGTTGCCGGGCAACCCTCAAATCTTCACGTGTTCCAAAAATACCATCCTTCAGGGACAAAGAAGAGACGGAGAAAATCGATCGATAGAGGAATACGTTTTGGGGAACGGAGACCGGTAGCTAGTGTGCGAATTATGGACAAACCACTAAGTATTATGACGCCGCCTGCCTGACAAGGCCGAGCAGAACAGCCTTCAGAAAGCCCGCCAGGATATCTGAAGTGATAGAATATCAGAAGTCTCCATTGAATGTGAAAGGAGGCAAATAATTACATCGCTATTCACTCATTGGGAGCTCTCCCCGAACAGAAATTCACATTTCCATATATTGGTGTCATTACCCAAATCCTCCAGACCGGTAACGACGCATTGCGTGTCAGGTATAGATATTTTACTGGCTTGCCAAGGCACTGCTTACCATAAACCTGCCTTTTCCTTTAAACCAACCGTGCTTCTTATGCACGCTGACGCGCCTTAGTGAGCATTGAATTGAATGGGCATCCGGGAGCATCGGGAGGTCTGAATTGCGCGTCGGTGTTGCTGGGTTCCAGGCCTCAACTTTGTGTGTTGCTATATAACCATCAAATTTCCTGATCGGTCAGCAATGTGTTCCTAATATATGGAGACATTTCAGATCTATTTAGACGAATTAGTTTTGAATCAAACCTCACGCTTCTTCATTGCTAATTTCCAGTGTCAATTGTGATGAAGGCAAAGACCGCTTTTAGGTGACGCCAGGCTCCACCATGTAGGAGACCACCGTTCTAGGGGGTGTGACTAACTTTCTACGTTTGCACGCAGTGAGGGAGTCAAAAGTGCAAATAATCCTATCTCTCTGCATTATTATGTATCATTCTGGATCTCTGATTCCCTCCCAGCATGTTGTCCGCTCAGCATGTTGTCTCCAATATGGCGATACCGAAGTGTCTTCTCTGCAAGGAGTCTATTGGGTACGGATGATTTGTTTGCGAGGTTAATTTTCCTTATTGCATATTTTTCATAAGTTTCACAACTCCCAAGGTGTACAACACCAAGATATGCATCACTACATCCTACATCTTATTCATGTGTTAAATAAGTGTAAACGCTGCTCAGAATCATTTAAGAGTTACACATAGAATACAAACATTATATATACACGTAAAATATGTATTATAAATGAGCTTGACTTGCTAGGTCGGGATGAATCATATGAAAATACCTGGTTGAATCGTGGCAGTGAAATAGCCCCCTTTGAGCGATAATACGTGCTCCACACTTGGATATATACACAATATTACCATGATTTCGATCTGAGTGGCCGTATTCTCCGCGTAGTATTGCGTGGCGTCAACTACAAGGAGAATACGGCAACACAGATCGAAATTATGGTAATGTTGTATTTATTACTCACTTATTTTTAGATTTAAGCAATAAATATGATCGTTAGAAAACTTTTCAACGTAATTAAGAAGTTATGTTTGGGACTACTTTCATCTAAAAAATCCGTATCCTCCTAGGAGGGTATGGAGCTCCGTATCCTCCTCAGTAGCGATCTGTAATCTCCATAGGCTTAGTATGGAGACTCCGTATCAGGTGGGTAATAAAGGTTCGTATTCCAATACTAGGTACGATCAAGTAAGCTGCAGCCACATGCTGCAAGACCCTACCCGCCTCTGCCATGTGAAATAAATCGTGTCTGTGGAATCAACCCTTAAGCTGCTCATTGTATGACTTCCCACTCGGTGAGGGTAATAAATGAGTGTGTTTACCTAGTTACCGTGATCAACTGCCCCGATATTAGTGACCTTTCCGCGCGATTTTGATTTTCTATCGGTAGGTGCATCGTAGACCATATCGGAGCCATATCGTAGTAGGGGGATGCCAGGCCTAATGGAAAGCATCACTTTACACTGACGTTAAGCAATATGTCCAGAAAACCTGGGACTTATTTCAATAGTTGAAAATCCTCTCGCTGTTGGTCTCAGTGGCACCACAGTGGCAGTATCTGTTTCACTAGTCGGTGAACGCAACAGCGAGCGGCACTTGGGAAATGAGCGGCACCAACAGTGGTAGTAACCGTTTCAATAGTTAGTGAGGTCTCGCTGTTGGTGCCACTTGGCTACCGCTGTTTGCGAGAGGGTCTACCCTCTCGTACTGATCATAACAGCAGTTTAGAAACATTGTATCAGATATTATAACATATTTAAGTAAAGAAAAACATGCTCCGAACATTTTATATATCTATGTTCATAATTCTCTAGTTATCTACTATTTTGTGGAACTATTATACTATTCAAACCAAGAACTGTATTCACTGCACTACTCAGCCCATTCCCACACTGAACCTACTGCAGTGCTCGACCTTAGGCTCTCACTTCCATGTCTTAGAAACGAGAGCTATCCTGTTGGGCATCGTAACTCACGTTACTCAGTCAAAAATGCACATAGAGACTTCAAATAGAGACTGACATGTTGGGAAAGACACGAGGAATAGTTTTGAATTATCAGAATTGCCATTAGTTATTGATTTATAAAACATTCCATTTGCTATACAGGCATAGCGAACGGCACCGGGCCCTCAACAGAGAGACGACTTTTGAAACGGAACTTTGTGATCTCCGCTGTTGGTGCCACTATTACTGCCACTGTTGAGGCCTTCCTCCCACTTTTACTACCGCTAATATTGAAACATCTGCCTGATCTACCTGTATCTACCACATCGCATACACAGGTATATGTAAACGAGGTATGTCGTGAACCCAGCTGTTCGTTAATCGATGACAAGAAACCCTGCAGCCACCACATGGATAAAATATGTCAGCGGAGGGACATGCTCTGGGCAGATATGTGTACACACAGCAGCCCAAGAATTACGATCCATCTGGGAAACATGCAATATAACGTGACTGGATGTGCCTTGACGTGATTCACATCAGCTGTTGTGTCATAACTGTCCTCTACGTGAGACCAATATCAATATGTACCAATGGTAATATGAGCAGAAAGTACATCTTAAAATCAGTGTATTTTGCGTAGTACGAATATGGGCAACTTGAAAGGGGCAAATAATATTAAATCCTAATAATCTAGTCATAGTGGCTGGTATCATGGAAGTGCCGTGGAAGAGTTATGGTGACAATAACCGAACAGATCAAAGACCCACTGAGCATCGTTGCAGAAGTGTAGAGCTCGTTCCCCATGTAAAAATCTATTTGGTATTGGTTGCACCGAGATAACGATGGGGAAATATGCACAGCGGCATGTACATTCACTGTTTAATGTCAGTGCTGGACGCAACACCGAAAGGGCCCATAGCTGTTTGTGTCACCTGGGGAGGTATTATTAACTCAATCAACCACCTCTCGCGTGCGCTTTATAATCACTGGGGCTTTTTTAAAGGGCCGTATTGCTGTATTGGGACCAGGGCGCACTGCAGTGCGTGGCAGTGGGAAGAGGGTCTGAGGAAGGAAGGAGTGGGCATCCCACAATGATAGCCATGTGTGTGCTGGGAGTTGGAGGCGGCGGCACAGTTAAACGGGCCTCACTAGCCTCATGATTGAGAGGGACGCATTGTGGCAGGCACGTCTTGCCTACGTCCTTCACCTGCCCCAGGGAGGTGCTCGCAATGGATACAGCGACAGAAGAATAATGGCTGCACGGAAACCACAAAGATGCCACCCTCTTTCCGCCACCCCTCGTCCTTCCTTTCCTACCAGCACCTTTCCTGAGGCAAACACGCACTCGGCAACGCAGCCCGTATGTCGCCTAGGGCCATACACCCCCATCTCCTCCTCTCCCTCCCAGCCGTACGCATTATTATTTCATCTTTCCGCTGATGCTGCAAAAGGACCAGGCAAGTGCTGATGGGAAGGTACCATTGTGCAGCATTATTTAACCATTCCGACGAGGAAGAAGGTTAATTTGGTTGCATTAGAATGAAAATAGTGTCTGTGATTAACTTTTAAAGCTCGTTGCTGATTGAGTTAAGAGCTGGAGAAAGTGTCTAATGTTCCCAGAAAGAAGTCGCGTTTAAATCTCATTCTCGCCTGTTGAGCTGTCTCTATCTAGCTCGCCGTGGGTGTTATCTGGTTTTTTATTTCAAAATGTCAGATTTTTACCATTGGTATGAAAATAGAGAAACTGTCTAAATTCTCTAACAATAGTATATTTCATTACCTATATGGAGTGACTTAGTCCATCAGATTGTGCATGTCCTATATTATTATTATTATGGCTACATGCACCTCTCTGATAATGACGTACCTTAAAAAAGGACGAGTGTACAATCATTTGCAAGTTTGCCCTAAACACATAATATGTGTATTCGTGGTTCACGCGGAATCCAAGTGAGATTTGATAACAAATGAAATAATTATGCCCTGTCGTCATCTCTCTCGTCCCCAACGGTTTCCACGTATTGAATATTTCACTTTGGGCTCACCAGTCGACGGACACAGTGCTCGACGGTCCTTTTGTATTTCCCTTCCACATAACTACGAACACCGCCCACAGGATACTGAGAAAATGATGTGGCTAGTCCATTTAGATATCGAATCGTCACTAATCCATTGTGGGGAGGAGGCGAAGCACCGGGATACACTGTACACCAGTCTCCCGGCTTAATCACACTAGTATCATCATATGTGAGCAGCATTGAGTGACTCAGCCACAAAGAGCGACTCTTAAAAGTGCCGACTTGATGTCCCTGCTCTGACATCCGCAACGCCTCGGGGAACCACGCACAACGCTTCGGCATATGAAAAATACCATTAAAGCCACCTTACCACGCAGATCGGGAATGTATATCACCCAACATACGATTTAGAGGAAGCACGAGAATAAAGTGCATGATTCCACTGGTTCTCATGGCTTTATAGCTGTGACATTAATAGCCTTGTATTTTTACACGATAGTAATGTGATTTAGTTTTCTTTCACGAAGGCACATATAGATATGCCTATTGCAAATATCCAAACATCACCTACAGATTTTATCTTGTTATGTAGTGGAATGCGGATACTAGCAGCGACAGTGTTATATTGGGAGTGGGCACATTACAACCCAAGCTCGAACATGGAAACCATCATCAAATCACCCTAGGATCGAATTCGATTAACCAGAAAACGAGCGACAATACAATTATCAGGAAGCTATTATTCGTATACTTCTCTAAGCTGACTATACATACTCCCTGTCAGGGACAATTGGAGATAATTCTGTCGACTAAGTGGCTCGAGTGAGGTCGATTCAACCTTTAATACATTCGCTGGTTCAACGTCGAGGACAGGACGTTAGTTCAACATTGACAATTCCCTATATACACACGACTGCTTGTATGAAAATGGATTTACAAACAATTTTAACGTGATAAAGAATACCTGTATTATTCATTTTTGTATTTCCTATCGGATGCGTACATTAGTTCCCAATATTGACGGTTTCTATGCAATATTGATTAGAAAAGAAATCATTGACAACTCAACGACTTACAACGGGATGTACATGCATGATTCGAAGACACCTCTAATAGCTATTTAAACGTTAGGAACTAGTCACATCAACACGAAGAAAATGAGGGATGATGAAACCGATGGAGATTGACAACTTAGTCCATTACACAACTAATATATTCCTTCATTTATCAGATTTTTAGAGCGTGCCTGCACGTGCTATATACAGTGCCTAGAGGTGATCGTGGTCACATAGACACTTTCAACATACTGCAAAGACACTATCCCTTCACTATCTGCGTGCTATTCACTGGGATACTGTGAAAGGAGCAGAGGGCCAATGTCACAGGGTCTTAGAGGCATGCCCAGCTGACCATGACCAATCACTCAAGACCGAAATAGCTCATTGACCCACTGGTGATTGATATGTTTGGATCCTAGACAGTTGCAGAAAGGTTAAATTGACTTGGGACAAGTGGGTTACAGAGAACTATCCATAGACTGAATGTAACGCAAACTTTTTCTTGTCATTCATTTATAATTGCAAGCTAATTCATCAATGATGAACATTCCATTTGCTCCTAGTATAAATATTCCAATTCAACTGCGTTTCATTCTCTGAATCATTTAATAAAATAATGCCTCTATCCAATCTGCTTCATATATAAAGGCTAATTCCTGGTCGTTGCAATTTCACCTGTTTCTTATAGTCCCCTCTTGATTATCAAATATCTTTACAGCGATTGAGTTTGTATGATAGTCCTGGCAAGAGATATTTCCTGTGCTGTGTTAGGGTTAAAATACCACGGATTCTATGCAATTACTGAATGGAAAATTCACTAATTCGGGCTTTAGTGCACATTCTGAGGCCTCTATTTTTCATCTTTGCAATGTATCATGTAAAATTCTATTTGCCCTCACTACATAGTAACTAGGTTATAACCATCTTATAAAAGTTCAGACATGTTACGACCCTTATTATGTTAGGTGATTTAGTATTCCGTGGCTGACACTCTTATAAGTGTCAGCAACACAATTTTTTCCGGTTTAAGTGCGAGTCAATATCAACACCTAGATAAGTGAAATTACTACACAAATATACATCCTGGCATTATTATCATAAATTGATATATCCTTCAGCCCATATTACCTAAACATTGTTTGGATCCGTAGCCAGATCTATATTTTAGTTTTTATTGCATTAATTGCCATGTCATTATTGTCTGTGAGAAGTTGCCTTTATATCATGATCATCTGTAAATAAATAAGATCGTCAGCATAGAACAAGTAATGTACAGACTGTAGACGGTGCACTTGATACAAAGGCCAATGTCGCTAGGTCTATATCGCGCTTTAGACGGACACTTGTCCCCGATTCGATATGAGACAAAATCACGACAGGTGATGTAGATAGTAAAAGGAATGTTGAATAGTTGCTACGCAGGTGTAAAGATGGCATGTCTATCATTACTTAATATGAGAGAGGAATAAATAAGATGGAAGTTTTATCAACGTTCGAAGATATATATGGTTTCAGTGACATGCCGCCTGGCTAATCGATGATGGTTAAATTGTTGGTAACCCATGGCCGTTGGTCAGGGGTGGTCATTGCTCCCCCTGACACGCCCCCTCGCGCACCCTGCGCACTCCCCCCTGGTGTCGGTCACGTGAACCCCGCGGTCACGTGGCCCACCGCGTCTCTGACCTCCACCTCATTCTGCTCCTGTACTCCACTACGTTCACACGTATTTTTCTTTCTCCCACATTTTGGCCTACTCTCCACGCCGTCTTCGATACTCCCCGAGTATCTGACCGTGCAGAGACAGTGTCTGAATACGGGTAAAGTTCACGTGAATTACAGGGCAGATAGGATGGCACCACCCACTACACGCGCGCAAGCGAGCGCCTCCACGACCACGGACCAGGCCTCGGAGTCAACCGTGAGGGAGAGCGACCAGGTGGAGTCCGCGTCTCAGGCCGGTAGCATCGCCCCCTACGGTTCGCTCAGTCGCCGAAGTAAGGACGCGGGACTGGGCCGAGGATCAAGCTGGCCGCGCCATGCCTCCACCCCGCCAGCTGCGAGACCGCTACGCAGGGGACCCGTATATCCAACGTGAGCTCGACCGTGAGGCCATCCGCCACGACAAGATGGCTGGTAAGCTGCAATCCGATATTCATGTTACTCGTTTGATCAGTAAACCGTACATGTTCGTGGATAGGGAGGGGGTTTACACGTTGTCCCAGAAGCTAGAACTGAGGGGAACCCTGGGCCCCCTCGAATACCTGAGTGCGTTTATTGGCTTGCTCGGGGATGACCGTGCGGTCGACCCCGTGGACCGCGAGGCCATGTTCAGGCACTTACACCAGGTGTCAATCGACGCCCAGAGTCGGCCGTGGGCCGGAGTCAGGAGATGGTCTAACCACGTGTTTGACCAGATCGAGGCCGGGAGGTTGTCGTGGTGCGATTACTCGCGGATCCAGGAGGAGCGAGTCCGACTCGCGAGTCCGACCGGGACCCTCACCAGCGGCGCCGACACCGGGAAGGCCTGAGGACGGGAGTTGCCATGCCGGCAATTTAATTCCGAGAGGGGGTGCCGCCATAGGAGCGGCCACGATGACGGACCCGTGAGATGGCTGCACGTGTGCTCGTACTGCGACTCGGTGGGGAGGCAGTGTGGGCACTCGTTACACGCGTGTAACCGGAAACTCGGATATACAATGGGATATGAGAACGGACAGGCTGCGCCCACACCGGCACCCTGGCGAGCACCCCAGGCCGGACACGCACCCCAGGCCGGACACACGCCCCGGGCGGTCGACCCGAGAGCGGATGTGCTCCCCCAACACGGACACGGGGCAAAAAACGGCTACGGTGCGCCCCGCGAGTGAGCGGAGCGCACCCGCACACAGTCACAACACGTGCCCCCTCCCCCGGGCCCGGGGTCGTGGGGTGCAATCCACGTGATGTAACACCAGCGGGCCCTGTGATCTCCCCCACCGCCAACAGGATTTCCGGTGACCGGGCGTGGGCGGGGGTCGTAAAAGGAGGCGGCCCGGTGACCACTGCGGCCCCCCACCCCCTCACGTGGAGGGGGGACAACACGGGGGGTGCACGTGACCACAAGACGATGGCCGCCGGGCCACGTGGTCGGGCCCCGAACATAAACAACAACAACGAAGGGGGCGGGACCCGCCACGTGGACGACAGGCTCACCGCGCGGCCACCGCCAACCCACTGCGCTAGCACGAGTGTTAGTGTTACCGCGCCGACTGAAGACACAACTAACACTCCGGATTTCGGCGGACTAAAGGAAGTCTGCCGAACCGGAATTCCGTCGCCCGGACTCCGGACGGACCCGGAGGCCTTCATGGAACACAGGTGGGCCGAGTGTTCTCGTATCACATGCAGTGCGTGGCCGAGGCCATCGTGGGGATACTCGCCGGTAAGGGTGTCGAGGCCGCCATGTATCTGGACGACCTCATCATACTGTCGCCATCTCGGGAGAAAGCTGCCTCAGACTTTGCCATAGCCCGAGACCTGTTCGCCGAGCTCGGCCTCCCCGAGGCCCGGGAAAAGGCGCAGGCCCCTAGTCAGACCGTGCGCTGGCTGGGCATCGAGATCAATGCCGCCGAGATGTCCCTCACCATCCCTCAGGACAAGTTGGAGGACGTGCGGGAACACGTTGGGGCGGTCGCCAGGAAGCGGTCGCTGACGAAGCGACAGCTTCAAACCGTCCTCGGCAAAATCCTGCACGTCGCCAAATGTATCCGCCCGGCGAGGCCGTTCGTCAGCAAACTACTGGAGGCCCTACGGTCGATGGACGGGTTCTACATCAACGTCAGCTCGGACATGCGACAGGACCTCCAGTGGTTCCTACGGTTTGCCGCCGGGTGGAATGGGCACGCCCTCATCCCTCGAGGGCCGGCGACAAAGTGTATCACGGTCGACGCCTGCCTCTCGGGCGTGGGGGGTACAGACGGCCGTGCGGCCTACGCGTGCCAGGTTTGTCCCATCAATGACCCCGTGGACTGCATTTCTGAGCTCGAGGCCCTGAACACCATCTATGCTCTCCACACGTTCCTCGGGGACCGTGATCGTGGGACCAGGATCGAGGTCTTCTGTGACAACATGGGGACCGTCCAGGCACTCACGTCGGGGCGGGCACGCAACCGCGTCCTCGCCGAGTGTGCCCGACAGGCCTGGATGGTCCAGGCCAAACTGCAAGTCGACCTGGTCTACACGCACGTCCCCGGGGTCCTCAATACGGTCGCCGATGCACTCAGTAGGGCCCACCTGTCCTCGAGGGATTTTAACAATGCTGCATGCCTGATGAGATATCATGATCTGTGGTCCATGGTGCCTTGTAATCATGCTTCATTCGTGCCTGTGCTTCGCCTGTCCTGCAGATCCGGCGCTACGCTCTCTCCAACGGAAGGCATCTGCGCGGCAGGCCGAGGCACGTGCCCCAGGCACGGTCGCGAACCAGAAGAGCGCCGTGTCCACCTACCTCGCCTTCTGCCGGCGGACGAGGACCGACCCGCAGGCACCGTCCGTGAGTTTCATCACGGCCTTCCTAGAGTACCTCGCGGACCACGCCCCCTCGCCGGCGACCGTGGCCAACCAGCTCTCGCACGTGAGGACACACCTACGGCTCTCGGGCGGGGACGTTACGGCTACAGAGGACGTGAGGGTCAGGAGGGCCCTCAACGCCATGAGGAGGAACAAGGCCTACACACCGAACGTCAAGCCTCCGATCCCCATGGCCGCCCTCCAGGGGGTCCTCGAGCTACTGCCGGACACGCCCCTCGACCTGACCCTACGGGCCGCGTTCCTCCTCCTGTATTACGCCGCACTGCGGCAGAGCGAGGTCGCCCCCCCTACGGCCAGGGCATTCGATCCGGTACGCCACCTCTCACGTGGGGACGTGGTGCTCACGGCAGATCACGTGGCGGTCCGCATCAAGGCCGCCAAGAACCTCCAGTGCGTGGGGGAGGAAAAACACGTGAGGCTCCAATCCTCCCCGGACCCGAGGTCGTGCCCGGTGACGGCCGTGAGGAATATGCTCGCCGCGGTCCCCACGCTGATACCGACGGATCCGTTCCTGCTCAACGCTGACAGGTCGCTAATAACGACGCGGTCGCTGTCAAAGGAGTGGGAGCGGCTCAACACCACAGCAGGCCACCCCCCTAAGACCTATACTCTACACAGCCTGAGAAAGGCCGCCGCCACTCAGGCCTTCCAGGCCGGGGTCTCTGAACTCTCCATTCAACGCTACGGGGGGTGGCGCTCAAATGCACACAGGGGATACATAAGGGACTCGAACGCACACGAAGTGAATGCGTCCCTCATACAGTCCCTCAACCAGTGACTCACATCCCTCACAAACTTTTCTCCCCCCCACCTCGCCTCATTTTTCTGGTCTTGGCGTTTTTTATACATCATATTGTATAACCATTATACCTCATATTGTATAACCATACTATTTGTTATACTACCATATACATAATTGACATACCATTATACCTGTCAATTACAAATATGTATCTTATACGTAATTGACCTCATTATATATCTGTCAATTACTTTATTTACCTTATTTCATATTCATATTTACCTATTAATATTCATGTCGGTAAAGGTATATAAAATTAAAATAAATTTTATTATTCCCAACTATCGACTCCTTCTTTGTGTTCAGGGATAGGGGTAATGGGTAACCCATGGCCGTTGGTCAGGGGTGGTCATTGCTCCCCCTGACACGCCCCCTCGCGCACCCTGCGCACTCCCCCCTGGTGTCGGTCACGTGAACCCCGCGGTCACGTGGCCCACCGCGTCTCTGACCTCCACCTCATTCTGCTCCTGTACTCCACTACGTTCACACGTATTTTTCTTTCCCACCCACCCTCACCTCTCTTTCTTATCTCCTACTCCGTAGGGCGTTTTTTATACATCATATTGTATAACCATTATACCTCATATTGTATAACCATACTATTTGTTATACTACCATATACATAATTGACATACCATTATACCTGTCAATTACAAATATGTATCTTATACGTAATTGACCTCATTATATATCTGTCAATTACTTTATTTACCTTATTTCATATTCATATTTACCTATTAATATTCATGTCGGTAAAGGTATATAAAATTAAAATAAATTTTATTATTCCCAACTATCGACTCCTTCTTTGTGTTCAGGGATAGGGGTAATGATAAGATATAAGAGTAATTATAGGAACATGGATAAAATAAATTGACTGTGCAGCATTTGTATAAAATATGGTGTTAGTCCATATGTAGATCTATGACGAGCCAAGAGTGAGTGTCTTTATTACTCTTTGAGGTAACAGATCTTTAAGGTCAGGTATACACATCCCTATCATGGCCATTTCATATTGGTTTCTCAGAAAGTAATCCTAAACATCGTTCGCATTTACTAGTAAACAAAATGACTTAATTGAAACAGTCACCATCTTTGATTATTCCCCTGCTTCCCTGATGTTTTTAGTATGATTCCCATGCTTTGAATGGCATGTTCATCCCTATCATCGCTCCCATTAGTTCCTCACCTGCCCACATGGTGGTAGGGCCCTGTTTCAAAGATACTGTGTGTTGCTAGTGTCATGAATGCCCTCATAGGCATGTGTGGCAGACAATAACAAGTCTGGCCATCCCTATTGGCTGTTGCTCCAACAGCACATCAGAGCACAGAGTGCACAGGCCAAGCCTGTGGTGTTTGCCCAGTGGAGCATGCATAAAAGCCTTCCAATTTATCAATTACTCTGTTGGTTCTCCTGACTCCCAATTGTACCCTGTAATTTAGTACACCTGTCCAGCCAGGGTCCCTAGGCTTTACAGGTGTGAAGGGAGTGAAGGGAGGTGGGTGGTGTTGAAATGCAGGAGCCAAGATGGCGATGGTAGTAGTTGGAAACATCTGGGTGATGTAAGTATTGTCCAGTATGGAAGTCCATTTATGTGATGACGAATGATTTATATTGAAATAAATTGTGACCTCATGATTACCCGTCCCACCTTACACTACACTCCACACCCACTCCCACGCAAATCAACATCAAATTAAATATGAGATGTGTTGTTCTCTGCTATCTACATAGGTCCTAACCTTGCATTCGCTAGGATAGGAACACTTACTTTTATAAGGCGATGCTAAAGGAGAATGGGGGCCCTACAGAAACTAGAGCATGCTATTCTACATATTCTTTTCAGATCCAATCACAATACACCATAAAAATAAATATCAGGTTTCCGAGAGACATTGAATATGAGAATATGATCTTCATCTTACTTCAAGAGATGATGACAATACAATTGAAAGTTTGAAGAAATAAAAACTGGATAAAACCCTGTATAGCCTAACTGAAATCTACTCTACAACTGAGTAGGACCTGACATTTACCAACAGCTTATCTAACGGTGCTGTACTATTATGTAATTAGCAGAAGTGATGAGGAGAAGAAGTGTTGACAGAGTAAGCAGTCTTTAAATTCTCTCATATATCTAGAGATTCTGTCATATCGCTTTTCAATTTGTGATTACAATCATCTTCAATTCAAGTTAAACGTGTGAAATGCTAAGCCATTTTTAAGGGTAGATTAGAACTCCTAATTGGTCAAGAAAAAAGTTCGGTAATAGAAAAAGACACACACTTGACCAGCCGTTATGAAGAGTGTCTGTTTTGTAAGCTAGACAACACTAGCCTTAAATGTAGTTGAGATTCAGCCTGTGTTTGTTTCTATATAACAGTCTAACACAAGGGATGCACCACACCGTTTACAGCCAGTGCCTCTACATTATTGGAAGGCATGGATTGTAAACTACATTCACTTGTATCGACTATAATGAACCGTAACGCATGAAAGGTAAAATGATATTGGGTTCCTTGATCTTTTACTTTTATTGGTTACTGCTATATAAAACAACAGAACATGACCTTGGCATTTGTTTACTAAACCGGAAACTGTGCTGAGCAGATTCTGTAGGACTTTTACCGGGGGACCTTTTCTCTGGGGACAGTTTCTCCAATGAATCCTTGGTCTGGCGATTACCGCCCCCTCTGAATATTTTCTCAGAAGCCTTTTTCTCTGTAGTTTGATCTGGAGTATGCACTTAAATGTTTATTGTGGTAAATGGATTTAGGATTTTGAATAGAAATAAGCGCATCTTATATTAGTATATTCTATATTGCATGACGTAAGCCGTCTTCCATCTAACCCGAAGAGATATATACCATTCCTCTTGAATAGAAGTGAGTAAGTGTCTCTCGGCGAAGTCCTTCTAATGGGCTGCATTTTGTGCTGTGCTCAAAAGATTTAGATTAGTTTGGATTAGTAGTGATGCCATTACTTACAAAACATCTGAGGCTTCAGGAAAGGAGCACAAAAGCGAAAAGAAATAGAAACGAATGGGACAGGTCGCCCTGGGAGGGAATTAGATGGCAATAAAAAAGGAACAAAATAGATAAAGCACAAACAGGAAAGGCAATTAATGTGTTTTTTTTACATCTTTCCTGAAGTAAAGAGAAAATAAGAAAGGAACACACGTATTTGGACTAGAACGTCTACTTCTGGCGGATGCTTTTCATCAATACCGTCACGATATCAAATGAGAGGAGAGGTTTAGTCAATAAAACCTAACAACTGGGATTGGCTGAGGCTGAGGGGAGAGATATGGTGACTTGTGTTATCCAACCAGAGGCATAAGTGAAGGAGTTACACTACCCCCAGAAGGTGAAAGCAATATTAGCCTATAACAGACATGTTAGGGTGAGGCTGAAAGTGTAAAGGTTTTGGCATAAGGCCAACTGGAGGAATCATCACATCACCCATTTGGCACAGACCGAACCCTCTTACCCTATGACAGCCTAACAGTCCACACACTAAGTGGAAGATGCTTATAAGCTATCCCTGGGGAGATAGGGATTCATGTAAGATATGCGTAGTCACGGCAGCTACCATGTGTTGATAGCACACAGTTTGCTATTCAAACAATTCCAGAGCTCACCAAAAAAGACCCGAGGAACAAACCCTAGAAAAACAGCGCTGGTGTCTCTGACAGCAATTTTTAGAGGCATGGCTAGGCTTCCGATGCTTAAACCGACGGCTGGTGGGGGTAGCACTAAGCCGCGGATGCCCGCGGTCGGATCATCTGCATCTACGTCAGGGTTGACGACCCTCACGCACTAAGCCATCAGCATCGAGCCAGCCAAGACCGAGTCCCCAGAGAGCACCTTGTCTACTGAGGGGGAAAGAGATGGTCCAGGTCAGACTTAAGGCCAATTAAGTGTACTTTTAGTTACCAGTCCCACACAGGCCAAACATCGAGGGCTCTTTCTGATAGACCTAGAGCCCTGGATTCTCCGTTAAACTCCTTCAGGAAGACAGCCAATTGAAAGGGTTTTTTTCTTCTTTTTGTTTGTGTGGGGAGGTGGAGAGGTGGGGGGTGGGGCAATGGTGGAGTATTACCCAAAATCAGGATTCTACTTTAGAAACCTATGACTCTGCCAGGGGTATGTTGAATAATATATGCCGACGACAGTAGGCGATACAAGGAGACCTAGTATAGATGTTTTCCTTTAATGATATCCAAGCTCCTTCGCATAAAGACAGTCCTAGCTGCCAGAAAGTCGTCCAGAAGTATTGAATAAATATCCTCACATCATCCCTGGGTCTCCTTGGCCTACAGAAAAGAGTTTTCATGTACGAGCCTAAATCATTCAACAGGCTCAAGATCCTTAAGATGTGGTATAAGTAAGATGCCTTGACTTAACATTACGAAGAGGCTTCAGGGCCTTATTGTGCAAGTACTTGTTATGCTTCAGCCGTCTCTCTCTCTCTCTCTCTCTCTCTCTCTCTCTCTTCCTCTCTCTCTCTTTCTCTCTCTCTCTCTCTTCCTCTTCGTCGTGCATCACTGCTGTTGCACACTGTCAGTCATGAGTGTTTTTATTATTGCATATCTCCATTATTTCTGTGCTGATTATATAATTATGGTTAATGCTACCAGCGCGCATGCACCTCTGCAAGTACTTGACTGTCAGAAAAGACGCTATTCTTGATAACCCGGATAATTGAATGATGCTAGCTACGGACATTTATTTGTGAACATATTGTTTAGTTAATTCACATAAGAGTGTAAATCTGACTGTACTTCCAAAGGTGGGAGGAGCGGTATTGAAGTACAAGTGATAGGATTGTATTCTATTTGATGTGGGTTTTTCATAAATATGAATCATATAGAGAGTTGGATGCGTCTTTGTGTTTCTATTTTTTTAGTTTGCGAAAATAAGAATGGCGACTCCCTGTAAATCGCTGAATCGAAATATCCACTGCGCTTAGATAACCAACACTATCTGCAGTTACTATCTAAGGATGGTATTCAGCTAACGGAGATTGGATCCTTCATTCGGAATGTCTATAGAAACCTCTCTTGATCAGTGAAACTAGCTGAACTCCGTTTAATAAAAAAGGGAAACTATCTAGAGTCTCACAATGCCCATTACTCCACAGTAGGCCCCATTTCTTAATCAACCTTAATCCCTTGAAGGTAGTTATTATTGCATGGCTGTTAAAACGTACACCCAAGCACTTTACGCAGAGGTGTCCGGTCACACTGAGCATGTATCCCCTTTTACGGAAGCTTAAAAGAATTCTGACTCTGAAAGCCGACGATAGTCAATCTTCTACTACTCTTTTAATGTTCCCAACGTATTTGACTATCCTTCATGTGAAGAAATCTCTATGAATGGAAATGAGGGCGTGTCTAGAGTATTGATGCAGTGTCTATAATATGCTAAAATGAGTGTTCTATTTAAAGATTCTATGCATTGTAGAGTGAGGAATGCGCTGGTCGATTGTCATAATCAAATGTGACCAATTGCAATAGGCTACCAGAGGAGGAGGGAGCATGGCTTGCTTGATGTTACATCACTGGCTAATAGCCATGGCCGACAAGCAAGACGTTCGAAATTTCACCCTCCCTTGTGTAATGTATTACGTCATGCAGGTGATGTTATTCGCATACTGGTCAGTACCATGCTATGGTAAAATCACATGTTCGGTAATCGACCGACTCAGAAATGGAGGAAGGGTCCAAGAAACTGCAACTTTGGCGTTTTATCTCGAATAAGTGGGATAACAACTGATCCTATTTCATTCAACAAAACGACACACACACACTCCCTATACACATTCATTGCTCAATGCAAAGATACCTAGCATTGAATTGGATGAAAATTGATCCTATTTCATTCTAAAAAAGCCATATATTCATATATGTATACACGTTCTTCGTTGAATAAAGAAATAACATTCGTATTATGGCAGCGATACCCCAGTTCCAACGGCCGCGGGGATCTCTCACACAGGACCCGGGGAAAGCAGTCACACTGGCATGATCTAAAACGAGTTTATCCCACACCTAAAATAGAAGGCCAGGGAAAACTCTAACCAGCGTGCCCTCGAGAGGCCCAGTCAGAGAGGCACACACAAATCACCGCTTGAGATACGGTATCCTATCATATCTATCTGTACTATTACCATAATGATGCTGTGATTATTGTGATATAAACGTTCAGACGTATTAATCATAGGAACCGTCCCGCATACCAGTTGATAGCATCATCGTTTTTGCACTGTAGATCAATGGAATGTGTCTCTTTGTATTAATATAAAGAGAGAAAGAACAACATCTATTTAGTGCAGTTCATGTATCAGATATCTGAATATAAATATGTGTGTCATTATTATGAGTATTAGTCATGTTATTAATGTTATTAACTCGTAAATGAAAGCAGGAAGGTAATTATGATAATTGAATTTATAAAAGAAACCTTGTTGCTCTTTGGTGACTAACTTCCTGTGGATTTCAGCTTTCGCAAATTGCTGTTCGCTTGGAAATGGGAAACGGGAACGCAATTACAAAACTTTCAATTTTGTCAAACTTAGCTGTTTTAGAACAAATTAATCCAATCCTCAATAGACGATTCTGTGGAACAATTGTCCTCTTTGTTGCTATCTGTATGTTTAAATACATCTACCGTATTATTTTCATTTTGCAATGTCTTCCAGCAGTGTTGATACCAATGTACTTTATTCATACATGTATATCTTTATCTGTATGTATTTTAGATATATGAAGATAGACATACTGGAAAAATATTATGGGTGGAACCTTTATATGTTACCCTTCTAATCAGTTCTCAGTGGAAATTGAAACCGCTCGGTAAATTAAACTGTATAGAAAAAAAACATATACATGCCATCGGTAGCAGAAGTTGGTCAGCAGTTGGTCAGCAGCATTCTTGCATTAGCCTAGTGCTGCCAATGTAGTCCCCATATGAATCTACAATGCTCTCTGTTTACTTTTCAGGCTGACCAAATTAAGCAGGTAGATAGAGCTATAATGTATAGTGATATAGGATAAGTGGGTTGCATTGAGTGGGCAGGCACAGAACGTGGGTAACAAATTAGGGTGTTACATGGTATTGGGGAGTATGTGGGTAACTGGTGGAAACTGGCGGGTCCATAAATTCCCGCCACACGAGTAGATAGGTTTCAGATTGGCCAACGATCTATAGTGCTCGTGGTCGGCAGACAGACGGTCGAATAAGTGGGTGGAGTGTGGGTGGTACCGATAGACTCAAAGACCCCTTCTCTCAATCAGCCAGTCTTAGGTAACCAATGTAGGTGAAGCAGTTATCAAGTCTGGACAGGCCTGAATGGGACAAGCAGATGACCCAAGTCACACGTGGAACGATTTCTGGGCTGGGAGAGGAGCAAATCTACCCGGGATATCTAACGTCATGAAGTGCACAGTAAAGCTGCCCGTTTATTAGAGCGTGTTTACACGCGCTATATACGTCATCTAGAGGTTATAGTGCTCACATTGAACTTCCAGTGTGCTTCCAGAAAACTATCCCTTCACTATCTGCATGCTATTCACTGTGGTAATGAGAACAGAGCAGAGACCCAGTGTCTGGGGGTCTGAGAGGCATGCCCAACTGACCATGACCAATCACCAGTACCGAAATACCTCATTGACCTACTGGTGTTTGATATGTTTGGATTGTATGGACAGACTCAGGCAGTTACAGAAATGGCAAGTTTACTGGGTGCAAGTAGTTACAAAAATCGATCCATAGACTGAGTGTAACCCAAACCTTTTAGTTTTATACATTTACAATTGCGCGCTCATTCATCTATGATGAACATTCTCTTTGCTCCTAGTTTAGAATCATTGCTTCCAAGCCACTGATGAGACAAATGTATCAAAGCAGATGTATTGGATATACTTTTTGATTTATATGTGCCAGTTTACTTAATGATTCAGTGGATTCTTGTAAAATATACTATGATCGAAAGAGCTGAGTGTTATCATCCATGTTACAGAGCCTCTGGATCATGAACTTCAATACAGAGCCCATGGTTCTCTTAAAGCATATAGTTTTAATGTATATACGTATTCCCTATAGCGACAGTGTACGATGCGCTAGACAAGACCTTGTCTATGCTGGGGACTGAACGGGTACGTGTCTAGCATATTGCACTCTCCATACGTATCAGTTATCTCCCTTCCATCTCTGTCAATGGGTCAGTTTGGGGTGAAGTGGGGCTTTGGAGATAGACTGGTTTCAGTCCCTGTACCTCTCCACCTAACCCACCGCTCCTTGCTGCGATACAGGGCCTGGCTTTTGATTCCAGGGCCTGCCAGGCGATAGCGGAAGTCTACATGTTACAAAATAGTTTTATTTCTTAATGATATCCATAATCAAAGACTGAGCAAGTCTACTTTGGGGACGGCCAGCAGTGGTCAACCCGGCTGTGCCGTGTGCCATGCACGGAGCGTGGTGTGTGTTCACCGGGAACAGGAGCGCGGCGACTCGGCTTTCCTGGGTAATCAGTGCTGTACTATATCATTCAGCCTCCTCCGCCTCTTTGCCTCAGGCTGTGAATAGTACACGTGCTCACTTTAGGCTTTAAGGTCACTGTCTGAGCTGTCAGTGTTTAAAGAGGGAGTATTGAACCCACGTAACCCTCTACGCCTTTTTTCTCACCAACGAAACTTTATACGAGTTCTAAGGGGGCCCTCCCACCTACTACGACGCACTACGACGTACTACGATTAAGTCTGCGACGGCAGCGCGTGTCGCCGATTAACCTTCCGACGCACTACGACGCGCTACAAAATTCAAACATGTTTGAATATCGTAGAGCCTCTACGATTAACGTTTTTTTGTTGTAGTGCGTCGTAGTGCGTCGGCGCGGAGCTAGTTCGTCGGCGACAAAACCTGACTAATTGAGGAGTTCGTCGGCGACACCTCCACGATTTTTTCAGTTTGTCGCCGACGCGGCCAAAGGGTTAATCGTAGACTTAATCGTAGTAGGTGGGAGGGGCCCCTTATCCCATTGAGGTATTCTATAGGCTTACCATCTCAATGTATATTTCGATTTCAATGAAGCATGGCCTCGTTAATTTTTTAGAATGCATTCAGCCCTCAGTATTTCAGCAACAACTACTTCAATGCACACGTTCTCTTTTTTAAGAGTAATTCCGTTTCACAATCCTTTCATAAATTACGTACGTACCACATTCCTATTTTCTAATCCTACACTGTGAAATTTTCTTTAATAAACTCATTTTCTACCCAATGATTTTGGTCGGGGAACCAATTGAGAAATGGAGAATTTGGCCTAAAACAACTCGTTCTACATCTCCCGAAGGAAACCGCCAAACCCCTACCCAGTTTCAGAGAATCCCCAGAATGAACTGAAAAAGAATCACATAAACATTCAGATTATTCAACGGTTTTGCCCATTGGTAATGGCTTTGCCCGTTGGTAAATGCTTTATCAAAACTTGAGCTGCCATTTATAAAAAGTTGTACCAATCCTTTATCAATGTTATCAGAAAAGCATACGTTTCTGTAATCTGCTGGTTTGTTTTATAATTTACATGTATATAGATGTGTCAGAAAACAGGTATGCAGCTGCTATCCCATATATCTTTCGACTTATAAAACCTTTTTACCATGTGTACGGCTTTGTAGTGAGAGGCAACGTTATCTATATCTACAAGGGTTGAAATTATGTTTTATCACATCGGCTTCATGTCACCGTGTTTCTTAAAATAAATTAATTGGGAAGAGACTAAACTCTGAAACTAGACTTCTTCTCTAATTTCACCTTCTGTAGATGTATATGACCTTTGAGACAATGCTTTAGGTCCATCAGGAAATTGGATTCGTTGTTCCTCGTGTACTCTGTCTATAAGAGGAAAACAAGTGCAAGAGTAGCTTCCTCTCTCCCCCCCCCTCTCTCTCTCTCTCTCTCTCTCTCTCATTCTCTCTCTCTCTCTCTCTCTCTCTCTCTCTCTCTCTCTCTGGGCCCGTACTATACAAATCAATTTGATTCAAAATTGTGCATGGCAAATTCTACTGACACTTCTCATCTAATATTGCCTAAGTAAATATGAGAATTGGAATGTGGATTCTTCGGCAAGTATATCACCCTTGATGTGGCACCGTGGATGTGGTTGCGGTCCATTCTGCCTGTATCTCTGTTAGTTTGGGAACTTTTAGCGTGATAAGCATACTCTTTGCGGTGTGCGTGCTTACATAGCGTTTTAGACCCGGCACAGTGTTGGTAAAGGGCCATCAGCGGTGAATAGGTACGACAGGAAGTCCCAGGTCATAGGGCATACCCAATGGGTGGTAATAGTCCGCCATTGATGAGACCCTTTCTCTCGTGTTCTGTGCCTAAACATGCTCCGATGAGCGTACTGCATAAAAGATCTACGATTTAACCCCTTACTTACAGGGGTACTATCTTAGTACGTGTTTGTTTATAACTTAAAATGGTTCCAAGTATGCTTGGTTACCATCTGATGACGTCGATGTGATGCCAGTGGTGTTACTAGATAAGGTCTTCACGATGTATTTATTTATTCATCATTTAAAGTGCGCATCAGAGTAGCACACACATATTCTCATAACTAATGATACCTATCAGATACTAGTTTGTTTTGTGTGATAAGGGCCGGCGTCCACTGAGCTCCCGATAGGCTCCAATATGTCCTATGAAGCCATAACCATGCGTCTTGTCTAGACATTTGTCTACGATATTGACTTTCTCAATAATTCTACGATTTATACTTTTTGTATCGGAGCCCGATCGGCAGGTCGGACTTTCTATCGTAGTATGTGGACGCCGGAGCCTACGGTCTATAATCGCATAATGTATTAAAGATCGTGACACACTGGCTCAGGGCACAAGACTCTTTTTTAAACTTTGGCAATTGCGACGTTCATTATTCAGGCTGCTATTCTGTATTTCTGTAATGACGCATAGAGGTGGTTAATTGATATCAATTACGCACTCTCTTCTACGTAATTAAAGCAGTACCTTCCATTGTTTTTATCATAGGTTTATTTATGATGTACTACTGTCAATCAATACAAGCCAAATAACAGGAGAACGTGACTATAAAAATGGTTCGTGTAACGCTACACCAAACCTATTGCCACTATCCCGAATGTTGGCATGTCTGCCAAACTATCTTTTTTTCCATTAACCAACGAACAACACATCGCCTGATAAGCCTGAACGTGAGCTTATTGAGGCCATGATTCCGTTCGTGTACCCAATGATAAATAACATAACCATCTCATTTAATAACATGGTTCCGCGTTCCTGGTTCATTCACCTGCCATCTTCAAGGAATGAGTTTCAGTTCTTCAAAGAACATGTGTCACTGAAAGACCTGGTAGTCATTGAAGTTGTTTCTTTGATTATATCCGTCTTTCTAAAATAATGTAAAACTGACCTTAGTATATCTGTCATAACCACTAACTCCCACACCAACCAGACATGAGCCGGTGTGCGATAGTGCATATTTCTTTCGCAAGTGTAATTCCGGGCCACTTTATTAAGGCCGAGGTTTAGACGCTGCAGCTATTGATCCGATCACCCAGCTTCTTCAATAACGGCGGTTGTGTGATTGGACGTCTTAGCGGCACTGTTACCCACCCCCGCCCTCCTGACAAACTGCGGGAATCCTAGTGTAAACACGGGACGGGAGCTCGGCCTACAACCCACAGGCGTAGACTGAGGATGAGTTCTAGTCTGCTCCTACACCCAGTCTCCCCACTGATTTGGCAAATTTCCGCTGGCTTTGGTTACCGAGGAACCAGGGAGACGCACACGGTAAACACCGTTTGCCAACATTGCAGTTTAATTAGCCTATATTGTAACGTTCTTATAGTGCCCCATCCGCCCTATTTCACACCCTCCCCACCGTACCTTGAATGGATGTCATGGCAGTGCATTTTAATATTCATAATGTTCAACCCTAGTCTCCACCCAAAGGAATACGCAATATAGCAACTAGGAAATTGTGAATGAAATGGACTGCTTCAGAGAACTGAACATTAATCACATGGCTCAATGTCAAGTAATCTGTGCACCTACAAACTATCACCCTCAAGATGGGATAAAGGGTGTTATCCTACCCCTAATAAAAAACGCCATAGGCTTAACATGGAATTTGTTTATTTCACGGGTGTGAAATAAAATGTGTTGTTTATGCCACTACTTTCTGATACTGAAAAAATATGGAAACGGGGTAGGATAAAATCTAGACGCCACTCGTTTGAGTTTGAGCTTATTTATGCCACTCATTTTGTTGGCTCCGTAATGTCACTCGTCTTCGACTCGTGAAATTATGGAGCCAACAAAATGCGTGGCATAAATAAACTCAGACTCAAACTCGTGACGTCTCTTGATATTATTACAAAAGTCGCAATAATATTCCTTATATCAGTTAATGACTAACAACGGACCCCGAGTATGGATATTGAGATTTTATTGAGATATCCAAGAAACGTATAATAATATTGTCCATGTAGGCAATTGCCAAGGCAATAATAATACCAGAGCCCTACTCGCCGAGGGGGATGAGGCGAGGAGGGGAAAGTTATTGTTTGTAAGGTGGGTGGGTGGTTCTTGACTGTCTGACGAGTTGATGGCGAGTGAGGGCGAAGTAGCCGATGAAAAAGACAGCCCTCGGGGCGAGGCCGACAGGGCCCGCGCGGTCGAGGTAGGCTGTGACGGAGAGGAGGTGATGCGGCAGGAGAGGTTGGGCACACGCTGGGATGTGAGCGACCGACTTGTCTGCCCCTCACACCACAGAGAGGGCGAGGGGTGAGTCGAAAGCAGTGGTCGCGCCTCTGGCGAGGGTGCCCCAGGTGCGGGCGCCTGAGGCGTAGTTCTTGTGGGACCCAGGGGCCGGGAGGCAGTCCGCCAGGTGTTGTCGATACAGCACAATTTGTCTGGCCGCGGGATCGAGGGTTTGGACCCTGCAATCGAGGCAGAAGCAGGGTTAGAGGAGACCGCGGCACGGAGCGAGGCTGCCGTCCTGGCCTCCAGGGACCCTGGAAGATCAGATGAAGAGATTAAGGAGGAGGGAAATGTCCAGAACGGGAATCATTGCGGCGTCCTCGCGGGATGAGGAAGGTGTCGTGGCACTGCTTGTCAGTCGTGCCACGATGTCCGAGGTCTTGAACTTTGTTACCGCTATGAAGAATTTTATATCATGGACAGCCAAGAAGAGCAAGAGGGCGCGGCCGTTACCGGGTCTCTGCCGGCTCCCCTCTGGAGGTCTGCCGTGACAGTTGCTTTCTTGGTGTTGATGATAGCATCAGTGCCTCGGGGGAGGGTGGCTGCCGCCGCAGCGGCAGAGGCTACCAGGATCAGGGTGCTGAGGCGTTGTGGTCACGAGGCGGTCTCAGAGAGATATGCCGTCGAGAGCAAGAGAGAGCCGAATGGAGAGCCTGGCCAAGGACCGTGCCCAGTGAGATGCGGGTGAGGGGGTTGCCGTAGATTGTTAATCCGTTGGCCGTTTTTGCCTATGCCTTAAACCACCGAAGGTCGTGGGGAGCCTCCTCTGACATGTGGATGTGGCCGATGGCCGGGGCGATTTTTAGGAGGGCGATGAGGCGGTTTGTGAACCTGAGGCCCTGTTGTACGCAGGTGGTGGTGTGGAGGCGCCTCCCCATGAGGGACTCTCTTTCGAGAGAGCCACCCATCGATGATATTGGAGAGGTCGCCAACCTGTCGGCCGGGATGGCTACGGTCATCGCGGTCGTGTCGATCTGGTAGCCAGTTGAGGGCAGCTGGCACTACTCGGGGGCGAGGGCGAGCCCGAGGTCGTCGGCAATGGCCAAGAGGGCATGGTAAGAGTCTGTGTGCGAAGTCGTCCAGGTAGACAAGAGACCACGCCCCCCTGATTAATGGAGGTAGGTGATGGCGCTTGTATATAGTAGGCCTCGCAATGTCTGAAACCGAGGAGGGGAGGTCGAGGGGGTCGATCCTTAATTGGCGATATGTCCAAGACAGGTCCGTCTTCCAGACAAGGGCGCCTCTCCTGAGGGCGTTGAGGCAGACCACGAGGTCTTGGATTGAGGGGAGGGCGTATCCCGAGTACTCCCCTTTCCTGATGTTGGGGAGGGTGAAGGAGTTGACGCCCTCCCTGACGGGTTAGGAGAGCTTGAAAATTACGCTGTGAGAGGTTGAGTTGCGCTTCTCCCTCGTGAGAAGGGGGGAGGTTTGTGTCCAGGGGGAGAACTGGGGCCTCGTGGACGGGCTGAGAATCGCCCCATGGCCGAGCTCTGTGGTGATGAAACTGTCTATGTGCTTGTCGTGAGCTACTGCTGAGGCATGGTTCTTGGGGGTGGCGGTTGGAGGACAATCACCGAGGAAACCGAGGGGCCAGCCATACTCCAGGTAATCGCATAGGCGGCGGTCGTGGTAGTCCCAGAGGCAGGACCTCCAGCGAGGGATGTTGAGGCTGGAGGGGATCGGGATCTCGGGCACCCATATGGTTAGGGAGACAGCTGGCCCTGGCCTGGGCACAGGCTTGGCGTAGTCGGTGTCATGGGCCCACTGGTCTGCGGTGAGGTGGGGCCAGAAGGCCGCGAGGACGGAGGCGAGGGTCGCCGGCAGCAGGGGGGATGCCGCCCGCCACTGGGGGCGGGGAGGCCATGTGGTCGTCTCCAGGCTGACCAACGGAGGCAGGTGGAGACTGTTGCACCTCTGCTGGGAGAGCAGTTGTGGTTGGTTCAGCAGTTGGAGATGAGAGGCGGGGCCCTGAGGGGGGTCGTGCAGCGTGGTTAGGACCCGCCCCAGGGCGTGGCGATTAGAGGTGGTGCCCGGAGACGTGTGTTGGGGGCTCGAAGGGCGGGCGGTGGCGACCCGGGGAGCTTGAGGGGGACTCGGACTCCTTGTGCCCGGGAATTCTAGCTCTCTGAGCTAAATTACCGGGCCTCCTTCTGAAAGGTGGCGGACTCGGCGGCCGGTCGGGCTTTTAATGCGGCAGTCAGCCTCAGGGTGACGGTGGACCAGCTCGAGGGTGCGGCAGTGGGAGCAGTAGTGGCCCACTGACCAGCCTGCCACGATGTGGCCGCCCACCTTGGTGCAGCCTACCGCAGAGTTGTAGGCCAGGCAGGCTGTGTCTGGGGTCTCGGGTTTCGTGCGGAAGGACAGCGTGGAGCCGGTGTGGTGGCTCTGGTCGAGGCGCGCGGTGACCGTCGGAGCCATACCCATGAGGAGAATTTGTAAACTGGTAGAGTCTGTCTAGGCAAGGGTCCCCTCCGCGACCTGGGAAAACACCTCCTCCGAGAAGGATTGGATCTGCCCGCGCGAATCATGGGGGGTCTCGGGGTCGTTTAGGATTTAAAACATACCGAACATGTGCTCGGCAAAAGAGAGAGTCCAGAGGGTGGTTCTCTCTCTTTTGGACCCACAGGCGACATAGTTGTGTTCTAGGAAGAAAGCCCACTCAGGCGAATGTACACCGTCATTTGCTTTATTACATTGATGCCAGTTTTCTATTTCAGTTTCTCGGCTACTGTCTTAACGGTAAATGTATTGTTTTTTCTTGGAATATTCATGTAACCATCTCATTTAATAACGTCTCATGAAACGATGCCAAACGAGGAGAGCATCCCTGGGGTTCAATTTATCCTCCAAATTTTCTGGGCCACAGTCATAGGTTTCTAGTTGGACTCAGCTGAAGCTTTGAAAATAAGGCTACAGAGAAACCGTAATGGCACCTCAAGATTTACGTGGGAAACAATCTTTTTTCACCAGCACAGTCCGTACACATCCATTGCTAAAAACCAAAAGCAAACCTCTGCAAGGAGAATGGTTTACTAATAATGCTTCGACTAAGGTAGCCAATGGCTATTGGCATATTCCTTTTGTTATTCTAGACCTCTCTGCTATCCCTCATAGCAGATATATACCAGTGTAAATATTGGGTTAATGGTATTCTATAGATTTGACTTCCATTGAGGGACTCTTTTCGCTAACAGTCTCCGAGTGACACAACCCCTCTCTCAACACATCCACAGAATGAGGTTGCGCTGTGTCAACCACTTTTATCATTTGAGAAGCATACCTTTCTGTTTATGTAGTTGACTAAAATGTGTGCTATGCGCCAATAGGCTATTAATGTCCCTGGTGTATTGCCTCCCTTTCAGGATGTTTAGATATGTGATGGATAGAATTTCCGATACATCGGGAATGGTCACAGACAGAACAATGGAAGTCAACATGTAGCCATCTACCTACGCGGAAAACGATCCTGTGTTAGTCATGTGGTCTGAATCAGGTGACGCGTAGATCTATTTGGAAAGGTATGTACATACCTCCAAGAGCGCAAATGTATCTAAACTGTAACTAATATCAAAATTCAGCTTTAATACCAAAAGTGCAGGCACCAATAACACAGCGGCTGAACTGAAGTACCTCCACATGTACCGATTCAGGAAATGGAATAAATCATCCTATCTAGGCCAAGGGAAATTAACATAATGAACTTTCACCTACACAGAATATATAGCAATGAATGACTCTTTTCTCTTGGTCCTATATTTTCCGTACTGAATCTACCAATCATAAATACCATGGTATCATAAAGGTTTAGTCTTTGCTGATTCATCAATAAATAGGACCCAAACCTCAATATTCAAACGTTCTAAACTGACAGATTTCCACTACTTATATACGTTGTTTTTATATTATTCTTCCTGTTTCAAGGTTTTGTAATCATGGAAACTATTGGGAGTTATAGTGATATTACACTATCCTTGCACTGTAGTCACAGCAGAGAGTGGTTCTCATCATGACTCAAAATTCATTTGTGTACGAGGTCCATGGTTGGAGAGGTATTCATTCAATCAAGTTCCCTCACAAATACCCTTTTTTACTTATTCAGAATAACATGCCGATGAATATGAATTCGCATGAAACATGTGGACGTTCTTCCATATGCAAATCCAGTGAACAATTACAGACAGACCTGTTTATCTAAATAAGCGGGCTGCGCTGCTTCACTCATATACCATAATTTATGCTTATCTTTTACATCAGTCGGTCATATGACTTAACCTGTAGACCATTATCATATAATCAGTTCTTATTAATTTCTCCTACTTTTCAGCATATTGTTTCCAGTCCGCATAATAGTTTTCATAGTTTGATATATAGATACAACATGACAGATATACAATACAACGATAGGCAACACAAGTATGGATAGATTCCTCATCTTCAGATAAGTATAATTGATCGACACCTTATTTGATATTTCACCATGATGTTGATTTATCTATCATGAGGTAGATGTGTAATTCGGTTATTTGACTAGGAAATATTTAGATCTACTCCATAATTTTATATTTCATTGGCTCCATAATCAGTTTTTTTTTGTTTTGTTTTTTTATTAGCAAATGACAGTTCTGCACTAGGCAGATCTTCCACCGTCACTATATACACTATACATAGTTGTTGTATACTGATTCAACAATATGACATGGATGATGGTGATGAGGTTGTGAAACCGCACTATACATCAATATGATTACATACATATAATAGCGACTTATAACTCATCTCCAGTCATATACAGAGCATTTCTTCTTGATACAGGCTTTAAACTCTTTCACAGTACTACAGTGCTGTGCATTCTCATCTAACGTATTCCACACTCCGATACCTCGATACCATGGCGATTTCTGATAGTTCACAGATTTTGCCCTGGGGCAAATAAACTTTATCATGTTTTGACTCCTAGTACAACGTCGAGTCATGATCAGGTTACCCTCATTTTTGGACTGTTTGAACATGGCTGTTAACAATTGCATTTTTCGTCTGTCCGCTAGCAGATCAATCCCTAGGCGATCATGTAACTCATGGGTTCTTTGTCTAAGTACTCTTTTGTATTGAACAACTCTTAGAGCTCTGTTTTGCAGTTTTTGCAGGGTGTCAATTCCCTTTTGACTGGCACCATCAACAAGAAAGCTACAGTACTCTAATGTTGGTCGTATAATTACCTTGTATATTTTACAAGTGACGCTCTCAGATATTGAACTCCTTATCTTGCCTAATTTAAAAATTCTAGATGAGCAGTTTTTGGATATTGCATTAATATGCTTATCAAGCTTTAATTCGTTATCGATTCCCACGCCCAGGTATTGATACTTTTGGGTTGTGGTTAAGTTACTGCCACAGCACTCTAGGTTAAGACTCGGGAGATAGTTTAACCGCTTACTAGTCGTTACCCACATACTTTGTGTCTTTTTAGCATTCATGGTCATGCCATTACTATTACACTATTTTTCAACTATACTCACTGAGTTTTGCAGCTGCTCCTTGGCTATGTCACCATTAAAATGCTCATTGTAAAGGACAAGATCGTCAGCATACTGAATTGACTGACTGAGTATCACACTAGAACACATATCATTAACATAAATTATGAAAAGGAGAGGTCCCAGAACAGAACCCTGTATCCGTTTGATCTTCTGTTTAAATGTGTTATTATTACACTCAATTTGTAGTTCAGATGGTAATTGATGCCAGAGTAACATTTTTGGACATATTTAAGTGTTAAGAAAAACACAAGGCAGGCAATCAGGAATGTAGAATAAGAACAATCAGACAGGCTGTAATTTAGTTAGTTAAAATTATCTTAGGGGGAAATCGGATAAAACGAAAACTTTAAAAAGGGAGCAATGTGAATAGACCACAACACTCTAGACATGATGTGCTGGTGCATGAAACGACACACCATTATGTACTATAGAAATGTAGGAAAATTGTAAAATCGAAAACATAATTTGAAATATGTAAATAAATAAGAATTTGCTCGCCGCAAAAAACAAAAAATCCTAGGAAATCAAAAAAGACATCTTGGGTGTCCATATTGAGCCAGCAAATAACATTAGACGATAACATAGATACAATGAATCAAAACACTTTTCGTGCACATATATATGAAAACTGAATGAGAATTATTTTGCATATATATATATACGCAATATTACCATCATTTCGATATGATTCGTATTCTCTGCGTAGTTGACACGTAGTAATTGCATAGTGTCAACTACAAGGAGAATACGAACACATTTATGGAAATCGTGGTAATGTTGTATCTTTTACTCACCTTCCGACTAATTATGAGGAAGGAATCTTGTAAATAATTAGAATTTCGACGCAAGCGCCGTGCATTATTTATATAAACTAGTTGGTGGACGTATTCTCCTTGGAGAATACGGCTTTCCGTATTCTACTCAGTAGCGATCTGTAGGCTCCATAGGGTTCGTATGGAGACTCCGTATTAGGTGGGTAATAAATGTTGTTTATGCATATCAAAGATACCTTGTGAATCTATGGATGCAAAATGTGATATGTTGAAATGGTAACATTCATAAAGCATCGATGATAACGCAGATGTTTCGAGTTCAACACAGTACAGTGTTCACGCAGTAAACAGAATTGGAAACGTGTCGTTGTTCCAGGATATCGAAACTGAGGACAGACGGCTCAAGTGTTTATTATACCCCTAATATAAAATCACATAGGGTTAACATTTAGTTTCCGTATACCACGCTGACTGGCATACATAGTTTTATATGCGACTACTGGCATACAGAATTGTTATCATGTGACCAAAAATTGACCGATCAGCGACCAGAAATTTAGCTACTATGAGAAAAGTTCCGGATGCACTCAAATTGTCCATTCAAATGTTTGCTGACATGATACAGAATATAACGATTGATTTATGAAACTAGCCCCACCTCAAATATTGACTTATAATCCCCAACCAGTGCCATATCTAAGTTAATGATCCCTCCAAACTTTCGCCACAGCTTGAAGGAAGTTACAAAACGCCACAAAATTAGTATATTCCAAGACAGTCAAAGGTTATTACTTCAGAGACTGAATTGAGGCGAAAAACAGTCAATATGGCAGCCAAAACATATGTTTGGTTTCAGTAAAGGTGTCGGACAGTAGAGTACTTGCGCCCAGATAGGGCCTGTGTTCATGACAACAAGTCAGCCATTTATTCGGTTGTTCATTGCGATAAAGAACCGACCACAGGCCTCGAGGGCATCGAGGAAGGTAACTTTCTGTAATCCCATAAAGTAGAATCACATTGTGTGTTCTGGCCTTTAGGCCCGGCGTCCACCTACTACGATATGGCACCGATATGCCCTACAATGCACCTTCCGATAAAAAAATCAAAATCGCGTCGGAAGGTCACCTAATATCGGGGCAGTTGAACACGTTTCTGCGATTAGACACCGATAAAACCCCCATACAATGCGTGGTGGATTGGCATGTCTAGACATATGTCTACGATTTTGCACCTTCCCGATATGGCACCGATTTTGACATTTTGTATCGGTGCCATATCGGGAGGTCTACGATTCTATCGTAGTAGGTGGACGCCGGGCCTTACTTAACAGCAGTCTTCCATGATACAAAATTTCACTGGCAGTAAATCTGACCTAGATTCCCAAGACATGTAAACACTCTGAGCAACATGATCACGTGGAGTGTTCAGGAATCAATGTGAAGTTGAACAGCGGTTGAATGCTCAGCAGATTTTTACTGGCATCCGTTGAGGGTCCTTTCCCCACGTCCGCCCCGCTGACTTGCCACTGGCAGCGGAAGCACCCCTCCCCCTTTGTCTTTTTACCAAAACGGAGACGACTTTTTCCTCGTGAGCGGCTGTTGTTTACACTGACATGCCGAGCGAATCCTCTCAAGAGTCACAGTACTCAAGTGGAAAGTCCTAGTCGATTCCTGCAATTGCGGGAAGTTTCATATTCTCTTGTGCCTCCTTCTGTGGTTGTGGTGAATATAGAATGTGATTGCAATCAATTAAGGAATTGGGACACATGATTATTTCAAACCAATTTCTTACTTGAAATTACAATTATTTCGACCAGCGTGTCACCCGTGTTTTTCACAATTCCTTGACTGCCTCGAGAAGATTCTTTGCCTCAATACTAAGACTGCAACAACTTTGGGTTTGTTCTTCTAAATATGTCTGCATATTTTACGAACTCTCAAATTCTACCCAAATGCTATCCGTTCATTGATTTACATATTTCATTTCATGCTCAATACACAGTCATAATGCCATTGCATTGGCTGCCATGACCTAAAGTCCCACAGTGGTAAAGCGGCCAGGACTAATACTAATCACAAGCCCAACGGGACGACTGCAGCCGTCCAAACCGTTCCTTTAACACAGGGAGTGAAGCACTTACTAAGGAAAACAAAAACAAAGAGAAACAATCAAGAAACACATGCTCCTCATGGGCCAGAGTCACTCAGTGTCTGGCAAAAGCTTGTGAATATGGTCTGCACGGTCGGCAACCTTGTTAAAACACTTAAACCAAGCTCGCCTGGGCTCCAGACACGAGGGGCAACAGCTGTTAAAGCCTTGTCTTGGCACGGCGAAGGCAGGTACCACGCCTCCTCTAAGGTATGACCAAAGGGCATGCCTTACGTGTAACTGGACTCGCCAACGATGATACGTGACGCGGATCGTGGTATGGATCCATGCCGAGATATACCCTCAAAAACATCTGCACCACAATAAGTCATCATCTAGGTGACACTAAGGTGATGGTTAGCATCTGTCACTTACAGCCCTACATAATGTTACTACAGACATAATACAAATCAGTAGCAGAGCAGGCCTATCGTCATGTATACATGTATGACGAGGACTATGACAACCCCTTGCTTCAGGAGTTTTAACAGCGCCCGGATTTCAACAAACAGTTTCGATGGCTTGGCCTTTAAGTAAGAAGATCCTGTGCTAAATGAACTTGGAGTTATTTCCGCATCCAGATATAAGAACAAAGAAGTAAGTAGGTCAACCGGTCAAAGAGAGAGCTTGAGTGCATATGTAATTTCTCTACTCTTCCGGTCACAAATGTCAAGTGTCAAGCCAGGCCATTCAATGGCCCATGAAAATAGTCGACCATTACTTCGACCACATAATGAGAGGCACTTTGGATGTTGAATTTGTCTACAAGGAAAGCAACAGACTGACACCTAGGGCAAGAGGCTGACAGGTAAGCTGGCACCTGAAGAAAGGTTGAGGTACTGAGGTCCAATTACACTGGCAACACTGAGGTCCAATTAAACTGGCAATCTATAGCCCCCATTCGATTGGACGACAAAAACAATGTAAAATTTTTGAGTTCTCCTCAGCCCATTTACATTTGACGTCAGCAGTGCTAAGATTCCGTCGGTGGTGCCTGACCGAAGATCGGTGTTGGCCAATGTAAACATAAAAAATCTACACCGTTTTCGTTCGCGATTGGAAAAGGGCCTTATATTAGTATTTCCGGAGATGAGATGGGGTGATGGTAAAAAACGAAGGACACTATTGACCAATAGCTCTGAACACAGCTTCACACAGTGCTTCTTGCTACAACTGCTGCTGTTCCATAACGTAGTAGTATAGGCAAAAAGGAGATGTAGAAAGGGGTCAGGATGCCATATCCAACATAATTGTGATTCATCTGAAAACATTCGGAACACCATTTTGCTCTCCGAAATAACATAGTCTGTTCTATGGTTCACCTTTGACTTACAAAGGAGATGAGACTTTGTACCTTAAGTAACACCACCTTTACCACACTTACAATTCGGGGAAGGTGGAGGGTTAGGTGGAACTAATAGTTCTTACTTGTTCCAATTAATGCATTTATTCGGCAAAAGCTTTAATTTCCAGAATTCAATTATTTTCTTAATGGGGTATAATTTGTAATATCATGACAATTAAAAGAATTTGAGTAAGTGAGGGGCGTGGTGAGCCCTTCACCAGTTCACTCCACATGACTCCATCTGTCAGCTCTCCAAGACACTACACGTCCCTGGTGCACCCCAGACATCAAGATGGCATTTACCACTTTTATCCAATCCGGCTAAAAAATGGGAAAGCAGAGGAACGATCGCCAGACTCGCTCCAGCAGCTCAACTTAAAAGAATGAATCATCTATTAACATACAAGATACATGGAACGAGAAGCAAGCTCCATCCCCACTTCCCAGGCGGAATGTACTAGGAGAAAACGCCCTAACTGTGGCCGAACTATGTCTTAGATCGAGGTCACCTATCGCCGACGTTCGGCCCGACGCCGTAGGCGAAGGGGCGAACGTCGGCCATAGGTGACCGAGACACCATAATTGGATTTCTCATCCTTGAAAACCCCCTAGTAGAGATATCACACTATTGAATAGGATGATTTCTGACGTTCCAGCTACTGTTGTCATATAATCGGTGATATTTCGAAGTAAATCCAAAATGGCTGCCACCTAATTTCTACCAATATTTAAATCTTCACTAATATTATGTCACATGGTTATTTATGTTTTAAATGGTGTCTTAATCAATAGTAGATGTCTTTATCATACACAAAGTAAGTGGACTTTTCCAATAATGGCCCATAGTTCATGGTGGCCATATTGGAAAACGGCCGAAAACAGGTGTTACATCAATATTTCAGCTTATGCCCAGGACAAAATTGTTTCCTTATGTAATTACCTACCTGCATACCAAATTTCATGCTTTTGTCACAAAAATAAATGTTCTGGCTTTTTTTTACCCTAACTGACCTGACTACTAGACGGAACGATAGTTAACCATTCGTGTGCTTACTGTTACAATGTGCTGGGGCTAGACGGAACGATAATTAACCATTCGTGTGCTAATTATCATAATGTGCTGGGGCTAGCCGGAACGATAGTTAACCATTCGTGCGCTTATTGTTACAATGTGCTGCGACTAGCATACCCTCGCCCAGATGCTGATTGTAGAATCAGGCTCTGTTACGGGGCACTGCGGCTCAAGCTCTCTTAGCAAGGCCTGACCACAGCTCCAGGCACATAGCGACCAGGCCAGGATGGATCAGCGCTTTAGGTAGTAGGCGAGGTGGCCTTACCCCTACCCCTCGGCGCAGTAAAAACTATTATGGCTTAATGATATGAAATAACATCCCTTCAATAATCCCCAGAAAGGTCATTTGTTATTAAGCAAATGACAATAGAGAATGGCTTATCTATGTTTTTGCTTTAAGACAAAACACACAAAGGTCAGTCAATTTGAGTATTATTCAATTTGTGCCTGAATTAATGGATTGTAATTCTTATGACATTGACGAGATACAATTGTGCGATATCCGTCACTAATGTCATATGACACCACTTCATCTTGGGGAATATGGCGCCAATCCGATTGAATTTTTGTACAGCAATCGGACAGATATCTATTTCAGCACCACCGTGAGAGTTGAATAAAGCGAAATCTTGAGTTATTGTTCTGCATTTCGACACTCAATCCATCCCCTGGTCTAACACCCTGAAAATTGAGAAATTTACTATACCCCTTTCTGTTCTGATTGCCTCTCTTCTTTTTCTGATGCTTTTCTGTTTGCTGCAACGTACTATGCTTGGCTTTTTGCTCATTGTTAGATTCACCTTGGTTGCCCATCAGTAAAACTTGTCGCAACAGCAGCCATACATCAGATCCACTGTGGGCCCTCACCACCTTCTGAATATCCCCCATGACAAGTACACTCAGCCAAAGGCGTGTTGGTTCTTGGAATACCTGGCGTTGTACGCGTCAGTCCCATCCATGGTCAACAATCACTTCCATTGGCACTATCAGGACGTGCCTTTGTAGTGCTTCCCTTGACAGCAACAAGGTTCCGAAGGTGAAATTGGCCATTAGTCCCACCCTCGCACATGTCGCTGGTGAAAGCCTAGAGCTATGTTACAGCTGTTCTGCGACGTTTACAACAACTTCAGTATCTTCATTATCCCACCATAACTGATTTACCATGGATCCTCTCTTTCTTCACTTATCTTATTTCTATGATAATCAAGACCTGTGTTGTTTGTGTCCGTCTCAATAGCTCAGACCTTCCGTGCGGTACTAAATCTGAGAATTTAGATTATATACATTATCTGTCAAGATTCAAATTCACAAACAATAAGCAACTCTTGAGGATTAAATGTATTAGGACATCGTGGTCGTCGACCACTGCGATATGTGTCTGTATCCAATGTTCAAGAAGATCTCCCTTGTGCCCATTTCGTGCCTATGAAATTCTACTCTAGGTATTCTTGTGCATTCCATCAGACAGCCACTCCTGCATTACAGGGAACGCAACCTTTTGACGGTCCATTAACTAGCGGGTCAATGGAACTACTTGGCTTATAATACAAATGCTGACGTCCACTCCATCCTACATAACCTTTGGAGAGTTGGCAACCTCTGCGCATTCCAGTAAGGGTGGGAGAGGTTCTGAAAGGCACCACAATCCATGGGATATGCATTTGTTAAATGCGACGATCAGCAATATGTTTAAAGGCCAGTTTCCATTGGCCGACGAAAAAGGGTGTAGATCTTATGAGTAAGGCCTGGCGTCCACCTACTACGATAGACATTTAGACCTACCGATATGGCACCGATACAAAAAGCAAATATCGGAGACATATTGGGAAGGTGCAAAATTGGAGACATATGTCTAGACATACCAATCTACCACGCAGTGTATGGGATTTTTATCTGTGTCTAATTGCAGAAACGTGGTCAACTGCACTGACCTTCCTACGCGATTTTTATTTTTTATTGGGAGGTGCATCGTAGACCATATCGGAGCCATATCGTAGTAGGTGGACGCCGGGCCTCACACAGAAACTCTGTCGGTGGTACCACTGATTGTGCGTCAGTAATGAAAGATCGGTGAGGGTAGTAGATTTCACTCAGTGACAGCCTTCACTCAGTGGTGGGTGGTGCCACATTGCATAATCTATGCAGAAAAGGTCGTGGGTCATTTCACGAGCTGGGTCGTTTCCATTGACCGATTTTGGGTCGGCAGTCCGTCGGTGGTTCCTGACTCTATATCGATGACGGGAAATCGGCCAATGGAAACGGGCCTTATATCAGACTACTTCTCTCCATCAGGCACTTCAGAAACTCTACTTCTGTTTAGGATAGAATATCTGTCTTAAAGCCTGCAGTATACCCAGCCTCATTATATCCCATTTTCATCCTACGTGACCGATTTATATGGTGCTAGCTATTACCGCGTCGTCAGACTCATCAAGGTCTATCTGCTTAAAAATGGTCACCTGAACATTAAACAACTTGACACACAGTTCAGCGTTAATGATTTTAGTGAAGTAACACACTTGGAGTCTGCTGAAGTACACTCCCCTTGCAAGATAGACGCGTGTTCAGTTTTTATTTAAAGCTAGAAGACCTATATATTGGAGGCAGAGAGGAACCTGAAGCCACAAAGCGATGGAAATTCTCTGTCACTCAGTGTGTCCTACTTGTTACATTTTTATACTGGGTGCATTTTCAGGAAATTGCCTGCTCAGCCGAATTTAACGGCTTTACGCTCCAGTTATGTAGCGTGAATCGTCTATAAAACGATTGTCTAAAAAGTGTCTTGACTTGTGTTATGCCCTCATGCAATCAGAATCGGCCATTTTGATAGTTGATAGCCAGGAACTAAGTGCTCTTCTTACACTTAGTACAACGATGTTTACATGAATCTCATCGACCTTCTACATCGATGAGTAGATAATAGCGGTATGTTGGTAGTTTGTGTAATTTACTGTTTAGTCCTATTCGTGTTGATTGTCAGACACATATTTGCTTAAAGAAAATAAGACCTCATGCCGAGAGACTTCAATGTCATGTCACAGTCTTGCTTGCTATTCTTATTTTCTGTCAGTCCTCCGACCCTAACCTGTCGGATTGTTATGCAGAACGCCCTGTCAACGGAACTAATACAAATCAAATCGAAAATTGAAAAATAAACGTGATCAGACTATTCTTTGAATTAAATGAATAAACTATTACAGCACAATGCTGCATTTATGTTGTCCCACTTATGGGTCTCGTCCTTGAATGTGCAGTTAGTGATTATAGCAAAAAGGATATGATAGCTGAAGGTCAGTTTGTTTTCTCTATTAATCATCTTTAACGCAATATAAATTACCGAAAGAACCATTCTCACATTATGATTTGTTATTATTACATGGTATCACAGATCCAGAACCATAGAACGAGAGGTAAACACCATCGTAGGTTGTTACAACACCCTAAAAAGGCTTTGTTTGTGCCTGATCCTTCCTGTACTGCCCCAGTTCCCTTTGGCTGTTCACACATCGTGAAAATGTTATTCATAACCTGTGTTTTGTTTAGCTAACAAAATGCGTTATTTTTAGAACGAACCGGGCCGCATCAGCCTAATCACTCTCCGTTTTAGACATCTTGTGAACAATGTCACAGATGGGGCTAGTTCATTTTAGCTTTAACGAACACCTTCAACATGACTTTTAATGTTTTGCTTTTCATGAATAGTTTTGCTCATATATATATATATATTTATTTCACAAAGCTGTACAATATCGGTTGTAGTACATTTAATTGAGTCTTTGATAGAACTCTCACTGGGGTAAGACTGTGTGCTGCCGATTTAAGGCATTATATCTAGTATTATGGACATTGTTCACACACAAACGCTCCAACGCTGGTACTCTGTAAGAGTATGTATACCATTTCTACCTGCACGAATCTTCAGTTAAAACAATGTCAGAAGAGAGATGTTGCCCTCAGATGTTATTTTCAAGAAATATAATCCCCTAATGGAATTCGGATACACAATTTCTTGCTGAAAAATACATTTGCACTCTACAAGTCGGTTCGTGTAATTAGCGTTATTGATGTGAAAGACGCCATCTTTGATGGTCGCCCCGTGCTCTGAATCACGAGAATTCCACGCTTCGGACCTATACGGACAGGAGCTTGGTGGCACTTTGATTACATTTATGGTGTTGTTGACCTCTCCAGCAATAGCATTAGCCTGATGGAAGGTAGCCCTCTGTCGACCGCTTCAGACTGCCCTTCCCTGGCCATCTCACATAATTGAATAGGAAATCTTATTTTCTCTGCCTTTAGTCAATAATGGCGTAAATCATTTTAAATATCTAATGTAAAAGCTTATCATTCAAGAGGGATTCACACACTGCAGTTTTGAACCATTATCAGCGTTCGTAAACTTTTGTTTGAAATGAGTGCGTCACCTCTGTCTGATAGCGTGGCTAACATAACGGATAAGATTAGTCCCTATTTGTCCGGGAGTATCCTGAGCTGTTTGCTTTATCAGATAATAGTAAAGAATGCATCATTCTTTACAAGTACAACTGCGCCATTATTACTCTTTTATCAAATAACTCCATTTTTGCTTAACAAATTTCATTCCCAGTCATGTATCGCCGGCAATTATTAACCCTTTCTGGGCGAGCTGGCTGGTGGGTACTAGTAGCTGCAGGGGCTGGGATGCCCCTGGGATGTATGTCTCTGGGGGAGAGAATGCCTTGAGGCATTTAGAAAAGTTTCACTTGTGATCTGACCAAGAGAACTTCTTTATTGCCATATTTCAATTCTTTTTAAACAGTATGCAAAATATATTGATTTCCACACATATATTTCCATATTTAACACAAATTCTTTAAATCTTTCTTGTGTTTATTGGGAAATGCCTGAATATATAATGAATGCCTGCAGGCATACTCGCCCCCCTGTGTACATAATGCCTCTAGGCCTGCATTTTCGCCCTCCATGTACATAATATCTGCAGCCATTTTCGCCCTGAATAGGTTAAGGGTAACCATGTAAGGATAGATTACAGATATCGGGATATCTGCCGGGGAAAATTCAAATGGTTATTCAAGAAGCGAAATCTATGCTGATGTGATCTGATGCCCCTTTATCTTACAATCGCTTCAGCCAAGATAACAGCGCTTGCCACTTGTATTATACACATTGCTAAGTACACCCAAATCATTTTTCACTTGGCAGTTTTTCTTGAATTGATTCCTCATTATAGGGGGAATGTACCATCTTACAGTGCCTTATAACTGATATCAGTTCTGATTATGTTTTCCATGAATAAACTTTCATCAATTGTCATTAAATTCCTATGAATAGATATTTACACATAACAATATTTCATAAAATCGCATTTACCTTCTATCCCGTTTCATTTACACAGCTGAGCAGCAATGGTGTCACCTATCATTCATATTTGAAATTGACATTTTCTCTAAAATTGAGTATTCCAACTATTATTGAGGTTTTGATTTCAAAAGAAAGACCTCTGATATTTGAAAATTGACTCTGAAAGCGCGTAAAAGTTTGGGATGTGAATTTGAGACTAAAATACGCACTGCTTTCCCCAAAACTCATCTACTGCTTATTGGCCTGGTACACTAACGGGACCGAGCGTGAGCCGGAGGATACAAAAATGTCAATAAATGATGAATTTGCCACCCAGCCTCTGCCAATCCTCAAGCGACGTCGCCAACAATTTTCGTTATCATTTTGACTGCTCCAACAAAGCCAGCATTCATCCCAATGGTCGGCGCTCATGGCAATGATTCAAAAGCTTGTCCAAATTGCCTCTGATGGCTTTAGTACCACGGATGCAAACCTTTTCTCATAGGCTATCGTGTTCTTTCAATTCTTTCCCTTCATTTGCTAACCACCTAGACCCTTTCTTCTGCTTTCTATCCTGAGCTACTTCAGATTGATTGCGAGTTCCTGACCAGGTCAATTGCTTAGAGTCTTAGGGCTTTCCAGTAAAGCCGATAACAATTTGATGACCATGCAACAACCTGAATGATTGCCGTTAAAACGGGTTTCGGTTGGTGGGACCTTCTGTTGAACAGATTTCATTCTCATTCTTATCAGCAAGGTTGACTTCTATTGGAAAATGTGTTGCATGATTTCTTTTAACACCTTCTTTTGTGTATTAACCCTTCGCTGGCCCGCGTCATCAATGGGACCGGTCACGAAACGGATAATCTGTGACCTATGGCACCCCCTGGACCTCGCCCCCTACTGGCCTGTGATTCAATCTGCCGTAAAGGCGATTGGGCAGTCTCATGGTATTTACTACGATAGTGGGGTTCTTTTTCATGTTTAACGCCACTATTATTAGTGCACGATTCTATGTAACGTGACTCTTATCCTCGCATCGGTCACGTTTATAGATAGTTATTGATAGTTGTACCTAAGAACAATCCAAACAATGTGGTTTCTGTCTCATACACTTGCTATTTGATATCATTTTAAGGACTAACACTCATAGTTATTTTGCCAGCTGCCGCTTAACTAGCCGCATAGTATGAGAATATTATTACACTCTTCGTGTGTAGGTTTTTACTAATTCAAATGTAAAGAGAATGACGTTTCACCGTTTGGAATCTTTTGAAGCATAATGATGACACGATTAACCAATATTATGAGGGTACATGGGTGCATCGACAGGATACAAACCCTGTGTGCAAATACGTACAACCTTTGATTGTATTGTAATTAAATCATAGTTGTCTGTTGGACTTGTCCACTTTTAACTGTATTGGTTGATATTTTGCCCACCATACGTGCGTTGCTATGGGGGAGATATATTCCCCTGTAACTGAATAAATAGCACAAGCACTGTATGGTCTCTGGTGCATACACTGTTGCCTGTAAGGTCCTCCCCCCTCGTTTGGCGTGAGCCTGTATTTATTTGCATCACATTGCGGTACTCACAAACTAGTCTGCATACTGGTGTGATCCTGTCGACTATAATTGAAGAGCTTACATGTTTACATGCTAAAATGTAACTTATATTTTGCAGTTTATTTTTTGGGTTGCAGTAATCATCTTTTATTGAAGCCTATGCGTTTATGCATGAACATCGTCCATCATGTCGCTTCTCCTCTGAATATATCTTGTTCTTTATGTTACAGTGCTTACCTACATTCCTCTTTCCAAGGGGAGACGGTTTTTCCTGCCTCAGCCTCTGGAGTAAATGTGACTTGTGTGAAAGTGTTACATATTAACATAGAGTATTCCTAATTCCAATCTTATATCTAACCGGGTATTTCGATTTTCCTAAATCCTACACATACACACACCTATATACACTAATTGTTAGGTAGGGTAAGCACAATAAGGCAGGACAGGAGAACCGGTGGTAGTGACTTGGACCCCATGTAGTTAAAGAAGTGAATGAAGTACATACAAAATACCGTAATTCGTGCGAGTTGCGTCCTCGACAACCAACGCTGTCGGCCCGGGGGGAAGAGCCGGGTACCAGCCGGTAATTATATACGACAAATGTAAAATATATACCAGTACACCCCACTCAGATACGGCCCTAACATTGTGAACAGCATAAATAATTACATCCCCGTTAATCGGGCTCTGACATAGCCGGAGGGAATCATCAAGTCTACCTCCAGCTATACTCAAGGCTTACAATAGAGCCAGCTATGCGACCCGTCATCGTCAGCATATCGCGGTACTCGCCGTCTGACAGAGCGCAGTGGTCCCATTGGAAACCTATCACCAGGTAGAAGCTTTCTGCGGTGTGATTTATCCCGGGCCCGGCTATATCATGATGGGTTGGCAATGTATTGGTGATGGGTATTGCCACAGTGTGGTCGGTTATAGGGCTTTTCTATTTGAGGCCCAAAGGCATCCCCCCCCCCCTCCCCCACTCCGGACCTTCCCTGTGCAAAATGTTACCTGTACAATGTACCTTCTCTGAAATAGTAATGTTTTAAGCAACACGGCCCCCTTCACCTCACCCGTGTTTTACCTTCTTTTTTTTTAACAAATCTGTCTTCTTTCGTAAATTGCCATTTCTGTGATTCCAAATGATTGATGTGAATATAATGAGAAAATACTCCAGGTTGCAAACATTATGTGCTTATCTCTAGCAATCTGCAGTAAGTGCAATAGTTCTATTGAACATTCTGCTATTCCACCATGAACACGGTAACGGTCTAAAAGCAATAATTTAATGGCTCATATGATTAATTATCTAATTCATAGATAGTCACTGGTAGATGAGCATGACTCGTCCACAATTATACCCAAATAATGACAAGACGGTACCGTGTTCAACTGCTTTCAGTTGCAGGTCATATCTTTTTAAGGTATTTAGATGTTTAGATCGTTCTGAATAAATCCCACAAATCAAACACTATTTCCCCATAATATGGCCCAAGTAGAATGATAACCTTATTCCATATACATCTGGAAGCATGCCAGAGTATAGTGATAAACGTGGAAGAGATATTAACTTGAAAATATTTTATTCGGTGAATGAATATTTCTCCAGGGCAATTGATCCTGAATTATTGATATCATTACATCAGTTGCATTTACGTTCTAGTACATGGCCTATACCAATGGAATAATTGTCAATACACTCATCTATATCTTTCCTATCAATTGGTTTTATTTCTTCGTGAAAATTGCTTCCGTTTTTGCGTTATCAATTACCTGGTTTCTTTATTATCTAGCTTTTTGCAAATGAAATTGATTGCAATACCTTTTATGCTTCTGACAGATGTGAACAGCTCATCTGTTAGGCGTGGCCAGTGATATGTCCCAATACTATATTCCGTGACATGACATAACTTGTTTTGTACATTAGAAATTCCATTTAACTTCGGATTCCATGCAATAAAACAGATCGTCCAATATGTAATACAGATCAGTAAATATCATCTATTTTGCATTCTCCCTGTGCCTATCCAAGACTAAAACCGGAGACACACCAAGCGAAAAAAGCAGCGATTTATATTTCACCTGATTATTGCTTCTGCGACTAAATTATCGGTGTGAGGTATTACCGGTTTAAAGCCGGAGACACACCAAACGAGTCAAGGCAGTGATCTTCGGATTCGCTAAAGGCCCGGCCCCACTGAAGATATAAGATTGTCGCACACATTTTATGGGGCTATAAGCAGCCGGCTGGCAGTGATTATGACCTCAAGTCTGAGATCCAGATGCCGCAAGGAAAACCGAGGGTATACCCCACTAATGCGATGAAATCATCATAATGCTTCTAATTCTACCTTTTTGTTACTTTTTTTGGCAAAGAATTATTTCATGCACACGTGTATGTTCACATGTCTGTACAAAAATGTGTTACTTTTATTTTTTAATCCCGATCAGCAAACATAGCCACCGGTATGTTTATCTATCAATATTTAAAGCAGGTCAGAAAATAGGGTATAAGTGACAGGTATAAGTGTCAGATCTACACCAACAGCCACGGCCTGCTGTTTCCGCAGTTTTCACCCCTGATGCCTGATACTATGAGTAAATGCTGACAAGGGTGCTCATTGACTGCATGTGCCCCACGTACCAGTGATAGGTGTTGTCTGGGTTAGTCAAATTCAAATTCAATGGGAGGCACTCCCTGTCTGCGCGACGAATCCATCACAAATCATGAACATTTCAAGATGCGCGATGCGATTGATTGCATACGCACGCAAGCCTGGCCCCACTGGTGCGATTGTGTGCGATGCGATGGGCGCCGCCGTTTTTATTATCCTCGCCAGGCATTTATTACTTTTTATTGACGTGCGACTAATCCATCACACCCATGGGGCCAGGCCTTAACACAAAATGGCATGTTCTAAGAACGCTATCAACCGTGTATCACTAGGTAATACCTCTCCGAAACTGTTCATAAATGGCGCAGTCATCCCCTATTGCAACTCATATCCTTACCTTGGAATAACCATAGATGGAGATAACTGGGATAAATGTATTAGAGAAACTTTAACGAGAATCAATTATAGGCTGTTCAAACTGGCCAGGATTCGAAAATGTATATCAAGGGACACGAGTATTAAGATACATAAATGCTTGAAAGCTCCGATTTTTGACTACCCATCTTACTTCATAGACAGTGCTACTCAGTTACTTATGAAAACACTGTAGACAGCTCAAAACCGGGGCTTTCGGATATGCACGAAGACTCCGGTAGGGGAAATATCTACAGATAGATTCCACGAAGTCTGCGATGTTCAAAGGTTGGAAAAAAGGAGCAACTATCTAAAAGTTCTTTTGATCCGGAAACTTGCAAAAAATATTGAGGAAAGCAAAGAGCCAAAGACACGTGCACAGAGGAAAAGGTTAATCAAATTAAAAAGACCAAAAACATCATTATATAAGAAGAGTCCGGTATATGTTTGTATGGGCCTGCGGAATGATCTCCCACAGGATGTCCAAGACGGATCTCTTTATTGCTTCAAGAAACATGCGAAACTCAAACTTTATGATAAGTATAGTACTAAATAACTTATACTGCATTATCCGGTCAGGCTTAATCAGATAGGAGCAGTATAAGCTGAATCTGAACTTTGTGCACTGTCCTTCACGCTTGAATCACATCTCATCTCATCAACCCCATTCATCATTACTTGTAAACTACTTTCATCTTTGTATGTACATAATGACCATTGTATGTACCAGATGAGGATTGTTATAAATGACCAGCCTATTTGCCTATTACGCTGGAAGCGTGCCAGAATATCTGCCATGCAGAGGCCGCTTGTTGTACCTTTTTACAATACAAAAAAAACAAGAAAAAATGTATGTGCCATATAATTTCATAGAAACATTTCTAACTGATGATTTGGCGTATCAGAAATAATGATCAGGTAAAATATGAAATAGTAGTTCACAGACATGCCATTTTGCGTTTGCGATTCTGGAAATCGCTGTGTTTCTCGCATGGTGTGTCTCTGGCTTAAGTTATAACCTAATTAAAAGAAATATAGAGGCGAGGCGGAGTTGCTTGAGCAAGTCTACACACAAAAGGTTACAGCTACACCATTAAAAATGTATTTATCTCCAATGTTACCGCTGTAAAGGGGAATTGAGCTCTGCGCATTACTTCTTTAGACAACGCACACATTATCCTATTTGAATAATGCCGGCATGTTTATCAAAAAAGCGTTGCTGGCTTTTTAGATTGCTCAAAAGATCAACGTTTTTTTGGCTAGCATTTTCATCACTCTTGGAGTGCCTTATACATGTATAAGACAAATGATTTCCTTTTACAGCTTAAACACGATATATTGAAGCTCCCCATCCCTGAGTCATCTAAGCATTCTTTTCTCGCCCAGTAGGCCCACGTGCGACTTACCTTGACAAGAGGACTGGCATTGACATGGACAAATCTAACGACCCGAACCGACTTTCCTATTCTAACCCTCAATTGGAATACTTGCAGAAGGAGAAATTTCCAATGCATGTCGTTGTTGCAACTGCAATATTTACAACAGTTAGCATCACAAGTGCGTCACGACAACTTATACGGCACATGGCCTATGATCCGTGGGCGCCGCCATGACGCCCCCGGAATAGGTGTTCTTCACTAATGGAGGTGCAAAACTAGGTGTTCTTCAGTAATGGAGGTGCAAAACAAGTGAGTGATAATAGGAAAGTGTCACAACTCTAGCCTTGCTCACGTATGTATATAAAGTGTTCCATATGGAAAATATCATGTTTTGGGTTTAATTATTATGTCATCCTGCTCTGGGATGGGTGTACAGAGTCAAGGTAACCATGGTAAAACATTGAAAGGCAGTTGGATTTCGTAAGAACAAAGAGCCAGAATACAGTTTTTGTCCCCCGACCACCTAGTGACTGCTTCATGAACTAACAATGGTTCTGTACCCAATAGGATGATACCAACACGTCGCTCAGTACCCAGCAATGTTGCAAATATGTTGGGAGCATTCCATCACCCTGTGTCCAATAAGATCAGATAACGGACGCATGTGATGCTATTAGTTCGTATGACCAGGCTGTGGTCATGCACATCGGTAATGCATCACCATCCTAGTGGGCTATGATCTATAGCAACACAATACGTTAAGTTTATGGACATGTCGTATAGTGTGTCAAGACCTTGTGTCATCAACATGGCGAGGTCTGCTGATGGTGGTCAGGACGTGCCCCAGATGGCCTGGCTGGCCCTTGAGAGCCCGCTACTTGTTGCCAAACGATATTCCCTGACGGTCACACCCGTGTCGGCTGGAGTATCGCTTGAGAGACACTCGATCCGGTGAAGTGTGGGTCAACGCGGACACCAGGCTAAGACGGGCTGTTCCTGGCCCTTGTAGATATCCGGGAAAGGTTTGAGTGAGTGACAGTCGGGAGGCTTGGAGATCGCTGTAGAATCTCGGTTAAGGCCCGTTTCCACTGGCCGGCGAAAATGTAGGAGATTTTTGGAGTTGCCCAGAAAGTCTGTTGGTGGTGCCACTGACTATGCGTCGGTATCGAAAAATCGGTGAGAGTAGTAGATTTCACTCAATGACCAAGTTTTCACTCAGTGGTAGGTTGTGCCACATTGCATAATCTAAGCAGAAAAGTAATGGGTCATTTCACGAGCTAGGTCGTTTCCATTATATATATATTTCTTTTTAAATCTAGTTATACATGTATATATTTGAAGCCCCTTTAATCTATACTGATAGACCGAACTGTACTGCTTGTATGCATTCTGTGGAATATCATGGTGGTTCAATATGGAAAGATCTAAGTCCACTAGTTAGGAATACTGATACTTTCAAGATGATTAAAGCAAAAGCGAATATGGGAAATAAGATTTGGCTACTATATATAGCCTTGATACATGTTCCTTAAATGTTACTCAATGATAAATGGATGTAAATCGTATCAATCCTAAGGGTAATGGACAATTTTCTTCTAACTTTGATTGCCAACAATTTTGTTCGTTCTCAAAAATGTTCACGAGTCATGTTTTGTTATATAAACTCAGTCATGGCTAGGCCGTGATAAAACCAGCCTTATAAAAAGGCTGAGACCTCACCAGAGCCACCTTCAATAGGGTTATCAGATGGTTGATGAATCTTGTTACTTGTGGGATCTAGACCATCATGAAATCTGTGTTTTTATTGTACGTGAGCCACTCCATTGCCGTGGCTGGTGGATGGCACATTTCAGGGGTGAGCTGGGGACTGAGGTTGGCGGTGGTCTCGTGGAGGTGTTGGTATGCCTCGGCTGCATGAAGTTGTCCCATTACACTCACTGCCATATAAGGAATAGAGTAGACCCAGTAGCCAATGACTGCATTGGCAGCAAACCCCGACCTTCACCCTGACTTCCTTACATGATTTTATAGCGCCTTGGGACAGTTCTGCAGTCGAGAGTTGACCTAGAATCTAGTGGGCCACAACCACCCTCTCGGTGGCCGCTTGGTGGTCGATCTCTGCCCCCGTGAAGCCATCGAGGTAGGCGATCGACTGGTGAACCTTTGGCATTCAACACTGGACAGGCATGCACCGAAAATAGGGCAGATTTCCAGGTGTTAACGGTCTAATTGCCCAAATCCATGGAGGAGAAGATCAAGGGAGTCAATCCGGAGCTGCTTGTAGGCTTAAGACAGGTCAGCGTTCCAGATATGGGTGTCCCTGTCCAGGATGCGGAGCCTTGTGATCAGGTCTTTCATGGAGGGGAGGATGTATTTTGCATGAACACCCTCATGAACGTGTATATATATATATATATTGACAGAGTATGGTAAGTCGATTACTAAACCCATGTCCTGTATTGAATCTCATCTCAGTATCAGTCATTTTAATGTTTTCCTTCCTCTCTTGTTTGTCCTGATAGCTCCAGCTAGACTGGACAGTCATGAATACTTTTTCAAGTATATGTAATCGGACTGCAGCTTGTACTACCTAGGCACATGAGTATAGAACAACGTTTATATATATAGTTGCTTTTTACACAAGTAACAACTTCCTTACTGCGTCTATCATTCCCTCATTGACCTCTCAGGAAGATGATCGATGGGAATACCTACTTATGGGGCTACTTAAGGATGATTAAACGTCTGTATTAAGTTTTCTTCCTTACTTAAGCTTGATGTCAGCTAAATTATACGCAGGAAACTCCTTTAACATTTTTCATTTATCTGTAGCATACTCAATAATGCCGTAGAACTCGATCATCATTAAGGATATAGCTTCCTAATTTGTGTTACTTGAAAGTCAATATCTTCCGCGCACGACTACTTAATTTCTCTGCTGATAGGCTTGTTATCCTATGTACAATAATTCAGTATAGCTCTACATAGGCTTTGATTATGACGAACGACGAACGACTGCCTTAAAATGATGTATTCATTAAAACATTATTTATGATAAAAGCTAGACAACATTTATTGGGGACACTGAAGTCCAAAGACTTAAAAACCCTTAAGATCTTAATAAGATTTGTATAACGGGGAGTAAAATACAAAGAGGAAATGTAAAATATAGTACAATATATCAAAAAGGAGATGTACATCATAGATTACAAATGAGTATAAGAGGCCTCGGCAAGATGAATTGCGAGTTTGAAAGACGAACAAGGCATAGTATAGTTGTAAAAAGGGTGTGGGTGGGTGGGAGAAAAAGCGTCCATACCCAGTGAAGAACTGAAGGTAGTAGGTGTCACGTGACCTGTGACGTTTGGAAACCTGCGTCACACCTGGAAGATTATGCAAGAGTTATTAGGTGTTGGGGCAGTCCAGCGGCAGAATTAAAAATAATTTGCAATTATATACGATGTGTGCCAGTTTGATGATCATGATGAACAAACACAAAAACTCCCGACGATTTCACTTCGTTGCCGTTGTGCTGAAGTCTCATCTCGTGGGAAATGCAAAAGGCTGAGAGTTTTTCCGCTGGTGGACGTTAAATAAGCGTGAAAAAGAATTCACACTGATTCGGCAATTTAGATTCCTATCATACAGTTTTAAGTACCGGGCGTTCTTTGTTCTAAATTATTTCGTTTTTGGAGAAGAGTACTCGTTAATGAATCAGATGTTAACGAAAGGCAGTTATTTGAAAAGTGCAACAATTATTACAGCCCTGCAGACGAACTCCTGATTCCACGTCTTCAGTTTTCCGTTTCAATCATACAAAATTGTCTTTCTTTACTAGGATTATCTATGTACGCGTTAGTTTATATATGTAGCTAAACAGTGGCACCTATTCTATTCTAGCGGTCAGTAGAACGGCTTACAATTGTCTTTTTGCGGGTAATCCTCCTATCAATATATGATCCTTTCTCCTCTCTCTTCATCGATCTCGATAACAGGATCCGGCCATCCTGGCCTGTATTTACTCACACCCGTGGCTCGCCGCATTGATCCGCAGCCAGTAATGCGTGCCACGCGGACCATGATTTAATTCCGCTTCGTATACGAGAACCGGCCACAGGTAATGCCACCCGGTCCGCTGGTTTGCCTTACTCTATTGTATACACTGACCATCCCCCTCGCCAGGTATATTATATAGTCGTGTGTAATTGTCTAGGGGTGTGTACCTTGCTGAGGTTATCGATATCGTTATCTAATTCCTGTTTACCTGGATTGTCTTCACGTGGCTATGAAAACGCGTCCTCCATCGACCTACGCCAAAAAGTATCACCGTCAGTATTCACTACAAATCATGTTTCCTTAACCTTCCGAATGAAAGGTTACTACTTTTAAAGAATTCACTGTTTCACAAATGTGATTTATCGTAGTTTTCTTATAAAAACTTAATAACTTCTGAATATTCATATGATGAGGGATTTCAAGCCTTATATTGAAAATAATTTCATATTCCGTAACCATATCCCTGTTTCCCGCCCTCTTTCACTTAAATTCATGCTTGTATATTCTATAAATCAGACGTTCCGGTAAGTTACTGTGTTACTGTCCAGGAAAAACTTAAATATCCTATGATGACCACCATAAACTATTTAATCAAGGAGAGAGGTTCATACAAGACCGATACATAGCAATATATATAATTACCAGAAAGGGCTAAGTGCATTTTAAGGTATTGCTGCAAGTCATAGTGGAAAATATCATTTGACTTTAATAGCGGTCCTCATCATGTCAGTCACAAAGTCCGGGATGATTAACAAACTAGTCAAGTGTTTCTTTTCGCAGTCACAGCAATAGCCCGCGTGATACATCACTTATTTATTGGCAAAATATCCTATCAAATTATACCAATTCACGAAGGATATTGCCGGAGGAAGGTCATTATTTCCGACCGATGTTTTTCAACGATCTATTACAAGGTGCTTATAGAGCAATCATAAAGAACATACACATTCCTAGACTGTTAGATCCAGCCAAATAATTTCTTCATGATTCAGAGAGCCTCGCGGGGAATCCTCGCCAAAACATGCTCGATGTCAAAAGGTGGTATTTCTTGCGATTCATCAGTTTTTATCTATGTGGATATTAAAGAGTTGCTCATGGCTCGGCCGTGAGTCGACTGTGCTCCTGAATTCCCCTCCCTTCCAATGTGGCCTAGTGCATTGGATAGTTACAAGTAATATCGTAAAACTAGATGAGTTTTAGTATAGGCCGCCGTATGCCACGAGTGGAGTTTGGCATAGTGGTTTCACAAGGCGAAGCCGAGTGAAATGTGTAGTCAAAACTCCATGACTTTATCCTACACAATCTCGATGACCAATAATTATAAACACAATTACCGAATATCATTTCGACTTGGCTACATTGCTTTTATGTGTCTAAGTGATCAACGCCATTTATAAAAGAGGCCCAGAGCTAGTTGCGATTCACACTCGATCTGCTAACCTTACTGTGAATGGTAGGAGACAAACACATATATCTGATTTTTACGTCGACACTGCCAGTAGTATTTGATTAGGAATATAAATAACGTTCTCAAAGTTCGGGCCCATGTAAACCAGACATTGGTAACTCTTAGTCTTACTGGAATAGCAGTTTGCATGCCTTACGTTTAGATTCATATATTAGAAACCATTACATCAAACTTGATACACTGATCTTAGTGGACAACTCGGCTTTACATTGATATCAACCATTACGTCCAATTCATACAAACTGTTAGCGACATCCAGTTTGCCAAGGGAAAATTGGATGTCAGCCTGTCGATCTGTTCATAGTGTGGTCCGGGCTTTGACCATTCGAGTTTGACAATGCGATGTCAACAAAACCCTGACTGTAACTGGAAGTCTTTGAGTACATACATACTTTCTAATATTCTCAGAGTGATTCAGAGGAAGTTTATTTTCATGGCCCATACTCTCCTTATTCTAACTTCTTTAGAGCCCAAATCTGCTTTGAGGGGGAGACTTTTTGCTGAGCAGAACAGGCTTTTATTTTTCATAAGGCAAAGAGGGCAGGTAACACCCATGCTGCTGATAAAGAGGGAAACTGACCCATATAGAATTAAATCTATTGGGGATTCCTTCCAACCATCTCGGGACTGGCCAGAAGTTAGACTGGGACTCATGCAGGAAATTGTGAAGCTCAAGTTTAGTTAGGATAAGGTTCTTGCTAGTATCCTGGACAAATCAGGTCATAAGAAGCTAGTGGAGGCTACACATGACAAATTCTGGGCAGCTGGCCGGTCACTATGAGAGTTGCGTACACTGCACGAAAACCATCATTTTGCATTTTACCGGGCGTATATAAGTAAGTATTTTGCGTCTACAAGGTCGTTTTAATCCCTGTGTGTATACACCTCATCTGTGGGCGTATATAAGCGTCCAGTGAACAGGGCTTCACTGAGAGCGGGCGGGGGGAGGTGGCGGGGGGTGGGGGGGGGAAGGCTTCCTACTGAGGACACCTGTACTTCTACCAACACAAAGGGGTGGGAGGGGGCGGGGGCAGAGGGTATTTTCTCTCATTATTACATAATCTGAAGCCATTTGAGGGTGGCCCCCAGCCATCTCTTTGCCGGATAATTTTACCATATGGCAGCATGCTTGCTCACTGTCCCATACTTGGGCCTACAGCATTCTCCATTATATATAGTCGGCCACCCACCAGGTACTTTATGTCCATTATCTGTGTACATGTTTTTTTTGGTGGTGTATATTTAGTGCTGTGCGTTTGTAATGTGATTTTCCTGTCCCCTACTTTCCTCCGTGTAGCATCCCACATGGTTGTAATATTTTCTCATTTGCTATTTCTTTTACAAGAGTTTACCCTCAACCATATTTCACGCAACATGGTGTCCGGGAATTTGGGGATACCTATCAAACTAGCCTTGTCCCAGATAATAGATGACATAGCTAATCACTTCAAATCATTACGTATAGGGTCAGTCAATGTGAACGGGCTGGGTAATAAAATTAAAAGAAAAGCTGTCTTTCAAAAACTAAGCAGAGATTATGATATTTGTTCCATTCAAGAGACCCACTGCACTGATGAACTTATGCCTCTTTGGTTAACAGAGTGGGGAGGCCAAGCCTTCTTCTCAAATGGTACCAGCAATGCCAGAGGGGTTGCAATCTTTTTCCCAAGTAGTTCTAATCTACAAATCACTGACATTAAGAAGGATCATTCAGGCAGATTCCTGATTCTGTAGGTTTATTCAAACAGGACCACTTTGTACTAGGAACAGTTTATGCCTCTACTCAAAATCAAGAACTCTGCCAACTCAACTTACTTTCTCAATTAGTAGATAATCTGGTTTGCTTAGACAAACTCCCCCTTATTATAACAGGTGAATTAAATGTCCCAATTGATGCAGACTTAGACAGGAGAAATACTACCGCTATACTAGTCTAAGAAATACAGAGATAAACTTCTGGAATTCCTAGATAATTTGGAATTAATTGATGCTTGGAGGATGTTCAAACCCAGAAGTAAAAGGTTCACATTTCACAGGAAACTTCAGGCCTCACGTATTGATTACCTTTTGGTCTCAGAAGGGCTTAGAAATAAGGTTCACAAATGAACTATGAGGAATTTTGTTACAAGGACAAAATTCTGCTAATTTCTGATAAAGAAAGGAGATGTTGGATAGCCTTATTACTAAACATGAACTTACTGCAGCAGTTAGAAAATTGAAAGCAAACAAATGCCCAGTGTCTGTTGACATCATCTGCAACAAATTATTCATGACAATAGCAGAGATTAAGGATAAATATGAAGTCCTTGACTGACTAGCAATTCTTAGGAACATCCCTTGGGTGAGATCCATGTCCTTTGAGGCCTGTGAGGTTAATGAGCTATCTCTTCTGGCAGTAAGCAGGAAATAATTAACATTGCCAAGGCTCTGAGTCGGGTCATTTATGATTTCCTCATCTCTTTGGGCCAAAAGATTCCAGTCTCTTGGGAAAAGTGGTTAGCCTTCCTGAGAGATAATGATCTACTGGAACCGGACGAGGATTCTCTGACCACCTTCCCTTGGCAAAAGTTATATAATTTACCATTTAGGGTAACAAGAATCACCAAGTATCAATCTCTACAATACAAAATTTTACATAGAATAGTCCCCACTAACAGCTACCTCTTCCAGAGAAAGGTGGTTGAGAATCCTCTTTGTGGTTTCCGTAATACCAAAGATACAATATGCCACTTCTTCTATTCATGCTGCAAAGCGAGACCACTTTGGAACATGTTCGCTTTCTGGTACAGTAATTTCAGTAGGAAGCCCTTAAACTTAACAGAAAGGGATATTCTTCTCGGCCAGTGTTTCAATGGTTTTTACCCAAAGGTTCTAAATTTCATTCTCCTTTCCTTAAAGTTTTATATTTATAGACAAAGCCTTTTCCATGAGAATAAAATGCAAATAGTTAGATAAGCTTTTCGGAGTTTCCTATGTACCATTTTCGATCACTTGTACCCCTTTGGATAGTCCATTATGCGCCAATGGAAAGTTCACATGTATTTTCTACCCAAACTTACTGTAACTCTTTCGGTTCAATAAATAGAGCAAAGCTCGCTATTAAAAAAAAAGGTGAATAACATAATCACAACTTGATTGCCTTAAGTGTGTACATATTTTTGATATTACAATGACATTCAAGATGGGGCTGCTTTCATAAATCACTTGTAATGTTATGTATCATGCTGCAAAACAATTGAATCAATGCTTTATGAGTGCAACCGGAGCTTTTTTGGTAGTAGCTCAAGTTCTGGTTCCCGATTGGTCAATACTTGTGTCGAGTGTTAGATTTCTCGTATGCCTCTAGTAGCATACAAAGCTCCCTATGTGAGTCACCGTGACGTACGTACACTCAATGTTAAGCCTAGGGTTAGGATAAACATACATCTGCTCGATATCGTTCGGACTACAAACCAAACAACGCACAAGTATCGACAATGCCTACAAGAAAGTAAAAGGTTCCAAAGCCCAAGGTGACACTTGCGTATGCATGTGTGCACAGCAGACAATGGAGGTGATTGTGGGGTGGTGTGAGGCAAGGTGTGCGTCACGTGGGTGATCTGCATGGGGGAACGTCGTTATGCCTCAGGCTGCTGGATGATTACTAGCGGCTGAGATCGATCACGTGATGTTTCGGGCATCTCAGCAACATGGTGCGGAGGTTGGGGCAAGGCCTTATATGTGATGGCTTACTTTGGAGACTCATGATTAATCCCAATTTGATCTTTTATACAATATTCGATCATATCAGGTATACACTGAGCTTGGAGTTTTTGTTATAACCTCTCTTGATGTCCACGATGTAAGAACGTGATTATGAATCACTTGTTGCATGGAAGCCTTTCTCCATATTACCGGCCATTTAGAAAATCGACAGAGGTTTCTTTATATTCTTCCGGTGAATATTATTATTTGTTATATTTTGTAGTCTGCGTAGTCGTATATATATATATATATATATATATATATATATATATATATATATATATATATATATATATTTATAAATGCGAAACCTCTGCGATAAAAGCTATGTAAGAACGTTGCACAGGGGAAACTTAAGGACAATAAAGCACGACATTCTACTTTGAGTGTTGAGTCAATTCTGAAAGGGACACTATTGCCTCAGACTATCCCTCGACTCCGCTTCGGAAATGCACTTAATCTAGTAACGATGCTTAGGCTCATTGTTTCGGGTACGGGCGCCTAAGAGTGAATCCTGTAAACCCATCATGTTCACCTTATCCGCTCCCAGTCGCAGGTCCTAATTACAATGCCAGCCGCACCTCGGGGAACGACCAGGCAATGCGTGGTGGTGCCACAAATACACTCCCTGATCTAACCATGTTCGAAACGGTTGCCATTAGTGGCATCCCCCTGGTGGGCTGCACTTCCCGAAATTGCTGAGAGATCCAGCGCCTGGAGTAACTAATGTATTTGAGATAGAGGTAACTTTAAGATATAAAAGGTCGCTCTATCTGCCCGTGAGAATGAATGCGATTAACTATGGAATACCAATGAATTCAGAATAAAATTACGATTATCATCAAAAAGCACAACAACGCAGTTTCTGACTTTGAAGCAGCTGAGAGGTAACCATTGTGTAGTGGCCTTTTACAGAGCTGTGCCATTACGCTCCATAGATGGGTAGTTAAGGTGAGTTGCCCTGAGTATAAAGGTCAATGCGAAGTCTACGATATATCAAATGTCCACAATACTGGATATGCCATAGTTCCGAAGCTGTTCACAGAGGTGCAATATACGGCACATAGCCTATGATCCATGGGCACCGCCATGACGCCCCCGAGTAGGTGTTCTTCACTAATGGAGGTGAAAAAGTAGCTGTTCTTCACTAATGGAGGTGCAAAAGAAGTGAGTGATAATTGGGGAATGTCACTTTTCTTGCCTTGCTCACATATGTAAATAAAGTGTTCCATGTAAAAAAACATCATGTCCTGGGTTTTCGCATTATATTTTCCTGCTCTGGGATGGGTGTAGAGAGTCAATGGAACAATGGTAAAACATTGAAAGGCAGGTGAATTTCGTAAGAACAAAGAGCCAGAATACAGATTTTGTCCCCCGACCACCTAGTGACTGCTTCATGAACTAACAAACTCACGAAGAAAAACTCTATAATCTCTAGGTTTTTCAGTTTTGTCAATAATGTTCATTTGATTATCATTCTCTCTTCCATAATTCATACTGCGTAAAGACTGACCTGATTTATATGGCTTACAAAGAAGGAAAGTTTTCTGCTTTAGACCCAAACACCAATCACAGCCTATACCTAATTTACAAGCCCACAGTATATTCACACGGTCAACATCACAGCTTCATTTGCAGAGGAAACGAACCACTGCCTGTATACACGATTATTCTCGCCGGCGAATCCCAATTCAGTCCCAGCCCGCCAATCCTTCTGTTGTCCTGGACAATACTTGTGTCCATGTCAGTGGGAAAAAGGCAGTGGTTTTGATCAGTGATTCGACTGATGTCTTCGGGTGTGGCACAGGCCTCGGCCGTCCAGACCAGGCGGACGGGCGCTCTGCACAACATGATTTGGCCATTTTCACCCCGCTGTGGAGGATCAATACGGAGTGGACCCGTGTGGGGCCCGTCAGGCTGGGTGGCCTACCGCCGAGCAAATAGCAGCCACCGCCGTTACTACACAGTGAACTCTTCGGCCCGCACATGGCTTCGTGACATCTGTATAATAGTTACTACCGTCGTCACACAGGCTTTGTCCGCCTTTGTCAGCGATTGGGATCAGCAGTTGGTCAACTCGTGTTATGCCTTTGAGATCTCGTGTCTGAATTTCCCTGACAAATCTGTCAATGAGAAATAGCGTTCTTTGACCTTTATATCTTTTGACCTCCATCCCAGTATCTGTGGAAAAACTGTGTCAATTTTTATGATTGAAACCTTGTCCAACATTCCTATCTGTCCGTGATAGAAATTTCGCAATATTTCACAAGTACTTCTATTGGCTAGCATATGGGCCTTCAATGACTCTACGTGCGAACCAGGAGCCCGTTGAATAATCCAGGCTCGTACATTAAGACCCTTTTCTGCACCTCGTAGCACAAGGGTTATCGTTTACTGAAATTGCAGTTCGTTTGCTAAAACAGTCATATCCGTCGACAGAAAGTCAAACGTTGAATTAATTTGACCCACCTCATCCCTAGGTCTCCTTGGCGCACAGAAAGGTTCGCCATGTACGATCCTAGATTATTAAACGGACCCCAGGACAGATTATCTATTTATCAATATTCAGTTGAAGTCTTCTTTAGAACCAATTCATTCATATAGAAAGAGTATATTACTATATCCAATAAATGTCATAATCTTTCAGCATGGTCTAAGTATTTCTCAAATTTTACTATTCCATTATCATTTTTCAGTGTTGCTTTTTTTCTTGAAAATCAAATATTACTCTATGAACCTTTTATGGATGAAATGAAAGCTGACATGGGGAGTAAGTGGCTATTATGATCAGTGGCTATTAAATGGAATGCGATATTACCAATGGAGTTAGTTCCTCAATAACTAGGTCTACAAAGAACGTCTGACGTACATGCCCAATAGTTAACCTCTCACAGTAATTGATATTTCGTAGTCACGAAATAATAACCTTGTGTTATATCATGATATATTAATTAATTTTTCCGTGGTACTATATCATATGGTTAGCCATATTTTACTTATGCTACATATATAACGCATATCTTCTTGATTCATGACTCGTATTACCTGATCATAAAGAGGTATGGATTATAAAGCTAAAATTCTGTATTTACCAGATAACTCAGAGACTTGATGTCTATCTTGTAGGCACACATAGACTAGGTAGCTTACTACCAGTCAATAGATAAGAAATACAATAGCATTCAAAAGCTGGGGTAAATATTCCACCCATAATTTATAAATACCCTGAACATATAAAAATTACTTAGTTTCTATGTATTTTATGTCACCAAGCTCTGTTAAGAATTACAAAACCTGTATCAAAAATATTTCACATATGATTATTCAGTTGATATTCAACGAAATCCCTTTCGACCTGATCATTTATGCATCTAGGTAATCATAATCGCCCAGCTGTTGACTAGAGGTCCAAATAATGCATACTGGTGCTTGAAGAGACCGCTCTATTGGTCACATTTCAACGTGCGCTAGCTCCAATAGTCCCCCACCCCCACCCCCATTAGAGAGACAGGTGTCCAGGTCATTAGCACATGGGCGTGATCTAGAAACTAAGGCGGGTCAGTCCAGGGTTGTTACTGGTCGACATAGTAAGATGATCATTAAGCAAATAACACACAGATCTGGATGTAGATTTCTCAAGATGCCGTGTGAGACTTTTAAAGACCACTCCTTCATTCAAGCAAAATAAGGAAGGGGTAGTGTGGGCGCTAAAATTCTGCAGAATTCTTGGCACGTCCGAAAACTACCTTGACTTTTCCCACACAGTCGAATACCACAGAGTAAAGATACAAGTGTATTTCCAAACATTCCACTACTCATGGAAATAATACAATACACTGGGAAATAAATATGTATGTGCCATTATCATTTCAGCTACAGTGAGGGGTACATAAGGTATAGTTAATTCCAATGGTACATGACATACAAGCTGAAACGAGGCTTGAGTTGGAGTCAAGTATAAAGCACACAGAAACCCCTCCTCGAATACTTCCTCACCTAATGGAAAAGCTAATGTGAAAATGGATAAACAAGGATGTAGCTCCTGTTTCTGTCCTTGTAACAAGAACGTCTAGAATGGTCAGACATTCTGTTGTCCTGCTTTAATTAAAATGTGACTTCTGCATTTAATTTGTGCATTAATTAGCCCTGCTTCCTACGTGGTGATCATTTTATCTTGTATCATCATTTCTTTTTATACTCTCGCCCTATTCAGTCAATCTCCCAGTGTTTTGTATAATTCAATCCATCACTTGTAAGTATACTGATTAAAGTAAGCCATACCTATAGTAAGAAGTCCAGCCAATCAGAAACCAACCGACACACATCTGTGTCCTCAGGGTGTGCATTGCTTATATTTCCTTCTTCGGGGAATGGACTGCGTAGCATTATTAAAGCTTCTATCGTGGAAAGTAGCGCACAATCGTGACAGGCATCCTCGCTTTTACAAAGGCAACTATTCTTCTCATGTCTTTGCATTTCTAGTCATTAGCATTGTCACATGTACTGTGACGTGTATATAATAACAATGCCTTTGGGCATAGATTGGAAGCAAGTCTGTAAAGATAGAGCCATTCAACTTCTGCAATTGAAACATTCTTCTTTTTTTTCGGGGGGGGGGGGGTAGCAAGTTTTTATTTCCATATGTATAATACAGCAGTTCTTTTCCTTTGGTTATACCTTAACTATACATGATTTGCTCATATTGTGTGGTTCAGGTGGTCTGTGTTCAAGCTCCCATACTTTTTTTAAATTTTGGTATTATATTGTAATAAACGCTACTCGTGGGGAATAGTCTTATTATTCGAATTCTGTCCCAACTAGATATAGATGGTTAAAATAATGAATGAAGAACATCCCTATCTGAAATAGTTTTTGACCTGGAAATCTCGAATCTAGATGACGAGACACACTCAACAGTTTAAGCCTCCAGTTTCCTGTAGAAGCATACCTAATATTATTAATAAAAAAATATTATGAGGGACATTTGCAGATCCACTCACACTTACATTTGCGTGCCACAAGTTTGTATCATTACAATACGTCTTCAATAAATATCATCAATAAATGTCACGAACTGATTGTTTATATGGCGTGAGTTGTCTTCCTGGAATGCTTACAGAAAGCAGAGCTGAGTGATATCTGTAGCAGAAGACTACGTATTCCATTTAGATAATTATATGAAATTGAGTGACATTTAGATTTTATTCTACCTTGTCACATGTTTCAAACTTCACATGTTGCCCATGGCATATAGATATTTAATGGCATAACCATGGCATAGAGTCACACCATAGTAATTCTATAGAGATTTACACAAGGGGAAGAATAATATGAAATATTCCTCTATGGTTTCTTATGGCACTGCGGTGCTTTCTACACATAGTTCACCTTGAGCTGCTTGCTCATCCATTTATGTATTCCTGCGCATAGCCGATACTCTATAACCAGAGTGCCCACAGATAGTCTCCACGAGGAGCATCTAAATGCATACGGAAAGGGCCAGGGTTCGGAACCTAACGGCACTGACTAACACAAAGACAAAGGAGCCCTCTCAGGTAAATATCTGAACCTTGTAGATTTAATCATATTGATGATGGATGATAGCTAGCATATTATGAGCATGGCTGGCATGCCACGCTGACTTTATCGGTCTGAGTTGACGGCTAAACTGCCGAGGTTATGGACAATGAGCTTATAAACATGCCAAGAAAAGGCAATATCACTGCTTCTTCCTTTACCCCAACTCTATTAAAAATATTTATTGACGTTTGTACATCATCCCCTAGAGCAACCTTTTCTTTACAGAAAAAAAGAGATCACAAAAACTGTACAACACAGACGTGCAGGCGAAAAGGAACGGCGATACGTAAAGGTCCAGAAAAAGAAAAGAAATGTCAGGAAAGGCTGGCATACAAAATCCAAAGCACCACCCTAAAGAATCCAAAGCACCACCCTTTATATGTTGCTGATATAGATATTAGGCCAATGGGAGGAATTGTACATATAAATGAGTTACTCCTTGATTCTCTAGAACATATGTTCTTCACTCGTTCGCAATTCTATTAAACGGTTGTCTTTTGTCCAAGGCCCAAAGGGTTGGTCGGACAGGGTACCTCACAGATAGATCCCACAGGCAGATAGCCAGAACAGGAAATGACCTCAGGTCTTGACCTCTGTTCATAAACCCATCAGACCCTGGAGTACGCTAGGTTTACGTCTCATCAGTTCCAGCTAAAGGAGACCCTATTGGGTGATCGATAACCAAGTAATCGAGGGTTGGTCTATATACGTAGTGGGTGGCAATAAGGTTCACCTTCAATATATCTATCGACCGTAGAAACTCTTTGTGGACTGCCCGGGGGCATGGTGACCTGCCAAAGATTTCCTCCAGAAACTCGGACTCACAAACGCTTTTCATTCACTAAAAAGTGCGAACTGAATCTTTGACTAATCTGGTTGTCCTTAATTCTTTAATGGCACAACTGTGGGTTTCAAAACTTTTCTAAATTGTCTCCATTGCTCAGGCGTCTCTCCACACCTCATATTAGTGAAGACCAAGTCCTGGTTCCTAGATTTTGCCAGAAGAAGTCACCCAAGCCGTAGTCTTTTGAGAGTAGAAATAAACGAAGGTAGATTTTGGCTCAACTATCCGACTAAAGACCTTGTTGCGGACTGATATGAGTGCCAAAGCCCGCATTCCTCACATCATGATGATGCACACAGAAATTATGTTTTATTAACATATATATGATGAGTTCGTAGATTTCCATTATCATCCTCCAATAGAGCTTCTTTGTTAGTGAGTCAATGATATTTTCTGTATGAATATGGTATAGCACCTGCATTAACAAGCTCCTGATCGACCACCATGTTGACCACCTGGGACCTGTTTCACTAGTTTCGTGACATGTCTAGATGGCTCTGTGACACCATACGGACAGATTGGGGTTTGTGACAAAACAAGTAGCTGCCCTGAGGACAAGACAGACCCCAAACACGGTGTGTCTGGTTTCATAAGAATTAGACATTGCCTTGTTACTGGCGCTGTAGTATCACTGTTAGCCTGGGTTCCGCCTGTGTACACCGTTCAAGATTGCTTGCACTGTTGGTGCCGCTTTTCATGTCTGTCTAATACATTTAATGAAACAGGTCCCAGGTGTTCGCAGTAGATTAAAGAAGGGACGTATGCACAATTTTCGAATACCCCCCCCCCCCCCCCCACTTCTCCTCTGCAAAGGCCCAGACAAAAAAGGTAACTGTAGTAACAGGTCCTAACATGAACCCTAGTGTTAGCAAATTTGTCAATACACGAATCAGGTACAGGGGAAGGACGGAGAAACCTCCTCACCCTCGGGCGAACATTTCCATTGAAGAGAATACATTAAACGATGACTGACGCTCAGCGGAGTTAGACCTCGTTTCACTTCCCTCACTTCTCGACTGCTTCTTTTCTGCCGAGGATTCGCCCTTGGGAGCTTAAAATAGATGCTCAAGATAGGAGATCTAATTGGCTTTACTGCATAAAAGCGAGCAAGCAAAGCCAGCTCCCCGGCGGCGTGGTGTAACAACAGCGCATGTGAGGTCCATCCGGGGCGGTGCTACAAGTTGGGGTCAGTGTCTGAGTGCTCAGGTAAGTGATCCCGATCCTCACCCCTCAAGGCTCGCCTCTGTAGGAGCCACTCCAGTCACACGCCCTCAGAGGGGAGAAGATGACAGGAGCAGCATCGACAACAATACTGAGAGAGGTCTCTCTCGGTCCTCACCAAAAGACCTAAACAGATTGCTATTCAGGCCTGACAGCATGACATAAATGTCAAGTTGTAAGATGAACCTCTCTGAGTTTATACAAGAGGAAAGGGTGCAGAACATATGCGATGCAACACTGCTGGCTATGGGCATACTCTAGATGATATTGCGAGGGGGTCTACACAGTTTAAAGAGATGCTCATGCCTTTAAAAGTAGTTTCGCCGTGGTACAATGAGTAGGAATATCCTCAGGGTGAGCTTTTGAAATCCTCTATTGCTGAAATGCTGTTTTCCTTCTGTTAGTAGGGGAGGTCCTGAGAGTTCAAACTAATCTCGGTATAAATTATACAGACAAAGATCGCAAGTCGTGGCGAATCGGCGCACTATGTGTATTACGGGCTCGTGCAATGAAATGATCAGGAACAGGATCAGAAACAGAACTGGAAGAATAAATTGAAGAAATAGCCGCTCTCCGCAGCCATCAAAAAAAAGATGTTAGGAAGTGTGCCATATATATAGGAACCCTAATTCGGTTCTCAATCACTCTGCGAATCGCCAAGGAAGCAAGACAAATGCCTTGTATATATTTACTCTTTATTAAAAACCGGTTTGATGCAACTATCGTCCAAGGACGTTCTTGCCAGAAGTAGTCTGGCATTCTACATGTGAGATATATTTTTCCGTCGAAAAGTCTCACAATTCATACCCATTCTCTACGATTTTCAAACATGTTTTCAAACATGACTTGAAAGAGGCTACTTTTGCCGAAACATTGTCTACTACTGTTCAAACAAATAAAGCCATCTATCAAACCGATTTGGGAAGTTGTTGGGTTGTACTTGTTAAACCTAGCTAAACTTCATGTTTGACAGTCGCAGAGACTCTAGTCTCTAGTAAGAATATTTTCCTGGAATTTGCGTTGTACAATATATTCTGTTGAATACCTTTTTCAAATAGAATTTCACTCAGGGTTAGTCGGTGTTCCAAGCCTATAATGAGACTATGTCTTTTTGGAGGCATTGCTTCCTTATACATGTGATTGTCTTGAAAATATCGATATGGCATCTTTTTTTCAAAGGTTACGCTTCGATACCCAGTCAGTGTGTTATGGGGGGTGAACTTGAACAGAAACACACTGGCACATGAGAGAATCTATAAGGTGTGCTATAAGGTGTGCAAGTAGCAAGATATGATAATGTAATAGTAAAAGACTATTAGTAATCAAATGAGTTAATATACGACATACAAAATACAGTGTTACAGACATTAGTGTTATCATACATACCTGAAGCATGAGGAATGCTAACATCATCATTCAAAACCATACCAAAATTTATTGCTACAACCATTTATTTGTTTATTTATTTATGTACTCTCGTTATCAATATCTCCTTGTATTTGTCTTATTAATGTCTAACATTGTGCAGCATTAAATTGTTTTCTTAACAATGACAAGGTATAATAAATGAAAGATCTGCATTGTGTGGCATCGAAACTATATTGTAATATACTATATTGTACTGTATATATGAAGAACATATTGAAAAAGATCAGGATTGTAAAACCTCTTATTTATATACTCTCTTTATCAATATTCCCATGAATTTGTTTTATCAATATCGAACATCGTACAGCATTTGATTAAACTTCTTAACAATGATAAGGTAGGATAAATGATACATCTGCATTATGTGGTATAGAAACTGCATTGTAATATACTATATTGTACTGTATATATGAAGAACATATTGAAAAAGATCAGGATTGTAAAACCTCTTATTTATATACTCCCTTTATCAATATTTCCATGAATTTGTTTTATCAATATCGAACATCGTACAGCATTTGATTAAACTTCTTAACAATGATAAGGTAGGATAAATGATACATCTGCATTATGTGGTATAGAAACTGCATTGTAATATACTATATTGTACTGTATATATGAAGAACATATTGAAAAAGATCATGATTGTAAAACCTCTTATTTATATACTCTCTTTATCAATATTTCCATGAATTTGTTTTATCAATATCGAACATCGTACAGCATTTGATTAAACTTCTTAACAATGATAAGGTAGGATAAATGATACATCTGCATTATGTGGTATAGAAACTGCATTGGAATATACTATATTGTACTGTATATATGAAGAACATGCTGAAAAAGATCATGACTGAAAAACCTCGTATTTATGTACTCTCGTTATCAATATTCCCATGTATTTTGTTTTATTGATAACTAACATTGTGCAGTATTAAATTGAGTTTCTTAAAAAATGACAAGGTATGATAAATGAAAGATCTGCACTATGTGGTGTCGAAACTGTATTGTAATATGCTATATTGTACTGTATATATGAAGAACATACTGAAAAAGATCATGAATGTAAAACTTAAAACTTTTGGCACATGGAAACCAGCCGTATATAGGCTGAGTGCTTCACAGTATAAATAAAAGTTTTAAAAAAAAATTTAAAAAATTAAACCATGTGACGCATATAGGTGTACTGGTAAGGCCCGGCGTCCACCTACTACGATATGGCTCCGATATGGTCTGCGATGCACCTCCCGATGAAAAATCAAAATCGTGTCGGAAGGTCACCTAATATCGGGGCAATTGACCACGTTTCTGCGATTAGACACCCCATACAATGCTTGGTGGATTGGCATGTCTAGACATATGTCTACGATTTTATACCTTCCCGATATGTCTCCGATATTTGCTTTTTGTATCGTAGCCATATCGGTAGGTCTAAATTTCGATCGTAGTAGGTGGACGCCGGGCCTAAATGATAGTTTGTGGGTACGGCATGAGCTTATGCAGAAAAGTCTAGAAATACAGATCGAAATTCTTTAACATTTCTAAGTTTTTCTCATAAGGACGATTGCTAATAGCGACGCACGCTAGCATTGAACGTTGCGAAGGATCGTGTTGTGACCTCAGAAGTCATCAAAATATGATAGCTTTGCAATGTGTAACACAAGCATCTTGTGTTCCATGCCTCAAACAAGTTATTGTGACAGCACTGCCTTGAGGCCTGATAAAGGAAGATGTTCACAGTTTTCAACAATCCACCGCAGACCTTATTTGATGCTGTCCTAACTGGCCATAACAATCTGATAATATCTTATAGACCAAAGACAGAGCTGCTGGCAAATCACCCTTTTATGGGGTGCCATTACCTAGAATAATTTGTCAGAAGATATGAAAAGTCTAGAAGACAAACTTTTGTTCGAAAAAGCAATAAGAAAATTGTATGTCCTCACCTGGATAGACTGATAAAACTATTGTGTCACCAAAGGCCACACTTCGAACTTTTTTATTATCTAGATTAACTAACATCCAACAATCGTTCCGTATTTCGTGTGACCTCACCAATGAATGACTATGGTTTACCTGAATTAATGTGTCATATGCACTAAAGAAGGCCATCAGTAACCTATATGTCTGAACAAGGTATTACTTCCATTGCCACATTTGGTGTTATGACGAGTATATGAGTACAAATTTGCGTGAGCGCAGCGCGGCTATACCGGGTAACGTTGGATGGCGCCATCTCTAGGCACTTAAAAAAGACTAGCATCCAAGACACGTGACGCATACGTCACACATCTAAGTGCGCCGCTCAATTTTATAAGACGACTCACTCTCCAGCTTAGGCTGAAATCTGGTAATGTATAACATGTAAACCTTATTTTATACTCTGATACCCGTGACTTTAAAACTTTTGACAAATTGTCCCTACTGCCGCTGTACCTCTCGTCTTATTTTGAAGACTGCTGTATATATCTGATTATTTTATTTTTCATGTATCATACTGTGGCCTACTGTACTGTAATGCTTTATTTTGTACACCGGCTTATCCTATTTCATTATCCAATATCATACCATATCCTAAGGCCTGGCGTCCACCTACTACGATAGAAATTTAGACCTCCCGATATGCCACCGATACAAAAACCAAATATCGGAGACATATCGGAAAGGTATAAAATCGTAGACACATGCCAATCTACCACGCATTGTATGTGTTTTTATTGGTGCCTAATCGCAGAAACTTGGTCAACTGCCCCGATATTAAGTGACCTTCCGACGCGATTTAGACTTTTTATCGGGAAGTGCATCGTAGACCATATCGGAGCCATATCGTAGTAGGTGGACGCCGGGCCTTACTGTCGTTACTTAAGTTATGTAAATGTATGGCAACCTGGTAAAAAAAACACAAGTACCCGCATCGATTTGAAATCTATACAATTGATTGCTTAATGGGATGATGGAAGAGCTAGGTCTTGTACCAATGAATCTGGACCCAATAAAACGAAATTTAAAAAATCCTCATTTCATGTCAGCACCTTTCCTCAAGGCAACAGAAATGTTCGTACTTGTGCATGCGCTTTTTGATTACCTCCCACTTCCATTTTAAATGAAAACTTAGTTATGTTTCTCTGTGCATGCATTACGTATTCAATTACCGACGGTGAATAAAAAATGTTTTAAAATTGAGTAAAAGTAATTACGGTGAATATTCTAGAATAATTGCTTTCATGATTATCGTCGTAATCAGAGTAGGAATTCAGTACTCCTTCTAAATTTCAATAGATTCACCATTTTCAAATTGCTGAGAGACGTGGATATAGAGATGCCAAAAATTGATCACGGGGAATATTCTCAAACACTGCCATTCGTAGTTTTCGGACAAAGTCGCATTGTGATCATCTCACTGCATCGACAGCAATTTCATTCAGGGCTTTCAGTCACCTTTATACTATTCTGAATAGGAACCTCAGAGTCGAACTGGCCTGTTTGATTAGATCATTATCGGAGCTTTGCTAATAAAGGTCCCTTCCCTTCGTGATAATTGCCTGCTATTTGCTGCTGGAATGTGAGGAAACAAAGATGGCGGCCCCGCGGGCAGTGCTCAGCCCGACGCGCTGAGGAAGAGACAGGAGAATCTGAGCCAACTGTCAAACCAAATTGTGCGCTTTCTGCTCTCTTTATAACTGAAAAAGAACTCTCGGTAGCATGCTTTAAGCCGGAGATACACGGAGCGAGAAACGGAGCGATTTTCAGAATCGACGCCACAAAATGGCGCGTGTATGTGAGCTATTATTTCTTATTTCACCTGATAATTGGTTCCAAGATGCTAAATTATAGGCAGGGGATATTCCTATGAAATAATAGCTCACACACGCGCCAATTTGTTTTGGCGATTCCAAAGATCGCTGCCTTCACTCGCTTGGTGTGTCCCCAGTATCAAGCCGGAGACACACCAAGCGAGAAAGGCAGCGCCAACACAAAATCGCGTGTATGTGAGCTATTATTTCATATTTCCCTTTATTATTGCTTCTGATACACTATATTATCTGTGGGAGATATTACTATGAAATAATATCTCACGTATATATATGCTATTTTGTGTTGGGCATTCCAGAGATCGCCACATTGACACTATAGGTGTGTCTCCGGCTTCAAGCCGAAGATTCACAAAGCGAGAAACGCAGCGATTTTCGGAATAGACGACACAAAATGGCGCGTGTGTGTGATCTATTATTTCATATTTCACCTGCTTATTACTTCTGAGACGTAAGATTATCGGTGGGAGATACTACTATGAAATAAAATCTCACATACACACGCCATTTTTCTCTTGGCGATTCCGGAAATCGCTGCGTTTCTTGCTTTATGTGTCCCCGGCATTACGCTACGCGCGGCCATCGGTGCCGCATTGCACACCCTCGGGAGACCGTCGCCACCAACTGGAGCCGCCGGCCTCCACTCGCCCAAGACCCCGGTGAGCAATGGGCGGTTAAGGCGTCCTTCATGGATCGGCAGCCAGCAGCGGACCCGCCTATCCAAGCATGAATAATGAACGACAATCCTCCCACACCAATAAGACTGCTGTGCCGGGGGTGGTGACGACTGGGGGAAGTCCCCGAGAGGCTGACACGGCTTCCTCGCGCCCCCGTCCCCGGCTCTGCCTGAGCGCGTGCCCGGCCGAAGGGTCGGTGGTCATCAATAGAGACGATACCGGCCGCGGCGGCTGTCATGGCCGAGGCAATCGTCCAGCAAGCTGATCCCGCGGTGGATTGCATATTGGACTCGCACCTTCGGCCTGATTTAGAGCCGACAGAGCCCGACTTGAGCCAGCCGACCAAAAGTTGGGAATAGGGAAGGGGTCAGGGTTAGCCCCAGTCTCCACGGTCAGTTGCAGGTCTCCAAGCCTTCCCCTACAGATCTATTACGCTTTAGGGCCTCCGCGCCGCCTGGTGGGCTGTGTGCCCGGACGAAGGCTATATACGCTTTCATTGTCTATGGACTATAAACGACTCCAGGTTAAAACAGGGCTGCAATTGGGAGGTGATGTGTTACGGACGGTCCTAAAACTGCCAGGCAATTTCTCGATCCGGCTCACCGGTAAAGGGACCTCTAAGCTGATAGATGGGAAGTCGATAATTACGCCATCCACGCCTGTAGAAGTTATTACCTCATCTGTCCACACGCCCTCAATACCACAACGTCACCCTTGGGAAAGATTCAAGAGATTTTCCTGGTAGCGACCCGGTTACTCCGGTCGTTACCCGTGTGAAAAGGGGATGACCTTGGGTTAATCCCATCGACAATTTCCTTTTACTGCAGTGCTATCTGTGCGCAATTGGGGGATTAACAGTCAGCTGACTTAAGGGAATCCCATCACCCCTCAGGACTGAATCACAAAACTTTGTGTCGACTTAGGTTTTTAAGTAATGAATGGTGCAGGTGCAGGCTTGGCGACCTGCAACTGCAACATGAATATGGATGATAAGATCGGATAATAATATTAAGTTAAATGGTCCAAATAAAAAAGACTTGCAGACGTCAAAATACATGCATATATGGGTGACAATGGAATCACATGCTGTGTGTTAGATGAAATAGATAGATGTATATATTTGTATGATTGAGGTGGTTAGTGTGCATGTCTAATCCAATTGAATTGTCCTGTATGTTCCGTAATTGTGACTTTCGCATTGAAGATCGCCAGGTAATTGTGGTGAATGCATGTAGACGTTAAATATTTTCTGTATACAAAAATAACGCTCTGGGTGTATACCTTGACTAAAGTAATTAATCCAAAATCATCCGGGTTTTTTTCCCAAAAGGCCACCAGCCATTCAAATTTTATTTCGGAATAGATGATCCAGAGATCAGGTATCTGACACAGTACATATATATTCTAGGGAATCTAATGCTTGAATGTAGTGATATCTTATATTCATGGCTAATGTATTCATGGAACCAAAATGATTTTGGGTTTCATGTAATGCAGTCTTCAATACGCTCTCAATGGTTGGACCTGGGCTATTTATCTTCTGTCAAAGGTACAGGTCGTCGGGATTGAGCTTTGACTCTCCTTGCCTATGCTTGCTCATTTCTAAAACAAAACTCTGTTTTATTGATATCTCTTGCCTTTATTTTGAGTGAATATGGTTATCGACCTTGTAATGAACTCACCTACGGGTCTGGTTACAAAACATCCGGAGGACAGCATTTAACCACTAGATATGACCAGCACAATCAAATTGGTCAAGTACAACAGACCGTGACCGCTACAATATAACTGATACTTGTTGAATATTTCAAGAGAATATTTGTATACTTGCTCATGAATTGGTTACCATTTCTGATTGATGACCATGATGGCTAACATAAAGTAAAACATTCACGAAACAAACATTTTTGAACCCTCCATAATTTCTTACTCATTCAAGAAATAAGCAGCTCGTCCCTGTTTTACTAGTCCCGCTCACATCCATTAAACAATCCTGATCCATGAAATAACCTTTGACTTACTTTCATTTGAGCACTTAGACATTTTGGTTCCTCCATAGTTAAACCACCCGTTGATCTGACACTGTTTCTGACAGGTCTGTCATTGTCCAAATGTTGGATCCACATTAAGTACTCCATTAAATTGCTAGGCACAAACTTTGTATCCATTGACCAACTAACAGCATCAATTGACTCTCTGTACATTGGGTATTCTGAGGTATATCATCATTGTGAAGTAAAGCGCTTGTTCGTTTATTCAACCATTGTTGTAAAGAAAAGGGAATCACTGACCGCAATTACGTAAGTGATATCTACTTTTGATCGATACGTAATCGCTTTATTTGTAAATAGGCCTGCTGGGTTACATGCTGAAGTACTATTATGTTTGGATCTGAAATCACTCCAAAAAAGAAAGAGAAAAGAATCAGCTGGACATGTTCCTCTTACCGGGATCGGTGCTCATTAAGAGAACCGTGAAGCTTTTTCGACTTTATTCCACCAGTAATTTTCTCTTCTTATCAAGTTATTTTGAGTGATTTTCACACTGCTTCATTAACTCCCACCATTTAAACATCGATTGCTGAGACAGGGACAGTGTCAGTGCGCATGTCCGTTTTAACCACAGCTGAGAATTTCAAATGGGGGTTCCGCTTTATTTCCCCAAAAAGTATCATTTTCCCTAGCCATTTTAAGACTGTTGACTATTCTACATAATCAAAATACATGTTCACATATTCAGCATCTATAGGTAAAGCAGAGTGTAACTTTATCTGTTGTAACCCCACGGTGCCCTTTCATATGACCAAAATAATATAATCCAAGGTCATGTTGCCTGTTATCTTAATAGAAACACTGCTACAATAAGATACCATTAAGGTATATCACCCATATGAAATTCTCAAGCCAGGATACCCTGAAACGAACCCGCTGTGGAAAATATCGATTAGTTATTTTGAACAGGTGAACCATTTAGTAGCGATATGTAGGATGCCACCCTTTCTCGTTAACATCTGTGTCCAATCTGATTGATTGAAAAGCATAGTTATATTAGCATTTCTGATTGATATCACATTGTATCATTCTTCATCTTGGCACGACTTCTCATCTTGTCATATTGAATTTTTTGTGTATAGTTTTAAATTAGTATGATATAAATGCATAGCGTGGATGATTATGGTAATGTTCAAGCTAAAGTCGGGTGCATCTCCTAATTACTGATTACGTTGTATATCCAATCAAAGGAATTCATTCATTCCCTTGATTATATATTGCCTTTCTGTGAATACTGCTGTACTGGAAAGGATAAGTGGTCATTTGAGAATTCCTTTTTGGTTACGTATTGTGCGAACTCCCGTTCTCATGTGCAAATGTGTTCTTTGATGTGCATGTTCTCTTCTTCATCGTGGCTCTTCCTTTGCGGTTGTTATTGTCGGTGTTCTCAATGGGAGTGGCCTTCCCGTTGTAGTCATTCTAAGTTTGTCCCTCTTTGTTGTTTGTGTTATTGATGATTTTTCTAATACAGTTTGTTTGATACAGGTATTGCTGCCGTTGCAATTTGAAGACAGGTGTGACCTCTTCTTCGGAAGAGAAGCTAATCAGAGAAATCTGATATTGTCAGATCAGTTTCGTCATTCTTTATGACAGTCATTGATAACGTTGCATCTGTAGTTCCGGGTTTATGTGTTTCGTTGTACGTTGTGATTTATGGTGCGTTTAACATAGCACCTTGGATTCTTCTTTTGCAAAAGTGCTATTTTTTTTCATCGTCGTTTTCATTGTCAATAACAGCTAGCAAGGAAAGTATAATTAATCATAAATAGATCTACCCGTGATATCTATCATTTGGTATTTCTTGCGTTTTATGCCGTTGGTTTTATTTTCCACAGAAATACCGACCTAATATATACCCCATTAGGTAACTGACTGATTAAACCTAGAACCCGCATATTTTCTTTCCCTCATTATTTCATAGTGTCCTATACTCCTGTTCTGTTTGTTTCCTGTGATCTTGTTTTGTTCGTTACCTATAATGAGACTCTTTTTTTATTTATTTATATCTCTCGCAATGCAAGTTATTCTGAAACATCAAAGTACAACGCGTATAAGCAGAGAGTGTGAACACAGCTAGACTCTGGATTGTAAATATCAATAGACTAGTGGGGATGCGCTGAGGTATCATGGCTAAGGTGGTGCACATCGGAGTACGGATATGCGCGGCGTTGATTAGTCCAACAGATTTACACATATAAAGCGTATCATTCAGGCAGAGCAGAGCTAGAACATCTGAGCTATAGAGGGTGGCTACTGTGTAAATTCACTTAACACAGGGAGGTAGTTTGAAGGAAACCCACGAGACGAAAATAGCTTGGTCCGTACTCCACCGAGTTTGACTGCAGAGTAATTCACGAAGCGAAGCTGAGTGAATTACTCTGTGGTCAAACGAGGTGGAGTGCAGACCAAGTTATTTTCATCGAGTGGGTTTATGATTTTATCTCACACCATATAACATTGTTTATTGATGCCAAATTAGCCATTGAGTATTGGGTACACGAACCTCACGGCCATGGAGTACGAGTTCCTAATGTTAAGCTTATGGAGAAAAATACCGGGGTGAGATAAAAACTATTACTCCTGTGGTCGCTATAGATCTTACGCCGCCGTTTGAGTAAGATCGATCCGGTACATCTATGTGGACTTTATCCTGTAGAGTAAAGCAAAGACCTAGTGTTCCCGCTTACATTCAATCTGAACTATCTTTCTAGAAACTGAATACAGTGTAGTTAGACCAACGTTGTGATATTTAGAAACCGGACTCTGAATTTCTGTGTGAATATCATCATCTTCAACTGTTACCTTTGAACATTCAAGTTATGGACAATTATCTATGGATTATGAGAGTGTGAACTGGACTTTCATTACAGTTATAATCATTTTACTTCGTTATCTATGTGGATAACTTGGACTCTCATTGCAAACAGAATGAATCATATTATTGACTTATTCTTATGTGTAAGAATCATTATTTAGGTATCTTTGAAGGTTTGCAACAAGTAACTGATGTTTAAACACCCTGTGTATATGCTCAAAGGCATCACACCACCTTGAGACGTTATGAATTATCAAATCAGTTTTAACTTATTCTTAATTGTTACTGTACCTCTGGTCAGAATGTGTCTGAGTTTAGCATGCTCTTCTGATCCCAGGGAGTTAAGATAAAAATTAATATGACCTTTATCAATATGAAGTAATCAAATCCTGAATACATAAGCATCGCTAGTATCTTACGGGTCTCATAACTTTAAGAGCTAGCTTTCTCCCTGAATCAACATGGACAATTCTATAAGATTATCAATATCAACTACCGATATAATCTACAATTTCTTCCTCAGACGGTTACACAGTACAGGGGTAATATTACCATTAATACATATACCCCTTAACTGTAATATTGGAAAGGAGCAAGGTGGCAGTTTGTCAGGGTCTTAGAGGCGTACCCAGCTGCCCATGACCAATCACTCAATACCGAAATACCTCAAGACCCACTGGGGCTTCATATGTTTGGAACCTAGACTCAGGCAGTTGCTGAAATGGCAAGTTGAATGGATGCAAGTGGGTTACAGAAAACGATCCATACCCTGAATGTAATCAAAACCTTTTATTTGTTAATCATTTATAATTGCACGCTCATTCATCAATGATGAACATAATATTTACCCCTAGATTTTCATACTGACAAATCAAACTAATTTAGGACCTTGAGTTCTTTCAAAAAGAGATTTTTAAAGCGGAGAGCCCACTGAAAATGGTAATGTATTTATGTCTGTGAAGAAAAAACTAACTGAACATTTAGTAAACGACTAATTATCTAGAACTGACCTTAGCATCCGGCAACAGTCATTAATTGAGAAGTTACGTCTTTACTCAATTTCAGTCAATATTGAGTTTCTGAATACGTTAGCGATACTCATACTGATGTTTTGTTTACTATTTTTTAGTCATAACCAAAGAAAAACCAGGCAGGTCTCCAGACGAAGCTAATACAGCACAATCTCACGCCAGATTTTACTCTGCTTTTTGATAGTAATATCTCGGACGCAATCATAATTTTAATGACGGTAACCGAAATGAAACTGAACTCTTTTAGAATAGTTGTATCCGTTTTGCTCGCCCGTTTGAAAGTTTTTGGTTATACATATTTCCTTTGTTTCTCTGTCGGCTTACCATAATTTCTATTTAAACAAAAACGGTCATAAAAAACAAAGGCAACTAGCCAATTACAACTCTTTATTGATGTAGTCTTTGAGAGCATTTCTCCAAGCGTCATAATATATCTTTGTTGGAGGAAAGATTGTTTCCCCGCGAAAACAACTGGAGCTTGTATTTAGTTGGTCGCCGGCATCTCTGTGGAGCTTTATGTTCTTCGGCCCCGGAATTGTGTTTTCTAAACCTGATCTTTGTTGAGAGACCTAAACTGCAGATGTGAAGTTGTGTGTGATGATTGTACGTATGATGTGTGTTGTAAAAGGACTCTCCATGTTTATAGTCTGCATGCACCTAGGTCCTGGTTTTGGGTCTTGTCCAGTGCTACTGGCAATTCCATGTTGTAAGAATCAAAGTTCTACCCATCTTTTTGTGGTTCCTGAACTTGTTCTTTTGTTTGGGCCACCTCTGACTCGATTCTATCTATTCTATATTCGTCTGTCCAGGTTAATCTCTCTTTTTCTACTCTTTTGACCACTCGCATTATTCGGCTTTGTCTGAGATTTGTTCTAAATGCGACTCGAGGATATTTCTTTTTCCTCTAGCATGTCCCACATCTATTGTTTTGGCGCTTTCATTTGTGTGTGGAAGAATCTCACTACATTCAAGATCGATCCTATTTTCTGCAGAATATCTGCCCATTCCAACGAAGGGAAATAAATCCGCTGGGTGAATATGTTGCTCGATAAGGAGAGCTTGTACAAACAGAGGGAGTAGACCTCAGATCAGGGAGTGGGCATATTTTTGTGATAATTGTACTTTATCCAAGAAGCATCCCAAGAAGTCTCAAATCAGAACCTGGGAGCTGTTTCAAAACGTGGGTTAAGTCTATGGTTTTGAAACAGCTCCCTGGTCAATACAGACCATAAACATAGAGGACGGAAAATATAGCTTTGTAGCAATTCTGCAGTTTCACCAACGTCAAAGAAATACGACACCTGTTGAGAGTATTTACTAACGGACTATTGTTCGTGGCCTTTCTGGTGTAGAAGTATGTATCAGAAACATCTAGTGATTGTGACCTGAGACCAACACCTGCATATAGTGACTTTTGTTGCCTACCTAAATTCCATTCTGAATACCAAAGGAAACCCTACTATTCACTTCCCACGGTGCCTATGTATGAGAATCTAGATTTTCTGGCAGCCATATATATATATATGTATAATAAAAGATTTCCTGAAAACATGCGAGATTTCTGGATGAAATTAGTACATCATATACTCTCTCTGAAACTGAAATGACTCTGTGGATTGCAGTATAAAATGGGTTCAGACATCGCTAAAGCGAGATTGGATGTAGAAATACTCTTCTTCGGTGAAAGGAATACTGTGACAGTGATTAGAGTTTACCTTTTGGTGAGGTCAGTCTCGGTCGGCACTCGTGATGGACTACTTCCTCATTAGTGTTGCCGTTCACTTAGCTCGTTTTCTCGAACTGTGAATATTCGCAAGGGATTCGCAGCATTGACAAAATTTGCTGAAGGTGTGTAATATTCCTTTCTTAGGGTTCGTTTCAATATCTGTCATCTATATTTCGTCATGCCTTGTATTAGAATGAAGTTTGCAATAATACCGACACAGAAACCAAGGAATTTCACTCTGACAGACTGGGCTATAGTAACCACAAAGTTGTATTTATGTCAAGTTATCGATCAAAAGTTCGGTACGGGATGACTAAACATCGCATGCTCTACATCTTGGCAGAAGCATTAGGAAATTAAATTTCTTGATCCATAAATCTGAATGTGAGGCAGGATGCCTTTTATGATCAGGATTTAGCCCCTCAGAAAGATAGTGTTCGCATGACGTTCAATTATAACTTTTTGAAAGTAGAATACCGAGGGATTTTGTGTTATATCGTAATTGAATTCTCATGCGATTTAGGACGTGTTAAGCCAAAGTCTAAACCCTATTTCTTAGAAATTTCAATCAAGATAACAGGCGAACATAGTGATTTATACTGAGACCTGAGTCATGCTTTGCGATAAAAACAAAAACCCCTGACTGGCGTGAAGGGTGGACAATTCTGATATAGTCAGGCTCTACTACAAGTTATACTTGGTTTAATGCATTTTTCTAGATAATGTAATTTAGAAAACTACGAAAGATGACAGTGTGCTTACACTCCCCCCTCCCCCTTTTTGCTACGTACATAAGAGGAATAATGCCCAATAGGGCATGGTTGATTTAAAGCCCCATAAAGGGTAGAATTTCAGAAAAAGTGTGGGTGGAAGGATTTAAGAATTTGAAGAGGGTGCAGAAGCTTGTTAGTTCCTACTGCAGCCACCCGTGTTGGGAAGTGATTCTATCCTAGAACGCTAGGGGATGGTTCAGTTCTCCTCATATTACCCACGGATCAAAATCCGCCTTAATGACAGGAGGCAACAAGTAGTTATATAACCTGAAGATTTTATTTACCGGCAGGTAAATAGGGCAGTACACCAGAGTAACTAATTTATTCTATTACATAAGTAATAAACTTTATGAGTCACTAGACAGTCAGTACGAGGTTAAATGATCATGGGAAGGTTAGGGCAGTAGCAACCGCCACCAAGCGAGGATCTGGCATATAACCATATTGCAGGGGCTTCCCATCTGGGAAGCTGAAGGCTTGCTGGTCTTCGGTGGCAGGATAGTGACAGCAGTAGTTTTCCACACTCACAGAGGGCGGAATGTGGGGTTTTGAGTCAAAGGACCGCAAGTACAGCTGGTTGTTTGTTGAGCGATATCTTGGTCGATGTCTTGGTCGAACAGACGATTATGGCGAGGCAGCAGAAGGAGGGTTCAACATTTCCCATCCTTAGGGATGGGCCTCATGTCCTTCACCGACATGAGGTTCGATCCTCTCAGGACGGCAAAGAACCCTACAAGGAGAGCCACTTTCATGACGAGGGCAGGAGCACCCGCCCAGTCAAGGTGGACTGCTACAACATTGGGCTCTGGAGGGGTGAGTGGAAGAGGTGGCGCCAGAGTGTGTGGTCAAGTCTTCTCCCCCCCCCCCCACCCATTGCGACAGCCATTGCGAGGGGTGAAGACAGGAGAGATTGGTTGCCACCTGTTAGCGACCAAGAGCCCTGGGATGCAGTTGAGTCTCGAGACTGGGGAGAGAAGGCAGTCCGTCAGGTGTTGGACGAAACCCCAGTGACAGTAGAAAGGTACAGGGCTGCCTGGTTCTTCTGGTTCACAGCCATTGCAGTTCTCGTCGTGGCCTTGAAGGATCATAGAGCTGGTCGAGCAAGCAGCGGATCTGTAGATATCAGAAGAAGGAGAGGTTAGCAGGGGCGATCCCTCTGTGAGAGCAGTGGGAAATAATAGAGTCCGCAAGGTGATTCAGGAAGGTGTTGGGGAGAGTGAGGTCTTAACGGTTCTCTGTTTGGGTCCTTCTGGCATCTTTTAAAGGGTAAAGGGTGAAGCCTTGTATTCTTGCAGGTATCTATTTTGGACGGTACATCTTGCACCGCTGCCCATCAGTCACCATCAGTGACTGACCTGGTTAGCTGAGTTACTTGCTAGGTTGGCAATGGCAGCCTGCAGACGATCAAACTGGCGATCAAACTTTCCAGGTGTTTGAACCTGAGGTTTGTAGTTGCCAGTGTTTTTTGACAGCCTTCCTTCTGGGCACTGGCACTGCTGTTTTGTTTTATCTGTATCCATTTAGAAGTTTGCTCTTCGCTGACAAGGAAGGGTGACGGCGTTCTTTGGGCGAACAGAGGTTTTTTTTCCCATGCAGCAGTTTGAGTTAAAGCCCAATACACATCTACCGATTCAGGATTGAATTCAAAAGTACTCCAAATGTATAACAATTGTAGTTTGTACGTTGTACTCATCTCATAGTATCTCATACATCTATATATTCCTTATTATGAAATCCGATAGGGAATGTGCTCATGTATGTATGTGCTGCTGCCCTCAATTAATACGTCAGGCTTTTGTGATTTCAATCTGCCATTCAGTCATTCTATACCCGGTTTAGCCAACTACCCAATACAATTCCAATTTCATAATTATCTTCAAACGTCGATTTTCGTTGTTTATTATCAATATATAATTTAAACATCCAAGGTAACAGCAAAATATCATAAATATAATTCCTTTCTACTGCAGCCATTTGTATTCCACCTATATATATAATGTAATACCTGTATATAGCAGAGTAATGCTACAACCATCATATTTCTCCTCATTCATATTGTAGACCAGAGGCGCTTGAGCATTTCTGGTCTCTTATTGAGCGCTGGAAAACCGCTCATATTCTTCACCTAGAGGTTAGAATGCTCGAACAGGCTTTCAGCTTACTGCAAAGAAATGAACTCTTCACTAACTATGTGCCAACAATAAAGGCCTGGTAGAATGGTCAGGTTTTGTTTGTTTGTTTGGTTTGATTTAACGTCCAGTCAACCATTGTTCTTACCACTATAGGTTCTTTTACACCACGAGGGTGGTGATTGAATCTATGTTATAAATTTAGGTAGATATCTCACCCCTACACATTTACCGAGGTGAGAGTTCTTTTACTTCCCACACCACATAGACATGGTACGAGAAGGATTGGCCTTTGATATAGCAGTAAATCTACCACTGCTGGGGGTGGGACTCGAAACCACAAAGTCCTACAACCTTGGGGTTACAAGTCCAATGTTATAACCTCCGGGCTAACTCCCAACCCCCGAATGGTCAGGTGTCCAGTATCCCAACCTGACCATATCTACTGCCCCTCTACTGACTTGGATCATAAAAACTTTTTGTTTTTAGTCTTTTTGAGGACAAAGGATTCATTATGTCAATTGTGTTTTTAAATAGTCAGCACTTAGTTATGGCTACTATAATCTGGTACTAGAAAAGGAAACTATTAAATGAGGATATTGTCTAGATGTGGTATTTACATTGCAAATATGATGGGACAGATCTAAATATATTGTATTCAGAGAGTCAGATCTGATGGGACAGATCTAAATACACTGTATTCAGACCTTCTCTGTACAGACCTAACAACCAGTTTTACTCCCTTCAACCCTGTCACCTAGCCTTGCACCTGAAACTTGAACATAGTCTTGCTGAAACTCTTTATCATCAAGTTTCATGAAGACAGGGAGGGAGACACAGAGAGGTAGCCAATGATGCAGATGATGACAGAGACAGAAGGGAGACTCCCACAGGGACAGGTAACAGACAGAGAGCCAGATATATGTAGACAAGGACACAGACAATGAGTAATCATCAAGTAATTAGTTTTCTTAAGTAATCATTAAGTAATCAGTTTTCATTTGTTGAAACATATAGATTTCTATATCTGTATCAATATTCCTGTTCATGATACCCGAGAACAACTATTGAAATGATTCATTAGGTTTATTGAAGCTTTCTTGATATTTGATTCTTGATCAAATACAGATGGCTCAAATACATAATTTTTCATGATATTCTCTTACTTTTATTTCATGAAGTAATTTAGGTGTACCGCGCTCTTCCATCATAAATGGAAATAACATTAGCTTCTATTTCTATGGAAACTCTACAGGAAGTCACGATGAGTATACGCCTCAAGCAAAGTGGGTAGGGTTGAATGACCATAGGTGGTAGGTGTATAAATGACGCGAACCGCCACATGTGATTGGATAATGACAGCATAAAATGAAGATAATTGAGAGTGTGGTAATGAAACTCCCAGGTCCCGCTGTAATCCTATTTTCAGCCACTCCCGTAAACTCAGCATACGTCAAATATTCCACTCAGACTAAAAGCAGGGCCTTAATGAGTAGATAACCAAGTCATCTCTATGGTAGTACATCAATCCCTGGTGTCATCACTGAAATAATGGTGAAAACGAGACACGTACAACTATTGGCTCTACCCACTAGGGGGCACTGAATCTGCTGGGGCCTACGTAGGCCATGTAAGCTTCTCTGTTGCAGCTTACTAATGAGATCCGGCCCAACGTCAGCTGAATAAATACAATACGGGTCCACGTTTTGGTGACGGCATCTTTTGCGTTTGATCCGCGCTTTTAAGATGGCCAGTGTCTATTGGTTTAGGTCTGGTTGGCTTGGAATCGGATTAAGGATAAGGACTGGCCGTCAAACACACGGGTCTTGTCGGGACTGTGAGCACCTCACACCACAGGCCCAGGCAAAGGAGCAACTCAGACACTAGACAAGAAAGGATTATTTCCTTCTTTGTATTTCACCACATAGATTCCTTCTTGTCTTCCCAGGACATCAGTCTATATGACTTACTTCAATTGGATAAGCTACACAGAATTAAAGTACTTAGGTTCCTCGCAGTGATCTGGCATCTTTCAAGTGGGCTCGATAGGGATATAGCTAAGTCGGTAATATACTGAGCTCTGATACACTCAATCAACGCTCAAGGCCCAGGCATTTCACAGACGCCCTTTTTCTTTTAAAGCTTATCTCATGAAGGCGATACTGCCGTGATATTATGATGTTAAACACCATACAGTGAGAGGCAATAGAATCAACATAAAAACGCATGCAGGCCTGGACGGACGAACAATCCTGCTGTGCTTGAAAGATACCATACACTAACATGAGGTTATATTTCCTATATGCTTTATAGCCCCATCTTATAGATCATGCATATACTTAAAAAGTTATCAAAAATGTTTTATCGGGTGGGTATGTATATATTTGGTGCGATTCACTTTGACTCGATGCTCTATCGACAAACAACAGAAAAGGATATGCCTTGCACCACAATTAAATCCGTTTAACCTTTTTTTTACTTAGCACAGATTTTAGCACAAGCACATACGTATCACAGTTATGGTTTATGGTTTATGGTATATGGTTTATAGGCTGAAATCTCATTTGATTTCTCCTTTATCACTCCCCATGTCAACATGTTTACTTAACTGACTCTCTTACCACTGAATGTATAGATACTCTCAGTAGGAAGTCTATAAAGACTCACATCACCACCTTAGAAGGAAACACAATCGCCACCGTTGCAAATGGATTTCTCCTCTGGTGTCACGCAAGGCGTCCTTTATCATTGGCTGGTTAATGCTAGCAACGCTGAAGTCTGTAGTTCTTTTGTTTTTCTGCTACTAAGATTACCCATCTTCTCCCGTCAGGACATGACACCCTCACTGGTTGTGCGCCTAAGGCGGGCGAATCCTATATGGAGCCGGTAATATCACTTTGCCATAAGTCAGACAGGTACATAGAGGATCGTGGGTAGACATATTGCATTATTAGCAGGTCCCCGCCCACTTTCCTACCGGCTTGGTATGGCAGGCATTACCATCTCGGTACAACAGCCTGGTACAGAGTCGATAACACTCCGTCGATAGTGCCTTACAGTCACAATGGAATGCGTAATAGCTCGGAAATTAAAGGATCACGCATGAGGCCACGTTGGTAGCGTTAAGCCACTCCCATCCTTTCCGCCTCCCCGCCTCTGCCCTCCAAACATACTACTTCAAATCCTCAGGGCTGCAATCGGCCTGTCCTGACATCTAATAATCCCCCCACTCGCTATCCACATGTGCCTACCAACAGCACCACTGCCCGTGGGGTATGTCCCGCTTCCTATATATACGAAGCACAACACCCCAACCCCCACCTCCTCAACTCTAATGCAGACACCTTATCCAATCGGATTTCCTGGTGGGACGTAGCTTTACTGGGGCTGTTCTGAAACCACGTGCGTTTTCTAATCGACGTTGCCGTTGACGCAGCCCGCTAGATATCGGTCAATACACACGTCTTCTTATCCGCGTGCCCATTGACGAAGGCACTGATTGGACCGGGGATAATATCAATGGGCCCTTATTAATAATTGTAGTGTGTAGGAGCATGCCAGCTGGTCAAACAGAGCGGGTCTGGATATGTGTGGAGGCTGAGGTCATTAGTGAGGAACGAAGCCTACTGAATCTAGATTAATCTCCACATTAAAGTGGGTTGATGGCGACTTGATCGCGCCTGGTCGTGCCCCACAAGTACGATTCACTATGTCAGATTGATTCTGTATAAACCATTTCCACTGGCAGACAAAAATATTAATTGAGGTCGCCTAATAGTCGGTCGGTGGTGGTCAACGACTGCATGTCGGTGTCTTAAGGTCGGTAAGGGTGTTGTGCATGCCTTGTTTCTGCCGCATTTGACAAGCTCATATTGACGGAATTGTCCTCCGAACTCAATGACTATCACCGACGATTTCCACCGCTTTTTATTCTATCGACGGGTGAAGAAGTCGTTCGGATCGGTCTTATTGCATAATCTATGCACAATCAATCTGTGAATACTTCTTTGAATGTCTCTTTTCATTCACTGATATGTGGTCGGTATATAAAAAAATCAATCGGTGCCTCCAAACTGCAGATCGGTGTCGAATTATCGCCCAGTGGAAAATGGCTTTATGATTCCGCAAGGCTAGACATCAAACATGAGTGTTATTATGTCAGTGTAATGATGTCAGTGTCATACATGCCTTTGCTCTAGGCTGACTGGAATAATCCTCGTGAAATTAAATCCTCAGTAGATCTATATTTGGTACAAGAGAGCTTCGGTTGGATTGAGTCAGATCTCATAACTAAGTTTAATTTGATATCATTATTTGTGATAGACTATTTTTTCATGTATAGTATGTACTGCCTTTACTTATAGCCAGACACTGTCAGAAACCCTGTGACTGCCTCTGCAATCAACCCAGCTATGTATAGTTGCGCAGAATGGCAGTCTAAGAATCGAAAATTACAAAAGAAAATCTGTTTTGGGTTTTTTTAAAGACCAATAAGCCCTAGCGAGCACAATTTGGAATACAATAGACCAGTCCTCTGATGCTGGAACATCTGGCGGTCTCCATTTTCTCATGAGAACACCATCAATACCCTGTGGCTTCTCTTCAGAAAGTGTATGCCAGAAAAGTCATACAATTTCAGGATCTTGCTCTTGTTTAGTAATCAACTTACTCCTGCAAAGAGGGACTTCATTTTTAAAGTTAGTCTTGTCAACATATTGACTTGACCCTTTTTGAGAACTGACAAAAGGATGACTTTTAATGTATCCATCCTTTGAATTGATAGATGTCTGAGACTAATCTCCTCATTAATAACATCCTCTGCAGAGATTGCTCCCCAGTCTAAATCCTTTCCTAGCAACATTGCTACACCTTCGACTAGGAGATCAAAGTTTACTGCAACTTCAATAGACCCTGATATAATATCAAACTCTAGTCTGTGAAAAACACTCATGAACAATGATGTATTCTCCAGTTGCTGAACTTGAAGGGTAAGGCCTGGCGTCCACCTACTATGATAGAAATTTAGACCTACCGGATATGGCACCGATACAAAAAGCAAATATCAGAGACATATCGGGAAGGTGCAAGATCGTAGATATATGTCAAGACATGCCAATTCACCATATTGTAGTAGGTGGACGCGGGGCTTAAAGCACTTTTTGAAATGATAGATTGAGATCCCCCAGTATCTCTCAAGATATGAATGTGTACAGAATCTGTGGTTAGGCTGCCTACAGATACATTACCTTCAAATACAAATGGTTTGTATTCCCCTCTGACCTCAGTCACCTTATCAGTAACAAACGGCAAAATGACACCTTCTGACTTTATGGATGATATGAATGCATAAGGCTTTGACTCAGCTTTCTCCTTTTTCAGTGCCCAACTCTCAGACATAATGTGACCCAGTTTGTGACAGCAGCAGTTTGGGGCGCTTTGGAATACTCAATCAGCTATCGTTCATATCCCTGGGCACTCTAAACTCAATAGCATTCAGGGATACAGACTAAACACTCATCAGTTTCTCTCGCAGTACCTACTAACACATACATATGCATTGTCTATGCTAGTTTACCTGATTATCAAAAATTGACACCAGAGATGTTTGCAATTATTTGATTTTCCATTATAGGGTCGTAGATTACTGATAATACTCAATTCGACGAAAACTCAAACATTTGATAGGACAAAAGTATTCATCAGAGTTTGTTACCTGAAATCATATCAAGTCAGGTGTAGATTGGAACCTATGATTGCTACATTTGGGACAGCAATAGACTTCCGTTCTTAGCGTGTCAATGACAGAAGCTATTTGAAATCCTCTTGCAGACATTGCCAAGAAAACCAAATCAGACATTTCTAGAAGTTTGTCTAGCTGTACAGCTACTCCATATGTTGCTATGCTCACTCGGATTGACATTATTAAAGTCCGTCTCTAAGCTAAGGGAGAAATACTTGACTTTATATGAATGCTGTATATGCGAGGAAGTCAGTGCTACACTGTGCAAAGCCCCTTCTTGGTTTCAAGGGCGGAAGCTTAGAATTACAAACTGTAGTGTTTTATTTTCGGTCAGGATTGTTGAGTGACCCTCTAACGTTTGCGTGCAGATGATTCTTCCTTTTTTGCCTTTTTTGGGGGGAGGGGGGTTGTGCCCCCTCGAAAAGGCTTCGAAGGTGTCCCTATTTTCTTCATATGAATTTTTTTTTTTTTATATATCACTGTGAATGTGATAGAAACAGATTTCAAGAATGTGTGTTTACAGGCGGAACAGATCCCCCCCCCCCACACACACACACACCCACACACACAAACACCCACACACATACACACACATACACACACACACACACACACACACACACACACACACACACCGTGATAAAGAGAATAGTGTATACAATTTTAGGAACTTGTTGTAAAAGGATGCAGTGCCAACGCTCTACAGATCTACTGGAAATATTTGGGAGGCCAATAAAGTTTCAGATGAACTGACATAAACGATATTTCATCTGGTCGATTCTGGCAATGCTAGTAATGGTAATCTGCATAGATTTTATCTATTCTTAGATGATAATTTTCAGGAAATATTATGAAGAGACTCTATATTGATAGAGAGGATCTCTCCCTTAATCCGATCACATTAAAGGAGACATTGTGCTGAATGGATTTGCCTTGTGCTTATAACTTCAGGTTGAAATCCCATTCGACGTAGACAATTTGAGGCAGCCATATACGTTATCAAATATACATATGCTCTATGGCGCACACTTCCTTTTTAGATAAGAGGAATGGTGTTGCAAAAACGGAAAGGAGACTTGGCTAGAAGAATCATGGCGTTCCAGACGCTGTCGGCATCACTATTCTTGTAATGATGAAGTTGCACATAAATTTTTAACAATATTCTAGCGTTTTCATCAAGTATACCATTTCTATTTTCTTGACGCAGAGTAAGATTCTGCACCGGTGCCCAATATCGCTAATAAATATCCAAAATTCATAAATCCATTTCCTTGGATGCTGGTTAATAGTCTTCGTATATATATATACCCACACCATAGATCATTTTGGTGTAGGTAATTTTCTCTAGGGCAATTTCATAGTTCTGGGTGAAATGCCTCAGAAGTAGACGTGCGATTATTCTAGGTGCGAAAATTCCTTATAAGACCTATCTTTTATGGCAGCAGTTTGCAAACCAAAATGGATTGGTCTTGATAAAGTAGAAGCACAGTAGCGTGTAAAATATATGTAAAATGCGGTTTATTGGTAGGTACCTACTCTATCTAATGAGAGAATCATACATAAAGACAGGGTCTCCTTTTATAGAGCCATGACAATACCAGCACTTCGTGCATATATAACACTAAGGAGGAGTGAAGGGATCCTCAGACAGAAATATTTGAATCATTGTGGGGGAACATAGCCTGACTCCATCCTCTGCTCTCCGTTTCTAATAACTTAGTATTTAAACGAATGTCTACATGTATATTTGCATTGTTATAGCATCATAACTTAGTAAAATCTCATTATGGAGGTATAGCTTGCGCACAACCCTATCTCATTAAAATAGAATGTCTAGTAATACACATTTATGTAGTAAAATGTCTAAGCCACCATACCCGCTTTTAAAAGAATTTATGAAAACCATATTTTTCAGTAGATTTCTTATGTAAACCAAGCAAATTAAGAATTATCAGTTATACCTGAGTTCGGATAACTTGGACAAAAATGTCAAATTTATTCATTTGGCATTATAATGATTCATAATGTATCAGTTCAAGTGGCGCCATGCGTCCAATGAAGGTCTAGTCTCTCAAAGACATAAGGTCGGCAACACCTATTATCTCCAAGAGGAATATCGGCCGGTGAAGGATAGACGCTGGAACTGCTTTCTATGATATGTGCGGTGGAGTCATGTCCATATTCTACACGGCAACTACCTCATCTATCGCTCAGTCCATTGTCGCCCTGAGATGTATGTGCTAACCCCTCATTTGCTGACCATAAATACTCGTACTTCCGGTCATGTTACTAACGTGGTAGATTCAGGTTTTGGCGTACAGGTAGCGCACTGTGTATGTACTAATGCACGCAATATAACGATAGGCAACAACGTTAGCATGGCTAATCTCTATCTGTTTATGCACGCAAGTAGCCGCCAACCTTGTTGGAAGATGATTATTGCAACCATCTCATCTGTACTGGTCAATACTAACCACTACAAAAACGGTTATTCATTTGGGTAGAAAGGGAAAGATATCATTAAGGAAAGAAGCAACCTGTAGACAGTAAATGACAATATCGGTTCATATTTCGGCTCACATTTTCTCCATTACAGTCATTCAATTACTTTTGTATCTAACCTTTAGTCTTGCTCAACGGTTGGGAATAAAGCAGCATTTGCCACGGTTCTGGTAATTAGAAAGAAAACACATTCAGATATCTTTTACGTTCGTCCCAAAGAATTTCTAAGAATCATACATTCGACCGAAAACTGCTGATCGTGTGACATCTAGAGGACAATAGAGAGAGAGCAGCTCAAATCATCCTGTGGGAAATTAGTGAGGGATTGAAGAAAAGAGGCTCCAACCTGGTGCTGAGCCCGTCAAGTGGCTGCCTTCCAGCTCAACCACTTTGGCCGCCAGCCCCCTAGTCCGTACTTAGCAGATGCCCGATACTGCAACTGCAATTTACCCTTGCCCAGAGTTCAATCCACGTGATAACCTCCGGTGTAGCCAAGAGCAGTTTACCACCGTGTACCCGAGTTAAGTAGGCTCCTTAGGCCGAACAAAAAATATATGGTAGGTAACGTCCACAAGAAAAATAACCAGAATATGACCTTGGAAAATACATATATATATATATATATATATATATATATATATATATATATATATATATATATATATATATATATATATATATATATATAAAACCCTTATGTGACAGATATAAAGCAAGAGAGTAAATGCGTTTGGAGAATTTGTGTTTCATTGAGTATAAATACAGGCCTAAGCCTCCATATATATAAAAAAAAAAACTAAAAAAAAAAACTGTTGAATCTCTCAGGCAGTCCGTCCTCTGTGGTGCGGTGGGTGGTTGTGAGGACGCTGCCAGGGCGCTGCCTTCCCACGTTGAGTTTCATTTCGGCTAGGTGTCTCCACCCCTGTGCTCCCAGCGGCGTCCACACCTCCCTCTACGGTCCGCTACACAAAATGTATATAGATATCATGGATGTATCGATTCTATGGTGAATATTCACGGTGGTTGAAGCTTTTACATGAAGGGGATAATCATATCGTGATTTTGCACCTTATTGTCATTTTCATTAACGAAATTCCGTCATTCGGGAAATGAAATTCATGCTTGGACCCACTTAAACCTGAAATTCCCCTTGTTTTTTTAAGATGATTTCAATGATTCATTTTGACTGGGATATGATGGAGATTATGGTCAGTCCGGTAACGTCGTATTAAGCGGACTGGTATCGGATCTTACAGACCACTGATAATTCTTCTGTGACAAATTAATCACCAGGTACACTAATCCCACTCTGTGATGTCTCAGCTGAATAATCATCGGCGATGGCCAGGGTAACTGAAATGTCATGGTGAACAAAAATGCCCATGGCTGTATTCTGATTAACATCATTTTTTTATTCGATATTATTAATTAAATAGTTTGATTGTATTTACAAGAAAGGGAAATGTGTCGTTAAAGATGAAACAAAGATGAGAATGTCTGTTGTCATTATTGGAAGCAATGTAATGTGCCATTAAAATATTGATGGGGTTTTTTTTCTGACAAAAATTAGAATACGGCACGATCCAGTTCTAAGAAATACAAATGTAAAAGGAAATCTGTTGAGAGAACACCCACCCACAATAGTACCAGATTTTCTAGGCTTTCTATTATCTTAAGATCATATTGGCCGGTGTAATACCTTCTTTATCAGATTGTAGTTTTCACAATAGGAACTAGACTATCTGGCTTCTAGGCACACTGTGCCGTGTCTGTGCTTTTGCAGTTGATATCAAAGAATGCATCTAAGAAGATGCTGAACCAAACGAGATGTACCCGGCTTGGATTTATCTTTATTGAGGTGGTTCAACTTAATCTTCCGTTACTGTGGCCTCCATGTTCCTATTGGTAGAAAGGTTTGGTATATACCGTACATATAGACTAAGATTTTGCTGGAAGAGCGATTCAAGTGTAATCGAATGCAATAAAGCCTTTACAAAATAAAATCAAACTAGGAGCAAATGTATGTTCATCAGCGTGAATGATTGTGGAATTACAAATAAATAACTAATGAATATTTTGGACTATATTCATAGGGTCATTTTCTGTAACGCACTTATACTCAGTCAACTTACTTTTTCTGAAAATGCCAGTCTAGGATCTAAATATATCAAGCACCAGTGTGTCAATGAGGTCTTTTGGTCTCTAGTGATTGGTCATTGTCAGCTGGGCACGTCTCTAAGACACTGAAACACTGGTCTACTGCTCCTTTCCCAATATCACAGTCTTAGCACGCACATGATGAAGGATCAGCGAGCTGGAGGTCTATGTGACCACTCTAACCTTTATGCAGAGTAGGCCCTATATAAGCGTGTGCCCCACGCTTAAAATGAAATACAGGGGTTTTCCCCATATATATAGTTATGAAGACCATAATGTCCTTTGGTTCTATCAGCATGGATCCACCTTATTACCACACTACATGACCACAGATTCTTCGAAAACATCATGCACGGTAGACCAGATACATCGGCATTCATAGAGTATCGTCTGTAAGAGTAAGTCAAAAACCTTCTTTTTTTTACCATAATGCCAGCAATCATTCCAGAACCACCAACTCACTGACCCCATCTTTAAGTCCCTTCTCCCATACAAGACAGGAAAAATGAGGATGTGGTTGGGTGGTGGACAGCACTTCAGTTCTGTTGGGAACCTTCTGCAGATGGCGTTCGAGTTGGGCAAAGGTTTCCCAGACAAGCGTCGCGCACTAAAGTATTCCTTTCGCCCCGTTAAAAGCCCAGATGAGTGGGCTCACGCAACTCCCAGAGTGGACAATAATGGCCGCTGACCGGCGGCGCCCTCCAGCCCAGGGCATACCCACCGGGTGTCGCTGTCAGCACTTGGGATCTATGTATATTTGGTTTTATTTTGCGTCGTGCTACGAATCCGGTCGTATGGCTCCCTTCCGTGCGGTATCACCCATACACCCTAGACGTACAACACAGTGCTTAGACAGATTTCCCGTGGACAATATGCCAGCGCTAAAATCTGAGGACCCCGGCACAAATCCCTAATGATTAAAATATGAGAGGAGGTATGCAAGGGTCAATAGAAAATTCAAAGAGCTTAGGGAACTATCCAGTGTACGCCTAGAAAAGGTCATAGTTCATTTTCACGTCATTCCCTTTTCGGACCTTTATTCTGCTAACATCAGACTGCTTTTACATTTTGCTTTATCATTATTATTTTATACCGTTGTCTAACATCCGAAATACTATCCGCTGCTAGGGGTGCAGCGATAATGCTGTTCAGGTTCACTGTGAAGTATTGAATCTACGACTTTGTAATTACATCATTTTGTTTTTATTATTATCCAGTTATATAAGGCCACTCCAAAAAAAACATTTGTTTCTCATCACCGCGCTTGTCAGCAAAAACGTTTTTAGAAGATTTTTTTTTTTTTTTAAGATGGACCTTGATAGAAACTATGAAAGGTTTGTATATTTAGTATCAAATTAAAGCTCCTGATGTCAGGGATGCACTCAACATGACTGGACTTGACTGCTGGGACTGCCAGGACAGAATGTCTGACTCAAAAAATCTGCCACGGCAGTCCTGGCAATCGACTCGATGGCATTCGACCTAGTCATTGGACTTAGTCTGTCTTAGGTCGTCGGGATTGTGAATCGTAAGTTGACTTGGATTATGGATAACATTAGGCCTATGGGGTCATAGGACGTCGTAGGTCGTTGGGATATTCACTGAACTTCCAACAGTCACAGGCAGAGAATAAATTGAATAAGATACATGCTAACCACCGGAGAAGGTGAACAACTGTAAACGGTTGTGAACAGGAAAGTTTGATGAATGTTTTCTTATTTTTTCTTTTTTTTTAATGAAACCTATGCACTTTTGTTTTAAAATAGTGAATTATCGGAAGGAATACAAGTAGAAGCTTCTCTCAATTTCTTGAGTTTTCCAGATATATTCAACCGTGGTATGAGAGAGATATTAGGAATTTAGAGGGAGAGTGCAAGATAGAACCTAAATAAGTATTCTGAAGCCCATTTTCTGACATTCAAAAGCTATCATTGATCCAGCAAACAAAAAACACAAAAAAGCGCCCTCGTCATATTTTTCATGGCTTTTTGAATGGCCTAATATGGGAAAAAAACGGTTCGAGGTCTTTTGTCACGTAAGATACGCTTATTCTTAATATACCTCTGCAGAGATAGCGATGTGTATCTATCAGAAGTGCGTGTAAATACAACGATAACCAATGGTACCATTCCTTATGTTATCTTCATACGCTAATCTTCAACCAGAGTATTAATGCAAAGCTTAACTTGCTGCATGTTGGTACTTCCACTGTGACAATGACTTAACCGGATGTGGGAGCCTGTTTGAATCCGAAGACTGCGCATATTTATCGACACCTCAACGATATATAATCACGCGTTATATGCGTGTATGTGATCAATTAGAGCAGTTGTTTATGCACGTCTCTCCGTGAGGCTTAACATCCATCATGTGTTTCTCTCATGTATTGCTATTATACCTTCTTTTGATGCTCTCCAGTATGTATTTACGAAAGCTGTACTTGTCCGTGCTGCAGACATGCTCGACCTTGTCATAGACACACCACCCTTTCACCCCGCAGCGCCTGCCAGCCGGGCACAGTAGATTAATATTCTGAGAGCGAAAGGCACCTAATGACTCCCGCCTGCAGATAAAAAAACAGCCGTATCGCTCTCTGATGAGTCCACAAAACACGCTAATCTCCGCGCCGCCTACGATCCCGGCAACCCTTGCCGTGGTGCGTCACTATAGCAGCGTTCCCGCTCGTACCGACCAATCAGAAGGCGACGTGGCGTGTTGATTGCATGGCTGTTGGTAGAGCGGTCTGTGAGCGTTGTTCTCCGAACAGGCAACTGTTCACGTCTGCTCGTGTTTAAAAAAAAAAGACACTATGTATTCCCAATCACACTGTTTGTTATCACCTCTGGGTTGGCAAGTAGGTATCAGCAGACGCTTCTAACGGGCAGTTTACACAGACCTTTGCTCTCTTTGCCTCATATACATTAGGGTTATCTGAACAAGTGTATGTTTCACATCGTATATATATATATATATATATATATATATATATATATATATATATATATATATATATATATATATATATATATATATATATATATATTCATTTATACACGGACCTATGTTATCCAAGCCCGTGTCATCCAAGTCCACGATATGTATATGTCTTACATATTGTTGAAGGGAAGCCGGCCGACTGGACAGAACGTCGGGATCCAGACTGCGCAATCTCCTGTCAATCTGCGTGACAGACTAAACGCAGACGGAACACGAACTGTCGCCGACCATCTCAATGTATCCCTCCAGTTTTTTTTACAATTATTGATCTGCGTTTCGCAGATCCGGGTAATAATTTTGTGAGCGCAGAGTGTGTAATGATTGGCCTATTGCTGTCTTATGATTCCATCAAAGCATAATATGAAATGTTTTGAAAAGTCCTGGCGTAGTGCTATGTATTACTATATATAAGACTTCGTGGCCAGTATAATGGCCAACGGTATCCAGCTGGGTCATCGGTGGACATTGATGTGTAGTACTAAGATTTTGTGGCCGTAAATGGCCAATGATTATATCCAAACTTTGGCCATAGCATTTGGGCAGGTCCAAATGCACCGAAAATCTGTAAATGAAGATTATAGAAAAGACACCTACTTTAACTTTTCACTATCTATATCTTTTTATTGGGGGAGGGAGGATATTTATGTTTGGACATCAATAATAATTATAAATTGCTTTTAGTTGATGCTCAAATCCTATCGGTCGGGGAAGCTTGTGTTTCAAGAATAATCATACTCAACATATTCACTGGTTCCCTGGTTGTCTACTATGGTACTTTGCAGAATCAAACATATTAAATGTAGGTAGGTAGGTAGGTATGCATGTTTGTATTGAATATCTATTTTTGTGCTGCACTATTTTGATATAAAAAGGTCTTTGTTATAACTTGAAAATTTGTAGGAATCGATGCCTTAGAAACGGGAATTCTCTGTGTGACGTCATGTTCATTTGGCTATGCTGGCCATAATCTTAGTAATACAAGGGTATAGCAAAATGACCACAATCACCAAACTTGATGGCCAAGGTAGGTTTGGTGATAATGTTGGTCATTGATCTTAGTAATATGCAGTAGTTCTAATATTTCTTTATAATGATCTACATCTTAAAATCAAATTTTTGTGAATTACTAATTTCTTATCTATTAAGGTTTCAACCTGAGAGATATGTGCCTATTGTTGCCCCTTAGCTTGTACTTATCACGGCCCTTACAAATCTCCTATTTATCTTAAAGAGACCTACGAACATTCCTTGACCTACGAAATTTCCCCTACAAACCATATCTCATGGTTCCACTTAATTTCAACAATTTACCTATCCGCCACTCCTTTTTTCTAGTATTTGATTTGGGTATCATGAATGATCTGATTGATTGTTATCAATTCTAATATAAAGAGATTAATAAAGCGCATTTTAATTAACATAGGTGTGTAGGCGTAAAGAGAGGGTGTTAACATTTTAATTTAGACAATTGAAAACAGAGAGTCATCAGCCACAGTAGTTGATAAAAATGCCAGAGCGGTAACTTTTCTGTTAATAGTTCACCCGTTCAGGCAAGACGAAGGCATTGTGCATTCTGAGGAGGCATGTACTTAACTAGATCCTAGTAATGAGTGTTAAGGCCCGTTTCCATTGGCCAACAAACACGGTGTAGATTTTCTGTATTTTCCTTATAATCTTAAAATACTCCGATCCTTTCCTTTATTAATTTCACGTAAAGGCGCATATATGATAATTACCAGTTGGTAATTTTCATAGCTTTGATTAAACAAACTCCCAACCCGGCGTTGACACTAAACGATATTTGGCGTAAATCTTTGAATTTAGCACCACCTCAAGATTCTGCGTTATTGACGACTAGATTAATCATTGAGACATATATTTGCATGTACATTTACATATAGTCAGCCAGAGTAAAGGGTGGGTTGCCACCCTGGTAGTAATGATTGAACAATCAAAAATGGTCTAGTATAAACGCATTTAGCAACTTTTAGGTCGACGATTCTTGGTGGCGATCTTTTCCTAGAGGGCACCACCTGAAGACTTTTCGCGAGATTATCTATAGTCGTCACGTTTTCAATCGTCTGTGTAAACGCCAGCAAGTCAGACTTATTGGTTCACTCGTTGCAAGTGTATCAAATAGCATAGGTTTCGCTCGTACATGTTCTAAAAGGCCTACATAGGGAATCACATGATATGTATACAAAACACATAGCACGTCAATAAAACAACCTATGACAAAACAGGATGTAATAGGATGCACAATGTGTGCTAAGGCTTGCCTCAGGAAAAACTAGATCCATTGTTTTGCGTTGCATAAAACAATATTCGATAATACAGAAAACCAGAATTTCAGGCGCGAAGCTTTATCGTTTCAGCGGAATAAACCGCCAAACGAATGCTACGTGTCGTAATTATTCTGTAGATTCCCTTTGGCAAGAAGTCGGAACATATGACCGAATGGCCTTTGATGGCCACTGGCTATACTCAGAAACGTCATACTATTGACATTTTCTGAAGTATTGATAGTCGTTGCACATGGGATAAGCTCATTCACCTTCTATGCTTTGGTAAGTTCCATATCCATACTGGTGCTCAGTTACACGGCCTGTGTTCATGCGTTGACTCGTTACTCAGAGTCAGCCAATCGCTGTCCATAGCCTATCAAAAAATGGTGTTGATATTGTCCACCGTCCGAGCTTTACGAATTCCAAATTCTCAGGTAGAATCAAGTCGTCGGGTCGGAATTACAATGCGTAAGTAGTGTTCGCAATGACTATAGGACATTATGCCTGTAACCTGAACAAATAAGCCTTATTCGGTAAGTACTCTGAGAGTCCGATAAACTGAGGCAATACTGTCACATATATACACAAAATACATTGATTAATCCCTCATTCTTCATCCGTCATTTGATTATACATAATTTTATTTGTGGATCTGCTGATCTTTCATTTAACATTGGTCTGTTGGTCCTTTTATATTGATCTGCTGAGAGGTCTCATAGCCTGTAGAGCAGCACTACATCAAGATATCCATGATAGTAATTAGGCAAATTTTCGTCAGGATGTTGAAGTAAGAAATACCAGTTCAAATGCTAATGATTCATACAATGATGAAATTATTGCTGCTTGCTATTGAATATCTAGAAGAATACAGTTGTTATTGTAGCGGCTGAGTACCTACTACATTTCAACTTACAGTGTCGTTACAAGAGATTCCGAACTGTTAATTTCAAGGGTGAATAATAGGACAGACACAGGGGCGGGGACAAAACATGATTTGGTTTAGACAAGAAATAAGAGAGACAATAGGAGTAAAGTTCTGTTGAAAGTTGTCTATATTTAACATATTTTGAGTGATTTTTCCGGCAGTGGTTCCCCATATAGAATGATCTCTTATTTTTGTATGCTAGTCTTTTTCCTAGTCATATTCACCTTCTGTGCTCCTCTTGTTTCATATCATCAGATTTGTTTCATATTGTTTTCAAAGCTTGACCACCTAGTCATGCTGATCAATCAAGTTCTTCAAGTTGTCAGAATACTTTGGGACTAGAGAGTCTCCCCGGCAGTTTTGAGCGTCTGAACACTTGAGACAGGCGGGGGTCTGTGCTAGACGTCCGTTTTGGGCGAGTGATTGTGTCGGTGCATATTGCTTGGAGATGGAGCGATATTCATAATAAGCCACATTCTATTGTTGCATCTTGTGACATACACACAACATTGACTGGTTTCAGATACAAGTGGTCGTGTGCTCCGAGGAGTTGACGCGTATTGATATCCGAGCGCATGCGAGGATATTGTGCAGAGTCAATTCCGAGGAGCAATATATATATATATATATATATATATATACTATATTCTATTTGCACACTTATATCATCTTTTATACATACCGGCCAATTCAATATCTGGCTAGAGTATGGCGCAGTAAGTGTTCCTGCGGGAGATGTATCAATAACTTAATGCTTAAATTGTGCCAATTTGTCAGTGAGGCCCTGAACTTGGTGTCAATACATCTCTTGCTGAACTAGGCCTGACATTTCTATACTACATTCAGTAATATGGGTTAAGGAATCGACAAAAGCACGGGACTCACACTGTTGAAATCGAATTCACGCTACTCTATCGTGTGGTAAGGCAGCACCAACTTCTGGGATGTGATCTGAACGCCGAATCTACCATATATAGATGGCATGGAAATCTGTGAAAGCCTTGCTTGCCTTGAGGTGGCAGGCAGTCACCGAAGTTACCGAAGCCTCCGAAGTCATTTTTTACACAGGCTAGTATTGTGTGGTCTGCCTTTGGCAATTGGCATTGGCAAGAACTCATAGTGACTGTCAGAAAACATGGTCCGACATGTCAAGGCTGGATATAATGCTTTTTCACTTCATTATCCTACCCCTAATATAAAAAAAACCCATGGGCTTAACATTGGGTGAATGTTTTCGGGAGAGCGTGCAGTAAAGTGTTGTTTATTGCACGGGGGTAATAAATGAATTATTGGAGACAGGATAGGATGAATATTAAACTGAACTCAAGTTAGTAGTGATATCGAACTCTGGTCAGGTCTGCTTCTCACTACTCTCGGCTAGCGCTTCGCGCAGTAATTCGCGACCTGCCCATCGTGCAATACACACTAACACTACTAACTCTCGTTCAGTTTCTACTAAATATCGTATATTTTGAAGGGTAGTTCAGAATATCAGGGATAAGGCCTAAGTTGATCACGTCAAGTTCAGGAATCCCCACCATGCACATTTCCTATCATGGTTTGTATATTCCTATCTAGGTTCTGTAATGAAGGAAATGCACACCATTATATGAAGCAGGCCGTGTTGAAACTCCGACCAATTTTTACCTACCACATATAAAACGTGTAATTTTCTGTAATATCCGCTTGGAGACTCTCCCGCACATAGAGACATAGTGAACCAAACTTAGGCTTGGAGACTGAAGAGCCACGAGAGTGAGAATCTCGTACATTACCTAACTGAATCCTGCTGGGTTTTTTTTGTTTTTCTCTCCACAGATGTACTTCTATTCTTATGATTTGCTTTTAGCTGTACTGAAAACATAATTTCAAACTGTAGTTTTCCTATCTCCTTTCTTTGAGAGAATGCAATGAGATCGCATTTCGCTGGTTACCTGCAAAAGTTCTGTGTCAGGTGAAATAATAGGAGCAGAAATGACCTTAAGTTGAGCCATACAGCCGAGAGAGGGCACCACTGTCAACATGTTAATTACACTGTTCATTGATCGGAGAGGTGCGGGAGTTGGAACGACGAAGTCGCTAGTCTAGGTATTAAATCTTGGATGTTGATACTTCTATCCCATTAAGATGAACTACCTTGCAAGGCGAATCACTCTGGCTTGTAAACGTCGTTGGTCCTTTTAGCGGTGTTGTACTTTGGTGATCATCAGATTTCAGATAATGGCCCTCTGGCAGTCTTGGTGTTGATACTGATACCCATCCAGGAGATGATTAGTAATATTGCGTCAATACTAATAGGTAATACCAAGGAATTGTAGAAGTCTGTCTCCACTTCTTTGGTAATACTAAAGAACCTCAGGTGAAAACGCAGCAAGATACACCAAATGTTCCCCTCGAGAACTGTATTGTTGTAATGGACAATTGTAAATGTCAATGTATTATGTTAAAGATCAATAGTTATTTTTGTATCTATTGTACAATAGGACTGTCCGTTACATGTGTTGATTTCCAATACATTCAGTCAGATTCCCATGGTGATAGAGACAGGAACACAGATTTGTTAAATACCTGTATGTATATTATTCATTGGTTCCACCGGTCTTCAGTATCTTTCATCCACAAGTCAAAGCAAGTCCGCCTTGTTCTAATCCATTAAGCTTCCCAAGTCTGAAGAACAATTCAGATGTTGACCTGATGAAGCTTAGCTGATCAAGCCCCTGGAGCAGACCAGCAGGGCATGGGCTCCACTTACTGTGTCTACTAGACCACCATATAAATCAGGTCAATTTTGTATCCAGTTAGAGACCACTAAAGGTAACAAAATCAAAACGTATTACATGACATTAGGTGATGCTTCAGTGACTGGAAATTAATGATTAATCGCATTCTACTTTCTTTAGTCTCTACTCATTGATTTAAAAATGAGCTACAGAAATTAGTCTTGATGATAATTTCATTAAGAATTTAGACCAGCCCCTCACATAATGAGAAAATGAGCCTATGTGTATGGCACCGGCTGCGACCAATCAGGTTAGCAAGGCCAGTCAGGGGGTAAGATGTCTACTGGCCATTTATAAGTAGGGGTCGCAATAAGTCAGAGATGGGCCATGGAAAGAACATGGATTCCAAGTGAGTGCAGCTTTTTCATTTTCATTTATCATATACCTATGCACATATTCACTATTACTACACATCGTTCATAGGGGTAAAGTCGTTGTAGTTATACTGCTCTACTAGGTCATGTGTCTTTGTATCTATCGACTCTGACAGCTATCTACTGCATGCTTTGAACGCTATCCTGTATAGTTAGAACGACTTATGGCATGCTTCGAATGACGTATGACATGCTTTGAACGATATACGGCATGCTTTGAAAAATGATGGCATCCGATTGGCTGAGCCACTGAAGCAGTCGTAATGGTGGGAAATTTTAAAATGGTGGATAGCTGCTAAATCAGACGTCTGGAGACGCTTTGTAATCTTCCCGTGACGACAAAGAGTGCGCATGTATTTGATGTTACAGATAAACACAAAAGAGCTTCTAAATAGTTTGAATGGTCTATTTTCTATCAAGGCTTATTGATAAATTTACTAATTGAATTTCTAAATCGTGTTCCCTAACTCATTGGCCACATTGTGGTAGAGAAATACCACGCAGGTATATATCTTATGCTTCTAAATTGATTACTCACCCATTAGGCCCGTTTCCATTGGCCGACAAACACTGTGTAGATTTTCTGCCTTCTGCTAATAGCCTTAGTTACCGTCAGGAACTACAGACGGACTTAGGCACTGCTGACCAGAAATGAAAATAGGCTATTAGGAGGACACAGAAAATCTACACCGTGTTTGTTTTGTCCGCCAATGGAAAAAGGCCTTTAGCGACCTGTGAATACAGATGCATATATATATATATAACATTCAAACCGCTGTTTTTGTTACTTTCATAGATACCAAGCTCCCCTTATTAGTTTGATCATAGTCTTTCTGAATTATGTCTGTAAGTTAGGATAATTGCGTGACATTTGCAAGGCCATTTTCCTAGAATTAAAGTTGTAGATAGCTGAGGTGGTCTGTATAACTAACTTTTGAGTGTTAGTCTCCTGTCCTGTAATGTCCCAAGAAGTCAAGTCATATGTATGTGGGCATCTGGCTAAATCTCCCTTGACAGTCTGGCTAATACCGGGTCCCTCACTTTACCAGACCCAAGGGTCCTTCATGACTATTGCATTGTCTGTCTACATACATCTCAGCATGCCGTCGTAGTTACAGACTGTGTTGCTAATGTCCTGAGCGCGGTAAGTGCGTTAGTGGCTTCATGGTGTATTATTTTCTTTATTAGATGTTGTGTCGTCGCGGACATAGTAATGTGTGCTATTAAATGTGATAAGTTGGCTTCTATTTCCTGAATCAGGACTTACACTCTTCATTACTTCTTCTTTTTTTTACTAATTTCAGGAACCTGCCTTTTAGTTTTTTTTCGGAAGGCATATACGTATATATATATATATATATATATATATATATATATAAAGTGTTCGCTGTTCTGTCTTAATGAGAAACAAGAAAAGCATAAGTGTTTTTGGCGATTATTTTTATGTAGGTTCATTTTCCTGGAGAGAAAATTATACTACTGAAAAACTCTCCTGATATATACATAAAAAAAATCCAGGTATCGACAGTGTGTAGAGCGGTGACTGAGCGTGCTGTGTGTCCTGAAGCTAAGCGGTGAGTGAGGTCCTGGGCACTGCTTGGATCCCCCATGTCACTTTCCACCCCAGACTGCGGCTCCCTCTGACGGCTCCTCGGTCATACCCGACTGGAAGTCCCTCTCGCGGCTCCACTTTATACTGTAATAAAGTTGGCTTTATTTTCCCATAAAGTGTTCGCTGTTCTGTCTTAATGAGAAACAAGAAAAGCATAAGTGTTTTTGGCGATTATTTTTATGTAGGTTCATTTTCCTGGAGAGAAAATTATACTACTGAAAAACTCTCCAAAAAAAACGCCAAAAACCAGAAACAAAAGAGAGAAAAAATTCTATTTCAGTGTGATTATTCCGTCAAAATTATACACCGAACTCTGAAAACAACAAATGTGAACACTTTTTATCCAACCTTAGTTTAGATTCATCAGATCTGGAAAGGTACAAGAGGACTGAGAGACTCGACCAGTCCCCCATTTCTCGAATATCATTTAATGATACTCCATTTTCCGACAAAGCTGTTGCTCCCCCTCTGCGTAGGGAATGAGTTGTTACCTTGTCAAAACCTAAGGAACTAATTATATTTTGCAGTTTTTTTGAGAACCATTTATATGATCCTTGGACCAATTCTTCACCGACTTGATAACTGACCAAATGGTCGTTTTGAGACTGATAGTCTACTTTAGACATCAATAAAATTATATGCCTTTTTAGACAAAAGGGGTTGTCTGGAATAGACGAAAAAGGCAATCTTAGTGTTCTTTCATTACAAGTTATTGTCTTTGACCGTCTTATAACAATCTGAACGCCCCAATCTTTTAGTTCTACATCTTTGACTAATACCGCTAATTCTTTTTCCACAATGTTACTTTTTCGTAGCAACCCTCTGAAACCCAATAAGACTGCTACCCAAAAAGCTATGTCTTCTGTTGTATTCATATTTAACATTTTGTACATTAGAAAGATTTCAAACACTTGTAAAGGTCTTGCCTGGGAAGATTTTGCTCCCAAAATCCGCTTTGCCCCTTTTAGGACAGCTTTTACTTCAAAAGAAGATGGGTCTACATGAGTTAATCCCAGAACTTTATGTAACGACCATAGTGCCGATAAATAGTTTGGTATAGAGACATAACTATACTTCGTAGATAAAAAAATATGTACAAAAGAACATTATCTAATGATGTAGGTAATGGATCTTGGATCCCGTATTCCTCCGTGAAACGAAAAAATGCTCTCCATTGAGTCCGTCTGGTTACTGCTGTATTTTCAGACATCCATGCTGATTTTAGCTGGGATAGGCGCTTCTGTAATTCGTCGCCTACAACATAAATGATCAAGAAGCAGAGGATTAAATTCAAACCGATAATCTGACCACCTAGATAAAATATCTGGTACAATATTGTCTTTTGAAGATACATATTTTGGAACTAGCTTAATGTTATACAAAAACAAAATCCAAAAGATTTCTCTTAACCAAAACATCGTTTTTATCGATGTGCTTCTGCCCGTACGTAAGGCTGTTAACACTTGAGTGTTATCTGAAATAACTAAAACTTTGGAATCTTTAAATACTTCACCCCAACGCCCCAATGCTACCAACACGGGCCATAGTTCCCTAATGTTGATTGAATCCTTTTTTTCCAATTCCGTTGGAGGCGCCGCCTGGTGATAATCTTGAAAACGATAATTATCGTCCCATGTACCTGAGAACCAATCGGTCCCCCAAACTCCTCCAAAACCTGTCATAGATGCGTCTGTTTCTATGTACCATTGAGGGGCTTTGTCATCCTTGATTATATGCACACTTCCATTGAATATTGCAGCAAAATGTTGCCACCACAATAAATCGTCCTTAAACCATGTTGGCAACATAACAAATTTTTGATTCTCTGGAAAAAACTTTATCATATTAATGATGCGCCTAACAAATGTTCTGGCTCCTTGAATGACCATACTGGCCGAGGATAAAACACCACATAATGACTGTAATTGCTTTTTCGTGGATGATGTCTTCTGAAGAAATTCTCCTACCAATGTTTGTAGTCGTCTCATTTTTTCTTCTGGAAGAGAAATGGTCATATTAACGGTGTCAATATTAATGCCCAAAAAGATAGTCTTTTGTGTAGGGGGAATCAATTTATCATGATTGACTTCAAAGCCCAAATCTATCAATATACATTGTAAGATAGATAAATCATTTTCACAGTTTTCTTTTGTATTTCCTAAGACTATAAAATCGTCTAAGTAACAGAAGACTCGTTTTACACCTCTTTTCCGTGCTACTTGGACAACAAATTCACTCAACTGAGTGAAGATGTAAGGACTGCAACGCAGTCCAAAAGACAAACAACAATCCACCAGGTATTCACTTCTACCCTCAAAATCCCATACTATGCCTTGATATTCTCTATGTGGTGGATAAATGTTAACTGTACGATAAGCAGACTTAATATCCACCACTGCTATGAAATCTTCATCATTAATCGTTTGCAAAACCTCATCTAATTTCAAAAATTGAAAATCTTTGCATGTGGTTCCTATGAAATTGTTGACTGACTTATTTAAGGGACGTTTGGCGTCTGTTATAGGACGAAGTTTTAAATTTTTCTTGCGTATGGCTCCCATTGCATGCACACATGATGGGCAGTGATCTACTACCATAACTTTATCGTTTTGTATTTCTTCAACCAATATCGATGACATTTGGTCAAAGAACTCTGGCTCCAAAATAGAATCATAATTTTCGCAGAAGTACTTTCCACTGAAATTATCATCAACTATGCGAAAGCCATTGTAGACCCCATTGAGTATAAAGTCCTTATCTATAGATTCGTCAGCTATTTCTTGTGACATCTCCCAAAAAACACAAGGGTTTAGTTGGGTTTTACAACCTTCTAGAAAATGGTTTTTGTGACAAATACCATTACAAACCTGTTTGGAGTAGCTAAACACCGAGCTAACACCATTGGCCGGCGCAGTAACACTGCATACTTCTTGTATATGTGCTCGACCACTACCACCACCACCATCGTTCAGCTGGGATCCGGGTACCAGTCTGGCCATGTCTGAAATAACCGTAGAGGCCCCATTCCCATCTGTTACACAATTGTCCCCGTTCAGTTTTTCTATTCCTGACCGAGTAACTGAGTATAGGAAATTATCCGGACCCGGGTCGACCGAACAATTACTACCAGTAGAAAAAACTGAACAATGTTCAGGTTGACTGTCCCTGAAACACAACCGCTGGGCTGGACTTTTGCCTTCCGAAGCAGGCTCTACAAAACCACCAGAAACCCGTTCCTGCCTAATTTCTCGGCCATTTCTAATAATGTCACTCTGAACCTGAGTACTAACCAAACTGCTTACCATTGGTTCAGAGTTGTCTTGACTTCATTTACTTTCTTTTGTTTTTGGACAAGTGTGCACCGGATGAGACCCTGAACAATCAATACACTCGTGCTTGTATTTGCACCAGTTGAGTGTACACCCTTTTTTCTCATTGAACGCCCAACATATCCCTACCTTTTTCATCTGCCTGAATTTGTTAGGCTTCTGTTTGTTGTTAGATACATTGGCTTTTTCTGTCACTTTTAAGTTTTCTACACCTAGGCATTGGAAAAAGCCTTCATGGTCGCCGTATCCGAATGCCTGTAACCCCACCACTTCTGCTTTTTCTCTAATCATCTGGTCGTATCTAACCATTGCTGGTCCAGTGTATACCCTGGATTTATCGATAAGAAATTGCAAATGTTTAGAATAAGCCTCAGTGGGAATCCCCCTAGCCGCCATTGCAGCGCACATACTAGCGCTGGCTGAGAGCACATCCTCAATACCGGCATTTGAAGCATTTTTTCCAAAAGGATAATGGAAATCAAGGTCGAACAATAGACACTTACGCTTTTTCCTTTTTTCTTCGCTTCTGCAACACTGTGATGATGCTGATTGACTCGTTCTATCCATTATCCCCGGTGAAATGAAACCTGGAGACATTTTTCCTGTGGTTGTGTCTGTGGGAAGAAAACCCCTAGCTGTGGAGCCTAAGGAATCTATTCCCTGTGGTGAAACTGGATAAAAGTCGACATTAGGAACTTTAGCACGTGCGCCTAACCCTAAGGCTTCCTTAACTTTGTCTGACTCAAACTCCACTGATTTTTCTTTTATTTGTCCTTTTTCACCTGGTATTAGTTTGTCCCAAGTAGTCCCCGTAGTCTGTGGTTTGTCTGCGCTAGCTTCAGAACCAATTGGGCCTTGTTCCTCACTCCCTACAGTAGCATTAGTAAGGATAGTCAATAATTGCAATGCTTTAACTAGTTGTGAAGCATTTGCATCAACTTTTGCTGCTAAACTTTTGTTAGCTTCTTCACTAGCTAACAACCTAGCTTCAATTGACCCTTCGCTCGCTTCAGGTACTGAACCTTCTGTTCTTAAGTAAGCTTCATTGTCTGCTAACAATTTGTCTTCATCTATTTTTTTTTATTTTTTTTTTTTATTGCCAGTACCTCTCGAAAATGTCGAGTTTTTCAGGTACTCCATAAGTGTATCACATTTTACATTGAGACTCACATTTTACAATCATAATATAAAATAATCTATATAGTCCATGAAGTCACTATCTGGCCTACCTGCTTTCTTGCATCGCTCACGTGCCTCTAACACGTACCCACAAGGTGATGGTCCTCTAGGCCGATGCAAATAACCGCATTCCGAGCATCGGACAATGCGTGCCATGGCCTAGTCCAGGCACCAATCCAGGTATCGACAGTGTGTAGAGCGGTGACTGAGCGTGCTGCGTGTCCTGAAGCTAAGCGGTGAGTGAGGTCCTGGGCACTGCTTGGATCCCCCACGTCACTTTCCACCCCAGACTGCGGCTCCCTCTGACGGCTCCTCGGTCATACCCGACTGGAAGTCCCTCTCGCGGCTCCACTTTATACTGTAATAAAGTTGGCTTTATTTTCCCATAATATACACACACACTTCTCACGTGTCCACCTATTTACAGCAGCAATGATCATGTTGATCAATCATCGTTCTTTGTGCACACTTTGTGCTATGTTGACAGGTCTTCCAGTCAGCCACTGAGGATACTCCTTTGTCACATCCTTGTATTCCCTTATCAGTCTACTTCACAAAACTAATTGCGGTAATATGGCTCTGATTGCTGCTACAAGATGACATTGGTGTTTGGCCCATTGGAGCGGAGGCAGGGCGTTTCTCATAGGGTAAAAATTAGGCATGGGATTCCACTTCATTTCACTTTCACACCTCTAGCTATATAAAAGATTGTTAAACATGTATATATAGAAACTGATATATCTATGAATGATTTAGATTCAATTTAATTGTTACAGATTACGTGACACTGCGCAAATAATTAGTGAGCCGTTGGTCCCCTTCTGGTCTATGGGTTTATATGATAGACTTGGGGATCAACGTCTTGATCAGAAATAGAGACAGCGACCTAAAAGCCAAGTGTTAGTGGTCCTTTAATTGTAGCACTATTTACCAAATAGTGATTAACTTTGATAAATATTCTTACAGCATTCATGATAGACAATGTTCATATATGAATAAATATATATCTCAGATTCCATAACATATACGCAATTTTGCATTTTCTAGATTGCTTTTAATTTACAAGGCCAAAAATTTGTTACAATTTGTTAGCCATTAGAATGTAGAGATTTTAGAAAAGATAGCAGGATATGAATCATGGAGTTATCTAAGAGAGGATTGGGGCTGATTCACATAATATCATTGAACCAGTTGCCCCCAAAGCATTAAAGAAAACCTATATCCACTGCCTAGATCAGAGGTGAATGACACCCAATTGATCTAACCTAAATATTGTGATCAGATCAGACTGATCCCAGAGGGAGATATCCACATTTCCGGGAATAAGTTTAAGAAAAGGCCCTCGATGAATGCCAATCGACACTCTGTATTAGTCCTTCGTTACATTTACATTGCCAATTCTTTCAGCTCAATTACGTCGGCCAATCGACGCTCGCCATTTCCTTTTTTCGCAGCAATTAGCAGGGGACACGTAAAGTTGACGATTTCATTTCTGCCGCGGCGTTGAAGGCTTCTTAATTTTATCATTTTTTTCAGCTACCTTCCTGAATTTCAGTAACCTTTGAAGAGTTATCTTCGGAGACTCATTATTGGGATACAGAAATAGCCCTATATTCTTTCGGAATGCGTTTCTTTTGACCGTTTCTCCTGCAATTAATATGTGGGCTGTATCATATGCATGTAGAGTAAAATCCCGCGTAAGCGGACACCCTCCGTTCCGGGTAAAAGTGGCCGCTTACGCGGGGTGCCCGCTTACGCGGGGTGCCCGCTTACGCGGGGTTTTGAGGTTAATGCTGGTTGTATAGTGCTGAATTGCTTATTAGATGTATTTCTATAGAGTAAGTATGATTAAGCAATGATTTCTATATGGAATCTTTATCAAAGTATGTGTAATTTTAAATAACAAATAATTACATCGGGGTTCCACTGCGGGGGTTCTACTGTATGATCCAAGTGTGGCAAACTTGTTTAAGTGTTGATATCAAGCTTGGCAGCAGAAACATTTTGATACCGATTAAATTCCCAGGGGGGCTGAAAGAATCTTTGCGTCAGGAGGATGCATTAAGAAAATGGCCATTCGAAATGGACATAACTATCGGATGATGTAAGTAAAGTAATGTTGATGAATAAGGATTGTTTATGTAAATAATGTACATATCCCTTAACAGGGTTTCGTCCATTAGCAGACCCTTACTTGTGGACATTATCAAATTTCCCGAGTGCTTTATGCCAACCAGGAGGACCGGCATGTTCGTTTCTGTAACCGATTTATCAGTCAGTTTTGTAATTGAAGAACACACGTCCTGTCGTAGATTCCATTTGCTGCAATTACCAGCACCCCAATGTATTTCAAAGGCGGAAACCTGAGCTGTGTGTATACGCCCACTGGAACGTACGACAGTCATTACTCACGAGTGAGCAGGAGTCAACATGACGGGTCACACGAACAGTGAGTGGGCCGGGGCTCTGACCCTCCTTTCCGTCAACCCCATGGGGCCGTCTGATCAATGCTCTACCAACCTGCACTATGCCATGCCTCAAGACAAAAACTATGTGCGGGCATTATATGACACAACTGTAGGGACAATTGGAACATTTTACAGACAACTAGCGGAAAGGTCCGATTGCTGTGAAGATCATATGTTAGCTGATCCAGTAGGTAACTAGGAAAAGGAGTCATGAGACTCTTCCTGGAAAAGTGGCTAAAATGTTCCACGCTCAGAACCTGTCGCCGTAAATGTCGTCTGCTCTATGGGATGCTATAATAGACTACTTCACTGAAGAAAGTCTGAGGCCTTTCCGGACGTTAAGATCAGAAAAGACGTGGAAGCCGTTTGCTAATTACATGAAGGGCTCCTAGTAGAACTGTGTGTGTATTTCCTGCTACATTAACAGCAACAGTTTTGAGTAAATGGGCCAAATATGAAATAATCTCTATAAGATTTATATTCAATGCACTGGAAAGAAGTAAGAAATGCCAAGTAGAAAGATTTGAGGAGAATATACTGTCAAAATTCACATCAAATACAGAATCTCACTTTTTCTCTGTCACCCAAATCCATCTCTTCTTACGTCATCAAATGAGCATTGCCGATCTAAATTAAGTCATAAATTGTCATCTCAAGGTCTATAAGAGAAAAGTATACCTCAACGTCCTGAAATAGCACGGGGAACGTGTAATCTAATAATGTTTTCTAACAGTATTTCTGGGGTACCTGATTATCAAGCAGCAGTAAACGGCTAGGAAAATACTGCAATTACGGTATTAAAAGTACGACTAACATTAGAAAAGACAAAGTCTCTGTTATGATGTGACTAGGTTAGATGGGAGAGATGGCCAGGTAAAGCATATACATATTATTGGGCCTGGTGTAGAACCTGTAGAAGTGGATCATATGCTCATAGTAGGACAGATGATGGCACACCGTATGTCAGGTTCAATCTAACATATTTTCCATAATATCTCAGTTATATTTGCACATCATATAGTATTACATGTCTGTCATTGGTTCAGGTGAAGCCTGCCCACTCATTGGTCCGAGGTGGCAATCCCTATGTCATTGGTTCACCTTTGTCTTCTTTGCGGTGGCTTACCGGGTTGATCCCCATTTGACTCCAGGTTGTATGCACTGTGCTCAGGTCGAATAATCCTCCCCTCGTATGCTCTACACACCCATTTGGTCCTCTTATACAACTTTATATTATAGTACAATCTTATATAGTTTACCTATTATTATACATTATATTGGTTATCGGATATATCAACCGATAGAATTGATCAGAAACGAGGTGAGTGCTGCAGTTGTGGCGGTAAGGGAATGGAGGCTTGACTTCTCCCCCAAAAGTATGTATGGCTCCCTTAACTACTTTGCGTATTTGGAATCCTGCATATCTATGTATTCCTTAACCTCTGGGTACTCGATGCCCAAAACTGATATATCTCTACTACATTTTTTAATCATGCCAAGATAGTATAAATCGGCTTTTACGGCACCCAGCCTCTAATTGGTGGCTTAGATATTCTGTTAATTTTTCAGATACTTAACCTAAATGTTTGAAACCTGTACAGGTAAATCCAAGTACTATTCAAGAAGACAATAGAAGTAAGGATTTACATTTGGTATGTTTGCTTCCTTTTCAGGTGAGTACTTGATCACGTAAAGTTCCTTATCGCCACATGCCTAAAACATCGGTGAGTATACTCTGCTTGTATGAACCTGGGTCAGACCAATAAGGTATCTTTTTCGATCAGATGATTTTTTGCTATCCGTGATCAATTTGAAATATTCATGGATGTTTGATCAACCTTAGCCTATGTTTTACTGCTCACGCACCACTCCTTTGAAGGTATATTGCAATATTTCCAAATCCTAATAAAGATATAAGCGAAATTTGACTTTCAGAGTGTCTTAAGATCAACGCGTCAATGGCAATGAGACGATAAATTTACGTCACACGGATCACAAGGAATCATGAGATTGTTATCAAATATCCATAACGGAACTGAGCCGAAATAAAAACTCAGTCCAATTATCTCTGCTCACGTTACGTGCATGTATGGCTCTGGTCCACGATCGGTCTTGGTTATTGTATTTGCTGCCAATTTCTTTTCTTATCCCATCTTGACTTATGGAGCGTTGACACCTTTCGACGACAACCCAAACGATAACATTCACGCTATACAAAAGTCGGTCGGTGGTTCTCCTTGTGAAAAGTAAGTGGGACATCAAGTCGGTTTGATTTCATTGATGGGCTTTAAGGTCAGTCGGTGGTGCCATATTGCGTAAGGAGGGAGAGAAATTTTTTTGACCATTTCTGTTCCACCTGACGATTATTGCGCTGAGTGTATCGCATAATCGGTCGGCAGTGGAAATGCCACCATTATCGGTAGTCATAATTGGCAGGTTCAAACGCCGTCAAATATTCACGAAACACGTTTTGCAGATGATATTATAGAATAATGTTGGTGTCATTGATAAACTGTAAGCACAAGGCTAGTATAAGTAGTTGGGTAATAGGGATCATTAGGATGAGACGGTATGGCTAATGAGAAAGATACGTCATCCAAGTCCGTGGTTGAGAAAACTAATTTGCAACATGTGGACTTCCCCTACCATCAAACAGGCCCAAGAATCAGCGAAGAGGGGTGGAGTAGGCGGAGGGGTAGACATTGGATGCAGGGACTGCAGCCAGTCTAGGACAGATCATCCTATTTGAAATCATGTGCATGAGGTTAGGTATTGTATGACGCTCGGTTAAGAGTCTTAGAACATGATTCCGACATAAAGAGGACCCATTTGTGCAGTTATCTATATATCACCCTAAATCTGCTGCTAAAATATCAGCAATATATTATATATATACATTTTGGTAACATTCTAGAATGTACGCGACGCTTTTTAATCCTTTAAGGAAGGATGATGTCTTACGGCATCAGCCGGCAGGGGCCGAATGGTGCCTTTAATTAAGTACAAATACATTGACACTTAATATAAACATAGCTCGAATTGGTTATCAATTTATCAAAATATGAATGCCACAAGTATGACGAACAGAAATATTCCATCAAACTCTGAAAGAAATGTTGAGGAAATTCTGCAACAATCATGTTTTGAGCCACTCCAAACCCTCTTTTGATATGATTATGGCCATCCCGGGTAATCTCTTAAAAGTATCATTTAAACGTCCATTTATAGTGAAAGTTATCAAATAACTTTTCAAAGGGGCATTCTGGGCATTTCACAAGTTTGCTTGGCATCGCATCTCTTGTAACAGATTACAATCTTCAATTCTCTTCACCTCACTGTTCAACTAAATCTATCAGTAACATACTCATCCAAACTGGAATTACGTCGTTAAAACTTTGATTATACAGACCATTTCATTTATTGCCATGTATAGATAGATAGATCACTGATCAGCATGTGGACAGAGATCAGCTTAATATGAGAGAGAAGTGGGAATGTGATGTCCCCTGCATGTTACGATGTCAGGACCATGTTACATAGTCCTGGCAGAGTAACATGCAATCGACACTACTGGTATGAGAGTGCCATTTTCCTTTTTTTTTAAATTTATTTTCGAAAATTATAAGTTCAGCAGATTTTTTTTTTATTCGTTTATTTATCCTGGAATGGTCTAGGCTCGCAGGCCTGTCTTCCTCGCACTCAGTACGTTTATACAACAACACAGTCGCACGACTATTCACAATCATTCAGGATTTTCTTTCGCAGTTATGATCTCATATACAGCAATTGATTACATTCTTCCTTTATCTCCGATGTTTTCGGCCTCGTTCTTCTCATGTTTCCTCAATGGATTTCGTAGTGGTCATCCGATCGCTTTCTTCTTTTCATTTCTTATGGTCGCTCGACCATTACGTTCTATTTACCGGTGATTGTCCTCATTCTCTTTCTTTGCTGTTTTCTGTTAATAAACTTAGACAATTGACATTTATTTGACAATTGACGACTACACGTTAGTGTCTAAAGATCGGTGAGAGTACAGTGTATTCCTTGTTTCTGCGGCATTTGACAGTGCCATGCCGACTGAAGTCGTTCAGTGGTGGCCTTATTTTATAATGTATGCACGAATAATCGGTGAGCACTGCTCTACATTCTTGTTTTCATTCACCCTCTGGCGTCGGTGGTTCCCGACTGCAGATCGGTGATGGTAATAGTCGGCCAGTGGAAAATGGCTGTATGTGCCTCACCGACCAGTTGACATTTATCACAATACATCGCTACACATTTACTTCCAGATTTCCTAAAAGAAATCTTATTTCATATAGTATCACATTTTATGTGTTAGTCTAGGGCAGCTGCCTGCCGCCCTACAGAGCACCGCATCAACACATCTCCCCCTCAGACAGTGAGCTGCTCGTACAACTAGAACTAATCCTTAACCCTGGCGAATTGAACCCGGGTTGAGTTACTCGCCCTCTGCCGCCCCTCCATCTCCACCAAAGACCTCAGTGAGCTACTCGCCGGGCCAGAGATGCACTCGATTATCAGGTGTTTAGAGCAAGCGGCAGATCAGAGACGGGTATCATTCCACGTGGCCATGCTCGAGTCAATAGGATCAGAAGGTGACCCAATCACCACACCTAATTGCACTACGAAGAACGGGCAACGTGCCACTTGTTATTTTGTAACACAGCTGTAGGTGGCAGAAGTCCTTTACAGCTGCATGATATGATGTTATCACATATTGAAAAGTATTTCGATCCTTTACCTCATCAAATATCCTTCCCAGCCCCTCCAGAATTGTATATTTCTTTCTTTGGTTTGGAAATCTGCAAAGCCACTTTGTTTTTGATTGTTGATATTATCCAGATTGATTGCTGAGGTAAGATGAATACCATAACAGAAGGCACTTTACCCAAAGTTTTCACAGTTCATGTATAATCATTGTCTATGGGGGAAGCGCAAGGTGCATGATGCTTTATTACGGCAGAGTTACCGCGTAGGTTTTATTTACAGTATATGGTACAGCGGAACGTGACTACTAGAGATATACGCGCACGAGTTTAGTATAAGACGTTTTCAGGTACCAAGAAAGAAACTGATGAGTGTTGGTATGTGTTCCCGTATGCCATGCCATGAGTTTGGAGCTCTCAGGGGTATGAACGAGGCGCTAGCCTAGAGAATATTCTAAAGTACTTCAAACGAGATGGGTATCGGGGACACAGACCAAACACGAATATGCTTCTAATTCTATCTTAGCCTGGATATTATATAGGGATCTGTTTATCACCCATTCAGTATGAGTTACCGTACTCCCATGTCTGTTGAGAACGTGTTCTTAATTTTTGGCCAATGGACAATTATACCAGGCTAAGATAAAGGTTAACAATGACAGGACGTATTTCATTTTTCAGTGAATATGGTCACGGGCCTTTAAAGCTGAAATACGGGAACTAATCTTAATGATAATTTCAAAAAATATAACCCCGCCCTCTCACTGTGTGAGAGGGCGGCCTGAGTGTTGTGCACCTGCCCCTGACCGCTCACGCAGTCCCCACGTCGCAGTCTGCGCTCTGTGGGGGTATATAGGAGCCACACTCAGGAGCATGGTGGTCAGTCTACAGGGTGGGAGCTACAGGTGAAGTATGGAGGGTAGATCTTATATTACATGAATCCCTACAGAGTGCAGTTATTACACAGATACACAGACAAAGATACACAGATACACATACAGATATAGAGAGACACATGATACACAGAGTTATATAGATAACTTCCCTCCCTCCAACAAATATCATGTTTACAAATAACCCTTACAGGACCAGTCCAGCCTTCACCCCCATGTCATGGTTCACTGCCCTGCTAACTTTCTCTCACCTGGCCTTGCATATTCATTACAAAATGTGCAAAATACAGTGAGATTAATCTGAGTAAATATAGATACACAGATACAGGTACACAGATATACATAGATATTGAGCATATATTGTATTAGTTACCATATGTTCTGGTTGTGGTCATTGTACTGCCTATAGTGCTTGTCATGGTCGGTAATCACGGCTGTGTGTACACTGCTGAGTGTCAGGCATGACTGACTGCCCTCAGCTCTCTAGCTGTCGGTTTTATAGCTCCAGTCTGACAGTCGGCGCAGGTAACGATGCCCTAACACTACTCCCATGCTTTAGCATTGGAGCAGAGCTTCTATAGACGACCATTGCCTCAAAGTTGTCCAGGGTACATGTACACAAGGCCTGACAGCACCCCACGCTACTCCCAGTGAATAAATGCCCTAGGTGGTCCCGTTCTGCACATGCTCAGCCATGTGGAGGGTGGGGCCTATTCTTTTCAATTAATTAACAGAGATTAATTGCTTTATATAAGCTTTAAGGCCGAGGGGCGTAACACGAATTGAGCTTTTATGCACCCACCTAACAATTCTTTCCAACAATAAAACGGAAATAACACTTTCAGGCCAACGACTATTTATCCCCTCGTTACTCAATCAAATAACACCTGACGACTATGAGCCATTTTCCACTGGCCGACATAAACGGCACCGATTTATTGAGTTATTCTAATAGTCGGTCGGTGGTGGCCAACGACTACACGTTAGTGTCTAAAGATCGGTGAGAGTGCAGTGTATTCCTTGTTTCTGCGGCATTTGACAGTGCCATGCCGACTGAAGTCGTTCAGTGGTGGCCTTATTTTATAATGTATGCACGAATAATCGGTGAGCACTGCTCTACATTCTTGTTTTCATTCACCCTCTGGCGTTGGTGGTTCCCGACTGCAGATCGGTGATGGTAATAGTCGGCCAGTGGAAAATGGCTGTATATGCCTCACCGACCAGTTGCAAATAGGTAAATATAATCAGTGACAGGGCAACTATTCCGATGTCGCTCAGTCGTCGACCTCCACTTGTTCACTTGCAAGATAAACCATTCTTTTATTGGTGACCCATGGCCGTTGGTCAGGGGTGGTCATTGCTCCCCCTGACACTCCCGCCGCGCACTCTGCACACTCCCCCCTGGTGTCGGTCATGTGAACCCCGCGGTCACGTGGCCCACCGCCGCTCTGACCTCCTCCTCATTCTGCTCCTGTACTTCACTACGTACACACGTACTTTTCTTTCTCCCACATTTTGGCCTACTCTCCACGCCGTCTTTAGATACTCCCCGAGTATCTGACCATGCAGAGACAGTGTCTGAATACGGGTAAAGTTTAGTGAAATAGAGGACAGATAGGATGGCACCACCAACCACACGCGCGCAAGCGGGCGCCTCCACGTCCACGGATCAGGCCTCAGAATCAACCGTGAGGGAGAGCGACCACGTGGACTCCGCGTCTCAGGCCGGTAGCCTCAGGTCGGCCCGCTTAGTGGCCGTAGAGACCGGACTGTCCGATATGAGTAAGAAACTGGACGCACTCATCCAGATGCAGACGCAACGGTCGGCGGGACGGGCATCGCCCCCTACGGTTCGGTCAGTCGCAGAAGTAAGGACTCGGGACTGGGCCGAGGAGCAAGCCGCCCGCGCCATGCCTTCCCCCCGCCAGCTACGAGACCGCTACGCAGGGGATCCGTATATTCAACGTGAGCTCGACCGTGAGGCCATCCGCCATGACAAGACGGCTGGTAAGCTGCAATCCGATATTCACGTTACTCGTTTGATCAGTAAACCTTACATGTTCGTGGATAGGGAAGGGGTATACACGTTGTCCCAGAAGCTAGAACTGAGGGGAACCCTAGGACCCCTGGAGTACCTGAGTGCGTTTATTGGCCTGCTCGGGGATGACCATGCGGTCGACCCCATGGACCGTGAGGCCATGTTCAAACATTTACATCAGGTTTCAATCGACGCCCAGAGCCGGCGTTGGGCCGGAGTCAGGAGATGGTCGAACCACGTGTTTGACCAGATCGAGGCCGGAAGGTTGTCGTGGTGCGATTACTCCCGGATCCAGGAGGAGCGAGTCCGACTCGCAATGACAACCGGGACCCTCACTAGCGGCGCCGACACCGGAAAGGCCCGAGGACGGGAGTTGCCATGCCGGCAATTTAACTCTGAGAAGGGGTGCCGCCATAGGAGTGGCCACGATGACGGACCCGTGAGATGGCTGCACGTGTGCTCGTACTGCGACTCCATGGGGAGGCAGTGCGGCCATTCGTTACACGCGTGTAACCGGAAACTTGGATATACAATGGGATATGACAACGGGCAGGCTGCGCCCACACCAGCACCCCGGCGAGCACCCCAGGCCGGACACGCACCCCAGGCCGGACACACGCTCCGGGCGGTCGACCCGAGGGCGGATATGCTCCCACAACAAGGACACGGGGCAAAAAACGGCTACGGTGCGCCCCGCGAGTGAGCGGTGCGCACCCGCAAGCAGTCACAACACGTGCCCCCCTCCCCGGGCCCGGGGTCGTGGGGTGCAATCAACGTGATGTAACACCAGCGGGCCCTGTGATCTCTCACACCGCCAACAGGATTTCCGGTGACCGGACGTGGGCGGAGGTCGTAAAAGGGGACGGCCCGGCGACCACTGCGGACCCCCACCCCCTCACGTGGAGGGGGGACAACACGGGGGGTGCACGTGACCCCACTACGAAGGCCGGCCGGCCACGTGGTCGGGTCCCAACCCTAAACAACAACAAAGAAGGGGGCAGGACCAGCTACGTGGATGACACCCACACGGGGCGGCCACCGCGACGCTCCTGGGGTAGTACGAGTGTTAGTGTTACCGCGCCAACAGAGGACATAACTAACACTCCAGATTTCGGGAGACTAAAAGAAGTTTGCCGGACCGGAATTCCGTTGCCCGGACTCCGCACGGACCCGGAGGCCTTCATGGAACACAGGCGGGCCGAGTGGCCCCGCTTCACCGACGCCGGCCCCCCGGCGCACGGCCACATTTACGAAGCGGTCCGGGCCTCGGGCCTGCCCAACGCCCTGTGTACCAAGATAACCCTGCCGACGGACCTCAAACTACGGGCGTGGGAGCGCTACCTCACGGCCAATGAGGGCAAGGGAGAACTCCTTGGGTTCATAAGGTACGGGTTCCCTCTGGGCTACCTCGGGCCGGCCAGTGACACTCGGGACGTTCCCAACCATCCCAGCGCCACCGGATTCCCGAAGCAAGTCGGGGATTTTATTCGCAAGGAGCGGGGGTTCTCGAACCTCATGGGACCGTTCACGGAGGCCCCCTTCGAGCCGTGGTGCCACGTTTCGCCGTTGATGTCCCGGGAGAAGCGCGGATCCGAGGCCCGCCGCGTCATAACGGATATGACCTTCCCCCGGGACCGTAGTGTCAACGCCTACGTGATGAAAAATGCCGTCTACGGAGAAGAACGGGAACACAGCCTCCCTACGGTCGACGGTTTCGTCGCCCGGCTCGTGGCCTCGGGGCCAGGGAGCTACATGGCGACCATCGACATCTCGCGCGCCTATAAGAACTTTAGGTGCGATCCCCTCGACTGGCCTCTGCTGTGTTTCATGTGGGACGGCGGGTATTATTGTGATACGGCCATGCCGTTCGGTGCCCGCGCGTCCTCGTATCACATGCAGTGTGTGGCCGAGGCCATCGTGGGGATACTCGCCGGAAAGGGTGTCGAGGCCGCCATGTATCTGGACGACCTCATCATAATGTCGCCATCTCGGGAGAAAGCTGCCTCGGACTTTGCCATAGCCCGAGACCTGTTCGCCGAGCTCGGCCTCCCCGAGGCCCGGGAAAAGGCACAGGCACCTAGTCAGACCGTGCGCTGGCTAGGCATCGACATCGACGCGGCAGAGATGTCCCTCACTATCCCTCGGGACAAGTTGGAGGATGTGCGGGAACACGTTAGGGCGGTCGCCAAGAAGCGGTCCCTCACAAAGCGACAGCTTCAATCCATCCTCGGGAAAATCCTGCACGTCGCCAAATGTATCCGCCCGGCGAGGCCGTTCGTCAGCAAACTGCTGGAGGCCCTACGGTCGATGGACGGGTTCTACATCAACGTGAGCTCGGACATGCGACAGGACCTCCAGTGGTTCCTCAGGTTTGCCGCCGGGTGGAATGGACACGCCCTCATCCCTCGAGGGCTGGCCACAAAGTGTATCACGGTCGACGCCTGCCTCTCAGGCGTGGGGGGAACCGACGGCCGTGCGGCCTACGCGTGCCAGGTCTGCCCCATCAACGACCCCGTGGACTGCATTTCCGAGCTCGAGGCCCTGAACACCATCTACGCGCTCATCCGTTCCTCGGGGATGTGATCGTGGGACCAGGGTCGAGGTCTTCTGTGACAACATGGGGACCGTCCAGGCACTCACGTCGGGGAGGGCACGCAACTGTGTCCTCGCCGAGTGTGCCCGACAGGCCTGGATGGTCCAGGCCAAGCTGCAAGTCGACCTGGTCTACACGCACGTCCCCGGGGTCCTCAACACGGTCGCCGACGCACTCAGTAGGGCCCACCTGTCCTCGAGGGATTTTAATAATGCCGCATGCCTTATGAGATATCATGATCTGTGGTCCGTGATGCCTTGTAATCATTCCTCATTTGTGCCTGTGCTTCGGCTGTCCTGCAGATCCGGCGCTACGCTATCTCCAACGGAAGGCATCTGCGCGGCAGGCCGAGGCACGTGCCCCAGGCACGGTCGCGAACCAGAAGAGCGCCGTGTCCACCTACCTCGCCTTCTGCCGACGGACGAGGACCGACCCCCAGGCACCGTCCGTGAGTTTCATCACGGCCTTCCTAGAGTACCTCGCGGACCACGCCCCCTTGCCAGTGACCGTGGCCAACCAGCTGTCACACGTGAGGACCCACCTACGGCTCTCCGGCGGGTACGTTACGGCTACCGAGGACGTGAGGGTCAGGAGGGCCCTCAACGCCATGAGGAGGAACAAGGCCTATACACCGAATGTGAAGCCTCCGATCCCCATGGCCGCCCTCCAGGCGATCCTCGATCAACTGTCGGACACGCCCCTCGACCTGACCCTACGGGCCGCGTTCCTCCTCCTGTATTACGCCACACTGCGGCAGAGCGAGGTCGCCCCACCTACGGCCAGGGCGTGGGATCCGGTGCACCACCTCTCACATGGGGACGTGGTGCTCACGGCAAATCACGTGGCGGTCCGCATCAAGGCCGCCAAGAACCTCCAGTGCGTGGGGGAGGAAAAACACGTGAAGCTTCAATCCTCCCCGGACCCGAGGTCGTGCCCGGTGACGGCCGTGAGGAATATGCTCGCCGCGGTCCCCACGATGATACCGACGGATCCGTTCCTGCTGAACGATGACAGGTCGCTAATAACGACGCGGTCGCTGTCAAAGGAGTGGGAGCGGCTCAACACCTCAGCAGGCCACCCCCCCCTAAGACCTATACTCTACACAGCCTGAGAAAGGCCGCCGCCACTCAGGCCTTCCAGGCCGGGGTACCAGAACTCTCCATACAACGATACGGGGGGTGGCGCTCCAATGCACACAGAAATTACATCAGAGACTCGAACGCACAAGAAGTGAATGCGTCGCTCATACAGTCCCTCAACCAGTGACTCACTAATCCCTCACAAACATTTTTCCCTCCCACCTCGCCTCACTTTTCTGGTCTTGGCGTTTTTATACTCATTTTATACTCATATTGTATAACCATATATACTCATTGTTATACAACCATATATACTTATACCAATTGACATATCATTATACCTGTCAATTACCAATATGTATCTTAAACGTAATTGACCTCATTATATATCTGTCAATTACTGTATACCTTATATCATATTAATATTTACCGTATTAATATTCATGTCGGTGAAGGTTTATAAAATTAAAATAAATTTTATTATTCCCAAATCTCGACTCTTACTCTTGTGTTCAGGGATAGGGGTAATGAACCACCTAATACGGAGTCTCCATAGGAATAGCATTGGGTGTGAGTATTTTGGTACCAGGAGACTACTGAGGCCCGTAACCTCCTGACGCTAAAATCAGGACATTACTGGAAATATTACAATCATTGTAAACTACAGAATAGTTCAAGTTTAGTGAATTAATCTGTCGCAGTGTCTCCCAAACTCCATAATCTGTTAGATTACAAGTTCCTACCTTGTTTTGTCCTATATTTTAGCGTATAATCCATACTCAGATGACATCATGAAACCAACATGGCGAAGTGATGCAAATGAACTGCCACCTCACAGGCAATTTAGGAACAATGTTTTTTAATTAATGATAGAGGGCGTATCGGTCAAGCTTCAGAAGAGCATCGTAATTATTAGTGGTTAATAAATACAATATAAACTGGTTTCAGATAAATGCGACCACAATCTCCTCGGACTAGACTCTTCACCTCACCTCACTATCGTTCAGAGATTACTAAGCATCTTGTCCTGAGAGATTACTGTCGCTTGTATCTGAAACCAGTCAATATTGTGTATTTCACCGATAACGATTTCTACCATAACCCGATCTGCATACTGAAAATTTCGACGTCTTCTCCTTCTCCGAATCCTGGCTCAACGAATTTGTTCCTGACAATCCAATAAGTATCCCAGGCTACCAAGTGTTCCGCAAAGATAGGTCATGGTTGGATTCCACAACAGGCAGAATAAAAACTGGAGGTGGAATAGGAGTATTTGTGAAAAACAACTTTCCCGTGCTGGGCGAAACCTGAGAAATATTCAACTGTAGCATCACAGACTTGGAGTGCCTCTGGCTAAAACTTATCTTAGAAAAGACATAGTCCGAGGTACAATACATAAACCCAGAGGGTCCTCGAATGAAACATTTACACAAGAGCTCACTGAATTAACAACTAACATTAAAGAACTAAATAGGAAATCAGATACCATCATAATGGGGGATTTCAATATTAATTATAATTCCAAATTAACACCAGAGTTCAAGAAAGTACAGACATATGAACGCACATGCAATTTAAACTAGATTATCACTTAACCTACCCGGATAGATAATACAATCGACTTAATCATCACTGAAAGTGACATGATATTGAACTCTGGCGTTAGTAACCTTAACATAAGTGACTATATGATAATTTATCTCCACTGCAAAAAAAACTAAGAACCGTTTGTCAAAATCAAAACTACTGGGAGATCTTACTGAAATTACTCAAAAGATGCACTAAAAGCGCACTTAACAAATACAGACTGGAATCCCCTCTACGAGATGACTAACCCAGAACACATGGAATGTTATTGAATCAACCATAGAACTTTAGCTACCTGGACTCAGTATGCCCCATAAAAAAACATGAACATCTCAGCGATTGCAGAGAAGGACAGGGCGCTGAAACGAGCCCGTAAAATGAAAACACGACTGTAAAAGCCTGCCCCCACCTACCACGATTCTGGTCCTGATTGGCCTTACGACGGCCTTCCCGACACCATTCTGATTGTAGCGTGAGGTCTGACAAAATGGTGGTAGGTGGAACAGGTTTCTGCGATTGCGTCTATGACAGCTCACGATAGGCTGCGATGAAAACGCCAATCGTAGAGGTCCCAATAATTTCCAACATGTTGGAAATTTCGTAGCCTGTTGTAGGGTATGGTAGCCTATCGGGAAGATATCGTGGTCAGCGTTTATGTTATTGGTCCTCCCAAGGCATTGCCATGCTCTACGATTTCAAACTGTTGGACCTATCGGGGACCTCCTGATAGGTCACGATTTCCCCATTTCAAATCGTAGCGATCAGGAAGCATGTCGTGGCCTATCGTGGTAGGTGGGGGTCCCCTCTTAATTACAAAGTCAAAACTTAGGATCAGCCCGCGTAAGGCTTCACAGAGACGGGAGCTGTTGACATTGCTTCGCCAACATTGCACGTCTTATGTTTGGATTTATATATCACAACGTTGAACTCGATACACTGGTCTGTGTGAGCTTTTCGGATTGACATTATGATTGACTGCCAAGTCGGATGGATATTAACTGCAAGATATCCTGTGGAAAGCTAAGCTGAATTCCAGCCAGTCATACTTGTAGGAAAACCAGGCCCTGAGTTTGACCATTCGATCTTGACAAGGTCGATGTAAACATAGTGAAAAGCGTGATCGTATCTGAATTTCTGTGGGTATCTACATATTTCTAATATTCTAATGGCATTTAACATGACGAGGTTAGTACAGGTATCATAGATAGCTGATTTTGGTTTACATTTGTACTGCGATGCCTCACAGTGATACGCAGTGTGTCAGGTCATCTTAGTTTGACAGTGTTAACAAAGATGAGAAGCCGCCAAAATTTAAATAAAGAAGGCCGAGAGTAGTAATTTTTCTGAGCCTTACCGAGTAACTTTAACTTCTTTTGACTTTCTTTCCCTCTATTCTTTTCCGTTCATGTAATTTCAACTGTTTGCCCTTCTCGGCGATAGACCTTCTCTACAATTTCAGTCCTGAGCATCATTGATCAAACTGTTAAGATTTTGTTAATGCACATTCATATGCTATTAGTATTTCCTTTCACATTCTAACTTTCACATTAGAAAGCGCAAAACCAAGCAGCACTAGATAAGAAAACCGCCTGAATAGCGTGTCCATGGTTTATCTAGTAGAGTCACTTCTATACTTACTAGATGTCCAAAACCTGAAATCGACAGTACTACCTCATCCACATGTTGCTTAGATTTCTTCGATTTTGATGTATACGTTTATTAACTACTTTTAAAATGTAGATTACCTCAAAATGTAAGAACTTTTCACACTAGATATATATGACTTACCTTGTACCTTCATGGGAACAAAGCCGCTTTTAATATTGAAATTTATAAGCTATACACTCGCCCAGTAAAGAGCACTGATCCAGATAGATTTGAGCAACTCTTACATGAAACGGTCAAACCAAATCTACCCCAACTAGAGCCTTTAGAGAAAGAATTACTAGAAAAACCTCTGACAGCCCTAGAATTAACTTTGGCACTCAAAGAGATGAATACGAATAAGACCCCTGGACCAGATGGCCTATCCGTAGAATTTTATAGAACCTTCTGGGAAAGCCTCAGGAAACCCCTTTATGAATCTTTCTTGTATGCAGAAGACATAGGTCAGCTTAGTACAGACCAAAGAAGAGGGGTTATTACCTTACTGCCAAAGACTATGGAAAACAGAACGCTCTAGATAATTGGAGACCGATAACATTGTTAAACTCTGACTATAAAATACTTACTAAATCATTAGCAATACGGCTCAGACCAATACTGGGAAAACTTATACACGAAGACCAAACAGCTTATGTGAGGGGAAGGTACATTGGAACAAATATACGTAAATTAGATGATGTGCTCTCTCTGGAGGATCCCTCCCTTGATCAAGGTGGGGGATTAGTTTCTCTTGACTTTAGGAAAGCCTTTGACTCTGTCACCTGGGACTCTATACTTGAATCACTCCGATTGTTTGACTTTGGGGACACTTTTATAAACTGGATAAAAATTATATATGAAGCCCAAGAATGTTGTGTTTTGAACAATGGCTTTACAACAGACTGGTTTTTTCCAGAAAGGGGGGCAAGACAGGGTTGTTGTATTTCACCTTATCTTTTTCTCTTCACAGTCGAGATACTAGCAACCATTATACGTAATCATGACAAGATTGACGGTGTGCACACAAGAAAGGGATGTATTAGATTGTCATTATTTGCAGATGATATGACAGTCTTCATAGCAAATCAAACATCTCTGAATGAATTGTTGTCCATTCTCTCCATATTCAAAGAATTCTCGGGCTTACAGGCAAATGAGGAAAAATCTAAACTCCTCCCCTTCAATTGTACGCATGAGAACAAAATTAGATGCAAATTCAAAGAGGTAGACAAAATAAAAATACTGGGTATAATTTTTTCCAGAAAAATGTCACTGAGTGAATCCTGTAAGTGGAACTTTTCAGACAGACTGGATAAATGTGCTTCAATAACAGAAAGTTGGTCTAACCGATTCCTGTCACTGAAAGGAAGAATATGTATTATTAATTCCCTCCTCATCCCAGTCATTCTATACCCCTGCTCTAGCTTAAGTGTACCAGAGGAGGTTTATCGACGGTTTAAGAAAATAATACAATCATTCATATGGAAAGGAGGTTCATCTAAAATTGCCTACAATACCCTCATACAATCGACAGAGGCTGGGGGGCTGAATTTATTAGATCTCTCAACTATGATCCGGGCTTCTCACGCTAAATGGGTAACGCGTATTGTGACGCAAGACCTGTCAAGCTGGACATTCATATTCCAACAAAATATAGGGATGGGATTTACCCCATACCAGTTCTTTGTAAGTAAAACCAAGAAGAGAGAAGTGCTAAATTTGAATGAATTTTACAGGCAAATGATATGTTCATGGAATAAATTGTATAATGCTCAACCTATAGCTGATCAGGAAGTGCTGAACGAAGCATTGTGGAAGAACATGTTCTTGAAAACCAAATTTGATGAGAAAAAAATTGCTATTTTCCAAAAAGCGGGCATCTTCCAGGTCAAACATATAATAGGTAGGGAGGGACTACTTTCACATGACCAGATAAACTATAAGTTTGGGACATCGCTTACTTTTTTAGACACATATAGCCTTGGCTCATCAATTCCTAGGCTCCGCCTTTTAAAATCAGAAAATCAGAATGAAGAACAGACTCTTCTAGTACAGGTCCCGGGAAAAGGACCTCGAGATATTATGAACCTGTCCAGTAAGAGTATATACCAAATATTACTCAACAGGCAATCAAGGATTCCTAAGGGACGTGCACAATGGGTTCGTACCTTCAATAATTTCAAAAGTGATTCAGATATCTGGCGAACTGTCAATACCCTAGCATATAAACTAACCAGGGAAACAAAACTGCAGTCCCTGCAGTATAGAATTATCAACAGATCGATTACATGTAGGGTATACTTGTCCAGAAGGAAAATAGTGGAGTCTGCCACATGTAGTTATTGCAATGATGATGAGGATGATACCATAATGCACTTTTTTACTGAATGTTCTAATGTCAGGCTCTTTTGGTGTTGTGTGAAAACGTGGTTTGGAGCCAACTTTGAGGGGAATATCTTCTGTGTCACGAAACAAGACATTATCTTGGGAAAGCTAGAAGTTTACAAGTATGACAGGTTAATCAACTATGTTATACTGATGGCTAAATCATTTATACATAGACAGAGGTTGTTTGGAGGGAATGAATTGGATTTCACGAGATTCCTCATAGAAGTGAAGGCGAAGGTATTGGCAGAGAGATATGTCTGTAAGATGGAGAACAAGTTGCACAAGTCGAAACATCTTGATCTATTGTATAAACTGCTTTAAGAAATTCTAAGTATCAAAACCCAATGCACCATGTAATGTCTAGTAATGTATCACTGTCCCGTTCTGTCTTGTCTGGTCTATCGATTCAGTGTATGACACACTACACAAAGTACTGTATAATATTGCATTATAACTCTATGTGAATAATGGTTGAGTCCAGATCATATCTGTTCTTTTGATTAAGCATATTCCTATTGAAATACTCACTCTTTCTCACTTAGATTTGAGAAAAGATATATATAGATCACTGTAGATAGGAAATCTGGGGGGGGGGGAAAGCAAAAAAAAAGCATCAGTATGACCACATCATTACGAATTTGTTGTTTAGAATTGTTTATTGTGTTTTTTGAAAATGTTTAAAAGGTTTAAGACTGTATAAGGACCAAAAACTGGAACAAATGATGTAAACAAATGAAAAATAAAAACTGATTGCAAAAAAAAAAAAAAAAAAAAAATCTTTTCCGAAGTCAATCAAAAACTTGCATAATCAGAAAGTAGTAAGATGCGTGCATGCTTCTTTTGCGCACCTTTTTTTAAATTTTTTATTTAGAGTAAGCTTTATTTCACAATAGATCTTATTTCCTAACAAACATTTTTCTTTCCATATGTATCTTATTTTCTAACAGGAATATCGCGTTTAGTTCACCTACTGTATCAAATATAATATTTGTGTTTACATCACATTCATATTTCATCAATACCATTTTACGATGTAATCTCAACCATAGCTTACTCTCTTTTTTTTCTTCTTTTTTTTTTTTACCAATCATCAGTTCAAATTCAATAGCATTCTGTTTTCTATTTAACAGGTGGAAAGGATGTATTTTAAGAATGCTTTAAGTACATTTCGATATTTATACATAGTTCTAACGAATAGTTCAACCAAAGTATCTTGTAGTAGTATTCAAACATTCAATAAACAGTGAGGTTTGCCTTAACACTAAGTATTGTGGACAATTTACCCCTTGTTGGGGCACTAACCGTATGATATGTCTTTCGTTTCTCTCCTCCATTTCTGATTGGATTGTATGAATATTCAGAACGGTGCATCATTTCGGTATAAAATTTTGCTATGTTGAAAGTAAAAATAAGAAAATCGGAAAACCATTAAAAGATAGACCCATATGGTAGAAAACCTCTTCAAAGCGTTTCTATTCGAATACATGGCAAATTAAAGACGCCTTTGGCCGGTCCATGAATACATACCATTACGTTGAACACCCTGCAACGTTACCCTGAAAAGTTACCATTTAAATTAGCTTTCCCATTGGAAAACATAAAAACTCCTAGACTTTGTCTTTTTTTGATTGACTGTGGCGTTTTACGGAGTACTAATAATCTTTTTATCTGAGGGACTACTAAGAGCTTTCGTGTTCCCTTAATGATATCTTGAAGCAACGCAAGACCCCCCCCCCCCCCCCCCCCCCCCCCCCACACACACACACACACACACACACACACACACACACACACACACTAGACGAAAAGGGGAAATAGACCCTGATCCAGTTCATATCGGTATTCGGTAAAGGAAATGACATACCGTCAGTGCGCAAGTTATTACTTGTACCTGGCAACTTAGAATTGGTTCTTGTCGAGGTTCTTTCTTCATTTCTTTATTAGGCCTGGTGTTGTCAAACCGAGTTCCAACTAAAATCCCATAGAGTAACTTGACTCCAATGATCATATTCTTGTCCTCACTTTTCGCGTATTTTACCTCATAAAGTGCTTCAGTCTTAAATGTCCAAGTACGTGGTAAGATGCCTCATATAGCGTTCTATAGAACATGCCCCGTGTATGATGGTCACCAGGTCCATCGATCTTATTCATTGATAAAGAAAGGATCTTCCTACTTCCGTGGAACCTTATCTCCATATAACCTAATATCCGGCCGGCACATGGCCATGTTTATCAATGCGCTCTGCTCCCTGCAGACATCCATAGCACTTTAGCAACACCTATTGACCCACGTACATTTTTATCCCACGCGCAGTCGCCAATTTTCTACCCAAGTCTCAAACATCCTGTTTGCTGTAGCTCGGGGAAGCAAGAATAAATGCTAATGCTCCAGGTCATGAGATGATAGGGACACCATTGAAATGGGTAAATAGATTAAAAAAAACATTTACGTACTCCAGCCTGCTTGTGTTTCAGCGGGAAAGGGGCAATATTGATGGATTGCTATATGGTCTATATGGGATAAAGGTAATCTTGCTATCAGACTTTAGCTAGACAGATCCGAATCTATACAGAAAGGGACTAAATAAGTCAAAATTGTTGATCCATTAAAATAAAGGCATAATGTAACATAATCAAAGTTACAGATGGCATTTCACGGACTGAAGTACTTATGTTTCCTACATTCCTGGATTGCCTACGAATGCTCTGAACTGGCATATGTGATCAGCAAGACCGACCTACTTATAGTTGAAAGGAGTGCCGCTCAGCAAATCTTGAGCCTCACTGAGTCATTTACGACTAAGGAAAGGGTAAGCGTCGGCCCATAGCAAACCATCCCAGTACTAAGATACAGATCTGAGGAAATGCCTCCTATCATCCCGGCAAAAAAGTCTCTCTGCCGAAGTTCCACGTTCCAAGGCTCCTTCACATTATTTTCGTCAATGGTATGTTTCAATCTATTTTAAAGGGATCACTTTTCACTCACTTTATAAAAGTGCCGCTAGAGAAGAAAAACAGTATAAGAACTAATATACATCATCACCGGAAGGAAAATAGAAGAGAAGCGCCGGGATGAAGCGGATGCATATACGGATCATGTCAAGGTTGGCAATATGTAGCAGATTCACGATGGACGTCACAGTGGTTTTAACAAGTTACACTAGACACCGCAACCTGATTATTAAACGACACACCCGTAGATACAGCATTGGCTGCTGCCGTAAGAACAGCGATAAAAGTCAGCATGGAAAGCATGAAAATACTGAGTCAGGAATTAAAAATGATCAGGGCATTCTTTCTATCTTTACCAGAAATGCAAATAGAATGAACAACACTAAAAAGACCATTTAAGAAAATAATGCACAATAAGAATATCAATTTCTGTTTATGTTGGGCTTGATAAAGAGAAATCTAGAGATACGGAATTTAAGCATTTAGGAACGTTCAGTATCAAATCATTACTCTAGGTTCCCCTCGATTCCGGCGGACAAAGGAGATGAGTCGTTTTTTTTTGTTTAGTTTTTTTATTCAGCAGATATGTGGATCACTTCCTTCATATTGGATTTGAAGTCATCTCCAGGCGACTTGTTTTGGACATGCACTGGCAGTTTATCCCAGAGAGATGATCCTTGATAGAGTGGCGTTTGTCAGAATTTTTCAGTTTGCGGTCCTTGCACTTTTAATTTTATTTTTTCAAGACTTCTAGTTCTTTTGATTGTGGAATCATAGATATGTGTGCTATTGGTGGTCCACCACTTTATTAAGCACAATAAATGACTAGCCCTTCTAATTTCGAGTGGCCTTATTTTGCAGAGTCTGTGGAGTTCTTCCATATGCATTTCCGTTGCCTTTTTAACTCCCATTGCTTGCCTAAGAGCTTTATTAACTAATACTTGCAATTTTAATCTCATCTGCTTGCTCATGAGGGTGAAAGAGAAGTCAGCGTATTCAATAATCTGGAGCAACATGTGTTTGACAATTGCTAGGCTGGCATATATGTGTTTAACAAAAAGCGGATTTTTCTAAATTTAGTCGTGAGTTGGGTAAATAAAATTTATTAAGTCTGATTGATAAATTTTATGTGAGTTAAAATGGAAATAATAGAAGATGATATTAAAATTTGATTAATTGTTTGTTGGTGTGAGGGGTGTAAATGAATAGATAATGGGGTTAAGAGGTGAAGGGAAGAAGTAAATAAAATGGTGTTTGGCGGGTGGGTAAGATATGGTAAGAACTGGTGTGTGTGTAGGTGTGTGTGTGTGTTTAGGTGTGATTTGTATTTAGGTATACAATAGTGTACTACCTTGGTGTACTGGCAACAGTTTATTTCTTATTTCAAGAATGTTGAATAGAAATTTGAAATATTAAGATATACATGTTCAATGAATGCAATGAATAAATTAGTTTAATATATTTATAAGGTAATACCTAATTAGAATTACATTGAATATAATGTATAATAAATAGATGAAAGTTAATTATATATATGGAAATTGTAACTAAGTAGAATTAAAAAGCAAACTTTTTTTATAATAAAATTGATTAAAAGATATATATATATATATAAATTTAAAAATAATAATAATAAATAGAATCGAAAAATGAAATAAAACAATAATTTGAAAAGGTAGGTAAATTAAAACAAATGGGAATGAGTCATTTGGAAATTTATATGGATGGAGGAATTTTTATTTTTAATCTGTATATTTGATTCAATTTACTTCATTTGATTTAGTTTATCTTTATTTTAGGGTGAGAATTTTCAGCTTAATTTAATTGAATTCATTTGATCTAGTATAATTTATTTGATTTAGTTATCCATTATTACTTTATTTTAGCCAACTAGATACCAAAATATCCTTGAGATTTTTATTCCTTTTGTATGCAACAACCAAATCATCGCGGAAATGTTTTGGAAATCTGCTTGCAATGTTTGGTATTTTTGTCTAACCAATGAACTGATTTTGATGGCAGTAGCACTATATGGGATAGAGAATACCACAGTTTGTTTTGGGGATAATTCAATGTTCATGCCCTGAGGCTGCATTGTTTCCAGTAGCTGCATCCACTTATATTCAATATCTCTTCTTTTTATCTTGTTTTTCTCTGCTGAGCCTTGGTCAAGAATTTGATGCATTGGATAGATTACCATGTCCTGTTCTACAGTATGATCAAAGTCATTGAAATGTTCTGCCATTAGTTTGTTTAGATTATGCCGAATGTCTGAGAGGTGGCCAGTGAGTCCTTCCCTAAGAGTTTTTGAAGTTTCCCCTACATTGTATTCTTGACATCTTTTGCACTCAATGATGTATATCAGATTTCTAGACTTACAGGTCAATTTTCCTACTATTGGGTAGTCACACTCAAGGGTATGGGATGGAATTTCAGAGGTTTCTTTAATCCACAAACAGCATTCACAACCACGCTGTTCACATTTCAATGCTGCTCCCATGGGCCATTCATTCCCGGTTGCATTTTCTAATTCTCTAACAGTCTTTGCTTTAATTGTCCTCAGAAATCTAGATGAGTAGTAGGTGTGTGTGTGTGTGTGTGTGTGTGTTTAGGTGTGTGTGTGTGTGTGTGTGTGTGTTTAGGCGTGCGTGTGTGTGTGTGTATGTGTGTGTGTGTGTGTGTGTGTGTGTGTGTGTGTATGTGTGTGTTGATGGTGGCGGATTGAAGAAAAAGGAAGAGCTGGGTATGAGAAAGTACCGATAGGTTGGGTAAGTGTGTGAGAGGTGGTGTTGAGTTGAGCCGCCAGGCAGAGGGGGAACAGCAATGAGCCGCCCTGACACATCCGTGCCATGTCAAACCTAGTATGAAATGTGGAAATTATGTCGAGACAGTATTTGTACTATGATTTAAATATTTTCTGCAGATATTTTCAACCATAATTAACTTTCTAAGATAAAATGTTCAATCAATGAAAATGTACAAGTTCAAAATATATACCAGACAATTCATGATTTAAGTAAATTCCTAAATAAGGCTCTACCGACCTGGTCAATCATCCGAAACATCTGGGTTTTAAATATATAATAATCACAACAAAATGAAGATGTGATTCCTTGATGTTTTCTGTTGGTATTATATGATACATCTATATTTATTAAAGAGGACCTGTTGATATATTTGATAAAAATTAATCAAATTCACATATTTTACAGCTTTCAATGAATCCAAGAAGTGAAGATGGGCAACTGATCCCTATTGATTTAAAATTTTCTGTTAGATTTTATAAAGTCCTCTTTCCATCAATACCAAGTATAACTATGTATTGCATATTCTGATGCTAAGAGCTTCTGTATATATTTAGAAAGGTAGAGAAATTGCCAGTCCTTTACATTGAATGACACTTATAGCTATTAGCTGTATATAAATGACCTCCTTTTGAATATAGGAGTTGCTCTCTCGGCCTGTCAGTCTAACATTTCCCAAATATGTTTCCCGCCCAATTGACTTCAAGGACCGCGCACCGCATGTCCTCAGAATGGCTCGTGCATTCAGATCAAATTTCAGGGAAAGGAAACTGCAGAAACAGCCTCTTGGTAGTGTGTAGATATAGGCTCACAATATAGCATAGTAAAGCTTTCTGCTCTCCCTTCATGTACACATAGGCCATGGGATATATTATACAGCCGCATCAAGGCTTCAGAAATTTACGCTGCTAAACCACGATTCCGCTGCAGTCTAGCCTAGAGATGTAAGATTTTATTTAGAAGAAGAATGAGTTCGAGCAGCTCCTCCAGCCATTTAGCAGCCCTGCCTTCCTGTGTGATACCAGATCACCCTCTCTTCACATAGCCAAAGTAAAAGCGGGTAAAAAATAGGAATAATCATCGATTATCATGCTTTGCCGGTGCCATTTTCCAAATAAATTTCCTTCGATATTGACTGGAGAATTGTCGGTATGGTCCATGGGGTCTCATCAATTCACCTTTTCCGTTTTTCATCTATGATTGATTTTATTCTGTTGGCTAGGCAGTCTTACAGCTCCTGCAAAGACCTAGGGGTGAGGATGCAGAACACAGAGCATAAATCTCGGCATTATCTGGCAATAAACTATTCTCACGTTATACATGCATTTTGTCACTGTTTAACTTCGTTTGGACAGGTAAGTCTAGACGATATGATATGTCTATTGAAAGTGTCCGACCTCGGACACTATATGTCTGTTGAGACAAATTAAGAATCGTCAGTTGGTGGTTCACATTATAGATGTATGGGCGACAGTGGCGGCCTATTGGCTGGCGTGTGAGTGAAATGGAAGGCTTGAGCTTAAGTTTAGAGTGGGTGTCCACCGGGCTCCCGACTGAAACCGACGCGCCCCGATATAGCCCGTCCGATACAAAATTCATATCGTAGCAAAATCGTAGAGCTTATCGGGGCAGTTGGTCAGGTTTCTACGATAACGCTACCGACGCGGCCCGATGCGGCCCGACGCGAACCGATGAAAAAAACATATCGTAGAGGGTCTACGACAATCAAACATGTATCGATTGTCGTAGCACATCGGGCCGCGTCAGTGCGTGTCGCAGTGTGTAGATGACTCTTTAAACGGGAAATCATATGAAATAATCGATAGAAAATTATGAAATATTTAGAATCTCTAGAATATATAATGCTGATGCGGCTCTGCAAAAATTGTAAAATTTGATAGTAGATAAGTCTAATTCAGTGAACGCGGCTGGAAATTTTCAAACACATACCATCAACACGACCACTCTAGAGAGGATCGGGGTTGGGAGCGTGGTTTTATAGCTCCTCCCTTACAGTCCTGTAAGCACGTTTCTGATTGGTCGGACCGTCGGCGTCACTAGCCACGCGGTTCGTGATTCGTCGTTTTCTCCCGCCGATCGGGGTCATGACCCGGTGAGAGACCCGTCCGGGTTGTCGGAGTCAGGTTGGTTATTGCGTCTGTTTGTTTTTCCGCGTGGGGGCACCGTGTGGGGTTTCTCGGATTCGGACTCGGTTGTCCCAATTTGTATGTTTTCTTGCCTTTCCATTGAGGGACTTGGAGAGAGATGTCATCCAGTATTTTGGTGTTGGTGAAAGAGGATTTATGACTACAATATATATGATATTCTTAGACTTTATTTGTTATTAGAGTAAATGATGGTTTTAAATATTTAGAATTAGGTTTTTGGTCTAGATTGTATCATTTTTTCTACAGAGGAGGTGTTCTCCTTCCGTCTTCAGTGTACCACCGGTGTCGGTTGACTCCACTGGATTTCCTGTTTACTTCATCTCTCGTCCCTATTCTGTGCTAAATTAGGTACAAGTCCTAATTTCTTATGTTCTGTTTTTATGTTTATTTTTATTTGTCCACCCTTTTAGTCCTTGTGGATTCGTTTATTTGCAGGTTGGTGCTCAGTTTTCAACCACTGTGTGATTGATTTTAAGATTGAAGTTGATTTTTTTCAGAAACGGCTTTCCATTAGTAGTGGTTTCGGCCCAGTTTTGAGCCTCATCAGGTGTGGTGTGGTACTGTGTTTCTATTTTATTTATAGTGGTCTTTTCTCTCCGGCTCGGGTTTCAGAGAGACAGAACTGAAGTCCCCATTTCCTTATGTCCTCTCTAGGGTTGTCCCGTCTGTATCTCCCAGTCTCTAGTTCAGTAGTTTTGGAATCTTTTTCGTTCTGCCAAAGTGTTTTGTGCGTTCCACTCCAGCTGTTGGAAAAAAAAAATTTTGACGTGGCATTTTTGAGAGACTTTTTAGGGGGATAGCTATCCATACATGTTGTCAAACGTATTTAACCCATAAGGCGCCTGTGTTTTCATTCAGTGGATCCAATTGAATTCAATTTTATTTCTTAGTCGTTTTGCTTCTTTACATTCAGGATGTCTGTATATGAAGTCCAGAATGTAGACTTTGACGTCGTGTGTTCCCATGTGGTCACTTTTGTTGAAGTGGCATGGTACATCATTTATCTTGTTGTTCTTTCTTATACAGTCGAGATGTTCATGGATTCGTTCTTTTATTTTCCTTTTCGTTTGTCCTACATATTGCATCTTGCATCTTTTGCATTCGATGCAATATATGACATTTGAACTGTTGCAAGTCACGTTCCATTTGCTTTCATGTGTTTTTCCTGTGGTGTTGGAAGTGATTTGTCCTTCCATGTCTAGTAGTTCACAGTACTTGCAATCGGCTTTGGTACACTTGTTTTCATTTTCAGCTGTTTTTTTACTGTTATTTGTGTCGTCTGGTTTGTCTTTGTGGTTCCCTAGTTCTTCCGTGTAATTTGTTCTGGCTCTTACTAGGTGGTCCTTGATGTTCTTGGGTCTTTTGAAGCCGTTGATTACTTGTTTTCGGTGTAGATTTTTGGTCGTTGCCGATTTCACCAGTATGTCCCAGTTTTTCTTGATGATTCCTGCTGCCTTGTTTCCACCCGGGGTGTATGTCGTGATTAGCATTAGGTTGTTTTCATGTCCTTGGTTTTTACTCGTGTCCTTTTTCTTTAGAAGATCGGATCTGTTTTGTGTGTCCGCCCTCTTCTTCCCTTCCAGGATTACCTTAAATTGGGTAACCCTTGTCTTGGAATTCCTTGATTTTGGTTTTACAGTGCCTTTCGTAATCTTCTTCAGTTTTGCAGATTCTCTTTATTCTCAGGAATTGGGAGTAGGGTAGGCTTCGTTTTGTTGCTGGAAGGTGAGCCGAGTCATATCTAAGGTAAGTGTTCGCATCTGTTGGCTTAGTGTAGAGGTCGGTGTATAGCCCTCCGCAGTCTGGATCGATCTTGACCACGGTGTCCAGGAAGCTTACGCCTATTTCTGAAGTTTCAGCCGTGAATTTTATAGTTGGATGTAGGCTGTTTAATTTCTTTATCCATTCAGTTAGTGCTTCTTGTCCTGCTGTCCAGATGATGAAGATGTCGTCTATGTAGCGTAGCCATAGTCGTGGTTTATTCATGGTTGAGCGTTCTATGAGTTCTTCTATGCTTTCCGTGAAGATGTTTGCATAGGAGGGCGCTAGTCTGGTGCCCATTGCCGTACCTCCTATCTGGAGATAGTGCTTGTTGTTGAATTGTATGTTATTATTTTTGAGAACTATTTCCAATAATTCCGTTATGGAATCATTGCTTGGGTTCAATCTGTTGCTCCTTGTTTTCTGTAGTTTGCATCTTACCGCATTTATCCTCTCGTCATTGGGGATATTGGTGTAGAGTGAGCTTACATCCAGTGTCGCCAATATTGTTCCTTTCGGTAAATTCTTTTGGTTTTCTATTTTGCTCACAAAGTCGGTTGTGTCCCTCACATATGACTTGATTCCCGGGACTAATGGTTTTAGGAAAGAGTCGACAAAGGTTGACATCTTCTCCGTGGCACAGTTGTTTGACGACACCACCGGTCTTCCTGGTGGGGGCCTTTCTTTCTTGTGTAACTTCGGTAGGAAGTAAATGTGGGGTGCCCTTGGTCTGTCAGTTTTCATGCTTCCCGCCATTTTTTCTGTTATTTCTCCCTTTTCTTTTAGTTCCTCAATTTTTCTTTCTACCATGTCTTGTATTTGCATCGTGGTATCTGATTCCTGTGGTTGGTAAGTATTTGGGTCGTTTAGTTGTCTCTTGGCTTCCGTTATGTAGTCCACCGTGTTCATAATCACAGTGGCGCCACCTTTGTCTGCTGGTTTGATTGTTATGCTGTTGTCCTTAGAAAGGTCCCGAAGGGCCTTTTGTTGTTCGTTGGTCGTGTTCCGTCGACATCCCTTTTCCCGTGTTTCCTTTTCCAATTCAATTTCGTTTATACATATAAACCCTTCCAGGTTTTGGGAACCACTAGGTGGTTTCCATGTAGACTCACCTTTCAATTTTCTCAATAGTTGTTCATCATGGAAGGCTGGTGTCTCTCTTGGTCCGGGTGTTGTGTTCCCATCCAGTCTGGGGGCGCATCTGAAGAGAGGCTTCTTACCTGTTTTTTGGTCATTGTCGAAAAATTGATTCAGTCTGAGTTTACGGTGGAACTTGTCCAATTCTATTTTGCGGTCACCTTCGTTTTCCGCCCTTCTTGAGGGACAGAAATTTAGACCTTTCGAGAGTATCTCAGTTTCACTTGTCATTAGTTTGCATGATGATAAATTTACAACGAGATTTTTTTCGTTTTTTAGGGTAGCTGAGTTGGTCTCCTTGGACTCTTGTTTGTTGATTGGTTTGTGTACTGGGGTGCCCTCCCTAGTTGGGGGGGTATCACTGCTCTTACATTTGTTACAAGTTTTTTTCTTTTTGGTTCTTTTCTTTTTTCTAATTCCCTTTCCATCTTCCTTGGGGCCTTGTTTATTCATTACCCCACTTTTCGTCTTGGGAGATCCCCTTGTTTTACCATTATTCTCGGAGTTTGCACAACCAGAACAATTTGAACATTTTAAACCTTTATTTCTAGTAACAAGAACGGGTTTTACAGTAGGTTCCTCAGTCTCTGTGTGTCCATTGTTTTCGAGAGTCTGAAAACGGTTGCTTACAGCTACACATTGTTCGTTTTTGGTTCAGTGTCGTTTGTTTCCTTTGTTTCGTCTTTTTCGTCCCTTCACCTCGGTTGTCGTGCTTGGGTGCAGTGTGGTTTGGTGCGTCGAGTGCCTATCGAGCAGTTCGGTCAAACGTGCTAACTGTGCTTGTGCATGGGTGCGTAGTGTGGTTTGAATTTCCTCGGTTTGTCGTTGGTCGTTCTTGGTTTTCCTCTTTTCGGGTTTCCCCTCTCGTGTCACGTCCGCGTAGCTTCTAGTAGTCGTTTCGTCCCCGATTGTTTCTGGAGGAGTCATAGTTTCGTCTTTCGTCCGTGTACCTGCGTTGGTCGTATTCCCGGTAATCTTCAAATCTTCGTCCTCGGGGTGGATAGTTCCATCTACCTCCCCTGCTCGGTCTTCTCCCTCCTCGTTCATCGTAGGGAGGTCTGTTCTCCCTGTCATTGGCGGGGGCCGTTCTCTCCGGGTACCCCCTCGTTCCCTATCTGTAGAGCACGAGGGGGCTGGTTGAAAGGGGCGTTGATATTGATAGTAGATAAGGTTCTCAAAACGATCATTTTATACTTTAACTTGTAACTGGTTTTTTTTATTAGATATTATTATGAGGTATCATATAATATTGTTTTGTATCTACAGATAAAATATCAATCTTGAATATGCATTATTTCTGGAATTATAAAGGAAATATGGTTGATTACACTGGTTGCATCCTGAGCTATATCGGGGTGTATCGGGACCATGGCACCTTTTTCATGCACCCTCCCAATACGTTACGACGCGCACCGAAGCGAGCCGACGCGAACCGATACGCTACGATATGCCTCCCGACGCGCTACGATATGGTAATTTTGTATCGGCTCGCATCGGCTCGCGTCGGCGTTGGTGGGTGCGGGGTCTAACAATGTAGTGTCTCGCAGGCCTTCACCAAATATGGAGCAAGATAGATATTATATAGATAGGTATGTCATCATAAACTACCTTGATGGAATCTTTTTGATAAAATCTAAAAAAAAAATCTGAATTAAAAAGGCTGTGTATGAGGAGATGCCCACACACAATACCAACATCAGGTGTGCCTCCTTTGGTTGTAGAGGTGTCAACAAACAGCCCATACACAGTGCTGGTAATCGCTACCGAGACAATACAGAGCATAGAGTAGATGAAAAAGTGCACTGTTTACCTATGCAGTCAAGGCACAATGTTAGAGAACAGCCCATATCGTTCACTGTTGGAGCAACTCCATTCTCATCTATAGCTTTGAATTCAGCTCTGGATGTGTGATACGTTGAGTCTCGGATGACAGTGAAGTCCATTGTCTCATTCTATACATTACATGTTTGTTAACTCATTTCTGGATCGAAGCGTTGGCTTGTGTCGGTTTGTTTGCTTGCATTATATTTCCTCCAGATGTCCCAATAACTAGCATGTTCTTCATCTACCCTTGTAAAATGCTATTTTATCATATCATCACATATTGCTGTTCTATCATATCATAACTTCTATCATATAATGTAAACTTGCTTAGTAATTTGCATAGAGTCAACTCCGAGGATATACAACCACAAGTATACAAAACCAGTTGATATTGCATTGCAAATCTAAGTTATCAAAGAAAAGACAAAATGACCACCAATCGTCTCAAACACTACTTTGCATGCATGTAATCTTCGCTCCGCGGAAGGCGTCTACCCCGCAATCTCTGATTAGTGAATTACACACTCCATATAAGTTTTTGTGGGGGCTTCATAATAGGTGGATAATAAAAGAGAATACATTCGTCTGGCTGATAACTGACTGAGATCAGGCTTCTTGTCCCCAGCTCGCGGTGAACCTATTTATCTCCAATAAACCCCATCGGTTCTGATGTTGCCTATCCCTTTTATGTCAAGATAAACCCCATATTTACTGAATATTCCCCAATAGGGAGCCTACAATAATTATGGCTGTGGGGGGGGGGGGGCAGAGGTTTTAGGAGGGGGCCAATATTTTATTTTGGTATTCCAATGGGGGGGGCGCAACTTTTTTTTCACTATTTCTGCCAGGGGTTGGACATTTTTAGCTAAATTATGAGCAGACTTACTCGTGTTCAATGAGGCAGACATATTGTGTTCAATGACAAGAATCAGTATTTGTGATAAAATGCATTTATATTATGTCACAAGAAATAATCTTAGTTGTACTTCTATAGTAATAATTAATACACAAGGTACACTGCGTGAAAAACCCCGGCTATTTTGTATATATATATACCCCATCACGTAAATGTATGTATCTGACGTACATTGGCGTGTTTTTATATAAATACGTCCACATTTTATGCCAGCATATGCGGCGTATACAAATGTGGGAATAATAACATTTATTATTATTATGATAAATGGATGATAAATAACATAAAATAAATTTATATGAATTAATACATTGTTTAAGATTTATGATAAGATAGGATATAAAATGGTTGTAATGATATAATATGAGTAAGTTTGATAACATAAAGTATAGTTTGATTGAATTAATATGTTGGTAAGAATGGATGGTATAGGTAAAATGGTTGTGATAGTACAATATTAATTATGGATAAGATATAATGATATTAATATGTATAATATTTGGTAAAATATATAAAACGCCCTACGGAGGTAGGAGTATTGATAAAATAGGTTGTGGGTGGGTGGGAAATGAAAACGATGTGTATGGCTTGAGAGTTGGTGAAGAAGTGGGGCGGAGGTGAGAGTCGGGTGCGTCAGGTGAGGTGTGAAATGAGATTGATGTGAGTTCTGTACACCAGACGTCAGCAGTGAGCGGCCCCACCATACCGGTGGGGCCATACAATGTGCTTTTCTTTGTATATGGATGCATTATGATTCTATTTGCAGCCAAGCATATATGAGAAGACATATCCTGTGCGCAACATGTACGCTGGTCGTATACAAATCATATACATTTGGCATACATACATGTATGTATGTATGTATGTCGAACGTCAGGGACTCCTCTACTAAACTATTACATGATAAATGTGATGTACAACGACTTGAAAACAGGAAACAATACCTGAATCTACTGTATATGCGCAAATATACTATGGGGATGGAGCCAGATGATAACGCAAAAACTAGAAGGCAAAATAAAAAGATCATAAAACTAGACAGGCCCCGAACCTCATTATTTAAGAGAAGTCCAATATATTGCGGTATGGAACGTTGGAACAACTTGCCTATCGAAATACAGAATGGCTCGCTTTATTGTTACAAAAAACACATCCAGGCTAAATTATGGAAAAAGAATGAGCCAAATCATGTCTAAATCAAGTTGATCTAGTTGTATATCCATCTGGACCTATCCTCATCATTACCTCATCCCTCAATGTATATATTGTATCTATATTGTATCTACCCGACGAAACACTGTTACGGACCACATTTTTATTGGTAACAGAATAGCCAGAATAACTGCAATAGCAGAGGCTATTTATGTACTTTTGTGCAAATAAAATAAAAATAAATAAATTTAAAAAAAATACTGATAAAAAATTAAAAAATGTTTTCCACCCTGGTCCCCCCCCCTTCAATTTCTGGCCACTCCTCTGTGCTGAAGTGTTGCTAGAGTACCCGCCCTCCTCCACTCCCCCCCCTCCCCTGCCCTACCCTGACCTCCCCTCCCCATCCCCTCCCAGGCTCCCCATAGCCTCTCTCCAGTGTGTGTGGATGGATGACTCCAAGTCCTCTGCCTACACACATTACCAGAGTATTATCTATAGGTGGGCAGGCGTACAGCTGTGTGCAGATGGGTGTGAAAGTGGTGGCTATGAAAGGGGCATCAGCAACAGGGTGCTGGTGGCGCCAGCAGCAGTGTGGCCCAACCCAATGTCTATAAACACAACCCCTTAAAGCCTTATAAAGGGAAATATCCAGAACCCTACAGAAGAGTGGTGTTTTGAAAGTAAAATTATTTTAAAAACGTTTAAAAAACCTAAGAATGCTGGGTTAATAATATGTATTCAATGAAAAGATAATAAATAGGGTTTTAGAACGATTTTATAACCAAAATTGATAATATGATATTGGATTTTCCATATACCAAGGACTTAATGACCAATGGCAAATGAAATAAAAACAATAGTGGTGTCCCCTAGGTGCAGAGATCTAAATCGTTGGATAGTGGTGTAAATACAACAGAATCAGGTGTATATATGACATACATATGACTGCAACATGGATGCTTATATACATTATAGATGAAGCGTATACACAATGGAAAATAGAACTAACTTATTTATGCAAAATCATAGCTATATACGCTGGACAAATATATATGTAGATTAGGGTTTTATGCACTGTGGTAACTATAGTTGTATCACACCCTGGAGCTTCATAATAAGTGTAGACTATGGTTTGAGTCCCATTTCTCTACTGGGAGATGAGCGTGCATCGTCCCTCAGCCTGACTGACTGATGTGGAGGGAGGCAACAATGAACAAACTTCTCCCAGAATCAATGCAGTCTCACAAGATCATTAGTTTTTACTTCAACATTGATGAGATAGGAGTATTAACTACAACATAAAGTGCTACAAAATGCCCCTGTTGCTGCTTGTTTCAATAACATTACCATATTTATGAAAGAGCACTATGAGAACTTTACATTGATAATTCTACATTGAGTACTTGAAGGGGTTCTGTGTTAAATATTGTGACTTTGTGTTCCTTCTGTAGTGCCACACCATGGGTTGATCCACTCATACCAAGGATCCCATACACCATGCCAGACTATCACAAATTGCCAGAACATCCTTATTCGCATGTCAATGATACTGCTACCAGAAAGTGGAAGGTCCTGCAAGGTCCTTCAAGGGAGCCTGATGGCTACCAACCAAGAGCACAAAATAAGAAAGCAGCTGCTGCTGGATATTTGAATATGAACAACCAAGTCTCAATAAGTCCAGGAGAAATAGGGCCTTCCAGCATGTCTGCCAGCTGCTGACAACAACCTTAGTTTGGCAGGTAAAACACTAACAGAATCTTAAAAATATCAAGACTAGGAGCATTAATTGAAACTGTGCAGCCAACTTCAACTAGTTGCCCTTGTGCTTGATGAGGTTATGACCAGTGTGTGCCCAAAATCCAAATTGGATTTGCAACAGCTAAAACAGCTAAAATAAGGTAATTATCTTCATGTCTTTGAGGTATATATAGTAATGAGAAAACTGTAAACCTGCGTTCATAACTTTCTGAGTCTCCCCCTATTTTTATGGTTATCAAATTCCTTTCCGGGCGTTTTTCCCGGGATAGAAATCCTAGGTCTAATAAAGATACAACCACCAAGGCCCACAGTGGGCAACCCAGTACCAATATTCAACAGAATATTAACATTGAAGGGCTGACGCAGGACAACCAGTCCAGTAAGGTCTCCAAAAATTTGGTAAATGTAACAACAGGTGGCAATATAAAGAAACAACCCAATAAAGGTCTAAACTTCTGCCCGACTCAATCGAAATTTGAGGAGGGAGACATCAAACTGGAATTAGACAAATTCCATCATAACCTCAGAATCAGGCAATTCTGGGAAAAACGAAATGACACCAAGCGTCCAGACAACGCAAGCACAACCCCCACTTCACTGGGACTGGCCTTCAATGATGATCAGCTGAAGAAAGACCTAAAGGACAAATCCCTGTGGACTGCCCCACAGGGCTCGGCTAATCTAGAAGGGTTTATAGCTATAAACGAAATCTCTCTGTCCCAAAAAAACATGGGTTAACGTAGGGTGAAACACAACATCACATGGGAAGAAAGATCCAGTCTAAAAAGTCTAGCTAAAAACAATGATCTAACAATCAAACCTGCTGATAAGGGGGGAGCCATCGTGGTAATGAACACCTCAGACTATGTGACTGAAGCCAATAGGCAGTTAGACGATGAAAAGGTGTATATAAAAACCAGCAAAGACCTAACCGAAACTCATAACACCCAAATCAACAGCAAAATAGAGAACATGATTTCGAAGGGAGAAATAACCAAAGACTTAGGAGAATGTCTGAAAACAAATCAGGCACGAAACCCCCACATATATTTCCTTCCGAAAATACATAAGGCAAAACTCCCACCACCAGGTAGACCCATGGTATCAGCCAACGGCTGTCCCACGGAAAAAATCTCACGCTTTGTGGACCATTTCCTAAAACCGGAGGTTCCCAAAATAGACTCGTACGTCAAAGACACAAACCATTTCCTCAACACAATCTCAGAGTTGGGAGAAATGGAAAGGGGAGATATACTGGGCACTCTGGATGTGAGTGCCCTGTATACCAATATCCCGAATACCGAGGGCATAGAGGTAATACGAGACAAACTCACAAAAACCAGAAAAACAGGAGCCAAGCCCTCCATGGAGAGCTTGCTAGATCTCCTAGAAATGGTGTTAAGTAAGAACAACATACAGTTCAACGGTACGAATTACCTACAGATCAGTGGCACGGCGATGGGAACCAGACTGGCCCCATCGTACGCAAACCTATTCATGGAAGCCTTAGAAACAAAGCTTCTGGCAGGGTATCACTACAAACCAAAAGTATGGCTCAGGTACATAGATGACATATTCTTTATATGGCATCATGGTGAAAGTGAAATGGAGAAATGGGTGAAATGACTGAACGGGTTCCATGAAACCATCAAGTTCACCACAGAACATTCACCAGAGAGAATAAACTTCCTTGACACCACGGTGCACAAGGGAGAGGATGGAAGGTTGTACACAGACCTGTACACAAAACCTACTGACGAGAACACCTATCTTATGGCTCAGTCACACCGGGAAACGGAAGAGTTACGGAAGAAAACGGACGTCTCGAGCGTGATCCGGTGGCCTCCGTAGGCAAAAGTTGAACGGAAGGAGGCCCCCGATGCAACGCACCGGAAGAGAAACGGTCAAGTAACGTACAAACACGGAAGAGTTGCGGAAGAGTTGCGGAAGACTAACGGACAATTACGGATGTAAAACGGAAGCAGCTGCAAGTCGTACGGAAGAGTAACGGACGCCAACGGACGCCAACGGAGGAGTAACGTAAAATTGCGGAAGAGTAACGGATATTTACGGAAGAGTAACGTAAGGTTGCGGAAGAGTTGCGGAAGGGAACGGAAGAAAACGGAGGGCGGAGTTCCTATATAAAAAGAGGCACCCCAGGTCAGAGTTCAGACCACTTTCGGACTTCGAAGAGAACACTACTACACTTCAACTTTCGGACTTCGAAGAGAACACTACTACACTACTACACTTCAACCACTCAACGTGCTGCACCATGCCTAGATCAAAGGTGAAGAGGAGAGCCCCTGGCCCCTCCCAGTCCAGGCCAGCTCCCCCAGCTGCCCCTCACACACAGACAGTACAAGTGGAAGTACATGAACTAGATGAGGAAGCTGCTTCTGCTGCTGCCACACTTACTTCCTCTGAAAAACCTCCACCCCTACAGCGCCGGAGGACATCCTCTTCCTCCTCCACAGCCTCACAAAGTACACCTCAAGAAGAGACACACAAGAAAAAAAAAGGGCATCGGCAGAAAACCATACGGTTGGGAGATGAACAGCGGGAGACCGATATCATTGAATGGGTGGAGGCTCACCCCTGCCTGTGGTGTCCTCAGAACAAAGATTTCAAGAACCGGCCTCTCAAGGAAAGACTGTGGGCAGAAAAAGCGGAAGAAATAGGTCTTGAAGGTGGGTGTGCATTTTTCTTCAATTATATTTAAATCTTTATATAGTCTCATATACCCATATAGAAAACTTTGAAATACTTTCTGTAAAATATTGGAAGATATCTTTTAAAATTAATCCAATTTTTATACCCTTATACATACATCCCATTGGTATTCTAGCCCCCTGCAGCTACTTGTACCCACCAACCTGCTCACCTGGAAAGAAATATAGACAATATTTCTTAATATCTCCTTCACTTTTCTCTTTTCAGTACAAGAACTCAAGGTGTGGTACATTGACTTGCGAGATTGGAACACAAAACTTCATTCAACAAAGTCCGGCCAGGGTGCCCGGGTCCTCACGTACCGGGAGAAGTGGGTCCTGGAGCGGTTTAAGTACCTCGATGGTGTCATCCGTCACCGGCATAAACCAGTACAAAATGTGAGTATTTCATTAGCTTCATGCAATCTAGTACAACATCCAAAAGACAGCTACTATTTTAATAGACAATAATCGATGCTTTTGTGGACAGGTGGCCTTGAACCATGAGAGGTTGACGCGTAGTAATTATATAGAACTGTATAGATAATTGTATAAATGCACATTACTCCACGATTTTGAAGTGGGGTGTTCCGGAAATGGGGTTCCACTGTACTATGCATAAATATTATAGATGCCAAATGATTGAGGCAATTAACTTATAGGTGTTCACTTCTTATAATTACAGGTGAGAGAAGCGCTAGCTGAAGCACGCGGTGATTTGGGAGAAGCCGAGCGCATTGCACGAGAAGACCAAGTCCCTCCGGATGACATAGGGGGAGTAAATGCTGCAGCCTCCCCCTCCCCCACCACCTCTCAAAAAACAGCAGCATCTGTTGAGCCGGTCATGGCCGAAATTAGAAATACTCTGCTAGAAGCGAGGGAGCAGATTAGTCAAGTGTCTTCCCGCATTGCCACAAGAGAGGAACCCAGTGAGCGAAACGCTTTCCTCAACTGGGTTAAAGAGGTATGCCGCACAGTAACCGATGATGAATTCGTCGAGTTTGAGGATTTATTTATCAAACTTAATAGAGACTGGAAAAGACGCAGGAGAGAACAGCAGGCGCAACAGCAGGCGCAACACCGGCCCCAATACCAGCCACAACACCAGTCGCAACACCAGCCGCAACACCAGGCGCAACACCAGACGCAGTACCATCAATTGCAGACTGTGCCCGAGTATGACTATCAGCCAATGCCGCATCAATGGAGACAAACCACCCCCACCATGCAGCAGGGCTCTCTGTGGGGGAGCCAGTCTCCGGCATACATGTCAAAGTACATGCAGCTACCTCTTGTGTCGCAGTCGTCATCCCAATCGCAGCAGTCTCTGTCATCCCAGTCACAGCAGTCTCTTCCATCCCAGTCACAGCAGTCTCTTCCATCCCAGTCACAGCAGTCTCTGTCATCCCAGTCACAGCAGTCTCTCTCCTCACAGCCGCAGCAGTCTCTCTCCTCACAGCCGCAGCAGTCTCTCTCCTCAAAGCCGCAGCAGACACAGAAGAAGACACAGGAGGTACTGCAGCACACACAGTCCTCAGAAAATCTATCACAGGACATCAGCAACACCAGCATCATGATAAACTCAGCACTGCTCACACTTGATAACTCTCCGCCCCCCTTCAACACTAGTCTGAATCTTTCAGGCTACTCATTGCCCACACCTGGTGGACTGGACACAAGTCCTACAGATATGCTTGCAAGCTCACCAGCACCAAAAGGAAACTCATGAACTGTTGTACATGTATATACGTTTTTACCTTGTAGATTTTCCCGTTTTTCAGAGTGCATACACCTGTTGTCCTTCTGAATAAATTTGTTTTACATGAAATTTTCTGTGTGGCTCTTTATTTCAGTACATAGTAATAATTGGAAGAAATACATTTCTAGAAGAAGATAGAGAAAATAGTAATGCCAGACACAACAGTAATACCATGGAAAGTAATAGTAAAAGGAAAGAAAAAAAGAATATCGGAAAAAAAAAAATTAAGAAGCCTCAGATTCGACCAAAACCTTTGTAAATAAAGGGAGTCCTGAAAAGGACCATTGTGTTGGCCCTGAAAAGGACCGTTGTGTTGGCCCTGAAGAGGACCGTTGTGTTGGCCCTGAAGAGGACCATTCTTCATATCATCTTCTCTTGCCAGGGGACCATGCCAGCAGATGAGTTTGTCCAGTGTTTCAGGAGATTGCGTAATTTCTTTCCGTCACGGTTGTCCCGGTTGTGACCTTGAACAGTGATACAGTCTTCCATACACCGCCCACGTCTCCACTCTCCAGGAATAATGTTATTATCGTCGTCCTCCACATCGAGTAGATGGTTCTGTATTCGGGGGTAGCGTATCCGCATCAAATTGTGAAGGACCATGCAGGTGGTGACGATTAGGCGGATGGTTTCTGGTCGATGCTCCATGGTTGACATCAGCACCTGGAACCTGTTGGCTAGAATACCAAAGGCATTTTCCACCACACGACGGGCACGGGAGAGACGGTAGTTGAATATACGTTGTTCCCGATCCAGACCTCTCAAGCTGAAAGGCTTCTGTAGATAAGTCCTTAGACCGAAGGCATCATCTGCCACAATGAAATATGGAACATCCTCCGTGTCATTCGGCAGTGGATCCGGGTCCGGGAGCTCCATCTCACCTTGGTCGATGGACATTTTCAGTTCTGACGCATTCCAAATCTGTGCATCGGATGCTGCACCACGGCCACCTATGTCTGCCCAGACAAACTTGTACTCTGAGTCCACAAGTGCTAGAAGAACTATGGAGAAGAACTTCTTGTAATTGAAGTATGTAGACCCAGATCGCGGTGGACATTTGCAGGAGACGTGCTTTCCATCCAAAGCACCAAGGACATGCGGCAGGTTCCATCGTTCCAAGAAGCCATCCGCGATGTTGGACCAGAACTCCTTAGTAGTTGGTGGGGGCATAACTTCGGGAAGAAATTCATCTACAATGGCCTGGCACACCTCTGGAACAAAGAGGGATATGGTGTTGTGAGGAACACGCCAACCATACCGCATATCCGAGTACTTGGCACCAGATGCTAGGTGTCGCAGTGTGATGGCCACTTTCAGCCCTGGTTCTAGTGCTTTCCTGTAGTTGGTGCTTTCCTTGGTGATACGAGGCCCCACACGTCTCACAATTTCATCGAACATAGCAGGCGGCATCCTCATGAAGTTGATGAAGGCAGGGCTGTCTTCCAGTCGTAGCTCCTGCATCAACTGATCATATAATCCGAATTGCCGTCGCCTCTCAACACCGAGCCAGGCCTTAGACCAGCATTTCCGTCGTCGTTTCTTCTTCAGCTTCTTCACAACTTCTATATAGTCAAAACCAGCTTGTACAAGCTTGAGACCTGCTTCCAGCACTGCAGCAGAAGCCATAATGTCTTCCAGAGTATCCTCTTCCATGATGTGGGCTGCAAGGTAGATGTTCACGGTCTCATGTGCAGAAGGAGAATGAGGATCTATCAGAAATTGTACCGTATATATAGTGAAAAAGGTTTCCGTAATGCTTCCGTAACGCAACCGTACCCCAAGAAATACCTCCGTTCCCTTACCGTTATTCTGCCGTTTTTCTCCGTTTATATCCGTATGTATCCGCAACTCTTACGTTTGTATCCCCAAGTCTTACGTTTCTCTTCCGTTATACATCCGCATTGCTTCCGTAAGCATCAGTTAGGCTTCCGTTGACATACGTTGCCATCCGTATACATCCGTAACGTGTCCGTTAGGAAAAAAAACCACAGCTGAGAAACGGAAGAGCAACGGAAGAGAAACGGAAGAAAAAGGAAAGAAAACGGAAAGAAACGGAAAGAAACGGAAGAAAACGGAAGAGTAACGGAAGAGTAACGGAAAATGTATCAGTCTTCTTCCGTAACCTCTCCGTTCAAAGTTTTCAACATGTTGAAAACTTTGACGGACGTCTTCCGGACCCCTGCGGATGTGTACGGATGCGAACGGAGCGATACGGAGGTCTAACGAAGGAGTTGCGTAAGAAAGCGGACGTCAACGGATGACCATTTTTTTCTTCCGTTTCTTTCCGGTAGGCTTCCGTAACCCCGGTGTGACTGAGCCATTAGGTTTGACTCGGCCCATCCACCATCTCAAAAGCGGAGCATCCCATACTCACAACTACTGCGAGTAAAGCGGATATGCAGCAGGAACGAGGACTATGAAAGGAATGCTGAGAGAAAAATGCAGGAGTTCAAAGACAGGGGGTACCCGAAAGAACTCCTGAGGGACTGCAAACTCAAGGTAGACAAACTGGACCTAGAGGCAGTAAGAAACACCCAAAAAGGAAAGAAAGAGGAAAATCAGGAGGAAAAAACCTTCATGACCAGCACGTTCCGACAAGGATGCAACATCCTGCCGGAGATCGTGGAAAAGAATTGGGAAGTGCTGGGGAAGTCCACCACGACCAAAAAGATCTACCAAAGTAAATTGATCAAAGGGTACAAAAGACTGAAAAATGTTCGGGATCATCTAGTGCGGGCCAGAACAACATATGACCCGCATGCGAAGATGAAACCTGAACAGGGGGAAAAAAACCTCCCGCAACATCTGCAAGAAAATCAACTGCAAGTATTGCAAGATGATAAAAAAGGCGGGAACGATCAAATCAACACACAATGGGTTGACACACACAACAAAGCACAATGTGTCGTGCAATAGCTTCAATGTAATTTATTGCATTGAATGCACAAAGTGCGGCAAACAATATGTGGGCCAAACCAAAAGAAAGGTCAAAGAACGGGCCTCGGAACATATGAGGTTGATTCAGAAAAAGTCTAGAATCAGTGATGTTCCGACACATTTCAACCGAGCAGACCACTGCGGGATAGAAAATGTGTCAGTACATATCTTGGACTTCATTTTTCAACACCTGGACAGCAAACGGGGGAAGAAACTGAGGGACAAGATAAAGTACAATTGGATCCACAGGCTACAAAGCCAGGCTCCTAATGGTCTAAACACAATGGACAGCAGATACGGATAATGTCACATCAATGCCACGTCAAAAATTTTTTCCAGGGAAAAACGCCCGGAAAGGAATTTGATAACCATAATATCAACCTGACATTATCCCAGACATCTGAACGATCTGCCCGGTGAAAGGCAAACGCACCCCAAAAAATGCGGCTCCGAAATAAAACCGCAATAAACAAAAAGCTTCGGCAAAAAGCCTGATGAGATAATCCTATCGAAACTACTGAGGACGGCCCCCCAATAGGGGGGTCGCCAGTCGAAATGTGAAAACATGAGACAGATATGGAACCAGCCCCTGCAGGGTGAAAACACACACCCTCACTGAGTAATACAAGGCGACAGGGGACCAGTCCCCAGCCTGTTGACACTAGAGGTCAGGTCAGATCCCACTGGTACCTGACAATGACAGTGCAAATATCAACAAACTCAGAAAGTACACACACACTGATTGGTCAAACCAACCGCTCCCGCCATCGCAGGTCGGTAGGGACCAATGAGTACAAGGGTCAGGGTTCAAATACACGGTTAAACCAACCAGAACCATGGTTCAATATCACGGTGCCTTCGCCTCGCCGCCACGGCGGGATCCGAAAAACACCGGACAGATCACTCACTCAGTAGTCGCTGCCAACGCCACGTCAAACCAACCTTCCCCTATTTTTACCAGAAATAACACATCAAACGACAATATCTGGGCATTGTTAAGAAAGAGCAAATTTGAGTCATTATTACACATATCAGTGTGTACCATCAGAAGTGTGACCACTACCATATACTTTGACAATAGACTGAATGTAACTGGGTTTTGTTCTAAGGTAAACAAGGGAAGCCTTATCGAGAAAGGCCACATTATTTTAGCCTCCCTTGTGCTTTTACCCTAGTCCTATGGGGGGGGGGGGGCAACTTTTAATGGGCATTCCAAGGGGGTGACTATTTTTGTTCAGTATTCCAAGAGGGGGGCCAACCTTTTTTTTGTATTCCCATGGGGGGCAACCTTTTTTCACCATTTTGTGTTCCAAAACCTGTGCCCCCCCCCCCCCCCTGCCATGCCAACTCGTAGTTTATGGAAACCAGCCTAGTTCTAATCTACCTCCGAGAGGCAGTTTAGAAGGAGATACCCCCCAACAATGCTAGCAACGCTATTTAGCTTCCTACACATGTATTCCTATAAATAAATTTAAGATAGGCATTACACACCACTGATGTCTGTCTGCGGCAATGTTGATATGAGCGTGAATAAAAGAGAATCAATTTATGTAGTGTTGGAAAATCTAGGCATATGCACTTATCTACGAATGGACCACAGAATATATTAACAAGTCCTTCATTACTATATGAAAATAGGAGCTAATGATATTCCCATTTACAATGGATGAGCGCGGTACTTCTAAAGTGCAATAGACCCTCAGGTAACAATAACATCAATCATTTCTTGTTTTATTTCATTAAAGTGAAATTATTAGATGTCGCTACATTTTAAATAATATCTGTTTCAAGCAATCCATTGACAACAAAGACGTAGGCATCTACAAAGCTTAAACAATGAAAATGTAGAAATAGGTTACATGATCATTTTCAAACTGATAAGTATGAATTCTTTTAGCAGCTTTTATTTACCATCAATAGGTTACAAATGGTGATGAGTAGGATTGTTACAGAACTGTGTATTCACATGATAACTAATTATGAAATTAAACTAAGTCTTAGTACTATAATTCATGGATCTGGATCCTAGCTATTTGAGATTCTTTATTGATTAAATCTTTCAGCCATTATTTGCAGAATCATGTCAGCTCTATAATAGGGTGGTCAGACTGTCAGTTGAAACCAAGGTTGTATAATTGGAAAAACAGGTTTTCTGGCTCTGCGCCATTTAGGTGTCTGTCCGATCAGATGTCAGTGTTTTTTTAATATAATCAGATTTGAAAATTTAAATATCACATTTAGTCACTATCATCATCTAATGGCTTCCTTCTCTAGTAGCAGGTAACAGTATCCAAAACTAAGTGTTTGTTGTTTAACTTAATGGTAGGATTGATATAGTGAATACTTTGTCCCCAAAAAGACCATAGAATAAAAGCTATATTTTTAGGAACCAAATCAGTAGTGGGTCAAGGGTGTGATCAGACAGAGATACTAGGCACCTGTCCATTTAACCAGGCCTTTATGGTTGGTGCATCTATAGTGAATGGTTAGTTTCTTTACAGTAAGCTGAAAGCCTGTGTGAGCATTCTAACCTATAGGTGACGTATATGAGTATGTTTTCCCGCGCTCAATAAACTATTGGATAATATAACGGTACTTCAATTCTATAGATCAAGCAAACTAAAGGATATCGATCCTTGAAAATTTTTGAAAATTATTCAAAAGTTTAAAAATTCATAATTTCGTTTTGTATAGACGCAACATCGTGAATGAAATTTTTTGCCAAGAAATGTGCTGGCCCCAAATGAGAGAAAATAAACTTGGTGCGGAAAGATACAAAGCAAATCACAAACCATCTGTGTGACATCAATCTTGTGTCCATTCTCCCAAAATTACTACATTAACTGAGTGAAAAAAATGTAGAATAAAGAATAGGATTTGATTTAATCCTGACGAACTACATTAGAGACTAAAGGGGATAAATAACACATTACAAGCTTAAACCATGTAAATGTTCACACGGGCAGCATCGTCAGCATCCTTTTGCTGCGCTATGTATAATGAATATATCCGCAGAGCAAGCCGTTCTAATTCTGCGTTCAGCGTGCTCTGTGATATAGAGGAGCTGGAGATGGTTTAAGAGCCGCTTATCGTCCTGTCTGTTGGAGCATCCTGCCATGTGAATACCACCCTCCCTTAGCGTCTCTCTCTACATCAACACTCATTCACAATAAGCATCCTTAATTTCCGCCCTGATCACGTGATAACGTATTCCATTTGTGAGAGTGCTACTTCTATAACGAGACTATTAGGCTCTCTCACTCCAAACTCAGTTAGCTTCACCCGTAGTTTTTAATACCATTGTATGAGACAACATGGGATGTGCACTGAGATTTTAACACAAGGTGGCACGTTCATCGATAGGGGAAACGAGGTACTAAACGGTCATTTACCGCCAATAACGGGTTCTGGCAATTATAAGTATGTCCACAACTTTTTTTATTTCTTGGTCGATTTGGATATTAAATCATTGGATCAGGATATATCTTATATATATATATATATATATATATATATATATATATATATATATATATATATATATATATATATATATATATATATATATATGCGTGTGTGTGTGTGTGCAATATAATCAAGAAACGTCACAGAATTTCCTATGATTGGCTATATGGCATGAGTCTTTGTGGAATGATATCATGGAGCGGAGCTGAGTGTTATCTGTAACGGAAGACAACAAACGCCATGTAAACAATCACATGAAATTGAGTGACATTTAGATTTTATCCTATGCTGTCATGTGTTTCGAACTTCATATGGCATATATGTGGCAAATGAATAGTTTAGGGCATAGCGTCACACCATGGTAATTAAGTCTATGGAGAGTTATATGACTGGTAGGATACATAACAGAAGGTTTCAGTTATATGATATGCAATTTTAGAGGAACAGAAATTGTGCCCAACTCACCAGGTCTCGCACGGCTGTTCCACCTGATATTTAATTAAGGGTACTCCTAATGCATTTCTGTATAACATATACACGTTATGCCATGAACAGGCTGTCCTGGGTAATTTCATAATGGGTGTTTACGGCAGTATTAGAAGCTATGTATACGTAATAAAAAGGCGACAGCTGGTGGTACTGAGATCCTATCAGGTGTGGGACCTACAGGCATAGTTGTGCTCCTAGCGGCAGCAGGGGCTGTCTGGTTGGCCCTGGGCGTTGCAGCTGCCACAGAGACAACCACAGAGGCCTCAGGGGCTAGGCGTCCGGCCTTAGTTGTGGTCAAAGCCGCTTTCAGTGAAAGGTGCATGTCCATCAGCAAAGGGCGCGTCTGTGTGTGCATGCCACTGGTGGTGTCTAGAACCATCTATTGAAGGCAAACCCGTCTGATTCCAACAGCCATGACGGTGGGGGACCGGGTAGAGATTATAGATTGTACCTTCTGGTCACTCATGCAGTATCCATATATCGTCATTGGCCAGCATTCTTAGCAAACTATTGAGTAGAAAAGGAGGTAAATCTGTAAAATGAAAATCGGAAGCACATGTACAGTGCACTTAAACTGCGGTTTGTTGTATGGCGGTCTTTCAATCCATATTGTGGAAGCCGAATTTTCAATGTTGTCCTGTATTTATCAATATCAAATTTGGTCACAATGTCGGAGACAAAAATCGGTGAACGTTTCTGGTTCCACTTGCCACGATGCATGCCTCTATTATCGGTACTATAATAACAATTTCTGCTCTGAAAGAGGTTCCAGAAGAGGTCTAGATAGATTTTATACAGGTGTAATAATGCTAGGATGGGCTAGGAAAGCCTAAAGGTGTATTTAGGTGGAATACGAGAACTTACATGTATGTTACCCATAATGGTTTCGCTCATGTAGCTCGGCCACAGTCTTTTTTAAGCAAAGTTCCTTTATTCCCATTATGTCAGAATACAGCAAACGTTTTAGAACAGTATTGTAATCTAATTAACCTGGTATAAAGTACAGTTTATGTGATCGTTCTGTGGTCTTGTTTTCCTTCTCCTCCTCCTCCCCTAAACTTTCTGTACTTAACCTTTTTCTGCCTATGATTGCCACTCTTGTAGTCTTCCACTACCATTATTAATACAAATTTCTTTCACAAAAGACAAAGTATATGAGGCATTTTACTATGAACTGACCTTATGTAGTCCATTCATTTATACGAAAGCACATGTACAGTGCACTTAAACTGCGGTTTGTTGTATTTTATCGGGGCCTCTACGATTGGTGTTTTCAATCGCAGCCTATCGTGAACTGTTGTAGACGAAATCGCAGAAACCTGTTCCACCTACCACGATTCTGGCTGACCTCACGATAGAATCGGAATGGTGTCGTAAAGGCCGTCGTAAGGCCAATCGGGACCAGAATCGTGGTAGGTGGGGGCCCGGCTTTACATAAATCATTCCATGATGATAGTTAATAATTTCCTACCTTCAAATGTGTGATTACAGACAATACAATGACAGCAGAATAAACAAACGGACGTCCCCCACATAAAGAGCACCAAGACGGATAGCACCATACAAACAGCACCGAGACAAAGATTTCATTTATTTGGAAGTGTTGATATGAGAATTGTCCTTCTCATGTTCCATCTATCTAAGTTAATTGCGATTATACCCGGAGTAGATTAAATCAACCCTATTGTCAGAGGTCTGTCGACAATTAAAACACAATGTGCTGTTAATAATGAATCAACATCCGGTATTGTGAACGTAATATCTCCATTCTATATTAATTTTTAAAATTCATCTTATTTTTCAATTAGATTCAAGTATAACATTTCAGCAGTAACCACAGTGTTTTTCATTGTTTTTTTTGTAATCCGAGCTGTGCTCTTTCTTAATTCATCATTGAATTGAACAATGCAATATCCTTTTAGGTACATGTGATTGATTCAACGTTGAACAATAACTTCTACGATAATACAATGACCTTTATGATTTAGTATTAATGCACCCTTTGTTTTTCGATGTACTCAAAGCAACGGCCGTACTTGGGTGCACGGGAATTTGTTCAAAATGGTGTGCGGCATATAAATATCTAAACTTTAAGATCCAATAAAAGAATTTGAACAAAAAAATATATGTATATGTGTCAGGTGGTTATTATGGGAGATATGATCGGAGAGGCAAACACCTTGGGAAGTGACCCCTTTCATAACCCCTCTCCTTCTCTAACCTGTTAGTCTTTAGGATTAGGATTCTCATCCTACTCTTAACGTGACGGGGCACAGGCTTTCTGGCGGAGATTGGGCTTCAACCTGTCACTACCTTATCCTTCAGAAGTAGATCGGGCTCCATTGGGTGCCTCGGACTTGCTAATCACCGAAGTGTCAAAGTGTCGCCCCTGGAGGATGATCAACAGACACGCCACCTGTGCCGTATGTAGTCTATAGAAACAGTGGTCTGCACCTGGTGACCCCAATACTCCATGCAGAGGGCTCGATGACCTTTCACTTGCAGATTTGTAACTGTGCAGAGGACCAAATTCCCGAGTTAATTGGCAGCAAGAGATAGGATCCCATCCCAGATAAACTGCAAAAAACTATAGGACGGAGTGCCTAACAATCACAGAGAACCCACCTACAGCTTCTGAGGAGACGAGTGCCGTCATCATCGTTCTATGTTGTACTTATCATATGTCAGACTACATCTTTTTGATTTATGGTATCCTCTTATATTTTCGGAAGCTACGTAGTAGTAAGGATTCCCCAAGAGCAATCCAAAAGTAAATAGAACCTTTTCCATTGGTGGTCTTCCGCTATTCAGTTTACAGTACAGTTTACAATATGGTGGCTTCCTTTTGCAGAGAACCATCTTCTAGACCAGGTGCTAACTGAAATTCATATTTGAGTTTGATGGTTCATATTAAAAAAAGTAATAGCAAATGTAATATCCGAGCTCGTAGGAATGGCTGTGCGAGGTCTTTTGTACCTTCACTACGTTTTCTTATAAATGCATACCAAAACTGATAGAAAAATATTCAATTATATTCACTTTCTAAGTCATCAATTCATGTTCATACACTATGTCTCAGTGAGCCCAAACATTCTTTATACTACAACCCATGATAAGTAACACTGTGTCACAAAGCTGTCGCCTGGAAGTGTGTGCCCTGGAGAAAACATTGTTTACTGTCACGCAGCAGGTCTGTCCAGTACAAGTGTCCAGTTTGAACTGTCTCCGCTCATTTGAACCCATCTACTGACAGCCGCACATAGTCGAGGGCTCACAGAGTTTATATTAACGCTTACTTGGTGAGTCCTGGCTTTAAGCAGATAAATTCCAGAATCAGCTCATAAAAAAATTATCGTTCAATGCTCGGCAAGTAATATGAGGCTGATAACAAGATCATTGACATTGACAGGAAGCTAAGGTCCGGCTGAGCCCTGTGATACCTACTTCCAACCTTAGACTGAAGTTAGTCCCTTGCAACACCACGTGATATAAGGCTTAAGCTACACTCTGGGGATGCACGAACAACAGAACTAGGGACCATGGTGCTCACAGATACAAAGTAAACTTCTATGAACAAATGATTAGGTACCTGGGTGAGAGGTCGCTGTCTCTGGATATCCTGTTATAGAGAGCTCACCTTCTAAGGTTAGCTTAGACGCATTTATCACCGATCCGACTAGGAGCGGCTGGGATTACGGCACAGTAAGAGTATCCACGTGGACATCGGCTCATCCTTTATGTCTCCGCCCCCGTCCGGGGTACAGCATCGGTTATCAAATACCACATTCCCGGGAAAACACTCTGATATACATGGACGATGTCCTAGCTGTTCTCGAAGTTTCACAGTACGGCATTCCTCATAATATGTATAAATACATAAATATGATTTTGTATATGAGCCAAACGATGAAGCTCTTGTGATGTTGACAGGGTCGGATTTTTGAAACCTGCTAAATTACGCTTTATTCCTGGGATCAAACACTCAAAAAATAATTTTAGAATACTACTTCTTTTTATATTTTATATTAGTCTCCTACAACGTACCTTCCAGAAAAACAGACAAATGGTTCAGATTTGAGAGCCTTTTGAAATTGTGTATAATACTGCATGTTGTCCACCCCCCTAAAATATTTGAAATTTCAAGAAACGTTATTATAAAAGCTCATAATTTGAGAAAAACTAATATTTTATGGTGACATATGTCATATTTGACCCAAAACACCTCTATCATATATTAGATTTGAAACAAAAGCTCTGAGCCATATTTGGGTTTGGTCCAGGCAGGGGTGTCGGACAATCCGCGGGGTGTCGGACAACACGTTTTTAAAACTACTCAGGACAATGACTAAAATAATCAGTCATTTTATTACCCACCGATTACGGAGTCTCCATAGGAAATGTATAGAGTACATGTACCTGGAAACAGCTACCCGGAGATTCTGACATGTCAGAATCTACTGCAGGAGATTCCGGAAAAATAGTCCTGTCCATAATGAGGTCGAATCATCCTGTACTTCAGACATCATTCTTGCAAAGCGTTGTGTTGAACTTAATGAGAATAATCAACAGATCATAAAATAGTAGCCAGGCTTGATCTATTTTAGCACGCCGTAAGATTATCTTCTCATACCACAAAGTGACACAACGCAGCGTTGAAATTCCAAAATGAAATACTCTTTCGATTTAGCGAAATATCGTTTTAGAGAGTCTCCATTTCTTTTCAGAAGAAGATTCAGTTTTCGTCACCTGGGCACCGACTAAAAAGGATGGTGACTTTGATTGATGAATGATCTGCACCTATAGATACAGACCCCCGGGGACCTAACATGAGGAGACCACACACTCCTTTCCCATTCATCATGCTGATAAAGAACTCATGATCAGTGGTGGTTGTGTCTAGGCGAACTCTCTTCTTTCTCTGCGGTAATTAAAACGTTGTCCACACGTATGAGTACACGCGCCGATAATGATGTTTTCCCTCGGGATTCCATCTTAATTAGCGTAACGATGACAAGATAGGAGAGAAGTTACACAGATGCAGACAGGCTTGTCTCTACAATGTCAGTGTCTTCGTTACAGTGATCGGGCTTTGTGGGAACACATAGCAGACAATACTTACCATTGATCGTCACTGTTTAATAACCCTCTCTCTCTTTTGCAGGTCATTAAGATGCTGTTGATAGTGGTGGCATTGTTTGCCTTCTGCTGGCTTCCTCTCCAAACCTATAACCTACTCTCGGAGACAGCACCCGACGTTAATGAGTGAGTATATGTCTAATAAGTCTCACTTTAATTTCAATAGAGTCCAAGCCTAAAGAAATATTCACAGCTCATCAGTGTCCTGCATCATCAGAATGTTTTCAATTCTACCTTCCCATCTCAATGCCTGTCGAGTCTAGATTACCGTAACAATGGTCTGACAATGTTCTTATGTTCTTGTCAATGTTTTTCTTTTAATTAGAAGCCACAGCTACATTCCTAATGTGAAAATGGCGCATACAACGACCACTTCGTTGCCATTAACCGGGGAACCGATGTGGATTTAAAAGAATTCTTATTATAAAGAATGTTGTTGCAGCGTTCTCATGGTAATATCGGAAGGTGCCAAGACGTATAATTTATCCTACATCCAATATGGTAGGGGGCATTTTTAGTTGTAGCTATAGCTGACCATTGCTTCAACTCGTATAAAGGCAAAATATCTTCTTTTTTTTAGATATTCAGTTTCAACATGTGTGAGTCAATAATCAGTCATAGAGTGAGATGCATTGACAATATTTCGAGACTATCTAGGGTAGTAACTAATCCATTGTGGATGAACCATATTAAGAAGCGCAAAGGGAGGCTGCTGAAAGGGATATCTCGAGGCTGATGGAGTCCAATCTGATAACTAAATATAAGTTAGTACAGCTCACTTCTTTTTATACACTTACTAAAGTTTATCTCACCCCTGGAATAAATGTCCATAGGCTTTACATTGGGAACTCGTTCTCCATGCCCCTACGAGTATTGCGATCCGTTCTCCATGGTCTATATCCTGTGTGTCATCCATATTTTAATGTGTATAGGGGTGAGATAAATACAGAAAGGAACTAGTTTCGGTCAAAGAAGTCATTCTGCAACTCGTTTGAATGCTACATGATATTCACTCCGCATCAAACTGGTGGAGAACGACGACTTTTACCAAAACTTGTTGGTTTCTTCTTTAGCACTAAACACGCTAAACATATTTCACCAAAGGAGATTCACCTCGCATACGCTCAACCTTTCTTGTTCCCTCAATCTCACCTTTCACTCTAGGAATAGAATGCCTCAGAAATCATATATTTGCAATCCATTAGTATTCAGGGGAATATCAATGTAACATAAGGCAACAAAAGACGGAACAGGGATGATGATTAAAGAGGGTTTAGGTTTGTTTGAGTAAACTTCTATTCATACTGTGTAGCACTCAATCTAATGATTAGTTTCACCATACTCACAGTTCAGTAAATCATATTTAGACAGTCACTGATTTTGTCCATGAGACTAGCTTACTAGTCAGTGGGGCAGTGAAGTAGGTACATCTTTGATAACATTTATAAGGGTTCCAGTTATAGATAAGGCAGTTATGGTACTAGATTTCGAAGTAATAATTTCTGATTTTTCTTTGAAAGGTTTGCACGTCGGGATATTTCTTTTTATGTCCGCTGATAGATTGTTCCAGGCAATTATTTCCAACCATGGAGTTTCACGCAAACCTCAATGGAACGAAAATATTTAAAACGATTAGTACAGCACACTTCTTTAGAGGTATTATTTTGATGTCTTACAACTTTAAAGACTGGTGCATTATGCGCTCGAATATCTCTTATAGGCGTGTAACGCAAGTTTACATCATTTAGTACATGCGAGATTATCATATCTTCAAGCTAGGTTAGTTGTAATGATATGAACAGTGGAGTGAGATCACAGGAGTATGTATGTAGAGTATGTACATGTAGAGATTTGTGGATGTATAGCTGTGTGTATTTCGCAATAATTATGTTACTAGGATGTCTTACTAAACTGCTATAAATCCGAATCGGTGTGTATCCACACAGAATAGCGACCATGTGTTACTTCTGATTATAACGAATACAATAACAAAAAAACTCCCACGTATGATCAATGTACAAACCAATACCCCGAAAATGTATCATATATATTTAAGTTTGTGATCTACGTTAAAGATTAATTATAAAAAAGGCAAATGGACATCCTTAAGCTGTATGAGTGAGACCTACCAAATATATCCTTTATATAACACCAAAAGAGGGATCTTTATAGCTGCAAAGAGAAAGTAACTTAATACAAGCGCTGCTCATAGTCTCCGATCAAGAGGTACTTTATGAAGAAATACTTCTATCACAGTCTTGCCACCTGTTTATATTGGACAAAAAATAATATACAGGACATACTCTTTAGTTCCCCAGTATTTTTTAATGTCGTGTCTTTTAGATATATACAATATCAAAGAACCAATGACACATCTTTTATATGGATGGTATCGCTTGGGTCAGTACAGTGTGACCTGATCATGTGTAGATGGGCGTGGCAGTCGGGGATGTGCAGTGTTATCAAAACATCAGGGACCATGTCGATAGAGCAAGTAGTACGTTCAACACATAGTAAGTACTACATAAGCGTGTCTAGTATGGACCCTTGCGTGCTGGAGCAGCTCTGTAAATGGCGAGACATGCGCCTAGAGACACACAGTTGTGAATGTTGCTGTAGGGGTTTATGAATATCGGCTAGGCGTTAGCGTTGCCATTTACCATGGGACAGGGCATAGAGAGTCGCTGGGCACACCCACCTTCTATTGTATTCGCCAGACGTAAAATTTCCCTGGATACTGAGAGGCACGGCTGCACGGCTTTATTAACTGTAGGAGCTAAAAGCCCTGACTACATCGACGTTATTAGGTACAGGATATGAAGTGTTTCGGAGCAACAGGCCCGCTCATTCTAGCAGAAGTTCCAGTAGACTGTGACTGACGAGTGTACTACGATTCATTCAGCGCTGTGCTTATTTATTTTACTGAAGGTTGTAGTACTAAGAAAGGAGAGGGCCTGCCGGGAGAATGGCAATAGCAGGAACATGGATGAATGACAAGTAGAGAGATGGATAAGACACATTTGGCATAGTTGTCTGTGATAGTTATGGAGAAGGCCCACTAATGATTATTATGGTTATTTAGTATTATTCCAGGATAGAATGTTAGTCATACATCATGATTTTTGGAGTATGTGTAATTCTTCAACTGGAGAACAATATCTAGGCGTCTGAGAAAATTTAACTCTGTTGCCACATAATATTTCTAATCCATTGCTGTCGATCTATATAAATGTTTGGTGATTTCAAATGTTTGAGGAAAGCTTTTTTATCATTCAGTTGCATGATTATAACAATGTGACTGAGAATGTTCAGTTAAATGTCGAGAGCACAAAATAACGTTCTCGCACAACTAGTTCTGGCGTCATTTAGTGTGTCATATAGCTTTCCAGTACATTGTAGAAAATTACAGATTTGAAAAATGGCAGTACCACCCAGATTAAATGAGGCGCATATCTTAGAACGATTTCTGAACTGTTGGAAGAACCGGGATACGTGATGTACAATTTACTGGGTATTTGGGATTGCCAGAAGATATAGGTAAGTTGTGTTGGAAAGAAAACTGATGGATTTAGTGCCTATATCAGTAAGATGTATTAGGAACAAAACTGAATTAAGAAAATAAATTGCGAATGTTGGTCTAAAGAGGTGCAATTAAAAGTTGAAGAAACATGGAAATTGAAAAAAGGAAGACCCTCCGTTTCCTGTTTCGACGATTCTTGATTGCCGTGAAGTGGGATTTATTGGTCTACGCTGTGTTGGGAGGAGAGGTAGCAATAAAGCATGTTGGCCAAATAAGGAAGGAGCCGCTCTCCGTTGGGACATGGTACGGTTGGCAACGGGAGTAGAGAAGCAATTACAGACCTCAGCACGAAAAACCACCGCTCCTGGCACTTGACCCCAACCTGATTTACCTGATGTAGTTAGCACTGGTTGACCATGGTGAGCAAATCAAGAGCGGCCATTACACTGAATAACAAGGATTTCAGCCCCTTATCCTGGTGTGTGGACGGGGCACCATTTTCTTAGATTTTTACTCATTGGTCCGGATGAAATATGGAGTCAGAATAGATTTCCTACCATCCCACCACATGTGTATAGGGTTTGCAGGCTCTTGTTACCAGCTCGATATCACCTGATTGAAGCCCCATTAGAGATAGGGTTACCTGATACTAGTAGCCTTATATAGGCACGCCGGGCACATAACACGTACGAGGGGTGGGCCGAAGATTACAATTATAGTAATATGAGTATTAGACAGTGTACATGTAAGTGAGCAGCTGTGAGATGCTCATTTCCAAGGGCTTCTTAACCCTTTCGTTACGCTGCATAATACCAAATACATGCCTTGAAATACGCTGCTGTAGTACCATTTTCAGCCCTGTAGTACGCTGGCACTTTTCACAATATTCACAGTGACGTCATTATATCACACTTCCATTGTAATCCAAAATAATTAGGATGTTATATAATAGCTATGATATTAACTATGATCTAGTTTTACATAGGCTAGAAAAATAATATCAAAATATTTGTATTATTTCACTAAAAAATTACAATTATTCCTATTTTGTAAATGATGCCTCAAGGCATCATAGCGCACTACACCCGGGAATGCCTCAAGGCATCATAGCGTACTATGCCCGGGAATGCCTCCAGGCATTATAGTGTAGCTAAAGGGTTAATCCTCGTCATTGTCTTCTAACCATGGCTTTGTTACCACTACAGCACATGTCATACTAATCCAGCAAAGTAGGTTCTCATGCAGCTGCTCATTGAGTCATTCACCTCTGTCATTGACCTCCTATATGTGGGTAAGCCAAGATCTCATTATTCGCCACTGATAAGTGCTGGCAGTTCACACTGAAGCCATACGCCCCTAATGTAACAACACCGGGAAGATGACCATATTGTGTTCGGCTTTTGTATATCTGGTGGTGATAGTATCTATTTATAGCAGTTTCGAAATGGCTACCTTAAGTATGAAAGTATAATTATAAGGAGGCATGTGATTGGCTTAAAAATTTATTTATCAAATTGTTCAAGTAATGTATATGAGGAATAGTATGAAAAATGCCAACGGGCATAAGGCATAAAGCCCTGACAGTCAATGTCTTTATAATGGTGTGGGACGGGTGGGTACATATCATAGCGGGCGTTGGGCTGACCGCTGGTGGTGCCCTTTGGTAAACGGACGTCTCAGTATGTCTTTCGTCCGGGAGCCGTCAGATTGCGGGACATACATCACCCGCCCTACAATTAATGCCAATTTACAATTACCTCCAATATAATTAAATTATCACTTCTATGAATAGTTTCACAGAACCATAATCTTTGTTTTCAGTCTCTCATGTATTTCGAATTCCTGATTAAGTTAGAAAGTTTGACCCATCTCATTACTATTAGAAATGCCTAGATCCTAATCTGATTTCTGTCTCGATTAGTCCACTATTGAGAGCCAACCGTTCGTTTCGCCTCAAAGCCTAATCAGCATTTGATTATTTCTTGATCTCGGTCTTTTAAAAAAGCCAACGTTTAAACCCGTTTGAATTCGATCGGGGCCCATTCAGCTAAGATTCGTATTCTGATTTCTATCACAATGAGCAACTTTCAATGGCAAAATCATGTTTTTGGTAAGAAGGAGGGCGTAATAATTAATATGACTGTCAAAAGGATCTTATTCTTGTTTTAGAAAGGCAATATCGATTTGGATCAGCGTGGCTGTTAATTATAGGGCTCTCCCGGGTCGATCCCAGGAAAAGAGAATTCAGCTTTTTTCATGGCCAACGGGAACACTAATATTAGCTTCAAACTAGATCTTATTCCTCTGGGAACCACGTTCCCCAAATATCGTTCTCAACTAGATTTAGCAACTTTCAATAATGGGCCCAGGGGCCCTGGGATCACTCTCGTGGTACCCATAGACGCATATCTTCACTTCCTGTTCCACTCTTGATCCCTGAGCTGTGTAACATCGGCAGGAAGCAGAATACTGATTCAAAGTGAAACTTACGTGATCAGCGGCCAGGACAACGCAGCATATCTTTTCAGATGACAAACTGCTTCATCATTCTTCGTCTGTTAGAGGCTATTTTGATTGTACTCGCATAGGATAGGTACACCATTACAGAATGGCACAGACTATGATTAGAGATTGGATCGCCTCCGAACATGCAATGCAACTGGTCCTTGTCAAAAGCAATTCTAGCTGCATACTCGACACTTGCCCATCCAATCTTCTGAGGTCATTCAGGTCCCTGTTTGTGCTTTGGAAATTGCGGTAAGTTGAGAGTCCTCTGACAATACAGGACCGCTGCGGTTCTGTTACATAAGAGAATATTCCGGTTTCAGTAGTGTCGATAATGATGGTAGCTGTGGAGGTGCATTATTCGCTTTCAGACTGAAGTGAAAGGGGAAAAAGAGGTCCTTTGCAGTTGCTTTCTGGGAGTTGCATTTGATGACGTTCATAGTCAAAGGTTCTCTCGCCTAACCGAGGTAGCCTCGACGATTGATGGCGGCAGCAGTATTGTTGTAATGAAAGGGTTTTTTATGACAAACCTTGTATTTGTGAATCCGTTTGATAAAATAGAATCATGTCACCGATTCCTGGACTCAACGTAGTTGTTCCAGAATTAAAGATTTACATCCCCCTTACCTTTAAGTAGGGAAGGACGTGAAACGACGTGGAGTCCGTTACCTACACTGGCCGCCAGAGCTACACTGATGTTAGCTCTGGTGGAATCCGATCTGAACCACCTTGATTGTCACTCTCCTAACTGATCTTCTTACTTCCAGAGTCAGAACATTTAAGGGGGGCGTCCACCAACCACGACAAGGCTACGACAATGGCTTTCCGACAAGATCCACGACAGCTCTACGATTAGAAGCCTTGTCGTAGCCTTGTCGTGGTTGGTGGACCCCGGTTCCCGACAAGAGGCTACGACAAGACCACGACAGGCTGCGACATGAAGCTTGTCATGGGCCTGTCGGGGGCCTTCTGACAAGGCTACGACAATATCAAACATGTTCGATTTTTGCTACGACTGGACCTTTGTCGTGGAGTGTTGTGGTTTCCTCGATATCACTGTCATAGTGTGTCGGAACCATGGGCGCCTTTTTTACGGCAACCAGCAACGTCTACGCCACGCCCCGACACCGCTGTCCCGACACTGCCCTTCTCACGACAAGGCTGCGACAAGGCTGCGATTGGAACTTTCATGTCGGCACTTGTCGTAGCCTTGTCGTGGTTGGTGGACGCCCCCCTTCACTCTTCCGGCAGATCTTTTGTCGCGGTAGTATGTTGCAACAGGATACTGTCATGGTTGGAGATTGTAGTATTCCCGAAGCCTACTGTCCATATCATTACTTTCTTTTTTTGTAATTTCTATAAAGAGACCATGACTTTGTCATCAGTTAGCTAAGTTAATGATGATTTGTAGTGAGTATTCATAGGTTATATTCCACGATATCTCAAAAGCGTAACTTGCTTCGAGATATTTGTATCGAGCTCTCTGGCCAAAAAGCGATCAGACCAGACCAACCGTTAAGTCGGAGACAGGGTTTGGTTGCCAATCTATCCGTTACCGGGATAACATCACTAACCTCTGAGCTCTCCACTAGAGGGGTTGTTTAAAAACACCGTCTGTCGTACTCCATAACATATCATGAGATATATGTGCTTCAGCCATAACATCTGTTTTTGCAGCAGAAAGACTCGCCAAAACGATCATCCAGGTAGGAATTTAAGAGGAATATATTCATATGTTTAGAGGTAAATTAGTTTTTAGTTGCCCGAGCTAGATAATATTATACTGGATCGGACAGGAGGTATGAAATAGATGTGAATCAGAGTCTTTTGTAATGCACGGCAGGAAGCAATAGCAAGTGTCCCTTAAGCGAGGTTTTAATGTAGTTGATTATTGTTTTTTTAACAAGATAAAAGCCAACAGCATGCACTGTGTATCATCAACCTATTTACAGTTCACTAAAAAAAATTTGAACAACCCTTTTGACTTTACCGGGTAAAGTACATGAACTGGAGGATAGATCGAGGAGAGAGCATTCGAACAGTTCTGTTCGGAATGACTCCTGCCGACTAGCAGAGGAATCGCAACGTGATCGCTCTAAATTCGTCACATTAACCATTTAAATTGGGTAATTAAGAGAGGGGAAAACGTAGATAAAGGGGCTGCCAGTTAGATTGTAATTATAGTGTGGAGCTGTTCTAAGAGGCATTTAACGCGTTCTCGGTTTACGGTTGACCTTCTGCGCCGCGCCTTTCCACGGAACATAATATGGGATAAATAGATGGCGCAGTTTTCTGTGATTATTTATTTTCTAATTATATCTTCTTTCGTGTAGTTGAGGAGTCAAGTTTCTTTAGTTCTGTCTCTTTGTTCTCCATCTAATTATCTGGTGACAATGTTGAGTTAGGTGCTGTAACACTATTCGGCCATGCCTTCTATCTATTTGTTGCTTATAATGAAGATCGCTGGGCTTCTGAAAGTATTGACCATATGACCTGTAAAGGAAGGCCACGTAACAGTCCAGTCAGTTTCTTTGGCTGTTTTCTATTGGCAGGTTGGCTTCATTCGGTTTGAATATATTGGGTTTTGGACCTACAGTTATTGTCTCGTTCAATATTACTATATGTCCTTATTTCTGAATCATAATTGCTCACATCTTGTTTGAATTATTATTGTTTCACCACTATCCAAACAACACTGACACGAGAGAAATATGCGACTGGGTTTTGATGGCCAATACAAAAGACAGTCACAATGTGAGATGAGTCGGAATTGATCCCGCCAATAATCCTACAATCAGCCCGAATAGCCTGACGAGATTATTGAAACTGCTATGATAGATGCCAACGGTTTGGGGTCTATGTCTCCACGCCCACTTTCAAGATCAAACACACCAGAAGGGGGCCTAAACCTTTGGATGCACCACATTAACAATAGCAACTTACACCAATGGGGGCTACCCAATAGAAATATTTGTACTCCAACCTACACCGACATATATGCTGCCTTAACTCAACGCTGTCTCATTGGAGAATCCCGCCATCCTTTTTTATTCGCTAGTTCTTCGGTCATCCTAGCTTGAGCGTGTGTCTTTGTCACCATCGTCTCCATGTTACTTTCTTCTACTACAGAGGAACTAACGCTTTCTTTATCATCCTTTTTGTGTATACAAATTCGAGCGATTACCGTATTTCCCCATCATCACCATCTTCACCACAGCTGTCGATGTATATAATATGTAATCTGTTCTCGAGAATTGTCTCGCGAGACAGTGGAAGATCTGCCGTTGGCAGAACTGTTCTTTTGATCAATAAAAAAAACCAGCCAACCTTTTTCACTGGGAGGTCCAATTAGAGGGGGAGAGTGACACCATGTGATACCGGTGGACCTATGGGTGATGAGCCTAGTAGGAGGCATGAATAAATTACCTCATTCCACAACAGAGAGCTGAGGCGATCTAGCCATACATCAGTTGTGGCTTGGCTTGATTGCAAGTCATATTACAATGGTTAATAAAAAAGATATATAAAGGGAGGTGGCAGTGTGATGGGCAGTAGATAATATGCCTGTGTGATAATGTGATCATGAATCGGTCCTTAGCAGGTGTTGATGCTACACCTAAGCATATGTTAATGTTTTTCTTCTATTTAATCCTCCAGGTGTTTATTGTAGATGTACCCGATGTTGCTTACTTGATCCAAATATTGTGTAGCCTTTCACTGAAAACCCTCCGGTGGATCATCGCCTCACATGGCCCTTGATGAGTAATCTATATGCTAATCTCAATTACACAGCTAGCTCTACGAGAACACATCCTTCCTCCGGGACGTGCAGATATTTAATTAACTCCTATTATCGCAGAATAATTGTCGAAAGGAGGAACATTTGATGGACTTTTTGCTTATCAAATATGTTTTATTAAAATCTGAAATTTGTAAATTTTCATGGTAATCAAATATCACATTAGTATATAGTCTAAAGATACCAATAATTTTGAGTTAAGAAATATTGTATTCCTATAGTAGGGTATTAAATGTCTTGCTAAGCAAACTGTGAAGTCGGAGGGGGAGGGAAAATATATTCAATATTAACGGTGAAGATCAATGTATGGTAGGCAAAGATTGGAGGGGGGATTTACAAAGAAATATGTAAATAGATTTAGTGCCATTCACGATAGCTTCAGGAACTGAATCCTGCAATCTTATAATAAACGCCATCATATATTTGTGTCATTTTTCCATGTACCTTACCTGGATCTGATGGCAATTGACCGTAAAAGCCTTTACCGATGGCACCCTATATATAGATACTACAAGACCCATGATAAGATTTACAGGTACCCTTAGGGAGGGATAGAGTGAGACTAGTCAGAGTTGCTATGAAATCTTGCCAGCATTTATTTTACCTTCACCCCGTCCTTTTGGCCACAGAGGCATCAGGAGCAGCAACATATTTAGGGGTGTACTCATGGGGAAGCACAGGGGGCACATGGCCAACCCCTGAAATTTTCTAAGAGGTGGTCTCCTCCAGTTGAAAATATGTTTTTACCTTTCATAGTAAAAAAATGTGGGAAAATATACTGGCACCCATATTAAAACCTATTATGGGGGAATATGGGGCACTTATTGGGGGGGGGGGGGATAAGGTAGGGTAGTCCCAGGTGTGTTCCCTCCCCCTAAGAAGACATTTGCATCTATGTGCGCTCTGGACCCCTTGCAACTTTCTCCGGGAATCCTCGAAACACACTTTTTAAAATTTGGTTTCTATCTTTTTTTCATTAAGAGGTTATGTAGGGGTCGGATCAGTCTAACAGTGGTGTGTTCGCTCTTCGTCAAAGGGCATGGAATGTCAGCCCCGGCTGCGTAGTGATCCAGGTGAGCCCATGCACGAGAGGTGTTACGGGATTACCCAGATTACGTAGATTGGCTTATATATAGGGGGGTTCATGGTAGGTCGACAGGCATTCTTGTGCATTCTCTCTGAGAAGAGTGAATCCTTGGGGCCTCATTTGCTGGGTTTCTCAAAAACTTCTCCCTGGCTAGTCTAAGTGCTCCGGCAGCTAGATAAGCCTTCCCCAGCTTTACTTGGCGCTCCGGTGCCAAGGTACTGTACACTGCAGTAATCTGAACCGGATCACTAAGAAGATAGAACTTATTATCATCCACTGCTTATTAGACTTAAGGAGTCCGGTTTTGTGTGACTAGACCTTTGGAAGATCTACATACCAAAAACATCGAACCGACCTATTTGATTCCACATAGGGTGGCACATTGCCGGAAAGTCAGAATACAATCTCTCTGAGGGTGGGTCATCCTCAATAAGGCCAAAGCTAGCGACCGCTCCAGTTATGATATGCACTAATGGACAATTTTCATATGAAAAAAAAACAAACATATTGACACCCAAATTCAGGGGGATACAGGAAAGGTAGTCCCACCCTTGTTTCAATGTCATTTAATCAAGCAACTATGTTGCCTCAAAAGACTATCCAACTTTCCAGAGGCTTCACCCCCTGGACTCCCAGGAGGGCCTTTTCGCCTGGATCCCTGCCAATCTTTCCAGGTAGCCTCATGTGTCTAGCCCCCATCCCTGAGGCAGAATCCTGGATACAGCTTGTATAATCTATAAAATCCAAGTGTTTCCAGTGGCTTTGCCCTCGGACCCCTAAAGAGGCACTTTGTTCCTGGACCCCTTGCAACCTTGACAAGTAGTCTAAAATGTGTAACCATCAACCTCCCTGGAAAAAAACATTCTAGATACACCTTGTAAAATGTATAAAAGCCAAGTGCTTCTGTAGACTTTGCCGCCTGGACTACAAGTCTCAGATATATAACTCCAAAACAAAATCCTGGGAACAGCTTCTATAAAATCCTAGTTCTTCCAGGGGCCGTTCACCCTGTGACCTCCAGCGAACAGGTTGGCATAGTTAAGGAGTCGGGTTAATCGCACCTCGAAGTCTCCCGCGATCTCGCGTGCGGGAGCATCTCCCACCTCCTTCCTGGTTTTACTGGCCCTGGTGACTTTGAATGTGGATTCTTTAGTTTCTCCGATTGATGATGGCAGGGAAAAGTTGGTCTGGAGTTAAGAGAGAAAGGTCCAGGGGTCTGTGTAAACTTCTTTTTTTTCGAGAAAAGTCCGTTGGAGAAGTTGGTCACAGTGAATAAAAATTCAAGTGCTTCCATGGGCTTCTCCCCCTGGACCCCTAGGATACCCTGGAGAGGCTCTGTTGCTCGAACCCTAGAAATATTCGCAGATGGCCTCATATTTATAGTCCCCCTCCCTGACATTTTATCCTAGATGCAGCTTGTATAATGTTTTAGATACAAGTGCCCCAAGAGGGGCTAAACCATTCCGCCTGTTCCTTGTTTGTCAAGTACTTAATTCCAATGCAAAGTATAAACCCAGTTTTTGCGAGTATTGATCTTCTCTCAGTGCGCGCCAGTTGGCAGCACCCGGGTTACCAAGCATACTCTCTACTTGAATACTCCTATTTAAACTCCGCCATTGTTGGAAAAAATGACTTTTTGGTTTCATATGTATGATTGGTTATTCTCATGTCTGTTCGGCTCGATCTAATAACCCCAAGTCCTTCTCCTATAGTATAATTTCAGACCACAACAAAATATAGTTCTTGAAGTTGCATTTATTTTCTAATTACCAGAACGTATTTCTTTTGATAGACATGCACACTTTACCTATGTAACAAGGTCTTGTCACAACAGGATTTTTTGTGTGTAAAGAAGGTGTGAGTGGCACATGTATCGTGCACCTTGATATGCAATTTACATCTGGGAGTCCTTATATCACCTAGAATCTAATAACAGTATTCAGCAAAGCCTGGAATATTTTTGAAAGGCGAACTGAAATCTGGGGTTTGAGATTGCCATATGCACAATTCTTACCTTACTGAGGAAAATGTCATTCTATCAGTAAGATCTACCTTGTTGTATCGGAGTTTCGCTTTAAGAAATAAAGTTTCTTTGGTTAGAATAGGATTGGGACCGAGCAGATTACTCTGTTGTAACAGAGTGTTTGTTGTAACACAGTTTGTTTTCAAGAAGTCTCACTGTATACTGAACCTGACAAAGAATGGTATATGCAAAAGCAAGGAAGTGGAATACTGATTGATCATGTATTTACGATGATACCTACCGAAGTCGAGGATACTATTGCAACGTAGCAACGGTTAACAAATTCAAAACTGTGTTCCCCTAATGGGATAGAGCATAGGCGGACTGTCCGGCGACATTAGTGAAACAGCTTCGAGGCTTTACATTATTTTGTAGAAAAGCCACTACTTTAAAAAGCTGTAAAGGTTCAAGATGAATATTTTAGGTACACGTTCGCTCTCTGGCGTGTTCGGTCGTCTGGAGTGACAGTGTTAGTACCGCCCCTTTACCCAGCAGTAAAATAAAATACAGCCGAACCTATCCTCGTGCCTTAAGTCAATGGACCTGAAATCCCTAACGAAATGTTTGAATTGAGATATGGAGAATTCTTGTAAAAATATAAGTAGATGAATATATGTAGTTATTAGAAGGAAACACACGATATGAAAATAACTTGGTCTGTACTCCACCGGGTTTTATCGCGGAGTAATTCACGAAGCGAAGCTGAGGGAATTACGTAGTTATTTTCATCGAGCCGGTTTCTGATTTTATCTCACCCCATAGAATATCATTAATTAATGAAATAAATCACCCAATTAGCCTTCGATTATTGGGTACAATTCCTTCACGGTCGTGGAGTATGGGTTCCTAATGTTAAGTCTATGGAGAAAAATACCGGGGTGAGATATTCCACATACTTAAGTTGGACATGACAATATTTAATCCCGGTGTATTTGTTTCCTGATAATTTTCAGGATTTCAGTATGCAAATATAAGGCATCGTCGTTCAACTAGTTGTGTGTGTAGTATTAATGTGAGAAGCAAAGGACTGGGTATATGTGTACAAATTCCTTATCTCCATTGTTAACGACGATTCGTCAGCCTTAATTCATATGGCAATATTGAATTCATATTATACGAAAACTGGCTTACTGTCTTCGTACGTTAAAAGGACGCAGTGAAATCATTGATCACATACATGTGATAAATAATTTTACCAAGTATGTGATTACTAATTCAACCAAGTAGTTGACCTACGAATACAGTCAGCCTGTTTTCGCATTATAAGGCCCGGCGTCCACCTACTACGATAGACATTTAGACCTACCGATATGGCACCGATACAAAAAAAGAAATATCGGAGACATATCGGGAAGGTGCAAAATCGTAGACATATGTCTAGACATCCACCATGTATTGTATGGGTTTTTTATCGGTGTCTAATCGCAGAAACGTGGTCAACTGCCCCGATATTTGGTGACCTTCCGACGCGATTTTGATTTTGTATTGGGAGGTGCATCGTAGACCATATCGGAGCCATATCGTAGTAGGTGGACGCCGGGCCTTATACACTGTATATCTAAAAATGGCGAAGTTTTACCTATTCACGTACTCACATACGCCGTACATCACACTGTGATATACGGGTATACATATATACGCCATGGGTAGGAGCGCGCAGTGTACGCAGTTGATATAGCCATATGTATATGATATGATCATTATATCACGTTATTATTTACTGCACTATCAAAGTACATCTTGGACTTGGGCATATCACAATGTATATGGATGAGTTGTAATCATGGTAAGAAATAAGGGAGATCTAGCATGCGAACTGGAGAAAGATGTCTATATCTAATTTACGATCATCACCATCTACATGTACTTTGACATCATTGTACCATACTTGATCTACCTAACTGGCTTCAATAACTGGTCACTAATTTAGGACAACATATTCGGAAGCCAACATATTTCCAATCCCATGGATTCGATTTGGTATAGACTAATGGAAAATCGCAACCTTCAGTTATCTATGTTCTGAAACAAGACGACCAAGAAAAATATACACCCACATTTCCTGCACCCTAGAAAAGAGAATGTGGTGAAATAGATTTCGGTTTTCTTTTATATGGAGACAGTGTTGTAGATAAAAGTGAATAGTTCAAACGCACGTGGGTCGGAACCATCAGTTCAGTATAATCTTCAAGATGACCTTCTTTGTATGTCATAGATTCATCTTCAAAACTACAATATGATCAGGATGAATCCGTTTAATTCAAGCCGCCTCTGCTTTTTTCATCTGCCAAGGGATTTCCTTAGATGTAATCCCTCAACGATAGAGCCGCCCTTCCTTTAAGTTAACCCAGGTCGCGTTGCTTCGCTTTTCAATGCCTCTAGCGTCAGAACCAAAGCACAGAAGTAAGCCTTTGGCGCCACTTTACACAAATATATCGCAATATGCAGGCTTTTGGATCTTGATGTTTTGAACCATACAATGAGAGAAGCAGACCTTAGACCTACTACGATATAGCTCCGATATGGTTTACGATGCACCTCCCGATAAAAAATCAAAATCGCATCTGAGGGTCACCTAATATTGGGGCAGTTGACCACATTTCTGCGATTAGGCACTGAAAATAACCCATTAAGATGTGTTGTGAATTGGCATGTCTAGATTTTGCACCTTCCAGATATGTCTCCAATATTTGCTTTTTGTATCGGTGCCATATTGGGAGGTCTAAATTTCTATCGTAGTAGGTGGACGCCAGGCCTTACCTTTAAGCCGGGCTACGATAAGAAATTTTCCAATCGTAGACCTATCGGAAGGGCTTTGTCGGAGTGTGTCGGAGTGTGTCGCAGTACGTATGAACGGATGGAAAAGAAGACCACAGTTACGACACCGGTCACGATTTAAGAGATGCGCCAACGTAAATCTCAGGCAAACATGTATTGATCAAGTTCATTGAAACATTCACATTCCATACCGAAAATTCTAGGGGGGGGGGGGGCCAGGAATCCAAAGTGGGGGGAGGGTCGGGGGGGGGGGGAGGCGTTGAAATCAACGCCTTAAATATATGCCTAATTAAAGGGGGTATCCCACTATCACGATTTGGGCCTCCGACACATTGCGATTGCCTTACGACAAGCGTTCCAATGAAAAAATAAAAGTTTTGTCGGAGGGAACGCCTCTATCGTGGAAGTGGATATATAGTTCCGATGAGTACTCCGACACACTCCGACACACTCCGATAATGCTACAACAGAATGACCGTGTCGCAGGCCTTCCGACAAAATCGAACATGTTCGATTTGTTGGAATGGTAGAATTTTATCAGAGTGTGTCATAGCGTGTCGGAAGGATATTGTAGAGTGCTACGTTTGGAAACCATAGTGGAACCAGGCTTTCGACACGGTTCACGATCGTGTCGAGATATAAAGGCAATGTCTGAGCCTATACCCTCCCTAATCCCCTACCCCCTCCCCGCTGTTGGTTTTCAGCCCGCAAAATAGCAATTGCCCCGGGAGCGTCCTTAGACAATTGCTCACTCACCGCATTTTGGCATTCTGTTGGAGATCATTTGTTATATGTCTTTCCTAACAAATGCAGATTTTAAAATTATTATTAAAAGAGAAATTCACATCTAATTTTGCCAGATATATTAATCATATTGATGGTTACTTTTCAATAGTTATTTGTTTCTATGGGGAGAGAACAGATAGAGACATATTACAACTGTTATACATATCACTACTAAAAAAGACAAATATTTCATGACTAAATCCCTGAAAAAATAGTTAATGGCTGGGAGGGGTTGAGAAGGGCTAGGAGGTGGAGTGGCAAGCCCTCCCAGCGGCCCTCAAAGCGGGAGGTTGCATCCAAAGGGGAAAGGTCTCAAGGGGAAAAAAATGAAACATCCTTCATTTGAAAATCTCAAGGGAAGTCTCAAGGAAAAGCTGGTGGCAAACTTCAAAATAGCAGGGGGGAAAGGGGGGAAAAGGGGGTGTACAATATCTCAAAGAAGCCTGTGCACACCTTGCGATATTGTACCAGAAATATATCGCAAGGGGAGTTTTGCGCCGACTTTTCCCGCAAATACGGAGGAAGTCGCAAAGTGTGCGATACCCCTTTAATGGCAGTTAATGGAGTTTTAATGGGTCCTGGGGCCGGCCCGGCAGCACACTCAATAGGTTATTGCGTGAAAGCTGTACAATATCGCAAGGAAAAGAATTGACATGTCAATTCCCAAAGTCTCATGCGACTTTCTCCCTTTTGGAGGAAAAATATCGCATGCGACTTTGTACCTCAGCAGGGGGTAAAAGGGGGTGCAAAAGGGGTGGTACAATATCTCAAGGGGTCCAAGGCACACTTAGCAATATTGTACCAGGAAAACATTGCAAGGGGACTTTTACGGCGACTTTTCCCTTGAGATATGCAAAAGTCGCTAAGGATGCATTGGTCTTAACATGTTCATATTCAAAAGTCTCAAGGAAAGTCTCAAAGAAAAGTCAGCGACAAACCCCATCTCAGCGGTGGGGGGGGGGGGGGCGTAAAAAGGGGGTGAAAAGAGGTGGAAACCAGTGCACACCTTGCGATATTGTGTCTGGAAAATATTGCAAGGGGGATTTTACATCGACTTTTCCGCTAAAAACGGGTCTTAAGCGTGCTTAACATGTTATATCTTATCGCATGCAATTTGCACCTTCTGGACTGAACCTCCCACTGGGATGGGCATATGTTTATAATTCATATGGAAATGATAAATGATATCAAGTATCATGTGACATTTCACCGATATATGTACGTCATCAAATAACTATTATGGGGGGGGGGGGGGGATATCTTTGTGTAAAAAATGTAAGAATTCATAAAATATGTTGTTAATTGCTTGCCTGAGATTAAAAGGCGTATCCCACTATCACGATTTGAGCCTCCGACACACTATGATAGCCTTACGACAAGCGTTCCGATGAAAATAATAAATTTTTTATCGGAAGGAACGAGTCTAGCTTTCACGATGGACCCGTTCCTTCCGATAAAAATTTCATTTTTTCATCGGAACGCTTGTCGTTAGGCTATCGTAGTGTGTCGGAGGCTCAACTCGCGATAGTGGGATACCCCTTTAAACCACTAAACCCGTTCCGACACACTGCGACACACTCCAGCAGACACCTCCCGATAGCTCTACGATTGAAAAAATTCTTATCATAGCCCAATCGCAGCACTTTTCGTAGTGTGTCGGGACAGTGAGTGCCTGGCTTAAGGCACGGCGTCCACCAAGCTCCCGATATACTCCGATATGCCTTACGATGCACCTCCCGTAAAAATTGAAATCACATCGGAAGGGGACCTCTCATCGGTGCAGTTGACCACCTCTCTGCGATTAGGCTCCGATTGGAAATGCCAGTCTACTATTTTGTACCGACAAAACCTATATCGCAGGGTCTCTGCGACATTTCGACGTGCTAAAATGGCACTGGCTAACCGGAGCATCTCAGTTTATTCTGGCGTGAAAATCAGTCTTACGTGTTGGATACTGATCATAAAATTATGGAATTTAGGGATAAGATAGAGGATACATATGCCCCTATGCCTTACAAAGTTGGTGATTTTTTTGTATCAAATCAATATTTTCTTATTTTTACTTAAAAGTCCATGAAAAAAACCGGTGTTCTTTTATGTGCGATGGTAAACATTATCGATGTGATATTTCCTTGATTATCCTATATCGAATACTAAAAGTGAAAATAATACTTCAAGATATGCAATTGTACCCTGTTTGTATTGTGGGGCATATCGGGACCATGGTCACCTTTTTTTTAAAGAACACCCTTTATGATGCATGGGGAAGTGGAATGTCTAAACATCGGTCTATGATATGGACCCTCCCGATAAGTCTCCAATTTTCAATTTTTATATCGGAGCCATATCGCAGGTCTAAATTTCTATCGTAGTATGTGGACGCTGGGCCTAAGGATGCATTCTAGCTCTTGTGAGCATGCTTTGATTAGGTTTGCTAGGCATTGTAAGCTTCGTTGTGCACTATAGCACCCTATGATGCCCAATACGATCCCTCTCCATATGATGTCACGCAGGGTGTGAAAAACTACTAAAAGTAAAACAGGAACTTTTTTATACATACTTCTTAAGTGAGACATGTGTTTCAAATAATGCCGTTCATATTGTTTATTATAAGATGTGCTTTCATATTCCATAATATTGATAATTGGACGTGCAGGGCAAACCTGCTGTATGATTATCATAAAAGCAATATTTTCATCAATGTCTCGAATGTACTAGAGTAAAGCTTTTGAGTAATACTATGGTTCAATGTTAAAAACTTACCAAGCGGTTAAGAAAATATAAAGTAGAATTTAGTACCATTGAGGGAATCTATATCTTGGTTTGCCGATCTATTTCATTTTGAATAAGAAGACAATATATATATATATATATATATATATATATATATATATATATATATATATATATATATATATATATATTTATATATATATATATATATATATATATATATAATATCATGGAACCAAATAGTAGTAGAATAATGTATGGAATAATATGAACAATAATTGACACAAAGGCGTGGATGGCGGAATAATTAATAAAACAGGGTTTATTGAAAAGGTAACATTGGGACCTTCCCCTGCCTATACATCAAGAATTACAGGTAAGCTAAAGCTTGAAGCCTGAAAAGCAAGATTAAAAAACGAACTGCTCGGTTGAGCAAATCACAGCGGAATGAGTATTTGAAACCACGGGCATCACCAAGTAACCTCCGGTTACCGCATCAGTAACCGGGATACCTAGAAGAGTGGGTGTGACTCCCAAACAACAACAACAACAACAACAACAAGACCGCAGTGAATATTTGCGGGAGTTATATTGGTTGATAATTTATATTTATATAAGCATGGTTATATAGTAATATAATATCATGGAACCAAATAGTGGTAGAATAATGTATGGAATAATATGAACAATAATTGACACAAAGGCGTGGATGGCGGAATAATTGATAAAACAGGGCAAAAACCCGCCAGACACAACAAAGTTCAATTAATAATACTCAGAAACTGGGAGGCCATTTTATCGGAGGAAGCGACTGTGAGAGGGGTCTCATGTAAATAAGAATATACCGCTGATGAAGACCAATTACCCCGAGACTTGATATTGCCGATATCAACACCGATATCTTTTAAAAACGTCGCTCCTCCGTGCCTCAGAGAATGGCAAGACACCTTGTCCTGACCAAACCCACAAGTTCTGGAAAGAGATTTCAGTTTATTATTGAGTTTTTGATAGTTTAATGGCAAAAACACTCTGCCAGTAGGTAATTGAATAAGATAATCATTAGGCCTAGGATTAAACATCTTAAAATGCATTTCAAAGTATTTCATTATACAGAAAATTGAATTAGAAATACGATCAAACCTGAGAATTTTTGGCTTGACCCCTAATTGGTCAACTTTTGTAGAGGTTATTATTATCTCTAAATGATCCTGAGATAAAGTTAAATCCCCTCTCTTTAGAGTGTGTGGGGAGAGAGTAAAGTGAGATTTACGCAGTAGGCCTCTGAAGCCTAACAAAAAACATAACCAATAGACCAAATCTTCAAAGGAAGATAAATCCATTTTGTCAAACATTGATCTCATATCAATAATAGTTATTGGATAGCGAGTATTACTGCTCGTATCTCCCAAACGAGTGAGTCCTTTCAAAGTCATTTTTACCAGAAAATTAGTAGACATATCAGGATTACCACGCAGTTTATTTTCAAAGTTTACTGCTGAAAGATAATTTTTAATTGATACTGGTTTGAGGTATTGTGATAAAAATATACAATATAACGACAAGTGTGAATTGGTGGTAGGGAAACAAACCCAATCTCTATCACTACAAAATCGAAAATAACACGATAATTGTTTCGACCTGACCTTTCTGGTGTTTTCCGAAAGGCAACTATCCAAAACAGTTTTTTGTTTATCCAACAAGGTCTCCAGTAATTTATCTGTAACAAAAACCAGACATGCCTTTCTCTGTTAAAGTACTTATGATTTTGTCAGATACGCCTTTGTATCCCAAACGAGATAGTTGGTCTGCCAGAACATTATCAGCTGACCTAATATAGGATGCTTTTAGGCTCAAATTATTAATAAAACACACCCAAAACAGTTCTCTGAGCCAATTCATACATTGTTTGTTTTTGCTTCGGCCTGTATTAATCATCGCTAATACTTGCATATTATCGGTAACGATACTTATTTTGCGATTTTTGTAATTATCGGCCCATCGCTTAACTCCAACCAATACTGGCCAGAGTTCGTACAGATTTATATTTTCTTCGATCATCTCCATTTTAGAAGACAATTCAAAATGACAATCCTCAATTACTGGACATTTAATATCTTTCCAAGATCCATAAAAATAATCGAGACCCGCCCAGGCACCAAAGCCTAACATCGATGAATCTGAGACAATTGGGCAAAATTTGCAATCCTTTTGAATAATTTCTCTTCCGTTAAAGATTCTGCAAAAATCAAACCACCAGTTTAAATCATCCAAAAGTTCTGGGGTTATCGCTGTTTTTCCTTTTTTGGGGATAGAGGAGGACAAGTCAAAAATTCTGCGGCTGAAAGTCCTACCCCCCCTCACCACTTGCGAACAAAAAGAGACTAACCCCCCTACTTGTTCTAACTCTTTCTTAGTCACGTGGGATTTTTCCCTCAATTGTTCTACAGCATTTTTCAGTTTTACTATTTTTTCCTCTGGTAAGGACAATGTTAAATCCTCGGAATTGACTAAAATACCTAGAAAAACTGTACATTTGGATGGGTCAGTCACCTTTGACATCGATATTTCAAACCCGATATTTTGAAGAATTCTGATTAACCCATCACGTTTGGATAAACATTCACTTTCGTTAGAACCTATCACCAAAAAATCGTCGAGATAATTAGTCATGCCTAAAATGCCTTCCTGACATGCAATGTCCACAACCAAATTAGATACTCTTGTAAATATATTAGGCGCGCATTTTAGGCCGAAACATAAGCGTTTGTCCTCAAAATAAGATAAGCCATCACCAAAATCCCACGAGAAACCCTGAAAAGTGGTTTGATCTGCTCTGATATTAACTGAGCGATAGGCGGATTTTATATCAATAACGCTCATAAAATCATTTCTCTGTAAATCTTTTACAGCATCATATACAGTATTGTAGGAAAACGACTCATAAGTCTCACTCATAAAATTGTTTATGCTGATATTTTCCGGACAAGAACAATCGGTTATTGGCCTAAGTTTTCCATTAGATTTAATAACCGCACCTAACGAGTGAACACATTTAGGTCTATCTGAGGCATAGGCTACTTTGCCGGTTAATAATTCATCCTTGATAATTTTACTCATTTCCCGATAAATAGGAGGATCAAGAATGGAATTATAATTTTCATAACGATAACTAGTATCGCAATCCTCGTCAACTACACTGAAACCGCTAACGAATCCATTCCAGACAAAATTTTTATCGAACTCGGAAAGGTTACTGGTATTTCCTTCTCCCCAGAGATATCGATAAATTGTACACGGCCTAAGCTGGGCCTTATGATCACCTATATAATGAATGCACTCGCAAACATTATTAAAACATTTGCTTTCGTTTCCCATTAACAAATTCTTTATACTCCAAAAAGGAATTGTTTCATTAACTAACGAAACATCGAATTTTGATTCATTTTCGAAACAAGAATTACCGCTACTTCCCGTAACGGTTTTTTCATTTTGAATATCTGAACACGAGTGATCAACTAGATCACCGACAAAAGTATCATTATCACCGACCTTTTGATAGGAAACAGGTATGTTATCCAAAAGCTTAGAACCCCTAGATTTCAAAAATCGATGTTTACAAATTTTCACGCCATTTTTTGGTGGCCATCTTGGATTTTTCCAAGATGGCCGACAATTTTTTTACAGGTTTCAACCAAATAGACCTGCTTTTTCATTATATATTTACTAAAATGATATGAAATCAACATTTATGACTGAAAACCATCTGAACTACACAGCCATTTGCATTATGTCATATATCGGCCATTTTGGATTCCAAGATGGCTGCCAAAATGACATGGGAGATCTAAAAATCCTATATTTCTACAATTATTGCCTGATTTGCAAGTGTAATACCTCTACTTTAGGGTTTTTATGGGTGTAGAATTAACTGGACCACTCAGAAATATGATTCGACTACTTTTGGTAAAGATAGACTGTTACCATGGTAACTAGTATTAATAAGTTTCTGCACAAATGGCCATCAAAGGCGTTCAAGTATGTAGTTTCTGCAGTTATTGTCCAATTTCCAAGTGAGGTATCTTTACTTTAGGGTTTTTATGGGTATAGAATTGGGTGAATCACTTAGAAATATGATTTGACCATTCTTTGCAAGGATAGAATGTTACCATGGCAACTAGAATTGCAGAATTGGCCATCAAGGACCTTGAACTATTTAGTTTCTGCATTTACTGTCTGTCAGATTCCCAAGTGTAATACCTCTACTTTGGGGTTTGTATGGGTGTAGAATTAAGTGGACCACTTAAAAATATGATTTGACCATTATCCACAACATTAGAATGTTTACCATAGACGGCATTAGTGTGACGTCATTTGACCTGCCGAGAGCGGGGTTTCCCTACGTTCTGGTGCCAAACAATGGGATATCCATTCCCTGAGTGCAGGCAGCAGCGAACAGAAACGTCTCGGAGTACCTAGTTCTGCAGAATATTTAAATGTTCTATGGCATTGACACAAATCTAACAACATAATATCTTTCTCCTGAGTGCACTTATTAGTGTTGTCACACTTTTGAATAATCGGAGAACAACTTGACAGTTATTGAGACTTGATGGTGCAAGGTTGGCACCATTGTTATGAAATCAAACATGGGTCTGATTTTAGTCTTACCACCAAACTTACCATTCTGCCAGTCATAGCTTAGCTCAAAAATATATTTCCTGCTAAATACATTATCAACTATCTTTATCTTTGCTCGTTTAGAACAGAAAACATTTGTTCATTGACAACAGGAGACTCCCGCCGATACATTGTGTATGCGGTGCTTCGCGGAGTTTAGACTTGTTTGGCACCAAAATGCCACGTGGTAGATTGGGAATCCCAATGATGACGTCAGGACTAATGCGGTCTATGGCAACTAGGATTGCAAAGATGCTGCAGAAATTGCCATCAAAGACCTTGAAATATATATTTCCTGCATTCATTGTCAGATTTACATGTATAATACCTCTACTTTAAGGCTTTTATAGTTAAGGAATTTGGTGAACACTTAGAAATATGATATGAGCATTTTCTGTAAGGATAGAACATCACCATTTATGAAACTGTTTTTAAAAAGGAACAATAAACTTAAAGTTTTGAATTCTGAGTTCGGAGGACAATGCCCTTGTCCCCTAAAAGTGTACATAGTCACTAGTAGCCGTCCCCAAGTGTGTAGTTCTGCCAGAGGCCACCATGCTTAAAAGGTTAAGTAAGCTCTACATGAAGTGAATTAGGCAGGCAAACTTAACCCTGGATTGATGTGCAATACTCAAAAGTCATTAACCCATTCACGCAGGGTGATGCCCTGAGGCATCAACTAGAGCTGGCCAGGTGATGCCTCAAGGCATCAATCGGGGATGGCTGGGTGATGCCTTGAGGTATCATGTCATGTGATACAAAGATCAAAATGTTCACAATAGGCCTACATACCCAGCCTCTAGAGGTATTCGCTGGCACTAGTACCCAGCTCTATGACTGTACCCCTGCAGCGGGTACCAGGCGCGATAGGGTTTAAAAATCTTTTTCTCTGTGTTGTTACTTATTTATTGTCATTAAGTTGGTGGTAGTGGTGATTATATGGAGGAGCTGTCATCCTTTAATGACCAGCAAGAGAGGTACTTTGAAATTAACAGCCCCCCATGGAAGGTTGGTGGCATCTGATCTATGAAATGGCCAGGAATCCCCTGCTCGATATGGTGCGACCCCCAGTGGGGTTAACCACAGCAGGGAAAGGAACCTATTGGTTCAGATGGAAATTAGTTGAAGCCCCAACCCATGGTGGTATAGGGTTTTCTAAGGAAGGGGGGGCCAGGCATAGTAATATAGGGGGAGCTATGTGAGGCAGAGGCCATCCAGGAAAGGGAGGTCCTGGGGATATGGAGAGTGGATAGCCCCAGCAGTCTTGGAGGCAGAGGGTAGAACCGGATCCAGGTGGAATGCACCCTGGTGGACCCGTGGAGGGGGATGCACCCCACAAGGATTCTGATCCCTGTCATAGAGACCATAATGCCCTGAGTCCTAGAAGACACCTGCATAGGTGATGTACAACACCTTGGATCTTGTTGGGTGGTGGAGGACACTATGGATCACCTCACTTGGGAAGGGCAAGATTAGCCACTTGGACGAGGATCAGTGGACAGTACTGCTGATCCTTTATCCAATTGACACAGGGTTGACAGCCCCTCTCCTAGCCCCTATATGCCTTGGGTGGTTCTGGTGCTGAAGAAGGAACTCATTGTACTGGTGAAGAGTAGGCGCTCCTTTTGGAGAAGACCAAGGATTAAGCAAGCATTTGCAGTACTGAAGAAGATGTTAGTGAAACCCTCCATCCTTGGCTACCACAAAGCTTAAAAGCAGCTGGTGGTAGAAATGGACACCAGGAAAGGCATCTTATGTGCTGCCCTCACTGTCACTAGTGGAAGCTAGCCCCACCCACCCCTAGGTCCTGATGGGACACAGGGGGACAGGGATGCCCCTGCAGAGGGTCAGTCTTGGTGCACTGGGTCCCTTGTTCGAGATAAAGGCAGCAATTGCCAAGCTGTATGTGATGGACTATCAAGTGGGCAGAGAGGGTAGCCCTACCTAACCGGGAAGCAGGTCCAGTAGCACAGGCTATATATAAGCACTTTGTACTGCTTGGGGCCCCGATGACCCTCTACTCTGACCAGGGCCAGAATTTCCAGACTGAACTGTTTTGGTAGGTGGTTTCACTACTTGGTATAGCTTGCACCAGCTACAGAGCGATGGGATAATGGAGAGGGCCAATTTAACATTGGGGGGTTGATAGCTACACTGATGTGGGAGGACCAGACAGATCAGGACCTCCATTTGATGGTGCAGGCCCACAGCAGGGTCTGCCCAAATCAAATAATATAGGGAGACCAGCACCCTGCTGTCCCTACTGCATCTTGAGGAGGGATGGAAAGGTTTGGTTTGTGGATTTGTGGATTTGATTTAACGTCCAGTTAACCATTGCAGGTTCTCACCAGACTTTCTCAAGGTTCTTTTACACCACAAGGGTGGTGATCGAATCTATGAAATAAATTTAGGAAGAAACCTCACCCCTACACATTTACAGAGGTGAGAGTTCTTTTACTTCCCACAACACATAGACATGGTATGAGAAGGATTGGCCTTTGATATAGCAGTAAATCTACCACTGCTGGGGGTGAAGGAGAAAAGTGGCTGCAGTGGGACCCAAATCAACAAAGTCTGACAACCTTGGGATCACAAGTCCAGTGCTCTTTACCACAGAGATAGCTCCCCACCCCAGTCACTTTTGTTATGCTTGCATGCAAGCATATCCGGTCTGCACCACAAGGAGGTGAGGCGACCAAGAGGGTGAACAGATTGATAATTGCTATCCACCCCAGCAGACCAGGGATGGAAAGAAGGTGCTGGACAGGGCTGCATGGCTCACAATCAGGAAACTATGTTTAGGGCCCATTCTTGGGCCCAACAGAATTTGGGAGTGGTGGTGGCCCATCAACAAAGAAATCATGATCATTTGGCAGAGCTTGACAAGATCCCCTTGGGGGGGCCCAATGTGTTAACTTCACCAGTAAGGTGGGGATTTCCCTGAAGCTCTGGCCCTGGCCGTGGTCAAAATTGTCCATAATTATTAGTGAACAAATTGGAACACTTGCCATTCTAGACTATGCTCCTCCTCCCTGTTTGCAGTTCAGATGCTATGCTTTGCATGGCATATTTACCCGTATTATCGCTCAAATCTAGTTTCTAACCTATCCACATGGGGGGAGGTCATCCTAGCAATGACACTCTAGTGATCAGTTGTTATTTTAAGGAGCACCCTCATAGGCACTAATTGATGGACCAAAAGAGGTGTCCAACCTGAACAATTTGTACATCTCATATTGACTACTGTCACAACAGCCAATGAGAATGCGGAGCTCACAGATGTTAAGCCTACCATGTCAGTCCCTGAATTGTGTATAAAAGATAACCTGTTCTGTCCTAGTGGTATTAGGCACTTGCTGCAGTGTTGGCTTCACTCTAACAGCACTCGCCTCGTTCTGGAGTGAGGAAATTTTGCTGGTCTCCTGCTGGTACATATCAGATACATAGAAACCAGTGCAACCCATTATTGCCGTGCCATGCTTATGTGCAAGAGGTGAATGAAGAAGAAATCAAACTATCACAATTGTTTTGTGTGAATTCCCCTGCTGTGGGGACTAAGTGTGATGGGGTCCATTGTACTACTTTGGAATTCTGACAATTACTGCATTTTCAGGACTTTGGTGATGCCTTGGGTGAAAATGAAACATTCCTGGTTGCCATGGTAACATTCTAACATTGTGGATAATGGTCAAATCATATTTTTAAGTGGTCCACTTAATTCTACACCCATACAAACCCCAAAGTAGGGGTATTACACTTTGGAATCTGACAGACAGTAAATGCAGAAACTAAATAGTTCAAGGTCCTTGATGGCCAATTCTGCAATTCTAGTTGCCATGGTAACATTCTATCCTTTCAAAAAATGGTCAAATCATATTTCTGAGTGATTCACCCAATTCTACACCCATAAAAACCCTAAAGTAAAGATACTACACTTGGAAATTGGACAATAACTGCAGAAACTACATACTTGAACGCCTTTGATGGCCATTTTTGCAGCAACTTATTAATACTAGTTACCATGGTAACAGTCTATCTTTACCAAAAGTAGTCAAATCATATTTCTGAGTGGTCCAGTTAATTCTACACCCATAAAAACCCTAAAGTAGAGGTATTACACTTGCAAATCAGGCAATAATTGTAGAAATATAGGATTTTTAGATCTCCCATGTCATTTTGGCAGCCATCTTGGAATCCAAAATGGCCGATATATGACATAATGCAGATGGCTGAGTAGTTCAGATGGTTTTCAGTCATAAATGTTGATTTCATGTCATTTTAGTAAATATATAATGAAAAAGCAGGTCTATTTGGTTGAAACCAGTAAAAAATTGTCGGCCATCTTGGAAAAATCCAAGATGGCCACCAAAAAATGGCGTGAAAATTTGTAAACATCGATTTTTGAAATCTAGGGGTTCTAAGCTTTCTGAAAATGTATAGGTTACAAAATCCCCGTCAAACCCCAACAAACCTAAATTATCTAGATAATGAACCTGACTACAAGGGCCAATGTTTTCTCCACGTTTAAGTACTTTGCCACAAGATAAGGGTCGCCATACCCAAAACTACTTGGACCCAATAGTTCCGCCTTCTCACGGCATGCCTGGTCATAATCGACCAGGGCTTGACCAGTCAGGAAGGGGCGTCTGTCCATGATGAATGCCACATGATCAGCATAGCCTGATATGTCCATATTCCTGGAAACCATCGCCCTTAACATAGACATACTAGCAGATATTTCATGGTCTATGTTAGGTTTTGATACATCACAGGGTAAGTGTGGTTCCAGGGAAAAAGTGACACACTTACGTTTTCTGTCGTGTTTGGCGGTACACGTGTGAACCTGTTCTACAGGTACACCCTGAACTCCCGTCCAGGAATGACTTGATACACTGTAGAGTCGGAATAAGAATAGGTTGTTGAGTCATTGGTTGGTGCTCTGAGGTAACTGTATGTGGCACCGGATTAGGAGACTTGTATGTGCGTGTTGTGCTGGTATCCATGATTTCCTCCAAAGGAATCCGGAGTTTCGTTGATTTTCCAACACCTGAACTAGTGTTGCTTGGTTGATTAGCAGCAGTCTGATGTGGAAGCCTGCTCACTTTGTGTAGAGGTGTACTCATCGACTTGTCTCCAGCGACTGCACCGGTGCCCTCTTGCGCGTCCTTCTGGCTGCCATCTTGTTTCGTACCAATGATCAGTAGTTTGAGCTCCGCCACCATTGAGGTTAATGCTGAAACTTCCGAATGAAGACCAAGGATCTCAGTCTGACAACGAAGATTATCCTTCTTGATTTTGTTGAACAGTTCCGGACTTTTTCCGTGAGGCACTGACTGTGCCCGGTGGTAGGTCCCGCGCGCAGGCGGTGTGGTTAAGTAACTCAAAAGACGGTAGGTGGCGACTCGTGCCCTTTGTATATAAATATACTTGCTGGGTATATTTCTCACATATACATATATATATATATATATATATATATATATATATATATATATATATATATATATATGACGCCTATGGAGCAAGTATGGGATGAAAGCCACAATCCTTACATTTCCGAATCAGTCATCATTTTGTTCCGCCAAACGTGTTTCTGTTCCAAAGGAAAATACTGGACTCCTCTGTTTGTTCATACTGCTAAAATATTGACACTGGAGCATTTCTTTATTGTTCTGGGACCAAATAAACAATTGGTTGGAAGCTATAAAAGATTGATATTTGTACACAAATTTGGTCCATCTGTTACAAAGTACAAAGGATGCAGGTCGTGTTGTAGAGAAAAAAAAATATTTTCTTGCTTACCACATTTTATACATAAACAAAGATTAATTTGTAACAATGAACCTAAAGTTTACGATCGATGTGTAGAACAAAACAACAACTTAAAGCTGGAAAATGTACATGTAAAGTTCTGAACGAAAGACAAATTCAGGAAGTGTGTCAGTCTCTTAAAGGAAGATACTTGTTAATGTACATCAAAAATTGAATATATGTAATATTTACGAAGGAACCAATCAAGAGTGCTGAGCTCGTAATAAAAATAAAATGTAATATGGTTCAATGATATTGCTCATCATTGTTGCCATTGCTATAGCTAATATTGAGATGATATTCATGTATATATGTTTCTCCTGAGAAGAAAGTGTCAGTTCTGTAACATTAATCAGTGAAGGCCACAGGACCGTATTAGCTGTAGAATGTCACCAATGTTTGAATAATTCAGTAGGATGAACCTAATAGCACTTACAACCCCAACTGATGAATCCTGAAAGCTTACACAAGACTTACTACCCGCTTTGCATGTTCAGTTTAAATATATGGCAGGGGCGTTAAATAAGTGTGAGTAAATGCGATTTAGTCGACAATTCATCGAAAGGGGCTGGACATGACCTGAATTCAAAAGCTGTGCAGGAGATCCTTGTTTAACCCGGTCCCTACCTTCTCTTGGTTCACGAGAGGGGACTATGATGGTGCCTTCTGGAAAGCCTTATGTGTTCGCACGTCGCTGACCAACCACAGACTGCTGAGAGGGGAAAGTGGGGTGAGCTTCTGCCCGTGGCCAAAAGGATGATCACTCTGGCGTGGTCACGTGATGGTGATGTGACAAAATGAGACGAGCTGGTGAGCCTGCTGGACGAGCTGGGGTTAGATTAGGCGGAAACCCGTATTTATGGTCGCCATGGGCGTGTTCGGTCGCAAAGCCGGCTGTAGGTGGATTATTAGGACATGGGAGAATCGTTCTCACTTCTTCAGCTTCTAGTCCGCGAAGCGCAAGACTACCACACGCACAGCAATAAGCGACCAGTTCACTCATATCTAGAAATGATGTAACAATACTGTTAGAAGTAGGAGCAGCCTTGGCTATCGAATATATAGGATTGCTAATGATTAGATGAAACTGCAGCTGTTTTTTTCCCTTTATTTTTTTAGTGAAATAGATTTTAGTTATAATACCAGGGTATGAAATTACACAATAAGGCCACCACTTGACTTGCTCGACGACCGAGAGAATCAAAACGATTTGATTTCATTTGGGAGACTCAACGTTTCATCTTGGACATTAAATCGGTATGTACCTGTAAAATGTAGGAGAAACTAGATGTACGCTGCACCCTTGCCGATTATTTGACCGACAGACATTTAGAGGAATTCGATAACTCGGTTCCGTTTTCGTCAGCTAATAGAAAGTGGTTTTATATCCAATTTACCTGATTTATATGCATGAAAAGACACGGACTCATGCGGAAAGATATTTATCCGGATAATAAACTCCAACATACCGCATAATCCTTATAGGCACTGTACATGCGAGGTCTTCTCACTACCGCTATTGCACACGCTTGTTCCACTTCTGGTTTGTATGTGATATTATACCGATATTATACAGACTTCTTCCAGCAATGGATGGAAATTTATTGCTTGCTTGGCATTTATGCTGTACCATGCTTGACGATGAGCACAGTGTTTTCAGCTGCAGGCATTCATGGAAGTAGTAGCGGGTAAGCGCCAAACAGAAGGTGGTCTAATCTATTATGTTTGAGCACCCATTTAGGTACAATTCGGAAGACATATATTCCGGACCTGAATACCCCTCATGTATATTGATACTCATCGTGCAAAGTGTGAACAGCTTTGCCTTTGCTGAAGCCAGGTCATCTATTCAAAGGTTACCTAAGGTGACGGGGCACTCATCCATCAGAAATCACCATGATGACAGCAACATTGTGCATGGCTGGTTTGAATATCCATGTTGTTTACTGGCCCCATCCCTTTTATTTTTGAATGGATCTTCTTCATATCAAGGCATGTGGTATTTAATGCGGGGTTTCCCATTCAAAACTACCTATACTCCAAGGTTTTGCAAATTATGATTGCCGAGATTTTCCAAAATGGCATCATCGGTATCTACAAGACTTGAGAGGTGACAGATGGTGAATCTTGAGGATCCCCTCAGCAATTTGAGGCAAAGACCTTATGTAAAACTTAATCGTCCTCATCCATTATTATCTCACTAATCTTTTATTACTAGCACTACGTGATGCCAACAGGATCATCCATATGAAGACGGTCATTTCTAACAGAAAAGAAGTCTTCACCTGATTGTAACGACAATGACATCTGGTTCTATGTCGTCTAAATAAAAATTTAAAAAGAGTTTTGTTTTATCAATCGAATGCCAATCGTAGTTTTGACCATTTTGAGTTGATACTGCGACAGAGGTCGCCACGAGTGTGTTTACAAACAGAATTCAGCGGTTGGAAGAACCCTTCTTGGTTGCTTTTGAGAAAGACCCAACATCTTATTTGATGTGATTGCGTAAGAAAATCAACTCAGTAGAATTAGGAAAATCCATTTGTTAAATTAAGCTTATTTTCCCAAATTAGGACAGTAGTTACTACATAAGCATGTCATGGGTGTGTCTAAAACTTCTACAACGTTGGTACTCGTGCAGGGATGTACGTCGGTACGTGGCTAGCGGCTCTCCCACACCACATGGAGTAAACACTCCGAACTACCACCTCTACTATATCCTACCCCTAATGAAAAACGCCATAGGCTTAACATGGGATTCGTTTAATTCACGGGTGTGACATAAAGTGTTGTTTATGCCACTACTTTCTGATACTGAAAAAATATGGAAATGGGGTAGGATAAAATCTAGACGCCACTCGTTTGAGTTTGAGCTTATTTATGCCACTCATTTTGGGTGGCTCCGTAATGTCACTCGTCTTCTACTCGTGAAATTATGGAGCCACCAAAATGCGTGGCATAAATAAACTCAGACTCAAACGAGTGACGTCTCTTCATATTACCCACCTACACCATTTCTCAACAATTCCATTGATTGATATTCAGGTTATTGGGTCTGCCACGCCCACCTCACAACTTTGCTGTTTATTCCAAGTTATGAACATCTCTACTACTATCTTACATTCCACACAGTGAGAAATCGAAAGAAAAATAACAAATACTATATGACATTCCACCTCATGTCAAATAGAATTGTTCAACCGCCGAGCGCTGGTCATCGTGCCATCTCTGATCATTGCCACCACTCATGGTGGATATATATAGTGACTGAATGATATCGGACGATCGAGGCTCCTTAATTCATTTTTTATCATGTATCAGTCCACTTTCTACAAAAATGGACTCCCATCGGTTAGCAAAGGGAAAATACAATAAAATGATATATGTATTCTAAAGTTGATAATTCAAGCAGTATGAGAAACATTCATATTACTATGCCCAAATGTACTTTGATTAGAATCATTATGCTAATGTATATTAAATACTTCATTTACTACCATTGGCATCATTCATAAATAAATACTTTTACAGGTAGCAGTTGTTCTGTTAGAGTATATATATATATATATATATATATATATATGTATGCAGTACAATAAGACAGATACTATGATGGAATCAACTTGAAAGATGATTGTGACGGCATCTTCGATTTCAAGGTTACGATAATTTATCATGAAATGGTGCCGACGTTCCATACATAACCAATGGTTACCTTAGAGCTGCGGGTTCTTGGGTAGCCTTGGTATGCTCGCTGGAGTACCTGTGCGAAATTTATACATTTCTGTCTTCTTTTGTGTTTCAAATGAGGGTACACTGTGCGTTATTGTCAGGAAGTCTTCTGATTAACTAAAGTCAAAATGGAAAAGTAGGAATAGAACATGCTGGAACAAGAAATCTGAACATAACCGAGGAATAAAAAGGGATACACTCCTGAGGTTCAGAATAGGTCCTTTATATCAACAAAAAGAAAAATATTTTCTCCAACATCCATTGAAAGATCCTTTCTCTTTTTTTTATCTAGGTATCGGTATATCAATATCATCTGGTTCTGTTCCAACTGGCTGGCCATGAGCAATTCCTGTTACAATCCCTTCATCTATGGACTGCTGAACGTAAGTATTTCTTTTATTTTGTTATAAAACTTAATATCTTATGCCACCCAGTTTATTACATACAACAAGGGAGTGAATTTGAAAATTGGATACTACAGTATAGTTATTTGATACATTCACAGGAAAGAACGTTTACTATTAATTGGCAAGCTCAAAAAAGGCTTAACAAGGGATTCTATATTAGAATATATGATCTTTGAAGCGTTATAGAGAGATGTGTTAAAAAATCCTCTTCTATGACTGTCTTCATAATTCATGAATGTGTATCATTAGGTCTGGCACCCACCAACGCCGATACTCCCCGGTAGACCTCCCGATACACACCGATACCAAGTGACCAAATCGTATCCAAGTAGGAGGTCAATATCGTAACGGATCAGTGTGTATCGGTGAGCGTCATAACATGTTAGGAGGGTACTATAAAAGGCGTATCCCACTATCACGATTTGAGCCTCCGACACACTACGATAGCCTTACGACAAGTGTTCCGATGAAAAATTGAAATTTTTATCGGAAGGAACGGGTCCATCATGAAAGTTAAACTCGTTCCTTCCGATAAAAATTTTATTTTTTTCATCGGAACGCTTGTCGTAAGGCTATCGTAGTGTGTCGGAGGCTCAAATCGTGATAGTGGGATACACCTTGAAAGGTAATCGTGGTCCCGATGTCCCTCACGATGCAGGCAGTGCATTGATACATGACTTGATATAGCATAAATACATGCTCCTTTATAATATCAGAATTAATGCATCTTTATAATTGATACTTTCCCAGTCAATACAAAATAATATATAAGTTTTGAGATATTAAAAATTCAGTTCTAAGTTAAAGCATGAAATGATCGATTTGAGACCCTGATCAAATGTCACCAAGATTTTCCGTTGATTATTTCACATATATTCTTGTTCAAATGCATCGCCGATACACACCAATATGCACTGATAGGCCACGACAATCGACACATGTTGGATTGTCGTAAACACCTGGCAATACAGAATTTTTATCGGGAGCATCATCGTAGAGACCTGACGAACTGCTCCAATATGAGCTACTATTCCGCTACGATTTTGGTTTTGTATCGGGAGGTCATAGTTGTAGCGTATCGGCGTGTATCAGAGGCCCGATGGACCCCTCTTATGTAATTATGTAATTCAGAGATTAATTTATGTTGTCATATTCCAACACTAGTGTTGTCATAGAGAAATGTACAAACTTTAAAAAATGTAGTTCATATATACTTCCATTGTCTGCCCTTCATTTCCTGGTATTAATAGTAGTTTTACACATGATCATTGAGTTACTGTTTTATCTACTACTTCGCGTTGTTGTACTCCTGTGTTATTCATCTTTGCTGTTTTCGTCCATGACCTCTATATCCATACTAATCCTCTCATGTATGCTCCCTACTTCTTGCAGGAGAAATTCAAACATGCTTTCCGGAAGCTGTTCCGGACATGTCCGTGCCGCTGCTTCCGGCGGGACCCCTCCAAAGAGCCTTTCACTGAGCATACGGACGTAGGCAGCGTCCGGAAGGCGAGCTACGTTATACACGACGAGACGCGCATCCATGTGAACGGAGGCAAGCTGCGCAAATACATGCGGGTCAGCCGGACCGACAACAACTCCACCGACCAGAGCTATTTGTAATGCCCGTCTCATGCACGCGCTGCTGAATGAACACTTTCAAAGAATCAAGCGGACACAAAGGGAACTAACATGCGTTAGGCGTCACGAACCCGCCTCAATTCAGCCAACGTCCGCTCGGAGGCGCTGCCGTGCATAGCACGCTGTGACGTCATAAAGGACGCAGGCCAAAACAAACTTGGATTGTCGTCAGGCATAAGTAGGCAGTTCTCAGGTGCCTTAACCAGCGCCAATCAAAACGGAGTAGGAATTTCTACACAAGCCGATTAAATGGTCAAAAGACCGCGTTGCATTCCAGCTGTGAAGAAGAGAGATCTCAAGAGTATCTATTCCAAACCTCAGTATGTACTGGGGTTAAGGAGCAAGCCAGTTCGGCATAGTTATTGTGCTGATGTTTCACCTATGTTTCCCCTCGTGATAAGTGGCGACCCTTAATCGATATGTATAGACTTTGCTTTAATGCATTAGTTTCCTCTGAACGATACGCGAGTTTCACCATCTCAGATACCCTAGCTGAAAATACCAAAACATCCTGCGCTGGTGAATCGTCTTGTAGTGGGTGACCGATGTTCGAAGTCAGCTCTAGAAGAGACAGGACGAAACCTTCACTATTATTTTCATTAAGATGTCATGCAGAAAGGGAAACAGGAAATGGGCACCTTCCTGCTATGGCTCCTGGTTAGGTGCGGATTTGACAGAAATAAAGGAGCGTTCAATAATTATGGCTGGCTAGGCACAGTTTTAGGGGGGCCAACTTTTTGGGGGGTATTCCAAGGAGGGGCCAACTTTTTTCTGAGTATTTCAAGTGGGCAAACTTTTTTTCAGTATTCCCATAGGGGCAAACTTTTTTCCACTATTTCTGCCGGGGGTCGATGTATTTTTAGCTAAACAATGAGGCAGACTCGCATATTTCTGTTTAATGACAAGAATTGATATCTGTAATGAAATATATTCATAAAATATCACAAGAAATCAGTTGAGTTGTGCTACTACAGTAATAATTTACATAGAAGGTAACTATAGTTGTATCACTCCCTGGAGTTGAGTGTCTATTATTACAGTCCTGTTCTACTATTGGGAGCTGAGTGTACACCCTCCTTCGGCCTGACTGACCGATGTGGAGGTAGACAACAGTGGACAAACACTAGTACATGTGTCCCAGAATCAAGATCAGTCTCTTTAAAGGCTTGATTCCATATAGCCGATTTCCCTCCCAATGTTTTCAAGATGTTCTCCACTTCTGTTGCTGATGCACACACAGACAGAGGCCAGACATAGGCTAGTTTTGGTGCCAGGACCTAAACTGGAAAACATCTTGACCACAAAAGTTGCAGCAGGATAGGCTTCGTGCCGAACTCTGAGACTTGTTGGCAAAACTCGCATGAGGCTATGACCAGTGTGTGCCAAAATTAATTTTACAATGGCTTTGACAGCTGAAATAATGTATTTTAGGTATATAGTAATGAGAAAACAGTAAAACTGTTAATAATCTTCTGATACCTCACCTGTATTCCCTGAGGTTTAAAACCTGGTCTAAAGAACACAGGTTCACAGATATTGGAAGATTACTCCACAGGAATACCGTTTTATCATCTGCCTACTCTAGTTGGAGATCCTCAAGGCAATGAGACAAAGTAGCAGCATCTTGTATAGTAGCAGCATCATGTAGAAATACTATTTAAATGACATGATGACTACGACTGGGAAAAGCTACTTGATTAAGGCAAGCTTGGCAAACTGTCGGTAGCAGTATTATCTATACATACTTGGAACACCATAAGTTACCTATTACTGGCAAAAAAAGGAAGAAATCAAAACTATTGTAGCATATGTATCACCAGAACTCCTCAACAGTCAAATTGAAAGCAGTGTACAATCTTAGCTTGAGGATGACAATGAGCCTGAAGAGATTGTCATACAAGAAATATTTTCATAAGATGATTATTTCTCATCAGATGAAGAGAGTATGTTCATGACACAAATAACTCCTCAAATGACAAGAACCAGGCATCAGCTATACACATACCAATATGTATCATCAGAGGTGTGACCACTACCATATACTTTGACAATTGACTGAATGTAACTAGGTTTGTTCTAAGGTAAAGAAGGAAAACCTCATCGGATAAGGCCACATCATGGTAGCCGCCCCTGTGTTTTAACCTTATGGGGGCAACATTTTGGCATTCCAATTGGGGTGGGGCAATCTTTTTTAGGGATATTCCAGTGGGGGCAACTTTCTTCATTATTACCATGGGGGGCAACCTTTTTTTACCGATCGGTGTTCCAAAAACTGTGTCCCCATGCCATAATTACTGAACGTTCCCTAAGGCTGAGCAAATATTTTCATACAGGTGTTGTATTAGGGAGATTCTCTGGCGGCCGGTCCAAACGGGGTAGGGTGAGTGGGGAGGCAATGTTGATCAGGAATCCCCAGTCACGCTTGAATAAAAGGAGGCTACAGAATACCCCAATGGGTTGACACCAGCTGTGGTTTATTACTGAGTAATGTGAACATTGATAGATAAAAATGATAGTTGAAATGTGCCTGTCTGTGTATCAGGGACCTGTCGTCTTGTCATGCTACACACCGGGGCTGTTCATCCTGCATAGTTCGCAAAGGACCACATACCATGTCATTTGTAATTTATTCGGGTAATACTGATAATATATGTCATCTTCCCTCGGTACTCCCTACGCCAGTGTCCCTCCCTTCCCCTAATGGATTTTGAGTGCATGCAAATGTCTTTCTATATCTGTATATATCACGTGGGGAATTCGATGGTCATGAATGATGGTTATGAATGTCTCAACCACAACTTCATAGACCGACCAACTGTGTTTCCTCTAATTGAAACAGAATTCAATAACTGACTGGTTTGATGAGGAGAGAACGCCAGCATTTATTTACACACTTATTTACGGTATCGATATGAGGTAAGCATTCTGTGTTTGTATCGTGGTATAGTAAGCATATCTTGACCTATGTCAGACTTAGTTTTGATTAGTGTCTGAGGGGATTTGTGAACCTACAGGTCGTTGGCATCTAAGTATGGAAAGAAGCATGGTCTGTCTTTTTTTACTTTTCCTTATGGATTGACATCACACATCGCCATGAGTCATCAGTTTTCGCGTCTCTAGGAAACGCCTGGTTGATCATCACTAATCTGTATCTGCTTTGAAGTGATGTGATTTTTGTAAGATATATATATATACATAAATATATATATATATATGTATATGTGTACATATGTATACATATATATCATAAACTATGCCAGTGTTTATCACGGATCAGACGCATTATGTTTTTCTAAACATTATAACAAGTTGAAACCTACTAAAGTGACATGGTATCGTACCAATGTTCAACAGGCATTATTATTGGGTTGTGGTTAGTTTGTAAGGTGTCACATTCCCGTTGGTTGAGAATAATCGCGATGGACAACGTTGAAAGTATTTGGTCAGATGCTCTGTCGGGTGGCCTGCTATTACAAATAAGGTAATATGGATGTTGACGTCTGTGGTAGCCTTTATGGCTGTGTATGAGGAAGACTGTGTGACTTGTAATCTGTGGTTAAAAGAATTAAAAATTGTTTCTTGTGCCACATAACTCTGCTCCTTCTTTATTTCTTCTTGATTTCAATCGTTAAAGGCCAATGTTGCATGATAAACTTATCGCTGAGTACATTTAATTATTTATTTTCCCTTCATTAAGGGTAAAGTTGACAGAATATATGCGTGTTAGATTCGGAATAAAGGTCACCTGGTAGAGTACATAAAGCCGTGGACATACCAAGCAGGAAACGCAGCGATCTCCCACCGACGATTTAGCTTCTCAGAAGCAATAATCAGGTGAAGTATGAAATAATAACTATCATACGTGCCAATATGTGTTGGCTGGCGATTTCGGTTCCAACGGCATGAAATAAACAAATCAGCCGGTCCTCAGCACATAATATATTAAATATAAAACGTCTTGAAATGGCGACGCGTATAAGAATAAGGCAGTTAGTGAGCCTTTAGTGATTTCTAATCGAGGGCTTTTGTCTCATAGAATGAGCCTGTCTGTATATCAGGGACCTTTTCTATGGATCTTATTGTGTCTGTGATTGTGGTGAATAAAATATTATGTTTGCACTGCCCTAAACCACAGTGGATATCGGTAGACAGTGCTGCAATGCTGCTAACGATGGAAATTATCACACTCAAAACATGTGAATGTCTTAAGCTCTCCCTGGTTATCACATGTATAGATAAACGCAATCCTCCTACATTCCTATCACTGAGGTCGATAGCTGGGACAGGGACATCCCTGGGACAGGGACATCCCTTAGCAAAACTTTCAGCTCTATGATTTGGAGGTATAGAATTCGAACTTGGTCAAATGTAGGAACTTACCTCGCATTTCACATCCTGTTATGGGATCATTACTTCTCGAGTGATAGATGATTTATCAATACCAAAATCAAATACAGCTTATGTTGCTCTCTCTCTTTTGGCTCCGGACTTCACTCGGCTTCGCCTCGTGATATCACTATGCCAAACTCCAGTCATGGCATACAGTGGCCAAGATTGAAACTCATCCAGTTTTACCATAATATATATATTCCCACAGCGTAATGGGGCAAAATCCCTTCCCTGTCCAGCGAGCTTCAGGACCCCGCCAGGTGTCGTCGCCGCGGATCTATTGTGGTATCATATCAGCAGCGCCCAGGCATCAACATCCTAAGCGCTCTAGATTTAGAGCACTCTTGGAAGACTCCTAATCGATTATTAAAGGAAACGCCTCGAAAAAATGTGCTTTATATGATATACGAGTCTGGTGTGCTGGTCACAACTATATATTCTACAGGCTATTTTTGTTATATAATCATATTTTATACGTAACATGACCCTGTTGAGAACATGATACACATAGGAGACTTATGGGTGTAGTAGTTTATTTGTTTCCCACCAGGGTGCACCACCGCCAGCATAACTCTTCACTGAAGTGAGGGCCGAGATAAAAGACGGTAGTCCAAGCTTCTCGTTTCCATACCCGTAACTTGGTATACCTGTCGTATATCACCAGGGACTGGGGAGAGGAAAACATTGATTATGATAGCTTCCCTTTTTCATTTGATATTCTGATTGTCATTTGACACAATGGCAATGCAGACCTTGCCCTACTGCAGGGCCTAGGAGAAAGTACATGATTATGAAATTGGCTGAGATGAAAAACATGTATGCATGGGCCTTCCCATTCATTTTTAGGAACTGTAATCACTAGGAAACCTGAACCAACATTGTTGTATGCCATCTAGCATCTGGAAGTATTATCGTATATAGACATTGCTCCCTCGGGGACTGCCAGCAATATAATGCCCACCCGCATGGTTGGCCCCAATGACGATTACCACCTAGACGATTGACGTCTGATACGACTTCTTCCGAACTCCAAACTCAGCTCAATTTAAGCAGACATCAAATCAGAATATGATCTAATTCAGCAGATTTGCTATTTTGCTGAATATACCGTAACCTGATAAATCTATATTTCCATAGTCTACTTCAGAACTGGACGTCACAGTTAAAATTATGACATACTCAAAATGACAATTATAGTTGCTTATATAAGCAAGCAATACTGACTTGATACGTCTAGGTTATGCTGAAGTCTCATTCTGAATGGAGTGTCTTAATCATACAATCTGTTGGTGGTCGCCGGCCGCCGGCCAGGGCCAATAGCCCATTTTGAAGCTGTTCCACCAAGATATTGTGAGAACCACAGAGAGGCTGGCCGGGCGGCCGGGCATTATGAGCTCAACCTCCCCCGCAAAGCACCGCCAGCAGAAAACTGTTTCATTTGACTTTAGGTCCCCGGCCAGCCGGCCGGGGTGCCGAGAGTGACAGAGAGCACGCCGAGAGCTGTTCCCGGGATCTGCAGTGACCGCTCGCCCACATATACTACGATACATACCGTCAACATGGCAGCCTCGGGAGGGGTACTCCTACGACCGTAGACCGAAAGTTTTGATGGTTGCGGTGATTTGGATTGAATTATAGCACCAGAGCGTACCATACACATTCATAACATCAAGGAGTAGCTTTGTTTACTTTCATTGTTTGATTGACTGCATAATTCCGCAGTTATTTGACTTAATCTGACCATTCCCGTACAAATCCTGACCTGTTGGCATGCTGCTCTGCTCGATTGATGGTTTCGTAGATCCAGAGTGGCACAGTGTATGGAAAACCTCTCGCTGCGCCGTCTTGTGTGCGCCTCTTGGCTGTCGGGGGGTCCATTTGGTGGAACAGCTCAAAGAATTTAGAGGATTAGGGGCAGCCGGCCCCGGCGGCAGACATCGGCTGGAGGGCAAAGCCGCTGAGAGCCTTTATGGTGGAATAGCCACTTTAACATATCTCTATACAGGTGCAAAGGGCACATCCTGTGCATTGGACTTCCGGTTTATTCTTCTATGGATTCAAGTGTTTGAAGATCTTTTACGAACTCCTCATAACAAGCAACAAAGCGTTATGACCAAATATCAAGGTGGCATCCATCATTTTTAGATTTTCTGACAGACGAGTATTTCTGGTCTCTCAGCCAATCAGAATGTGTTTTATCTTCAAATCTTCAATGTGTCTAGGTTTAAAAGGTACACGTCATACTATGACAGAATTAGTACACCCCCAGCAGCAGTGTGTATTTACACTGAGTTTGTGCATAAGTATAAAGTAATAGATCCAGGGAATAGCATCAGAACACTAAAATACAAGCTCAAGTACAAGATCTATTCGAGACATGAGTCTTGAATGTCTGATTCAAAAAAGGTTGATTGTTCAATGTCAAATCATTCTTCAAATCTCTCGGCCTCAACGGTCCCCAGACCCAGCCGCGAAGAGCAGCCGATGGGCAGCAGCCAAAGCCCGGACATGTGTGTGGGCAGATGACCAGGCCAACCAGGTCCTGCCCCAACCCTGTCAACAAAATGAGGTATGTACACAGGAGACAACCACATCAATAGGAAATCATCGTAAGGCCATCAATATTGCCTGTACAGCCAGTAAGATCAAAGATATGTCCGACTTGCAAACTGATCTCTACGCCGTATATGTTTGTTGAGCGTGAAGGAGTACATACCCTAGCTCAAAAGCCAGACAATAGAGCCCTACTAGGGCCCCATTAGGCCCCCTAGAATGTATTAGTACCTTCCTGGCTCTAATGACCGACAACAAGGCGCTGCACACTGCGGACACATGTTCCGGCATTCACACCAGTTCTCGGTCAATGCACAGGCTCAGCTGTGGCCCGGCGTCCACAGATGGTCCCACCATGTGTTCAACCAGATTGATGTGGGCCGTCCATCCTGGGCCGACCAAAGCCATATTCAGGAGGAGAGGGGGTGGCTTGCAATGACGGCGCCCTCTACCCAGGCGACTGGTCTCGGTCACATGGTCAGGAACTCCCATGCCAGGAGTACAATTCGGAGAGTAGAGGGATGCCACCTCTGTAACAGCCATGATGACAACAGTGTGAAGTAGCCTTACTTATCTCACCCCGGTATTTTTCTCCATAGGCTTAACATTAGGAACTCGTACTCCACGGTCGTGAAGTTCGTGTACCCAATACTCAATGGCTAATTTGGTGATTCATTTTATCAATAAATGATGTTATACAGGGGGAGATAAAATCAGAAACCCACTTGATGAAAATAACTTGCTCCCACTCCACCTTGTTTGACTACAGGGTAATTCACTCAGCTTCGCTTCGTGAATTACTCTGCAGTCAAACTCGGTGGAGTATGGACCAAACTATTTTCATCTCGTGGGTTTCCTTCTAAATCTGTGCCTCCACAGGGAAACACTTCTCTGCATGCCTGTAACTTTAAGATCAACTTCGGCCTCACTCACTGATATGACCACCCCGCTCTCGTACCAACACCCGCGCCCAGGAAAACTCCACAGGTCGGGCACATCATTCATCCTCAGCAGCCAAAATTCAGACCAGAGGCACCTCACCAGTGAGTAAGGTGCCACGGCAGCTCCCCACTGTGTACGGTTACTGGAGAATTCGACCCGAAACGAACTCGACCCCTAGTTGTCAGGAGAACTCGACCCGTTTTGGAGAAATCAATTGGAGAACTCGACCCGTTCCAGATACTTATTTCTTTATATACAGGTAAAGGGTCGATCAGTTAGCTTATAGACGAATAAACCAGTGCATATAAAAAATATGTCCAGCTAGGTATAGGGGTAGGGTTAGGGTTAGTGATAGGGATAGGGTTAGGATTAGGGTGAGGCAGTCAACACATATCCACCACATGACCATGCTGCACATGTGACATCGCCACCATGTCGTGGAGCAGTGGACAACACTCACTGTCCATTCAGTAGAAAGTGTTATTGAAGCATTTCTACTGTTCACGCGGAAAATAATACCATTGATTTTGACGCTATAAGGAGGGTCTGGGAATCTGGAATTTACCGACCCAGAGGCCTTTGCAGCACATGGGCAGTCTGTGTGGCCCTGCCTCTCATCCGTTGAGCCAGGCCCATATATGTGAAGCCATTAGGATTACAGGCCTGTCAAACACCCTCAGCACACAAAAAACCCTTCCAACAGATCTTGGCCTCGAGGCATAGGAGGCATACCTTTCCACCATGCCAGGGAAGGAAGAGCTTCTGGAGTCCGTCCACTACCGGTTTCCCTTTGTGTACCTCGGGCAGGTCAGCAACAGCCAAGGTCTCCCCACCCACCCGAGCACCACCAACTATCTGGCCCACCTGGACTCATTCATTACCAAAGAACTGGCCCATTCCTACCTGTTGGGCCCATTTAGCAACCAACCTTTCACCCCACGTTGCCATGTTTCACCCCTCATGTCCCAGGCGTGGTTCTAAGACGCCGGCAATCATTATGGAGATGATGTTTCCTTATGACCAGAGCGTCAATTCCTTCATCATTATAAACTCTGTTTATGGCATGGCCTTACTCTCAATGAATTTGTTTCTCGTCTTCTTATGGCAGGACTGGTCCCGTTCATGTCATCAATAGATATTTCCATTTTTTTTTTTTTTTAATTATTTTACACCAAGAAGTGTACAACATCAGGCCTCTGCAGCGCAATTATTATGGCCGTCCAAAAGAACAGTTACATTACGTGCGTGTGCCTATAAGAACTTTCGATATGACCCATTTTACTGGCCATTGCTCTACTTCATGTTGGGGATAGGTACTTGTTTATAGTGCCAGTGCCTCATCCTCCCACGTGCAGTGCCCATACTCTCCCGTAAGGGCAGCACAGTAGCCATGTTCCTGGACAATCTTATAATTCTCTCCCCGGATGGGACTTGTGGCCTATTCTGGGAACTCAGCCTACCTGAGGCTCAGGATAAGGCTCAGGAACTGAGCTAACAGGTCTCCTGGCTCAGCATAAACATCAACGCCGCCTGCATGGCCTTCTCCATCCCTGAGGACAAGCAAATTAAGGAAGTGCTAACACAGAATAACAAGTGAGGTAAGCTGGGAGATATCATGAACGGTATCCGCAGTGTGCAGTGTTCCTCATATATATATATATATATACATACGCAGTATTGTATTATACGTTACAGACCAGAAATGAAGGTGATTATTATCTTATATCACCCGGGGTTAAACAATCATACTGTATACTGATGTTCAAATGAAGTCGAAAATTCCCTTGATAAAGGGTACTCATTGTAAATACCATATATCACTGTTCATGTTAATTGTTCGTCGACATTGAATTGGAAGAACTATTGTACTAATAGAAACTCACAAAAGACATATATAAATCAACAAGAAAATGTCTAGCTGCCATTCCCTGGAAGAGGTCCTTGACGAAGAGACAACTCCACGCTCTCCTGGGGGAGTGGGACCGAGGTACACAAGTTGATGTCTTCTCTCACAACCTCGGGACTGTCCAGTCCCTCACCTCACCCTTGCCGAGTGTGCCCACCAGGCGTGGATGGTCAAGGCATGCCTGCAGGGGAACCTGGTTCTTATCTACATACCTGGGGTCCAGAACACCATTGTGGATGCCCACAGCCATGCACACCTGTCTCCAGATGCCTTTGAAACCTCGGCATCACTAGTTGACCGGCACGCCCTCATACACATTATGCCATGCACACACTTCCTTCGTGCCCTGCTCCACCTCACCTGTCAATCTGTCCAGCCGTCCAAGGCTTATGCCACAGGCACGGCCGCCAACCATCCAAGTATCGTCATCTGCCTGCTTCCCCGAGAGAGGGGGACCAAGCATAACACAGCGCCCCTGTCTTGCTGGTGACACCCTTGTCCGTTGTCCACAGCCTAAGTGCCACCACCCACCAGTCAATGTATGGGTGGCGCCCCTCATCTCACTAAATGTGCTGACTCAGCGAAATGAGGCACTACTGCCCTCGACCCTAGCTCTCTTACTTGGGGATATGATGACCATGCCCTTCAATGTTACCCTGGGACTGGCAAGATCTCGCTCCAGCCCACTATCTTCCTGGACCGGGAACCAGCCATCACGGATCAGCCAACAGAGACTGTGACTCCCTGTCATTCTCTACCTCATAATCCCTTCCCCCTCCCTTTCCCACTGTACTGGCACTTCTTTTTTTTTTCTTTTTTTTTTGTACTGTAAAAGGGTACATACAGATGACCTCTGCATAGCAGATTTTCAGGACATCTTTTCACGTGACGAATTACAGAGTGTAGCGAGCATTAAACAATTCTGTTCGCTTAGAGAAATTTATACAAGGTGATGATGTTGGTAATGGAAATGAATTGTAAGATGAGTGTAACAAAATCCCCGATCTCATTGAGACCAGCGTACTCGATTTAGGCAAACCCAGTAAGCTAGTTCACTTGTACCGCTCAAAATACTTCAGCTTCACATGTTTTTTGAAAATATAGAGACTACTGTTCTGTATTTCAAATGGGAGTTCATTCCAGTAATTCATACTGTAATAAACTGGGCTTTTTCTGAAAAAGGACGATTTTGGCCTCTTTAATTTGATAGTTCTTTTATGCTGGGTATGTGTCATCGGTTCCTTCGTTACCTCAATTTCAGCAGCAATTTTCCTCATTAACAATGTTTTTAAATATTTTCTTATATTTTCCAACCTTTGTACTCGACATACCGCGTGCAAATCGTCTGTTGATCTTTCCCCTACAATACTTCTTGTACAAATGCGAAGACCCCGATTCTGTCCTACTTGTAGCTTGTTTCTTAAAGATTTACTCGCCCCTTCCAGAAAATAACCTGGATAGTCATATATAGGCAATATTAGGGTAGTGTAGATTTTAACACTTGTCGCTTCGTCTATATATTTCCTGATTTTTGCAAACCTAAACAGCCTATAGTTTATCTTTTTCAAGGTTTCGGTTACACATTTGGTCCAACTATGCGTTTCGTCAACTGTTATGCCCAAGTAGGAATTTGAACTACAATAAGGGAGGGCACTTTCGTTTATTACTAATCTCACCCGTTGTTGGACTTCTTTCACCTTATTTAATTGGCATCTTGATCCAAAAAGACATACCTTAGATTTATTTGTATTAATTTTCATAAAGTTTGTGTTACACCATTGGTCTAACAATTTTAAGTTTGCATTCACTTTGGCTTTTCTCTATATCATATATGATTATTCATAATATTCTATCATATTAAATAGTCATCATAATTGACTAATTACTCTATTTGGTCAATTATTGAATAATTATTGATAGTTAATAATAACTTCTCATTATCAATTGATATCAATAAGGACAACTAAATTCCTTATAATCATCTATAAAATCCACTCAAATTGTATTTGCTCAACTACGGCCTCCTTTCTTTCTTCCAGGGATAAAGGGTGATGAAAACATCAATGTGCGAACATGATACTTTATTGGTGAATATAAAGAATAACAATTGTATCTCATAAAGTGCCGATGTTATGCGATGTTCATCATAGTAATGACCGCAAATGAACGAACACTAGCTGAATTGAAGGTCCTTGTCATGTTTCTAGGACGTCAAGCTGTGTTTCAAATTAAGCCTTCATTCCTCATTAAGTAGGCTTGATTTAGACGTGGCTGCACTGAGTCTACAGAAACCCAAAGAATTTAATAAAGCAAACTAATTATAGAACTGCTTCTGCCGAGATGAAGCCGATGCAAAACTCGGGAAATTGTATGTTATGCCTGCAAATCAAGGTAATTGTCACCAGTACCTAATTTCTTTCGTCACTACAATTCCTATTTCTTTTTACAAAAAAGAAACAGGTGTCGGTGCATTTTCCTACTTCACCCATTGAAAGAATCCCGCCGCATCAATTTCATTCCTCAACTTGGCTATGGTGGTGTCATCTATTGGCTGAAGAGGAAATCTTGGTTGGCCAAGGTTGACACCAATTGCCAGTGCAAAACCTCGTGATGCGCATGCTGGAGCAAAATCTGCGACAGAAAGAACAGGTATGTCAATTCAATTTGATATCTTCATTTCAGGCTCAGTTAACACAGGTCCAAATTAAAAAAAATAGAAAATAATAAAGTTTTTTATGAGGTATTAGATGTAATAATATAAAACATCTGGACATAGGGTTATGTGCCAGTGCTTTCACATTTGTCAAATAAATCTTACACCGCTTATTAGAAAGACGGATCGCTGAAGCAAAATGTTTTGAGACTATGGTTGATATCAAGCTAAAACTTTACCTTCTTATTGTAGAACTAAATGATGGCAAGTTGCAAGTATAAGTCCAGCGAACATGCTTTTCAATGCGAGAGGGTAAAGTTCTGTGATAGGAAAGAACTTCTATCACCAATCAAAAGAGCGCCATCAGGCTACAGCGCAAAGAGGATAGCTGAGCAAAGTAAACAGACCCCAAAGTGGATAACGAAAAGAGATGAAATAATGAAAACAATCCTTAACCTAAAGTTTTGGCAAAACGTAGAGCTAAAGTCAGCGCTACTAGAAAGCCATCCCGAGTGCTAATTGAAGGCACCCGAGACAACTATTGGGGTGGGGGGGCAGACATCAACGACGACCTCTACGAGCTAGGTAAATACTACGGGCGTAATACCCTGGGAGTAATTTTAATGGAAATACGCACAGAGCTGCAGCGCAAAGAGGCCACCGAGCAATTGGTCACATGACCAGCTAACCCTACACACCACCAGTATAGTATAACACACTGAACGGAGCATTCAATAGTAACCGGTAGAACATGGCACACATAAGATATCTCATAGCGGGAGATTCCAGACTAAGAAGTATGAGACACCACCTTGCACACTGGAGAACCATTGATTTTCAAGTAGAATATTACCCTGGCGCCACTATACAGAGAGTGGTCCGGAAAACTGTTGAAGCGCTGAGGAGAAAAAGGGAAGACGCCCAGCGATATGATGCTGTGTACTTAATGTGCGGCATTAACAGCCTAACGAACAAAAACAGAATTACACATGAGATTACCCTGAAAAGTGAAGATAACAATCATATGACCGCTGAAATACTGGATCTCTTGGAAGATGCAACGCTTGCCATTCACGCAATTTCACCAGGCACAAAGGTAATAATATGCACTTTGTATGGACTTTCGCTCAGTGCGGCCAACAGAACGCGACACATAATACCCACCCAAAGGAATCTAAATGACCAAATTCGGAAGATTAATGAGGGGATTGCCGATTTGAATGATTACGAGGATGTGCATACTGTTTACGCCGCTCGAGAAATCCATCGCAACAGACCGCATCGTCAAACAGTACATAGGTACTACCGCCTATGTGATGGTGTCCACCCCGATACAAGAACCCAGAGAGGGATCGCCCGCCTACTGTCCTACGGAATCGCTAAAAACATCCATGATGGTTGCCACGCTTAGGATGCTCGGATGAACTGATGGTCAAATGACCGCTCAAAACAAGTACTATCACCAAGTGAATCAAACCGGTCAAATGACCATGTGAACACTTATACTGAGGTCAAATGACCCATAAAATCGGATGCTTAAAACCGGTCAAATGACCATGTGTATTCTACTGACTGCGCAAATTGAAATTTGTAAGGTCAAATGACCTACCTTTACTACTAGTGCACGTTACCAAACAAAGTCGGTCAGATGACCGTATTATTTTCTTTATCGAAAACCATGAAGCAAATGACTTTATCGGGAATATATCGCCTTTTCAAGAACTTTGATAAGAAACCGTACTCTTTACATTAATCTATATTGTGAAAATTATATATATATATTTTACATACATTGACTATACGAGTTTTATAATGACATTTTGAATATATACTTTAACATGACATGAACACTCCTGCAAGATACTAGATTATACACCTTTAATTAATATATGATTCATATGATATTAGATACTCAATATAACTAAAAGGTACTATATGAAGACTATCTGCAATGCTGTTAGCGAAAAACACTATATTACCTATATGTATCAGTATTTTTATATGGATCTAACTATGTTTTGGACTATTCAACTCATACATTTATTCATTGTTAAAAACGCACAGCCAATTGTAACTATGCCTTGGACTATAAGCCCAAAAAGGCTAAATTGAACAAACTAAAGTTGTATCGATTTTGTTATGCACTCTTTTTCCACTTATGTATTTATGTGAGTTTGGATTTCAATGCCATGACCAGTTGCCCACTATATGCTATTCTCAGGACTATAAATGTCTTTCATCAGTTGTGAAGAATTTTTGAAATTAAAGGGAGAACTGTTTCTGAACTTGAACGTACATAGTCTTTATACAAAACTTGATCAACTAAAATTAATTGCGGATAAATGCAGCTACATTACTATCACAGAATCGTGGCTGAAGGAAAAACATTCACCTAACCTACTCTACCTTAATGATAAGTTTCTCACTAGATTAGACCGATGCTATGAAAATGAAAAGACCGGAGGAGGAGTTGCCTTATATGCCCCAAATCGAGTGAAACCTTTCTTTAACATCATCCAGTAGTTTAGTATATCCAGCCCAGCCTATGAGATACTGACTTGTACAGTATGTGAACCAAATCGCAAAAAATTACTACTTATTTCGGTTTATCGGCCACCTCAAAAAAATGTGAAGTTATGCTACGATTATCTAACAAACATAATACACGATGAAAGATTTAAAAACTACGAAGTTTGGGTAATCGGCGACTTCAACGTAAATACCGAAACAAGAATGAGTGCCAAGTACAGATCTTTGCGTAGATTTCTCTTAATAACTGAACTCAAATACCTAGAAACAACTACTACCTTTGTAAACAGTAGGGGAAAAAGTACTATCGACCACTTTTATACAAATTGTAAACATATCCAAAAGAGCGGCAACTTGAATCTATATGTATCAGACCACATCCCCATATATGCCCTTAGGAAGCACGAAAGTACAAAGATTAAAACAACTGCTATAACAGGAAGAAATTTAAATAAAATAGACTTGCCGGAGAAAAAAACCAGACTAGATAAATTTATAATACCACGAAACATTGATGTAGAAGATGTGTTTCTATCGTTCGAAAACTATTTAAAAAATATACTTGACAATATGTGCCCAATAAGACAGTTCAAAGTCCAGACAAAGAACGGGGTGGAGTTACCAGCAAATATAGTATTGAAAATCAAACAAAGGAAAGATTTGTTGAAAGAAATTATGAAAACTAGAACATATAGGCCTGAGACACTTGCAAAAGTACGAAAACTCCGGAAATAAATAAATAAACAGATGAAGGCACATAAAGCAAAAGAAATAAACACAATAATTGACCAAAATAAAAAAGATGTTAAACGTTTTTGGCGGACAATAAATAAATACTGGGACCCTAAACCAAATGACTCATGCCCCCCTCACTTAGTAGGGAAAACTGTTGATGAAATAATGGATTTGGCTTCAGAAATGAATAACTACTTTACCATGATAGGAACAAACATCCTACAAAAACTCGGGCAAGACTACAATGATGCCAACGAAAGAACCGATAAAGAAAGTAATAATGGTATTGATACTGAAATAGAAACAAAGTTAGAAATAACCACTATCGGGTCAAATGACCTAGTGAAGATCATACGCGGCATGGACTCTGGAAAGGCCACTGGAATACCATTTATGAGTTCTGGACTACTTAAAACCATCCTAATAAATAACCCTGTGTTAATCACTAACCTTATAAACGGTGTACTAAAGAGCTCAACTTTCCCACATGCTCAAAAGAACGGAGTGGTCACCCCAATTCCTAAATCTGGAAACCTCGATCTATTTACAAACTGGAGACCTATAACAGTTATCCCTATGATCTCTAAGATTATTGAAAAAGTAATACAATATCAACTAATATCACACTTGTTAAAACATAAACTAATAAGTAGTAGCCAGTACGGCTTCATGCCTGGTAGATCCACCAATCAGGCGATATTCCACTTAACAACAGAAACCCATTCTGGAATGAACAAAGGTCTTTACAACCTTTGTACATTCGTAGATGCACAGAAGGCCTTTGATAGCGTTTCGCATGAAATATTGTACACAAAACTACAGATGATTGGACTAAACGATGATGCTTTGACACTTCTCAAATCATACCTGACTAACAGAACTCAGTCGTTGAAATTACATCAAATGGTAAGCCCCCAGAAGGAGGTTACCTGTGGAGTGCCTCAAGGGTCGGTCCTAGGGCCGACCCTATTACTTATCTTTGTAAACGACATCTTTGATATACTCCAAAACTGTACTGCCATTATGTATGCTGATGATCTTGCATTAATCACCAATTCAAACACGGCTGAAATAGCTATTTTTAAAATGCAAGAAGATTTAACTGCTTTAACACTATGGTGTCAAAATAACAAGATGATGATAAATACCAGGAAAACAAAGTTAATGTGGTTTGGAAGACAACCTGACATTCCAGCAACATTATCTTGCACTGTGCAAGGAGAGAATCTAGAATTTACTAAAACAATGAAATATCTTGGAGTAACACTGGACACTACCTTAAGCTATAAGACTCAAATAGAACAGACAGTTTGGGATGTGAGCCAAAATTAAATAAACTACGACTATTGCGAAGCATTCTAAATATTGAAGTAAGAAAGAAAATACTAAAACAAATGATCTTACCTAAATTAGATTATGCAGGCTTTATCTATCTGGGCAGCTCAACCACCAGCGTACAAAAGTTAAAAACCATTTTTAACCACTGTATGAGAGCAGCTCTAGGAACACAAAATATCAGGGAAACACCTATTGATACCTTATACCAACAATGTAAAGTTAGACAACTGGACTATAGATGGATGGTTCAACTATTGATGCTGATTAAGCAGTGGTCAAATGACCCAAACAACGTAAGAACTCAAACAAGATTAACTCGTGCACAAACAAAAAGAGTCTTGCATGTTGAGAAACCATGGTTAGAAAAATACACCTGTTCCCCTTTGTATCAGGGTATTAAGGTATGGAACTTAATACCTCACAACATACAAATGTTGAATGACAACTCATACTACAGGATATTTATAAAGGAGTTCCTGTTAAATAATCCCACAACTTGGTGAGATATTGGTTTTAGTAGTGGGTAGCTGGCACTGGTTGTAATTTACACTATATTTGCTGAATGATTGTTTAATGCAATCGACCAAACTCTATTTTTCTTCTATCTGTTTTGTCCTGTATCTTGTACCTGTAACCTTTGTACCTTGTCCTTCTGTTATGGATCTACCTGTAAAAACGCCCTTACAGGGTGAAATGTATTTCCTTACCTGAATAAAAAAAAAAAAAAAGTTATAGAAAGCAAACATTTACACAGCACAGCATTTGCTCGCCTGGGGACATTGAGAAGTATTATCATGTCTGGGGTGTCCGAATCTCTATTATAGAAACTTTGCGAAACTAGATATTATTTACATATTTAGACTATACATTAGGCGATGCTCATGAAATACTGGATCTTACATGTGTTTGAGCACCGGATAGATTAGGGGCCCCTTGAACAGCCTCCCTGCTCCCGTCCCTTCTTACTGCACTATTGCACTATTAGTAGCGCCACCCACACAGTTTGTCTCACATGTCTTAGATGCGACCTTCTTCATTAAAACATCTGTTTGTTTTTAAAAATGTGGAATTAGTTTTGATTGAATATATGGTTTTTTAACTACTACTAGCTGATATTCTGAAGACATGTATAAGTGATTTTGAAGTCCTGCAAACTAACCCAAGCTACAATGCATCTTAATGGTTCCAGCCCCCCTTACCCATTATAAAGGACACTTATATGTGGGAAAATATCCATTAGAGGGCTTTGATATTGAATCGGATGTTTTTCTTCCATCTCACCAGGGGCCATGGTTAATTAGACCCCCTTGAATAAGAGATGAATATTTTGGACATTTTAGATGTATTGATTCGTCTCTTTCCCATCAGAGGGCTCCACTACTCACTCTGGTATGCCTCTCCGTGATGGTCGAGCAGTATTAACAGGTTGTTGGACATAGTCACCGTGATGTCACCATAGTAACCCTGCTCTCAATAGACATAGTCACCTCGAAGAATAGTAGTTTGCATGGTTGACATGGCCACCATAGATACCATAGTCACCGATAGTTACAATAGTTAACATGGTTGTCATGGTTGCAATTCACGTCGTTCCATGCAGACTACTGTTTCGCAGTTTGAACCTAGAATACATAAGATATGTGGGTGCTATAGACACACGGATTATCTTTATTATTCAGAGATATTGACTCACCATATTTCCTTTTAATGATCCCAAGCCTAATCAAACGATTCTGTAAATATATCAACAACCAAAATGACAGTTAAAGAAACGAAGCTTACTTTGAGATGATTGTAGATATTTTTCTCTCTCATTTTGACATATTGTACCTCACCTTCCCTTGGGGTTTTGCTGGCACATTTGTCTTTTCATGATTGAAATTTTTTTTCAACGTTCATCATTACTTTGAGATGATGTTACATTATCATATTGTATATCGCAAGGGTATATTTGAATTTCACTTTTTCATTTGATCCAATTGTATCTGTTCACAAAGAGTGAACTCTCTCTAAATCTTTGATATATTTATACTCTATTATTACTTTATCATTTCCATTATAGAATATAGTTCTTTTTTTTCTTTTTTTAGATTTCTTTGATCAGGACTTGAAATGACCTGCCCATGCTGCACAAGCTATAAAGCGAGATGATAATTTACGGTTTGTACGAAACGAGGCGTTTATCTCAACCCTTGTACAAGTTAAGCCATAGGAATACCATTAGAAAAAAATACTCACTGATCACCCCGGTAAAATAACACTACTACGCCACGGCCCTGGCGTAGTGAATATGAGATGACGTCATATGAATTTGCTAAGTTTATATTAATTATTCTGATATTGTGATGCTATTTAATGTCGGAGAAAGGGGTGAGATAAATCCAGACTCGCACTCAAATCGTACGATTCTCGAATCAGTTCTATTCAATTACGCCAAGTTCCGTATGAACCGTAAATTATCATCGAGTTTGTAGCTTGTACAAGCATGGTGGGCCGTTTTATATTTACTATATATACCCAAATTCAATTAAATGAATAACTTAATTTGGCTAATCATTATCTAACTTTCCCGTGGACAGACAACAATGTAAGACGGAGTGGGAAATAAATATTTGTTGATGAGTAAAATGTATGATTGATATATATTTGGTATGAAAAGGTAAAATAGTAAAATGAACTACGTGAAGTACTATGTGAAACCATAGTTATGGTGACAGTACGGGGTAAATTTATGAGTTGTTTCGGAGAAATTCGTTCTGAACGAGCCGGCACGGCGAGTTCAGAACGAATTTCTCCGAAACAACGAGTAAATCTACCCCGTACTGGCACCATCACTATGGTTTCATATTATTATATACCTTAATTCGGTCTTAATTCGCTAAAACTGACCGTAATTCGACGTAGAAGTCACTTGGCACAACTCGCAAAGACGATGCGTACACTAGCAGACACGCCGGATGTTGATAACAGGAAGTGATCACCGCGCAGGCGTGAATACATTATCCCGCCGCATAAATTACCGCTCGAACACCCTGCTACGCTCGATCGTGCCATCGGACAGCTACACTCGAGCGGTGCAGTGTCTCCGCTACTTGTTGACATCGACGAGTCGCCCTCTCGGCCCGTGAACGTATCGAAATTGATATATCTCGCATATCTAAGCTATCTAAAGTGTATCATGTTGTTCGTTATTGTATTCCACCTCGATGTTTGATGTATTTTTTCACTAACTCGCTCCGTGGGTACTGTACGACGCCACAGAACTCGCGAAGTGAAGGGATCCGCCATTTTTGAATCTGGCACCTAGAATTCTGTTGTCGGCCTCTCGACCAATCAAAATGCGTTATTTCTTCAAAGGGTGCAGTCTGTCAGCCAAAGCGTGCCGGTGAGGGTCAAAGGATGCAGTCTGTTAGTCAAAGGGTGCAGTCTGTCGATACCCAAAGCCACCGGTACAAAGAATCACGGCGTACAGTGCATTCTGTGTACGATAACTGTACCCCTAGGAGCAGTACGTATTTACACTGATTTAGTGCATAGGTATATAATAATATGATGGAATAGATGTATCAAAATGTAGGGTGATGATGGGTGGGAATTTGTTTATTGATGTGGTGCGTATGAGTTGATGTTGAGGTGAGGAGCGGTAAGCGGGTGTTGTGTAAGGTGTGTAAAACCAGGTGGTGTGGTCGTGTTGAGCTGTGTGTTTGTTGCTGCCCACAGGTGGGGTGACAATGATTACCCCTCTCCTTTTTCAGGAAGATGGGAACGCAACTAATATTCTAACTAATATCTTAAATGATGTGTACGAAAGAGTGTTCCGTATTTTGTCATACGGAACATTCCCCCCCCCCCCCCAACGAATTGTAGGGATACCACCATCTTCAACAAGAAGGGACATACCGAAATCATTGTTCCTTTCCCTCAACAGGGAGGAAAAATGGAACAACTTTTTTAGTAACCGGAACACTGTTATACACTGTTAAACGATATCTATATGTGGCGAAACTGTGGGTATTTACAATTTATACCACATGGGCATATAGTAAAAGTTCTTATTTCTTGTAGAATTTGTTTATGTTTAAGTTACGAACCTGCCAAACCCTAGCCGCCTCCATGTCGCCAGCCTTAAAGCTCTTCTTGATAGCATTCAGGATGTGTCCACTGTATGAGTTGCAGACTGTCACTTGCACACCAATTGCAAGCCCGGATAAGAATATCTACGAGATTGATTTATACATTACACTTTGTGCAGAAATGTAAACAGAATAGTGGGTTTTTTTCTTTTAAATCTTTTCTTTTAAACCATTTCCACCAGCTATCCAGAACAAGTGGATATTACTGGAGCGATATCTGAGACGATTGCTATATGAGTTAATTGATATGGGTAAAGGCATGATCCCAAATACAAGTGCAAGGAGGCCTAATAGAACACAAAAGTGTCCTTTTAAGTGCTACTAAATGAGCGCTTTTTCAACACCCGCTATGATGAGGCTAGTGCTGTGTACTATCATGAAACATCACGAAATTTCATATGATTGTTTATATGGCATGAGTTGTCTTCGCGGCATGATGTCACGAAGCGGAGCTGAGTGATATTTGTAGCGGAAGACAACGAATGGCATATAAACAATTATATGAAATTTCGTGATGTTTAGATTTTATCCTACCCTGTTACATGTTTTTAACATCATATGTCACCAGTGGCATATAAATATTTTATGCCATAACCGTGGCATACAGTCACACCATGTTAAGTCTATGGAGATTAATATGAGGGGTAGGATAATATCATGAAACATCACGAAATTTCATATGATTGTTTATATGGCATGAGAAGATAACGAATGGCATGTAAGTGATTATATGAAATTGAGTGATGTTTAGATTTTATCCTACCCTGTCACATGTTCTTAACTTCATATGTCACCAGTGGCATATAAATATTTTATGGCATAACCGTGGCATACAGGCCCACCATGTTAAGTCTATGGAGATTTATATGAGGGGTAGGATAAATATCTATATCGTTACAACAGGGTTCACGATATCCGAATAAGGAAGCGGTGGCGGATTCCCTTCTAGCAACCTGACAATCTTTCTTTTAATCGCATCCTAAAAAGGCTAACCGCATTCCTGGACAGTTCTGCACTCCACGACTCAGGGAAACATGAGGAGGACTGTGGAGACTGGACAGAACCTTGATATAATCAGGATGTGTATCATCCAATTGTCCGGTAGTGACTTAACCTCTTACCTCTTCATCTCCGAGAACTAGGTCTACACTGTCACCATGCTCCAACATGACGCGTTGCATGCTGGATAGGTTCGGAGTGGTGTGTTTGACCCCACGCAGATTAGGAATTCTACCTCGGGCCGCGTGGAAGAACTCGTTACAGTCCACTGTAAGGTAATACAAACTAATTTGCCAGATACGATAAACCCAACATGTGGTGATCTTGTTGAGCCTAGTGGCTACTCAACTGATTTTCAAAGTACTTTGTCTAATTCTTTTCATCTGGTAATAAGTTATTTCCTACACAAAAGTTTGGCGAAGTTGTGGCATAGAGTATACACAGTATTGAGAATGGAAATACAAACATACTTGTGATCCCGGTGACCACGTCAATGTCGTACAGGTAGAACGGTGTGTTGGGAGCAGCATCGGCCACCTGTTTCATATACCCCACATAGTCCTCTGTCATGTGCATCCATCAGCATGAAAATAAAACCCATTATGTACGAATCTGAACTAATTCTAGTATGCAAAAGGAACTGAAAATGATTGTCCGTAAATATATGACGCCCAGAATTGATCAGAATTGTCAAAGAGACAACAGCGACAGGAAAATGTGACTGAGGGTCAAACTGCAGCAACAATGCCCTCGCACAGGTTGGCAGTTAGCACTATCGGTTTTTGGCTACCAGCAAGGTGTTATATGATGACTTGGTAAGGATGGCTGAGTGACCACTCTAACCTTCAGGCAAATGGTATTAACGCGCAGACCACGCAGGATTATTTGTGTGTTTTTGCTATTCCTTAGATGGGAAGCTGATTGCCCATGATATGCCAATATTCAAATAAATATTTCTTTAATTTGTATGTATGTATGTATGTATATATGTATGTATGTTGGTGATTGTTGTTTTGTTGATTTCACGATGATTTCTTGAGCATGTGTACTTTCATCATGGGTAATTAAGAATAGAAGAAGGAGCAAGTTAGAATGAGGGCAATTGTGACAAGTAGGTTCACAGGTATGAGATTGGTCTTCAAACGCCAGTTTAGTGGCATAGAGTAGTTTTAAAGTTTAGAAGAGTAATTTTGATCGACAGAAATATGGGAATTAAAGTGTAAAACAAGCTGCTAGGCCAATGACAATGTTAGTAGATATGGGAGAGGTTGTAGATGTGGCAGGGCGTAATAGCCAATCATACCCACTAGATTACTATGACCACCTTTCGAATGTGCCTGCTAACCTATTCAGAATGCTAGATCTGGGAGCAGTTGCCTAAACGGGCAATCGTTCAGGGGCACGTCTGATGAAAAAGTTTCTTGAATCAGATTTAATCAGGGAAATGGACACAAATGGATCAAAAGTTCTTAAAGCCGGAGACACAACAAACGAGAAACGCATCGAGTTCCGTAATCGCCAACACAAAATGGCCTGTACATGTGAGCTATTATTTCATATTTCACCTGATTATTGCTTCTAAGATGCTAATTTATAGGCAGGAGATATTCCTATGAAATAATATCTCACATACACGCCACTTTGTGTTGGCGATTCCAGAGATCGCTGCCCTCACTCGCTTCGTGTGTCTCCGGCATAAAGCCGAGCGAGACAAGGCAGCGATCTCCAGAATCGCCAATACAAAATAGCACGTATGTGAAATATTATTTCATAGTAATATCTCCCACCAATAATTTAGCGTATCAGAAGCAAAAATCAGGTGAAATATGAAATAATAGCTCTTATACAAGCCACTTTGTTTCGGCATTCCAGAAATCGCTGCCATTTTCGCTTAGTATCTCCCCAGCTTTAGTATATTAAATCGAAACATCGAAACCATCATGGGATATAATAGTTGTAGTACAGAGTAATTAAACAAATCTCACAGAATAAGTCGCTCTAACAAAAACTACAGCTGTAGACTGCCAGTATTAACCATACATGTGTTGGTTCGAGTACATTTGCATTGTATTTGCTGCATGCCTCGACTCTTAGAGAGACATGTTAGCCTTCCTACTCGACAGGAGGCACTACTTTCACCTTGATAAGTCAGCCTGTTCCGGGCATTCCGAATATTTATTCCCAAAGGCCCCATTATCTCTGGACGCCATTTTTCGCTACATTCTTTTGAAATTAAAAAATGAATTGGTTGTGTCTTTTTCGGTCCCACAGGTGTAGTCAATAACCCTCATTAAAGTTTCGTATTGTCCGTTTCATGTGACGAGGCACTAATTTGAACTGTGCTTTTAATGTTGCGGAGTAATATGAATGCTCCACTAACCCATTCGCTGGGGTTTGAAGTATGTAGCTCCCACACATGCTACAGCGTCAGCACCAATCTGCTCAGCATGGCGAGCCTAAAAGGAGAATTAAAGACATACCCTACAATTCACAGTGGCGCTACCTGGTGATTTGTAAATAATGACATTTATCAGATAGGTACTTTGATGCATATTAAGAAATCAAATGAGCAAAATTATAGTTTTGTAGAGTTTAATCCGTTCCAATATGTAAAATAAACCCAAAAGAAGAACGGTGACCTTTTATTAAGACCTAAGTGTGAAAAAAATGACATGGGTTGTATTCTATGAAAAATCTTTTAGAATTGCTATATATTCCATTGTAATATTATCATAAAAGCGCTCTCTAAATCAAAAACTAGTACGGTTACCCGCGATCTTTAAGTTAGATGTTTTCCACAAGACGTTGAGATTATCATATCAAAATTCCATGAAAATGACATAGACCTTATTATTTGTCAAGATAAATTGCCCGTTATTCCTTTAAATCTCTTTAGCTTCATTTCTTTAAACATACACGAATAGTACAATAGAATGGGTGTATAAGATAAGAATGGGCGGATGTTCTCGGTTTTTCATTACCATTTTAATTAACCATAATAAAGAGGGTTGAATAAATTACATCGCTCCAAAAATTGGTATAGATTATATGGTTGACTTAGGGATAGATAAGCTCTGACGACTTACTAGTTCCATTGAGTCTCTTGAATTGCCACATCCTATGTGGACGATGATTCCTTTAAGCCTGAGGGATAGCAGGTTGATATTATTCAAATCAATACGTCAGAAATATCATAAAACTGAAGGGTTATCGATTAAACGTAGATTGTTAAATTAGGATTATATATTGGTGCACCTGGAATGGTGGAGATTTATATCAAAAATACCTTGAAGGGAATTATTATGAATAATAAGAAACATCAATAATAATTAACTCCGAAGTCTTTCATTGTTTCTACGATAGAATACATAGTTTATGATATATTAGTAATTCCGAGCACATAGAGAGTTCGTGTTTTTCCAGTTCTTCCCACAATCCACAGCCAGTTCTCCCCCACCCCATCCCCCATTTGTAATCCTTTAAGCTCCTTAAGTCAGGGGTATGTTCCTGATGGCAACCTGAGTCCAGCTCGGATACCCGCTGGTCAGGCTGAGACAAGACCTTCTAGTGTACATATCAGCTACGTTACTTGTGAACCAAGTAGAAGGGCTACCGAGTCTGAATAAAGCGCATATTAAATGTACTATTAAATGAACCCTTGGCTACCGAAGATGGATATAGTACACATATTGTACTAGTTGAGTAATCATCCCTTGATGGCAGATATAATTTCACACCTCCTGCTATCTTACTGTAAACAGTCACAGCCTCATAGAGAGAGAGAGAGGGTTGGTGCTTGTATGGAATTCAGTTCATTGAAGTTGAATATTCTACACTAGTTGTAGGCGAGTGCTGATAATCATTATTGGCATATCTGACACACGTAGAATTTGCCTTTGTGTCACGTAAACAGAGTATACATTGATATATTTGTAATCTACATACTTTCCTTTGGCTTCGTTTACCCAGGTCTGAGCGGCCATCTTACGTTCATCTAGTGTCATGCTGAGTCCTTCACCAGTACTGCCATTTACTGTAATGCGAAATGCAACGGAATGGACATGATCACGTTGATCGGAGAAAAGAAATAGGTATCAGACAGTGATATGACCGGAGCAATTCAATGACGATAGTTTGTTAACATAGGGGCCGCGTTAGCTACCATTTGATACATTATGTCCATGCCATCACTTTTTCTTCTGAATTTGTGCCTAAGAGTATGTAGACTAAATAACATTGTGTTCTTCTTCAATTTTATTTTGTAATCTAACTTACTCTTCCAGAATACTTGAAAAGTGAGTTACTTTTCGATCAAAATCTATGAAAACGTCTGAACATTTGTATCCTCCCAATGTTATCATGCGACAACAACGCATGGCTTTATACACCTAGATGGGGTGCAACTTACCCTACATTGTGTCGAATTTAAACCATTTAAACCCACGGCCATTTGCAGCCTACATTCATCTGAAAGTGTCTGTAGTTCTCCGGTCGCATACAATGAAACTCTCATGAATCTCATCCTGGCAAACGTGTTGCAAATCATCGCTTTGTCGGCCGGTTCTAATGGTGTGGTGTAATCATTGCACAATTTGTATCCACCTGCATACAACCTTTGTGACAAGGGCATTGTTGCATTGCGCGGGGACTTCATAACTCATGCTATAGAGAAGCTGACAAGCTACATGAAGTACAGTTATGTTTGTAGTATTTGTCCTGTGTGAGTGTTATCTTATCAAAACTGAGATTGTGGTTGTTGAACTTTTTTGTTTTGTGCTACTGCAGCTGAGTTAATCTATTATCAAATATCTATGGCCTTATCTTATAGCGTCTGATTCTACTCATGTCGTTTTTATATCCGTACGTCGCCTGATGGGCACAGGATGTGTCATCACGTGACAATGTACCATTTCGCTATTTTAAGGTAGATGATATTATTATATACCTGTGGTAGTATACCCTATACATACGGCCTGCTCCTACCCCTGTCGTATTTATATCCGTACGACACCTAGGTGACGTACGGGGTATGTAGGTGGCGTATTGGGCATGTACGGCGGCAAAATCCAAAAACTCACCCAGAAGCAAGGTTAAAAATTGGATATTTTGAGGTATATAATAATAGAGAAACAGGCTGACTGTCTCCGTACGGATAAAATACGTGGTAAAATCGTCGATCAGGTGAACCTCTGCCTTCGGCATCGGTTCATCTGATCGCCGATTTTACCACGTATTTAATCCGTACGGAGACAGTAAGCCTATTTCTCTATGATACGAAAATTGGCCTACTGTCTTCCTATGTCAAATCACTGGGTGAGATTGTTTATTAGATACATGTATCCATATGCCGAAGACAGAGGGATATAAGTTATCGACAATTCTATAGCATATTTATGATGTATGAAGACAGTGCTGAGTTACAAAAGAATAAAGTTTGTCCCTCCGGACCAGGATACTCCCTGTAATTCAAAACTGTAAGTAATGAAATAGAGTTTTAATGATATCCAGGTATATAATAATGATAAGGAGACAGAATCAGGGTGCCTACATGAATTCAATTTTTCGTTATTCGTTGTGTTTAGTGCTACCTCATTCTCTGAACCTGGGGGCTGTTGAATGAACTACGAACGACAATAAAAGTATCGTAGAAGTGTCTTTGAGTCATAAATCTTCTATTTTGTCATACTACACTGAATGGATGGTATCATCCAGGACGTTGTTTATCTTTGGAGTTATCCTATCGTCCAGCACCAGGATCAGAAAAGAACGAACTTTATTCAACAGCCCCCTGATACATCTAAACACTCCAAAACAACTTAGAACAGATTTCATTCAGGCATCCTAACCCTGGCCCCATATACTTACCAAAAGCAAACGACACCCCATGGCCAACCATATGATCAATATAAGGACCAATCATTTCGTAGTTGACGTCCCTACAACAAAGGAATAGTGATTTTTCATATTCTACGTATTGTGATATTACAGCATCGTTGTGATATCACACCATTGGAATATCATATGCATGTCTATCGGAGGCATCATGATATCGATTATATTATTTAATTCTATCTATTCCCGTTAGTCTGTTCACTTTAGAAATTCTTCAAAAATCAAAATGCAGATGAAAACCCCTCCCCACATACCTCCAAGAGGAAGAGGAAAGCTTTCCAACAAAATGCAGATGAGAATTGCATGAGTTTTAATTTTCTCTCATTGGATCATATATCTATATCACAATATTGTCCTGCTCCTTACCCATTTTTCTTGAAGGGCGTGCAAGGAGCACAGCACATCCCATCAATTCGGAAGCTCGATATTTTCTGTAAATATATATGTCACAAAAACATGAATATATTATGTGCGATAATGTTTGAAGCAAGCATGGTTCATTTCGACAGACCTTACTTTACGGCCAGTCGCAGATCTGCTGATACCTTCAAAGACATATGTATCGTTGTTGATACATGAATATTGGTAAGTTTTAGAAACCTGGCCTGCGGAGGTTAATAAATGGCCTCCCAGCCCTAGACGGGTCTGACCAGTCGGCCTTACAGAGCTGGCTAAACCTCGCCAAGAAGGCCCGGCACATTTCCAAGGCCTCCTCCGTTCCACTGCTACGAATAGCCACCGGGAAGCCCACTAGGGTGCTGCAGAGTACAATAATGAACGAATAGGATAATGGTGCGACAAAAAATAAAGTTCATAGAAATATCATGTTTTCCTTGAACTACTGAATGAGGGGCAGGACCATCGTTAATACAGTGCATTAGTCAATCATATCGTCCATAAAAACCATGTAGTCAACCAGGGACGAAAACGTCAGCTAGGGACGAAAACGTCAGCCCGGGACGAAAACGTCAGCCTCGATACATGTATCATAATTACTTTACCCCTAGCAGCGGTATGTAACTATGGATTGTTCGCCAATGGGTATATAGGAATACAAATTCCCTGATAAACCATTTGCTATAGCATCAGCAAAAATATGGTTATGTTCTCTGACAGGAGAGAGTTGATCCTGTGTGCGGCTCATTCTTTTAGCTTTAGTACCTTCCTCATGTCAGCAATAGCCTGTAATTCCGGTGGAAAAGCTTTAGCTCGGGTGTGAGAGAGTGCAAATATCATTCAGCTACACCACAACAACTACTGTTTTCTATGAAAGGAACAGAAAAGCTGCATAATCCAGAGATCGGATAGTTCCTGACGCAACGTGTGTTCAGAGCATCATAAATGTCCCCAAAAACAAATATGTAAGATAGTGATTATCTTGATAGAAGCTGGAATTCTACATCCTCTGTCATTGTCCAATTCTCAGTCAGTCTGCTGTTACTACAAACCACCCAACCTGAATGATTGACCAGAGAGCACTCACTGCCCTAGCCACATAAATCAGATAGTCGCCAAGCCATTATATCAAGGCGTCACTGGCTACAAGGGCATATGGGGACATGGTTAGTGTGCCTGAATGAAATCTATTCTGAGTTGCTATGGTCATAAATATTCACCTTGTTCTTCAAACTCGATGAATAAACAACAAAAAGGCAAAGAACAGATGCAATTAAAGCAAACTCACTATGTTAATCTATTATCATATACCTGGAAATGCCATTATAAAACAAGTCACGTGGTACGGAGGGACGTATGAATATTACATCATCACTCAGTGACACACAGAATCCATGCTCCTGGTCCGTAAAAGTGATACCATCGCATATAGGTTTATGATAATAATAGCACTTATTCGTAGACCACCCGTGGCACAATGAGCCGTAAGGGTGTCCCTTCCTTCCCTCCGTGGATCCCGGGTATTGTTTATATAGCGAACCCGGTCCAACCCAACAACAGCGCTTCCGCTCGTCTAGTCTCCTTAACAGCGCCCCTGACACCAACTTGGCGCTGTTCGTCAGAATCCTTCTCTCCGTCATCAGGTCAGAAATCTGTTCAGTAGCACTCAGAACTATTTGTCTAAGTACCCTGAAGAGATACTCCCGGGATTCTTTGCCATTACCCGTCGTTCTAACACCTATAATGTATTTACTCTGGTCTATTATTTAGGTAATTACCAGATAATCTTCTCATTTGTATCAGTCTCAGGCATTGCAGTAATGGTCTGTCCCAACGCCGAACAAAGGGCTAGCGGATATGTATAGAGATTATCTACCATGGTAATGGTGTAGCATCTGTTCCAGGAATAGAAGAAGCCATGAAAAGACAATAGTGGCAGAGGGCAGCCGTATAATGTAAGGCTATTTATACAGTGGGTCCTGCTTTCAGATGCTGCCTAATTAGTGATTCAAGAGGTTTCCAAATCAATCTGAATTTACTCAGTGGATGAAAGGCACCTTATGAATGATTGTCAATTTGATAGAAATGCAAAACCTTTTCGTTATGTAAAAACTGTTTCTTTTGCTGCTGCCCCTCACATTGTCGCGTATAACGGGAATGATATATAATTGTAAAAACTAAATTGGTTTCAACAGTCCCACTACGTGATCAGAAAAATGCAGAAATACCTAAGTATTTGCAGTGGCATTGGCTAGATCTCTAAGTGTCTATTGAAATACCTAGTAAGAGCCTGAAATATGATTGATCTTGAATTAGTTTTCTATCAGTAAGTGGCTCAATTAGTATCAGATCAAAAACAGTAACAGCCTTACCTTGTTGTCTGCCATGGCTGCAGGGTATGGAGAACTATACCTGAACAAGTTATTTTGTTGACGTGCAATCAGCTTCAAGCGACCTGAACAAGTGGCCTACTCACAACAAAATCGTTGTCTCATAGTCAAACTTTTTCGTTATCAAATCAGTTTGAAAACCACCTTCTCTATCTTACATTTATCTGTTCCTTGTCTCTGAGAGGCACACCCCATTGTGCTAGAGGTCACTGTGTCATTCTGGAAGTTTACCTGCCTATTCAGCTGTACTACATTTGTACAACTCATGTCTAGTCCTGTATCAGTAGAAAGTCCATATATCCAGTATCCAATATGATTTTGTGTTAGGGGTAGGATAAAAGCCATTACTCAAGATAGTCCCAGAAACATACGCAGAAAATAATCCCAATAGGAGAGGTTCCATGAGTTCTGTTTTGTTAAGTCACCACTGAAAGTCGATATGCTGTATTTTCGTGTGCAAAACATTACACTGCACTTGAGTTTCCTCTTAAGTGCACCATCTCCTTGGAACGCAATCATTGAATCTTGCTACTTCTCTTCTAAGAAATCTATAACAGCAATGTTAATGACTTTTTAATCAGTACAATTAAACTTTTTAATAAATACAATTGTTTTCTATGTGTATTTCTCTGACAAATGGAGATAAATGGAGAGAATAAATATATCACTATATTTCATACAATATTTTTTATCTCACGTATCTAGTCTCTATTCACCTTGATACTAACTGAAGAATATTTTATTGTCAGTGAAATGAAATCCACCTTAAATCTGTTATCTTCTTATAACCAACAGAATAAGCATAAATGATACACCACTCTTTCCGCCAATGGGATGAAATAGTTGTGGCGCTCTGTAGGCGCCATATGGATCACATGAGTCAAATTGTTAATCAAAGGTCCAATTAAAAGGTCTAATCGTCATCAATCCACGCGTTCACTACCATATATTATATTGTGTGGAGCCTTTACAGCTCAGTCGTTCCTTCGCTCAAAGGGCCCCGTGCTCTGTTATAATCAAATATTATGATTAATGTGTTTAATCATCAGTAGTTCATGTTCCTGTTCAGAGAGACCTTAAATACAGACCATTTAGGAACAAGGTTTCTGGTCTGTGTTTATGAAAGAGAAAATCACACCACTTTTAATATTCTTTAATATAGACTGCGAAGGCTTCAGTTTTACAACCGGTATGATTTTCCATTACAGTATGGATAATCATTGTACATCACATGTAGTCATTGAAAAAACGATTAATATATTTGTTGGGTCATGTATATGACCATTTTGTCTGCTTATTACTAGATGATTAATCATACAAGTAAGGTAATGAACATTCCACAATAAGAGAGAATATTATAGAAAGCACAATATAAAGAAGTCCTTTTTCACATAGTCTATACGGGAAACCAGGGCCCTGCTTTTTAGTCAAAACAGTCTTAGACTGAGATCTGCGAAGAAATCCTAGAGAATCTAAGGCATTTTTTCAAGACAAAAGATGGCCGCTGTCCTATAAACACGGTCTTTGTGCGCCACGGTAGATAGCCGCTAAAATAGTCTTGGCTTGAGACAAATATAGAACTATCTTAGGTTCTATAATTCTACTCTTGCCGGATACCAGCTCCAGCACTGGCGCAGTCATTTCACGTTATCAGGGATCTCAGGGGTGTATTGCATCAGCCGGCTCTGTGGAGTCATAGATTAGGCATCAGGCAATTATGCTGGAGGTCAGGTGTTCAAACACCGGTGCTGGCACATCATTGTCACCTACAAAAGGTGAAAAGAATTTTGTTGTGAGTGTGGGTGGGTGTGGGTGTGGGTGTGGGTGTAGTCCTCACTCAACAGTCCTCAGTCAACAGTACTCACTCACCAGTACCCAGCCACCAGTAATCACTAACCAGCTCACACTCGACACTCCTCACTTACCAGTACAGACTCACCAGTCCTCACTCACCAGTCCTCACTCACCAGTCCTCACTCTCAAGTCCTCACTCACAAGTCCTCACTCAACAGTCCTCACTCAACAGTCCTCACTCACCAGTCCTCATTTAACAGTACTCACTCAACAGTACTCATTCAGCAATACTTCCCAGTCCTCACTCACCTGTCCTCACTCACCAGTCTGCACTCAACAGTCCCCGCACAATAGTCCTCACTCAACAGACCTCACCCAATAGTACTCACCAGTTCTCACTTACCTACCAGTACTTCCCAGTCACTTGGCTCTAAGACACCTCTAAGACACCACTACGACACCTCCAACCTTGTCTTTGGCTGAGACCATTTTGGAGCCAATTTGGAGAAAATCTTGACTAAAAGACACCCCTAACACCCCTAAGATGTCTCAGCCAAAGATATTTCTAAGATCCTCTAAGATATCTTTTCTATAGCACACTTTTGTCTTAAGACGGTCTTAGCCTAAGATAATCTTGACTAAAAAACAAGCCCAGGTTCCCATTTAGTGGTTGCGTATCAACCATCAGTACTTTTCCAGTAAATGATAGTCTTTGTAGTGTGTTCACCACTTTGAGTGCGGATTAAGTAAATTTTACAGTCAGTGTATGATGGTCATGGATGCTTATATCACAGGAAGCTCAGAAGCTCATTCGGATTTATGTCTATCACAGCCTCATAGTTTGAAGCAGTCCTTTCAGTAAGTATGTACAGTTTGTTAACAGTAGTTTTATAGCAGCTGATATCTTAAGAGGATAGGTGGAAACTAGTCCCTCAATGTCGATAATTTACACACATCACATTATTGCAGACAAAGCACTTTTTTTCGTCAGTTTAAACTTTTGATAAGAGTCAATGTTACGAACTGAGGAGCTCAAGTTATTTCAACAGATTGCACCTCGATACAGGGTGCTTGACTTAAAAGTCTCAATATTAGGAAAAGTAACCTTAAATTTACAGGCGGTTGTAGAACGGGTTGACTTTAAAGTTGTCTCAATTAGCAGAGGTTTTGTTTGCTGTATATACATGAAGTTTAGAAGATGACTCCAATGGTACGCCAAGTGATTTGTGCTTTATTTCTAAGAGTATAGTCCCAACATTTAGCTAATTAAAGGGGGGGTGTCCACCAGGCTCCCGATGAGCACCAATACACGCAAATATCGACCTCCCGATACAAAATTCATATTCTAGCGAAATCGTAGTGCATATCGGGGCAGTTGGTCAGGTTTCTATGACAACGCTACAGACGCGCACCAACGCACTACGATTAAAAAGCCTGTATCTTAGAGGGCCTATGACAATCGATCATAATGATAATGCCGCTCTGCAAATATGGTGAAATTTGATAATAGATAAAGGTCTGAAATCGATCATTTTATACTTGGTACTGATTTTTTCATCAAATATTATTATGAAATATTATGTAATATTGTTTTGTATCTACGGATAAAATATCAATCATAAATATGCATTATTTCTGGAATTATAAAGGAAAAATGGTTGATTTGCTGGTTGCATCGTGAGCTATATCAGGGTGTATCAGGACCATGGTACCTTTTTCATGCACCCTCCCAACACGTTACGACGCACACCGATACACATCGATACACGGCGATATGCCTCCCGATAGGCTACGATTTGGTCATTTTGTATCGGTGTGTATACATGGGCGTTTGTGGGTGCCCGGTCGTAGGATATGAATTTGAAAAAACGGCGTCCCTTTCGAATAGCTCTCCTAGGTGAAAAGTATTATACGGAAACAGGGTTATATACTATATACCTTAAAATATCAAATTTTTAACTGTGCTTCTGGGCGAGTTTTTGGATTTCGCCGCCGTACATGCCCCGTACACAACATACATACCCCGTACGTCACCTCGGTGTCGCACGGGTATGAATACGACATGGGTAGGAGCGGGCAGTATCTGTAGGATATACTGACACAGGTATATAATAATATACAAACTGGCTATGTGATGATTGATAGAAGTAGTGTGTAATGTATAGATGTTCTATTTCTTTCCATTTCAGTGGCTACGTTTTGAACTTGTAATTCATTTAGATAACCTACGATAGCCCTTAAGATACTTGCCTCAGATGTATTGGCTACAGATTGAAGTTGACTTTCCAACGCGACATAATTTTGTGTTTTGAGATACACCATATCGTAATGTATTAGGAGCTTGGTGGACTCCGGGCCTAATGATCTGTCAAAAAGGCAAATAGACCTCTCTCGCGATTTTCAATATTCTTATTTGATCTCACCTACCGATAGTGACAGAAATGGGGCATTAGTTCATGATTTACCTGATTGCTGTCTTAAACATGTGTATGTTCTAGGCCTTTCTAGGCCCACACGCCGTTGCTCCGCCCCTCAATCTCTCTCTTTCTCACTCCCTTTCCCTCTCTCTCCCGGTCGTCGCTCAGTTTCGCGGGCAACGCCTGCGTCAATTGGACGCGGGCTGCAATCGAGGAACCAGCTTGTCATTACCTGCAGGTAGGAGAGCTACGCCGAGATCTAATTTCCATCATATTGCGGCCAGTCAGAGACAGCCTGGAGTGACGTGACTTGCAAAAGATTAATCAGGATAACTTAAGCAATCTATAGGATATGTCCCGGACTGAGGTGTGTAGAGTATGATGAAGGAACAGGTTTAGTCTGGATATTTACCGAGATACTAGTCAGGAGCAGGCCGCAGTAGGAAACGACCGCGTTCTCATACAACAATATTTCTCAAGGCTTAAGACCCTAGGCAATTATCCAACCTCGGAATTTGTTTACCTATACGAACATGCACTCCCTAATGGAGTAAGCCCATCTCTTGCGTCTAGCGCCATACAAATCTTCATATACAAATCTTCTCTAATTGCTCCCAATGGACAAAGGCACAATGAACTGGGATACCCGAATGTTTTTCAGCCAGCTTACAGGAGCAGTTGAGTCTCCCCTTGACTAGAGTGACTCCGATAACGGGAGCGATTCACCATGACCACGGCCAATAGAACCTCCAAGACATGGTGGAGCGGTGAGGACTCGGGCCGGGTTGGAGCACGACCCAAAGGCCGCCGGGTCTTCAGCAGACAGTGGCCGCAGTCTCACGTCGCCTCTGCCCTGGTGTTTGTATTATTTATCTTGAGCCTTCATACAGGTAAGTAGAAATGCCCCGCTTCTTAACCCTATCAGTCCGAGTAATGCCTTGAGGCACTCCCAGGCAGGGGACGATGAATGCCTTGAGGCATTCCCATGCAGGGGACGATGAATGCCGCCAGGCATCTTTTTGGGCCATTACTGAAAACGGTATTCTATGTGACAAAATTCATAGACTTTCTTAATTTTTTCAAAATAATTGAAAAACACTATAGGCATCATTATTCAGTATGAGTGTTCTATATGGGACTAAGACAATGCATATCAAATGCACCTGTTGAATAATTTCCGGTACCATTGTCATAAGGGCATCGTCCCCTGGGGTTATATTGCTTCATATCTGTTGGACTTGGCATGTAGGCCTCCTGCAAGGTGGTCGGACTGAAAGTGTTAAACTTATTCCAACATGAAAATCTATTTAGAAATCCAGTGTGAGGAAATCATGCGATTTGCCAGTTGCAATAACACCATGCATGTATCCCCATCGTAACACTATCATCTGCATATTCATATTAATACAGAGAGTTATTATCACAGGAAACAATATAATGCATCCACTCATTTCCTAATTTAGCCCCACTAGTGATAACACAGCAAGCATCTGTATCTAAGTTATATTGGCAAATATAGAGGGGTCTCCAGCGTGTGACCGCGGTTGATACAGCCATGGCTGCGATATTTCAGGAAACGTGTTTTCTTTGATGGACATCATCATTAGTTATGGTCAGAGGTACTGGGACAGGCGCTCAGACCTCAACCCTAAGGCCTCGTCATTGGTCGTTTAGACTATCGGTTACTTTAGGATGTCAGGCCGTATCATCATCCGGTAGTAAACGAGGTGATTGGACGTCGCCTTGGCCGCAGTGGATCGGCTTTAACACGTCCGGCAGAACAAGGTCACGTCCCCTTGTAACGGGTATAGGGGATCGACTTTAACCCGCTCCAAATTGACACTGTCATGTACTACTTGCATATGGAACTTGAAGGAGATTTATAACGATACCTGAGTTCTCCTTCGTCATTTTCTTTTTGTATTTATACTAGCGACTTCGTCGCGTCGTATTTGAGGGGGTGAGGGCTTAGTGGCTCCCCTACTATTAATACCTGAAACTATCAATTAGTTACCAACCATCATTTCATGAGACACCGAATTTACCAGCTACCAGCGAAATGTGATCTCAATGTTGCGTTCTCTCAAGGAAAGGATATCGGAAAAGTACAGTTCTAAATTATGTTTTCAGTACAGCCAGAAACAAATCTTATGGATAGAAATACATCTGTGTAGAGAAACACAAAAATAATCAGCAGAATTCAGTTAAGTTCTGTACGAGAATCTCACTCTCGGGGCTCTTTAGTCTCCATGCCTAGGTTTGTTCACTCTGTCTCTATGTGCGAGAGACACTCCAAGCGGATCTACCAGAATCATATTTTTTTAGAATTAGTAGGTAATTATAGTCATAGTAAAATTTGCTAACAAAGTAATCATGTTGATGTAAATGTACTTTCATAATATGATTTCTATACTTCCATATATGTATTTAGACACATATACACAGAGCTAGAGTTATATTAGCTTTTGTTCGATTCTTCTAGACTAGGAATTCATTGTTGCTGAAATTTAAGCTGTGCCATGAACAGAACATAGTTATTTCAGGTGATTACAGGTTTGTTTTGCTGAAATGTACTTCACTGTATAAATGTACGGTCGGGAAATAATGTGATGAATAGTAAGAAAGGTTTCATCCTGATAATGTGACGGAAAGTGTGAATGATTAAGCCAGTTTGGTCAATGTTAATATACATGAGAATCTAAGAGGACAAAGGCCGTCATTAACAGGAGCTGTTAAGTCTCGAGGGAGAAGTGTGCCTTTGTGACAGCTCATTAAGCAGTCCTCGCCACTCCTAAGGCCAGTCTCCATTGGCCGATTTCCCGTCACCGTTCTACACTCAGGAACCACCAGCGGACTTTTGGCACTGTGGACCTAATATCGGTCAGTGGAAACAACCAAGGTCGTGAAATGCCCCACAACTTTTCTGCTTAGATTATGCAATATACGTGGCACCACCTGTCACTGGGTGAGAGCTAGGTCACTGAGTGAAATCTACTACCCTCAGCGATTTTTCTATACCGACGCACAGGCAGTGGCACCACCGACATGCAGACTTTCTGTGTAACTCAAAAAGTGTAAGCAATTTTCGTCGGCCAATGGAAACGGGCCTTAATAGGACACTACAATTATAGTCTAAGAAAACCTCAGTGGTAAGCAAGTCGGGGACGCTTTATACAATTCGTTGATATAAAATGATTCCAGTTGTGTTAGGTTTTGAGACACAGATGACATTTTTTTAAGGAAAATGGAAAATAGCAAGATAGCACGGATCTCCAATTTATATATTTTACCTTCTGACTCTGAAGTAACTTCTATCAAAATGTTCTATTGACGAGAGAGGTTCTGGATCTCGTCATGGAAGAGTATATTGGTAATGTTTCTCTAGAATTTAAACAAAGATAGTTGCTTAAATGCACAAAAGGATGTAACCTGGGAAGTCAGAGTTAGACCAAACATAGTTAGATACAACGAGATGCATTTAAGCAGGAAATAAACATACAAATTTGATGACAATTTCCAAATTTCAAGTTCATTCAGCTCATGCAAATACGAATCATTGCATCCTTAGGTAATTGGCCAGAAAGACACACTATGAATCCCCCCCGCCCAGTTGTTGTGGTCATCCGGCAGAAGATGAAACGCCCAAATGCAGGCTTCTGGGGCCTGATGCATACATAAGTTGATTTGTGAGGTATTTATGGAAATATCCAGTCTACCTTCCCCGTGTAATGCATACTACCCGGTGAAGAGGAGAGGCAAAAGGCTATATTCCAATCTTGACACGAAGCAGTGGCTCGCGATTCATAGAGAGATCTTCAGTCGATATGAAGAACAGTTTTACGTTTCACAAAGAATAGGCAGATCTGCGACCTACAATGCAGAAAGTCACATTTTCGTTGATCGATGGCGAATCGATTTTTTAAGCATATTCTTTTTCTTTATCTTATAAATTATTCCAAATCTATAGGGATTATGATTTCTGGAACTGAATAATACCGTAGAAATCGTTTCTCAGCACACAGTGGAAAAGAGCAGAGGAAATATATTCCTGGTACTAGTCACCATGCCGACTATTAGTTATTTTTAAAGCACAAAATAAAACCATGAACAGTTATAAGTATATCGGCCTTCCGATGAGAAATAGCCTAGAATCTACAACTATGAATGAAGTTTGTAATGGGACCCTGAAGGCCACAAATCAGATAAGCAAAGATTTAATCCAGGACCTGGAGTCGATGGCTTGTTTCCTCTCACATCAAACCGGGATACTCTCAACGTGGAGGGAAGAAAACATTGGAGAAGCACCCCAGTGAAAAGCTAGAGTTGATGGAATCTCCCAACTTAAGCCAGTATATGGACAATAATCGATGGTTTTGTGGACAGGCGGCCGTAAACCACGAGAGGGTTGACGCGTAGTAATACACGAGCGCCAGCGAGTGTGTTACGACGTCAACCTCGAGTGGTTTACAGAGCCGCCTGTCCACATAACCATCCTTTGTTGTATTTATTATCCATCTTTTTTAATATATTAGACCCACTAATTTCCATATTAAAGTGTATAACAATAGAGACTATTTCTTTGCTCTACAGCACAAAGGGGCTATTTTCCCCGTATACCATGGTTTTGAGGCCGTTTACCACAGATATGAATCCGTATACCACAGTTATGGTATCTGACAGGTTTTAAATAACGGGTCGTGGTTTACTGAGTCCCCATACATTCTCAATGGTGTCATTGTATACGATGGATAATAAACCGCCTGCATGGATTAGCCCAGGAACCAGAGGTGGTTGCTTACCACGACACTCTCGGACCAGCCGAGTGGCTCAGTGTATGGAGTGCATGCTCTGACCTATTCCAATATTACCAACATACTGGCGTCATTCTGAATTCTGGGTGGTTATATCATTGACATCCCCATTTGTAGGAAATCTGAAGATATTTGCTAGTGTCTCTACGAACAGAGTTTGATGAAGTTATGATTTTGAGGTTAGGGCTAATGGAGGGTTAGTAGTAATGGGTAACAGACGAGACTGTTGCTACCCACGCTAACTGTTTCTGGTCACGTGGGCCTCGTTGTTTATTTAAGTCAATAAATTGTATCCATAATACCTTCCTCTGTGTTATTCATTATGAAATCAGCAAGAAATAGAAAGGTCTCCGGGAGTGACTTTCCTGCTTATGGAACAAATATTGTGGACTGATTTCCAACTCATATAGATGGATGTTGATTCAAGAACGTTATTTCTAATATTTAAGATATGACGAGTAAACGATATATTACCGTTTTGATGACCAAATATGCCAGATTATATAGACTTCACACAATGGCAGAAGTCGGAAACGCTGTTAAGGAACCGGATGTCAACTACAGTAGCAATTGCCACCATGTATAAAATGAGTAAATAACTTGCCGCAGTACATTTTCTGTAGATTTGTATTTACCACAGCGTATTATTGAAGGAAAATCCGTTTATCTCCCTTTCTCATCTTCCTGTTAATGCAGATGTCACCTTTGCTTAAGGCGCATTGAAAAAAGGTCAATAAACTCAGGCTCTCCTGTTCCCAATACCATTCTGGCAAGCACTATGATTTGAATGGATGAACTTTTAAATAACAGCAATAACAATGTCTCTCTGCGAGTTTATGAACGCCAGTATGGAGCTCAGGAACCGACCACTGGGTTACCTGGTGGAAAACACTCAAGTCCATTGTCCCTTACATCCTGGCATGGTGTCACTTAACATGACAGTTAAATTTCTTATATTTCCTCTCCACACAGTGTCGGGTATTATGTGCGTACAGTGCGACACGGGTATAGGCGACCCACTCTGTGAAAACGACCCACCTCCACCTGAGAACTGCACCTCCTGCCAGGTGAGCACGGAGGATGGGCGAGGCTGTGCTGTCTACTCTCATTACAACTACTGTGTCACCGTCCGGAAACTCGACGAGAACGGTAGGTATACTGCACGTGGAGCCTACCTAGAATGTGCTCCATGATAGGACCAACCCAGTGTTTACACTAGGCGATTATAGGCCGCGATTATTGAATTTTGCACCACCTGACGACTTTCAGTTGTAAATGGCCAGAAATCAGTACAAATAAAAAGCGTAAACGCTTGAGGAAATTCTTGGGTTAATGACTTTTTTGGCCGATATTACGTAAGGATAGATGATTTCCAGTTGTCATGTTTTAGTCGTCTAGTGTAAACACTGGGGTTTGTCTACTCCAATATGCCCTACAAATGTGTTGACGGGGATATTTTTTCAGATGACAAGGCCGGCCATACGGTCTATCTCTTCTAGCTACCACCCGCCTGATACACACAAACACAAGGTAGCTGGATTATTTTCACTCATCATTCATTGATTACAAAGCTCCCGTTGAAAATGTTTGGCTGGTATCCGCCTGTGTCGATCGACTAACAGTTATATCTCCGCCGTGCCTCCTAGCGGATACCCCGAGAGCCAGCGTATTGAAAATGTATGGGGCTACAGCAAACCAGTCCACATTGCTCGTATGTTGGCAGAAACCATAACTACTGATTACGGACTTGAAACCATTGATTACGACTTCAAAGCCATTGCTTATGAGAAAACAGTTCTTTTATGCTGAAGAAAAAAAACAATAGTTCCTACTGATAGATCCTATGCTATGGTAAATCCTTGGTTTCATTTATACAAGAAGATGGATAATAAATGCAACATGATGGTTTCGGAGACAGGTAGGTCAATAAATTAACAAGGGTGGGGGTGGAATGAACGCCTAAGCTTCGTTAGTGGGTATTTTTTTCTATTCTCTGTAATTAATGACGTGTTTATTGACAATTAATCTGGATATAGTATATATATATATGATTATATATATATATATATATATATATATATATATATATATATATATATATATATATATATATATATATATATGATTATATATATATACATATATACATATATGTTTATAAATGGGATACCAATTCTTGACATTCAAATGTTCGCCCTTAGCTTCGGAATCTCCAATTACCTGGAATAATCCATGTTCCCCACTAATGTCAAGGTTCTGGGTGTTAAGGAATGTGTCTCTGATGGCAGGACCATACTCACCTTAATTCCAAAACGGCTGACCTGTACTGATTTCCCTTATCAAAGCAGTGACGTTGTCCTCACTGACCTCTAGTTCAGTATCGTGAACATCTATTGGTCTTTGCCATTTGCTAGCAAGGCTGCTGCATATATTTTCTATTCCATGCATATTCCATGGCGTTGCGTTAACAATCAATATAAAATCCATTAGTAAAATATCAACAATTTTCAAGTTAGGACAATGTCGCTATAAAGTTGATTTTTGGAATTATCAAGTGATGAAAGGGATACAATTGCACTGCAACAGACCGCTGAAGAGATTGAGAATATCAGGTACTCACATAGGCTAAATGATTACGCTGAAATAGAATACAATTGGCAATAATAGGTTAAATGTACATTAAAGAAATGATGCATAGCTCTTTCTTGAAAAGAATCTCCCCTGATGCACTGTATTGACACACACACACACGGTGTAGATTCAGACCTCGTACATCATTACCCAATACGACCTGTAACACCAGTCTCTATTCAGCGTCACGTACGTCAATGTTTGGTCAAGCAAACCTAAAACACACACAGTAGAAAAATATGTATGGGTGACAACAAGAGAATGTGAGCAGAGCCGTATCGGGGCTAAAGATTTCATATTTTGTATCCGTGTACATTCGACTTGGAGGAAGTAGACGTATTTAGGCCAGTTTAAACGAACGAACAGTGGCTATAGTTTACGCTGGCTAAAGACGGAAACCGTTTCCACACTGGTCTTCACACTCAGAATAAACATCATTTACAGCTACAGCTACAGTTTAGAGACCTGACCTCAGGCTCAAACTGACAAGAATACTAGTTTGTATGAATAAGTGATGATGAGTCACCTTATAAAATACATCATAGTCAGCTGATGCTTCTTCATTGCGATCCCTGTACGCATCATTTGACCTTATGATTTGTAGGGGCTATTTGACAATACCTTTATCCATGTATTTCTAGTCAGTTACTGATATATATATATATGCAAGGTATTGGTAGTTCAGATATTAAAGTATGGATGAATAACGGCTATGAAATGACAGTGATATCTTTGGCATGCTGACCGGCTAGGCAATATGATCCCCACACTTATGCTAATACTGATATAACACAACTAAACGTAATGTACCCTGTCAATGCAGCAACTGATATCTACGGTGGTAATACCCAGAGTGTAACTGAATCTGTATTTCTTTCAACCCCACCCCAGATACTTTACTGGAAGTCTCGCGCTCCTGCAGCCCTGTGAAGTACAGCAACTCCTGCTCAACCGGTACGGACAGCTCGAGGAACGGCATGGAAGTCACCATGTGTAGCACATTCTGTGCAGAAGACGGATGTAATCACGCATGCGCCGTCTATCCATCCCTCGGCGCCATCTTGGTGGTTTTCGTAGCAAATTGCCTCGTCAAGGTCTTCAAGGAATGGCTTTGAATGCGTGGCTAGAACAGATGTTGTTATTAACATGTCGTGCCAGACATGCCAACTTTGTGAGAAGGATTAAAGGTCTTTGATTAAACATGCGATGCAAACGTGTCATAGAAAATGTGCCTTCTGGCACCTATAATGGAATGCGTATTTGGTAATGCCTGGTAAGATGTGGTTCCGTCAGGTAAAATAAATACTGCACTTCTAACTGACCTATATCAAAACGCACATACACACTGTACATTGTAAAATGTTTTAGATACTAGGAGCCCAGAGTCTGTTTTGTTGTATTGCTGTATTGTACCTTTTAATCATAATCTTCGTCTATGGCCAACATAGTAGTCTACTTAGGTAATGGGAAATTGGAAGTGATTAGCTAGTTGTTCATATTATTATTATCATTGTTATGGAAGCCAAGTTTCCATCAGTCCCATGACCCAATGCGTATAACATGTAGGTAGGTAATTGGAAGTGTGAAGACAAGTCATTGTTGAGCAAGGGCAATAGTTCTACAAATGGTTCTGAAATAAATGCTACTACATCACCACCTTGACTATCTCAGTGGTAGTATTATAATATCCTACCTATCTTTAGTTTTACAAATTCCGTTTCACCAAAGTCAAGGCATATGTGACTCCCAGACAGAGGGAATTGCGGTTTTATGTGTTCTGTACACACTGTGTTCTTCAAGAGGAAAGGCAGCTATGCCGTTATTGCCGAATATATATTCACCTGTTTAAACGATTGTCCTTTTAAGAATTTAGCATGCGCCACTTGGTTTGCGTTTCACTACTGAATATATAAATGATGCTCCGATTCGTGGTTAAGTGTCTATTCATATATGAATGTTCTCTCTTATTATACCCCAGATCGGTGATATAAAGAAACCTAGTAATTGTTGCTAAATGTTTATTTTTACCAGGAATATTTGACAACCTGTACTATGTTTTTTTCGTCGACATGCGAAATATGTTCATCCTTATCATCGTCTATTGGGTTTTAGTTGACATGTCCATCTTTTTAGATCATGAACCTTAGCATTTTACAAAGTGGAATTGAGGAATGTGTACCAGTATTATCTTCATGATTTATCCTCTGGAATATGCCACCCAGGAATATCCAAAAAGCTTTTTGTATCACTTTCTTCTAATAAAGGATTATTCGAGCAAATGTCATTCCTAAGACAAAATATATTACAATTGCGGGTGGCCTCTGTGTGTTGTATATTCTTCATTTGGGTGGGTTTAGATATCTGTCATCAGTATAGTGTTATCTATGTAAGTATTACCCAAATCTATTAATTCAGACTACCCTGATTATTGTGGCGGAAGCTAGAAAAGGATAGGTGCATATCAATAGCCTAACAGTGTAGTTAATTCTACTCCACTCTCAGATTGTTGGCGTCAATATGATGACTTCTCCTATTGAATGGGTGTAGTTTTTAGTGTTTTGTGGGTGTTTATTTGAATTAGGTCTGAGGTATGACAGATGAACGTCTGGTGTCTGGTTTACATTAATCAACTTTTGAGGAGGAAAGCGTGTGATAGCACCAGACGATGAAGACTCAAGATGTATACTTTGTATATCATTAATATCACAAGTGTATCATTTTATCTTTTCTTTCTCGTTATGATAGGTACGTAATTCAAGTAATAGATTGATATCAACAGCCTACTATTAAGACTCCTGCAGACTGCAGGATAGTAGACGGATCTGACGTTGTTGTAAATATTGCCTAGTATGCCTATTGCTGCACCTAAACTGAAGATATATGGGCAAACTACGTCGCTTGTTTTAAAGGTAAGAATAGTATGTGTATATGTTGTCGTATATGTTATCAAACAATGAAGATCATAAGGTTTTAAATGTTATTTCTGGAAATAAACTTTCGCCACAGTACTTTACTTTTGGTGACGCTAGAGTCTTCATTGCTAAACAATTGTCAACCTTTGTTTGCAAGGGTAATTGCCCCCCAGATGATTGCTCCCTGGACAACTGCCTTTAGAGGCTTTGTAAGAATGATTGGCAAACAATATGACTCATTATTTATCCAAAGCTCTTTCTTTTCCCCTTAAAGATTTAAATTTCCCAAGTAGTTAGGTTAAGTTAGATACCTGAATTTAGATGATCAGAGTAAATCAAGAAAACAAAAACTCTCTTTTTAAAAGATTTGTTTAATACATATCTAGTATAGGAGGTGTAATTAAAATATATTCCAAAATAAAGACAGAATTCATAGATTCTCATCATTGACTATTGTACACCATAGCACAACTTGGCATGATAACATAGCGTAAAATAGCATAATGACCTATTCTTAAGCCCATAAGACATCGACATTTGTTCCCGATTCATCCCGACCATCGGCTCGGTGAGAGTTGGGAATGAAATGTCAGTGTCTCATACCTATAAGACACCGACATGATGACTGTCCCCGATCACACTTCCCCCTTTTAGAACCTCGTAAAACGACTCGATTGAGATCAAAGAGAGTGTGCGGGAGCCGGACCCGGCTGGTCCCCGGACCGGGTAGGAGGTCGATGTAGATATAATTCAAACTTTCATAATTTCTGTTCTATTTAAGGTATCTGAAAGCTATCTATAATCGCCTCTGTCTCCCCTACAAATCCCTATAAAATACTTGGGTATGAAATGGGGGGATTCTAAGCACTGCTATTGTAAGCAGCCTATTCAGAATCAGGAACAGTCTGTGAAGTGCGTACATTAAAATCTTAAGGTCGGTGAGAGTCGGTCATATCTGACATGGCAGTAATGCCCAACGCGTCGGGAAAGGTGATAAAATCGGGTCGGTGAAGCGCGTACATCGACACGATTGACGCAGATTGTCACAGACCCGACGGATCCGTCGGGCAAAAGCAGAATCGGGCACAGCGGTCGGGTCGGTGTCTTATAGGCTTTAGATTGTTGAAATATGAACATGAAGAATAAATATGAATATGATAACTTTTGTTAATTTCCATTGAACAGACACTAATATATTCTGAGAAACTTACAGAAAGGTGTACTGGAGATAATGGTCCTACATGGCAATCCCTTTGGGTGGCAATCGTGTGGGAGGTGGAAGATATTCCACCAGAGTGTAACCACCAGGTGGTAATAGGATGGGAAGCAAACGTCCCGGTACCTATTAAGTGATGACGAGGGAAGCACTGTTTCGTGGAAGTTTCCCTTTTTCGTGAGAGTTTCGGGTCTCCTGTTAGTAATTTGACACAGAGATTAACGTGGCCATAACGTGATTATGGATTGCCTAATACAAAAGGATTGATAGAACTATGATGGCGGAAGTGTCCCTAGGTATGTTGCTACAAGGTGACAATGGATGTTAGATTTGGTAGAAACAATCCGGATCGAGTTCTCCAACATTGGACGAGATAGTGTTTCTATTGTACTGGCCAATATACAAAGCGGGCGATAATACCATCCGGTAACAATGTGACGCCATCACTCACGGCAATCATGCAATGAGCCTCAGTTTCCCGGTCACGTGACTGACGTAAGACCGTGCGGGTCTGGTGAATATAATACCATAGCAATACCCACTTCAACAATTATAGATATCATTCAATGCCCCCAGAGGTGAGATAGTCAGGCAATTGGGAGACAATAAACGTCATTGATTGACAAATGATTTTTTACATTCAGTTTTGTGGAGAGGCAGCCTTAGATCACTAGCTTGTGATATGGTCAACTATCACCAGACCAGATAGTTTTAGTTGGAAAAAACCTTTCTCGTCAACCTGTGTAACGTCAACCCGACAAAGGTTAACGAGAATTCCTTTTTTTCGAACTGAAGCAGGCTTTGGACAATATTCACCCAGACCTATACCAAATAAAGACCCATATAAGAGACCACAATCTACACAAAACAAAACTGTGAAAGAATTGAACATATAGCGCCATACGACATCTGACCGGAATTCAGTATAGATTCAAAACCCCAAGCCATTTGCCTTGGCAGTAGTCTGGAGAAGATTCTTAAAATAAATTAAATGTTGCCCACCGCCCCCGTTAATGACCCGTCAATATCAGACTTAATGATCGCTCGCTCCGCATGGCACCACGCCGGAATTCACCGAGCTCGCCGACACGATCGGGTTGCGGAAAGAGCAGTGAAAAGAGGCATTATACCGGGGATACACCAAACAAATGAAGGCGGCGATCTCTTGAATCGCCAACACAAAATGGCGTGTATGTGAGATATTATTTCATAGGAATATCTCCTAATGATGATTTAGCGCCTTGGGAGCAATAATCAGGTGAATTATGAAATAATAGCTCACATATAGGCCATTTTGTGTTGGCGATTCCCGAAATCGCTGCGTTTCTCGCTTGGTGTGTCTCCGGCTTGAGCAACCAATAAATTGACTAAGGTTGTCGGCCAATCAGAAGCGGGAACCAGAAACAAAGCACCCGGGCAGATTTCGCGGTCTAGGGAGATACCTGCACACAAACATGGTAGTGTAACCGTTTGGTCAACATTTCCCCACATAACAAAACACACACATCTCTAGGTAAAGTTTTCACCCCTGATCTCCATTCAGGGGTGAACAGCTGTTCTATGTTTGCAGTTAGCGAACCAGCGAGGAAGACTGAACAAAATGGCTGGAATTGAGAACCAGCCAAGCTCCACTGGAAAACTACCTCTAAATACACAGTTATAATATAAGAAACAGCTGTTTTGAAGGTTGGCAAAGACAAATGGGTATACATGTATATTTATTGATTTGATTTTTTTCACATATGTCAGAGTGTGCGCAGTATGAAATGACGATCCCGGTGGAGGGCTCTATGGCAGAGGAACCCGGCCCTGTACAGAGCCAGGTACACTGGCTAACAAATCTCCAGATAGTTGTCGTACCTATCATCTTCACCAATAATCTGAAACCAGGAATTATCACATAATAGGGTCTAGAAAGGGACTAGAAATTTGTTTGGGAGTGTATCTTCCCGCCTTCCAGTTGTGGTGAGGTGCGAGGTGTACCACTGGGGCAGGTGAAGTATTCAGCCCTCATCTCCGTTGATGGGTGAATAGCTGTTCTATGTGTGTAACAGGTGTGGTACTGTGCAGTTAGGGAACAGGCGAGAAAGAATAAACAAAATGGTTGGGCTTGGGAAGCAAGCAAGCACTACTGGAAACCTACCTCTGAATACACAGTTATAAGTAGGGTTGCACTGTCTACTAGGATTCATGTCTAGAATTTTCGATTAAAAAATCTTTTAATTTAGATGGGATTTAGTGCCTGAATAAAAGTTTGACATGACACCTCTAGCGGTGACTTCCTGGACGACAAGTGGTCGACATTTACTAAATGAAAGAGTTCTTATGCTACGCCAGCTACGACTTTTAAAGTTTTGGTATTTTCAAAGGCTCGTAGGACTGCAACATTTTAATGGGTTGCCCATGGCCTTTGGTCAGGGGTGGTCATTGCCCCCCCTGGTGAAACACCTCTGTACTAGCGCACCCCTGCGCCACCTCTGTACTGTCGGCTGCACTAAACATCAAAGTGCGCTAGGTCGACACTGTACTCTGCCTCATATCCTCTTCAGGTCTCATACCCTACACAAGTACTTTTTCTTCTCTCGTACCTTGGCTATTCCGCCCGTCGTACCTCCGGTCTCCATATTCCCCTGAATATCGGCGACTGTGTACAGGCATACCAGGACAGAGCTTGAAATATTTACGGTGAACTATGTTGACCAGAAGCGGTATGGCTGCTGCATCCACGGCAACGGAGACGGACTCCGAAGTCACCCTACGGCAGCAACAAACGGCTGCAGAGAGCGATCACGTGGATTCGGTCTCTCAGCAAGGCACGAGCGCCAGCGGTCGTTCCCGGGCCTCACGGGTCACTGCCCTAGAGGCCAACCTAGGAGGTGTGAGGACGGACGTGAATGAGGTGAAAACGGACGTTAACGGAGTCAAATCCGACGTTTCAAAGATGTCATGGCAGATGGACGGCATGATGGACGCCATCATGCAGATATCACGGCCAGCATCACGGAGGAGCGGCTCACGGGCGGCGGCGGCGGCCGAACGGACACGGGTCTGGGCCCAAGAACAGACAGAACGCCTGCTGCCTCCACCACGCCAGTTGAGAGAGACCTACACGTCGGAGGAACACCTGCAGAGGGAATTCGGCCGTGAGGCCATGCGCCACGACAGGACCACTGGTAAGAACTCGTTATTATCAGACCTTAATGCCCGGAGGCTGACCACCAAACCTTACATGTTTATGGACAGGGACGGAGTTTACACGCTTCACCAGAAGCTGGATTTACGGTCGGGCCTCGGGCCTCTTGAGTATATCAGTTGCTTTGTGGCCCTGTTAAGTGATGAGCGCGCTCTGCACCCCGAGGACAGGGCAGACATGTTCCGGCACCTTCACCAGGTTACGGTCGATGCTCAGGCACGGCCGTGGGCCGGGGTGAGACGTTGGAGCAACTACGTCTTTGACCAGGTGGAGGCCGGCAGGATTCGGTGGTCAGACCACGGCCTGATACAGGAGGAGCATGTCCGGCTCGCCATGACCTCTACCCACACCCCCAACAGCAGTAACAACACGGAGACCGGACGCTCTCGGGGATCTGAGGCGCCTTGCCGCGACTTCAATGGCGAGAGGCGGTGCCGCCACCGTAACGACCACACAGAGGGGGGCATCCGGTGGTTGCACGTGTGCACCTTCTGTGACTCAGTCAGCAGGAAGTGCGGTCACTCGGTGCACGCCTGCAACCGGAAGCTTACATACGGTCACGGCTACGAAAACACGGCGGCTCCCCCTGTACCCACACCACGGCGGGTACCACAGGCGGGATACCAACTCCAAGCGACTACAAAGCCGGCGGCCGACTTAAAAAAACAGGCAGGCCGCGCCCCGCGACTAGGCGAGGCACGAGACGAAGATGAAAGGGGGGCCGGCGGCCCGGTGTGTGATGTAACGAAGCCGGCCCCGTCACGTGACGTCATCCCTCACGTGACCGCCCCGGCACGTGGCCAGCGAGGCGAAGTAAACAACAACAAAGGGACGGGGAATACACTCCCACAGGAGAGGATCAACGCTGTCCCTGCCCCACGCATGTCTTGCAGCGTGGCCGGTGTTAGTGTTACTGCGCCGGCCGGCCACGAGGAGAGTAACACTCCAGATTTCGCGGCACTAAAAGAAGTGTGCGAGACCGGAATTCATCGAGGGGGTGTCCGGACCGACCCGTTCGCCTTCCGGGATCACCGCCGGGCGACATGGCCGGACTTCACGGCCGTAGGGTCCGGCACCCACGCGGACATATACCGGGCCGTGAGGGAAACGGGTTACCCAACGCCCTCGGCGCCAGGATTCAGGTCCCCTCGGACCTACACCTACCGGCCTGGGACAAGTACTTAGGGGCTAGGTATTGAGATCGACGCCCGTAGGATGAGTCTCTCCATCCCTACGGCCAAGTTGGAGGAGATACATGCTCACGTGTCGGCCGTGGCTAAACGCCGCACCCTCACGAAGCGACAGCTCCAGTCAGTGTTGGGACAGATACTGCACGTGGCGAGGTGTATTAGGCCGGCACGTGCTTTCGTGTCCAAACTTCTGGAAGCTCTGCGAGGGATGACGGGGTTCTACCTTAACATCAATTCCGAGATGTGGCAGGACCTCGACTGGTTTGTGAAATTCACGGAGGGAAGGAATGGACGAGCCCTAATCCCTCGAGGCCCGCCGACTAGGCGCATCACTGTCGATGCCTGCCTCTCGGGCGTAGGAGGCACTGACGGCCGTTTCTCCTATTCCGGCCAGGTGTGCCCTGTCCTCGACCCCGTGGAGTGCATCTCAGAGCTCGAGGCTCTGAACACGATATATGCACTCCACACTTTCATCACTGAGCGGGACCATGGATCACGCATCGAGGTATTCTGCGATAACCTCGGGACTGTGCAGACTCTCAACAGTGGGTGTGCCCGAAACCGGGTCCTGGCGGAGTGTGCCCGCCAGGCATGGATGGTGGAGGCACGCCTACAGGTTGAGTTGGTCTTCACCCACATCCCCGGGGTCCAAAACGTGATCGCAGATGCCTTGAGCAGGGCCCACCTTTCAGTGACTGATTACGAAAAAGCGACCTCACTCACTCGTCTCCATGAACTGTATCCGATCGTGCCATGTACAACACATGCCTCGTTTGTACCGATACTCCGTCTCTTCTGCAGATCCGGCGCTTCTTTTACTCCAAGCGAAAGCGTCTGCCCGACAGTCAGAGGCGCGTGCCCCAGGCACGCTCGCCAACCAGCGATCCGCAGTTGGCACCTACCTGGCATTCTGCAGAGGGATGGAGATCGACCCCAGGGCACCGACCGTCAGCCTCATCACGAGTTACATGGAGTACGTGGCCGACCACGCTCCTTCCCCGGCTACGGTCACGAACCATCTATCGCACATCCGTGCGCATCTGCGACTGACGGGGGGGGACGTGGCCCCGACAGAGGATCACCGAGTGAGGCGGGCACTGGAGGGCATGAAAAGGAACAAGGAATACGTCCCAAACGTGAAACCACCAGTGCCGATGGACGTATTCCGAGCTGTCCTCAACGAGCTCGCGGTATCGCCTCTGCACACGGCGATAAGGGCGGGCCTCCTGTTGATATATTACGCGGCCCTACGGCAGGGCGAGGTGGCGCCGCAGTCGGCACGGGCATTCGACCCGGCACGGCACCTGACACAAGGGGACGTGGTCCTCGGCCAACGGCACGTGACCATCACGATAAAAGCGGCAAAGAACCTACAGCACGTGGGGGAACAGAAGGTTATGCGCCTGGAGGCCGTGGATGATGTAAGGATCTGCCCCCGACACGCCATTCGGGAGCTGCTACGGGTGGCCCCTACGGCTTCACTACGGGATCCATTCCTCACGTTGCCCGATGGGACAATCATTATCTCTCGAATGATGACAAGGGAATGGGATCGCCTGCTGCAGGCCACAGGCCAAACTGTGAAAACATTCACCCTCCACAGCCTCAGGAAAGCCGCTGCCACGCAGGCATTCCAGGCAGGCATACCTGAACTCAATATCCAGAGGTATGGAGGGTGGAAATCCCAGGCACATCGTGCCTACATCAAGGTCTCCGACCTTAGGACTGTCAATAACTCACTTATCCAGTCCCTTTCCTTCAGAAAGTGACCTTTTTTCTATCCCAACCCACCTCTCCCTATAACTATTGGCTTCTTGGCTATTATTATTATCTTATTATTACATGTTACTCATAACTATGTAATATTACATAATAACTTCATTATGTTCTCATATACTGTTCATAATTGACAACAATATACATATGTCAATTATACACTTATCCTTATTATTGATATTCACTGTATAACCTTATTAATATCAATAAGAAATATAAAATTTTATAAAATTTTATAAGCCCACTCCGGCTTTCCTCTTGTTTCATTTGGGATCTGGGGTAATGGGTTGCCCATGACCTTTGGTCAGGGGTGGTCATTGCCCCCCCTGGTGAAACACCTCTGTACTAGCGCACCCCTGCGCCACCTCTGTACTGTCGGCCGCACTAAACATCAAAGTGCGATAGGTCGACACTGTACTCTGCCTCATATCCTCTTCAGGTCTCATACCCTACACACGTACTTTTTCTTCCCACCCACCCTCACCTTTTCCCTTTTCTACTCCTTCTCACTCGTAGGGGCTATTATTATTATCTTATTATTACATGTTACTCATAACTATGTAATATTACATAATAACTTCATTATGTTCTCATATACTGTTCATAATTGACAACAATATACATATGTCAATTATACACTTATCCTTATTATTGATATTCACTGTATAACCTTATTAATATCAATAAGAAATATAAAATTTTATAAAATTTTATAAGCCCACTCCGGCTTTCCTCTTGTTTCATTTGGGATCTGGGGTAATGCTACAGGGATGGTTTGTTCTCAATGCTGAACACTAGAGATCGTTGATATTTGTTGTCGATGTAGGAAACGCGGTGTTGAGTGGTGGTTCGTTTCTTCTTCACCAAAGACATGGTGGTCTGCCTCTATTGAGTAGTAACAAAGCTGAACATGTGCACGGGAGCTACTCCTAATGATAATTTCAAAAATAAATATAACGCCTGCAGTGGTCAGTGCACCTGATACACGCCACTCACGCCGTCCCCCTACCCCAGTCGGCGCTCTGTGGGGGTATATAGGAGTCAGGAGTGCTGTGTGGTTGCGTTAACCATACATCAAAGACTTATGCCGAGTCTTTCGGGCATTTACTATACCCCTAGAGATTACCAAAAATGTACTTTCTATGGCTGAATAAGGGGATCTAGGCGGTCGGCCTTGATTTGTCAAAGACTATTCTTTTGTAGAAAACATCAACACAAAACTCGTGGAGTTGCCGGGATTTGAACCCGGGGCCTCTTACATGCGAAGCAAGCGCTCTACCACTGAGCTACATCCCCACATATGGCCACTGTTCACGCTAACGTCTTGATAAAGATCTTGGTTTCACTTTGTCTCAGGTCAGTGAAATATATTCTGAAAGATGGGATATGACTGTTAGCCTTTTAGTCTGTCTCAAATCCTGGATGAAATCCAATTGATCGGCAGGCATATTGTGGTAGTATTTCTTCATTTCTCTGTCTTTCTATCACATTCCCTTTGTTTTCCAGCTTTGATCGCAGGCATTTGTTTTTTTTAGATCACTTTATTTAACCTGGCCTTAACAAGGCAAAATATGCCTGTTTTCAGTTTAATACCAGCATTGATATCACGATACATGTTTGTAAATTGGGCTGTATAACGCGTGGCTATTAACTATCTAACATATAACATTCACATTATATCACATAGTACTAGAACATCAAATATGAACAATGTGGTACAGGACATAGGTCATTTCTGTCTGACACAATTCGTAGAAATTATCATTTTTGTTTCTTTACCTATGCGTGCCCCTAGCTTAATACTTACAATCATACATGATAATGCAATTCAACATATATAAATATACAAATATACAGTAATGGAGCTATGTGTCTGCCTAGGGTGTATACATGCAAGCAGGATTAGATCTGCAACTCATAAAGTTGATGTAAATGATAGATACGTCTTGGGGTTTTCTTGCTGACCCATTTTTCAATAACAAGTGATCATATTAGTAGTTTTGACAGCTATTCTTAAGGAAGTCTTTTTCTTTATTTTTAAAATGGGGATATGTAGGTAACTGTCTATATTCTGTGGGAAGGCGATTCCATAGGTGGGGACATTTGTATAGCATGCTTCTTTTAAAGATTGATCTTTCTCAGGTATCACATTGAGTACAGGAGCATCGTGGAGTCTAGTATTTCTATTTCTCGGTACCAGGTGACTGTTGTTTTTGCTTCTCTTATAGGCTAACTTGCGCGCTGCCGAGTCACGTCTTTCGCTCAAAAAATTGAGGTTTGCTTAAATGTGTAATTGAGTGTTGTTAGTTCTATACGGAAGTTTGAGTGCAATGCGGAGTGCTTTATTTTGTAGTTTTTGTAGTTTGTCAAGGGTTTGTTGGTTTGTATTAATCAAAAGTGGGCCTCCATATTCAGCATATGGTAGAATTTTGGTTTTGTAGATGGTTATTGCTTGATCTCTGTTTAAATATTGCCTGATTTTTGCAAATAAATATATTTTGTGACCTAATTTGCGTGACATCTCTTTCTTATGTAGTTCATACGTCATTTTTTGATCCAACCTTACTCCCAAATAGTCGAACTGGTTTACATATTTGATGGCTTCGTTGTTTAAAGTCAATTTGTTTGGTATTTGCAGTTTCTTTAATTTATTTCTAGTAGCAAAAATCATAGATTTGTTTTTTTTTGTGTTTATTGTCAATTTGTTCCATTTAGCCCATATACCCAGATTATCCAGGTCAGATTGAATGGTATTAGTGGCTGTTTTAATGTTCAATGAGGTGGAGTATACGACTGTATCATCAGCGTAAAGGTTGGAGCAGCCTGAAGTTAGAACGTCTGATAGATCGTTGATATAGATTAGAAAGAGAAGTGGCCCCATGATCTTTCATACAAATAATCATTTAACCAAGCAACTATGTCTTGTTGTAATCCATAGTGTTTACATTTCTGTAGTAGAATGTAATGTGACACCGTGTCAAACGCATGTCATGTGTGTAAAATAGATATTGGTATCCTTGGTCATCTGCTTCCAAAGGTTCTACGAGTTGTAAACAGAGGGAGCGCAAACGGGACGCCTAGAAGCTTTTTTGAAACCTAAACTAGTCCAGCAGCACTTACACTTCAAGGTAGAACCCTGAGAGGCACAAGAGTTACCTGTTGACTTAAAACGATAATTAATGTGCCTGTATTGATTCTGTAACGTTTATCCACAAATCCGCATTTTCCCTACCCCGTGACCTGTCCATATCTTGTTATTTTAATCTCTACTTTTTCTTCCTCCGATTTTGTTAAACGCACTCATATCTATTGTGTGGCTTTGCAACTATACTGTACAGTATCATTTGCTTTTCTCCGCAACCAAAGAACCAATCAAACTCTTTTAATTCAATAAAGTAATGAATAATTTACTCGATGCATGTCACAATACAACAAGTCAGAATAAATAACGGTGAACTGATAAAATGATAAGAACTTCTTTCATTACGGAAGTATTTACAAAAGGTTAGGGGAAATAACATTAGATGTTCTTCCTCGTCCTTGAGAAAGGAACTCTCTTGCAGTCGTCACTCTGGAAGATTTTAATGGGCTCTGAGAGCCAGTCTGTGAATCGCTGTTCCCTCAGGAAGTCCAGGATCTCCTTTTCGTATAGCTGGTATCTATGGATGTCACGATACAAGACGTAAAGAGTGGCGCCACCTTGTGACGTCACGACGGAGTACTCGTACAGACCGTTCTTTACTGGTCCAAGCTTCAGCACCCAGTCTGGAGTGAAAAGGATAGGAATAATTATCTAATCGGCTATCATGAGATAAACCAGCAGTAAATAGTCATGAAGCTTATCTTGATATCAGACTTTTTTTTATAATGCGTTATGTATCCCTAATACATGAATATTCATATCAGTGCTATAGGTATAAATATGAATATAGTAGGTACAAATGTGAATGTAATGAAACTGATATCAAAACGTTGAACTATTTCCTGAATTTGTTTTAAGAACTCATTTACATCTTCAAATTACCCAGCACGGTCATCACCTTTGCCTATAGTGATAGCACATCAAGCAGCTGTGTCTTTTGGGAGGATAAGTCAATGCAATCATTCCGAAGCTTATACCAAAAGCAATCAAGATGACTGAGTTTAGTGGTGACCGTCGGTGCAAGAACGAGTACACGTTCCCCTCTCTTCATAATTGGAACTTAATGTTAAAAGATGAACACGTACAGGTTCCCTCGAAGGCGACATTGCCGAGTCTGAGTCTGTACTGGCCGGTGACGTTGGTCCTGATGGCCATTCCCTTGATCTCAGTAGGCTCTCCGTCCACGTTGGTCAGAGTGCCCGTGTTGCGCACAGAGATGGTGGTCTCATTGAGCAGCTTGTCTGCGCAATCATGAACGACGTATTAAGAAACTGAATACTTGCCATATTGCACAGTGTCAAGCGCAGTCTATGCCATAATCGCCATATGAGAATTAGTTCACTTAAATGGAAATTTCGTTATCTATATTGGTATATTTTACTGATCCTTGCTCTCGAAAGCTAAACTGTTTTAAGGCTCAAGCTCAAATGTTTTTAAGGCTATCTGTGCAGTTTCTATATAAAATGGACTTGTTTCCTCAAGTTGGTCAATACATCGTCATATACATCCTTATCTGCCCCGTTATGTACTAAGCTTTTGAACGATTGTATGATAATATTGTATACGACTAAAATCATGCTTTCTACATCGAGATATTACATTTATCAACGTATCCCTTTCCAGGGAGGATGATATAGATCTGAGGCTATTGTCGTATTCAAATGAATAGAACACTTAACTAAGATGAAGAAATTGTAACATGATACAAATGCATTTACAATTAAACGGTGGCTAGTGATAACCCTGATCTGCTGGTTCTTAAGATAAGAATATTAAATACTCACAGTCAGCTATGTTACAGACAGCATCCCGATACTGCAGCCAACCGAAACGGTTTCCGTGCATCTAAAAATATACATACGTGGTTAGAGTAGAGAAAATGCGAAACAAAAACAATCACTAGAAAAATATGTAACCTGTTTGATTTGTTCTATCGAACTAGTCCCGTCAATGTTACAATACATTGTTTGAATGCCTATAGTTCACTTATGGTAACTACAGTGGAAGACTTTTCAATATCTAGGTACACAGAGGCACTCGTGGCACCGTCTTGTCAACCTCATTAAGACCCTTGTCATTTCAGTCCTGTTTCTAGACATCTCTTTTTCTACCACCAACCAATATCCTGACAGCTGTCCCCAGGCGTTCAATGGTACCATATATCAGAGTCATTTCTGGTAATCATTCCATAACTAACCTACTCGGTGACTTACTAGTCTATACTACGCCTACCTGGTACCACCTTCCCATGTACTTTCTGATTATCATTCAACATTCAGTCTACCTCTTACCACCTTCCCAGGTACATTCTGGTTATTATTCTATATTCAGTCTACCTCTTACCACCTTCCCAGGTACTTTCTGATTATCATTCAATAATCAGTCTACCTCTTACCACCTATCCAGGTACTTTCTGATTATCATTCAATATTCAGTCTACCTCTTACCACCTTCTCAGGTACTTTCTGATTATCATTCAACATTCAGTCTACCTTTTACAACCTTCCCAGGTACTTTCTGATTATCATTCAATATTCAGTCTACCTCTTACCACCTTCCCAGGTACTTTCTGATTATCATTCAATATTCAGTCTACCTCTTACCCCCTCCCAGGTACTTTCTGATTATCATTCAATATTTAGTCTACCTCTTACCACCTTCTCAGGTACTTTCTGATTATCATTCAACATTCAGTCTACCTCTTACCACCTTCTCAGGTACTTTCTGATTATCATTCAATATTCAGTCTACCTCATACCACCTTCCCAGGTACTTTCTGATTATCATCTAACATTCAGTCTACCTCTTACCACCTTCCCAGGTACTTTCTGATTATCATTCAATATTCAGTCTACCTCTTACCACCTTCCCAGGTACATTCTGATTATCATTCAATATTCAGTCTACCTTTCACTACCTTCCCAGGTACTTTCTGATTATCATTCAATATTCAGTCTACCTCTTACCACCTACCCAGGTACTTTCTGGTTATTATTCTATATTCAGTCTACCTCTTACCACCTTCCCAGGTACCTTCTGATTATCATTCAATATTCAGTCTACCTCTTACCACCTACCCAGGTACTTTCTGGTTATTAGTCTATATTCAGTCTACCACTTACCACCTACCCAGGTACTTTCTGATTATCATTCAATATTCAGTCTACCTCTTACCACCTTCCCAGGTACTTTCTGGTTATTAGTCTATATTCAGCCTACCTGGTACCACCGCCCGAGGTACTTTGGTGTATCCAGTCTGGTGACGGTCTTCAGCCATGGTTTGGGCACGAAGATGGGTTTTTCATCTTGAGCCTTGCACACACACACGAGGCAAGCGATGGCCACGAAGGCCGCAATCAGGCAGGTCTTCATAGTTAGGGCGGTGTCTGAGGTAGTATGATGGTGACCATACAGTGACCGGTCTTATATGGGTTTCTTATCTCCAATGTACTGATAGCCAGGTTAAGACATGCGTTCACAACACGTGAGTTAGTTCTATGTCTTCCTCATTACGGAGAGTAGACAAGGCAGATGGTCAGCGTTATCATATTGCTCAAATGGATTTAGTGATGCAGTTTACATAATCTAGGAATCTAAAGAGAGACAATGCTCACTAATGTTTTACCTAAGGCCTTATTTTTAAATATCATCCGGAGAAAGATGAGTTCCCAGAGAAAGAATATTAAAACAACATGTAGGTATGAATAATGATGAATAAGGAAAGAGTAGCAAGGTTATTCTCTCTGTTTTTGTAATTACCAGGGAGGAGAAAATCCGCAAATATCAGGGATTTAGTCTTGAGTCCTCTTGAAACCCATGCATTGCAAATTATTGTATCCTAAATATCGCAATGACCTTGAGGTCAGTGCCCCAGCGACAACCTCAAAGATTAGACGTTATCCCACTGCTCGCGGTAATTGTTTATGCAATTCTTTTTGTGATTGTGAATGTACCCCATTTCCTGACTAAACAGTGTTTTAAGGCACAAGGCTGGTTAACGACAATATTGCTGGTGAAAATAACATTGATTTAAGAACGGACTTAGATATAAAAGTCCGTTATTTAAGATGGAAATTCGAAATAACTTATTTCAACAACAAGCATTCTATTCGAAATAAGGAATTGGAAAACATCCTAGTATGTATACCATGATCGTTATGCGAGTGAACCTTTACTAAGTATTATATGTGTGTAATGCGGTGATTGTAGATGAATCTGAATAAACATGGTTTACTGAATAGAAAGAAATTAACCCAAGCAAATGTGGTCCGGTAATGCATGGGAACAGTCAGATATGAAGACACTAACACAGGATAATATTTAGATTACAAGAGGAATTGAGTGGTGAGTTCTGTCTGGTGAGTATGCTATATTTATACTTTGTTAAATTTATCAATTTGCAGGAGTGGTGTTCACATGAATGCGCAAGTTTCGGTACAACAAGTAGTGCCAAATATATTTGAAATCTCTCACAAGCCGTCTGAACTCAATCGAAAAGATAACTGTTAAGCACCAAAGGAAATCTTCTTTATCCCAATAGCGACCTTCATCTGTTTTGTTTTAACGCTGCCTATTTATCAAATTTATTTTGAAGATTAGATGCAAGCATGGCCCTTATACAATACAATCACATATGTTTGTATAATGTTGTCCATGTAATGTCCATTGCGTAATATGTTTTTATCATTATCTGAGTCTAATAGAACATAATGGACGTTAAACTACCCAAACAAACAAGACTGAAGATATGGATGATCGTTCTGTACAGTAGGTATATATTGGATGTCAATAAAAGCTACAATTTGCAAAAGGAAAATATGTATGGTGAGTGATCTACTGCATAATATTCTGCTGATGACAATTCGACCCGATCACTATCATCTGTTCTGTAGCCATGTGTTTTAGTATACAGACAGAACCTAAGATCGTAGGAAGCACATTCATCAAAACGTGACCGACTGAGGGACATACGTTATGATAGGTTTTCTGATTAAGCCAATGTAGTAGCCATGCGAACATGTGGCTATACATTGATAAGGCATTAGCCTGGGAGTCGAGGCCTTGAGTCCAATCGTCCAATCAACCATTATTCTAGGAAATAAATAACTCCCATTCTTCCTACTATTACTAAATATCAGCTGTTTAATCTAATCCATACTGAATTCATTCTAATCCGTACACAAAACTGCGCTAATTCTTATATTAAATGATAAGTATTTCTATGGAAAAAGACCCAGGTATTCCGAGGAACTTATAATGTATCCAATCAAAGCTTATTTGATTCAATTCTGTAAAGGACTTGCTATGTCAAATATTCCATGAAGGTTTAGTGGTAATATAAGGTGTTCTAACTTATGAACGCATGTAAAGCTTCGTGCATTCTAGATCTACAGATCAATAAATAAAACGGTCCTAAGAAAATGAATGTCCTTTATTTGTTGTCGGAGAGTATATATATTTTGTACAAATACATCCAAGAAACATTTTTAAAATCAACACCTTCTGGTAGAATAGTCAGATATATTTCAAAGGAAATGATCAACTAGCCGAAGGCACTTATTTTGATACAAGTAGATAACAATGATTGAAAATATGGTTAATACTGGACATATCACAGAAGATAAGGGGCAAAGTTCGAAACTTTACAAACACGGACAATATCTCTGGTGGAGCAATGGAAACGAAGGTCACAATACAAATATGTGCCGTGACTCTCTATAACAGTCTCCAACATGTTCATATATTACTTTCGCAATGATGTATAAACATATCTAGATGATAAGACTGGTGAAGTAAGGATCTGTAAACGAGAGACTTTATGTATAAGGCACAAAGTACGACCTAAAAAGGCCAACTAAATCTAGAGAAAATGACTCTATATCAGATTAAGGTAAATGTATTTTCACCCTGTTGATTCCCACATCGAAAGTACGATGAGATAAACATATTGAAGGACATGTCTATGTATTATTCGACCACCTCTGGATAGTCTTTGCATGGTTAAGTGACTCAATTACCCATCACATTACACTGAGATTGTCTACGCCTGGTCTTCATATTGTAGATGATACATCTTGTGTAAGATAGAAATGTGGTGGTTCAAGTAGTTGTTTGTTTCTTTTCAATAGAATTTTCTTTATTGTTCAAAATGAGCTCACGATGTTCCATTCCTTGCAAATCCCTTCAGATAAGAGACTGTATCGAACATCTCTCCTGTTATCTGTGCTAAAAGCGTGCACATCACCAGTCGAGTCTAGACGGAGAGATCGGGTTGCCACACTTTCTCGTCGTCAAGGAATGACGTCAGGCCTGCTTTCTGTGACGAAATATCTTGGTCACGGATGGGTGTGGTGGTGTAGCGCAGGACACCTGGAGTGGCGGGTTTAGCTGGAGTTCGTGGCCGGTCCATCATGCTGCTGCCTGGCCTCTTGAAGACATCGGGCAGCAGTGGCTTAGATATCTCTGGAGAAGAAAGGGTCAGTTATTAGTTAACAGAGTTCTGTTTATTTCTTTTCATCATTCCGTAACAAGCAAACGACAACAATATTCGCCTCTGTGGTGGCAATCTTACTTGTAATTCTGGGGTCACACCAAAACACCGATTACAGCGAGGACGACAAATGAAGTTGCTATCATGTATGAAATTGGGATAAGAGTCGCTGGAGCTACTGAGATAGATAGAGTAACTCTGTTACAACGCTGCAAATCACATAGAGATTTAAACAAGATACTTTTTTATGTACAACGAGGTATTATCATATGTGGTATTAGGATATGCTACGTTGGAACGTGCACATGTATGAAAGAAACAAAAATAGAATTATGAAAGTAACTGAATTTAATGATTGATAAAGAAGAGCAATGCTCGTATTGTAAAAAAGGTAACAATATCCAGGTCCTTGATTGAAGGCATGTTTATGCAGTTTCCTGGCATACCTCATGTTTTCATATGTGGACCAATCAAGTACGATTATTATGCCACGAAATTGAATCATACATCAGCAACACAGTACCACTCTGTTGCTGGTTGATGATAACCGCCATAAGTATTAATCCGTAGGGAACAGTTAAAATCTAACTGCTCTACTCCATATTTGTCATACATGGTGGGATCTAAAAACAAAGCCTGTGATTATCTCAAGTGTTCGTCCCAGCGGAGATGAAGGTGGTGGTCACATTTACAGGTCAAACGACCCTTGATTGTCTCCCTACCATGAAGAACCCATAAAGTCCTAAAAAAGCAACTTCTCTATCGATCTGTTATATGATACCAACAATGACCCCATACTAAAGGCTTCCAACAAGGACGAAAATGTGGTACTGGTTACCACATTGAACCCAAACAACAACATCGACAGTAACATCGTCCAGAACAACTCGGACATCCTTGCATGCTCAACAAGCACCAATACTCCACACAAGATAGTAGAGGGGTATAATGCCCAACAAAAGTTCAAAGAGACCCTGGAAAAAGAAGGACAAAAATATAACGACCAAAGGGATACAACAGCAACAAATGCACAAAATCAGACCACAGAATCAGAGGCCACGGTAACTTCCGCGGCCTGCTTCCCTGTTCTCTCTATTTGTGGTCACAATGCGGTGGGCAAAGGTCCTCTCAAGATAAGCCTCATTCACTATCCCACACTAAAGGCTTCACCATATAGATATAGAGGTGTCATCCCCTTGGTTGAAAAGTGAACTTGCTAGATTTACCATATTCCATCTCCAAAAATACTATTAGTCAAACGATATTGAATATACAATCAATTTGCATTTCCTATCATGAACCTTATTTTGTGAGATCTTTTTCATGGAGTGTCCCTGTCTGAATTACTCCAATTTCGGGAATTCAAATAATGATGAACGTGGGGATTTGATATGAGGAAAAAATGCACGTTTGACACAGGGGAGACATTGTTTACATTGTAAGAAGGGTATGTACATCCCAAATAATTTCTAGGACATTTTTGGGGCGGAGTACACATAGTCAACACATAGAATTTAGAGCTACGTGTTAGTGAAGTCTGCATGAATGCGCTTGGAACATTATTCATGTATTATAGTTTCTTTTGTTGGCAGGTTTAATGGTGAGTTGGCACGAGTTTGATAGAGCAATTAGGTAATTAGATATTATTTTTATATGCACGTAGACCCACCTTTGATATACCATATTAATGACTCCCTTCGGTTAGGCTACAGAGCTTCATACTGCCTAAAACTTTAACAAATAATAAGATAAACTTAATTGACATTTCTGGACTATTAATTGTATGATAACAGTTTCCTTTCAAGATTAGATAGACGTGGGTATCTAGGGTTCGTGTATGAGTTACCAGTGATTAATTAGCATAGTATAGAGTCTGAATGTTGGTCTTGGTAAAGAAACATCCAGGCTACATAGATCCATACATGTCTCATATATTCATAAGGTATAGGGTAATATAGGTTAGTAAAGTACATGTATAAGGATCGTTCTGTAAGATTTATATCATGTAAGTCTTATTTGCTTGCAAGTTATTTTGATAGCTGCCCTATTTCGTAGATGTGTAAGGGGCAGCAATAAAGTACGCAAACATCCCCTCTTTAGTGTATTGCATACGCGTTGCAAACGGGGTGAGGGTGCAAGTTCTTCAGAAATATTGCGTAATTACTTTATGGATGGCCCCTAAAGCATTGAAAGCATTTAATAAAGTTACAAAGCTTTGACATGTGTGGCACTCTTACAGTACTAATATTTTGTATCAGACATTACGTTGAAAAACTAGGGGAATCATATATTCAGAATGGCATGTATAAGTTCAGTATAAACGGAGGAAATGTCAGAGTTTGTTATGATAAAACAAGATAAATCATTTCATCCAAGGGGGAAATAGATCTGTGGTTAATCGTATTAGGAGGACAAACAGTGTCAATGCATAACTATTTAACACAATTTCGGGAAATACCGTGGGAGTCAATGAAGTGACTGAAACGGGAGTGATTTAAATATCTAAGTATCTAGTATTGAGGTGTAACTAAAGAAAAGTAAATTAGAAAAGGTGATAATAAAAACATTGAAGGCCACTTAAGTATCAATCAATAATGCTAAGCTAATAATTGTATTTATAAAGATTGTTAATAACTAATTATCACTTAAATAATAATTGATTAGAGATGGTTGTCAAACGTTTTACCGGTACTTGGAAACTATATTAACCCAAGCCTAGATATTAACACTAAACGATGAATATCATAACTAAATCTGTTTTTAGATAACGTGAATAGCTACTGACCTTCCTCCATTATAGGTTCCTGGAATGGTTTAAGTCCCACTGTGGGTGGGCGTGGGACAGGGGATCCACCGTCTAATGTCAACCTGTAACAACAAAGACAAAATAGGTATCAGCTTCTAGATCTAGCATCATGATACTCTTCTGGAAAGTAGCTATTCTAGATATTCTATTAAATGCGCAGTATACCTTTCAGTTCATAGCCGACAGGTGAATCTCTTTAGAATTCACCGTTGGTTATAAAACAAAATGGAGCCTAGGGGTCGCTACTGAGTAGAATACGGAAAAGGCCCGTTTCCATTTTGCCGACTTCCCGTCACCGATCTACAGTCATGAACCACCAACAGACTTTTGGCACTGCTGACCCAAAATCAGTCAATGGAAATGACGCAGCTCGTGAAATGAGCCACAACTTTTCTGCTGGGATTATGCAATGTGGCACTACCCACCACTGAGTGAAAGCCATGGACCTGTTTCACTAGTTTCGTGACAAAATGTTAGACAGATATGAAAAGTGGCACCAACAGTGCAAGCAAGGACGGACAAAACGAAGTCTAATGTCTAGTTCTTATGAAACCGGACACACCATCTGAACGCCATTTAGACATGTCACAAAACTAGTGAAACAGGTCCCTGGTCACTGAGTGAAATCTACTACCCTCACTACTACCCTCATTTGAAACAGGCGTTGGAGACCAGTGACCGTAATGGCGGACCCGGAGCATGTGAGCCCGCGAAATAACATGTGAAGTATCATGTGACCTCATGAATATTCATGAAACCAGTAGTCCTGTGTCTCCAGAAATATATATCCATATAATAATATGTTGGATATAATTATACAAGCCCTAAAAAATCACCGCCATTTTCGTCGGCCAATGGAAACGGGCCTATAGCCGTATTCTCATAGAAGAATACGGAAAAGATAAGTCCCTAGAGTGCGAAGTAGTACATGAAATGATCAGCAGCTATTTTGTCTTCCTTTGATAACTAATATTTGTATTGCTGAATAATGAATACAACATTGCCATGATCTTGATCTGTCTATAATCGAATTGCGCTGAACGATAGTCAATGTTACTGATGTATATCATAATTCAATAAACTGTCACACATTGCACTGATGCTAACAAGTGGTGCTAGATTAAAATACAGCTTCTGAAAGCTGAAATTCAGGGCTTTCCTGTGAATATACATATAGCAATAATGAAGGAATAATTCATTTAGATTTTTCACTTGTTTTCAAAGGAATTGGCCTGGGCCCACACCCTGGTCCATGGCACCTGCTCTACCAGACACTGTGTTTTGTTCAATCATTTGCTTATAGGTTATACCACTTTAAATACAAAAGAAACTATTTTAGTCAATTAGAGGACACTTTGAGCTTCCTCTCAGTGCTAACACGAAATTTCTATGACCAAAATAAGTTAATCAAGCACTCATTTGAAAGAAGGAAACACTTGTCACACAAACATGGTTGAATAAAACAGCTTCGTGCCTATACCATTGTAAAGAGCATACATAGAGGATTAATTTGATGTATGACATGCCATATTTTGATGACTGTAAGAGGTCAGCATCTTGAAATAGCTGCACTGAAGAACTGAGTTTGGCAATTCTCTGATCTGGCTGGAGACTTCAGGTTCTAGGTAAATTATGCAAATTAGCTTCCAAATTACTATTTACAAGTCAGAGATATGCTTTGCCTTTTATGACATGATTTAGATTAGAGAGGAGTATTATTTGGGTTTTTTGTGCAAAATTTATGCATCATTATTACAGATTTCCCTATTAATATGCAAATTAACAAAGATGTCATCAATATACATGAAAATAAATATCTCCATTGTATACAGCCTTTGAAAATACCCCTGTATGCTAAATATCATGTTCTTATCGTCAATATCTAGAGAGTTATTGTAATAAATCTGTTCATCTGTACTAATCATTATGTGGTGACATGCCCTTCTACTGTTTTCTATACACTTGAGTTCCTCACATTCAATCTTAATTTGACTAGACTTTTCTCCATAATTCTTGAACTACTTGACCGATTTTTAAAATTCAAATATCTGTGTGATCCTCTCTTTCCAGGCTATATGTTGCATATATCAGTCTAATTATAGATATAAAATTCAATTTTCAATTCGCGTAGCTAAATGGTGTTTTTACTAACCTTTTTACTAATTGTTATAAATAAATCTTGTAAATGATTAGAAATTCGACGTAAGCGTCATGCATCATATAGTCACTATAGTGCCCGTCGGGAAGCAGGAAAATCCGTATACCACTCAGTAGAATACGGCTTTCCGTGTTCGACTGAGTAGCGATCTGTAGGCCCCATGGTTTAGTATGGAGACTCCGTATTAGGTGGGTAAGAAAGACAGAGAGTGTGCGCACCTGTCGGCCTGATCAGTCATGCCCAGCATCTCTCCGAGCATGGCGTCATTCTGCTGACCTGCCGTGCGGGGGCGCTCCTCGGGAACGTAGTCTTTCTGTTTGTAGTACTCATCATTGTTGGTCAGAGCAGAGCGGATCATATCCAGCACCAGAGACTTCTCTGCAAGAAACAATGAAACATAGGTAAGTTCGTATTCAAGACAACGGATGGGTGACGATTCAATAAAATGCATAAATGGCAGCCACATGGGTTATATTCATAACCTGTATCAAATTTTAAAAAATTACATTGGCTAGTATAATCTAGCTTGGTACATTTGATAAATATCTGGTTATTCATTGACTTTTCAATGACAAGCTATTTGCTCATTCATTTTATGGAGTGAGACAATGAAGGAGATGTGTGTTTGGGTAGTGATAGATCACATCATGTCATGTGGAGGTGAAATATATAAACTAACTGACTAATTGTCTAATACACTTTTTCTACTCGCAAGAAGTGATTTTAGCTTCTCTATAGACGCATATTTAAAGCCGTTTGCACATTCTTTCCATTTAATGACAATAGTCTGTGAATCTTTGAGTACACTCTCTCGGGTGACATTTCTGATTTGTCTCCCGCTACAGTCCATGGACAACAACAAAAAACTGTCCGTACTACGTTTCTTAAGAATCTCCCAAGAAATAGTTAAGGAACCCATCCCAGGTCTGCCCGTGGGCTAACTGAAACTCTGTGGACCATGTTTAACCATAGCAAACCATAATGGGTCACATGGTTCTGAATTAAATAGTTTGGTGTCAACAATTACTGAGGCAGTGTTAGTTCCTCCAGCTAAGTGAGTGGCATCCTGTTTAAATTTGATCCTGAGAGTGGCGGCAGTGGACGTGAGGTCTATGCAAATTAGTGTGGTTTTGTACTGGGATTATAATATGCCCGCCACTGCTCATAGCGTCAATTTGGGACACACGTAACGCATAGGTTACAACCGGATAGTGGAATAATTTTACACTGCTTTTACCAAAATGTATGTAGACTCGTCTATATACAATGACCTATAGTGCACTATCTGACCTCCATGTACCACTCAGAAGAATTACTATGTAAACTTGACCCCATAGGTACTTCGACATTGACATATTACTAGCTCAGGAAACGTTTACTTTGAGTCTTCTTACAATATAAAGCAAAGCGTATCAACCTGTCATCTCGGTTTTCATATCTAATTTCGTTTCCTGCTGACATTGACATAAAACACTATAATATATGCACGGATTACACAAAACCCCTGATTAAGCAGGCAGATTATGCAGCAATCTGCCCCAGCTGTGGCCCGAGGACATGCATTCACTGTGTCTTGTGACGCTAACACCCTCTCGTTATTGATGGGTTTTTTAAAGTAAATCTTTCCAGGTGTGCTTATGAATTCAGTATGGGACTAAAACGAATCATGTTTCTGACTTCCTCTTGATTGTTAAGTCACATAGTTGCCAATGATGTTTAAGTTTGTCAATCATGCATGACCCATGCATACCAAAGCCTCGAATATTGGCCCCCTCCTGTCCGTGCTCATCTCAAGCCTGCCAAATACTGGGCTTATTCAATCTAATAAGCTTTCTGTCTGGCATATTGGTTAGTAAATCTCTGCTTGAAGACCTGGATAATGGCCTGATCTCGGACTAAACCTACGTAGTGACGTCTAGTATGGAAAACTTAAATCTGAGGGTTATTACGTAAACTTTGGTTCACTGGTTAAGCCAATGATACCATTTGATCATAACAGCAATATCGGTTCATGGTATTATGCTCCAAGGACCAATATTCTGTGTCCATTCTAGAAAAAGCTTGCTCTGCTTGACATGTGTTGCTCCCGCTACTAAAATCGCTGTTCACGTTGAAGATTCTGACGTAAATAGGAATACACAGGAGTCTTTATGCTATACCCGTCTACCCTAGCGTTGATCTTCATGGTTTTCATACTCTGTCACATTTGCAAGGAAGAACAATGTACAACATTGAATGCAATAAAAGACTTACAAAAAAAAAATCTATGCTGGTCTGTGTTACATGTTGATATTGTCCTAAAATGCATGTGAAGATTTGACATTAAAATTGAAGTGAAGGAACCATCTGTAGTAAAGGATCCGGCAGGCTATTGTCATCTAGGCTATATGACTCTTCAATCTACTTTGCAATTCTACCGCATAAGCCAAGTTAGTCTCAAACATTAATAGATTCCCTGGTTGACACTTATGTTTGACATCTATGACTGGCAGAGAGATCGATAAAGCTTTCCTGATTGTATGACTGCTACACTAAATGCGTGTCTGTTCTATTCAGCTTGGTATTTGGTAGGAGGGTACAGATAACCAAGAAGCCTATGAATACATTTATTTGGAAGGTGTTAAATGCTGCCAAACGTTACCTCTGTCGCCGGCAGATACGAGCCAGCTCTGTACAGCGTTCACGTCATCAGTTTGCAGGATTTGGCACAACATCTGCAGAACCTGAATAAAGAAAGCAAGTATTGTCGATAATCATGAATAACCATCATCAAGGTGGAAGAGACTGCTGCGGACGTCATTACACTTTAAGCAGGAAACTTTGACATACATCTATAAAGGCAGTCATGTGCTTTTAGTTGCAGAATTTTAACATCCCCATTTCCCAAATATCAAAGAGAACCATTTCACCTAATCTGCGTGATCTGTTTAAACTAGAGGGATCAACTAGTCCTAGTTATAATTATCAGCATGATGTCTTAAGAGCTGAAAAGAGCTGGTTAATTCAAACATAAAGGTTTAACACTAAGGCCACCGGGACTTAAGTAGCTGAACCTTATGGATAATAATAGGATTGTTCCTGACTAGGCTTGTTTGTGACCCCATTTTATTGATATGGTAAAGTTCCTATAGTATTGTTTTGGTATATCTTCAAAATATCATTCCTGTGTGCTCGCTACACTACCAGATGAATTTTCACTGATGTTGAATGACTTCTAAACAAAATGTACAAGTATGCATTACCTCAACTAATGCGACCACCCGACATGCTTGTATACAAGTGGGATTCATGATAACGTTTTCAAGCTCCATACAGTTGGGTGGTCAGAATAACTCACTAGTCCCTTGAAGTACTGATGGCTAAAAGAGGTCTACCAGAGCAACAATGGAAACAATAATTGCAGTAATCATGTACAACGTTCAACAGCATGTGCTACCAATGTGTATGAGTTCTCATTGATGATCAATGAAACATTCAAAATAAGTGACAAACTCATGGTGCCAACCTAAACTAAGTGTTTTGCTACATTCCCCCAAGGTCTGGAACTTTGTTTCATACCATGTTCTGCCCTTATTTCTATCAGGATATAACCAAGATTCTTCGTTTAAATGATATTGTGAATTGATATAATGTCATTATATTTCCATCAGAAAGTCTTTCGTTTAAACAAATGAAGCCGGGTTTGTTAGTTTTTTTAGATTTTCGGGTGTTTATCATATTAGTACCTTACGTCGCTAGCAATGCATTCTTTGTAAACAAAAAATTACTGTCCATACCCGGAAGACAATAACATCTGGTCGAAATCTAGGCAAGTTATGGACTCAAAATTTAAAAAAATGCAACAATTGGTTGATGTACAAAAAGGTTTACTACCAATCAATATATGTCTGAACCAATCACTTCGGTGGACATGTGGTTTGTGGTCAAATCCCTTACATTTAGTTCACAAAAATTTGAAAACTTGCCATGTTCTCCTGATCCGGATCTTCAGTGATGTGCTGGAGCTTGTTATTGAAGCCCGCCCTGGAGGCAGCGCGGGATTGTCCGCGGGACATGGCCCGGGACGGGGGTGGGATAAGGCGGCCCGTCTCAGAAGAGTACTGCGTAGTGCGAGGACGGCCCTCCGTCGGTGGCCGGAGCGGCGCTTTGGGCAGCTGGTTGGCGGGAGCTATGCCGACAGCCTCGGTCAGAGCTCGGAGCTCGTCCCTCCAGGCGTCCGTCACGGGAACTGTAAGGGTGCAGAGCCCAGTTAACACTAACTCTCTATTAGACCAGAATATTGCATTCCCTAAGTTATTTTGGACCCATTTATTACCTCCCATCCCGTTATTTCCATCGATTTTCTCCGTCCGCATTCGTACCAACTCGTTTACAAAAATATGTATCGATTAATATAGCTATGCATTGATGATCTTCTATATTTATATCGCTTAAATTGTTGGCGTATGAATTACGTCGTTGAAACTTTTTTTTTAAAATCCCCTGTCTATTTTCCCCAGCGTGGATTCCTTTGAAGCCCTTGGTTAACTGTCAGAGCTAATCATTATCGTTATAAACTATATCTTATTAGAGACATCTATTTGCATAAGGTGCTCAACATCCATCTGCAGTGGTAAAGTAGGAAGTCAACAATATTTGATTCCAACTCAATACTTTATCATGGCTAAATATGAAGATCCCATATAGAAATAGGGGGAACTTATCCAAATTAGCGGTACCCCTAATAATGGACACAACAAAAATGCTACAAGCAATTCGAGACTTACCCATGCCGACTCGTGGGACTGCCTTCTCACGGAACACCCTGAAGTTGAGAGGCTTGCCGAGAAAGTTCTGCAGACCTGTGATGCTGTTGATGGGGTGCGTGGTGCTGTTCACATTGATGGCGTTCACAGGCATACTCATTGCTTTGTTACCCGAGTATTTTGACATCTTGGTCTGGTCGAAGTTGTTTGGTGGGAAGTTGAGTGAGTAGCGAGGGTTAGCGAAGTAGCCGTCATCGTTGACTGAGCAGATGGGCACGTCGAGCAGACCTTAACAGGAGAAACTCGCAGGTTTAGTAGGAGCTGTTCTATATGGCCTACATTCATAACCATATCGTATCTGGAATTACTGGTTCATTTCTGAATTATTATATTGTTATGCCACTGCATATGGTTTACATTTGAAAGGAAGATGTGTTTTTTTCATGCCCTCTAATGATCATTAAATGCCTCATGGAATAACCATTTCTCTTTAGAAATAATGAATTTCCGAAATGGTTTGCCCTTAACTCATCTTTACATGAGATTTAGATATCATCTACCAAGGACCGTGAATGACAAGGAACCTTTTCAATATCTAAATATCATTGCTGATAATCTTTTCTGTCCTAGGGAACGGACGTCGCTTCGTCCTATATCTAATCATTGCTGTTTGGATGGTTCACTACTGAAAGGGATAAAACATATATCATTATATACCAATGACGTATTATAGAGGAAACCTATGAAAGTTTATGGTCAGAGCTCGTATCCCATCGAGTTTTAATCATGTAGTAATTCACAACGTGAAGCCGCGCGAATTACGTAGCAAATTAAACGAGATGGGATCGACCTCTGATCGTAGACTTGAATAGGTTTCTGAATCTATCTTACCCCTCACATTAACTATTTCGCTAATTTTTGTGACAAATCCTCCATTGAGTATTTTTCCTAAATACTCATGGGCACTGAGTAGGAGTTCCCAATGTTAAGTCTATGGGGGAAAATATCGGGGTGAGATAATATGGAGGAAACCCATGAAAGTTAAGGGTCAGAGATTGTATCCCATCGAGTTTGAATCGCGTAGTAATTCACAAGGCGAAGCCGCGTGAATTATGTAGCGATTCAAACGAGATGGGATTGAGCTCTGACCCTAAACTTGAATGGGTTTCTGAATTTATCTCACCCTTTACATTGACTAATGGGCTAACATTTGTGACTTAATCCCCCATTGGATATTTTTCCTAAATATCTCATGGGCGTTAGATACGAGTTCCCAATGTTAAGTCTATGGAGAAAAAATATCTGGGGTGAGATAAATATTGTAATACGCACCATTTCGACATATAACGTAAAAATACCACACGGAACACAGTTCCGAATGGCAAGAGCACTGTTCCGCATGCGTCGACTAAAAATTAGTTGTTAGGCCAAATTAAGTTGATTATTTTCATTAATTTCGGGTATATATGATGAATATAGAATAACCTATCATGTTTTGTACAAGCTACAAAACTCGATTAAAATGTACGTTTCGTACGGGACTCGGCGTAAACGCCTCGTTTTGTACATACCGTAAATTATAATCTCGTTTTGTAGCATGTACAGCATGGTCAAGTCGTTTTGTATAAGTACGTACATAATCATGTTTGAAATGGATTAGTCTTCTGAGATGCAAACAGCAAATAAGAGTGGTAAAGTGAATTTCAGGAATGTGATACAGAAATTAACACAGGAATTAGACAGAGACAAGATGGATGGTAGTAGTCTAACGAAAATACGATAAATGTGCGTGAAGCTAGGACACAATAAGATTGTATATAAATTCAAAATATATTAACAAACGCACACTTTCTATATACTATTCATCAGGCAGGTGGGAATGAAAAACTCATGATGCACTCTCCAACTCTAAGTCGTGCACGATGGTTTTGTGTGAAGCAAGTGTTAACAGAACTTACCTCGTCACTTATGACCCCAAACTATAAACCCAAATTTTATTCCCAAATGCCTGACCCTGAAGGTGCACCAACAGAGGTCGCTCGCCCTCTTAGTTGTCACGTGATCGCATGAATCCCGGTTACAATGTCGTCAGTCTCCAATAGCAATTCTGGTCTTTCTTGGAGGGTATGCTACCACAACTGATACACCGGCTAGCCCTGGACAGTCTATAAGAACAGGGTTGATGACTGTGGTTTTTTAACATTTGAGGAATGTTAGAAAAGTCATGTGGCCCCTGCCTCGCAATGCATTGGGTACATGCCTGTTGTCAAGGACATACGCTGACCTCGAGCCGATCAACAAGCGCCGTGTTTGAATTGCCCAAAATAACTGCATAACCTTCAGATATATTGGAGATTCTGTTAGTCCGAATATTGCTAAAGCTATAAGATACTTCAGAATTGATCGTTATTTGAATATGGAAATAACTTCCGTTTTTTAGCTCATGCTGCAGACACATGACCTCATGACCAGCGAAACCGGAAACAGACGAGACTGACGTAGAGTAGACCGGATGTAAAGCGTCCACGTTTGACCCCTGGTGGTCACCAATCAGGTTCAGCCATACAAAGACTCAGTGGACTGTCTACCTTGCCACCAGGTAGCGCCACCCCCTCCAAGTGAAGATGACTGGCTAATCTAATGTAGTTGCCATGACAATAATGTCCATAATCGATCGAATATATGTTGCAAGGTGATATTTGATAAAGATTGTATATATATCATAATTTCAAACAATGTCTCTTATAAAATCCACAGTTTTCTTCTTTTCAACTAGGTATGTACAATTGAGAAATGTAGGGAAGGTAATATTAAGACTAATATGGTGGGAGGGTGATTGAAAGAAACATATCTGCAAGTTGGTGTTCTTGTTCCGTTTATCCTCCCTTGAAGATACGATTTCTTTCCCCTATTATACAAAAGAGAGTGCGAGTCTAATCTCATAGGATGTGCCTTTCTGTTTCTTTGATTGAATTCAACAAGTTATGTTCTCTAATGTATCCAGAGTAATCGTGATGGAAACATTGGAAAAGTTTCTGTATCGTTTTCAAATGATCCGAAAGGGAAGATACACTATATGATATATTTGACTGGTACGTATTTAAATTGTTTGTTACAATTTGACGTCTAAAATATTTACTTTTCATTTCCATGTCATAGAATAGAAATGTACAACCATCTGTCTATGTTTTATACACTGGTTTTACACATTTTCAACAATATATACAAAGGCATAACATTTTATAATGCAACATCCAATTGTTACTTGTCTGTATTACTTGCCAACAGGTAGGGCCTTTGAAAAACGGAACAAGAAAAGTATGGACGGTGTGTGTATGAGCATTATGGGCATGTAATTGTTAAGGTCGGCAGGCGGATGGGTCTATCTATAGGTAAGAGGTGGTTTTATGCGTGTTCTTTGCTCTAGATAAAGCCATCAGACCTATACCCCCATGGCAGAATCTACACTAGATAGAGCTGACCGCTTCACGAGGGAGGGAACGCTGTGTGGACGCTGTACGGATGCAGCTTCACAGTGGCGCACCCTGGTTGCGGCGTCCGCTCACCCTTTATATGTCTGACGCGGCCCGGGTGGGGGTTGTGACGAGCGAAGAAGGAGTTGTGTGACAGCTGGCCAAAGCGATAGCCGCCCTGTGTTGAAGGCCGGGAGCCGATGTCGCGCTTCCTGAACATGTCCATGCTCATGTCGGGACCCTCGTTGATGGCACCACGGACCAGCAGCGGTCCCGTGCTGGGACGAAACACCGCCGACTGACTCATCTTAAAAATGCAAAAGAAACAGAGAGAAATAAGTCAATAATATTGATTTACAATAAATATCTCATCTTTCATAATAAGCTTAGCTCTCTTTATACATTTTTCTGCATAACAACGGTTTGGTTCTGGTATGTAGATGTCATTTTCAAGGTAGCATCGATTGTTATTAGAAGTTTATGTGCCTCGTATTCTGAACTTTATCTTTATACATTCTAGGGATTGTCCGTGTGATGTACGTCATCTTTAACGGGTAACCCTTGACATTTGTGAAAGAATACGTTGTATAAGATTCTACATGTTATTCCAGATAATTCCGCATTATTTAACCATATCACTACATCATGTCAATTACATTTAATCATGGTATTTTTAATTACTTCCTTAATGATATATATATTATATATATATACACATATTTATTTCATATATACTTTACCAACCCTATCTGTATACATAAGATTTTCGCTGGAAACACATTTACCTGTCATTGATAATAGAGTATGATATGGATATTGAAATAACGTTTTAATCTTGATATTTTGAAACTAAACTGCCATACTATATTACCGTGATATAAGCTTACTTGCCTGTTTTATTATTTCTAATGTTTTCCCCTTGACTCTTAAAGTCAAGGGGAAAGCTTCAGTTAGCAAATTCATACATTGGCCTCATAGAATGACTGAAAAGAGATTTAAAGGACATTTCACCAAAACGGTTCTGAGGCCGAATGGTTCTCTCCTATCATACCAGCATGCTTGCCATTACCTCTACTGAGATGATTGTAATGGCCTGGGGTATTTATCTCTCAAGCCACTTTGATTACTAGTGACGTCACTCTACCTGCTGTGGTACCCTTATATTTACACACAACATAACTATCGTTCAGCAGGCTTTTAGCTTTCATTGGCGGTGAGTGGTTCACTTGCTCAATCTTGCTCTTGCAGTGACGTCATTGGGACACAGAGTAATCTGTCAGGCACGAATAGCCACCGGTCAATTTGTTCTCTCATCTTATAAGCATAAGGGTTGCTTGGAGATGAAAAAATGAATGATACAACTGACTTGAACTCCTTTACAGTTGTTCCTATATTTTGCATAAATGGATAGTCTGGTGTAATTGTATGCCTTCCTGTTCATATATGTTCATGAACCTAGAACTATAAGCACGTTCCTAAACCTTTATTTCATTGAGGCCCTGCACTCATATAATCCATCCAATGATAGACATCCTTATCCCATAGTATTTGAGAGGACGTGGGTGGGCTGGGGGAGGGGGGTGCTAGTCTAGCGCTACAGGTAATTATTCCCGGATAATTGCATTGACCTAATGCATTTTGACACTGCTACAGAAGCTATATATTGTTTACCTTAACGACAAATCCTGTCGATTCCAAGTCAGATCGATCAGAATTGGGGCAGACTTCATGACATCTGCATGAATTCTAGTCATGTGTGATTTCACCACGGACACAGTTTATCAATTATATTTATAAATGCGCCTCTATGGAATTAATTAAAGATGCGGTTTATAGTTGTATCTCTGAGTGATTAGAGGCTACAAACACCATATCAGCAGCTAAGCTCAGATGTCGTGGTGAGATCTTTGTAATTCATTATAATTGGTAGAACGAAAGCAGTTGAATAATCGGGAACCAATCACATTATGGCCATTTTTGGTTGAAAACGTTGTCATCCCAATCTATACTACGGTGCCACTACGGTACCACGAGAACTTTAAGATTTGAATCAAATTTCACTTCTCGATCTAAGATTTTTCAAAACAAGTAAGTAACTTGTTTCAATGCATAATGATCAACGCTGTGCCAAACCTCGTCCCAGCATACCCGGTACCAATCCGGCCAGGAGGTCCAGTACCAATGACATGCTTGTAGCCTTAAGCAGAACCCCTCTCACCTGACATGGAGCTAAAAGTCAATGGATAATATTCTAAAGTTATGTTTGCCATGTAATATCATGGGATCTATTGAGGAGCTGGTTAAATATTGACCCTGTTACTGCACGTGTTCGTACTGACAGACACTGACCTCTGGACTGGTTAAGATAACTGGCATTTGTTTATACACTACCATCCTTTTTTGTGAGGCATGTGTACTTTTAGTGTTGATAACGTTCGTGCGTTGGGGGATGGAAGCATATATATGAATCATTATTCCCATATCATTATACACACTCGCCTGCAATGTATTGTATGCTCTATACATATTCTTGAAATTTGTGTAGAGCATTTAACACCAGATGGTCCTAGAATCAGCCTATCACTATTCTAGGCCCTTTGTATGTTGTGTTAAGTGATTTGTTTGTTGATATTATGCTTTTACAATCTACAGTTTGAATGAGATATACTCTATGAAATGTTCAGGATAGGAAAGGAACATAATTCATCATCAAAGAGACTGGGTATTGAGATATATCTCAGACCTTAAACCCGAAGCAGTAAATCGAATAATATCGATGATCCAACGGAGGTAAGATCCCGAAAATCGAATCTGATATTCGCGTTTCGAGGTGTTCTAGGCTGGTCTATGTGCTGCTTTAGTTAAGGCTATGGGCAGTTCCTGCAAGAACGGCATACACCACCATTCATACTGGACGCCGTGGGTCCTGCTTGGGAAAACAATGTCGTTGGAGCAACGTTCCCAGACCAGAAGGTAACGAAGGTAAATTCTGTATGAAAACACATTTACCCCTACTTCAAATTCACGCGGGCTATCTATTGTTGACGGTTTCGTAAGGGATGTTGTAAAATTAAAACCTTCTTCGTGGTCAACACACGGCAGAATAAACGCCTCACGTTACTCTTATGTCCCGATTAGAGCGAGCTATAACCTGTGTTGTGGCGTCTCCAGTTGACGATTATGGCTGTTGGCACCACCCGGCGACTATTTGCCACTTTTATGGCGACAAGATTCCAATGCAGGCCTGCAGAGCCATACTTCGCCCTAGACCAAACGTGCCAGGGTTTAACTCTCGGAGGCACTCTCGTAGGGAGTCCTAAATGCATACAATATACAAAATAGGATGAAACCCGGACATACTATGCCCGAGTGACCAGCTGTAATGAGTATATACAATGATATTCATTTAATCTGCAGAGTCATGCTTAGAATAATGTGTGTAATGGGGCAAGAATAAACTTACCCAACGGTAGACAAACTAAGGTAGACAGACAATGATATCTACCAATATAGTTTATTGACTTCCACTCCGATGTCTACTTTCAGGATAGAAGATTGGATACTGGTTCTCATGTAAATTCGTAAGTTTGGGGAAATAACAGTAAAGAGATATCCCTAAACTGAAACATTTTTGTTTACATTACCCCTGCCTTACCCTTGTGAGATTAAGTTGTTTCCGCCTCTCCCTTGTGAGAGGGGAGAACCAATGAAGTGAAGAAGGATTAGGGTAGCATGATTGTTCCAGCCAATAAAAAAAATTTAAGGTTTTGTTTTTTCAATAGTTCGTTTCCATCAGAGGATAATATACCGAGATTGTTCACTTGCTCAGTAGTTGCTAAGGATGGTCACCTTTACCAAAGCGAATTCTGATTTTTATGTGCCAAAGAAATTACCTCTAGCGACGCACCCCTCTCAAAATTTCTCATACTCTCTAAGTGGTATTCTGTATTCCAGTCCAAATAAAGCCACTAAGGTGCCAAGTACACATGTTACACATAGTGTTCTTGCTAGGTCGCATCATTGAGATTATAGGAATCTTTGGGTTGCATTGATGTAAGTCTTTAGCACGGGAGGCAGGTCAGTGGGTTCTCAAAGCTCTAAGCCTAGTTCGTTAAGAATTCTTCCCCCATAGAGCGTAGTGAGAACCTTGTACACAATACTACTTAGAGAGTGTGAGATCTTATGAGAGGGGTGCGCGACTAGCATTGGTGAGAATTAACATAATAGGTATGTCTGAAAAAGCCTGTCATTAGTACTTGGCCCTTTTTCAGGGAAATACTATGGGCTTCAGAAACATCGATTATCATGCAACATCAATCTATAAATACTTTCATACAGTTTATGATTTCCGATTTTAGTTGGTAAAAACGTGAATATCATATGGGTGTTGGTTGTTATCTCATTGACTAAATGTAATTTGCAGGTAAATATTTACATTTTCCAGCTATTCATACAAAATGGCACAAATATAATGATACCAGAAAATCACATCTTTTTTACTTTGTCATGATGCTATGTTACATCAAGAGGTATCTATCACAGCCTGGCAATATAGGTATCATATTAACCGTCCTGAGATATCTAATAAGATAGGATGGTTATGTCTATAGGTCATCGCAATAGATTTTTCATTAAATCACTGTGATTTCAAACAGGAAGGTAACATATTTTAGTGGTTTATTTACCAAAACAATTCCTATGTTCAATCTATGACAGGATATCTTGGCCATAACACAGGTATATCATACATGTATATATACCAACAGATAGGTCCAAGTCTCAGCTTTCTAACAATGGTTTGAATGTACAATTTGGCCGTTTATCCCAGCCCTAAAACCGTCACTTATTTAACATAGGCAGATTTTATGTGGCGTGCCATGACATAAAGTAAAATTTATGTACCTAGAGAAATTTTTTAAAAATGACCAATCAGCGATCAGGAATCATTCACCTGTGTAAATAGTTCTGGCTGCAGAGCAGAAATTCTGACAGCTGTCAAACATGGACGGAAACGAGTCTGACTTTCCTAATATCATAAAGTCATGGAGACAGGGTAGGATAAATATGAAACCTAACTTGAGTTTGACTTGTCAGTGTCTATGCCACTCTGGTCAGGTCTGTTCCTCACTTCGCTCAGCTAACGCTTGGCGTAGTATTACACAACCTTCCTGTCGTGGCATAAACACTGACAAGTCTAACTCTTGTTTGGTTTCTACTAATTATTTATAACATAAGCGTGATATATATATTTTTGTTATTATAGTATTAGGCACTTGCTGCAGTGTGGTTGCTAAATGCCAGAGTCTCTTGCCTCGTTCTGGTGTGACCTCCTTGACGGCCATCACAAGATGGCGCCAGTGTGAAGAGGGGAAATAAGCCAGCCTAGTATAAGCTAGCCAGTTGTGGCCTTATCATAACATTCTGAGTGTGGTCTGTGCATACTGTTAGGCCTGTGTGCTAACACAGAGCTGAACCGCGAAACGTGTATGGTGTAGCTTCAAACACAAATCAGAGTCGCGGACTGGCCCCGAGGAGAATGTGGGCAATGCTAAATGTCCAGTCAGCTCGATACGGTTTATTCCGGATCAACCTGATACATCTGTTTATATACCTATTTCATTCTAAAATCTGCGGTGATAAATCGGAAATGTGCATATTCTTTAAAAGTGTATAATGTAGACGATGATCATATTTAGAGTGGGTCAAAAAACGGCTCAGTGTCGCTTACAAACAAATACTAATAATTCCGACAAAAACAGAGCTTCTATTCAATTGTACAAGATGTTCTATACAGGAATAGGTATATTCCTTTGTGCACATATCCATTATTATTAAAGAAAGACCAATTCTGAAATATACATGTATTTTCATATAAACTTAATCGGTTTCATGTCACCTTTTTCATTTGATATTCAATACTTGTAAGGACACCTGAAAGGGGGAAGGAGCACGACAGCAGATTAAATCAGTGGAACTGATTGTGTCTATTGACAACGACATGAAACAATCATTCAGAATCTAAATAATAAGCAATATCACAATATTCATCAGGTCAAGTATGAATTTCTCTACCCCGGCAAATGCTTCCTAGTTACATATGAGTGGTTGCATATACCACCACCGTACTTCACTGCTACGTAAGAAAATCAACAACTCCGACATGACTCTGCCTCTCCATTCTTCTTGGGAGTCGCTGTACGATGTATACATAATAACCCAAATTGACCGAGTCTAACTACGCCACTTGTAAGCGGACACAACGTAGAGCAATATGTAGCGATCATTCGGCCAGAACCCCGCAATGAGTAACAACTCCCTCTCCTGCTGGCCAATCGGTACTGGCTTTGGCTGGGACGTGTTGTTGGCTCAGGAAACATTTGGTCTGCATAATCCCCTGGCCAGGACTCACAGTATTATAATCCAGCGGTATTAATAAGAATATAGGCACACCTTGAGAACACACTGAGTTAAAGGCAGTGATGTTTTAAGAGCAACACCGTTATTATATGGTGTATAAAGGAGTGCTTCAGGTATTATATACTTTCATGTTAAGGACCACATTATGTTATATTTTAATTCCGTTAAAACAGCTCCATCATTTGTCTATTCATATTATTGTGTGCGGTTACAAAATAAATCTGATTACGTTATTTAGATATTTTCCTTTTCCATATAATTTTGTAAAATAAAATGGGAAATGTTTCATTGGAATCACATTTTGACATGCATATGTCCCTGCAAATATCGATATTTGGTTGTCGACTTCACTACCGAAAGAGCTTTAAGATCCATTTTTTTACAGCAAACATAAGCATGAATTTTATTGAGATGACTAACCTAAACATGAGACTTAACCCAAATGGTTTGGCAACCGTATTAAGGCACATATATATTTCAATAAGCATGACCGGAAGATATGTTTTGTAATGTGCTATAACCCTATAGATATCACCCTTTGTCATACTATGGACTTGGCTATATATGGGGGTATTCCATGGGAATTTATATTTTAACCCAGAATGCACACATTAAAGATCCATGTCTTTCCACTATGTCGAACCGCACCCCATGTCCAGTCCCTTTCCAAGCGGGAGGTGACTTGGACATAAATCACAAACCTACCTAGTTATAACTCTGAACTTAAGAGTTAATCTAGGTGCTCTCACCGTCGAGGTCGATGCTGGAGGTACACTAGAGGAGTTGGAGTGAGGTACGGGAGAGGGGAGACCAGTCCGTCGGCACAGACCACCTCACGGCCCGTCCACGTGTGGCCTCCGTTACTCCAAGGTACTCAGGCAGTAATGGGCTCCATATACACCAATTAATACACTCACAATCACCAAGCCGGAACCATGTCAGGAACTCCAGGTTAAGTCTTACTAAATCGATCCCTAGTTATTGCTCTTACTCGACTATACTAGTTCCATGCATCGGCCTTATATAAGCTATATATATATATATATATATATATATATATATATATATATATATATATATATATATATATATATATTACTATATAACTACGTTTATATAAATATAAATTTATATATATATAGTATACTTGATGGTTGATGCCAGTAATGTGACGGATTTGTATGGTTTAGGCATAGAAATTTTATTCATGCTGCACCCTAACAAGATATGACGATGGATGTTTACTAAAAAGACTCCATTATATCTTGAATGCAAACATGAAGATCAAAACTTATAGAATGTCTATCAGTGTACTGCATACTTTTTTCAAACAAGGAATACTTTACACCTATACCGTACCCGCTCACAAGCCCGCCCCCCCCCCCCCTAGACGCACAGTCTGAACTGGCCTTAATGAATTCTAAGAATACATTTATATCAAAGCTTTATGTGCATAGTTCTGTGTATATATATAAAAACAAAACATATAGTGTATATCAGTTTATAATAAAGAATTTTCCTGCAAGCACTAGACACCTATAATGGCTATCCGGCGATAGGTTAAGGAACAGGCTTGCAGTTAAGAGTGAATAGGATTGGGAAAGAAATGCATGGCTGTCTGTGAGCCAATGAATTTAGGTTATACAGTTCCAATCTGATTGAGTTTCTGGCATTTCCAATAGAGAATATTGATACACTGTGCTCTAAGACATTATCGGAGAGATTGGGTAATAAACAGTCGTAGTGTATAGTAGGAGGATTATATTACATACATATGACATGTGTAATCAATCAACAAAATCACCTACACACATAAAGAAAGCCGCGGATTCTTCATTTAGAATGATATAGCAGCAAGTTTCAGTTGGGTGTCTCACTGGGTAGGAATAGAAATGTGGTTTCCAGCATGCTTTAATTGATATTGTAGGCTTATGACATGAACACCGCTTACAAAACAAATACATGTCACATAAAAATATAAAAGAAGTCTCCATTTCCTACTTCTGTGTATTTCATTTATTATATTCCATAGTGCAAAAGCGATTCTGTAAAGTATTTCTTGTTTGAAAAAAAAAGTATGCAGAAGTACTTGTAAGTCCACCCTCAAGTCATAGACAAGTGACATAGACATACGTGTATGCCCTTATCAACTAAAAAATCCGTATCCCGTGTACAAGAAAGGATAATACAAGACGATCGATTAAACGATTATACATACATGTTTTATCCACATACACGAATTATCAAATATCAAATATTGACGAACATGATAAATCAGATGTATTGTGATGGAAAAGAACTTACTATTATGTTGATGTGATTATGTACAGTGATTGCTATGATCTCTTTCGGTCCTTGGTGATAAGACCTCGCTGTTATAAAAAGTCGGTGTGATGTATGTCAAATTAATCAGCTATCGCAGGGGATCCCGGGGACTGTCAATAGCTCCACTGTTTGTGCTGGTGGTCGTGTATTTGCTTCCAAGTGTTTAGTAGCGTCCAATCGTTCTATTGCAACAAGCCACCAAGGCGCATTCACAGCTTTCGCGGACCGTCAAACGGGCGGCTTTGTCAACAAGAGGTCAACCAAACATTCACTCACCAGTTTCTGCTCATATCTGTAGAATATATATATATGGATATGTAATATTATAAAATTTGCCATACCTTATTTTATTGTAGGAGTAGATGAATTATCCCAAATATGTCGCGGTGGGTGAGGAGGCTGACAGGGCTTCTTCACCTGATATTGCACTGGCCTCTATGGTAGTAGATGACGAGCGGTGACCAGTACCTCGCTCCGGTGGTTACTAGGTGACCACGGGGACAAGCTCTCCTACAATGGGCGCGCCGTTCACTGGTTCCGCATGTTCCATATAAACCCAGGCCACCGCTGGCGTGTGCACCGATACCTCCCACCGCTCGCTACTCCGGGCGCTAAAGCCAAGACTCGAGCCCCAAGCAGTACGTAACTAAGGACCCCCGCCCGCCCTCCTGTCGCCCACCCCCTCACCCCCACCCTCTTCGACCACCCCACCCACCCCCACGGTCGCAGAGAGGAATCTATAGAACAGGCTTGGGGCCTAATCTCTACAAACCTTCAAATGGCTTTCATTCACTTTGGCGCGAGACTACAGTGGCTTAGTAGGTGGTGTGTGCGGACCATAAGGGTTCATGAGAACAGAAAGGAAAACAACATCCGTTGGAACTACATGTGTATATGTATATCTTACCTGTACTGTATCTGGTGTTTGCCGCAATGGGATCTCTTATAAGGAAGGGAGAATTGGGTTAGATAACGTGGAAAAGAAAAACTACACACCCGAGAATCATTGAGGTCTATATGTGGTTTATTAAGAGACTACCATCATGTATGCTTATTATCGTCTATGCTTTCATTTTGTATACCATAGATATTACTACTCTATTTATGGATTTTCATGTATCATGTGTATAGGGTATTTTCATTCTTATAATTCAATAATGAAAAACGGCAATCCCAACTGGCAAATAGGTAAGAGAAACAACACATAGGCCCAGGTATTACTAAACCGGCAAACCTACTCAGTCACGTATTTATAAACACACTGGATTAAAGTGAATATACACAGCTGTCGACAAATTTATTTCAACTTATTCCTCCATGAATAGGAGTGATTCTGATCAAGCGTGTTGATAATTCTAAGGTGAATCATGGACAGTGTATCTCTTGAGGTTGTATGTCCATGGGAGAATATTGACTAACATTCTTCACAGATTATCTTAAAGACATAGTTGTAAATACATGTCATTCGTGATATCGGGTTAGATCGCCTACAAATCTGCAATATATACGTCCACTCCAGCACTTACACCAGTGTCGGTGATGTACACTATCATGACATGTAGATTACACGTGCGTTAGAATTATAGCTTTATGTCATTTATGTTGTCTATACATGTATTTCTCCTTCCGTCCCGTTCTCCTATGAGTGTCTAAACCAACCACTAGGTGGTGCGGCAGAAGTGGGGACGGGGCGCTCGAACTGAATGGTCCTGTAGAATGCCTTTCGCACGTTTTGCATTTTCGTTTGGGGATTCAACGTTGCATTTTCACTTTTTATTGTACCGACCCCCCCCCCCGTATAGTATCCCCGTTCATGATCTGCTTATGCCACTGTATAAGCAAAGCCGGCTACTATTATTGAATTTAAGGCGTTCTCACGTGTGACTTCGGGAAATAACCACCTTCTATTAGATTCCATAAGCTACAAAAGGCTTCCCATATAATATATCCCTAGGGGAAAATAGATAGAAAAATGAAATCATATGGTTTTCGCTTACTTGCCTTTTGAGGAAAAGAAATTTTTCTGTATCATCATATTACTCAATAAGATACAAGGAAACAGTTGTCTTTTTAAATTGATACTTTAATTACATTAATACACATACACAACGGTCTGTTCGTCAAACAAGTAGACCTCTTCTAGGTAATTGCTTCATATTTGCATTACGTTATATTCTGATATTATCTAGGGCTTTTGGACACCAAGATTGGAAAGGACTGTCATCTTACAATAATGTTCATTTTAGAATAGATAAGGTGTAGGCACACGTGGATGGGTGTAGCATTAGCGGGTATAAAAGCACAACATTACCCTGTAAACCATTACATTTTCATACCACGTGCTACCTGAAATAAAACAGAGACTAAATGAATGGAAGTTACGTTTATGTTCAAGGTTTGTCTCTGTGCACATTGGTGGTCACTTGGTCACTGCAATGAACCTTCAATTGTCTTCTCTTTTTTTTTGGTTGAGGAGAGCATTATGTAACTTTTTCTTTAAATCTGATTAATCTGCTTAAAGTTATTTCCAAAATAACCATTTTTCATCAAAGACAAATAAGTAGCATCTCTAGGCAAAATCATCAGCAAATACTGCATGGGAATTCCTGAAGTCGTTGCTCAAAAGATTTATTCATATCGCTCCTTCACATTTATTGTAATTCAATGTCTGTGTCGTATTCATTCGCTTCCTTCCTGTAGGCGAAAACGGATTGGACCGGCGATGTAACGGCCTGGAGTGTCGGGATCGCCGGAGAGGTAAAAGTCTGCGTACAACTCCTCCAGTCTCTCTGGAGTGATGGGCTTAGAGCCACCCTGAAAATATTGAAACCAGAAATAGCCAGAGATAGCAAGAGATAGCAAACAACTGTCAATGTGTGTACAAAATATATACTCTGAACAGTATTGCGGAGGCAAGTCGATGGCTGGAAAGTAGATCCATTACGAATTTTATTGAATCAGGAATTATGCTTGTAAATGAGGGCACCAAAATCAAGATTTGGTCAAGATTTATTCTGGACTACCCTAATGGTTTACAGAGGAGCCTCAGGACTTTTTACAGGGACACAAAAATATAGATTGCTAACCAACCAGAAACGGGGTGGAGTTATTAGTCTATGAATGGAAAAAAGATCACTGTTCCTGAATGTAATTGGCAACAAATGGATAGTCTTTTTTTTTTAAACAACTAATCGCCATATATTACAAATGCACAAAACACGGAAGGTGTGCTCATCAAATACTTTCCCTTGCTTATGCGAAGATGGAAACAAAGGTTAGGTGGTTGTGTGCTGTGAAACCTGATAAGAAGTGACTTGTGTTAAGACAGGTATAGCATGGGTGTGATGGATTGCTGTGAAGCAATCGACCGACAACAAGATGCATTATAAGCGAACAACGAGAAACACAAGTATAAATATACATATAATATATTATCAAGAGACTTCAAACGAGTCGTGTCTAGATTTTATCCTAACTCGTTTCCACGATTTTTGAGTATTAGAGAGTAGTGACATAAACAAGACTTTATATCACACCCAATGACATTAACGAATCCCATGTTAAGCCTATGTCATTTTTATTAGGGGTTAGGGCAGGAATAAAATACGGCATATAGCTATCCTACCGTTATGGGTACTATCGTAAAACTGGACGAATCAGGTTTTGATTTTATCCTACCCTGTCTTCTCGATTTTGTAATATTACATGATAATAATTCTGTATGCCAGTCAGCGTGACATACGGAAACTCAATGTTAAGCCTATGGGATTTTATATTAGGGGTAGGATAAAGGGATATTCTTCCTCCAAACATGCATGTTCTTACATCTGTCATGTGATTAAAGTATCTCTCGAGGTCTTCATCTGACGCGAAGCGGTATCCACCGACGTGATGCCAGAAGTCCCTGTACTCCTCCTGGTCCAGGACGCCATCCCCTACGACCATACAATACACTTGAATCATGAACAGTTATCTTTATATACAGCTGCTGATGAGAATAGTTGGGAGGCACATGTAACTATATAAACTTCAGTTGGACGTATTTCATAAGTAGAGTACATTGGTTGGCAGCATATGGATGCAATCGCTTTAAGACGTGAAATAGTTCTATACATGCAGTATACGGCATATAGCCTATGATCCATGGGCGCGGCCATGACGCCCCCCGAGTAGGTGTTCTTCACTAAAGGAGGTGAAAAAGTAGATGTTCTTCACTAAAGGAGGTGGAAAAGAAGTGAGTGATAATTGGGAAATGTCACAACTTTAGCCTTGCTCATATATATATATATATATATATATATATATATATATATATATATATATATAAAGTGTTCCATATGGAAAATATCATGTCTTGGGTTTAGTTATTATGTCATCCTACTTTGGGGTGTAGAGAGTCAAGGGAACCATGGTAAAATATTGAAAGGCAGTTGAATTTTGTAAGAACAAAGAGCCAGAATACCGGTTTGTCCCCCGACCACCTAGTGACTGCTTCGTGAACTAACAATGGCTCTGTCCCCTATATTACATACATATACCAGGAACGGTCGTCAACTACAATAAAGCACGTTTACCCTGAGAATTGCCGATAGCTGGGTATGTAGACTGAGTACCTGGAGACAAATGGACCTCATCTGACGTCATATGGCATCGGGAGGTTCACAACTCCAAACAAGGTTAGGTAAAATCCAGGATGGTTCCAGGATGTATCTCCAATAGGACTTAAAAATCCTTCATGATGATTTTTGGTGTCTTGTGCGTGAATTTAGTGAAACGCTAACGACAACCGCGTGATGCATCTCTTTATTTTATCTTACTTTTTTCCTATTCATGGCACACACAACAGCTTCTATAGGATGGTGACTTACCTTTAATGTCGAGAACAGGGAAGAGAGACCGCGGCATCATGCGTACCCACTGAGGTAGAGCTGAGGGGCTTATATTGTCAGCTTTCATGATAATCTTATCCCAGATGCGGACCCACTCCTCCCTATAACGTAATTTCAACGTGCAATATCATATTTAGCGTATATCTCCTCAAAGGGAAATAACCAATTACTTCCTACAAACACAGGCTTATCTGATACAATCGTATACACTAGGAGCAATTGGTATGTTCATCATTGATACATAAACGTGCAATTATACATGAATAACAGTCAAAAGGTTTGGTTATATTCAGTCCATCGATAGTTTTCTGTGGGCCACTTAACTTACATCCAGTAACTTGCCATTTCTGCAACTGCATGAGTCTAGGATCCAAACATATTAAACACCAATGGGTCTTGAGGTATTTTGGTCTTGAGTGATCGGTCATGGTCAGGTGGGCACGCTTCTGAGACACTGAGACACTGGTACTCTGCTACATTTCCAATATCACATTGAATAGCATGCAAATAGTGAAGGGATAATGTTTTTGCAGTACGGTGGAAGTCTATATGTGACCAATCTATCCTTTAGGCAACATATCTAGGGATAATGATGACGCAAAGAGGGATTTGGAAATGAGACGTTTATTGAGGAAGTAGTTGTATACTTGAGGGTAGAGTGTCTTTAACTATAAGAAAGCCGCGAGTGAAGTATGAGGGAGGGAGAAGAGTTTATAGTTTTTGTGGGGTGGGTGGGAGGTAATATTTTCCGAGTCCGTTGGTTTTGCGGCGAGTCACGTGGTGGAGAGGTGGTCACGTGGGGAAGTCCGGTGTATGGAGAGTGTTCGGTGGGAGGAGAGTGGAGAAATCCCTCCCGCGCGCATTGTAAACCCATGGGCATTGCTCAGGGGTAATCATTGCCTCCCCGGTGTCCCCCTCTACCGCGCCTCACGGGCGCCCCTCCTGCCCCCTCGCGGCTTTCACACATACCACGAGGTCACTTGGTACAGCCCGGTCCGTACCCCGGCCTCACTTCTTCTCCACCCGCTCTACAGTACGCACGTACTACAGCACCTTTTTTCGTCCCACCCACCCTCAACCCTTCATTCTTTTCTCCTACTCACGTAGGGCTATTTCATTCTCATATACAATTACCTACGTATTTTTCATACTACTGTATTGTATATCATATTTTATACTTATATTAATTGACCTTTATTATACATGTCAATTACCATTATGTAATATTACTTACCATTCATATCCATATTACATATTAATATGATCGTCCAGTAAGGTCGACATAATTTTATCCATAAAATTCAATAAAATTTTATTCTCCCAGCTACTGCTTCTCTACTTTTATCCGGGGATAGGGTAATGAGACCCAACGAGTTGGGAACAATGTGATTCCCTCTTTCACCAAAAAGAATATCACGGACCTTCATACAGTGGATAATAAACAAGGCCTATCGCCGTGTTTGTTCTACGATATGAGTGTCTCGGCTACGCTTGACCGATGCCAAGTCATCCAAGTCCGTAAGAATACCAAGACATTTATTTAAATCAGTAAAAGCCTTGACATCACCATACCTTGTAAAACTGATTTCGAAATTCTATCGGATAACGTTACAAAGTGAAATGCATGGTGATATATACGCCAACCCTTTTTCTTTTATGCCTGATATTGTTTAAAAAAGTGATTCTAGTACTAATATCCTTCTGTAACCTGTAACATCGTCGATTTATCACTTTTATAGTCCTGATAGATAGTAATGCTATAATAAACGGACAGTGAATATCTGCTAAGATGTGGTTCTTCTAGACGGGAACAGATTTGTTTGAATTTTAAAACTTACATATATGTTTAAAGCCCCGGCTCAATCAGAGAGTCCATAAAATGTAATTAACGTCGGGGGTAATAAAAACGGCGGCGCTAATCGCACTGCAGGGCAACCCTAGACTGGCTCCAGTCCCTGCATCCTATTGTAAAGATCTGCAGTCGATAAAGCAGCATTATTAATTATATTATATATATTAAATCTATTCTGAATTCTTTCCCCCAAATCCAAGATGGCCGACACTGGCCAGGCTAATTGGTCCTTCCTGCTGTAGCTATAATCCCCCCTTTGAACCCGGCTTTGGCCGGCGGTTGTGATAGATACTTTGATGAACTTTATTGTGAATGTGATTAATCATTTCATGGATGTTCATAATCAAAGACTTGAGCAAGTCTAGGGCAACCCCACCAGAGGGGGCAGGCTTGCACGCTGGTGCGATGCACATATCTGGAGATTTTCATTATATGTGACGAATCCGTCGCACAGGCATGGAACACTTCCTATAACAAGAGTATACAAATAAATAAGTATGGGTAAAAGTGTCTTGATTTCGAGCTTGGGGGTCTATACTATTGGTACATGGTGTGTGCTGCTGTCAATCATTAGCACATATGACAGCACCAGGTCTCAGTAGGTGTGATGATTCCCGGATGTCTCGGCCCCTTTGGCATCTCGGACCCTCTACGGCACCTCGGACCCATCGGCACCTCGGCCCCCCTCTTTCACAGCTTTCACGCCTTCATGCGCGAAAACGGCGAAGGTCTTCCAATGTGATTACTTACCCAAAATACGGATTTCCAGCTTTGCTGTTATATATTATTTGTCTACTCTCCACAATACAGACTCTTACAAAACAAAAGCATATCTTACAAAACATGTGTGATAACCCTATCCCAAACCTTAACCCTAACCCTAACCCTAACTCTATCCCAAACCTTAACCCTATCCCTAACCCTAACCCTAACGCTATCCCTATCCCTAACCCTATCCCAAACCTAAACGCTAACCTTAACCCTTTCCGTAACCCTAACCCTAACCATAACCCTATCTCTAACCCTTTCCCTAACATTAACCCTATCTTTAACCCGCAAAAGCGGAAGTGCGAAACGCGGCCGCGAGGGAGCCGAGATGACCGCACAAAAAGGGGTCCGAGATGCCGATGGGACCGAGATAACCGTGTACTGGTGTGATTGCCGAGCAAGCGGTAAAATCGGAGGCTGTGGCGGTAGGTGCCTGTGTCCATTTTTTCCTTTCCTATATGTATTCATTCTGTGTGTATCGTTGTGAATATAAATCATATAGACTATTTATCAGTAAGCATGTATATACCACCTGTATAGGGGTATGCCGGTAGCGCTGCAACGATTCTGTTGCACCAGTGTGGCATACCCTGTACTTCACTTGAGATTGAGTGCAACGAATCTATCGCAATTATATCGCAAGCATATTCTTACCTTGAAATGAAACCATCTTTGTTTATGTCGGCCTCTTCGAACATGATTTCCCAATAGTCATCAAAGCCTGCTTTATAGGCATCTTTCATTGCCTTCCCAAGGGCTCCCTCCATGTATTTTCTGAGGCGCTGAAACCCAAGAAATACCAACGCTATATCTACCAGTTCACAAAAGATTAGCCGAGTGTGTTTTGTGGTTCATGTTTAAAAAATGAACGCTGAAAAACTCGCTAACTTACTTTGATTACACACAATAATATAAATAGCAAATCTGGAATGCCTGTGAAATTATAAATTGCCAAGATAATAGGTATGCATCAACTGCTTTCGGTAGAACAAACCCGCTTGAAATCTGCTATGTCAGTGTGGTCTATGAAGCCATCTCGGTCAGCATCTGCAAAACGAGCAACTACTGGGGCAACGCACATAGTAACATATTAACACATTGACACTATAAGTCTCAAAAATGAAGATTTTTCGTGCACACCCACATAAATATCTATATCTGTTCATATGAGAGCTTCGGTGAGTTGCATCGATGTTTAATGTTAACATATCTTTTAGACAAAGGTAATTCAAAGTTAGAATTTTGTAGAAGCTGTAACGTTTTATTAGCAATGTACTATTGGTCACATAAAATACATTTCAAGCATCTTTTTTTGCGAACAGTGTAAACATGATCGACTTTATCAAAACATTTGTCTTCTGACATTGTGGAATGAATGGTTCAAAACACATTTGGCATTATTCAGTATTTTATACCCTCACCAATGATACCTCTACCTCACCCCCATCTTCTTTTCAGTTGGTATAACTAGAAACGGATTTGTGTTTTTCCCCTTTTACCTTCTGTCATTAAACAATAGACTATATATGTATACTCGACAATGGGTGACAGCAATTGTTTTAATATTTTTAACTTTGATGCATCATTTAACAAATGACCAATCTTGATATATCAGAATATGATTTCGATTACAGGACTATCCTTTTAGTATACCGTTTTAGACCATCTTAGTATCCCGTTTATATTTGTATACACATGCATGTAGCATTTTGTCGTTTTATTTTTTTGTAAATATTCTACTATCGTTGCTTGTCCCATGTAGTTAAAATTATAGTCGGAATATCCAGGGATCTGTTCGATATATCCTACTTTGGTCCAATAAAACATGACCAGAACCATTGGGAAAATCTTTTCTTAATTCATTTGCCATACGTTTGTGTCTATGAATAAGGGACTAGAATTATATTTACTGATACCTCAAAATTCCCTGCATCTAAAGGGGGGTGTCCACTGAGCTCCCGACACACTCTGACACACTCCGACAAGCCCTTCCGACACAGAATGGAACGTTTTGAGTTTTTGTCGCAGCAGTGGACACCCCGGGCCGACACGGCCTTCCTACACACTCCGACACACCCTGACATGGCTATTGGTGTGTTATCAATATTGAGTCTGAACATATGACTAGGCAAAACTGGAAGTCAGTTTTATTATCCCCCACAATCTTTAGTAGTACTGGCAGTTAACACCAGGTGGCAGTATATGTAATACACAATACAACATCTCCCTTTTTTCGAAGATGACAAGGAGAATCCAACATTTATATGTAGCACCAACGGCTAATAACCATTTAAGGTTTTGATAAATACAGTGATATAGAGAGAGTATATAATACTTTTAACCAATGAAATATGACTATTTGCATAAGGCTTTACCATATGGGTTTACTTGAGTTTGTAAACTCTGAGATTGAAATATAGTAAACTAAACATAGACCATATGTCTAAAATCTTTCAAGCTGAAATAGAATTATGGACAGTCTCATTAGTCCCACTCCTAGTCTCAACAACAGTCTTTGGGCTAGATACAGGTTTGGGACTGTTCTCTTCAGCCTTCTCAAGCCCTGGCACTGCCTGAGGCACACTTGAGGGGAGTTCATTCACTGTTGGTGGCAGTTCGTTCAACTGAACACGGTTACGGATGTATGTCTTCTTGGGGTATTCACATATGCCCTATCATGCCCACCTTTGTCCTCAACAGTCCCTGGCTCACCCCTATCCTTTACCCATACTGCACTGCCTGGGTGGAGGGTTGTGAGTGGCCTAGTATTATGATGCTGGTCATAATTAGAACTCATATTTTCCCGGTACTTGTCCTCACGGACACGGACAGTCACTTTCTCTGGCAGATCCGGTTCCAGTTTAGATGAAAGAACTGGCACCTTCGTGTACCATTGTGTAGAGGAGCATTCCTATAGTTGAGCAGGGCGATGTATGGGTCCGGTTGCTTCACAAGGTCTTTCATGGTGCGGAGAGCTGTCTCAGCAGCACCCATTTCCTGAGGGATGGTGAGGAGAGCTACTTATGTGAGTGAAGCCATAGTCATAGCAAATGCAGCAAATTCTTGACTGCTGTATTGGGGACCGTTGTCAGAGCACAGTATTTGTGGAATACCATGGCAGGCGATGAATGACTTAAGATGGTTAATCACACAACTAGATGTAGTCTTCTCCAGCTTGGCATATTCTGAGAATCTTGAGTACAAGTCCACTAGAACAATATACTGGTCTTTGCCAAGTTGAAAGAGATCTGTGGTGACTTTGAACCATGCCTGCTCTGGAGGAGTTGATAGAATCAATCGTTCAAACTGAGTTGGTCTGTTCTTTCTGCAATGGTGGCAGCTACTGACTAGCTCCTCAATATCAGAACTGATGCCTCCCCACCAAATTGCATCATGGGCGAGTTGACGGCATTTAGTTATGCCCTGATGACCTTCATGCAACTTGCAGAGCATTTATAGTTGCAAGCTTGAGAGAATGACTATCCGAGTTCCCATAAGTAGAAGATCATTGATGATGGTGAGATCGGACTTGTACTTCTTCACAATGCCCTTCAGTGAAGAGTTATCAGGCCACCCTTCCTGTACGTACATGCACACTTGAAGACAGATGTCATCCTCCCACTGATATTCACAGATGTGATTGAGACGGCGATCACATGCGGGGAGGGAGGCATGCACTGCATTAACATATGCTGTCACCTCATCCTGGAGTGATATATCAGCGACAGATGGACCATTTCTTGGGGCTCTCGAGAGTGTATCTGCAGTGTAGAGCTCCTTCCCAGGAACATAAATTATGTCATAATCAAACCACATCAGACGCATCCTGAGTGAAGGAGTGAACTTTCCTAACTGGTTGACCATACCCAGGAACCTCCGTAGTTCTGAAATGTAACTTGGAGTATCCATTTCGGTGATGGCAGCTACCTTACCCAGGTCAGCTCTGATACCATCTCCAGAGACGATTTGACCAAGGAAGCTGATTGCCATTTTCATGAACTCACACTTTTCCTTATTGAGGAATGAACTCCAGCAGCTGTGAGCCTGCTTAGAGTTGCTTGGAGTCGTTGAACGAGTTTCTTTAAAACTGGCTCGTTGTCGGTTATTACCATACCCAAGAAAAACTCTTGTTGTGGTTAATAGTCTTCGCATGAGGTGTCATCAGATATGCTACATGCAACGTGGTTGACAGATTTTTCTGGCACACCTTTACAAAATGTCCTTTGAGTTTGCAGTGATGACAAACAGAATTATTTGCAGGACAGGTTGTATGAGGATGTGACCCTCTACCACAAAACTGACACTCTGATGACGTTTGGGATGTACCTTGGTTCTTCTTGGCATTTTGAGGGTTAGGCTTTTTCTTTTGAGGAAAGAATTTCTTTTTGACTGCTGGTGATTCAGCAGTCCCACCTACCTCATTTGACTGGTGCTTAGCCATCTCATGAGCACATGCATTTTCGAGAAAGTTGTTTAGCTTCAAGTCACTATTCCTTAGAGCTCTTGTTCTGAGAGTTGCATCATTTGTGGAGTTCACAAGTTGTGCAAGAGTTCCTCAATTTGAGCAGCTGTTTTAGCTTGAATATCTATCAACTGGATCTGCTCCTTTACTCTCATATAGAAGTGATCCATAGATTCACTAGGATTTGCCTCATGTGATACAACTGATTGAGGAGATAGATAGAGTTCCTCTGGGGATTATAGTACTTGGTGAGGGCTGCTACCGCTAATGCCCCAGTCACACTGGCGTAAAAAACGGCGTTTTTCCGTGTACGCATGTCTACGTTCTTCTACGCATTTTGAAATTTACAAATGCGCGGCTATGCGTGGGAAAACGCGGAGATGCGTAAATGAAAGTCGGAATGTGCCGAAAAATGTCACAATACGTACAAAAGTCTAAAGAAGCGTTGATGAACGTTGAGAAGCGTACTAAAACGTTGAAGGAAAGCAAACAAATGTGTTCCAAATCCGTTGCTAATACGTACTCCCCACCAATTTAAATACGTAGAAGAAACGCCGAAATTTACGCCAGTGTGACTGGGGCATTAAGCATAATCCTTACCCTGAATGCCATTTGCATATAGTTTCTTCAAAACTTTTCTAGTGGAACCCAGATAGTGGTAGAGCTTTTCAAACTTTTCATTATTTTCAGTCACTTTCATTGCAACCAACATAGAATCCAACCCCTCTAACCAATCCTCCCACTCACTGGCCAGAGAAGGGCCCTTTTGACCATCAAAGGATGGGTAGTTGGGAAGTGCAGTGGCCATGGTGATCCAAGAGATGGGAAACTGCCAGTAGTAGACTGACACAAGCCAGCACACAGAGTACACTGTCATAGAGTTTAGTACTGTCACTTGAACAACACACTGCCAACTGTTGACAGCACAGAGATGATGTAGACATACCTCTAATAGGATTCTACAGAGTCACCGAGTCCTGCAGAAATACCAGTGACAATTCCCAATGATTGGCAGACTTCCAGCTAGACCATGCTGCTGAGTGATTAGTGCAGTTGGCACATTAACAGAGTTTTACAAGAAACCAGGAGAGTTTCAATAACCAACAAACATACTAGCAGGTAGTATTGACTCTTAAGGAGCAAATACCATTTATAGTGGGTACTTATCCTGTAAATTCATCACAAAACCGCTGCCACCATGTTGTGTTATCAAATATTGAGTCTGAAAACATGACTATGCAAAACTGGAAGTGAGTTTTATTACCCCCCACAATCTTTAGTAGTACTGGCAGTTAACACCAGGTGGCAGTATATGTAATACATAATACAACAGCTATGACACAGCACCCTTGTCATAGCCGTGTCATAGCCCTTCCGACAAATTCAAACATGTTTGAAAAATCATAGAGGTTGGCTTATGTCGTAGTGCTTCGGGAGCATTCTGGTCTATGTATAAGCTATGCACTGCCCACATACACACACGTGCACCTTTATAAACTTTTACAATATCATATACACAATACTTTCTCCTCTGTTATATAGAGATATGCATTATGAATGGTCTATTGAATAGTCTTGATAGTATATGGCGTGGTTGACTCTTGAATCTATATTGTCTTCTTTTGAATTTGTAAAGATACATCTTATACTCAAAGATACCACACGGTATCTGATACTAGATCATTATTGAATACTGTAACAATGTCTATGTACTGTCTAATAAAGGTACATAGAATATAATGATAAGTTGTTGGAGATATTTGATTATTGATATTCCTTTGGATGTTTAATATAGTTGATAAAAACACCAATTCACTAAGTTTATTTGGAGAAAATTGAAGAAAACCTTATTTCTCAGTGCATTTCCTACACAGATAAGGTCATCCAAGTGAGCTGGTTGTGTCGGAGTGTGTCGGTACGGTGGCAACCTTTCTTTTCCTACGAGGCCTATTCCACCAAAAAGGCCCTCAGCAGGCGGGTTTTTGCGCTCCAGCCGGCATTTGCCGCCGGGGCCGGCCGCCTGGCTGCCCCTAAACCCCTAAATTCTAGGAGCTGTTCCACCAAAGCCCCACGAGGCGACCAACAGGCGTACACAAGGCGCCCGGCGAGCGCCCATAGAGCCGGCCGGACCCGGCGCGGCGATACACTCGCAGCGGGTTCGCTATTGCCGTCTGGTGGACATTAGCGGCACTAACGCACAAGGCCGCGGTTCTCTATCGATCCGATAGGCAGCGCGGCGTGCAGCGATACACTACGACGCTTTGAACCTGCGAAAGTCGTGTATCGAGCGGAGCAGTGTGTCAGTGTGTCAGTGTGTCGGGAATTGTACGGGAACGGTCAGAAAACGTCAAATAACCGTGGATTTACAGGTTAAATCGAACAATGAAGGTAAATAAAGATAAGGATTGATGTTATGAATGTGTATGGCATGCTATGGTGCTAGAATTCTGCCGAAAGTATCGGAATTTTCAATGTCCTTTCGCGGCTTCGGGTATCGCCGGTGTCGGCCGCGCAGTGTTGTCGGCTTTCCCTCGCCGCGGGTCCCGGCAGAGCCCGCGGCCATGCTTCTTTCGGCGTAGCTCTTGACACGCCGGCCGGCCTGCCGGGGGCTTAAAATCAAATAAATCGGTTTTCCCCTGCCAGGGCTTGCGGGGGACGTTGCGCTCATAATACCCGGCCGCCCGCCCGGCCTTCTCTGTGGTTATCACTATATTTTGGTGGAACACCTCCAAAATTGGCTGTTGCACCGAGTATTGTCCCCGGCCGGCGGCCAGCGGCCACCAACAGGTCAGCCGATACTGCCCGGCTACGGGGTTTTGGAGGCACGGTGGCTGGCAGGGTCCGGCCGTGTGGAGCCTGTGAGCTGTCATGAGCTGTTCCACCAAGCAGATTATCGCCGCCGGTGGGAGGTTTGGGCCGGCTATTGCCGCCGGTCGCCAATAGGCGACCACAAGGGGCCTGGCCTGGGCTTGTGCCTCCTTGGTGGAATAGGCCTCTACCAAACCATTACGACACACTCTGACAAGGCTTTACGACACATTCCGACACACTCCCACAGAGCCCTTCAGATAGGGATTTTCTTTGACGTAGTGTGTCATAAGCCTTGTCAGAGTGTGTCGTGAGCAGTGGGTTCCCCCCTTAAGTCTCTTTCAGTAAGTGCAGTCTATGATATGTTGCACCCTTTCACAGAATTCCTGACATAGATATGTATATCTATATATGAATACTCCTAATTAGTGTCTTTATGTTTATGAAATGTCCACAATTATTATTTCTATTTCAATATTAATCGGAATAATTATCTTTCAAATCTTACAGTTATTAGATAAAGCATAACTTTATGCCATGAGAAATATTAGTCTTGAATGAAGTCATGTTCTATCTGAGATCAACTAGAAAATAATCAATGTAGAGTGAGTATTGTCTTAATGTGGAAAATATAAAAACGTAGCTCAGTCCTTTGAAAGAAATGAGTGGTGGTAATAGTTCGTATCATATTGATTTTGTCTCAAAGAATACCTACCCATCTCGGGCGTACCCTTTGAGAAATGGCTTACCGTAAATATGATCAAAGTCCTGAGTGATCTTCCGCAAATGAAAGTCGCTCATCTGCAAACCAGCGAGTCGGACTGCCGGAGTAGTGTGCAAAGTTCGTTTCAAAGTAGCCGAGATGCCTGAGAAGGGGAACAGTAAAAGTAAATACAATGTTGTATATGGGGGGGGGGGGGGGTATTAACATTGAATATATATATATATACTTATTTATATATTTAAGCTTTATTAGAACGGAAACATAAATAGTGAGTATATTGATATTATACCTGAGCATAGACACGTGTTTTAGAAGTGTTCCGTGAACAGAACTAGAACTATGGAATTAAATTTAAACTTTAACATTTCTGAGAACAGAAATTGAATTAAAGAGTTCCAAACCTTTCCTTGGTACCTTAACCAAATGAGAGCACTGCTTAGTAGATTATTGTCCTTTTATTGGTAATTTTGAGAATTGATTCTTACTTTAAAAGATGTTTGGTTTATGCACAGATCTGAGTACTTCTGAATAAGCTTGTATAGTGAGTAAACATTTCCGGTCCCAACACACGATATATTTAAATCGGTCTCCTGGTGATATACTAGGCAAAACAGCCTGGCTTGTAACCTACTTATCCAGTTTCTATTTACTCCTGGAGTGGTAACTGCGCTGCACCTGGAATTGGCTTTTTAGAACGTCTCCGAGAAGTAACATGATTAAGTACACTATTTGTACATGGCTAATACAAGCACATCACCGATTCCTCAACATACAGAACTTAAATTATTATATTTTCCCAAAGTGGAAGATCACTGTGCACAAGACAGGGCTCTTGTCAGTGATCAAATTGCGTACTTGTATATTAATTGTTGTAACGCCAAACACTGGGGTTAATTGCATTGTTTATGGAATTATTGTATTTAGAGGTGGCAAAATTAGCAACCATAATGACCTAATATGTGAAAATGTCCACATATTAAGTCTATGTAGTGTCCTCTAGGTGGTTGACTCTCTCCGTTTCCTAAACCTTTAAATATCTATATCCTAGAGGTCAATAGCCGCTGATGTTCTTGCCGACCCGTTAGTCATGTGTAACCTTTGAAAACTGTGCATTACCCTTCGTGGTTCTGATTTATAGCAACTCCCAGCAGGTAGTGTGGAGCAGAGGTGTACTGTTAGACACACCACAGTCAGAAGTAAAAAGCAACAACGCGGCAGTACATTTTTATGTCGCGTGCAAAACATTGATAGAAATACTAGTTTTTCCATCCGAATAAATGTTTTGATTGTTTTTCTAAATCATTCAAATTACCATTGCAAAACTATCTGTATACAGGAGGGGCCATTGATAATAATCCTCTAACATTTGGTTATATCATTGTACAGGAATATCATAAACATTTAGTAAAGAATCGGTGGTGTGATTTTTTGTTAAAGTTTTGTTTCTTTAGCAAGAGTAATTCTAATTGTCCTATTATGTTGTATTTACGACAAGGCGTTTCGTATATGATAGCATCGACATTACTTCTGACAGACTTAAGGTTGTAAAGGAAATCAGGCGGGTCTAGTACAAAAAGGTTATAAACTGTTCTTGAAATAGACCAAAGCGATTCGTTTTTGTAAGATAGCCTAGGCTATCTGGAAGTAGGCACATCTGAACATGCCCAAACCTATATGCTTCGAATTATATTGAAATTGATCTAAAATAGTCTAAAGTTGCTTTTAGATTCTTGATAGTTGAATTTTAGTTCCTTAGATATCTTGATATATTTGGAATAATGAATTGATCAGTTATAACCCCATAGAATTGGAAAGAAGGGCTGGAAGCACTCCTTAAAGTAAACATTAGAAGGTATGCTAAATAGGTGCTGCAATTTATGGTGGGTTTCTTTCCATGACAGAATACTAATTATGACTGATTCTTTCAACGCTACATATGCTTCTACAAGACAAACTAAGCTAGTTCAATGTAGTTACCTATATCCCGAAGCGTTCTATAATCAGAGTGCTGTTTTCATTCGCAATGAGAAATAGCGCAACAATCGATGACATTCTAACATACTTAAGTAGCCCTGAATACCCGAAGACTCAATGTATATTATGGTCAGACATTTTTGTTTCACTAACCTGTATTAGAGCTGGCGGTTCGCAGAGCGCGGACCATGCCGGGAACGAGTGCTGCGCTGAGCGACATGTTGGCGATGCCAGGTGGTGGTGGCCACTGATAGTAGAACGATCTGCTGGGGAGCGCAGGTGAGCAGCTCGTGTTGGTAACTTCCGGGAGCTGCTCCAGGGTCGAGCTGCTCGGCGCAACTCACACACCTCATACCTGTGTCGTGACTACGGTGGAGCTGCTCAGTAGGATGTAAATTTTTGGGTTTCTTGTTTTTGGATAGTTTTTCAATTAACTGTTGTTTAGCTCCGCATACTTTTGGTAACACCATCTTATTTTCACCTGGGTTTCGTTTGAGAGCGTGATGGTTTGAGGTTTATGAAGTATATAATTACGGTAATTCAAACTTGATCTTATAATCGTATCCCTTTATTTAATGTTGTAACTCATTTGAGTGAGTGAGTGAGTGAGTGAGTGAGTGAGTGAGTGAGTGAGTGAGTGAGTGAGTGAGTGAGTGAGTGAGTGAGTGAGTGAGTGAGTGAGTGAGTGAGTGAGTGAGTGAGTGAGTGAGTGAGTGAGTGAGTGAGTGAGTGAGTGAGTGAGTGAGTGAGTGAGTCTGTGCGTGTATCTTTGTCTCCGTGTGTCTGGATGGGCGAGTATGAGGGAGGGTGCTCATTACAGTAACATATCAGCTAGGTTACTCACACCTGGTGAGGTTATATGGAGCAGGTGAGGATGGGTTCTAGACGGTAGCTTACTCAAAAGTAGGTCGCTTATCACTACAGCTGAGCCAGCTGAGTATGGAGTAATAAAACTGTAAGTACATTATTAACTAATTTCTAAAAAATTGGTAATGGGTTGATCACAAACGGTATTTTCTTCCATAATATGCCATGTATGTATGCCATTAGAGAAAAAATAGTTATTCTAAAAGAATATAAATATTACTGTCACCCAATGCACATACACTTAATGAGGGCAACAATATTGTGATAGGAGGGAAATTTATGCAGTCCAAGAATAAACTCAATGGGATAGTGTCATGATATTATTGAGCACAGTTCCCCACGCTCAAATGCTTCGCATCAGTAGTGAATTAGAGCTTGTCAGTTTGCCTTGAACACTGGAGTTCTGTACTTTGTTATGGAGAACTTTTACAGTGGGTTATTTCATTAAAAAAAACTCGTGGTTCCAGAGGAACAATTCAATAGCGCATTTCTTTGTAGTCAGAATTTAATCCATGGAAATCATCAGGCATCATCAAATACATATATATATATATATATATAATATTAATACAACAATAGTCAATAAGTAATATTATAATTATTGTGATAGAATAATTGAGACGAAGACGTGAATGGCGGAAAATATCAAATAACAGGGTTTATTCAATAATACATTGGGACAAACCCCAGTCCTACACATCAAGGTATACAATACTAAGGTTAAAATAACTAATTATATATCGAAGTAAGATTAAAATTGAACTGCTCGGTTGAGCAGATACGAGCGGAATGCCGTTTAAATAACCTGGCATCACCAAGTTAACTCCGGTTACCGCATCAGGTAACCGGGTAACCTGGAAAATATTACGTGACGCTTAATAACAAATGAGGTCCCGCAGTGAATAAACCTGTGAAGGACATTGGTTGATAATTCATATTTATATAAACGTAGTTATATAATAATATAATATTAATACAACAATAGTCAATAAGTAATACTATAATTATTGTGATAGAATAATTGAGACGAAGACGTGAATGGCGGAAAATATCAAATAACAGGGCAAAAACCCGCCAGACACAACAGAGTTCAATTAATACATTTTAAAAATTTTGAAGCAATTAAATCTGAGGAGGCGACCGACATAGAGGTTTCATGCAGATAGGAATAAACAGCCGAGGAAGACCAATTACCTCGGGCCTTGATATCATTGATATCCACCCCTATGTCCTTTAGAAAGGTCGCCCCTCCGTGCCTCAAAGAGTGACAGGACACCCGGTCATCTCCGTAACCACACAACCTTGAAAGAGATTTCAATTTATTATTAACTTTCTGGTAATTCAGTGGTAATAAAACTCTACCCGAGGGTAATTGAAGCAGAAAATCGTCTGCATGAGGATTATACCGTGAAAGATATAAATTGAAAAATTTATACAGACAAAAAATAGACTCTGGGATTCGATCAAAACGGAGAATTTTTTTATCTAGACCTAACTGGTCTACTTTAGACGGTGAAATTCTAATTTCCAAGTGATTACTGGAAAAAGATAAGTCTCTCCTTCTGAGAGTATGAGTGGAGATTGTAAAATGAGATTTCCTTAGTAATCCTCTAAAACCTAAGAGGAATGAGATCCAGAGGACCAAATCTTCATCTGAAGACATTTTTAATTTTGAGAATAGAGACCTCATATCTAAAACAGTTATGGGGTACCTAGAATTAGAACTATTATCCCCTAAACGAGTTAAACCTTTTAAGGTCATTTTAAGAAGAAAATCCGTGGACATATCATTATGACCCCTCAATTTATTCTCGAAGTTGACTGCAGAAATATAATTTCTGATAGAAATAGGTTTTAAATATTGTGACAAAAATACACAATATAACGATAAATGTGAGTTATCTGTTGGGAAATAAGACCATTCCCTTTCGTCGCAAAAACGATAATAGCAAGATAGCTGCTTACTCCTGACCTTTTTAGTATTTTCAGAAACACACCCTCGTAACACCAACTCCTGTTTTACCAACAGAGATTCCAGGATCACATCTGTAATTAAAGCCAAACATACCTTTGTCTGAGAGTGTTTTAACGATTTTTTCTGGTACACCCCTGTAATTTAACCGAGACAATTGATCCGCTAGGATATTCTCAGCTGATCTGATATAAGAAGCTGACAGGCTTAAATTATTTAAAAAACAGACCCAAAACAGCTCTCGTAACCAGGCCATGCACTGTTTATTCCTGCTACGACCAGTATTGATCATTGCCAATACCTGCATGTTATCGGTGATAATATTTACTCTGCAGTTTTTATAACAATGGGACCAACGTTTAACACCGACCAAAACTGGCCATAGTTCATAAAGATTAATATTCTGTTCAATAATTTCCAATTCTGGAGATTTCTCAAAATGAGAATTTTCAATAATTTCACATTTTTCATCGTTCCAAGAACCATAGAAAAAATCGAGGCCTGCCCAAGCCCCAAAACCTAGCATAGATGAATCTGAAATAATCGGGCAATGATTACATTCGCGTTGAATAATTTCTTTCCCATTAAATACACTGCAAAATTTGTACCACCAATTTAGATCTTCCAGTAAATCGTCAGTTAATTCGATTTTACCACGTTTTGGACAAGAAGCAGAAAGATCGAAAATCCTGCGACTAAAAGTTCTGCCTCCACGTACCACCTGAGAACAGAAGGAAACTAACCCCCCTATCTGCTCCAACTCTTTTTTCGATACCCTATTATTTTCACGGATTAATTCAATCGATTTTTTGAGCTTTTCAACCTTACCTTCAGTTAACGAGAGGGTTAATTCTTCAGAATTTATTAAAATTCCAAGAAAAACAGTCAATCTAGACGGTTCTGTCACTTTAGACATTGAGACCTCGAACCCAATATTGTTAAGAATGTCAATAAGTGCATTGCGTTTGTTCAGACAATCGTTATGGTTTATACCGATAACCAAAAAATCATCTAAATAATTGGTAACCCCCGTTATCCCATTTTGACAAGCAATATCTACGACTAGATTAGAAATTCTAGTAAAAATGTTTGGAGCGCATTTTAGGCCAAAACAGAGGCGCTTATCCTCGAAAAATTTAGGACCCTCGCCTAAATCCCAGGAGAAACCTTGAAAAACAGTTTGATCTGATCTAACATTAACTGAACGATAAGCCGACTTTATGTCAACCACACTCATAAACTCGTTACCTTTTAGGGTTTAAACAGCATCATATACTGTATTATAAGAAAACGACTCGTAAGTATCGTCCATAAAATTATTGATACTTATTTTTTCCGGACAAGAACAATCCGTTATGGGCCTAAGTTTCCCATTGGACTTTACAACTGCTCCCAAAGAATGAACGCATCTCGGCCTTACCGAGGCATAGGCTACTTTACTCGATATAAGCTCGTTTTCAATTATCTCCGACATTTCCCGGTAAAAATCGGGTTCTAGTATGGAATTGTAATTTTCACAACAATAATTGGTGTCACATCCATCATCAACTATTGAAAACCCGTTAACAAATCCGTTATAAACGAATTTCTTATCAAACTCCGTTAATCTGCTGGTATTATTAGGCCCCCACAGATAATGCCTAATACGACAAGGCTTCAGTTGAGCCTTAAATTCGCCTATGTAATGATCACAATTACAAACATTGTTGATACAATCTATATCAAATTCTAACGAATTCTCCGAATTCCAGATAGGAAGATATATATCGTTTGGTTTAAATCCGGACTCTGAACCCACTGGCATGTCAGAGTTAATCTCAACAGTTTTTTCTATTTTCAAATTCAAATCTGAAACATTTTCAAACACTACACTTTGGGTATCAACGATAGAATTTAGCGAAAAAGTACCACCTTTGTCTTTTCCTAAACATATCGTATCCAATTCCCCATCTGATACTTGACTTCTATCCTTTTGAGCAACCTGTGGTAAATCCGTGTCATTAATACTCATACTACTGCTACCGTTAGCGTTATTTGACCTGACCTGACCTGATTTTTCTGGAATGCAGTCAGTCACGTGGTTTCTAATAATAACACGAGACATTGTATCAACTTTACCGCAAGTATCTAGGTTACTCGGATATGCATTTCATTTGGTATTTGTCTTCTTGTTTTGACACGAGAAGGCCCCGTGACTACTGGAATGACAAACATTGCAACAATGGCGATATCTACAGTTTGTAAAAGTACAGCCATTTTCTTGTTTGTTATAAGCGTTACAAGTGTGAGAAAAACCCGAGTTTGTAGCTTTTGTCTTTATCTGTTTTGCATTTCTAGCATTAATTGTACCATCGTATGACAAATGCCTAACAATATCGCTTGGATCGATAGTAGAAAATGACTTGATACCTTTTTTGTTCGCTTTTTCTTTAACGGATTTATCGTACCTAATCAGAGCTTCGCTTTGAAAAACTCGCGTTTTAGCCTTTTCTGCAAGAAGAATCTGATGGTCTACTACTCAAGAAATATCTTTTCCATTTTCTATCATTTCTTTTAACATTTTTAGATTTACTAACACCAAACTTTCGTAAGAAGTGATTTTTTCCCCTTTTTCAAGGTATCTGGAAGTATCATATTTACCAGTTTTCTTTTTTCTGTCGTCAGAACTTCTTGATCGCGACTTGGATTCAGAACTCGCACTTGAATCTCTTGAGCTGCTCGGGGATGATCTCGTAGAAACTCTTCTGTGTTGTCTCGATTTGGAACAAATTTCTCTTGAACTCCCATTATTTGTAGTCACCAGACGAAGAATTGTAGAAATTGATGATTCCAAATCATCCATCCTTTTCTCCATCTTGGAATTCGCTAAACCTGTAGCCGCTGGAGAAGAACCCGCATCACCCTCCTCCGAACTCGCTGTAGCTCCCGACTGCCCGCCGGCTTGCACATCACGCGAAGTCGCTGTAGCCCTCAATTCCGCATTTTTCTCCATAAAAACATTTGGCATATCATCCAAATATTCCCCAAGAACATCCATTCCCTTTAACCTCTCCGAGATTAAAATTGAACTGCTCGGTTGAGCAGATACGAGCGGAATGCCGTTTAAATAACCTGGCGTCACCAAGTTAACTCCGGTTACCGCATCAGGTAACCGGGTAACCTGGAAAATATTACGTGACGCTTAATAACAAATGAGGTCCCGCAGTGAATAAACCTGTGAAGGACATTGGTTGATAATTTATATTTATATAAACGTAGTTATATAATAATATATATATATATATATATATATATATATATATATATATATATATATATATATATATATATCAACAAAATAACTGATTGTGGTACTAGCAATAGTTGCTAGAGTAATATTTTGTCAAATTCAGTTTGGTTTCCGTTAAATCTAACACCAGTAGGTTAGCCCTGTCGAATCGCAAATCTGGTGGCATTTTAAGACTAATAGTATTCCATTTTTAAATAACACTCTCCAATCATTGACCAAGAATATAGGACACTTTTTCATCAAAGACATGTCATTTGCTCCACGCTGGTAAAATGGCTTGGCACATGGCTCGTCAATGATTTGTAGAGACGCCTTGTGGATGTCAGGTCGGTTCTGATGTAGTTAGTGTGGGCCAGTATCAACAACAAATGAGTGTGGTTGGGTGTAGTGTTTGATTATGACGGCTGGTTGCCACACCTTCAGCCTGACTGGCTGACCAGTTAATAGAGGGTCAAGCTCTTTGCTGGCTGATTTGATCGTAATGTTTCTGTTTTGTCTTACTCTCCGCTAGGTGCTTCTCCACCTTTGTGGGGTTAGCAATGAATCGCTGCAATAGCTTTCTTGGTACTGCTATGGCTGTGTGCAGATGTCTGGACATATTCAGCAGGGACAGTGCATACTTCGTAGATGGTACAGCAGTGGCTTTATAGCATTGAATAACTTTCAACTCATCCTTATTGAGTCGGATTTTCAAAACCTGCTAAATTGCGCTTTCATCCTGGGATCAGACACCCAAAAATTAATTTTAAAATAATACTTCTTTTTATATCCTATATTAGTAACCGACTAAGTACCTTCCAGAAAAACTTTATTCCAACAAAATCAGACAAATGGTTTAGATTTGAGAGCCTTTTGAAATTATGTATAATACTGCATGTTGTGCACCCCCCTAAAATATTTGAAATTTCAAGAACTGTTATAAAAGTTTATAATTTGAGAAAAACTAATATCATATGGTGACATATGCTATATTTGACGCTAAACACCTTTATCACATATTAGATTTTAAACAAAAGCTCTGAGACATATTTGGGCTTGGGCTAGGCAGGGGTGTCGGACAACACGTGGGGTGTCGGACAACACGTTTTTAAAAATAACTCAGAACAATGAATAAAATAGTACCAGTAACAATAATCCTTTAAATTCTTAATGAATTGATAGAAAGCTACATTTTTCAAAGAAAACCACTCAATTACTGATAAGAAACAACCCCAAAATCAGGATTTATATTAAAGCGTTTTTTCTGACACCCCGGGGTGTCGGACAACACGTTTTCACTTTTTGAATCACAGAAAGTCTATCTTTTTATTTAGAAAAAAAGCAACCTGGGTATTCATAAGTGGTAGGGACACTTAACATATTAAGGGATATTTGTTATTCTATTATGATTATTATTTCTTCTAGACATAATTTAACAGACATGTTGTCCAACACCCCGATTTTTGGAAAAATATCATCAAGGAATCAGAATGCCTTAATATCAGAATGGATAATCCGATTGTGTTGAAACTTTCAGGTATCACAGGCAGGATATTAGTCAATATCTTATAATAAAGGAAAATTAATTTCTCGCTGTATATATCATTAGTTTTGTCCCCTGAACATCGGGGTGTCGGACAGCATGCTGTATGGTTCTCTGTGTTGGAAAATTTGAAGGTCCTGGATAGTTTTGACCATTTTAATATTTTTTCAAACTTTAACTAATTTTCAAAACTATATTGTATACACTTCTCATGACATATGCTTTAAACAAGTTAATAGAAGCAATTGGCTCAACATTGTGCCTCCCAGATACTGAAAAAAAATGAAAATCATGAAAAACACTAGTTTTTGCTGTTTTTCGGAAGGAAAAATCCATCTGAGCTATACAAAACCCTGTATTGGAATGAAAGACTATCAAAAGATGCACAAAAAATTGTCATTTTTACATTGATTAGATGCAATTATACAACAATTGCCTTAAATAAGCCTATTTTGGCCAATTTAGCAGGTTTTAAAAATCCCACCCTATTTTTCCTACACAGGGTTTTCAGTCTCACTCCTACCTCTGCCTGCCTGTAGAACTGAGGAAAGTGAGGGCTACTGTTTATGTTCTGAACGCTCCAGTCTTCAGTGGATTCAGTGACCTCAGCGCTGGTATACTGAGGACAATTGTCAGTGAATTGGTGTTCAGGCTAACCCAGTGAGGCAAATTGCAGCTTGAGCACATCAATGGTTGACTGACTAGACATGTCTGGTAGGTGTGTCACTTCAATGTATTTGGAGTACTAGTTGACACTTAGGATGAGGTTGTTGTTGTCATAGTGGAAAATGTCTGACACAACATCCAAGGGATCTTGGTAGTTTGCCTCACCATCATTGGTTCCTCTGTCTGTGCAGGCACAAACGTCTACAGGTCAGGTAATGCAGTTGCTAACCAAGTCCTTGATCTGGCTGCTCATACCAGGTCAGTATAGAGTGTATCTGACATGTTGCTTGGACTTCACTACACCCATGTGTGATTCATGTATGAGACTGATCATGTCGGGACAGATCAATCTGATCGTTCACCTGCTTTCTTAAACAAGTATTTTGCAACGATTAGAAGAACACTAGCTGTGAAAATAGAAGCAATTACTGAAGATCAATATGGAGAATTGCTAGCCATGACCATGCCAGCTAATTATGTAGAACCAATCAAAATAGAGAGGTTGATACAGACCTATTGGAGATTTTTATTAAAGAGATACAGGAGAATAAACCTAGCGGTGTTGAGAATGTACTCACGTCAGTGCTTAGAGATTACATGTTGTTGACATAACACCAGTTTCATAGTTTATATCAAAACTATGTTCCCAGAAGGAAGCAACGGTAATCCCACTACCAAAAAGTGCTAATCTTAAATGCCCATCAAATTGGCATCCCATTTCCTTCTCATCAGTACCAAGCAGAATCGGTGAAAAAATCTTTTATAGGTGTCTAGCAGTTACACAAGAAAGTAATAATATCCCGAGTCAGGACCAATACGGTTACAGAAAATCTAAAAGCACTTTAGATGCAGTGTACAAATTTGTTAACCACTTGTATCTTGCAAGAGATAACAAAGAGTCAACCAGGGCAATTTTTGTGGATATGAGGAAAGCATTTGACAGTGTGCACCATGGTTGACTCCTTAGAAAACTTCTGATTCTTAAACTTCCAGAAAAATACCAAAAATGGATCACTTCGTATTGGAGTGACAGGCGGACAGAAAACTAGAGTGGGTAACAGAGTGTCGGATTGGACCAATATTGATTATGGAGTACCCCAGGGATCTGCCCGTGGCCCCCTGTTGTTCATATATTATATAAACGACGTTGAAGGTTTGTTTAACCCTTTAAGGACGGCTGCCTGGGGCCTAGCTACTCCTATAAGGACGGGTGCTGGTGGTAGTTTGTCCGACTAGAGGACGGGCACATGATGTTTAAAACTGACAATTCAAGTTTGTAATCATGCAATATGATACATAATCAAAGATATTTTATTTATTTTGAATAGAAATACTGGATATGATATTACATCTACATTTTTATGAAGATTTCAGGAATATTGCTCCATTATTTCTTTGTTAAAACATTTTTGTTAATATTGGAACAATGATGCCTCAAGGCATCATGTGTTTTTAGTGTGGTGATGCCTCCAGGCATCATGCGACTTTAGAGCAGTGATGCCTCTAGGCATCATGCGTCCTTAAAGGGTTAATGGTGATAAATCATATAAGGAACATACTTTTCTGGTGGTGAAACCCGTCAAATTGTGTTTGTTTAGATATGTGCAGAATGTGCTGGTTCTTGTGTGCTATTGGGAGTCAAACTGGCTATGATGGCATGAACCGTTAACCTATTTTGGCTGGTGGAAGAGGGATTAGGGGCGTTTATTCCGAATTTGATGGATTTGTATGCTTGCAACTTCAAATGGTATGATTCCTTATGGCTCCTTCAACCAACAGTTTAAAATTTAACCTTTCCTGCCAAACTCTAACTGGCAGCCTGCATTTGAATTGATATTGCTTTGAACCAAACAGCCGATTTTAACGCTATAAAAAGCACAGAATCAGCATTAATAAATATTTTTAGGCATAAAATAATTTGAAATACTTATTCCACTTATACTTATTCCAAAGTTCACTAATATTTCCTTCTTGAAAATGACCGACACTCATAAGAGAGCGTTCATTAATTATGGCAGGGGGCACAGTTTTTGGAACACCGATCGGTTATATTTTTAAGAAGAAGTTGGCCCCCCATAGACCTCTGTCACAGTCCGGCCATCTTGCAATGGCCGCCTAATTAGGTCAAGCGAAAACGAGGCGTGCGACTTCCACACACTGCAGCAGGCGCCTAATACTATAATAATAGAATTATAAATCACTTTTCTGTCATGGATAAACGGCCGAATTTAATAATCAAAACATTATTAGAAAGCTGAGACTCAGTCCTATCTGTTGGTATATATATGATATACCTGTGTAATGGGTAAGATTTCCTGGCATAGATTGAACATTGGTGTCGTTTTAGGGGGGGGGGGGGAAACCTGTTACCCTCCTATCCTCACAGTGATTTGATAAAAAATCTATCGCGATGACCTATAGAAATAAACATCCTATTTTTTTAAGCACTTCAAGACGATTAAAATGATACCTATATAGCCAGGATGTGATAGATATTTCCTGAGGTAATGGAGCATTATGACAGATGACAAAGTAATCACCTCTACACCAACCAAAGATTATGTATATGGATATGTCAGTAATTTAACTTGAATAAATTTCTGGACATGTCATTTGTGGATTTAAAATAAACATGATTTTCTTTTATCATGTTCTATTTCACAAAATAAATGTTAATGCCAACTGATATCTATGCATCATCAGAATTATGATTAGGCAGTTATAAGTATTGATATTGTAATATTTAGTCATAGGAAAATAATGGGCACTAAGTGGTATAGGTTGTTTTTTTTCTACATTTATTATCAGTTGCTCTTTATCTAATCAGTTTTGCATTTTAACCAGATCCCACCAGCATGTAGTACATGTACATGTAATGTTGCCGATTGCAGTGTTTTCACACCTTGTCCCAGATGGCAAGACTCTCCACTCAGGTGTTATGCCTCAGGAGGTGTGATAGAAAAGCAAACTGTGAAAGAGTATGGGCTATTTCTGTGAATTCAAACCCATACACATAGGCAACCACTGCACTGTGAAGCCACACTAGGTCGCAGGCCTCGTTATCAAATAAGCACAGCGAAGCTGGTTTTCCGCGAGTGGGGTGTTGTTACATAAGACCAGCGCCACCAGTTATCAGAGCGACGACAGCGCCACGCTTATGTGCAAGAGGTGAATTGGACTACCAAAAATGTTTTACCCCCCCCCCTCCCCCATGGAATGCCCCCAAAAATAGTCCCCCCCCCCCCCCTCCGTGGGAATAGAGTAAAAGCACAGGGAAGGCTAAACTTGTATGGTCATTTTTCCATGAGGCTTTCCTTCTTTACCTTAGATTCAGTCAAAGTTTTCACCAAGCTCAGGGAGCATTCATTAATTATGGCCAGGGGCACAGTTTTTGGAACACTGATTGGTAAAAAAAAAGTTAGCCCCCCATGGGAATACCAAAATGAAAATTGCTCCCCCCTACCCCCCCCTGGAATACCCAAAATATTGTTGGTCCCCCCCCTTGGAATGTTAAAAAGGAAAATCGCCCCTCCTCCATTGGAATAGGGGAAAAACACAAGGGGGGGGGGGTTAAACTTATGTGGGCTTTTTTCCATTAGGCTTTCCTTCTTTACCTTAGAACAGACACAGTAATATTCAGTCATTTGTCAACATTTTGACCAATCTCAGTGGCTAAGTGGTAGGGGAGTTTGCCTCAAGCATGGTAGGTCATGGGTTCAAACCCCGATTGGGTTATATCAAAGAGTTACACACAAAAAATACCCACTGCTAATACTTTTTATATCGATATAAAGTGGCAACCGATTCATATGAGCGAAAATAAGTGAAAAATTCCAATTCAAATCTAGTTATCATTATCAATCATAGAGGGAGCCACACTTTGCTCAACCCAATGCTGTGTATCCACTAAAGACAGGGGGAACCAGTCATTTTGGATGCAAAACCGGATAACTGTAAAAAGCGTAACTGTAACTCAAACAACTAATGTATTATGAATTTGGAAATATTGTAATTGTTAAATGAACTTCACAGCCAATCCAGCTGTTTCATTTTCAGCTTTAAACTACTTTATAATGTGAATCCACAGTTGGTTAGACTGCCCTTTATGAATGAGCACATGTGTTATGTTGACAAACAAAACCCTGCAGCACATGAGATGCTTTCCACTGAAGAATGTAATCCCTAAGACTATGTCTGGTTTGACACAACAAATGACAAATGTATCTCTGCACTGACCTGCCTGTTTGGGACAAAATCTGTCCCATACCTGTTTTTCAAATATCCTAAATTCTTAGCGCTTTGGAGGGTATTTTGAATTTTACTTATAAATAGAGATGCACATATTTATATGGTAAATGATGTATGATTCACCTAGAAACGCATTGAGCAGCAAGGGAACTGTTCGACAGTCAGGGCATGATGACATCATCGCGCTGTCTCCTGACAGCACATTCAAGCAGTAGCTGCAGCTAAATTACTATGTGCCACATCTCTGGGCAATTTGTTTTATCTCACCCCTGGTACAAGTTTAGCCATAGGAATAACATTAGAAAAATATACTCAACGATCACCCTGGTAAAGTGTATAGAAGAAACCAACAGGTTTTGGTCAAAGTCGTTGTTCTCCACGAGTTTGATGCGGTGTGATATGAACGAGGCGACAGCCAAGTGAATATCACATAGCATTCAAACGAGTTGGAGAATGACTTCTTTGACCAAAACGAGTTACTTTCTGTATTTATCTCACCCCTGTGCACACTAAAAGAATGGACAACACACAGAATACAGACCATGGAGAACAGACTGCAATACTTATAGGGGCGTGGAGAACGAGTTCCCAATGTTAAGCCTATGGACATTTATTGCAGGGGTGAGATAAAAAATACTACGCCACGGCCGTGGCATAGTGAATTTGCTAAGTATATTCTGATTATTCTGAAGTTGCGATGATATTTAATGTCATAGAAAGGGTAAGATTTATATAGAACTGCATCGAGAATCGTATAAATGCACAATACTCCACGAGTTTGGATGGGCCGCAATCGTCATCGAGGCGAAGCCGAGTGACGATTATGGCACAACCAAACGAGTGGAGTATTGTGTATTTTACAATTCAAGTGCAGTTCTGGATTTATCTCACCGCTTTCTATGACATTAAATATCATCACAACTTCTGAATAATCAGAATATACTTAGCAAATCCATATGACGTCATCTCAAATTCACTACGCCATAGCCGTGGCGTAGTATTGTCACTGTATGGGGGTGATCGTTGAGTATTTTTTTCTAATGGTATCCCTATGGCTAAACTTGTACCAAGGGTGAGATAAAAATCCAGAACCACACTTGAATCGTAAAATAGACAATACTCCACTTTTTTGGCTGTGCCATAATAGTCACTCGGCTTCGCCTCGATAACGATTGCAGCCCATCCAAACTCGTGGAGTATTGTCTATTTACAGTAAAACCCCTCTTCCGGGACACCCCGCTTAAGGGGGCACCCCGCTTAAGGGGACAATTTGCTCGGAACGAAAATTTTCCCCTCTATTAAGAGTTTATTTTAACCCCGCTTAAGGGGGACACCCTGCTTAAGGGGACACCCCGCTTTAGGGGACAGTTTTTCGGTACAGAAATGCATAAAAACCCCTAAGGGGACAGTTTTGTGGGGTCATCATATCAAAAACACTGAAAATCCAGTGACTTTCGGACCCGTTGATGGTAGGGGGTTAGAGGCCCGCTTACAGGTTAGCTGTGGGCGATACAGGGAGGGCTGGAGGCTTTGAAGGTGCTGTATTCAGTGAGCCGTCGCGGCTCAGGGCGGCTCACGGTGAGTCGCTTATGAGGCCGCTGATTTTCGCACCTGCCGAAGGTGCTGGGTATGAGGCCCGCTTACAGGTTAGCGGTGGGCGGTTCAGGACGGGCTGGCGACTTTGAAGGTGCGGTATTCAGTGAGCGGCCGCTGATTTCTCTCAGACGTTACGGGGGGACATTGACCTGGACTCTACTGATGATGATGATGTTGATAATGATGAGAGCAGTGATGACTGCCAAGTTTACATGTATTATCTATTTATTTTTAATTTAATACATTTATATTCATCTATATTCATTTATATTGTATAATTGATATGTATTTGCTTATTTATATATTATTAATAAACCTTTTAATCTATTAACCATCGTTTCCTTCATTTATGTAGGTATTCTCTATTGTATAACCATTGGCAGACTGAAAACCCCACTTAAGGGGACACCCCGCTTAAGGGGGCAGTTGGCTCGGAACGAAGGGTGTCCCCTTAAGAGGGGTTCTACTGTATACGATTCTTGATGCAGTTCTATATAAGTACCCTTACGAGGAAGATATAGTTTCGCCATCTTCCATATCTGTGCCTTTAAGTTGTATATACTTTGTTTGTAGTTACCATTACCAGAATCATTATTTCCATCTTTCACAAGTTTCTAGTAAGATTACAGCAGCTGATCAGTTTGTTACGAAGATCTGATTTAGGGGTTTGATGTCATATTAGGGACTTTTTTTTCCATAAACTCCTATTTCTATGAGCAGGAAATTTATATAGAACTGCATCAGGAATCCTATAAATACACAATACTCCACGAGTTTGGATGGGCCACAATCGTCATCGAGGCAAAGATGAGTGAAGATTACAGCCCATTCATTCGAGTGGGGTTCTGAATTTATCTCACCCCTTTCACTGTTAAAGCCATTTAAATCTCGTTTTGACTTGTTTTCTCTCTGAAATCCTGGCCCCTGATGGGTCAACTGCCTACGACATCATCTCGCATTCACTACGCCACAACCATGGCATAGTATTGTCACTCTACCAGGGTGATTGTTGAGTTGTTTTATTTCTAACGTTATTCCTATGGCTAAACTTGTACCAGGGGTGAGATATTACGGGCCTCCGTAATCCCCTGCATGCAAATTACACACACCCGATGCATTTTCTATGGAGACTTCGCAATAGGTGTTTGATAAAAAAGAATTCCCAAAAACCATATGAGACATGTTCACAATACAAAGCAAGGACTCGTGAGCATTATGTGAAATATATATTTAATCACTTTACCAATTCTGGTTACATAAGAGAACTATAGGATCGTTATTATACTGACAAATCACCTCACTTTGTAGTGTGATATAAGAAAGTATTGCCTTCGTGCGTTCCTGTGTAAAGTATGGGGTATATCTAGCACCTGACAACTCCAAAGCTCTCAATATTTTCCCAAAACACAATCTTCAATACGACAATCCTTCTCTAATTCAAACGTCTATAGACAATAATAAAAATGTTGTAACAGTCAAGTTTGTCCAATATCGGTTGGTATTTTTAAGTGAGATTATATCAGCTGTTGTAATTAGGAAAATAAATCAATGCTGATGTAGTTTTGCCACGCCACGATCCGACCCAATATATCATAGCGTTATGGAAAATAAGGGTTGGCTAAAATAAAGTTCGTATCAGAGAGGGCTTACTTATCAACTTTTAGCCTAGCTCTTCGAGTCACCATTGTCTCATTGCTCGCAAATGTCTGGAAACATTGAAGAAACTGAGAAAGGACATGTTTAAACTAAATTATTGGCATACAACAAGTCTTGGATGGATGCTAAGGTATGTACGGTTCGCTTTATGTTAAGTCAACGTCTCCATCATATACTGTTCAGGATATGGCTTGCGATATGCTGTCCGTTATGTCCGCAGATTTCAAATTCTTTAAAAAATCTTAAGGGCATTTACAAAGTGCTTCATTGACAGCTCATCAGCACATCACAGTTACACCAGATTCTGATATAAATATCTGGTTCATATGGTATGACCAAAGCCTACAATGAAACGTGGGGTTCCCCGCTTTAATTCTGGTGTTGGTAGCTGCTCAAAATAAAAGTAGAGATTCCATTCCATACGACTCCTCAGGGATAACAACCGGAAGATTTTGAAGAAAAAGATACGTGAGGCCTGAGGGAAAATCACCGGAGTGGTCAGATAATTCTTCCTCCAGCGTTTCCATCTTAATCCACACTCATCTTCCTCAAAATATGTACTGATGTAAACTGTAGAATACACCTTGTTGTTAGGGTTGACCTTAATCAATTAGAATGAACATAAATTTGACATTAATTGGCAGCTGCAGAGTGCAAGACCATCTATATAAATCTACGAGGACGCACAAACACACATATCGCACTCGATAAATACAGCAGTAACATTACCTTGTAATATCCCCTGTAACAGAGGTTTGAGGGTAGAGAACAAGAACATGTGATAGCAGAATTCATGTACATTGGATTATGGTGGAACTGTCAGGTAGAACATATCTCCTATGCCTAAAACAGAGTGACAGAAAGCAATAAGCACACTGTGGTTCTCCCCTTCTTACAAAGTCTTCCTGGTCAGGTACTCTTTATTCAGTAATATTGATTAAATCAAGGTTGTCTTCAGTGGAATCCCGCCAACACTTCACTGGACTTCTTTGGAAGAAACGCCCAGATGAGCGGCAACCTCGCGGATTTTTTTATGTGGATTCTTTGCTCTCCTTAAGTAGAGTTCACTCAATTTCCATAAGAGTAGAAAAACATGTAATGTTTTAATATTACCGATAGTATTAAAGGTTTACTTCCTGGGGAAAACTGACGAAGAAAAGGCGAGCAGAGATGCTGCTAAACTGGTAGGGTTTTAGTTAAGCAGTTCATCATCAAAGTCAGGATGACCAAGGCCTCCCCCTCCGGGCGCCTTAGCACAGATTGTGGCGGCCACGTGACCAGCCAACGGTCCAATCACAGTTCAGCTTGAGTTGGCCGCCAAGGGTTAGCTTGGTGGTAGCGCGCTCGAGTGGCCGTCAGAAGTATGGGAATTTGCCAAGGATAGCGTCCTTTATTGCGTCGACGTATTGTGCTGGGACCCAGTAGACCCAGTATCGCGACGCTTCTGTAGGCCCCAGTTGGATTCCCTGCAACAGTATGTATAGAATGCCATAATAAAAATTCTCTAAAAGTATTTTTTGTTGTATTTTTTCTTCAAAGGGGAAGAGATCAGATAGGTTCCCTTTTGTTTTTCCTGGTATCAATGACGCATGGTTAAATTGCAGAAAATAATTATCCTTTGTTGGTATCGATTATAAACAATACAGTGGACAGGGATGAAAGTTGAGGAGAAATCGGAAATAAAAAAACTGTGTGAAAAAAAATTGTAGAGTGATGTTGCATGAGAATAGCCATGAATCGGTATCTATTCTAATTTCTTGTGATTGCACTGTCACCTTTTTTTTCAGTTTTTATTCATATTGGAGGCAATCTGTCAGAACGAGACCAGTCTATCCTCCAGTCTTCAGTCGAGTACCTTTAGGGTTTAAAGCTCTGTCTCCACTGTGCAAGTCTAGGTACATAGTTACGCCCAGTCTTAGACTGGGCGTGCCTTCAGGATCGCAACGCGGCAAAATGCACAGTGGAGACTGCAGATTTCCCGCTAGTCTGAGACTGGGCGTATCGCATGTACCCCGGATCGCAAGCGTTTTTAAATATCAAACATGTATAAATATCAAGCATATTTGGTATGCCCAGTCTGAGACTGGACGTACCGATGTACCTAGAGTAGAATCACATGCACTCCAGTCGCAAGGGGGGGCCCCCTATAGTCTACACAGAAAATCGATGATATCTTGCGATCCAGCGCCGTACATGAACTGGGGGGGGGGGGGGGGCTGCGATTCTGAGACTGGAAGTACAGGATCACAAGCCCCCCCCCCCCCCCCCACCACCACCAGTCGCACAGAGGAGACTGGTCTTTAAGATGAATTTATCAAATAAGAAATGATAGTCAACCCTAGTGGGCAGCCGACAATGACACAGATACGGCATTGAATTACTGAGCATGGGGAGGCGCCTATGCTGTATAAATGTTTCGAATTTTTCCATTTTATGTTGTTGTTGTTTTTTTTTTGGGGGGGGGGGGAGGGATACAAATCAAATATCTTAAAATATCAAAAAATTATTATAAACTTTGAACATAAATTGCATCTTTTGAAAGGGACATCATATAAAGGTCTATTCAACAGCAATGCATTTTATCTTGCCTAGAAACAGGGAATCATTGTCAGCACTAGTGGGTTCTTTAGGACAGGAAGTCTTGGTGTGGACTTACATAATTATGTTGAATTATCTGCGCAACACGTATTTGCAAACCTTGATACAGCATAAGGATCTTGTAGATATGTGATAATGAAAGTAACTCACCATCATGTGATAACTATCATTATTGTGAATAGGCTCACTAACGACTGCCTTGATAGATCCCATTGGAATTTTGTCAGTCCGTTCTGTCAATATCAAAATACAAAATAAAGAATGTTGATTATGGAAAATATATACGGGTCTTGGCGAAATTGTCAGAAAACTAATTTCAGATACCCCACGACATGAGTCCTGTTTGATTAGTTTTATGTTTATTGACAATCCATTTCCATCAGACGCCAGTGATTCCAATGTGTAGGATTCACAGAACATTATAAACATCTATTCAAACACAATACACATCTAGTCATATTACATTACATTTCTGTGTTAAGCACATTGATATATGTTGAATTAAACTAACGGCAGCCGTGGCTGGAAATGTAGTTCAGAAACTAACGCAAGAGCTGCGTGACTATGCCGGTGGCGCCACATGGTGGAAAATGTACGAAAATTATCATAAACGCCACAGTATACTATATCAAGAAGAAACATATATTCAGGAGAACATGCTAGGCGGATTATGTGAATCAATTACAATATACCATTTCATTTTACAAAAAAAAAAATTAGAATAAATATATTTTACATAATCTGTGTTGTCTGGAATTGATAAACAAAGAGCAATAATTCTAAAATGTTACCTTTTGTACCGATCCAAAGTTGGTCCGACTCTAGCTTGAATGTGAGACGTACTTTGCCGCCGGACTTGTTGTACATACCGGAGATTGGTTGCGGTGGTAGTGGCTCTTTGACACCTTTAATAGCTACGATAGCATCATCTGGCTTGCCGTGTTTTTCTAAAACTGTCTTATGTGGCTGAAACAAAAAATATATACGTGTAATGTTATGAAAATATTTCTATCGAAAACCCCTAAAGGATATTGAGAGTTCATAACATAAGTTTCTAAAATATTGTCTGTTTTAGGTTCACTTTTTAATACCACAAAATAAAGAGTTCCCAATTAAAGTCTGGAAGTGGGGATTATCCTTTAAATTGAACTATTTTCTTACTGCTTTCTTTTTGGGTGGAATATAAATTCCAGGGATGTAACTTTAGATCAGAACCAAAACAATGGAAATATTTTTCATTTGCTGCCTAAGAATCCAAGAAAAGAAGGACAAGCAACGCTGTAGGGGCGAGGTTCTGTGCAGAAGTTCAAACCACTGTTTTAATGGCATAAACAATGCTCAATTAACATCATCTTTGTCCAAACAAGGGAAAAACAATTCATACACTGAAATTGAATACATGGATCGCCATGGAAGAGTGGAAAGATCTCATCTTAGTATAATCAAATATTCTAACTTCACTGAACTTTTGGTAACTTAATGAACGCCTCTTACTTTTTGTTTACTTAGAGGTTCCTTCGTGGCTGCCTCCTCTGCCTTCATCTCGGCTTTTAACGCCTTGGGGTCCGGCGCACTGACGGCTAGCACGTCACTGACGGTCGACCCGATTAACATGATCTTCGACCCGTTTGTTAATTTGTGATCGCGTAACGTCGCCTCGTCTCGCATCCGACCTGCGATCCGGTACAAGGTGATTGAATAAATGTATCTAAAACAGTTTGCATCCCATCAGAGAGACGCACAGAACCTTTTACTCTAGCAATGATATGACAATTAATATACGCGTACTAAATGATGAACATTTCAAAATATATTCTCGATCTTTTTCGAACAACCTCCCATAAGTCATGTATACACTGAGTATATCGTCATGCATCAGACACGAAGTATGTAATATAGTTTATGATATAATATGATATAAAGTGGTGGCCTCGCTATTCAAGAGATACAATATTATTCACTTGAGTACGGTAACAACATATAAAATCCATCTTACGGTACAAGACTTAAGTTGTGCTTCCCTTCCTGAATTCACCTCACATTTACTCTAATGCGTCAGTCAGTAGTGGCACCTGATGTATTGTTGATGAAATAATTTTACAATAAAAATGACTTAAGGTTCGTTGTTCTGCCATGTTTTCTATGTACAGGGTTCTCTTTGATGGGCGTCGTTAGAATTGTTTTTCTAGTTTATCCTACCCCTAATATAAAATCCCATTGGCTTAACATTGAGTTTCCGTATGCCACGCTGACTGGCATACAGAGTTTTATATGCCACTAGTGGCATACAGAATTGTTATCACGTAATATTCCAAAATCGAGGAGACAGGGTAGGATAAAATCAAAACCTGATTCATTTTAATCTTGGCCACCGCATGCCACTCCTGGAGTTTTGGCACCGGACTTCACTCGGCTTCGCCTCATGAAGTCACTATGCCAATCTCTAGTCGTGGCATACGGTGGCCAAGATTAAAACTCATCCAGTTTTACGATAGAACCATTCTAAAATATAATAACTTACCCTTAAACATTACTTTCTGCATGGCTATTGGTACACCTATGGAAAGATAAGAATGTCAAGAATGTATTTCGTAAATTGCAGCGATTTTGATATACATGTGATATAAATCGACATTAGAACTTTTACCATCACTGTATATGGCAGATTAATGTGGCGTATAATGCAGTGCATACATTTAGAATGTAGTGCATACATTTAGTGTCAAGATAGAATACAATAATAATATCAATCAGAAGTAAAATAAAATATGTAAATAAAGTGATTAAGTACTAACTATATTGTGAACTATCTATTACCATGTCGACTTGATACCAACCCCACCGTTTGTTTCTTGACCAAAAAACGCATGTTAAAAGTCAATCTTGCCATTCTCATATAGATTTTGTGTTGTTATCATTATTGGCGAGATTTTAAAGGGTTAATTTGGTACAAGCAAGTACTTGCGTCCGATAATTCTTTGAAACTATCAATTCAACATAGATTATGTAACATTCTTACCTGTGAGAACTTCTAAGTGTGTCTTCAGATTTAGTACTGTTTCATCTAAAGGGAACGAAACGTCATGTTTCTTTTTATTATAAACTACTTTGAAGTCAACCATTTCTTTCGGTGGAGAATCAATATTATCGGTCTGGTCGCCAAACCCTCCAGAGGCTCCGTCTGAAACGATCAATCACAGATCAATGAATAGAACATTAATATAGTTAATCAACCTCGTAAGCTCTACCATGTATCTACAATTCGTACTCTTTCTAAGCACATTTACGAAATCACTACACCTGTTGGTGGTTAAATGAAATTCTGAATGTGTACCTGTTGTGTTTGCTGAGGCTGCAGCAGCCGCATTTGACTCGGGAAGTTCCTCTGACAGGGTAGACTGAGAGGTGGTTTTGTCCTCTTCGTTTGTAGCCATCATAAGTGATTCTGCAGTGGCTGCGCTACTGTCTAATTGATAGTAAAACAAAGCACATTTATCAAGAGTTACACTTTTAGCATATGGAAATAACGTGCAACATGATGGAACAAACATGCTCTTCCATAAACATGGCAATCTTATTGAAATAAGCAGCTACAGGAGCGTTTTGTAGCAATTGATGTTGTAGTAAATGTTCCTAATTCATTGATGTGAAAAAAACTAACGATGTTGTGAGACTGCATTGATTCTGGGACAAATGTACTAGTGTTTGTCCACTGTTGCCTCCCTCAACATCGGTCAGGGTCAGAGGGGGGGGGGGGGGGGGGGTGCACACTCATTTCCCAGTTAAAAAACAGGACTGTAACAATAGACTCTGAACTCTAGGGAGTGATACAACTATAGATAACTTGTATATTGATTATTATTATAATAGTACAACTAAGCTGATTTCTTGTGATATGATATGAATGCATTCCATAACAAATATCAATTCCTGTCATTGAACACAAATATGGGAGTCTGCCTCATTGTTTAGCTATTAAACATTGAATGAAAAAAAAGTGCCCACCCCCCCCCCCCCCCCCCCCCCCCCCCCATGGGAATACTGAAAAGTTTCTGCCCTCCCTTGGATTACAAGAAAAGAATATCCCCCGCCCCGGCCATAATTGTTTAATGCTCCCTTATACCTGAATCCTGGGATAACAGAAGACTACTTAGTAGCTCAAAACGAAAATAAGGAATGCCACAATATGGTCACATATAAAAAGACTGCATACAAAAAGGTGAATATTTGGGGTAATATACTTTTTAAATACTCTTAATATTAGGGTTCAATATTAGTTGACATGTTCAAAGTTTAAGGTCTGAGATTCCTGGTAATTGTGTGAGCAAGCGCGAAAATGACCAAGGGGGCCGGTTTGGTGGTGGTGGTGGGGATGGGGGGGGGGGGGGTGAGCGGGTGAGCGGGTAGGTAATAGTGGGTAGAGTCTAGAGGGGCCGGTTTGGAACCAGGACACTTGGGGCCGGTTCAGCGGTGGACCGGTTCATCCACGTACCGTGGTCAGTTATACATACTTATTACAAGTTTACAATACAAATAGTTCTAGTAGTTTAATACAGCACTAATGTGACATTGTATTTATTAAGCAAAATAAGAAGGTATCTTTCAATCAATGTATGTCTTAAACTATATAAAACAATGTTATTGCTTATTCTGGATTATGGAGATGTTCTTTACTCATCGACTTTTGCCACAGATCTCGTCCATCTTCAGATGGTACAAAACCAAGCATTTCGAATCATTTATAAGTTACATCCGTTAACACCCAGAGTAATTCTACACAAGACAGCCCAAATGCCATATTTAAACGACAGACGAGATGCCCACCAATTGGATTTTATGTATAGAAATCGACAAAAACTGCATCTTCTTAAGGACCCGCAACGATCTACAAGAGCCAACATGGGTCCTTTATTTAACCAACCTTTCCCAAATTCAACTTCATTTAAAAACTCGCTGAACTATAGGGGACCTGATATCTGGAACAAATTACCTGCATATGCAAGAAATATTGATTCACATGTAGACTTTAATAAATTTTTAAGAACTAGGCTCGCACACTGCATACCATAAAACATTGCCTTGTTATCTCGGGGCCAACCATTGCTATGATCTCTGGCTCAAATGCCCAATTTTTTTTTTTTTTTTTTTATTTCACATATAATTCACCTTAAAGTAGGTGGTCTTCCATTATAAGTATAATACAAAATCCGGACTGTTTACAAAATCAATATAGTCAATAACCAAATCACATGTAAATTACAAGAGGTGATAATAATTAGAGCTAATTAATTAATTGATTAACTGATTGACATACAAATGGTGTAAAAGAGTAAATGGTAATCAGTAAGTACAAAATAGAAGGATGATGATGGTTATGAGGAATAAGAGGAAGGCCATGCTATGCCTAACACAGGCCCAGTGTAGTTTACACAAAGTTCAGTATAGCTATAGCTTGGGCAGGTTGGCGATGGCTCTTTTGAAGCTGGCTTTACAGGGCAACTTTTGTACTGCTTTAGGAAGAGAGTTCCAGAGTTTTTCCCCCCTATATCTGGGCGACTTTTTTATAAATTCACTCTGCAGCCTTATAATTTTAAATTGCAGCTTAGATTGTGAGCGAAGAGTTTGGTCACTGGGGTTACATGGGTTACATGGGCTAGAGTCAATGGCTACCTTGCACACAATGGGTTCATTCCTGGTTATATCTTCATTCGTGTTTAAATTTAAGTCTAAATCTGAATTTAGGTCTGGCTGAAAGTCAGGACCCGAATCCTCCTTGTTATTAATAGTAGTTATTTCAACTTTCCCAAATCTCTTAGTATACTCTTTGCGCATATACATCAAGATGAGTTCTGTTCTTCTGCGCTCAAGAGGTATAGTTTTAGTACTGCGATGAAGCTGCTCAGTTGAGATTAACCTGCTATTATCTTTCAGACATACCCGTAGTGCTCTGTTCTGAAGCCTTTGCATTTTAGCAGGGGCTTATTTGGATGCTCCATCAATGACAATACATGAGTAGTCAAAGATGGGTAAGATAGCTTGCTTGTAAAAGGTAATTGCTACCTGCCTGGTTAGTAGGTATCTGATTTTCTGGAATTGGAAGATTTTGTTGTTTACCTGCTTAAGTATTTTTTTAGTCTGTTTATCGAAGTTGAGAGTGGAGTCAATCTCAACCCCAAGATAGGAGTAAGAGGAAACAGTATCTAGCTTTGTTTGATTCGCAAAGATGTCCAGGTTCAAAACAGATTTTCTCTTCTTGGCAGGAAGGTACCAGCATACCTTGGTTTTACTAGTGTTTACCGTGAGAACATTCTGACTACACCATTTCAGAAACTTGTTAAGTTCATTCTGCAGCACTTTCATGATAACAACAGGGTTAGGGGCACTGTAGTAGATAACAAGATCGTCTGCATATAAGATAAACTGTGAATCACGCAATACACTTTTCAGGTCATTTACATAATAGATAAACAATAAAGGTCCAAGAACTGACCCCTGTGGAACACCATAAGAAATGTCTTCCCAGTCTGAAGCACTTTCAGCAAATCTAACTCTCGACATAAATCAAGACATAATACAATGTCACTTGTATTATGACCATCTTTACACATACTGGTAATGTGATTCTGAGTTACCGGTAATCTTTTTGTATTGTTCTTTTGTTTTGCTTTCTTACTTTGCCTTCATTGTATAAATACAAGACTGATCTATAAGCTGGGAAACCATATTGTAGCAATCATCCTGGTCGAGCATTGGAACCAGCAGATTTATTCAGCTGAGCATTGGCCAGCATAAATAAAAGTCTTGAATTTTTTTTTTGACAATACCTTGCCTTTCAAAGCAATTGGACCACATACATATATATGTGCATGCATGCAGGTACTGAGGTTGGAACTTCACGTCAACGGACAATCACAAGGAATGGTTGGTGGTTGTCGCAAGATGTGTGCAACTTGAAAGGCTAACTCAATATTATTAGAGTCTAGACTACGAAATTGAGAATCCACACACACAGTGACACACTCGCTGTGATTCGTCTGACACAGCACCGATCCTACACTAGATTGCACACTACTGTGAAAAGGGGCTGATATGGACCAACGATAAAATCGGATATCATAAGAGCCCAACCGAATTTAAAGAAATACAGTGTTTACATTTTTTATTACTATATCACTTGATTGGTCGGGTATTTTTAAATAAACGTCAAAAGTTGCGTGATGACTCGGCAGTCAGAGGCTTTGTCGCAGATTGAGCATATCCGCTACTGCTTATTGCGAAATGATGTCTACCGATGCACAAGAATCTATGATTTCTTCCATTATAAAGTATTATCACAAACTACATTCAATTGAGTAAATAAAATCATTCTATGCTCATTATATGGTATATACATCAGTGAGATCAAATTGAAAGTTCCCTCACCTGCATCGTCGGACGCCATACTTATTTTGCTGTCAGTTGCTACCTCCCTAGAGGAAGAGGTCTAACATGTTAAGAAGCCGTTCGGCTGGTTCCCTGCCTCTGCCACTACGCAGGTGTAAGAGGTCGATGAGGGACCAGTGTAAAAGCCCACATCAAACTTGGCACCAAATGAGCCTGCAATGTGACACTTTTTTGTTTCAGAATTGGTAGTAGTTATTGAACTTCGTTTGATATTACTGGACTAAGGTGAGATATTACCATTTGTTTATCTTTGTATGAATTGGAGTATATTCTATGTTTACTTTTAGAATAATGATGAATGATGACGAAAGTGTATGAGCGATAATATAGTGATGTGTGTAATCATAATCAAAACAAACCGATGTACCCACGTGTTTGCTTTCCACTCTAGTACAGAACGTTCAAAATGGGTGAAATCATAATAGCTAGTTCGATCAAATGCAGCATTTGTAAAAGAAAATATTTTCGAAATCAAAAGAAACCAAGAGGACTTCATAAACTTGATAAAGAATACATAACAATTTTTAACATTGTAAAATTGTGGTGCCACCTGTAATTTTATCAAAGAATTTTGGCATGAAGTCACATTTCTGCTTGAATCACTGACATTATAAGTAGGCAAGTAAGACTAGATTTTCCTTCAGTCCTATCCCAGTCAATAACCAGGCTAGATACTTCAAATAAAGAGTGATTTGTAGATGAACATCCAAAGGATGTAACTCATAACTGGTAGGTTATAGTATTGATTAAATGTCATTTAGAGGTAATTATTGGCAGTTCCTTGCTATGCCATTTGCCAAAAATGCAATGATATCAGAAAATCACATGTTTCAGGCTCTTCTTGACTCTTTGTCATCTGTCATAATGCTCCTGTACCTCTGGAAATATCTATCATAGCCTGGCAATATAGGTATCACTTAACTTGTCTCAAACTACCTAAAAAGAGTTAGGGTGTTTATTTCTATAGGCCATTGCAATAGATTTTTCATTTGATCAGTCAGTGTGAATACAGGTAACTAGCATGTTCTAGTTTTACATAACAAATTCCGATGTTCAATCTACGACAGGCAACCTTAGCCAAGACACAGGTATATGATATGAACACCAACAAATAGGGCAAATTCGTAGCTTTCTGACAAATTTTTGTTTAAAAATAGGCCTGTTTAGGTGTTATTCAAGACACAACAGAGAATTACCCTTTTCAAGTTTGAAAATACAAGTTTTTTGTGCCATTTTAAATGCTCAGGACTATAGTCGAGTCAGAAGTGTCTGAACCTCACTTAGGTAACAATTTGGAATTATTTTTTAAAGATTTATTTATTTAATTACCGGGTCACAGATAAAATAAAAAGTACAATGCCCCCCCCCCCCCCCTATGAATCATAGGGTGGACTTGACCTACTTGACGGAAGGTACACAACCCCAGTCTAGAAAACCCTATACTGGTGTTATGTTGCAGTCTCCATTAACCCGTTTCATCAATTTAATGAACTGGTAAAGGCCCATGTAAAATACCTGGTGACCATAAAACAAAGTCACACGCCTTGATTTAGCCATAATAAAAATGCCTGAAGTGTCTGAACCGGATGAAACCTTGACTCCCTAGCCCCCCTGATAATTCCTTATTAGGTTACATACAAATAACAAACTTGATGTGTACACTCTAGCGCCCTAAACTGTGCTTGGAGAGTGTGGAGCGGTTCAACTGAACTGTAACCAAGGCTGGTTTGCTCGTTGTCGAATAGAACAATCGATTCTAAGGAGATACCATAGCAACATGGTTCAAAACTGACAGGAAACTGTCATTTTCAGGGTAGCGTCGGCTTGCCATAGAGGTGTTCTAGCCACGTCTTCATAATCTAGGTAACAATCTGGTTTGTGACCAGAACTTTCACTACTCCACATACATGTTTACAGAAATTGGATGCCTTGATCCTTTTACCGTTTACTCTCACGGAAAACGTGGACGCCTTGAGCCCACTCTCTGGACGTCTTGAGCCTCCACCTATTTTAGTCCCACATGGTGGATTATGGTTAGTATAGGGTTGGGTCAGGGTTATGGTTTTGTATATATGACTATAAACCAGTTTTAATGCACTTTTCAAAGTTTTTACACCTAGAGGCTCAAGACCTCCAAAGGTAGAGGGTAGGGTCAAGGCGTCCACAGGGTAGGCTCAAGGCGTCCAGGGCTCAAATCGTCCTGGGTTCAAGGCGTCTGTAAAGCCATATGTACGTGTCTATGTTAAAAGGTACAATAATAGTATCCCACAGCAAGATTCTAAAATATCTCACGTAGTTGTAGATCTCTATCTACTCTGGGTAAAATATTATCCCCCTCATCTTTGATACGTGAAGCAACGTGAACCGGATTGGGTTGTGAACCATAACAAACCTGGATCTAGATCACATCTAAAAATATGAAAATCTTCTTTTTGCATATCAGTGCATGATAGTTTTAGTCCTAGAAGCTCCTGACTGCCTGGCGGACCACTAGACAAGCAGAGCCACTTGGACTTGATAGTTTTAAGGTAGTGCTCCAATACAGTGGGTGGAGGGCCGATCATTCGATTTTATTCCCGATCGCAGTTGTATCGCCTCCTATTCCCTGTAGTGTAGCTAGGGCCATGATCATCTGAACCCAATCCCCCTGATTTTTTACTGGTTCTTTCACTGATCGCGCTACCATCGCTCCATTCAGCTTGGTTTTACCACTCAGGATGGAGGGAAGAATTGCTTGAGACATCATTAGGAATTTCAGATGTGGTTCCCCCTCAAATGAACTTTTCCAGAACCTGCATTGACTGCTTCCCTAGCTATACTGCAAGGGAGGCGGTCAGGGATCCTGGCCAGTACCCGGGAACCACAAACCTGTGAGGGAAGGCCTAAAATATGGACAGTTTCAGTAGTTTGGGCAGAATTTGAGTGCCAGAATGTGCCATTAACATTCACAACATCAACACTTATATTTATTTACCTGCAGAATTCGTTTAACTGCAATATTCAGCAGAAATTCATGAGCTGTTAATCACCCTCCTGTACAAATCAGGGACTGGTACACATCTGTGTGCTTTCCCGGCACCCGCGTTGACCACTTGCCGCCTCCACTGCAAGGATGTAGTCAGGGATCCTGGGCAATAGCCGCAAACCACTAACCTGTGAGCGGAGGTCAAAAGTTTTGACATTTTGAAAAATTGGACATAATGTTAACACCAGAGTGTGCTATAAACATTCTTAAGGCCAAGGCTTATCTTTATTTACCATCATTATTCGATTAACCGCAATATTAAGCAGAAACTGAAGAGCTGTCAATCGCCCTCCTATACAAATCCAACATGGCAGACTGCGCCGATCAATGCACGGCCTATTGATTGATCAGGAATGCAGCCAATGTCCACCAGACAGCAATATCCCAGTTGTAGATATCTCTGCGATCGCATTAATGGAGACCAGTGGAGCAAGTGCTCCGATTCACTGCCGATGGAGGAGAGACTGACAAAACACAATTGTTGCAGGAGTGGAGTGCTAATGGAGCAGCACCACCAATTAGGGTAAGAACAACTCACGTTAAGAATGGGTGGAGAACAAGAATCAGCGCAGTGGAGCACCGCCTTTAGCATCGTGGGTCTTTGTCCTTATGTTTGGAGAATCCACTGTGACCCTCTTAAACCTTTTTTGCCTTCATGGGAATATTTGAATTGGAACAGCCATGGACTTGTAAAAGTCTAGAATAACTCTGGACTGAATGAGAATATTATAATGAAATCAAAAGGTTAAGGTAGTCCCTACCACTGTGTCCCTACGCTGCCCATTATATTTTGATATTGTAAAGGCCCTGTCCTGTGCCCTTAGGTGGCATGGGTCACACATTATTATATACCTATGGCCATATGACCTACACATGCTACCTGCTGCTACCCATGACATATATATATATATTGTCATACTTCAGACTGTGACATAATTATATAGAACGTCCTGACCATGCTGTACAAGTCACAGAACGAGATGCTAATTTACGGTATGTACGGAACGAGGAGTTTACGCCGAGTTACGTACAAACGGTAAATTAGCATCGAGTTCTGTGACTTGTACAAGCATGGTTGGACGTTATATATTTACTATATACCCGAAATTTTTTTTAAAATCATTAATTTCATTTAGCTTAACAACCAATATCTTAATAAACGTGTATGGCAAGGTGGTCCGTATTTTAGTGTACGGACCACTGGTCCGTACAGTATTTTACGTTATATGGCGAAACGGTGCGTATTTACAGTATATACGGCATGGGTATATAGTAAAGAGTATGACATCACGTGACTAGCTAGAATTTTGTAATTTTTAGGTATATGATAATACAAAAACGGGCTGACTGTCTTATTACATCAAAATATTTGGTAAAATTATCGATCAGATACATCCCTCTACTTTTGGCATTGGGATGTATCGAATGAATAATCCTATCATGTATTTCTGACGTACGAAGACAGTAAACCAATTTCAGTATAATAAAGGTATGTTTTCACGGGGCCTAGCGTCGAGCTCCTTCCCCACCACCACCAAAAAAAATGTCCAACCACGGACTCCGTACGGAAGTCCAACGGAACAAAGAAATTATACACAATTTCTGTATAATAGGCAAAAAGAAAGGACAAAAGAGACAGCAGCATTCCTAGCAGGGTTTTTTTTTATGGGGGGGGGGGGGGGTATGTTTATTTACCAGAATTCAGAGATGACAGTTTTCCACTTTTCTATTGAAATCCTTGTTTTTATTTCCAGTAAATGGAATCATTTTTCTTCTATCAAACACAGATAGTGTAAATTGAACCTCATTCACGTCAATAAAACAGTGGTTTGAACCTCCATACACGCGCTCAGCCCCATTCAATTGCCATGGTGTTTTCCATCTTTTCTCAGTCTCTGTGAGGCAGCAGAATATGAAAAATATTTCGGCTTTTTTCCTCTCTCCATCTTACATCCCTGAGAATTTGTCATTCAACAGAATTCCACATCATTGAAACTTGCCTCAGCATGTGTCTCATGGACCAAATATGTGCTACTGTTCAGTGCCGCCCAGTGGTGCAGTGTCTAGTCGTGCTGTCGCTTGTAATTATTCGTCAGATCGAAAACTGCTCATCTCCAGATGAGCAGTGTCATAAAGAACAATACAGCATAACAACTACCCTTCACAACGATGACCTCACATTGGTTTGGGCGCTCTCACATCATGGTTCAGATATTTTTTTTAAATCAATTCAAAACGAGGCAACATGCTTCTCAAAGAGAAAAATCAATCTATGACGAGGCATAAAAAAAAAGAAGAAAAAAGATATTTCGTAAGGAATTGTAAATAATTTTCTTCTCTCTTTTGAGTATACTGATACTTAGCGATCTTTCTAAGCTTTCCCGCCAATAATTACCTAATTTTTGTGTCGTCAAACACTCAAATGTGCAAATAGCACCTATAAATTGGAGCCAGTGGAAACAGGAATGGCGGTAAATGATACCCATAAGTATCGGAATACCCATAATTATTGTTGTTTTTTTGGGTTTTTTATTTTTTATTTGCTTTATTTACCCTGTGGAGGCATCGGTGCAAGCACCGGTTTTACTTACCTCCACAGCAAGAAAAACATTTGTACAGAACATGTTGTTGGAGCAGTAGCCAACAAGGTCCCCTTCCTATATGTTCTAGTCCTTTACACTGATAACCTATTAATACAATGTCAAAAGTCTATGAAATATTTTTCCTAAATAAAAGCAGGCAAATTTTCGCCACTTATAATTCACAGGAAATCTCTGCGAGGGTATCCCATAAATGACATCACACATTCAGCCTCACTTTAAAGGTTGAGAGGGAGAATCCCCAAAACTAACAGTGGGCATGCTTCTTCATGCTTCAATGTCGTGAATTCCTCAAATTTTGGGCTAGATCAGTTGACCAACTCAGTGGGAGCATGCACCCTCAACCAATTTATCGGGAAGAAGGAGTTTTGCGATATTCTGCAAAATATTATGAAAACCCCGGAAACTTTACGATAAAACTTTGGTGGAATATGCGCTTTATGGGTTTAAACAATAATTACATGTGTAGGGGTCAGGGTAGTTGAGCAGCGTTGTTTTCACTTTATGCTAGGTGGCGCGAGTGCCCATCCCTGCTGTGCGGTAAGGCCGGCGGACCCGTGTATGCAAATACTACGGGGTCGCCCACATTACGTAACTCAGTCTGTATATAAGGACTGAGTCCGCAGTGGGTCGACAGGTCTTCTCGTGGTGCCTCTCAGTCGAGTGAACGCCCCAAGCCTCATACGTTGGTTAGGTTTCTTTTGGACCTTTCAACTGTGAAGAGACCCGAATCTCTTCCCGGGCTAGTTGGTGCCCCGCAGCACCAACCTACTGTAACAAGATATATAAATAAAGGCTTTGTATCTAAATAGTCCGGAGTCTGGTTTTGTGTCCATAGTTAAGTGCTAGGTTGTAGATCCCAAGTTTCCCTACCTTTCCCAGATTCAATCCGAACCCACCCATGCTGAGGCGTTAGCACGGGATGGCGACTGTTGTCTCAGCCACTGGTGGACTGCCGCTTCACAGAGAGTGAAGGCATACCGTTTTGTCCAAAGGTTGAAGAACTAAATCCCAGACATACAGATTGAAAATAGCAGTGAAATATCAATTTGATTTCGACCAGTTCAACTTAAGATTTGGTACAAATGTTCAGTGGACCAAATTTCAAGAATACCGTGATCTGTGATACCAAGTGAATATTCCTGAATTCATCATTTGATTTGGTATCCATTGGGTGCATATCTCTAAATATTTTATTTTTTCACTTTCCCTAGGCACACCAATGTTTGTCTTGGCTGACATGAAGGACACGGTACGCATCTCACCGTGGAACTTTCATTTGAAACTTGAAGATGCTGTAATTGAAGCTCTCAACAAAAAATTCGCTAATAAGGTACGTTTTTACAGGTTTGTCTTATACCGCTTTGATTTGTTATGTAATAACCAACGACAGGGACTGGACTGATAGAGAAGAAAGTCTTGTCAAAGCAGAGCACAGGTGTAAAACTTCAATAAATGTCTGACGATTTTACGTGCAAACAAATTCACCCACCGATAGAAGGGTATTATCATAACATGTATTGGGACCATTCTCGAATTATTGTAATGAAGATTTTCCCTTCCAATTCTCTGTCTTGGCCACTTTCTTGTAATATCTCCTAGCATACGCCAATTTGTACCAGTCACCCCTATCCTAGCCTCGTAAAAGTTAAATGATTTGTATATGAGGTAAAGCTAGTTTCACATAAAACAAAAAGGTCAGTAAGAAGAAATCTGAAGTTATGTATATTTATTCGCAATATTGGATGAATTTTTGAATAGAAAGGGCTAATAATGTCGTTCAATCCTTATTAAAACGTAGTGTTTACAAGTCTCTTAATATGTCTATGCAGGTTGTGCACAATGTGGGACTCTGCATTGCTCTATGGGATATCACAAAATGTGAAAACAGTTATATCTTCCCCGGGGATGGTGCCTCGCACACAGTAGGTGAGTATGCGCGAGTCATATTATGAGTGTAGCAGTTAGGATACCATGTATGTATGTATATAGATAGATATATATTATAGATCTATATGTACTTAAATTCTCCGTTCATTCTCAGCATGGACCTAAGCAATATGATTATAAAATATACTGACATGTAAATTAAGAAATGTTTTTCTGGTAGCCTCGGATATATATAATAATCGCCTCCGCCATTCTTAGCAACCATATAAACAGGGATTTTATTTTTTTTTCAAATGGCGGAATTCCGATATTTCATATACATCGGCAACCCTTGCAATGTTAGAATATATATCAATTCATATTATTCATAAATATATCGATTCATAGCCATTCTGCTCCAAAATAATGCTATAAATGATTATTTTTATATGCGTATTCAATTTCCGATTGTTTTCCTCATCCCCGACTTTCATCCCGGTATGAATACTTGCTCGTTTTAAAAGACAAATATTGTCAGTTCTATAACAAATTGATTTTGTTTTTGCTACAGTACATTTTCGGTACGTTGTCTTTCGACCATTTATGGATGAAACCCTGACAGGAAAAATTCGCAGTTGCAGCAAAGAAGGAGTCCATGGTTGGTACATACGTTCTTCTATATCTAGTACATTGAACAGAAAGAGAATAATCCTAAAGAAGTACATACCTTGATATAAATGTACTATATTGCAGGGGGTTCTGCAGAGGAGAAATAGCAGCCACTAGATATCACTGAAGAAACAACTATGAAATTAACATTTATAGAGACTCTACTGACTTAATTACAGCTTTTGGTTCGATGATTTATTTATTAACATTTATCGTCACATTTTAGAGTAATTCATTCTTTCAGCCTCCTTTTTTTCACATCATATACAACGATTTAACAGAAACGAAGATGAACTTGAGCTAATGTGAACACCTTTCACAATTCTTTGAAATTATTGATACGATGTTTCAGACTGTATATGAAATAAACCAATATAATCAAACCTCAGGAAGTCTCCTATACGATTACAATTTGCATAATGTGGTAAGATAAAATTACTAATCTCAGAAAAAAAGAATAAATTGTTGAGCATTAATTATTGTAAGCGGAGAACAAGCTTCGAATCTATAAACCGAGCAAATCAGTCAAATGTCTTGAGCGGCGTGATATTTCACTAGGTCACTGCGCCATAAGTTGGCATTGGTCCAGCTGCCTGACCGCATTTACCACTGTTGACAATAATAAATAGTTGAAAGCGGTGCGAATAGAATTATAACGAAGGCTAAGTAGTGACATTTACCGTACCATACAGAAATGTCAAAAGGCGCTTCTCAAAATTGTAAAGGCTTTGTTTTGTAAGTGCATTGTAGTCCTGGGGGACCGAGGGTGTACATAGCAGAACACTTCGGAAAGTATCAGATTCGGCCGGTTTTATGCACTTTTGGGTTATGAGAGCTGTAATATTTGTGTATAGTGAGAATTCCGTCTGCAAATACAATAGTCGGCAGCACTAATGTCCACCTACAGGTAGCACTGGCGCTTTTAAAATCATCTTCCTGTGGTGGTTCTAAATAAAGTTCTATAGATAATTAAAGTAACGTGAAAGGCTTCTCGTGAATAGGTTTTTGAAGTTATACTGTAATATTCTCGACATATTTTACGCAGGGCTCTACTGGCAGGTGAATAATAGACTAATGTTATATATCCTGCATTGTTCCAGCTTCACTGCTGTGTGAAGCTGAATATATAAAGTAAACTCTTGATGAACAACCTGCCTGCTCAGGCGATCTATTGCAAGTTCTGAATCAGTTTTCTTTTTTTTGTGTTTGATACTGTCCAATGCGCCGGTTGACCAGCTCGCAATAACTACCAGGAAATCTTAACACCCATGTGGTCGTATTACGGAGCGTTTGCTAATCCCACCACATCTGTCACTTTCTTTCATTTTGCCTCAAGCCTTCCAAACCATAGTGTACAAATAATAGCCAAAAAATAAAAGGCTACCTGCTCGAGGCACCATGTTAGTGAAAACCCAGGTACTCTCCATGTTGACTAAAAGGTCAGGACCGTGAGAGGTATTTAGCATGTGTGCGCTCCCTCCACCAGGTTCTGTGTGGAGGAAAAGAACACGCACCTGTCACATGTAAAATCAAACAGATGGCTGATGGCTAACTGCCTCATAAGATGTAGAATTTCTAATGTTTTTATTCTAAAGGGGAGATATTGATAATTTAATGAATAAATACAAGTAGTACACATGGCGTTGATCGCATGTTTGAAATGTATCTTTTCAGTTTCCATGGGATTCTTCGATGACATTTTGATCCCAGCAGATGCACTACAACATCCCTCCAGATTGTATCCTTTGTTATACCCTGCTATATATATTTACTCTTCTGTGTCATCGGAAAATGAATGCTGATTATACCCATAGGACAGGTTTCACTTCATTGGTCGCTTATCAAAAAGAGAGGGAACTCATTTGGGCAGTGTCATATATAGTAGTGGATTTTTGTTATATCATTTTTAGATGATCTTGAATACTCACCAAATATACAGCTTGTAAAATGAATGCCAAAGAAAATTTATTGAGCCTTGTGTGTCACGGCACTGGATATAAGAGGAAACTAAGATTTCATAAGTTTTTTGACAGAATCCAAAATCTGATGGTAATACGTGGCGTTACCACGAATCGGCATTTCCCCCAGTTTCTGATAAAATAGAATAATTGAAAAAATACTGGATACAAAATCTTCCATGTTTTCCCATCGTATGTAACTATCTACTTTAATTGATCTGCCTCTGGGTGGAGTTAAACATCAAGGTCTTTTTTTCCCTTGATAATGTTATACACTGCTGTTGTATATCAATGACAGTCAGACAATGTCACATATGGAAATAACGGAGATATCCGGGATTGGATAGGTTAGGTCTGATATTTGAATTGTTCTAAAAGTCACCCATATTATGGTACTGCTGAACTGAATCAGTCCACCTCAAAAGACTGACAACATAAACCAATCTCATTTTAAATGCACATATCATTTATTTACCCCCACATACATAGGTGACTGCTACCTGTGGTGATAGCTATGCATAGTCCGGGTTTGTCCATGGGGACAGCCACCATTCTATATCAGTTCGGAAATACCAGGTTTTAGAAGAATATTTCCACTGTCCTAATTACACATCCACTCGTTAGAGGCCGCCACACGCGCGCTCTCGTCGCAGTTTTCTTAACAATACACCATCTCAGATACCTGAAGTAGATCAGAATTTACTCCACTTTTATATTGTTTCCTTGGTCAGCCCTTTAGATTCCCCATGTAGAAAGGTCTTATCATACAGAATAGGTGATGGCAAGTTGTATAATCAATACCAATTGTAAAAATATTGTAAAGTTATCAAGATTCCAAGTGAACATTTGATTTGAATGTTCCTGCTACTTTGATTAGGTCAATAGTAATTGTTCTTTTACAATTATCGGTATTTTGACTAGTTCCTCTTGCTACTGATCGTCTCAATCACACCATATTACAAATACAGCTACAACCTGCTAGACTACCTGAAGTAGGAACTTGTGCATCTATTTCTAAATGTTGCAGAAAGATTTGACAATTTGAGATATTTTTCCCACATAAGAGCCTACCATTAATTTGGAGAAACAGTGTAAACAAGATATTTCTGTTCTATTTTTGAAAATTTTCTGTATTGATTTTATATTTTTGTTTTACATACCCTGTTCAGTATTAGATTAAGTATCTAATTATGATGTGATGGCTTGTTACCGTCATATAGCTTACTGGAATATTCGAGATAATTTAGATATAGTTCACTCAATCGAACTAATAAGTCGTAACTTTTTAGGATTTTGTACATGCTTTTATTCAAGCCTTCAAACACTCTCTCTATCCCGTATAATTCATGATGAAATAATGGTCTGTTTGAATATGCAGTGAGCATGAAATTCTAACCATATTTCCTATTATGTCAGCATTATGGTTCTAGTCTATCCCAGCTCTATCGTAGAGTGTCTTCTCCGAGCAGCTCTGGGCGCTCACGAGGTAGCTCCTAGCCGTCCACCAAGTGGCTCTGAGCTGTCTATTAGGTGGCTTTGAGCTCCCCACTAGGTAGCTCTGAGATGATCACCAGATGGCTCTGAGATGCTCAGCAGGTGGCTCGTAGGCACCCACTAGATGGCTCTGAGCCGCCTACCAGGTGGCTCCTAGCCGCCCAGCAGGTTGCTCCGAGTTGCTCACCAGGTGGCTCCGAGCTGCTCACCAGGTGGCTCCGAGCTGCTCACCAGATGCCACTGCGCGGCTCATCTCTCCTGTCGGCTGGGGGCACTGGTTCCCATGCATGTTGACAGGTGGCACCAGCAGCTCCCTGGTGCGACATGGTTTTCATTTTAGGTGGCGACAGTCTTTGGTCTCGGCTGACGTACTGAGTGCCTGCAAGGCCACCTGTTGCTCTGGGAAAAGAGCAATAGTATCTTTCTGTCTCTGAGAAAGGACGCAGCCTCTCGGTTATACAAAATAGAAACGTATCCCATGTGTCAGTTTAAAGAAAGATTATATCTGTTTGTAGGTTCTAGCACAAGGTGTATTTATCTATCTAAGAAATCAGGGGGCCGTTTGATATACATATATATAGGGATACTTAGAAAGATAAGGCCAATGAGAGGAGAGTTTATGGGAGGACAATAACATGGATAGGGTGATCAAATGAGATAAATGTTTTCTCTTTCTTATTTTATTGTCCTATCCGTTCTCAGTCCTCTCCTTTTCCTGGCCTAATTCCTTCTGAAGGACAGTTCTTGATAAAAGCCATCCTGTGTTTTGTGTTCTTTGTGTCAGTTCAGGGTGCTGGAGGGGTTTTGTTAGAAGGACTGATAACCATTGGTTCAAACCATTGAGAAACCCTTTCTTTCTTCGAAAAAAAGTCTGTTCTTATTTTTCGGCAAAAACAAATACATTATTTACATATTTCCATGCTATTCATATTAATGCTATTACTTATTCTGTCTCCTGGAGTACAAGCTGGCCCCTATACCTGCACATTTTAGCGAAACCTATTTATCTTGTGGTTAGTCTTTGCCACATTCTATATACAATCGTTAACTCAAATATTCCGCGGATGAGGAAAATATCTGTGGCATTGTAGACGGGATCTAACATGCCCGGCCATTGTTAGAAACTCTGACGGATACTATACGGGCGTGTAGATTGATTATATAGTGGTTGTTAGGCTGCCATCTTTCAGGATCGAGGTAAGCACAATGGCAGTTTTATTATACGGCCTGGAATGACATTTCAATTATCTGTCTTTTCTGTTGTCCTTTGAAAAGGCAACCCATGTTTATTAAACGGGGACCATCCAATGACTCATATGAGAGTATAAGCAACGAGCATACTCTATACTCATTGGTATAAGGAAATATTCTTTAGATATTAAACGATCCCCAGTTATACGGGTGTTACAAATACTGTATCGATAGTTGCTGCCTTCTTAGGTTTTATCTGAATTCTTTTCATTTAACATAACGTTTTTGAAGATCCTTATAGACGTTTCTTCCGTGTGATCGGTTTGGTCCTCGTTGAGAGTTTAAGGTCAAGTTGGGTTCCATGAGTAATGATAAGTAGAACGAAAGATGATGCTTCCGAAAATACCACTCGGACAGAAACTTTGTCGTCAGTAATAACATCCCGATTCCGACGGTTGACCTTAGATTTACCTTGAAGTTCACCTTTGTATTGACCTTGACTGACCTCAGTGATACACAGGAGCAGCTGTGGGTGTGGCAGTATGAGACGGATGAGGGACCACATGACCTGTTCATGGATATCGGCGAGGAGATGAGGTGAGTTCCTTTATCTGTGATATGTTTCCAAAGCAGGTTTGCCAGAGATAAAGTATCCGTATTGTTCAGAACAGTATTTTCCAAATTGGAAAAAGATATTCTGATTATTCCAGGGCAATTTATGGGGTTCACATGATAAAATATAAGTTAGATACAAGTTATTCTGTAAAAGTCATATCACATGCAGTGTTTTATTGCTACATGAGAGGTATGCACGTTATTTGAATTATGGCATCATTACACAATTGTGGCACCAACTATCGAAAAAGAATTCTGCCAATAGCCTAAAATCACTTCTCCATGGAAATCCAGGAAATACCCTAATAGCTTGGGTCTTTAATACATCTAATGTTGTATAAGTATAGTTATATTTGAATATATTAATGTACACAGGTATACAGGCCATGTTATTATCTCGCTGATTTATGGGGCCTATCTGCTTCTGGTGTAAGCTTGTAGACATAGGCTTATCTCTTGTGAGAGGGGTTATATACAAATACAATAGGGAGCACTCCCTACATGTGCGACGGATCCATTGCACATTATGAACATTTCAAGATGTGCGATGCAACGGATCCATCGCATTGCCCAGGCATGCAAGCCCAGCCCGACAGGAGCGATTATATGCAATGCGACAAGCAGCACCATCTCTATGACCCTCGCCAACCGTTTATGAATTTCTATTGACTTGCGACGATTCAGTCACACCAGTGGGGCCCCAAGCCTTACCAATGTGTCGTCCAAATCTCGCACCGCACACTGAACCAGCGGAAATATCATTGACAGTCGCTCCTGGCTCTTGATGTCATGGCGGCCACTGGTCATCGGTAGTTTGTCAGTGATCAGAGCTTCAGTCATCATGGTATCGTCTACTCTTGCCACCCTTGATGGAGTGAGATTAGATAAAGGTGGTTGGTATGTTTAACCGTAGATTCATCTGCTGGCAGAGAAGGTAGAAATGGGCCCTCTGTGATGGGGTAAGGAAAATAGGAGGTAAAGTAGGTGTGGTAAGTGAGTTGGAGAGTTGGAGAGTTAGGTCCTGGATAAGTGTTTCGGCGAGTGTGGCAGCAGGGGACAAAAGTGGATGGTAATTGAGTTAGAGTCAAAAGTAGGAGGTACTACTTTGGTAAATCACAAAGTGAATTACTGATCAGAAGTATCCTAGTTGAAACGGGTCAGTGTCAGCGGAACACCGATCTGACTTACTCCAAGTGACCGTAGTGTAGCCATCTACTTTCACACCAATATCGAGTTATTGCTGAGATACTTCTTAGCACTGATTAGAGGGCATTGGCATACATATTTTCAGACGGATTGGTCCTGATACTCTGTTTCTAAAGTGATAGGCTATAACAACAACCTCAGGATAAAGTCATGACACTTCCAAAGGAATTCTGCTAAGTTAGAGGCTTATTAATTTGTGGTAGTGGTGCCAATAGGCCCTGAGTCCCCTCCCACAGTCGATGTGATGGTCGTTTTAGGGCTTGTGGTGGTTGTTTATAGGATTAGGTTCGGTTCGGGGCTGGTGGCTAGATTATCGAATTTGCGGATTATGGATTGGGGTTTTGGGTGTTAATGGGGTATTTTAGTTGCGCATCGGGTGTTGGGCGTTGCTGGTTCTTGTTAGTACCCATAGTGGTCGAGAAAGGATGGTTGGCTGAGTGGAATTGGGTGATGAGTCGTGCATGATGTCTGCCATTCGCACCAGGAGATTAGATGTTGATTTTCGGGTGGTATTTAATCCCTTGTCTATTACTGGCTCGTACTAAAACGTCGCTTAGCCTGCTCGCTTGAGTTCGAGTCTCGACTCTGCTACTGTGTCCCCTGCATGTCTATCATCTTCATGTCATAGATTTTGTCTCGCCGTTATATGAACCAGCCTATTACCATTCGGCAAAGTCCTATCAACCAATCAACCTGATGACCGATCCGTGGGTGGCCAATGGTTTTGTAGGTGGCAGGCACCAGTTGGGTGGCTTGATAGGCGGCTGGCAGGTGGGCCATGAATGGGGATTATATTGAAATATTTCCGTCCCTTGTGACTATAATCAGAAATTATTTTTTAGATTAAGCCTGATTCCGGCTGATTATTGATGATATGGGTAGTAGAGACTTCCTAGTGTTAAAGCATTCATAGAGACGACGGGCGTAAATACACACAGCCATGAGAGTGCACAGCACCAGGCGAATGTGGACTGGTCGGCGGGCAGTGCCTATTGTTAGCGTCGTCTTAGGATGTGTCTGTGCTCATGGCACGAGGGGTAAAATCAGAGATGACAGTTTCTTCTTTTCCAAGAAAATCCTTGTTCTAATTTTCAGTTTATAAAGTTATATTTTCTTGTGTAAAACAAAGAGAGAATAAATTGGGGCTCATTTACGCCAATTAACAGTGGCTCAAACCTCCCCACAGACCCCAGCCCCATTCCATAGCCATACATATGTATGTATATGTGATTGGTTTGCCGTTGTCAGTATAATGTGACCGGCGGAGTGTTGTGTCAATGGTCTGCGGCACAGCCCTTCGGTGAGGCAGCACTATAAAATGGGCATAGGGTCCCACTGCTACAAGTAAACCAAAGTTGAGTTAGTATACAAATAAACAAACTTGAAAATCATTGGAGAAATCCATGATTGTAAAGACTTCAAACAATGAGGAAGTCTGGAAAGGACCTGCAACGGTTGACCGGACGTAAAATCATCCAAACAAACAAACAGTATGTATATGTATATATATATATATGTATATATATATATGTAGCTTTGCACACACAATAGACACTTACATCGACCACCTGATAATCCGTCCTTCCCTTAATTTCGGACATTTAGGGTCAGCCCCAACCTCTTTTTATTCTATTTATGCTTATGAATTGTTCCAATTTGTTCTCACTAATGCGACTGGTCAAATGTCCCAGGGCCACAATATTGGTGGGATAGGGGGTTACCCAGCAAGATTGTCAAATAATGTTTCATTTGGTTCTTTGTCAACGAAAATATACCATTTACGGTGTGCTCTTCGAAATGTAGCCCCCTCACCATCGTGGCACAGTCCCTAAGGTGGTCATAATAGGGAGAGTCTATTATATATATAATATATGTGTGTGTATATATATATATATATATAATTATGTATGCATGTCACTGTATTGGTTAGGGTACTAAAAGGACTCTGCGTTAGAGACTGCTGCAATATCTCCCTCACCCCCACTCACTCATCAAACCCCAGCTTGTTGGATAGACATCACTCCCTGCTACAAGCTGACAGACCCCCTCTCATTCCACCCTCCCCTATACCCGCCCATCCCCCAGCCCCGTCTATAGACCAGGGACTTTTACCCTGACTGCATCCCAACCCCCGCCGGCGCCGCCCTATTTAGGCCTATTATGTGGATCTCTCTCGCTCCGTCTCTGTGGCCGCTCCTCTCCGCTAATGCAGAGGGGGCGGCTTTTTGCCTGGCGCTGCCATTTAGGGCGGTGATCGATGCTCGGCGAAGATCCGACTGCGATTTCTAATTCCAGAACACAGGCTGCTCGAGCGGTTCTACTGCGAGAACCTGAGGAGGTTAGAGACTGGTCCAGCCTCGTAGCCACCACCCCACCACCCACCTACCGCTACCCGACCTCAGCATGTCAACAAATGGTGAACAGCGTCGAGAAAGTGGACTTCAGGGTGATTGGGAGGGCCTTTCATAAACTGGCGTCGTCGTTGTCGTCGTTTGACTGACGTCATAAAGAATATATTGCCATCTTGAAAAGACGCGCTGGCCTTTTAGCCGATATTGGATAAAATGGCGTCTGGCACAGGTGGTGGGGTTTGAGGGATGGACCGTGGTAGAACGCAATAAGTACACGGCCTATGTGGTGTCCTGTGGCTATCAGTGAGAGACAACAACCCTTGATATTAAACCAGCGGCTGAGAGTGGGGAAGATTCCATTCTGGACAAACAGGAAGGGTTAGCAGGAAGAAACCTATTGATGTTTTTCCGTTCAGTGCCACCGCATGTGTGAATAGAGAGAAACATATAGCGCGACCACCGATGAGCAGGCATTTCTGAAGTCTCATAATCTTTTAGGAGTGGAAGTCTAAAGCCGAGAAGTGTCCATAGGGTCGGGTACTGGCGTCAGTGCATTATACTAGAGAACGGACTGATTTTCGTCCAAACAAAAATTGACCGTGATATGAAACATGATCTTTAATATTATAATTTGTTTTTCCAACCGATGTTAATTATGATGTTACCTTCTGTGAAGGTTTTAACCGAGTCTTGACCGATAGCCCAAAATAACCGTATTTCAATCGTTGGGACATTCCAAGATGTCTTCAGTATCACCATCATGTATCAATTGATCCCTAAAGATGGATATTTCCCCCTTCTATTTTCATTTGCTAACAAAATAGCATATATCAAGATTATCTGTGTTTGGACAGTTGCGCCATTAACGCCTAATTATGTACGATGGAGATTTAATACTAACTCGTGAAGGTTGTTGCGATGTAGTCAGATAGGGGAAAGAAAGCATATCAGAAAAGCCTCATCCTTAGGCGTCTCCCTTTCTTCATATTTCTTTTTCGAAAGTTAGGACGCATTGTTGATTTTTCACCCATTCTAAAAATTGAACAAAAAGAAATCTTTCATGAGTTTTTTCCCTAAAAATTGTTTGTTTATCCCCCACAAATACTCAAAAGCCACCCAGTGTTAATTACATGAACAAAAAGTGGTGTGATCAATATCGGGATTTGGTGAGAATCTTTGCGCATTTTCTTATACTGTTCATCAAATGCATTCTGTATTTAATCAATTTTAATTGGCATACTTACTACATTAAGGGGCGAGTTCCCCTTTAATCATTTAATATGAAGAATGGACAAGGGAATTCCTTTCTGTTGTCTGAATGGGTTGTTTCTGAAAAAATAAGTTCAACGGAGAGATAGTGTTAACAATTATACCGAAACCATTCTGCATCATTTCATCTTTTCAAAACACAGATCCTTGTTTGATTGAAACGCTCAGTCACCGATTATGTTCCTGCTTTGACACTACCAGTATACTGTCCAATTGGACAAAAAAGATTGTATTGGAATTTTGTGTTTTACGTTGTAACAGAAATTAAATATAAGTAGTTCTTAAATTGTCTCATGAGAGGTAGAGATCATTAGTTTCTTTATGGGAAATAGAATTTGATATTCAGGCTGGTGACGAGACTGCACCACGGGACTACCTTCTGGCTACACTCACTGTGAATGTACTCATCTATTCATATATACTGCATATAGCCTATGATCCATGGGCGCCGCCATGACGCCCCCCGAGTAGGTGTTCTTTACTAAAGAAGGTGAACAAGTAGCTGTTCTTCACTAATGGAGGTGCAAAAGAAGTGAGTGATAATTTGGAAATGTCACTTTTCCTGCCTTGCTCACATGTGTAAATAAAGTGTTCTATGTAAAAAAACATCATGTCAGGGGTTTTAGCATTAGATCTTCCTGCTCTAGGATCGGTGTAGAGAGTCAAAGGAACCTTGGTAAAACATTGAAAAGCAGCTGAATTTCATAAGAACAAAGACCCAGAATACAGGTTTTGTCCCCCGACCACCTAGTGACTGCTTCATGAACTAACAATGGCTCTGTCCCCTATATATAGCATATAGCTATTTGATGTTTATCAACGACGTGTCGTTAGAATGGAGGAATAGAAGAATCATACTGATGTAGCTACTTTAGCTAACACCTGATTAATAATTATATAGAACGTCCTGACCATGCTGTACAAGTCACAGAACGAGATGGTAATTTACGGTTTGTACGGAACGAGGCGTTTACAAGTGCATGACACATTGAAATTGATCATATTTAGACTCGAACCATGACACATAGGCTAGCAAACTCTGTCATAATCTAGCTGGCTCTATCACACTTGCTGCCCTGCAGGTAAAACAGACCAAGATGAAACTTCTATGATAATACAGGAGTAAGCTCTATATACGTAGCCTGCCTGACGTGCCTGGTAATACAGCACGCGAGTCAGCTTTATACAATAAATTAAAAGACACACATGGTCAGAGCATGACTGGGCGGTAGTCGTGGACATCGTCACCCCTCACCCTACAATATCACCCTTACACCATCAGATATATACCCTAACCGCTATACCCTCATTCTCTCGCATCTTCATCCCTCACCATAGCCCCTCACCCTACATCCACACTCTCACCCTACACCCTTACCCCTCTATTCTCACCGTACACCTACATTCTTACCCCTGCATCATTACGCCTGCATCATCTCTGCTTAACCTCAACCTACAGCCTTGAAACACGCCGTGCCCTTCGATTGTATCCACATCTGCATCTCCAAACCCCTCAACCCTCATCCCACATTTCCATCTCTACACCCTCACCTATCACTCTCACCGTACATCTGCATCTAGCACACTCACCCCACATTCTCTCCCATACACCGTGCCCCTGACCCTGGCCCCACAGCATTCCCCTTACACCCTCATCCTATACTCTCTCACCCCAACATCCTCACTCCCAACACTCTCACTCACCTCGGTTAATGTGTAGTGGTGAGATTTCTACCTAGATTCATCTTATGGATTCGATCACCATCAAACCCAAGGTAGATCTAATAGAACATGATATTGAACGCTAAACTACCCAAACAAACAAACGTCACCCTCGTGTCATCACAGTCCTAGCTTTCTTCTGCTTGTCTCACCGCTCGTACCCATCAGGCATGGTCCTGTGTACAGGTATTGCAGGCGGCTCTGCGGGCACCAGCACCAGCTGGATTGTTAAGATAAGGCCGCCGGGCAGTGGTACGTGAGATCACGTGACTGCTCTCCGACAAGGCGTGGGTGGACCGGGGGAGGGTGGTGGTTGTGGGTGGGAGGTACAGCCCCTTCTCCTACTTTCACGCTACTGGTCATGGGAACATTAACCCACTGAGGGCAGAGAGAGGGAGACACTGTAAGGGATTAGCTTAGCAGAAAGCAGAGGGTGGGAGGAGCTTTATCCTCTTACTGAGTAGCTTCATACCTGAACACGTGCAAATACTCTATTCCCAGCGGTCCACTTCTTAGATATATTAACAAGAGGCAAATCTGTTCAACTGCCCGTCGAGTAATCCATTTTGTCTGAATTCGCTTTCCAACATACTGCTACACATGTAAGTCTAATCAAATCTAATGTATTTCCTAAATATATATCTAGATACTGTGTGTTTTCAAATCTAATCTTGTCATTAAGACCTCTCCATTTTGATATTTATATAATTCTATGGATTGTTTATAAATTTTGAGGGAGTATCAAAAACACCAGTTAAACTCATTGCCTCTTTTCTACCAGATATGGTCTTTTGGGGAGGATTCAATGGGAGCGCACCATGCTCCTATCAGACTCATAATTGTTCTTTAAAATCTGAAGAACCAAATCTCTGTTTGGGGCATTTGGATGGCATCATACCTGTAACTGACAGAATACCAGTGCAAAAATCTGTGATTAAATATGAGAACACGAGACCACTGGCCGTGGATGTCGCAGTGATGGGTGTTTGTGTGGATATGGTGAACACCAATAGTAGAGCTACGGGTATGGGTATTCATAATGCGCTGTATCTTTGCTAATAGTGCTGTTTACATCTTATTGACAGTGCTGGGTACATGTATTTACAGTGTTGTATATTTGTATTTATCTCACCCCTTGTATTTTTCCCTCATAGACTTAACATTGGGAACTCGTATCACGCGGCTTCGCCTTGTGCATTACGTAGAGATTCAAACGAGATGGGATACGAGCTCTGACCCTAAACTTGAATAGGTTTCCTCTATATTATCTGTAGTATTGCATATATTTCCAGTGTTCTTTATGCACGTTCATGATGCCCATCCTCAACACTTATGTACCATTAATCTATGGTATTGTGAAAAGTTAAGGTGTTGTTTACGCACATTTACAATATTCAGTACATGTATGATTCTATGGCATTGTGTATACTCACACTTTTGTTTACGTGAATATATATGTTGCATTGTGAGGCTCTACACGACGAGGGTGGGAGGAGACACTGGGTGTGGCTTGGTACACGGCTGGGGTGACGATGAAGGTAGTCTATTCTGGGTATCACCTCATCTGGGGACAAAAAGGTGGCATTTATTACTGATGGCCTAGACCTCTCTCTCCCGCCCCCTATCCCCGCAGGATATCGGGTATCCCCAGACTAAAATACCTCTAAAGATGGCACAGTATCGGTCACAATGATATTCAGCAAATCTAAGCTTCAATTGATTGTCTTACGATTCTATCTATAGCAGATATTACATTCAAAAATAATAGCTAATGACTCATTTGTGAGATAAACAATAAGATGCCAATATGCTTTGTATCCATTTTAATGAATTCATTTTTATTGTCTGTTGTCCTACCCGATTGGACCTGTAGCATCGGAGGGAATCTCTCTGTATGAACGGCAATTCCTTTACCACATTGATTACTTGATTAACTGGATATTGGAAATAGAATACCACTTAAAGGAGCGCAATGAGAGACAGGTGCGATTATGCTATTCGTGCATCATTTTATCCTCGTGACGTGGTGTAGTGGTGGTGGTGATGGTGGTGGTGTTGGTGGATGTGGCGGTGGTAGCGGTAGGGTGGTAGGTAGGTTGGGTACGGAGTTCTGGCTAGATGCTGGTGTGGATGTGCACTCTGATTGTGCCTTTAGCTGTACAGCAGAAACCGCTGACTCAGCAGTTACCCTTCCCAGTATCACGTCAAGAAGAATGCTATAGATTAGGAGAATTTATTGACTTGACCTGTATGATTGTAAACGCAAGTTAGTATCAAAACATAGCAAACAATTGTATACTGTTCTGTCGATTACTGCACGTGTACGATAAAGAATTCATTTCAGGCGATAGGCTGTGTCGGGTCCTGGGTTGGGTGTTCAGTTGACTATTGAACGGGAGTGGGACCATTACGTGCACTTATTACTAAATGTAATAGATAACACTATGCCAACGTTTATGAATACTTATGAATTGGGCTATTTCTTTGAACTTATGAAAGCCATTGTGGCCTCATTGGGTCTGTTTCAATAACAAAATTACGGACTATGATTCAGTAATGGCACCAGACTATGAGATGTTACTGGGGAGAGCAGAATGGAAAATGGGACAAATAGCTTTAGCAAGCCATGAATATCACGGAAATGAGGCCCGCATAGAATCAGAAGGTCTTGTGATACAGGGAATCCGGATTTCGTGAATTAGATGGACTCCGTGGAACTAACATTTATTTAGATTAATCTTATCGAAATTAAATGTGGGAACACTAGCCATGTCTGTAGGACTTGGTAGCTTTAGTGATAATACGAATCAGCATTAAAGTGAAACTGCATCATGTGGCCCTCTTGAAATATCCTCTACGAAGGATCACAAGTCTCTTGCCTTGTTTCAATAACAGTTCCACTTCAGTACCTGTACCAAGGGAGCTACTCTGGGTCATTAATTATATGCCACTCGCTGGTTTAAACATTTAACACCATGGGGTAAATGCATCGACCGGTCACTAATTCTACTTGTTTTGACCTCCAGTTCTCAACACAAAATGAGGCAAACTGCAATAAATCCTGACCTAATTGCGATAACAGAGAACGGTTTTAAGATTCAAGTTCTTCGTCAAGACGCCTTCATTCATATATATGATACGTTTATGTATTACAGACTACACACTATCGTTGAAGTTGTTACTGTGGTCGGACCAAATGTAGCCGAATTTTATTCATCATCTTTAAACTGCGGTACTGATCCCGTCTAGCGCTAGATACAACCCGGACCGCTCTAACATTAGTTTGTGGCTCTGTTAATGGTACCAGGATCATTGGACCACGAATGGGTAAAATGCCCGTAGTACAGAGGAACATGGGATTAACCCTTCTTCAGCCGTTATTTGTGTACTTGTGTTCCACTGGTACAAACCACAGTTTGCTTTCTGACTATAATCTGAGTTTGTCTAACTAATCTAGAAGCGTCGACACGATGTAACAGCTCCATATGTGAGACCGGGCATTCTTGCCCAAGCTCGCGTGATACTGCTCCACTGTGCTTTAGGTGCAGACAAAGCCCGATCTGTAAATAGCATAGGATGTGCGTTTTCCTCTAGGTGTCTAAACTGCAGGTGTCTTCTGGTGTCAAGGCAGCTACACCTTCAGAGCACCAGGACTTTGACCCTGGCGTGTCAACCTGAAGGTAGATGTGTGTTTTGGTGAATAAACGTTGTATAACATGATTATTTTGAGAAAAGATAGAAATCTGATGGTAATCATTTCATATTACAGTATATAGGGCCAAGACTGTTGGAGCTCGGGTAGCATTGGGGTTCGTAGGAGTAAGAGAATCCAATCTTTTTAGAAATATTCAGACACTATTGCTGGGGTGTTAGATTTGGATCAGATGATCCCAGGTTGTAATTGTGGGCCTGTTTTCATATGGATTGACCAATAATCAGTGTTCATAAGATTGTTACCGACGCTGCCCGTACCAGCCCGACAGTCATGAAAGTGGTGATGATATATGGAACACCGTCTTTATTTCACATCGCTGTAATCTTCTGTGGCTGTGCCTCTGGTATTTTGTCGAAGTGATGGGTCTACTGGGTATCTGTAGAGAGTGTGGACTCTATTCTCCTGCACCCCACGTCCTGCCGACCCGTATGACCCAAGGCCACATTTCCGCGTGTCTCAACCCATGCAGGGGTCACTTATTGGCCCCAAAGCCACCCCCGGACGATTCCCCGATGGTCCGTGAGAGCTAAGGGTGGGTGAGAATTGAGGGAGTTGACACGATGGGATGGGATTAGGAGAAGGGTGGAGAGGCCTGCTGGCATCAATACCCGCAGTGTGCTTATATATTTATGCACGTATGATGTTAAGCCTCCCCTCACCACAGCAATCCCGTGGATTGCTCTCCTTCAGTATATTACGCACCTGCATGGCGCTCCACCAGTGATACTACACGACATTAATAGCGGGCACGTTTACGCCGCTCATATTGCGTACACCATCCGATGTCACTGGCCCCGGCGCACCCCTCTGCCGTCCCTGATGAAGGCCACGGTCTGGGAACAGGGAGATAAGCTCCCGGTGATGTCTCAGTCCCCCGGAGCGGCTCCAGTGAGCTGCTCACTGAGCCGCCCAATAACTCTCCTAGAGTCGCTCGCCGGCCGCAGTGCAGGCGATGCGTTAGTCTGTGATGGTGGCCTACTGTGCCAACCAGCAGCATCCACCAAAAAGCGGGCTGATAATCTGCTAGCCGGGGAGAGCACGCGAGGTTGAGGACGGAGTGGTGTGCTATGCCTCGTCTGCCCAGTTCATGCTTCGGCTGGTGATTCGATAGCTTACGAAAATCCACGTCTATTACATGCGTCTGATAGTTGTCTTGATGATCGAAATGCACGTAACCTCGCCAGAGTAGGCGAGCGTTTGGATTTCCTAAGAGGTTTGGAAATAAGGAACTTTAGATGCAGTCTGGGGAAGAAAGGTTCATGATTAAGCAAATATCATTGAAAAGTCTTGAACCCACTTGGAGCTTTTGTTTCGTGTACTTTGGCACACAGAATATGAATGATCATGAGATGAATACACTGCTATTATTCCGAAGTATAGGATATAATTATGTGTTTAGTTTAAGCTATCACCTGCTTATACTAAGAGAAGCGTGTCTCTGATGGGCCACACTGTGGTTCACGATACAACATGGCGTCCGGTAGCATCTAGTTTGATTGAGCTATATGCTGGAGCAGCAGCCAGGGCCCCATTGAATAATCTAGGATCGCACATGAAGACCCTGGTTGATATAATGTAATATTCTTTTCCAAGTGTGTATACCTCCCAAGAAATGGAGACATCAGTGGGCCATGTGAAAAGTAAGTAACCCGATAGTCGGGAGTACTGACAGAAACCAAGTCCACCCCAACCCTTTCTCCCCACTCCTACCACCAGCGAGGTAGGGAGCGTGTAAAATAATCCACTTTTTCTCCCCTGGCCCTGTGATGGAGATTGAGCAGCTCGTTCAAGGAGAGATCGCTGACTTGGGCTTTCTGGCTTGCCAAGAGCTTCGTTCCCGGAACTAATCCGAGAAAACCAACGTTTTTCTCCGTATCAGACGGGAAGGAACTAAGAGAATGTTTTTCTGTTCCCCCTTTATCTTCTTCGAAAGATTATAGTTTTGTTGAACAGAGTTTAATGGTAAGCTTGATTAAATGTCTGACACTGAGGATTGCCACATGTAGTTTTTTAAACCCCGTTCACAAACAATTCATGAAAGCTATTTCGGTGAACTAACGGTGAAGCAGTTACCTAAAGCGGGGCCCCCACCTACCACGATGGTCTACGACATACTCCCCGATTGCTACGATTTAAAATGCCCGAATCGTAGCTTATAGGAAGGTCCCAGAATCGTAGACCTATGTCATGATCCAATCTGTGAATCATACGGAAAGGCAGTCGTAGGGCCTATCGGGACCAGAATCGTGGTAGGTGGGGGCCCGACTTAAATGTATTGTTTACGTTATCCTGACAAGTGAGCCCTCCTATGACACGACGACATGGAAAGGACGTATACATGGACTTTCTGATCCACAGTCCTTTGTTTTATTGTTAAGCCGTGTTGTTGTCCGAGACAAGTGGAGAGTTCAGGGATGTTAGTAGTATATGATTGTCGCTTTGATCTGGGCTCTCAAGATAAGGTTGTGAGTAGTATAGCGAAAGTGTGTACGCCATTACATGATGTAATGCATTAATCAATCAGTTATTATGTATTGATATAAGATATGAGAAGTAATGGAGCAAGGATATTTAATGTATAATAGTGCAAGGGTATTGCCTCCTCATTGAGTTTGTATGACTAACACTTTATTAGAACAGGATTAGAACGTTATCGGTATCGATGTATAATTCACTGTGTAATCTGCGCATTCGGATTTCTGTTCTATTCAAGTAAAGATGGCTAGAAATAAAAATTAGATATCGTTTCAACTAAAGATAGATTGCACATGGGATTGATTTACATTAAGTGATACCGCACTCTAACATGCTCAGATTTCCCCGTTGCGGGTCCATGTAGATGCCCGCTGGTGTTAACATTACACACCATCATGTCCTTTGCGGTTAATGGCCAAAGTGCTGGCCGCGGTTTACTCCTCCCACCTCCCGCCGATGTTGGAATTCATTTGCGTTATAACATTGATCCGTTCTGAATCTCAGGCTTGTTAGACCCTACACCAATCTTGCCCTGCCTAGTGGCAAACAATCAATACTCGTAAGGACCTTTATGGATCAGAACGGCTGGCAGGAGCGGCGGGGCAGTCGACAGATGATAACACGCCGATAGCCGGTATAGATCAAGGCCCGGCACGTCAATAAATGATCAGCTTGTTCACCGTGCTGAGAACTTTTATTCGCCAGGAAGGTGTCCTGAAAAGGGGTTTCTCTAAGGGAAATACACAACTGTGAAGAGGAGTAGTGAGGCTGCAATAAGGATCTCACAGGCTCTCTCCTCATTCCGTTGCTCCGTAGAACCTTTTTCATGGACCTGAAATATTACGCCCAGATAGCAGCCTAAGTCTTGCTATGGCCTATATGATAATAGAATCCATTAAATACAGGGCGGCAGGTAGCTTAATTGATAGTGCACACGCCTGTGGATGATAGGCTGCTGGGTTCGAAGCTCGGCAGTGCTGCTGTATTTCCTGCTTTCCTGTTTTCCCATATCGCAGATTCGAATTCTTTATGATAAAGACCCTGTAGGATGCTACGGTGGAAAAATAGTGTATAACTCGTGTGTCTATCCTTTTTGACTACAACATATGTATATTGCAGAGGTTTTTAAAAAAATAAACTACAGCTATGAATAAAGAATGTTGTGGCTACAGGGATGCAAGTTTTCCTACAAATGATGGAATACCGACATTTCATATACATCAGCAGCACTAGAATATATTTTGATTCATAGCCACTCTGTTCCAAAATAATGTTATAAATGATTTTTTTTTTTAATTGTTTTAATTTCCGATTTTTCCACAGTCGCGACTTTCATTTTCGTGTTTTTAAAGGTGTGGTTATGTGTAGACGACTGCCTCGTGACTGTGATGATAGCATGGTTCTCCCCATATGCTTGTATGAGCGATAATAGGAATGGAGGAGAAACAACTCCAAAAGTGAGACTCTGACAGCAACTTGCTTGACGTTATGGGCTCCCTTATAAGCAACTGCACTCCTCTTGGCTGTGTTTCGGCGAACTGTTAACTGATGTTCCGATCATGAGACAGTGTTGTTAATCTCCTACTATATAAAGCTAGCCGGTCTAACTTGCAGGATGGAGGTATTCATGTGGACTGAAGTATGTGCTGTAATCAAATGTCTTAACTGTATTACTATATACCCATGCCGTATATACTGTAAATACGCACCGGTTCGGTATATGGGTGGGATTTTTAAAACCTGCTAAATTGGCCAAAATAGGCTTATTTAAGACTGATGCTGTATAAATGTATCTCATCAATGTAAAAATGACAGTTTTTGGTGCATCTTTTGATAGTCTTTCATTCCAACATAGGGTTTTGTATAGCTCAGAGGTATTTTTCCTTCCGAAAATCAGCAAAAACTAGTGTTTTTCATGATTTCCACATTTTTTCTAAATCTAAGAGGCACAATGTTGGGCCAATTGTTTCTATTAACTTGTTTAAAGGATATGTCATGAGAAGTGTAGACAATATAGTTTTGAAAATTAGTTAAAGTTTGAAAAAATATTAGAATTGTCAAAACTATCCAGGACCTTCAAATTTTCCAACATAAAGACCCATACAGCATGCTGTCTGACATCTCAATTTTCAGAGGACAAAACTAATGAAATATGTAGCGAGAAATTGATTTTTCATTATTGTAAAATGTTGACCAAAGTCTTGACTGTAATACCTGAAAGTTTCAACATAATCTGATTATCTATTTTGATATTTAAAGCATTCTGATTCCATTATGATAATTTTCCAAAAATTGGGGTGTTGGACAACACACCTGTTAAAAGATGTCTAGAAGAAATAATTATCATAATAGGATAACAAATATCCCTGTATATGTTAAGTATCCCTATCACTTATAAATACCCAGGTTGTTTTTTTTCTAAATGAAAAAATATACATTTTGTGATTCAAAAACTGAAAACGTGTTGTCCGACACCCCGGGGTGTAGGACAACACGCTCTGATATAAGTCATGATTTTGGGGTTGTTTCTTATCAGTAATTGAGTGGTTTGCTTTGAAAAACATAGCTTTTTATCATTTCAATAAGAATATAAAGGATTATTGTTACTGATATCATCTTATTCTTTGTTCTGAGTAGTTTTAAAAACGTGTTGTCCGACACCCCGCGTGTTGTCCGACACCCCTGCCTGGCCCAAACCCAAATGTGGCTCAGAGCTTTTGTTTAAAATCTAATATTTGATAAAGGTGTTTAGGGTCAAATATAACATATGTCATCATTTGATAATAGTTTTTCTATATTCTTAAGCTCTTAAAATGTTTCTTGAAATTTCAAATATGTTAGGGGGGTGTAGAACATGCAGTATTATACACAATTTCAAAAGGCTCTCAAATCTAAACTATTTGTCTGATTTTGTTGGAATAAAGTTTTTCTGGAAGGTACTTGGTCGGTTACTGATATAGGATATAAAAAGCAGTACTATTCTAAAATTAATTTTTGGGTGTTTGATCCCAGGCCGAGAGCGCAATTTAGCAGGTTTTGAAAATCCGACCCATATGACGTAAAAAAATTGTCCGTACACCAAAATACGGACTACCTACCCATACACATTTATTAAAGTTTTGGTTTTTTAGAAAAATAAAATCGATTTTTTTAAATTTAATTTCGGGTATATAGTAAATTTATAACGTCCAACCATGCTTGTACAAGTCACAGGACTCGATACTAATTTACCGTTTGTACGAACTCGGCGTAAACGCCTCGGTCCGTACATACCGTAAATTAGCATCTCGTTCTGTGACTTGTACAGCATGGTCAGGACGTTCTATATAATTACTAGTCATCAGGATGTGAAATAGACCAAAATATTATGGACTTATGAAATGTGCTAAGGACTGATAGGATCGTTAATTATCATGGAATTGAACAATGAAGGACTGCAAGCGATTCTGGAAGTTTGTATGCGATCAGATTTGTGTCAATTGGCTGTATTGTACGATCAAGAAACTGTACATGGATAATGTGACAAATGTAAGATATGATATTCTACCACCGCATCCCATGCATAATACAACCTGCAGAAATATAATCTACTTCTAGAAAAATACCATACTGTGCTCCATGTAATAAAAGATGTCGAGACGTTGTCGCCTCATACCTCGACTAGACTTACTATACTGACTATTTTAATAATATTTTATAAGTTTTCCAACTGTGACGAAGTATTATTAGCATCTACACCACCAGAAACTGCACCTAAACAAAACAAAACATAGTCTCAGTGGTCGTAATGACACTATTAGGATAACTTATTTCCTATAACAACTATATTTACAAGTTGACGTAGCTATAGTAAATTCTTTAGGATATTTGAGTTGGCAGAATACAGTAGACATCCAAAGAACAAGTATTCTGTAAATAACACACGATTCCTTTATGCTGAAATTGCTTTTGTTAGGACCACTTGAACATGAAATGGCAGGAGAGCTGCGTGTCATGGCGAATCTTCGCTAAACTCCTTGAAAAATGCAGAAAATCCCGTTCATGTTGAATTAGCCCTCATTGTGCAAGGCGGCTAGCCAAGGCGCCGATGGAAGTGTCACTTCTCAAACCCCATGGGCGGGTGGTAATGGTTAAGTGCAGAGTGCAGAAAGGTGGGGACCAATATGGCAGATATATTTTTCATCAGTGTTCCTGTTGCCAGATAGAATCCCGGGGTGTTTGTATGCAAAGGTCAGTGGCCATATCCATACCTTTCCTACTAACTCTATATCATATTGAACCCGCTTTCAACGATCTCCCAGGGGAGCTTTCACCTAACCAACCTCAATAAAGGAGATCGCCCTATCGCTGATATGGGATCCCGTATCAGATGAAGACGGGCGGGGTACTTATTGTTGACTCTTTTGACCTCTGTCATGGTATCCTTTTACCCAAGCAAAAGCTTCCCTCCCATCCATCAAAACAACTAAGGGAATAAAAGATGTTTACATCTTGCCGAACAGGAGCCACAGCCAAGTGCCCTGGATAATCTGAGAGGCTGATGCTAGAGTAGGTGTTGGTCTATTTATAGGGCGTTAAACCTTTTGAGACGGATGTCTACATTCAAACTGCTTCCTTGTTACATACATAACTGAAGGGACAACACCCTGGTATCAGGAATTATTAAACATAATATGATATGATCTATTATCCTACCCCTAATAAAAAATTCCATAGGCTTAACCTTGAGTTTTCGTATGCCACTCTGACTGGCATACGGAGTTTTATATGCCACTAGTAGCATACAGGATTGTTACCACGTAATCTTCCAAAATCGAGGAGACGGGGTAGGATAAAATCAAAACCTGATTCGTTTTAATCTTGGCCACCGCATTCCACTCCTGGAGTTATGGCTCCGGACTTCACTTGGCTTCGCCTCATGAAGTCACTATGCCAAACTCCAGTCGTGGCATACGGTGGCCAAGATACAAACTCATCCAGTTTTACGATATTATCTTAGCCTGGTATAAACGTCCATAGGCTTAACATTACGATCTCGTCCTCAACAGGCTTGCGAGAACGGTAACTTGTTCTCAACATGTGGTAAAGAGATGTGGTAAACATTTCCAGGCCAAGATAGAATCAGAAACTTCCATTTGTATCAGTTAGTATCAGTTACTGGTACTAAAACCATGATGCATCACCCTGTGTTTAAATCTTTATTTTGAGGATGTACCTACGTGATGTAAAAGATCGTACCCGGAATTCCATTATTTCTTTCATGCTATATATAAATGATGCTTCATGCACTGGCTACCTTCAAAGAGACTCTTGTGTTCATTCTAAGCCAAGGCAAACCATGAGGTTGCTGAACATGCGATTACCCTACCTGTAACACACTAGAAGGGGTGTATTTCGATGCTTGCACGTTATCCTCATCTCATAGATTCCATCGCGCCGTGGCAGTTACAACGTCGTAAAAAGCCATCATACCAGCCATGAGGTGGTTACCGTACTGTGTTAAGGCATGGCTAGTATTACCACCCCTACCCTATACGAGCTGAGCGTTACGTCGCCTCTTAGTGTCTCATAACAGGTTAATTAAGTTACTTCAATCCCTACAGTGTAAGATACTTCTCAAGCTTACATGGTAGTACTCTTCCACTTGATGTCTTTCTCGTCCATGTATGCCTTAGACTCAATTTACTTTCACTATTTTTCTACCACCTTTTCCGAATAGACAAGGTACTGCTTTACTTAAATGATGGGGTTATGAGTAGGGGTTAGGTTTATGATCTCTCAGATTCGATCACCGTCCCTGTAGTGTAAAATATCTATCCTTGATTTAGTCGCCCTACACCCACAGGGTCACCTGGGACATTAAATGAACAAACAAACCAGATTCTCTGAAAATGAACCATAGTAGACGGATGCATCAACTCTTTTGTGTCTTGGAAGGAGAGGCTTTTGCTGTTATTATTCTGAATACGAAGAGTATCACACTGTACTGTAATGAGACAGAAAACAAGAGATTATGTGAAAGAATCAAGATCACTGCATGATATATTTGACTCCAATTTAACAGGAAAATACTGGACCTTTTCTGGAAAAGACCAAATCATAATGAAATAAGATCATAAAACACATATCCTTTTCTCACACGTCATATTATGGTATTGTGCAGATGAAAATGACTACTGTCCGTCTATTCCATCTATGTATCTTTGTTTTTTTCTCTCTCTCGCTCCTTCATGCTCTCTGTCTCCAAGCCTCCGTCTATCCACCTCCTTCTATGACTCTTTCTCTCTCTCTCTCTCTTTCTCTCTCTCTCTCTCTCTCCCTCTCTCTCTCTCTCTCTCTCTCTCTCTCTCTCTCTCTCTCTCTCTCTCTCTCCCTCTCATTCTCTCTCTCTCTCTCCCTCTCATTCTCTCTATCTCTCTCTCTCCCTCCCTCTCCTTCTCTCTCTCTATTTCTCTCTCTCTCTCTCTCTCTCTCTCTCTCTCTCTCTCTCTCTCTCTCTCTCTCTCTCTCTCTCTCTCTCTCTCTCTCTTTCTCCTCGCTGGTTGCTGCCTCAGACATGTGTGATTTCTTGCCGGGTCTAATTATGGCGCGGCGGGCTGGCCTGATAAGGCTAATTGGCGCCGACTTGGTGCCGCCCGTGCGCACCCGTATTTATAAAGGCCGGTGCCCGTGGAGGCTCCTACTGTAAAAGGTCAGGTAAGCGGGGACACGCTGCCTGGCGGTGTTTACATTCACCTCCAGGCTATTTCAGACAGGTATGCCGCAGGAGGAACCTTCCTCCAGGCAAAAGAGTATATCTATAAATGACACCCCCTACCCCCCATTCTGTCACTACCACTCTTTCACTGTGGAGTGGAGGAGCGAAAGGGCGAGCAGAGAAAAAGTCTTCAGTGAGTGTGAGAGGTGGGCACTGAGCAATGGACCTGTCTAGGCTAGCGCCTTGAGGGAATAGCACTAGTTAAGAAATGGGAAGGTGCACGGTGTCTAATGGTGAGGTGTTCTGATTAGTGAATGGTAAAGTGTCATAGAGGCAGTGCTCAGGTGTCCTCATGTAGCAATTGACTGCTCATTTACACCGGAAACATATCGATGTATAGCAATTCTGTTCTAAAATAATATTATAAAATGACTGTTTGGAATTTCCAATTTTTTTCTTTTCCCCTCGTCTTTCATCCCTGTATATACATGCACACATGTGTACCTTGTTCATGCAGATTTATTCTGCGGCTGTCGATAGAATCCCAGAGAGTGGACCATATAGAGATGACCTTACATTGGATTCTGATTTAGAGGACGGCAGAGTCAATATGTATTACCCGATACGCGTATGTTGATATGTGTGGGACGTGACTATACCCATGCAACATTTATGAGGGTGCACGCTATAGTAACAGGTATGGTAGGGGTGGGCTTAGGACAACTACCTGGTGGCCAGACTCAAGCCACAGTCCAACTGGTGAAATAAGATTATCGCCCCGATCTTTGCACTTTAATTTTTTTCCTTCATTCGCGCAAGAAAGCATAGTTGTCTTCTGCTTATGCAGGTACATTGCCAGCCTCTACAACCAAAACAATCTTTACGTTACTAGTTTGGAGAAACGCGGCGTATCTGTGTGAGTCCTGTCCCACCGCTATGCGACCACTAAAAAAAAAATTCCAACCACAGATTCTCACGTAGAGTCTATTGGAACGAAAAGATTACGAAAACCTTTTCGTTACTTCTCAGAAACAGTTATCAACGAGAATTGGCTTTGTATGACTGGACCTCGATTAAAAAAGAGGTCGAATATCGACCGCATTCCTCAAGTGAGACAGCTATGCAACAATACAACATGATGCATCTGCCGCATTGCACGTGATAAAATGTTCTTGATTGCCTGTAGTGTGACTTTAATGCAGACGTGTATATAGATATTCATATCTGGACTTTTATAAGATAAAAAGGAATGGAAAATGAAAAGGTCAGATATCTCTCGAATAATGAGGTATTATCAAGAAACGTCACGAAATTTCATACAATTGTTTATCTGGCATGAGTTGTTTTCGCGGAATGATATCACGAAGCGGAGCTGAGTGATATCTGCAGCAGAAGACAACGAATGCCATGTAAACAATTGTATGAAATTAAGTGACGTTTAGATTTTATCCTACCCCGTCACATGTTTTTAACTTCATATGTCACCTGTGGCATATAAATATTATATGGCATAACCGTGGCATACAGTCACTCCATGTTAAGTCTATGGAGATTTATATTAGGGCTAGGATAAAAGATCTGCTGGACTCCCTTAAAGCATCTTGCTGCCATTATGAGTCTTCGCAGTTTGGGAGGGGGGGGGGGTCCAAAACGCCAGAAAAGCTATGTCTGACATCGGGTTGCAGAGAGTGGGACTTGGCCTTTCGTGGTAGGGACTGGGGGTCAGACAACAGGGTTCACCTATCGGAAGCTCAGGCGGATCCCGAGCAGCTCAGGAAGGACTTAGCCTAGGCGCACCTAAGAACAGCCCAACTGCAGGGGATTGAGTTAAGAAGGTTGGTGTAGCCTATCTGTGCCAGCCAGTCATGCACCTACTCTTACTCAGATGACCTTGGATGTAGTTCTACAAGTCCCCCACCCCTTCCTGGCTAATAGGAAGGATTTTCACTTTTCGATATGTACACTCTAGGCCAGCTATAACCAAAGATGATACCAGTGCCTTTGCAAGTGACTAAATTTCCAATCCTGGCAACATTCCATGTTAACTCACTGCCTTCAATGGGAAACTAGTTATAACGGATAATTAGTAGAAATCAAACGAGAGTTAGCCTTGTCAATGTTAATGCCACGATGGGCAGGTTGTGTATTACTACACGAGGCGTTAGCCGAGTTTAGTGAGTAGCAGACCTGACCAGAGTGGTATAAACATTGACAAGGCTAACTTGAGTTCAGTTTCGTATTTATCCTACCCCATCTCACCGATATACAGAGAATATTTGTAATTATCCATGTTAGTAGTTATCAATGCTGCCGGATATACTTTCGTTATCTCGTCTCTGATTGGTCCGATTTTTTATTCACCTCGGTGCATAAATAACACTTTATCCAACGCTATGTCAAATACATTGAGTCAATGTTAAACCTATGGCGTTTTTTATTAGGGGTAGGATAAATAGTCCTGTCCTGATACGTTATAGGCAGATAAGTCTATAAAGGCCCGTGTGCTTGTGAAAGCAGAGAAGCAAGTCATATCTGGCTGCCTCGATAGTCAGGTTCCTTATTTTGATGAAATATCACACTGACCCTGACTAAAACAAGGAGGTTGTATGTGTGCAGTCAGTGACACTGATCTGACAGTCCTTCCCAAGTCAACACGAAGGATGTTAAAGCTTTCCTTGGAGTCATCTTGATATTAATCTATGTAATCATCGATCGCATTCATAGGAAGCAGGGTTGATTCCCCTCAGCCATCTTATGCAAATAGCCTTTGTGGGTCTGACCAAAGTGAGTAGATTTTGTCTACACTCTTTGGTCTGAGTTAAACCTCAGGTACTGTTAGTAGGCTATCAGAGGAGAATCAGTCCAGTTAATCTGGCAGCGTTGTTGTCCAAAGCATTAAACAGCCAAGGGCGAATTTCTCAAAAATATACAAAATTATTTTTAACAAGGAAATAATGGAGCAATATTGATAAAATTTTACAGAATGTAGGTATAATGCCATTATCAATATTCCTATTCAAGAAATGAAATATTTAAGATCATGTATTGTATCACATGATTAAACCCTTGAATTATGGGTTTTAACCACTGTGTGCCCGTACCCTATCGGTATAAAATGCCACCAGCACCCGTCTTTAAAGTGGTAGATAGGTCTCGGGATTTGTGGAGTATTCCATTTTGATAACAATAGGGTGATATCAAAACACTTCTAAATCTATCTAGAGAGTAAGCTGGTAATAGTTTAGACTCTTATACCCTAATTGGTAGCCCATCTTCCTCTGGATCTTTTCTTTTTGTTCTTTTGGATATTGTGTGAAGCGACGATGACTTTTACTCACTCAGTTCGCACGGTTTGAGAAAAAGATTTCAGAATGGCAGTCGCGTATCTTTTACAGGGTATTTCCCATTTTTATGCTGTTGGCAGGAAATGCATTGCTGATTTTTTTTAAATAAAAAGGGATCGATGTTGATGTGGGTGTAGGTCTAATGATATCGTTGGATTTGCATCGCATTTCAATCATGTGCAGGTTTTCTGTTTTAGTATTTGGTACAAGTTGAAGACGATCAGTTTAGAAATGAGTTTCTACTTTATTCAAACATCGTACAGATATTTCCAAGAGTACCAGATACTAATATATCCTTATCAAATTTTCACGAATCTTTGCTTGCAATCTCGGATACTTACGTCCAAGTTCTCGATCTACCACTTCATCTGAGTTTTTTATTCTTTCATTTTATTTTACTCAATCAGGAACACTAATAACATACGATTCGCCTATTGGCGTTCTTTCGTATGATAGCCTACACATACATCACAGCCACAGTACATTGACATTACAGAACATTACGGACACACATGACATATTATAGGATAAAACTAAAAACAATCATTATTGTTCAGTCAGCTCTTGACATCACGTTTCTAATCAGTGCTATTAAGCTTTCAATTCCTGTGATCTTCTGATCATTTTAGCACATATCAATCAAAGATAAAAACATAACACCTTCAAGCCGAAAATATGAGATATATGACGATCTGTTACCTCCGAACACTGATCAAATCCTATTCATTCTTCCATCAGGTACATTTCCTATGGTAAATAGCACACATATCACCTACAAAGCTGACTGCAAAAGTAAGGGTTTAAGTAGGCATGAAGAGATCGTTCTCGTAAAAAAGGTGTCTAAAACGTGCCTGTAGTTAATTAGTTTCTACAATCCCCTATCCTTTCATAATGAGCTTCTCTGATGGGCTTATCTCCCGATAGGTAAAACATGCCAGGAGTATCTCCCGTCCAACACCAGTTAATGAGATTTCTGATTGATCCGATGTGGTTTGAAGCTATAAGTGTCTCATCTCAGGTAGTGTGAATAGAGTTATCTAAAAATCATATATTGATTATATGTGATGCATCTTGCGGGTGATAGAGTATTTCATAAAACGAAAATAATGCCAAAGTATAAGATCATGTAGCCATGTACAAGACAAACTGATTATAAATGCATAGCTAACCCATTATGGCGGTGATGTGTTGCTTATTGGTGTATATCTATTGCATTCATTGACAAATCTGATTAGACTAATACTTACCGAGGTGTTCCTGCTCCCTCCCGCCATTCCCACATTCCCGAGAATTTTAAGCTAACGAATGATAGTCTAAGGGGCCATCCATAAAGTATGTACGCAAAATCTCTGAAACATTTGACCCAATATCCCTCCTTCCATCTTATACGTAAAGACTGGATGTACGCTAAATGTCCCTTAATGCGTATGTAATCTATGGATGACCCTAATAGATTCATATCACATAAACAATGAGAAACGTGCATTGGCGGTTGTCTGCCATTTCACTATCACAGTATTGACACACCTTTTCAGCAAGTGGAAATACTTTCTGGTCTAAACATACACTATACATGTATTAATATTGCAGGTTCCGTGTAATTTTACTTATGTTATATCAAAATCGGCACTAATAGATTCTGCTCTAGATCCATAATTCACATTGATTGTTGCAGGTTCCGTGTGGTGGACGAGACGTTCGTGGACACGACGCCCTCAGGACCTGAGCTACTCACTGAGCAGGTGGAGACTAACGAGCACGAGGCCAAAAAGACGCCGTACTCATTACTGGTAAGCACCATATCAACAAGGGGACACTTGTAAAACATTATAGTACCTACCGTTGGAGAGGAAAAAGTGAATCTTTTTACATAGTTTGAGGTCTCGGTCTTGAAAGATCCTATAGATAGATATCCGTGGTTTATTTTAGGTTCCTATGTGTCAGAGTAAGTATCTTCAAAGGATGCCCAAAGTAGAATTATACGCCCTTTTGCTAGATTTAAGTAAAACCTGTTTGAATGACTAGACCATATAGGAACCATAATGTTCGGTGCCCGCTCGAATTATAGGTTTTTTGTTATCCAAAATCTATATCATTGTAATTTGTCAGGTAGCAGCCATGTGGTAGACAATTACATCATGAGTTTCTCTTTCCAGGCATCCATCAGTGAACCTGGTCTAGGACTACTATCCTGGTGGAACAACGCCTAGCAGTTCTACGAGTGTGGGAATTATCTCTATACTGCCGGTCATTTGTACATACATGTCTAATAAAATATTTTACTGTAACGATGGACTTTCGTGTGTTTTGTTCATAGCATCTAGACACAGGCAATATGGGTCTTGCCGGTTAGTGTTTTATAAATATAGATGCAATACAGAGCAAATACGGCGCTTGAGAAATACCCAAAGGTGCAAGCGCTTCCTGCAGCTCATAGTAGCTAAGAAATAAAGATATATGGCAAAAAATAAATTTTAAAATATACGTTAACTACCTGTGAGGCATTTAGATATGTAGTGAAAAGGGTAGATCCTACTGGATCAAAACCACTAACAGCAGGGACCAGAACCGGAGCACTCGGTGAAAGTAGATTAAATCTAGTGTTATCCCATTTCTACATGTTACCCAAAAGGAACAGAATGTATTAAATGCGTCGAGAATTCCTAGCGACACTAATTATATAATAGTATGATGACAAAGCCCAATGTCTGCAGGCCGAGAGCTCTGCAGAATAGAGGAAAATAGCATGGAATAGGTTAATAGAGCCTGTGTTGCATCCTTATCCTTCGTGAAGTGCACTCTTCTCCATATACTGTATACAATCATTATGTAGCGGTTACCCTCTAGTCGTTGAGAGTGTATTACCACTCTCCGCGATCGTCAGTCGACCAGAGGTTCCGAGACTAGTCGCTACCCTGTACTTACCGTGCCAATACAGGTGGATTCGGTTTTACCCACTGGAGAAGGGAGGGAGAAACAAGATCTACCAACTACCGCTTAACCGCGAATAGAAAACCAGACTCCGGACAGTTTCAGTTCACCGTTCTTTTATTGCTGGATGGTATACACAATCCGTTGGTGCTGCGGGGCACCAACTAGCGCGGGAAGAGATACTGGTCTCTTCAACGTTGAAAGGTGTTTCAACACAACCTAACCAACTCGTGAGGCTCCAGACGTTCACTCCGTAAAGAGGCACCGTGAGAAGTCCTGTCAACCTGCTGTGGACTCTACCTTATATAGTGGCCGAGTTACGTAATGCGGGTGAACCCGTAGCATTTGCATACTTCAGGTCCGCCGGCCATACCGCACAGCAGGGATCGGCACTCGCGCCACCTAGTTCTAAAGTGAAACAACGCTGCTCGACTGCCCTGACCCCTACAATACCCCTCTCAGCTTTTACGAGGGGGGGACCTGCAACCATTGTGTTGCTAAGAGGACATCCCGAAAAAGTATAACAACTAAGTCGAGCAATTCTGAATAAATGTCTAACCATTCAACGTTCACAAAGAATCTTTTTACTGATACCAATAATAGATAAAATGTAAGATGGGAAACTATGATATACTACACACATTCAGTGCTGAAAGAGGAAGACATATAAATGAGATGATAATTATATATAAAAAGGAGTAGCCTCGCTACCACCTTTAAACTGTATAGTTAAAAAGCATATCACCCGTTGCGCGGATCTCTGTCGGCGTTCCTTGGCTTCCTTGGGTATTGGACGAGGAAGACTCACCGGTCCAGACCTACAAAGGGTCAGCCCAGACCAGCGAGCACCCTGTCTCCCACCGTTCCGGAGTTGTAAGCCAAGGATAAGTTTTGAGCCCGGCAGACCCGTTAGCGTGGGGACCTGCTCAGTCCAGCCCCCTACTTCCGGGCGCCAGGCTTCCCACTGTCCTCCTCCTGGTTCAGCTCCAGCGTTGTTAGGGGGAGCAATTCCGCAAACCCCCCCCACCTTGTTGACTTCACATGGCCCGTCCTGCAGGTCATTGTTGTGAAGAGAGTAATACGTATAGAAGGAGAAAGAAAAAGATAGTCAAACTCTTTTTCTTCTCCGTGTAGAAGTTCCCATCTCTGTTAAAAGTTGGTATCAGCATCCTTATAGCGTGGCGCGCTATATCCATTTCTTGGATAGGAGTTGTAAGAACCACTGAAGGCCCCAACCCCTATCCACACGGTGATTCACACTTCCCTCACTGGCAAAAGACCAAGCGAGTCCAGCGTGAATTACCCCACAGGGAACTGAAACCACTTGCCGAAGCCGGGTCTCAGCCCCCATATCTCTTCTTCGCTTTCCGCGGCGTCAAACAGGAGTCTAACCCACGAAAAGTACTGCAGGCCGGAGTGTTTCGCAATGGGGCCCTACTACGGGGCTACCATCGAGAGACCCTTCAGCCTTCTGAAACTCAAGTTGTGCTGCGAAAATTCACCGCAGGGGTGATTCTCCACGGCCCAACCCGAGATCGCTTTTCTATTTTTGATCCCCCTGTACTACCCCTCCCAGCAACCAAGGGGGCCGCTGATCGAAGCACCACTTATATGGGGGACCAAACCAGTCACCCTCTCCACCCGAAACTGAATTCAGGTGTGGGTGATCCCCAGGTAAGAACTGCTTGAGTTAATATCTGAGGAGCCGGCGGACGGACAGACACAGACAACTAAGGTTGAATATGTCGATCCATCCTCTGTGGCAGGAGTTGTCCTGCCTCTCTCCATCCCACAGTGATACCGGGGAACCTCCGTGGGTTCTCTAGATTCAGCGTAGGATGGACCGATGCTGCCTAACTACAGGCCCTTCAGCCAGCTGGCCTCTCGCCGGAACAACCGAGTTGTTCCTCGGCGGGGTCTTCAACTGGAGGGGCAACTGTATTTGACGGGGTAGCGGGCCTCGTCGCGGCAGCCTGCTGACCAACATTTGGTGGGGGACTAAGAGGGTCTGTGACCCGGAACCTAGCCATCACCGCATTCAGGTCAGCCGTACTGATGTCGTCAGTGATTCCGGGAGAATCCCACGTTACCGTTGAGGTGAAAGGCAACGGGGGGAACACAGTTCCAATTTCTCCCAGCTCCTGGCCAAACGGGACTTGCTGCTGCCGGGGAGGCACGCTAGCTGGTCTCGTTCCGACCCGGGTCACTGGCGGCGGCTGCCTCAGAGAAACCTGTGGAGATTCCGAGGAACTTCCACAGGTACTCTGAGACCGGTTGCACGGAGCAGTCTCCATGGCTAAAGCCTGGGACGACTGTCCATCTAGGGCGTAATCCCTCTCGGGACCCCAATCCAACAATGCGCCTGCTTGCTGCATTGTCAGGTTTGGAGTCGACACAAAGTCGAGATACCGCCCCCTTCGACGTTGATGTAACAACCAGGCTGCTTCTGCACCTGCGATGTTAGACGGTTCAACGTCGAACATGCTCACCCCCATTACAGTGCGACACTTGTAGTCGTACTCCTGTAGGGCGAGCTCTGAATGCGCCAACCGCACCTCAACCGCCGCTAGCTTTGCAGCCATGTTTTCCAATGGCACTTGCAAGAGGCTAGACATGCGCTGATGAGCGATGACGCACTCGGACTCCGCTACCCGCATCTGTGCTACCCTAAACTTGTTAGCGTTGATGATCGACTGATCATCCCTGCTTCAAGTAGGTCGGCATATGATACGGGCGCCAATCTGTCTTAGCTACAGTAGCCAGTGTCAGATGTTGATCGCCGGAGTACACATCAACCTGTTCCACGTGTTTACCAGGCTTAATCTCTTCCGCGGGCAGAGGTTTAGGCTGGTTCACTACCTTGGGGGCAGGGCGCTGTGGTGGGGGCAGAGAAGGGTACTCCTCTTCCTCGCCACCAACTGCGCCACTTTCCTCGCTAGGTTTGGGGACGTTCTTTTCTTTTGGGCGAGCACCAGCAGTGCTAGTCGACGCCGAAGCGTCAGACAACCCGCTGTCTCTACAGAACCCTTAGAGGATTTCTCCTCTTTGGGTGCACTCGCCCCTTTCCAGCCAGGCTTTTCCTTCGCTGGGCCCGTCTTTGAGGAATTCAGAACATCCCCCAAAGTTACAGAGCCCGGCGTCTGGCTTCGCGCTGACCGGCTCGACCTCGAGTCTGAGTCTGAGTCACTACTGGACTTAGACGAGCTCTTAGTCTTCTTCGCAGCAGGCTTGCGGTTCGAGGAGTCTACACTCTGGTCCCGTTTCGCGCTGCTGCCACGCGCGGTGTCACGCAAGTGCTTCATCCGGTCCTTATCCGCCGAGCTTATCCGCAGAGTCGTGCAGAAGCCTTGCGCTTAGGTTCGACACCCTTAGCTCGGGCTTCGGAAACTAACCCTACGAACTTATTGAAAAGCCGCATTGTTCTTTCCCTACCCCGAACAGCACCAATCCCGTGTTCGTCCGACATGTGACGAATCATCCACGACCGGCGCGACGAACCCGAGTCAGCTGAGCACCTGCCCGCGTTACAATGGTACCAGGGAAACTCAGCCAAGTGCATCTCTACGAGATGCCGTGTGTACAACCTTTTCGTGGCGTAGACAGGTGATGTTTTCACATCCCCGCCCTGGCAACACAAAAAGACACAGTGCCCTCCGACAGAAAACTGTCGCAACGCAAAGTTCAACTTTTCCTTCTGGAGGATGTTGTACTTCTGGTTGGAGGCACTCTTGACTCCTTCCACACGGGTAATATACCACGTGTTTGCGGAGCCCTCGTCCTGAAGCCACTCTTCATCATCAGACACGCCATCTTCCCCTACCGGTTCCGGTAGCCAATGGCGGTCTTTGACGCGGAGCTCCTCTAGACACTTAGCTTTGCGCCCAACCAGACAGCTAGGTAGCTTGCAGGCCACCTTGCGCTTCTGGGCGCGCTTAGCACCGCGAACGAAATCACCGGTATCACTGTCGGCGTCGGAAACGCGGGCAAGATGCTTTGCATCGTCAAGATCCATGATCTCGCCCCAATCTCCGGCCCGACCACAGTTGTCCACCACAGCGGATTCAGATTGTTCATCTGAATCTTGTGATGCACTCTCGTGCGGCTGTCCAGTTGACGTAAACGTGGGTTTCTCCGAGCCCGAAGACCCGGCCCCCTTCGTCTCCTTGCTACCGCTAGGTTTAGGGTCCGAAGATCCCTTGCCTTTAGCAACAAGCTTGCCAGCACTGGACTTACCTACTCCTTTACCTTTTCCTCCCTTGCGGGAGGAGCTGGAGTTAGAGCGCTCATCGCGGGCCGCTTTGTCCGCTGCGGCTTTCGCTGCAGCGGCTTCCCTGGCCGCGCGAGTCTTGCGTCTCCCCCTACAGGTAGCGGAGCTACTTACTGGCTTTTCAGCCGGTTTATCCTCCACGGAGGCAGGTTCCGACTTTTTAGCCGGCTTCTCCTTCTCCGTGTCACGCCCTTCAGCGGCCTTTGCTGCTTCCAAGGAAGTAGCCGGCTCCACTGACTCCGTGGAGGTACCAGGGTTTTTTTTCAACCTCCATAGCACTCTCCGAAGCGGCGGGCGTATCATGGCTAGTAGCAACCCATCAATCCACTAATCCTTTCATAGCCATAGCGCGTATGTCAGGATTTTCAGCCGGTTTATCCTCCACGGAGGCAGGTTCCGACTTTTTAGCCGGCTTCTCCTTCTCCGTGTCACGCCCTTCAGCGGCCTTTGCTGCTTCCAAGGAAGTAACCGGCTCCACTGACTCCGTGGAGGTACCAGGGTTTTTTTTCAACCTCCATAGCACTCTCCGAAGCGGCGGGCGTATCATGGCTAGTAGCCGGGGCTGGAGGTGCTACCACCGGGGCTTCAACCCTCGAGGGGGAGACCACCGGCACAACACTCTCCGGGCCCTGACTAGCAACCCATCGATCCACTAATCCTTTCATAGCCATAGCGCGTATGTCAGGATCAGTGATATTCTGCAATTCCCGGGTCCACCGGTCCCATAGACTGGCTGGACTACCCCCGGGAGCAGGAGGATCAGGCTTGCTGATTGGCCTCCCGCGGCCACGGCCTACGGGAGTCAACTTAGCTCGCTGAGCATCTCCTTTCTTATCCGCTGCTTTTACCGGCGTAAACATAGGTTTAGGCAAACGGGAAGCCTTGGGCTTAGCAGGAACAGTCGAAACTGGCTTCTGCCCGTACCCAGAGTTCTTTACATGGGAAAGGTCTAGTTTCCTGCCTTTCACGGAAGCAACAGAGCTTTCAGCCGAAACTGATGTCTTAGGCGAGCCGGGTCCTGCCTCTGCCACCGAAGTGGAAGGGTCGGACTCTCCGCGCTGTGTTGACTGGGTGTCGTCTGGACCGGAATCCAGAGCACCCGAGTCGCCACTGTGGCTATCCCCGAGGGAATCGCCACTGCCCAGGCCGACAGACGCACTGTCTCCCGAGCTCGCAAGGCCCTCGGCCAGAGCCGAGTCCTGCGGGACCACCTCTTCCTCCGCGGGAAGGGCGGCCTCTTCTCCGCGTTGCTCAGCCAGGCTGAACACAGCGATACACTCCAGGGGCATCACGGGGACGCCACTTGACCAGAGTGATCTGCTCTCCGAGAACAAGGCCTTATATACGGTCAGTTGACCCCAATTAAAAGAGGTCATGTCCTCGACCAATGAGAGGTGTTGAGACGTTCAACATCCGAGCGACTCAACGCCCCCTCGACCGCGAAGTGATCAAAGACGCCGTTATGCGTCATTTGATTCGTTCCTTCACACTCTACCAGCGGGTACAGACACCGGCCACGCTTCACTGCGCCAAGCCGAGTCTATGCCCGTGGGGGTTTCCAATTCTATCTGACCACCATTACGTATCTCAAGAAGGTATAAGTTGATGATCGAGAGATTAAAAACCATCAAATTAGAACGTTATGGCGAATAATGCAGCCTCTGGAGGGCCCTCTACGGGGAATCCCTTCGAACAACGTCGGGACTGCTGCCATAAGTCCGTCTTTTATCAGGTTTCAACCGTCATCGCGTTCAATCAACCAACCCTAGGACTCGCAGGTTTGGTCAACGTTTGCTTCTCGTTGTGTTCTTTTCGACAACAATTCCGCACCACTACTCTTTGTAGTTGACCGCAGCCTTGCCTCGTATTTGGGCGCTGCGGCGGGTGGTTGAATTGTTTTCCAATTCTCTTTTCATTTTTACTGATCTTCCATGTTTCGTATACATAGAGCGATCAGTAGGGCCTTTGTAGTCCTCCGCTACGGGCTTCAAATCCTCCCAGTCTTTCTCTCTCGAGTCAGACAGGGGTATCTTTACCTTACGCGGACGACCCGGCTTCCGCCATGTTGGCGGAGGGCCCTTGCAACTCTTACCGGCTTTGACCCGGGACTTCCCTGCCCTGCGAGCGGGCTTCGCTGAAAGCGGTACCGGCTGGGGTGGGGACTCCGTGTTATCAGAGCCAGCTCTATTGCGCGTACAGTGCCAGGCTCTCAATCGAGCAACATGCGACTTATAGCGCTTCCGTGTCCATTCGTCTTCGATGACTACTGTCATTTCTGACAGCACTTCAACTATTACAAACGGACCATCCAGTTTGGGGCGAGTTTTACGTTCACTAAAGGTGTGTGATATCGTATCACTCAGTCTCCAACCTGGAACTTTCTCGGCTTTAGTCGGACATCATGTCCCGACCTCTGCCACTCCGCGGCTTTCTCTAGGCCTCGCCTTGCTCGGTAGTAAGCCTCCACAAAGCGTTCCCGAAGTTTTCCACGAACCCTATAGGGCAGGGTATCTCAGCGGATACTCCCGGCACCCCATAGACAATGTCTGCGGGCATCACAATCTCTTCTCCGAAGACAAGTAGATTAGGTGAACACCCCGTACTAGAATGAATAGTGCCATTGTAAGCGTGTGCTATAAATGGTACTAACTCATCCCAGTTACTGCGGCTCTCATTGACCATAGTGCGCAAGCACTGTATCAACGTTCGGTTGAACCGCTCCACCATCCCATCTGATTGAGGACGGTATGGATTGGTGCATGTTTTCTTTATCTCTAATATTCTACACATTTCCTGCCAGATTTGAGATTCAAATTCTCTCCCCTGGTCGGAATGTAAAATACTCGGAGCTCCGAAACATAGCACCCAATTCTTCACAAGTGCCTCCGTGCAGGTAGCAGCTTTGTGATCTTTCATGGGATAGATCTGCACATAATTTGTGTAGTAATCCATCACCACCATCATGCACGTGTTGCCGTCATCGGACTCATCGATACCAGAGATGATATCGAGAGCAATGCGGGCAAACCGGACTCCAAATAGCCCTTGTTGTAAGGGCATCTTCCCTATGCCTTCGCCGGGCTTAACCCTACAACAGACTGAGCATTCTAGAATCCATCGCTCTATGTCGGCGTTCATTCCGGGCCAGTAGTAATGTCGCTTTATTTTAGCGGCAGTCCTCTTTTTCCCGAAATGTGCCGAACTTCTATGCTCATGGCACAGAGTCAAATGCCCAGGACGCAGTGCTATGGGTACAACCAACTGTAAATGTCTCCTTACTGGACACACTGTGGTTCTCATCCTATATAACACGTGATCCCTCACAGTCAACTCCGCCCACTGACTACAGAGTATCTGAAACTCCCGGTTCTCAATTGAGAGTTCTTTTCCCCGTGGTCTATGGAGGCCATTCTTTACCAGTTTAATCAACCGGGACATTTCCGGATCACTCTGTTGAGCTTCTCGGGTCTGTTCCAGTGTCCACTGATAAAACGCGGGATTAGGATTACCCATCTGGTGCAACGCAGCCAAGATAGCATCATGTTCCCCACAGTCTACACAGTCGGGTCGCCCACACTTACGCAATGGTCTCCGGGAGAGACTATCCGCGTTGATGTGTGATTTACCGGGTCTGTGCTCTATCTGGCAGTTCTTGCGTCCGAATTCGGATAAAGCTGCCAGCCATCTTCCGATCATTCCTTCGGCATCTTTAAAGTTAAAGAGCCATTTCAACGAGGAATGATCCGTACGTAACGTGAAATCTCCACCTCCGAGGAAGTGTCGATATTTCCTTACATATACTACTACAGCGAGAAGTTCTCTCTTTGTAGTACAGTAGTTACGTTGTGCCTTATTCAAGCTATTACTCGCAAAAGCAATGGGAACCTCTACTCCGTTCTGTATCTGCGACAGCGCCGCTCCAATACTGTCATTGCTTGCGTCAGTATCAAGGATGAACCGACCCTGAGGCAATAGATAATGGAGGACCGGAGTCTCTTCAAACTTTCTTTTTAGTCTCGAAAAAGCTTCTTCGGCCGCGGAATTCCATAGGATATCCTTAGACTTTCCGGCTTTATCTTGGACTACATACTGTTGCAAAGCATGGGCAGTTTCGGAAAAACCTGGGATAAAGTCACGATAATATGAACAGAATCCAAGGAAAGATCTCACTTCTTTTATATTCCGGGGTCGAGGCCATTTGGCCACTACATCCAACTTGGATGGGTCAGCGCGGATACCATCACCCGCAACTATCCTACCCAAGTACTCCACTGAGCGTTTGAACAGTTTACACTTCTGAGGTTTGAGTTTCAAGCCGTAAGACTCTATACGTTCAAAGACCTCCGCTAGGTTATTTAAACATTGTTCCACAGTTTTCCCGAAAACAATTATGTCGTCTAAATAAACCAAACATTTCTTCCACTGCAAGCCTTTCAGCATCTGATCCATCATGGATTCAAACGTAGCTGGGGCATTGCAGAGGCCGAAGCGCATTACTGTAAATTCATACAGCCCTTCATGGGTAGTGAAGGCAGTTTTCGGCTGATCCTCACTAGCCATCTTTACCTGCCAATATCCGGATTGGAGATCCAAGGTACAAAACCATTGGTTCCCTCCTAGAGAGTCGAGACTCTCATCGATCCGTGGTTTTGGATAGGCATTCTTCCGGGTGATACCGTTCAGTTTTCTGTAGTCAATACAGAACCGGCAAGTACCATCCTTCTTAGTAACCATCACCACAGGGCTGGCCCAAGGGCTTTCGCTGGGTATGATCACTTTTTGAGAAAGCATTTTCCGTAACTCCTCTTCCAAAGCTTCCCGCTTTATGGGCGGTAGTCTCCGGTAGGGTAGTCTAAATGGAACGTTTCCCTCTGTATCAATGTGGTGCTCTGCACGATCAGTTCTACCCAATGGGTCTCCTGGCCGCGCAAAGATCTTATCCCACCTTCCTAGCATACCTCTTAACTCCCGTTGCTCCGCACTCGTTAGGGTGTCTGCAGCAGTGATCAGAGTTTCTAGGGTCTCGTGCAGAACTGCAAACCCGGGATCTTTATCCGAGTTTGTGTTCACGCACCCAATCTTCACCTCCCTCGGGTCGTTGTCGATAGGTGAAATACCTAGAGGACGGACCTCCACTGTATCTACGGAGTTAGCCAATATTACTCAGCCAACAACGTCGCCTTTCTACAACACTATCCTCCCCGTAGTATGATTACTCACGGGTATAGATCCGATCCGAGCTCCACCCATAAGGGTGTCCCAAGCCTGTAATCCTTTGTCTGGGAATAACATCGGGTCAGGCTCAAACATAGCATCTGCCAACGGCAAGTCACCTTCCCCAGCTATTAGCACATTCACCATCTGCTGAGGGGCGATGCTTACATCCTGCCTGACAGAGACCACTGAAGAAATCCGTCTACAGGAACATTCTACTTCCAGCTGTTCCGGGTGTTTAATACGAAGCTGGCCTTGCTAAAGGTCCAATGACACTCCATACAACGCTTGGAAGTCTATTCCGATTATTCCATTCTCTTCGATATCACTGAGTATGGAACTCCACACTAATTCAGTGTTACCTACTGAGATCGGAATAATCACTTTGCCTTAGCACTTCAACGGAGTACCATTAGCAGCCCTTGCACTTGCTTCCGAAACTTTACATTCCGGATCAAATTCAAAAGTCTTATATAGACTGTGATTCAACACAGAGCGACTTGCTCCAGTATCAACCAACAAATCTACTTTCAACCCCTGAATTCTCACAGGTACATACCATCGTCTCCCTCCTAGAGGAGAAGGCTGCTGAATGAACTGGGAAATACCATCGAGGGTGCCGAGGTCCCATCCACGCTGCCGTAACCATTGTAAACAGGGATGTTTCGGAGATAGATAGCGAGAACAAATTGTAGCAATCTGATTCGAAATCTCTTCCTCTCTGGTCCGAGCAAGATTCACTTTACTCACTGGTTCTCCAGTTTGTGTACTCAAGCGTACAGTTGCTGGGGCTACTGTTTCGCCACTTACCGTAGCCCATTCTAGTTTACCGGATCCTCATGAGGGGAAGGCAAAGCTAGGGGACTGTGTGGTTTCTACAGCAGCCAGCTTCTGGGGACATTCCGGAGAAATGTGCCCAGTCTTTCCACACTGCCAACAACGTCAAGTATCTAATTGGTTTTTCTCCAATTGCGATAACCTTTCGTTGATCTGCAGCAACAACTCCGTCACAGTAGGTGATTCCTTGGAATTCTTACCTACGGCCTGTTCTGTCATCTGAGGATTCCCATTCCTGGGTCTCCCTGGATTCAACCGGCCACGGCCCCTACCGCGGAAACTACGGCGTCCGAGTACCATTGACCGCACTGCGGAGAGTACATCCTCCATTTCGGGGTCGCTGGTTTCTTCGGTCGTCAACTCATCCTGTTCCCAGGATGGCGTTAGCATGGCAACCCGGGTTTTACTCGCAGGTTTTCCATACTGTCCGAACAGGGCACACCTTTGTTCATAGGCTTCCACTATTTTCAACACCTGTATGAGGGTCATACCAGGCTCCCATTTCGAGACCACCTCCGTACGAATGTCCTCGTCTCTGAGACCCTTCACAAACTGAGTTTGTAGATCCTCATGCAGTGCCCGTGAGTCCAGTCGAGTACCAGGGTAAACCTCCATCAGCAATTGCTGTAAGGCTAACCCGTAAGCACGGGCGGACTCATCTTTACCCTGTATCCGACTTAGAAAAGTCGAACGAGGGTTCAGCATTACTAGCTGCCCACAGTAATAAGACGCCACTTCTACAAGGGCATCCCATCCATGCGTAGCTGAACGCCGGTAGGCGCGTAAAGCAGCCTCTCTGGGTCAATCGCGCAACGCTCTCATGAGGTACGGCAGTGCATCGGTAGTACTCCACCCATTGCACTGGACATCCTCACAGAGCCCGGCAAACCAGTGCTCCCACACCATTCCTTTACCAAAAGGCTTTGGAACGATGGCGTTGCGTCTGGCCGTTTCTGCCGGTCTCACAATCGGGACATCTCTAGCTTGTGCCAGAGATCAATTGAAAACCCGATCTGCGTTACTCTCCGCAAGCACAGGGTTTAGTCCTAATTCTGCTATTGCGGAATTAGACGGTACTCCCCTATCACTAGCATGCGTAGAGTCCCTCAGAGAATCCGTCGGGGAAGAGAAGTTCACCATCGGAGGTCTCCGATCTATCCGTGGCGGCGTATATACACGAGGACCCGTTGCATTCCCTTGTGGGGAGTATACGTGATCCTTAGTCACACAATGCCAGCCTGGCGGTGGAGTCCTATACTTTAAAGCATAGTCTGCCTCTGCGCGCTGTGTGCGCGCCAATACCGCCCTTTCTTGATCCTCGACCAACGCAAGCTGTTCTTTCTGCACTCGCAGTGACTCAGCAGCGTGTTTGGCCCGAGAATACACGTCCTGCCACATCAACTTAGCAGCCTCTTGCTCTTCGAGTAGACGCTGCTTCGCTTGGCGTTGCTCGGCTTCATGATCGATCCGAGAATCGATCTTAGGCGGGGTTACTGGGGTTTCCCCACGCTCAGGACCCTCCTCGGAATCGCCTATTCGGCTTACTCCTTCCAGGTCCTTTTCTTCCATGGAGTCCGCTCTGGGCGTCCCCATGTGGAGCACGGTTGAGCTTAGTTGCTCAGCCACATTCCTTGCAGCCTTCTTCCGCGACTGGCTAGCAGCTTCCAGCGGAGTACGGACATCTTGTGTCTTCCACGGGCCGGCTGCGCCTTCTGCGGCAGGACTCTGCACGGCGATCTTCGACCGGGTTTTTACACCCAGCTTATCCGCCATTCCTCTCCTCCAGTGATCTTCGGCTGTGCAAGCAGCCAAAGATCCTGGTCACGGCACCAATGTAGTGGTTACCCTCTAGTCGTTGAGAGTGTATTACCACTCTCCGCGATCGTCAGTCGACCAGAGGTTCCGAGACTAGTCGCTACCCTGTACTTACCATGCCAATACAGGTGGGTTCGGTTTTACCCACTGGAGAAGGGAGGGAGATACAAGATCTACCAACTACCACTTAACCGCGAATAGAAAACCAGACTCCGGACAGTTTCAGTTCACCGTTCTTTTATTGCTGGATGGTATACACAATCCGTTGGTGCTGCGGGGCACCAACTAGCGCGGGAAGAGATACTGGTCTCTTCAACGTTGAAAGGTGTTTCAACACAACCTAACCAACTCGTGAGGCTCCAGACGTTCACTCCGTAAAGAGGCACCGTGAGAAGTCCTGTCAACCTGCTGTGGACTCGACCTCATATAGTGGCCGAGTTACGTAATGCGGGTAACATAGCATTTGCATACTGCGGGTCCGCCGGCTATACCGCACAGCAGGGATCGGCACTCGCGCCACCTAGTTCTAAAGTGAAACAACGCTGCTCGACTGCCCTGACCCCTACATTTATATAAGTGAAAACCTCTTCTGGTCTCTGTTGCCTCATTAAAAATAAAATCTCTCAGTAACAGCATTGACATCCAAGTCTATGATAGATGAGAAAATTCATTGTATAATGCTTTTAAAAGCTGTAAAACACTGACTCCTTTACGTGATGATGGTCCTAAATTGTGTTAGAGAAACGTTTTAAGACCTTCTTTAATAAAACGGGTTTATTAGCGGTTCGATCTTGTTTCATATCAAAACCTCTTCTCCGTTATCTCGTTGATCAACTTCATCTGATATATGATGCTACCTTTTTTCTATCTTTCTTTACTACCACCACTTTAATTGATACTTTGTCACTACTGCTATATAAAACTCTACTTTGAATATTATACCACCGTTTATTCCATTGTACTGTCTCTTCAACACAAGATTTGTCCATACTGCGGTATCTTTATTGTATTACTACACACTGAATTTTAGCATATTACTTAAATTTTAGCATACTACTTAAATTACTTTATACTAGATTATATCAATACTACCCTGTAATTCAATCTTCATCGCTGCCACTATGACCGTAAAGTGCCAGATCCACTAATGCGATTTTCCATGCGAATTTGGGTTCGCAGACGTTCGCATAGACATCCGAATGCCTTGCGACAATATTCAATATATTGAATATCATCGCATGCGATTCGCACAGTCGCATGAATCGCAGACGCATTCGCTTGGTCGCCATAGTGGATCTAGCGCTTAAAGCCCGGCCCCACTGGTGCGATGCGATCGTCCCACACGTTTTATTGGCCCATAAATGCCCTCTCGACCAATTTAATCACCCCATCTGCAACGGATCCGTTGCACTCAATTAAAGGAAAAGTACAGGGTATGCCCCACTGGTGCGATTGAATCGACGCACCGCTTGTGGCATCACAGTATGAGTGTGTCCAGGATATTTGGGCTACATGTAATGTATTTTGACAATTTTGGTACCCATGTAACCTTAATTATATTCACAGTCATAGGTGGCCATCCATAAAGTATGTACGCAGAATTTCTGAAATTGTTAACACTCCCCACCCCCCTTCCTGATCTTGTATGCAATAGAACAACAAAGGAGCATACGCAAAATGTCCGGAATCTTTTACCACCCCTCATCCCCCTCATCCTCACACTTCTTGAAACCTTGTACCTGAGGATGTGAAAACACTGCCTAATATATTCGATTAGACTTACAATTATTGGGTGCTTCATTCTCCTACTGTCAGGTGGTTCGCGACTGTGCTCGATGCGACGGGCGGCGCCGTTTTTATGATCCTCGCCCGCCGTTTATTACTTTTTATTGACTTGCGACAGTCGCATCGCACAAGTGGGACCGGGGCTTTAATTCCACGGCGGTGGGATAACTCAGTGTGCTTGTGTGCAAATCAGAGTTAAACTTCGTCGTCCCACTGTCCGTTCGTGACGTTGTCATTGAAGTTATCATAGGCCAAAATCCTATCTACCAACCAATGGCTGATTACCTTTTACACTTTTTCATCTGGATCTGCATTTGGGTTAATTACTACAACTAAGATATAGAACAGGAGTGGGTAATAGCCCAGGGTAGTAATTAATTAGATGCACATAGCCTAAAGTCACTAGCTGATATATATGTACAATGTATATTATTTTTGCAGCACCTTCGGAACCACTGAATATCTCTTTTATTCCAAATATTCGATTTACTGAGAACAACTGGTTAAATGTTTAGCATGCCATCACCGAAATCAATTCCTCAGATTTTATTCCAAATATTCGATTTTACCGAAATCACAGATTTCAACGTAAAAATATATTTGAAAACGTTATTAAACGTTTAGCATGCCATTACCGTAATCACTTTCCCAAATTTGAAACGGGTTCCCTAATATCTCCAATTCCATATAAGGCACCACACTGTATGGTACTATGACCGAGCTAGCGTTTACTGAATCTTAAGCTGACAATATGAATTTACCTGTCGTCCATCTGGAGGGACAATTTCTCTTCTCTGGGGTATGCGATGGTATATTAGTTATGCCTTACAAGTGACAGCCCGTTATACGGTATCTACAAAGTAAATGAGGTAGCATCCAAGCTTCTATTTGTATTCCTAAATCGCTGAACCATTGTTAATGAAATTAATCGAGAATGTATGGGATTAAATTCTATAAGCATATTGCGTGCCATTTTGCACAAATACTCATTATTGAAGATATATAGCTGTACGTCTGAGGGCAATGACCCATATATGATCTCTACATGAGGCTGCCACTGACACCAGCACCTTGGAACTGCTAAAATCGAGGTCCATCGACCGTGTACGAAGTTTTCAGTTTGTTGCAACAATGTTCGGTATAGATATCTGTAAAAAAAATTCTGATCGGAAACTAATCAAAGAATCAGAACCAAACAGTGAAAAATTACACACCATAGATATCTCTAACACATGACATGAAAAATCGGTATAATTAAGTCACACAAACACGTTTATTAACTCAGATAGGGCGCCATGGTCTACTGGTTGGTGTTCACGCTGCAGAACTCGTGCAGGCCGTAGGCACGTTTATCCTCGAAGTAGTCGGAGTCCCTGTTGGCGGTGCCGGCGGGGCAGGCGAAGCGGTGAGCGCGCCCGTTGTCACACACCACGTACGAGTTGGAGTCTCCCGCGAAATAGAAGCCAGAGTTTCCAGCTTGGGTACAGTCACCTGAAGTCATGGAGGGTCATATAAAAGTTACCTATAATCATTCAGTTAAGATGTAGCTTGATATACTAATACTTATCTGCTGCACTGTATATCGACATCGCTACATTATCGGCTTGGGTTGTCTGGTATTTTATATCATAGAATCAGCAGGATTGAATTGATGTGATCACTAAGAGCATGACTGAGACTTAAACCACGAACCTTGCAGCCCCTTGACTGGTCTGTTACTAATGACGCTATTCTACCTTAGACATAATGTGGTATTCTCGAAACTGTTACTTTGTTAACACCATGATATCTGCAGTGATAAGGACACTATACTTATTCACTGCACTCTTCCGGGTTCAAGGAGGCGGAGTCCCTATTTGCGGCGCCATGATTTTAAAGCGGGCATTTATTACTGAAGATGCACTCCTGCTCAGACAATGAAGAATGCCCGGACGCATCTTTTGGCACTGCTACTACAAACACTAATTCATAGATTGTTACAACATTTTCACAATAAATTCCTTAGGCATAATTACTCAGTGCAAGAATTCTGAATGTAACAAAGGTAATGCTTATAGAATGGATATATTGAACAACTTCCGGCACTTCTATACATCTCGATTTAAGTATAATTTCAATAGACCTTGCTAAATTACCTGTCGTATCTAAATGTTTTACCCAGAGGTGTTTGGTGATTGGTGATTCTCGATGTTTTATTCTGTAATTCCCTATCACTGCATCATGCCCCTCCCCATTCCCCATTCCCTGAGTGACTCGGTGAAATGAGCTCTACCTCACTCCATAATCGATCCTGCCATGTTGGCTTGATTGTAAAGCAGGAATATCACCTGGAGAGGCTATAGTGATGTGTGGGCTAAGTGGTGGTTTACTAATGTTCAGCCAATGACTGGACCGGCTAAATTCGTTATAATATGTAGACTTTGAGTCTCCATAGCACACTTTAAAAAAATGTTTTAGACGTTGTCTCCCCAACAATGTCACCTCCATCCTGGTCCATTCATCTTAAGTCTCAATGATTGAAAAGCCGACTACCGTAAAACAAGTACATCAGTCATAGGTATACAACACCGAATATTAGAAGGAAACCCACGAGATGAAAATAGCTTGGTCCGTACTCCACCGAGTTTGACTGCAGAGTAATTCACGAAGCGAAGCTGAGTGAACTACTCTGCAGTCAAACGAGGTGGAGTGCAGACCAAGTTATTTTCTTCGAGTGGGTTTCTGATTTTATCTCACCCCGTATAACATTATCTATTGATGAAATGAATCACCAGATTAGCCATTGAGTATTGGGTACACGAACCTCACAGCCGTGGAGTACGAGTTCCTAATGTTAAGCCTATGGAGGAAAATACCGGGGTGAGATAAAGGAAACAACAGAATACAGAAGTGGTCTTACCGTTGAACTTGCCAAGGTACTGGAAGTGGCCATTTCCGAGGTGGATTGGGTAAGCACCATAGCCGCGATATGTGAACTCATTGCCGAAGCCATAACCGTAGCCGTTACCGAAACCAACGGCTGGGGCTGGGGCTGGGGCGGCTTCGGCGTGGTTGGCGTACGGGTAGGCGGCACCGTAGCGTCCCTCATTGCGGTGGACGAACGGGTAGCCGCTGTAATGTGCCGTAGCGGCAGTCATCAGGGCGAAAATGAGGGCGCAGGTGAACTTCATGTTGCTTGTTGAGTTGAGTTGGGCAATTCACGTCTGACTGAAAACTAGTGACTTTGTGGTGATCCTTCATCGTTCTCGATCCCTATATATACAGGTAGACCCACACACCTGAGTCTGTCCCCTCTCTCTCATATGGTCTATACCGGCCCACATTCTGCCATACCGGTGAGTACTTTGTGGTTTCGACCTTCTGACCTTGCGAGTTTGACCTTGGGGCTTTGATCGGCGGTGGAGCTGACCCCAACATGGCGGCTGACTAGTCTGAATGCCGACAGCGTGACACCCCGCGACTCCCCTGTGACCCCGCTGACCTCTGCTGACCTGATCCCGGAAGTATTGCACTCCCATGCGGCCAGGTGGGGTGTGTAGCGGTGGGCTGTTGGCAATACGCTCACGTTGACCACAGTGAAAGGGTAATAAATCCACCAGAGTGGCTGGGACCAATTCTGTTATCTGTGTCGAATTATTCTAAAACACGCCCGTGTCTGTGATGGAATTAAAAACCAGGATACGGATTTGTGTACAAGTTTATGTTTCAAAAAGACCTTTGATGTGCTGATGATTTGTAGCCGCAAAATATTAGTTTCGACTGTTAGCAACTCCAAGTATTTCTGTACCGCTTTATACTTTGGGAAAGTGGCAAGTTTTGATACGGTAAACTCTCGGGTGTCATTGTGACCCATTTTCTGGTCATTTGCTCCTCTACTATATTTTACAACTGTTTTAGATACCAAGCAAAATAAGGCCGAGACGGTAAATGTGCGAAAAGAACTAGCAAACATCATATATTTCCTGAAGGAACACAATAATAAGTTGTATTAGATATTCTTTATAGATACATTATCTTCGTTTCCTTGGTTTAATGCATAGGGTTGAGGTTATATATAATACCCACTTTCATGGGATGAAATCAAACATCTAATGGATGGAACCGTTCTGAGGAAAGGTGACGGGGCGGCCCTTTTAAGCGAGATTCTACTGTACATGTATATTTCTTTATCCAAAAGCGAGATTTTCAGACATTGGTCGTTCAACCTGGATGGAGCGAAGCTTCTTTTGCCATTGATGTCATTTGACAGCGCAGTTGTCAGCTTAAAGCACATGTCACATACCAATAAGCTATTGACATTAATCCTAGCGAGTGGAAATCAATGAAAAAGTACTTAAAAAGGTGTGTACTGATCTCAGGGTCGGACGATAAATCTCTGCTTGAATCAGAACATTGCAAAATCCACTAAACAAAGCCCTTTATCGTCCCAGGGATGACAGATCCAAATTGCCAGCGAAGAAAGAAAAATTATATTCATCACTAGATTAAATTTAGGCATTGTGTGCGTATCTGTTGCACTTGTTATTTGGTTTAAACCTATCTTTGTGATTCGTGTGAAGCATCTCAATTATGACATCTGGATGGTCCAGGAAGCAGCTATGAATAAATATCCCGGGAGTAGGCCATTAAAAAGATATCAACTGCTGCAAGCTCTACGGGAACTGATCATTTGGGTACCGACCCCAGGTCGTGGTAATTAATCTCACGGCCAGTGAGCTAACGACGTCGATGACCTTTGAGTTTCTGTTGTCGTCTGCTCAGCTCGCGTTTCCCGCGTTCAGAGAATGGCGTAAATTTGGCAGAATCTCTCTACAATTTCAACAAACAACAGGTTTTTATAACCGGTCATACCACAGGAACCATTCGTTACCGCTACTGATTGGCCATGGTAAGCGGGGACCGTGAAGAAAGGTCAATTAAATCCGGTTTAATTATCCAGTTAAAAAGGCTTAATAATGGCCGCATGATCTTCAGGCCGGTCCCTGAAGACTCCATAATTGTTCTGTTGTTGCCATAGTTTTCTCTTAATTGATAATCCCCCATCTCATATGAATATTCTGTATTTGAAGTCTCAGAGTAATTATAGGCATAGATAATCAACCTCTTGGACCGTTTAAAAATATGTATTCCTCATGAATCCAGACTAACGTAAGGCAAGTAGACGTCGCTTGGTTACAATGATACTATTTAAGAGATCTCACTTGGACAAAAATATCACCTGATTAGGGACCTAGACTTAAACTCTCCTGATTCAGACACGAAAGATGTGGAAATAGTGGTAAGACCAAAACAACACTTCAGGACTCAAGGTGCGATACCTTTCGGGAAGATTTCGTTACACATCAAAGGAATTGATACGTAGACCTATGTTTCGCAATTACTATCAAAATAAGAACATCAGCCACAATAACTCTACATTCACATTCCATCAATCAAAATACAGGACAATGACTTTCAGAATCCAATAACCTGTAATGAAAAGAATCTAAGTAAAAGCGATTTGATATCCTTTTGGACTTCATTTTTAACAAATAGGTATTTCGGAGTTGGCCCCAGATTCGTCAGACTAAAAAATTGTAAGATGCAAAGATAACCTTTTGCCAAAGGTTGCTGTCTTTATTCTAGCTTGTAGTGTATGCACATAATGGTCATTTATTTATGTAATGAGAGAAAGATGATTTCTGATATTTCATTTAACGTGCTCGTTGAAAGAAGAAAATTGGAATTTATGGAGATCGATCACATCTACTTTTCAGTAGAATCATATTCATGTCAATAAATATAGCACCAAAGACATCTCAATCTGCTCATGGCATTACACTACGTATACTAGAAGCAGAATGTTCATGTATTGGTTCTGGGCCACAAACAACAATATGTACACAGCATGAATATCATCTAGATAGCTCCTGAATGTATATCCGGAAACGAATACGTATATATGTGTGGGTGATTATTTTCCTCTGCTCCGTCCGATGTATGTAAGAAGCAGATGTATGCAGGTACGAAATACGGGCTGTGACAGGTGGCAGACCAGGCACGTGCACCAAACGAGATCACGCGAGACTGGTCCATATATATAGGTGACGGGAAATGGGCCCGAATACTAATAAAAGGAACGCGCATGCATCTCTGCAGCTCAGATTTAGCGTAATGTGTGCAGAACTATTCGATTAGAGAACCGTGTTTTCTGCCGTGAGCTTCGTTCGTTTCCCGGGAGACTATTAATACGTAACCAGAGTGGTATTATGCCGACGATCCTACTTATTGGAGACCTGGAAATTGTATTTCTTTGCATGGTTACTGTACGCTAGGCCAGGAATTTGTCTTCCGCAGATATTAAATTCAATTGTTCGTTATTTGGTCAGCTAATATCCAGGGACCTGTTTAATAATCTAGGATCGTACATGTTGACTCTTTTCTGTGTTCCGTAGAGACCCAGGGACGATGTGGGTCACCTTTATTCAACACTTCTGGGCGACCTTATGGACGACCAAGACTGTCTTAGCCAACAGACTTAAATATTATCAAACGATAAACCTTGTAGGAGGTAAAGAAAAGGGTGTTCATGTACGATCCTAGAGTGTTAAAGGGTCCCCGGGTCTCATACGAAGTCATGATTCTCCAGTACTTATCTCTGTATATCTGTCTTATTCTATCTCTCTACATATACAAACCGTCTATCTCTATTCCTTCCCACCTCCTGTCACCTTGCTTCTCTGTTCTCTCTTTATTCATTTGCATACGTTCGTCTGTCTCTTATCCGCCGTTAACACTAGACGACTAAAACGTGACGACTGTAGATCGTCTAGGTTATTATACGTCAGGTGGTGCTCGATTACATAATATCGGTCGCAATAGTCATTAACCAAAGAATTTTCTCATTTATGTGTATTTCTAGCCATTGACAGCTAAAAGTCATCAGGTGGTGCAAAATTCAAGAATCTCTGCCTATAATCGTCTAGTATAAACGCTGGGTCACTCTACCGATACCTCTTCTAAATAACGTGGGATTCACACGATGGGATTCATGCACTTCTCAGGGTGTTTGTCTGAGACAAATCCTGCTCAGATTCTGTACTCGAACACAATTTCTTCATCTAAACTGTAAGGTTCCATTTTCCTGAGACATGTTTTTTCACCTGCAATTGTTGGCGACAAGAATAGAATCTCATGACATTTTGAACCCTGTGAGGTACATGAATTCCACCGTGTGAATTCCACCTAACTACATCCCTCTCTTAGTTCCTGGCGCCCGACCTCTGGTCTCAGTTTCTCTGTCATCTGTGTCTTCTCTGTCTGCCCTTCGCCTCTCTTCCCTTTGTCTTGGTCTGCACTCCCTCCCCCTTCCTTCTCTCACATTCGCTCTCCCTTTCTTCCTTCCATCTACCCCTGCTTCCTCTCTCAGACCTATGTGTCTCCGTTGGTTCTCTTTGCATGTGCAAACTAAGTGTTCGATGGAATTGGTACGTGCGGCGCCACGACCGACCCTAATGGACGTTATACACCGGAATCAACAGCTGGTATTACGCCCCATTGATCTTTACTTATAAGACTAGTAGGACCTGGCCGGATAAAGATTTGTTTCATGGAGAAGACGCTTTGGATTCTGATTTCAGCTGCTGTGGTCGAAACAAGGATATCTGTGTTTGTGTGTGTGCACCTTTGATTAATATAGGTGCTTTACCTTATATTACATACCCAGTCCACCTGTACTACTCTTAATATTTGTCATAAGCAAAGCCGAACGAAGGTCGCAGGGAGAGGTGGAAACTCAGGAAGTCAATCGCTGCTGTGATGAGGTGGTTCAATCTAGGACCTGTCTCTTTGAGCGGTGATTATATATGACTACCATATTCATCTGTTATAGATAAATTCAGAACCGTTATCAAATATAACTTATATAACACAGAGTATGTGTTGGTTACCTTGTTGTTTCATCCAATACTCTAAGTCTTCTCATCCTTTGTTATCGTAGGCTTTTATATATATACCTATATATATGTATGTATATATATAATATATAAGTTAGGTCTACATTTAGGTAATAGATAAGCATACGAGTGAATATAGTTTGGCGAGAATACAACCAGACCCTATGGCCATTTATTACGTGAATACAGGATGAAGAAACCCCCAGTATTACATAAATACAGAACTGGGTAACTTAAACCTAAATTTAAAAATTAAAAATAGGTCCTGCTCATACGATTGACTAAGGAAGAGTGAGGAGATCCCCAACCGTCGCATCAAAGGAACTATGACGTGTGCGACAATAGGCCACGCCCCCGAGTGGCTATACCATAGATACGTGCTTAGCAAATGGGGGCCTAATTATATATGTATAAGTAAGTGCATTGTACATTAATATATATAATATATATATATGTATATATATATATATATAGATATATATATATATATATATATATATATATATATATATATATATATATATATATATATATATTGTAACGGAGTTCCCTACTCAACGACAACGACGACAGTACTTAATGTGGCTCACTTTTGCTGTTCCTAGGTTACACCATCTACTAGTCATATAGTCGTGACTAACCTAGTCCTCTTCTGTGAGCATATGGTCGGAAGCCTCAGGTCCTTCCCTCAGGACTCGTGTCTCGATAATGCCCCTAGGCGAGAGAGAGAGAGAGGTTTGTTGGATATCTTATGTTTTTTAGATACAGGTTAAACAGTTACAGCTATATATGACTTGTTGCTGTATAATAACATCAGTTACAGGAATTTTGAAAATTAAGATGAAACTGTAACATGAGACAGTCCTTCATTGTGCCATAGCGATAGTCCCTTTTAGCTCAATCAACAAAATCGGGTTAGGGTTAGGGTTAGTGTGTATAAACGAGGCGTTTGGTCCAGGTACGACTGCACAACTGATCAGGTAAGTCAAATTTCAAGCGAAATTCGCGCTGGAAAACGTATTTCCGTTTTCAGTTTGATTTTCATTGGTTCTGCTGTGGTTAGGGTTAGGGTTAGGGTCAGCTTTCTGAATTATTCTACGTTTTCGCATTCCTGACATGTAGACGGTAAAGAGTGTCACATCCGAGCTCCCCTACAATAAGGACTAATCAGTACAGAGGTCGACCTTGTTTCGGGCATTTGGAAGGTTATCCAGTCTTTCGATCACGTTTGTTGTTCCCTGTGTTCTGTCCATAGGTCTATATTTACATGTATCTCATTTCAGCGTCTTTTCCACAGTGAATCAATTTTATCACAGTGCATACTTTCTCCATTAATGCACTAATACAGTTCTCAAAGATGAATTTGTAATGAGTCACTAATAAATGTTCAAACAATCTATGTACATTCACTGGACCTCAGCGGTCTGGGCAGAATCGCTATTGTTCACCTGTTTCATTCAAATGCAATTTGAACTCCTTGTCATGTGCTGTACAGCATTCGGTGTGTGAGGAACTACTTATGATCCAATTACCTTTACATTCGCTCTTAAAGGCATTTCCTATTGCTTGTGCTTAGCAATTAGCTTTAGCTGCAGTCTGTGAGCAATTCTGTATTAGAGGGAAACTATGTTCCGGTGGGAATAAGTCAAAGTTACGAGGGAAGGCTTGGAAAAATTACTGCCCAAGGCCTTGGCCGCGGGCAGTAATTTTTCCAAGCCTTCCCGAGTAACTTTGACTTATTTCCACTGGTACGTGGTTTCTCTATTCCTATATACCTTCAATTGTCGGCTAATATCGATAAAAACAGAACGTCTCTGAACGTCAACCTAGGCAGTAAACGTCAACCTGGGCAGTAAACGTCAACCTGGGCAGTAACTTCAACCTGGGCAGTAAACAAAAGTTATTCCATCCCCAGCAGCGTTAAGTAATCGTAGGTTGTTCGCTCATAGGTATATAGGAATAGTGTTTCATACTACTTAGCTACTATCTAAGAGGGATTCTCTCGTGGTACTGCACATTGTTCAGCTTTATATTCATCCTGGGACAATGTCCTTATCGAATCTATATATCATATAGTTTCACTTATTATAACTTAGCCATATTGGGGATGCAGACCATTTGACTTGACAACACTCTGAGAATAATTCCTTGTTGATGCTTTACATCAGTTTTGCACTTGCTTTTAGTGGATGCCATATTGATGTTGTACACCATGTTTAATTGCTACTCTTACGGCTATTTCTTATCATTGATGCTTTCCACCACTTAGCTTCAGATACACTCTGATATGAGTTTCTTATTGGCACTATCGGCTCTGAGGGGAGGCAGATCGATAGGGCTTAGGCTGGTTTCTAATTTTAGACCCAAGGCCGTTGATGAGTGTCTGAGATGGTGAGTTGTGTTACTCATTTGGCAGCGTTTCTCGTGTCGTTATATCGCTACTCTCGAGTACTGTTTATAAAAGCCTTGATTATATGCAAAGTGGAAGATCTATTGATTGACCCTGTTTTATTGCCCCAACTGCGATGGATTTGTTGCACTCAATCTCAAGTAAAGTACAGGGTATGCCACACTGGTGCAACAGAATAGTTGCAGTGTTAGTGGCATACTCCGATACCAGTGGTATATATACTGATTAATAATGTAAAGATATTAGATATGATTTATATTCATAAAGGTATGCACAGATAATTACACCTACAGCCAGAGCCTTCCGTTTTCACAGCTTGTTATGTTATCACACCTTTTGAGACATGGTGCTGTCATACCAGTATGTGCTAATCATTCACAGCAGGACACACCATGTAGGCCTCCCAGAGGTATGGACTCAAAAACAACAGGCTTTTATACAAACTTATTTTGGGAAGCACTCCATGCTTGTGCGACGGATCCGTCGCACATCATGAACATCTCATGATGTGCGATGCGACGGATCCGTCGCATCGCACACACGCGCACACACGGTCACACTGAGGAGATCGTGTGCGATGCGAGTGGCGGCGCCGTTTTTATGGCCCTCGCCCGCCGTTTATAACTTTTTATTGACTTGCGACGAATCCATCTCTCTGATGGAGCCGGGCCTTAAAGCCCGCATGGATTGCACCTAAGCAACCAATTATTTGCTCTCAGTCCCCTGTGGTGGGCTTACTAGGTATTGATGTCAGGGTTCTCGTGCAGACTAGGTTCGGTTTTTTTATGCGGGCATATTAAAAGCGGAACTGACACGCAATGGTCTAAGATGTAACGCGTACCCCAATAAAGAAATCATGGAAGCTACCGCCACCGCCCGCCTACTCACCGGTACTTACGCAAATGAGACGGTCAAGTCGATGGAGGCACAATAGAGTATTCCATTGACATAAAGAAAAAATAACATAATTTACATATATATATATATATATATTATATATATACATATATATATATATATATATATATATATATATATATATATATATATATATATATATATATATATATATATATATGAGAGACAAAATCTATGGATTACTTCAAAATGACGACGCTACCAGAGTGTCATTCGGTAGTGGATTAATACGGCGGCCGATACTGACAACGGATGATCGGCGCCGACCGCCTAAAACGCTACTCTATTGGCACTAGAATATATAACAGGTTCAGTGGCCGACGTCAGGCAACGTCGTTTGGTGCACGCCGACGCTTTCATCTGGTCAATGGAACACTCACTTTATTATCCACCTAATATAAAGTGCATCTACATACCCGGAGCATACGGTTATGTTGTATGCTCCGGATAGCAAAAGCCGGCGCATGTACGGAATAATAGTGCCTATGAAAAAAATAGTGCCTACCTTAATGAACTAATATCAGTACCCAACTTGTCAGGAAAAGGTGGAAAATGCAATATAGACTGGTTTTAGAGAAAGACAGTTGTATGCTTCTCTGAGTTGCCTCTACGTAATATTCTCGCATGCGCTTGGATATTACTATGCGTCAACTCATAGGAGCATTCGACCGGCTTCTAAACTATCTCTGCCCTACATTTGGAGACGGTCGGTTATCACGTGTGCAAAATCATTTATCATCCACCTTATACTGAATGTCCATAGAAAACACATAGGGAGCGTGCATCACTACACTCAGAGCATACTGATATAGTGTATGCTCCGAGTTGCAAAACCCGGCACATACGGAATATAAAGCACGTATGGAAAAATAGCTCGTACCTAAAATGAAACCGGTCAATATTGTGTATATCGTCTGGATCGAGATTCGAACCAGAGTCCATGGGATCTACAGACAACACCTTATATAGAGAGACTATATACCTTAACATAACAACTCAGTGCGTACATCAGTCTTTCAGAGACCATAAGAAGAGACTTCCTAACTTGCTGTGTCGCATTCTCAACCCATCGCTATACGTGGTCTAACATCAAACCAGCCAGTTCCCCTCCGTCGTTCTATCTGTGGGGAGTGTAACCTCATCTCCACACGACTCTCGCATCCAAGGCAATGGGAGCGTTAAGTAGAAATGACATAGGGTAGAAAACAAGCAGATTAGGTTTATGTCAGGAATTCTGCTGGAGATCGGATGTTCATAGAAAAAACAATCACGAAGATAAAAAGCCCTATCCGAATAGAAAAAAGCATCAAATTATAAAAAAGTGATCAGACAGTGACATTTCGTAAATGTATGTCATACATCATATGTATACGAACGGTCGACGCTTTTACATTTTTTGATCAACTATTAACGTACTCGAGTATTTTTCGTGAGGAGAGAAGTTAGGCCAGTTTACTATTCAACATTTAGAGTAGATTCGTGTTGCATAATAGTAAGGGTTTAAAGTTTAGAAATATATGAGGAACCTTGTGCAATAATGATTCTGGGTCTTAGTTCATAGTTGTTTATGTTCATCCTGCATTTACATCTTTGACGTTTCTGTCTATTTATGTTTTAGGAATCTTGTTGATGTCGCAGATGGTCGTGACAGTCGGGTGGGCTGGTGGGGTGATATAGTGTCAGACATAACCATTCCCCGTGTCCAGACGGTCCTGTTAACCTGCATCTTGCTATACCATTCTCCGCCACATCTGGTGTTGTCTGTTTTTACCTTCCAGTTCCAGGTAATGCCCGGCGTCTACCTACTACGATATGGCTCCAATATGGTCTACGATGCACCTCCCGATAAAAAATCAAAATCGCATCGGAAGGCCACTTAATATCGGAGCAGTTGACCACGTTTCTGCGATTAGACACCGATAAAAAAAACCATACAATGCATGGTGAATTGGCATGTCCAGACATATGTCTATGATTTTGCGATCTTCCCGATATGTCTCCGATATTGACTTTTTGTATCGGAGCCGTATTGGTAGGTTTAAATTTCTATCGTAGTAGGTGGACGCCGGGCCTAATGATACCGAATAACCGCAGGTCGGCTCCTAGTACTTGCTGTTAGTCAATGGACACTCATCTTATGTTTAAGGTCTTGTGACAACAGTAATATACACTGTTGTTTATCCATTTCTGATATATCATCATGTCATTGCATATATCTCAAATCTCTTCTAGAGACCGAAATGTGAGATTTAAGAACAAACTTACGCTGCCCATCAACCGTATGTAGCTGGGCAAAATGTCGCTCAAATTATGAAGTCCATATACAATATACAACATCTATATCTGCAGAGTAACTTCTAGCAGTACTCACTAGAGTTTAGAATAGCAGTGAAATAAAGTGGCCAGCAGTTATATTAACATGTTAATTGGAAAATACTTAATGGAAAAATGCTGAATTATAGATTGAATCTATAACGTTATGAATGTTTTTGTTTGTCCATTCAATTATTTTTCAGGTTTGTTCGTAATAATGGGATGCTATCAACAATGTTGTTCCCTCAAAAAGCCTTTTTTTCGCCTGCATTTTTCCATACGACTGCACACTGACCAAGGACAACATCTGCAGTACTATAAACATACCCACTATAATGCCTAATTTTTGAGTGTTTACGTCATAACCTGAAAGAATGTCAGACAACATATACATGTACGAAATATGCATGAAAGTTGCGGTAAAAGTGACCGCATCAATGAAGCCCAATAGGCCGAAATTATACATCAAACACATGTATCAGAGGCTCATGATATGCATTTCCCAATTCTTATGCCAACGTGAGCTGGTCAGAGATGGAACAAACACCAAAACGACCCCTCCCCCTACACCACCCTCTCGTCGTCATGGGAAGGAAAGCCACCAGCCTGATCTGACCGATAAAATTCTCATTATGTTGTGAGTCAGGCAGCGTGTCCATAACCTATTCTTTTTGGGACATCATACAATGTCTCTAGAATCTACTGTGTGTGCGATGAAACACCATAGAAACTTAAGTTAAAAAATATTTTATTTGTGCAATATATAAACGGGAAAATTCAACTTTAGAGTTGTCTAGACAAATATGAGGAATGAATATTCTGCAGCAGTCTCGTGATTTGCATCGAATGCGACCTTTAGGCTTGTGAACTAGTACTGAGTCTAGAGGTACCTTAGCTGACAGTAGACTGTGTGTTTTAATGTCAACCTCTGCACTCAAAGGTATCCTACTCTTTGATGCGTTCACCTTATCCATGGATAAGCACATCTGTGACAGTATTCTAAATTCAGAGTTTCAGAGCTTTTATTCATGTCAATGGATCGCATTCAGTATCTTCGAGCTCTGGTGGAACAGTATGTGAATTAATACTGGTTATCACTATTTTCCCCAATGGCTGAGATCGTTTTTAATATCTGACATCGCTGTACCATTCAAAGTATCATAAGTGAATGCATGTTGATAAATGTTTTATTGGAGAAATGTTGAAAATATGAATAAATCTCTCACATGCTTAGCTCTTGCGAGTTAAAACAATAATACGTTGTTTATCATATGCGTGACCCATAGAGTAGAGAGTTTCTAAAGATTATTCTACATGATATATTCCCATATAGATGGATAGGACGTGTGTTAATGTCAATACTGCCAACGATAGATATATCGATATGTTATAGTGAATTCTAATAACGGTGAGCAAACAGAACAGGTGCAAGAAAATCACAATCGCGTGCCAGGCCCAGCCTGAAGCAGGCGGCCTAATTATGACTCCCTGACAGACCCAGGCAAACGAGCAACTCACACATTGTCCCCGGAGCTGCTCACCCTTAAAGATAGCTGCACAGAGAAGATCAGAGCAGCTCTGCCTGGAGGCAGCAGCCCGCGCTAATACCTCAGTGCTAATTGCACGCTAGGCTCTGGGGGTATCCTAGGAGGGTTTACCATTGATTTTTCCTCCTTTGCCTCTACTACATTCCCGGTCACAACATATTCATTGAGGGTATCGATGAAGCGCACATGGTATGTAAACCACAGTGGCTGTGTTGTTCATAAGGCGGCGGGGTTTAGAGACTAGAGGGTTGTGGTGTATGAGCAAATACTGTGGATTTAGTTGCATAAGAAAACACCACTTTGTGCTGTACGCATCACTTCGTAATCTATCATACACTCTTGCAGGTACGTTTGATAGTTACCTTCCTTTGTTCCCCATTCTGTATATAGTGTATAAAGTACCCTGCGCAATACACTGTTTTATTATAACCTGTGCACATCACTGCACGAAACTAACCACTTTATATTTGTTTACGCCCGGCGTATATAGGTATGCTTTAGCGTATACAAGGTCATCCTATTCGCCGTGTGTATACGCCTCATCTGTAGGCGTATATAAGAGTCCATGTTGCGGTCATATATATATATATATATATATATATATATATACGCCTGATTCTGTTGTATTTACGCCACTATCGAATAGTTCCGATCTCTGCCACTTGGAGACACTACTGGTAGCATATTTCATTTTCCATTAACCATCGTAGTCTGTATTATATGAAAAATACAATGTTATTTTATCAATTTTGATTATAAAATTGTTTTAAAACCCTATTTATAATTTTTTTCATTAAATATGTTTAATACACCAAGCGGTTTTTTTTGTTTTTTAAACGTTTTTTAAACAGATCTTACTTTCAGAACACCACTCTTCTGAAGACATAATGTTCGCGTAGAAATATTCAAAAAGCTCTGTTTGCATGGCACGCTCTGATTGGCTGATCTTTACCGGCAATCAACTACACTCACCCAACATATTCTCCATACATTCAATGTTATATTTAGACTAACAATCTGCTCGGAGATGTATGTGGACCTGGTGCAGGCTGAGGTCAGAGAAGTCCAGACCAGGCGTTTGTATCTGGTACAAGAGTGCATAAATAGCAATAGATAGATGTCAAGCCTCATCTCGTCTTGTGCCATGTACAATCAAATACGAGAGAACTCGGCACCCAACACGGCACCCTCTCAAAAATATTTTAGAGGAATCATTCAGGAAACTATTTAGCTCCAAAATAATTTCTCACATGCTGTATTTGCAGTTAATATGTAACCTAAATTCCATAATTTTTCTAGCGGTTATTTCGATCGGGAGAAAGCGGGTTTTCCTCGAATGGCCATGCCGGGTTCTACGGGGTGCCGAGTTTTCCTGTTACCGTACAATCACGGTACGGCTGTTCTATCTAATTACAGAGCGTGTCTTGTTAGAACCCCCACCTTGCATGCCTTGTTGGACATACAGAGCGCATGCCTCCCGAATAAATACACAATGCATGGCTTCCAAGCAGATATAAATTGAATGGCTTCCAGGCACATATAAATTGAATGGCTTCTAAGCTCATGCAAAATGAAAGGCTTCTCATGATCATCGCACTTGTTGATAGTCATGACTGATAGAGCAGATGAGCAAAAAAGCATATATTTCATACATACACTGCCGTGTAAACTCACATATACCGTATTCACATGTTTTATATGTTTACACCTATATTGCATGCCAGCATATACAGCAGGTGCCACTGTGTTTTTCTATATATATATGACAGCGTAATGGCTGTATTTGCCGCAAAGCTTATATGAACAGAAATATCCTATATGTGACATGTACATGTCTGACGATAGGTGTATATGTGTTAAATATATAGTAAACATATTTTACATGTACATACACCCCACTAACACAACTATATAAACATGATCACATGCATACATACATACATACATATATACATACATACATACATACATACATACATACTATCGTAAAACTGGATGAGTTTTAATCTTGGCCACCGTATGCCACGACTGGAGTTTGGCATCTTGACTTCATGAGGCGAAGCCTAGTGAAGTCCGGAGCCAAAACTCCAGGAGTGGCATGTGGTGATCAAGATTAAAACGAATCAGGTTTTGATTTTATCCTACCCGGTCTCCTCAATTTTGGAATATTACGTGATAACAATTCTGTATGCCACTAGTGGCATATAAAACTCCGTATGCCAGTCAGCGTGGCATACAGATACTCAATGTTAGGCTTATGGGATTTTATATTAGGGGTAGGATAAATACATACATGCCATATCGAGCTGCCCACCCTGGCAGACAAAAAAAGATTACCCCCAGTCCTCTCCCTACACACATTATCAGAGTATTCTTAACGGTTGGTGGACGATTGCACACATGGAAGTGCGCACTGCTGTGCAGATGGTGAAGTAGGTAGGCGAAGTGGTGCCGGCGGTAAAGGTGGTGGTGGTGGCAGTGGTGGCAGCGGCGGTGGAGGTGGCAGTGTGGCAGCAGTTGCGGCAGCTGGGTGATGTCTGATCAGACCTTCTGCTATATATACAGGACTAGAGTTATAACCCCAGAACAATGGTGTTTTCAGAGTAAAAAATATTTTTTTAATCTGAAAAAGATTGGAATAATGATAGGTTTATTATGTATAATGAATCAAATGATTCCCAATTGTGTTTTAGAAAGGTTATATGATAGTAAATCGTAATGTCGAATTGTATTTTCCAAATAATGCATACTTGGATAGTTAATGACAAATGAATAAAAACAATAGTGGTATCCCCTACGTGCAGGGATCAGAATTATTGGACAGTGGCATAAACATGATATATACATGGAAATTAAATATATGTAAACTGAAATGTTTGTGTTGTATATAAATGTGTGGGCGTAGACATGACACAAACTATGATATCCTTATTTAGATGATTTCACACCAAAACATATGACTGCAACATGTATATATATTTATATATATGGGCGGGATAACTTGGAACTTAGGACAGGAAGTTATCCAGGTAAAGACTGGCGCATGCGCAATTGGCATCGCGGCTAGCGCAGCGGCACCACCGCGTCACTTGACTACCAATCGTCACTTCAACAACACAGAATTTTTTTCCGACATTTTTAACATGGGAAAAAAGCTGATTGCATGCTCTGCATGCTCTTTATCTCATGCACCAAGGGGTGGACAGTTCTGTGAGTATTTTGCAGAAGTGCTAGAAGTATGCAAAGCAGCTAATTTGGAAATCAGCGATGCCACTGTGAGAGAAAAAATTGACATTGAAAAAATGGCATTCGACAACAAGACGTACCTGCTAGACGATGACGATGCCGGCGGCGACGGTCAAGAAGTACAATCACTTGCTGAAAAGTCTCCTGAGAGTCTCACTGGGTCTCCAATCTCTCCGGAATTGCTTCAAAGTGTCATCCAATCTAACGTCAGACAACAGCAGCAGTTAGATCGTCAGCAACGGCAGTTTGACATCCTGATGGCGCGAATGGACGCCATGACAGTCAGCGCCACATCGATCTCCAATCCCACAATCGTGAATGCTCCTACAATTCCGAGACCTCCTCCAGCAACTCAAGAGCCTGAAAGTCCACCTACGTGGTTCCAGACTTTCCTGAAATCGTCGATTGTGACTCCAGTCACCTCCACTAATCCAGCTTTCGGCGCAGTTCCCGCTACCGCCGCTACTGACTCCGCTACTGCATATGCTGGGCCGTCAACATCTTCTTGCTCTCACCAAAAACGTAAGCGTTTTGACAAGTTTGATCTGGATCCGTATTTTTTAGTTGATTCTGTAAAGGATCGCACGATTGACGATGTCATCAGTGCTAACCTACTGCTCGTAGAATCCATGTTAGCAATAGGGGAAAGTCAGGTACAAGCCTACATCAAACACGTACGTTTTTTATGTGATAAACGTAAGATCCACACCTCTGTCTCACTCGTGAAATACGATATTTCTGTACGTGAACGGGCAGAAGCCTTAGGCCTGTCGAGTGTGTGCTATGGTGTACACGAATACGTCCAACGTCATCTGGGAATCGACAGTGTTATCCCTCCAACGCATCACAAGTCGGAGAAAAAGTCGACGTCGTCCAACAATCGCCCCAATCGTCCTCTCGGATTCTGTTGGACATTTCACGAAGGAAAGACATGCCAGAAGGGAGCTACATATCCTCTCAAACATGTCTGCACCTGTGGTGGCGCTCATAAGATATCGGAGTGCCAAAAATCCACAAGATAGGATTCGGACATTCCTCCTCCGCATGCCAAACACAGCCATCGCGGAAGAGGAGGAAGAAGTGGACTAGCCTCGAACCGAGCATCGCCTGTCGTCTGTTTTTCCCCAGACATTTCCTCAAACCCTTTTGGTACTGAGTATGATATACAGACACTATTGTCCGATCATTTTGATGATATTTGTGATACTTTTTTTGAATGTATAGGTTGCGATGTCTTTGACATGCTTCTAGACGATTTGGTTCGAGACTGTCATGAATTTTGCTTGTTACTACCATGTGAGGTTGATAAAAGGATCAATGTTGATCCGAAAACCAGCTCCAGCCATAGCGGCTGGTACCCAGCTTGCGATGATGATATAGTCTTAAGTGAATGGGCAACAAGTTTAGATGAACCAGCGGAAGAGGTCTATGTTGATTACTCGCAGGTACCAGCTTCGGAATTTCAAAATGGCGGACCGTACTTCCGGTTCACGGATTCTACAGAAAAAGATGATGGTTTTCCTTGTTTTTCTCGCGATGTACACAATGTAAAAGGCTATTTTACAGATGACAACTATGATTTTGATGGTTCTTTGCCTGTAAATAGGTTTTGTCCGGCTGGAACCCGTTGTCACGATTTGGGCGGTTTTCCGTCCCAACTCAACTCCTGTAACATCTTCAAGGAAACTTATTGTCACTGTAGTGGCACAGATCCTAACGCTGACTATATTTATTCTGCTGCCAGCAAAGGCGTTCGTATTGTTGATGATTGTTTTGTAAATAGTTATGATTGTCACAATTATTCTTCAAAATTGGAACCAAAAGCCAGGGCTAAGATGGATAATATTGTAAATAATGAACTTTTGGAAGGAAAATTGAGTTGTGTAAATCAAAAACCTCAATGTATTCACTCTTTGGGTGCAGTTACTAAGGCAAATGGCAAACTTAGACCTATCACTGAATGTAGTAGGCCAGCAGGTCTAAGTATTAACAATGCAATGGATACCACCTGCGACACCTTCTCATATATTTCCCTAGATGATGTTACTAACAACCTTCAAGAAGGGGACTTTATGTGTGTGGTAGACATAAAATCTGCCTATAGATCTATTAATGTCCATCCCCTAGACCGAAAATTCCAGGGTCTACGCTGGGACATTGAAGGGAAAAATTGTTATTTAGTTGATAACTGTCTCTGTTTTGGAGCCAAATGCTCACCTTTTATTTTTACTCAGTTTACTAATTTTATTGTTCGTTCTATGAATTGTCGGGGTTTCAACAAAGTATATGGTTATATTGACAATTTCATACTTGTTGCTTCCTCTGAAGCAGAATGTCTACATGGACTTCATGTTCTAAATTCCCTTTTGGAATTTCTGGGGTTCCAAGTATCACTGGAAAAAATCATTTACCCCTCCACATGTGTCACTTACTTAGGCATTGTCATTGATTCTGTCCTCATGGAGTTAAGACTACCCGAGGGCAAGGTACAAAAAATAAGAGACTGTATAGAAAGTTACAAATCTCTAAAATCTTGTACCAAGAGAAATCTTCAAAGGTTGGCGGGCCTCCTCTCCAACGCCTCTATGGTGGTGAGGGGAGGTCGTACTTTCACTCGTCGAGTGATCAACCTGACAAATTCCCTTGATAACTGGGATGATTATACTTCAATACCAGACTGGTTGTTGGATGACCTCATCTGGTGGGAGAAATTTATCTCCATTTTTAATGGTAGGGCAAAAATTCTGGATGAATTTTCCCTCCATGAAAATCCGGTTTCCACCGACTCTTCCTTATCGGGCTTCGGTGGTACCTGGGTCGATGATTTTTTTGCAGGCTCTTGGGCCAATCATTGTTTGGACCCAAACCATCATTGTATACCCCCCCCCCCCCCCCTCCGAATTTTTTGAGGAATTGGACATCAACACACTTGAGCTTTGGCCAGTTGTTGTGTCTGTTTCCAGATGGGGTGAATACTGGAGGAACCACAAGGTCCGTTTCAAATGTGACAACACCCAGGTGTTGACAATGCTCAACACTGGTCGAAGCAGAAATAAGTTGGCTATGTGTTGGCTTAGAGAGCTCTTTTGGCTTTGTTTTATTTTTAATATTCAAATCATTGGAGAGTATATCAAAAGTGATGACAATGTTATTCCTGATTATCTCTCTAGACTTTACTCGGGTAAGGTACCAAAACTGGCAGAATTTTTTCCAATTTTGGGTTTTTGCTGTTTCAGCCCTGGAAGAGCTGAGGAGAAAAACCATACACTACCAGCAGTCATGGATGTCAACCAACACTGCAAAAACCAGACAGTCGCAGTGGAACCATTATTTTAAATTCTGCCAGACCTATAACCAAAACCCCCTACCAGCCTCGCTGGATACCGTTTGTTTGTATTTGTCATATATGGCCGAAAGTTTTACTTATTCATCAATTCTGAACTATTTGTCGGCTTTGTGGCTTCTCCACAAGATTAATAATTTGTCACATGTCTCCAAAGATAATTTTCAAATTGTTTCTACTTTAAGGGGCATCCATAGGTCGTTGGGTGACACCACACTCCAAGCCCCACCAATGACAGTCCAGGACCTAAAAACCATTTTTCTGTCCTTGGATTTTTCTAATTTACATGATTTATTGTTCTGGTTATCCCTCATTATAGGGTTTAGGGGTCTCCTCAGGAAGGCAAATCTTTTTGACCATGGGTCAGCCATTCTATGGGGAGATGTTTCTTTTCATTCATGGGGTGTATTAATTAATTTGTCCAGGACCAAGACTATACAATTTTCAGAAAGACTTCTGGAGATTCCACTCTCAAAGTTATCTGACACCCGTTTTTGTGTTCATTTTTATTTATCGTTATTGTTATCCATACTTGGTTCAGTCCAACCGGACCAACACCTTTTGTCTTATAAATTGGGCCCCAGGACAGCCCCAGTGACTTATCCGTGGTTTTCGAGGAAACTCAAGGACTTATCAAAGAACCTCGGTCTACCTCCTTATACATCGCATTCACTCAGGAGAGGCGGTGCAACCACAATGTCCCTCCATGGAGTACCGATGGACCACATCAGACTGAGAGGTGACTGGTCATCCGACGCAGTCCTCCTCTATTTGTCGAAGCCTCTTCATGACAAAGTTCATGCTGATAAACTTTTTTCAGAGGCTATGTTTTATTAACTCGTTGTTTGGCGGTTTGGCGGTTTTGTATTATTTACTTGTTTACACTGTTATATAAACGTATTACTCCGCCAATACTGCCTCATCTTCTCTCTTCATGCCCACGTCTTTGGGCGGGATAACTTGGAACTTAGGTACACATACATATGTCTATAGATGAAGTATATGTACATGGGCAAATAGGACATAACTATTTACGCCAAATGATGGATATATACACATGACATAAATATATGCAAATATGTTTTTCAAGATGTGTAAACCACACAGTTTACTGTTAGCTAACTCTAGGGTCGGTACTAGTTCACAAAGCGTAAGGTCGCATTGATGCAAATCACGAAACTGCTGCAGAGTATTCACTCCTCATTATTTGCTAAGGTGCAGAGTATGAAATACTTATATATAAGATTGCAGTCTATTCCGCAGGATTTTTAATGGACTATATGACTGTCACCAAAGTACATTATCAATTTATGGTCGGTTACATATGGATTGCAGTTGTCTCTATCAAATTCAGACCATGAAAAAATACCTTCAGTGCCACACAATTCTTTTTCTTTAATCATCAAAACATTTAAGATTGTAAACAAAAAGAGTATTTACCGTTGATTTACCAGCTGTTAAAACCATTACTTGTTTTGATGTTTCCTAAAACGAAGGGGAAGGAAAACACATAGAATAATACATGACACAATTACATGTTCTAACCTTTATTTTGTTGGACGTATCTTACGTTATAACAGAAATAATATTTGCGCTAAATGTTTCAAAATACCAACACAGGCAACTCAATTCACTTTACTGGACACAACACGAACCAAACGGAGAAACTTCTGTTCACTCAATAGACTTGGGATACTCTTTATAGACTTGGACCACCTTATAACTCAATGTATATTTTTCCAACACAAGACATAGATACAAATCAAACTATACTGACTGTCTCACTTAGCAACTGTGATTCATTAATTCAGATGAAATCTACAAACGTATTGCCAGAGTAAGAAATGCCCAGATATTTTTCTTTTTCAATTCTTTTCAAACAACGTCAGTTAACGTTATTAGTATAATTATCGTTCTGTCAATAATATATATATATATATTTTATATATTCATATATAATGTCCGCTGTGGAATGTTTGACTAAGAAACAACTGTCTACGGTTTCTGTGATCGGCGCAAGGAGGATGCACCTTCAACAGGTTTTGTAACGTCCAACGTGATCTAAAACTATATTCCACAAAACAAGAATCATTTCATTGTCATAACCAAACGCGATAACCATAAGTGTACAACAGGTAGGTGTCGCTGCCGTCGCAGCGAGAGCAGCTCGGCTTGTCTATTTATAGAATAGGCTATTGGACTCAAGTAGGTGCCGGCCCCTCTCTGCCTGCCGCAAACACACTCTCTCTAGGGTCCCTCTGATTAGGCGGTAGCAGGCCTAAAAGAACAAGTAATAGGCCTACGTAGGTAGATGATATAGAGCGCTATAATCACAGTTGTATTGAAGTCATCTGCTCAAAACTCCTGTAGAGGTTTTACGGCACTGTTTACTATTATGTAGATCACCGTTAGGATTCTGTCCGTTATAGGAGCCATGTCTACTTACTGACAGACAGATCTAGGTAAAGAGACCTATGTGCAGGTTGACTTGTTACTTCTGTATAAACTGCATTTAGTTCTTTGGTCCTGATAAGTAACTGAAATTGTTGTTCTCCGTACGCCACAGCAAAGTCCGGTGAGGCTGTTGTGCAAGTGTTGTTTGGCACTGGACTCCTGGCGTCTCATGCTCGGATCCTCAAACAACATACATCCCTCCGTATTCTGATTCATCTTCCTCCCCAACAACGGACCGACAAGCTCATCTCTACGGAGCTCAGACAGGTTCCCGTGCGTTCTACAACCCGTAGCATAATTCCTGATTTTCATACATCACAAACTGTACACGTTGACCTCCTACCATGCCACGTCACTCGCCTCATCATCATCGTTCTAATTGTCTTTCCTATCACTATCATCTTCATCATAATGACATTCATATATTGCGTTCCAAGAAAGAAGGTCCACCACCGGAAATGACGTCACAATCTACCATCGGACATGCGTGATAAGTAGGCAATAGACGCTGGTTATTTGGCCCGTCGACAGGATCAACAGCCATTGGAGCTGCACCTTGGTTTGCGTTGTTTTGTTTTGTGGTTTATCTGCCTTTGTCCTAGGGTGAACCACAGAAAACATGTCACTCAACGACGAGACACTTAGGCATGTTGTCTTTCAGATAACGGCAGACATCTTGGGTCGCACCAGGACAATTTGTGAGCTCGAGCTCCTCGAGTCCGCGCAGCTGAACCAGGCCGGTCAAGCCGCTCGATGTCAGCAAGCTGCAGCCTGCAATAACAAATCACACATGTGAGCAGATTTTAGATAACGATATCTTCACTAACAAAATTCACATTTATCAGATTAGACTGTGCTAATAACAGATCATCCGATGAAAAAATCTATGGTAGCATATTGTAGTATGTGATAATGAAATGGAAAAAAGAGGACAATCAACGCCTTTGAAGTCTGCACTAGCTGAATATCTCCATTGTCAATCCAGACACATCCATTACGAGAATGTCGGTTAGGATGAGCTGAGAGGAGGATAACCTTGAGATAATGATAAATGCTGTGAGGTAAAATACACTGGCACACAACATAGCTGCAAATGCACCACAATAACATAATACTGTATTAACATCTATATGGATAAAGAAAATACAGCAAGTATACTCAAACGGAAATCATTCGCAATTCTAGGTTTTTATATCAAACTCAGTCATTGTTTTTCTTTTCTCTTATTATTGTAACTGCATAAAAAGATTTACATGCATTGTCCTCTGTATGGCAGCTCTGTATAGCAGTCTTCCAGACAGTAATAATGCCTTGTCCTTATTAGATATATAAAAGGTAATAATAAGTAAGTGAACCTAATAAGATAGTTAGATGAAGTGATATGAGCTTGCTGACAGACAAAAGCTAGTTCTTTGATTCACTATCCACACATTTAGTGATAGCACAGGTACAACGATAAGCACAGAAGTACATCCAAGTTCAGATCTTTAATCTAGCAATATGGGGTTTCAACCGTGAAGTATTGGTGTTTAGAAGAGATTGGAGGGCAACCTGAACTACTTATAACTTTCCTCCGATTATTCCATTATTTTCATTCCACATCCCGGAAAACCATCGTTGGTATTTAGGGGTATTGATACACGAGATTGGTTTCAACCATGTTCAACCTATTCATAGAAATTAGATGAGAATGGCGACATAATATTATCACACTGGGTGCAGCATGGCATGTTTGGGGCCATCAGTAACAGGTAATGTTTATGATTAATCGAATTGAAATAAGCAAGATCAAAATTATATTGATTGATACTGATGATAGCACTGTCTGCTTGTAGTGGACTGAAAGAGATACAATTCGTTATTTGGAATCTAAGCAGGAGGAAACAAAAACACGATGTCGTTAAAGTTAGAATAGGCCGGCACCTATTTGGCAAATATCTCCACAATACATTAGCAACAGGCTTGCAAAATCACATCTTGGCCTTTGCAAAACAGAATACCAGTTCCTGTGCCTGTTGCCAGTTCCCACTACCTTCCATTCTAGTTTTTACAGAAGTATTCCTGTAATCCCACCTCGTGTCTACCAATCACTCTCGACAATTGCTCCGTCTATGATCACAATTCCTGAGGAACTGCTAGTATATTTTCCCGAAGCTGAGGTACAGGAACTATCTGAAAATGGGTATTCGGAAGGGAAGCCAAAAATTAGAGACGTTAGGGGTTGGAGCACCCCCGTACTCGTGGAGATATTATAAAGCATGTCAGTACTATTGTGTCTGTCCACACATAGCAAGTCCCATTATCGTCTAATCCCAAGTCCATGTCATGATATAACCTCATGCACATAGCAACCTTACACCCCCAACCACAACCCTCTTCCTGACCAATCCTCAAGCCAACGGCCCTGGCATAACAAGATTAATGCGCGCCGGCACCGTAATGTGGCTCTGTGTAGTCCGTATTGGGGCTTTGGCGCGTTGGCTGGTCATTGGCTCGTGAAATCGATGTGAACGCTGGGTTACCGTTAATTCCACAATGGGCTCTATTCGCGTAGAATGAAACCGGCCAATGACGGCGCATGCGTGGGATCACCCCGGCCCATATATGGACGTACGTAACAGGGTTTTCAGGCGGAAAGTGCTACTCTGGTGGAGGGGATCCTGAAAGGAGGTTCACTCTGTAGGTACCTAATTACTGGGGCGCTTGAAGGCAGGTCGGTTCCCTCTAAGTAGAGCCCATGGCGATGTTCATTTTTGTTCTAGTCCTAGTGCACCTTATAGTTATATATATATGACTTCTTGGTAAGTGACAGCAATACATACACATTTTAACGTATCACCTTCCCCATCAAAGCACACTTGCAAATAGAAAATAAGTATGCCCTATTGGCTTTTAAACATATTGGCAATTCGATCAGATGTAGGATGTAGGGCCACTAACAGTAGAGGCTGTTTTATCTATAATCACTGTTATCAGGAATGCTAGTATCTGAGGGTGTATCACATGGCTGCACATACAGCGATAGAACTTCACATGTCACTGTATAATAGCTTTTGGATGAGCTCTAGGTGAGGTGCAATTCAGTTTTGCACTTTGGCCTTTTAGCCTTGTTCAAAATACATGGAGGGAATGAGGTAGCAGTAAGGCATACGCGATATATTGTGGGTGACCCAAACCCATCCTAAGTCTATTGTGCAACGTACACTGATAATAGATATGCTATTGCAAGAAAGCCTTCCAGATTGAAAGGCACATGTACCTACCAAATATACCTCACCACTCTTCGAATTGGGTGAAATCTCTAGATGATATATCATGAAAACAATGTCAAATCAAACTAGTATATATGATCTTCCCAGTTATAGTTCATCTAGGCCTGCTCTGGATAACCCTGTATGTAGTATTAGCTTCTTGTCCTTTGTATGACCTTTCTTTGTCCTTGTAATCAACCTGGCACGTCCTGTCTGGCCATTGTTGTCTGTATAACAGGATTATTATAAAAGTAGATGGAACTGATTTTGGTAATTGCTCCGTTAGCTAAAATGGATCATATCTCCAAACAAGAAGATCAGTACCAAATAAAACTGCTTGTTTCCACTATGAAAGCCCAGGAAGGCAGTAGGTCAAGACGATACATATGATATAATTACCAATGCTCATTCCATCTATATCATATCCAAATACTGAATATTTGTTACAACCACCGGGAAATTTTATGTCTGAGTATACTCTATGGAGCGCTGTATTGTAAACATTAAAGAAAATTAAAAAAAGATGTGCTGTTGCATGTTATTCTTGTTAACTACGTTTGGATCTCGTGTCTCTTTGCAGGATTTGATAGTTTGCAACATTCCACAGCGCTTGCAAAAGAAGTAGGCATGACATTGCCTTCCACGGTAAAAAAATGTCTTCGGCTCTCACATGTGAAGGGAAGTTCCGGTTTCAGTTATGACATATCGATGACGTGCGCAAAATTCCTCGATTATAGCCAGAATGTGTGCACTTCCGTTACGGTAACCGCCCTCTAATCAATTTTGATCAAGACGAATGTGTAAGAGAATGCTAGTAAGAATTGGGCCACAAAGTGGTCAAATGGATGGGCGACTCCATTCGTCTCAATAGGGGTGTTAACTGTTGTCTGTATTCACCACCTTGCAATCATTCAAAGGAATAGGCATTGCTAAGATGAAAATCATAATTGACACTTATTGTTATCTTTAGGTTTTAAAGGTACTTTTGTTATTGAATGTTCCTTTATGCCTTATCATATAATCCTGATAAAACCTATTCTATCAGAACATTAACCATATACTCAGATCTAACCTTCTGTGGTATTTACCTTCTTTCATTATATTCTTGCACCTATCCAACTCCCCTACAGTTGGAGATGCATAACCTACCAAGTGTCATACATTACAATTTAACATCTTCCAGGCATGCCCCAGGCCTATCGTCCCCCCCCCCCCCCCTAGCTCTTACCACTCCCTTGCCTCTGCAGATTTTGAATTCATTGGTTCTAGTCATGGCTTCAGCAGTCGTTTTCAGTCATGGCTTTAACATGTTACAATACTGATTTCAGCCATCATAGTTCTGGTACCAGGTAGTCATAGTCTCATCCATCACCCACATTCATGCTTTCTATTGTCACATTCATGGCCTCAACTATAACCTACAGCCATGGAGCTGCCAGAATTCATGACTTCAAATCGCAGTTATGTCATCAATTAAAACTCACAGTATTGGCATTTATTATATACCCATGACGTATATATCGTAAATACACACCGTTTTGCCGTATACTGTATAAATATTATACTGCACCGGGTTCCGTATAGCAGTGTACTGAACACGTTCAACGCACGTTGCTATGTATACTGAACACGTTGACACACGTTGCTATGTATACTGAACACGTTGACGCACGTTGCTATGTGAATTGAACACGTTGAACAGTACACTCTTATACCCGTATAAGAGTGTACTGACAACATTGCGCTATTGGTGGATTTACGAATTCGTAGTAATTTTTGTATTTACAGTAAGTTCTGGTTAAATTTTAACATTTACGGGTATATAATAAATATAGAACGCCCCACCATGCTCGTACATGCTACAAAACTCGATGAACATTAACGGTGAATACGGAACTCGGCGTAAACGCCTCGTTTCTGTATTCCCCGTTAATGTTCATCTCGTTTTGTAGCATGTACGGCATGGTCAGGACGTTCTCTATAAAAAACCATCAGACATTGCTTCAAATAATCGCACGGCTTCAACCAACACAATCAGGGCTTTGAACCTCATAGTCTTGGCATCAAACGTCAAGTGTAAAATGTCGAAGTCACGGCTCTAAACATATCCAGGTCACAACCACGGATTCCCGTCAAAGACCATGGTTGCAACCAACCTAACTCTTAGGGTTAATCTATAAATTCGTGCGCATGTGAAATAAAGTCGATATGGTACAACTGGTACCACCTTGTATTTTAATGTCGAGGTTCCATGTTCAAACCATTACCCTGATATTGCTTTCCACCGCCTGACTTCCACTGCACAACTGGGAAAATTCATGACCCACCATTGTTCGTGCTGCCTATGGCATCATGCCTTTCATGGTATAATTTCTGCCATATGATAATAAAAAAAAAAGGAATGATAAGGGCTTACTTCGACGGCATCCTCCCTTGCCTTGCTCGACCGTTTTGTAGGCATGATTCCCCTTAAGGACCAGGGACATGTTTCAGTAGTCTTGTGACATTAGGCCTAGACAGACATCAATAGTGGCACCAACAGTGCAAGCAACAGCGGAAAAAGACTAGCAAATATCAGAAGATCAAAGTGGCCAATCTTCTTCATATTTGGAACGATTATAGATTATATGTATCCCCTACTCATATTAAAGTGTCATTGCTTAATTCCTACGAGAAGTGAGTGAAACTCCGTGTGTCATCGAATGCAATCTTGTGATCTGTCCGTATGGTGTCACAGACGCCATCTAGACATGTCACGAAACTACTGAAACAGGTCCCAGATCCCTCGGTAACTGTACACCATAGCCAAAATGGTGAAGTAGTAGAGGGGAGGAAATGGTTGGGGCTTTAGGATTTCCCTCGCCGACCATTGAACACAGCAGCGGTGAGAGAAGAGGGAGCATTGGTGTAATTTCTTTTTTGTGTGTGGGAAAGTGGGCCTGACCGCGGTCATGATGGGGTTACACGAATTGTTCCTAGTGGAAGCTACATGCGTCTCTAGATCAGCATTCCTTTCTCTATCACGTGTTAACAACCATGAAAAAGTGTCACACCTCTGGTGCAGACCTAAATGATTTTGGCCTGACCTGTTTCTTACTGCAGTCGTTTTAGTAGGGGTCATTTCATCAGCTCCATAATCATTTTGAGCCTACCGATTTTTTAGAATTGTTTCTAGGGCAGTTTTTTCTGCTCTTTCATTCTATCTGGGTCCAACCTCTGGGAAATGTGGGAATTTCAAATTACAAGCCAAAATCCAAAATGGCCGCCAAAAATAGAACAAAAACACATAAAATTAGTTCTTTCCTAGAAATATAGACATGCGACACCTTAAAATGACCGTCTCTAAGAGGACTAATGATTGCCACTATTTTCCCACAGGTTTGAGTAATTCTTTTGCCATGGCAACCAAATTTCTGTTCCCATAGATACAAAATATGGAATCTTTGGATTCTAATAGATTTCGTTCAGAATATGCATAAAACCCCATAAAATGATTGTCTAGGTCAAGGTTGCCTATCTGAAGAGGTTATTCTCACAATCCTGATGGTGGTTACCATGGTAACCATATTCCATCAGAGTGTTGAAATCGGCTATTTTCATACAATTATCTGTGAATGGGTATATTATCCTAAATCTTTGTTCTTTCCTACAAATATAGACATGTGACACCTTAAAATGACCGTCTCTAAGAGAACTAATGACTGGCATTATTTTCTACCAGGTCTGATTAATTCTGTTGCCATGGAAACCAAATTTATGTTTCCAGAGTTAAAAAATATGGAATATTGGGATCCTAATAGAGTTCATACAGAATCTGCATAAAACCCTATAACATGACTGTCTCAGTCAAGGTTGCCTATCTGTACCTCTCTGTAATCCATATACATGTGTACGTATACATCTATATATAAATCTTCTGAAAAAAGGATGCTCTCCATACTGTCCTGTATAAAAATGTCATCTCCCGTTCCTGCCTGTCTTTGAAACAATGAGCTTCACTTGATCACCATAGAGAGAGACCCACAGACTCTAACCAGACCTTACACCAACGTCGTAAAACACGGATTGCCGTGAAAAGAATGCTCGTCATTATCTCTGCCACTAAATGTCAATACGCATGTTGTCTCGCTAATTATCCACCAGGGGTCGCTTATTGAATCTCTTTTTAACCACCGCTGGTTCATCTACAAATGGCACAGAGCAACTTGCCTTCACCGCCGGGTACCTTTTTCTGAGACGTAGATCCGTACACGTCCGTTTCGTCCGATTTAGATTTTGTACCGAACACAAATCATAATAATCTATAGTAGTTGGTGTCACAATTCTAAAAGAGTTACCTTGTCTGATATTCTAGAATTCGATATGAGTAATGGCTATTATCCCTTGCTTTTGTTGATTGAGAGGTGCAAACATCAGGGAGGAAAGCGTCTTGTACATGTCGGATTACATTTTTACTATGTTCATAATGCACATAGGTAGGCTTAAAATATGTCTTGATCAGGATAATTATGAAAGGTCTCTTTCAGTTTTAGTCCTTCGTGGGCATTTCCGGACAGTCTGTTATGTTCGGTGATTAAGCAGTATGATCAATCTTATCGGTGGATCATTCGTTGTCGTTGAATGCGTCAGCGATTACTTCGACTTCAACTGGTAGTACATCGGATATCATTCGTAATCTATATGTCTACATAACAATAGGTCTACAGATTATGAGCTCAGTGCACGAAAGCTAACCCTTCGCAAAGACACCAGGTATAAAGATTTCTTGTTGCATTCATGCAATAAAATACACAGTTTTTACCGAATATCAGCGACTTGTCCTTTTCTTGATACCGGAATCCGGTAGGCACCCGACACTAATTAGGTTAATCAATTTCTTATCCATAGTTTAAGGATTATTAGAAGCTCCCTCTTGGGCAACCTCTGAGAACTATACGAAGCTTAAAAACAGAGCACACCGCCTATACTGTGTCAGCAATTATAGCAGCGTTGACAATTTTCCCCAGATTGTGGTAGAAAGATTGTAGAATGGGCACTAATGAGAAGAATGATCTGGGTAAATTGTCAATATATCTTTGAGTTCTCTTCTAGCTCTTATGAATGGGGGTTCTGGGGGAAAGGCAGTAGATTGAATCAGCTAAGGTCTTTACAACGAGAGTATGCCTACATCTCCCTACACAATACAAAATCGTTTTCAGCAGAAATTCGAAAGACATATCTGCACCAGATGTTAAGATGACCCGTCAGAGTGAGTCTGAAGATGACATATTCCGAGGTAATGAGTTCCTGTGGTCCTCTTGCGATCAACAACAGAAGGATTAATATATAGACCATATATGCCACTGGGATGTCCTGATACACAAAGGTACTCTCCTAATAAACATGTTTGTTCCGACCAGGATCTATAATTTCATATAATCTTCTATAAATTAGAAGCAATTTTCTAATTTTATTTCTTTTCTTTTGCTAAATTATTTAAACTGAAATCTAATTTCTTTTTCTTTCTTTTTTATCCATCTCTTTGGTCAGCATCAACATTGAAGACATGAATAGTGTCTTACTGAGAAGTCTTAGGCCCGGCGTCCACCTACTATGATACAATCGTAGACCTCCCGATATGGCACCGATACAAAATGTCAAAATCGGTGCCATATCGGGAAGCTGCAAAATCGTAGACATATGTCTAGACTTGCCAGTCCACCACGCATTGTATGGGGTTTTTATCGGTGTCTAATCGCAGAAACGTGGTCAACTGCCCCGATATTAGGTGACCTTCCGACGCGATTTTGATTTTTCATCGGGAGTTGCATCGTAGACCATATCGGTGCCATATCGTAGTAGGTGGACGCCGGGCCTTAGTTTCTAATTTCTACCATTCTGGATATGGAAAGAGGGAAGCAAGTTTGCCAACAACTGACGGAGTTCTGAAATTTCCTACATACTGACAACAATATTAGTGTAGCAGTTACTGTTTTTTTCCACATTAATCTCTCTTCAGGAAGGTTCTTTTGAATACCCTACTACCAGTTTGAGAAAGCATTCCTTTTGCCTGTTTGACAACCCTCTGCTTCAGACACTCACCTAGAATGCAAATCACCATCAGAAAATGTCAAAGTCTGATTTTTAGCATGCAATGAAGGCTAAGACCTGACGCAGATTCACGGTAAATCCAGTGGAACAGGCAAATGCCAAAGCCCCTGGAGGTCCATTTTTAAATTTTTAGCGTCCGGTTTTTTATTTTAATTGTGATTTTATCGGAAGAAGTTATTCATTTTCATGCATCATTCAGTTGGATCTTCTTTTATTTCACACGTGTATTTAATATAAGCAATAACATTGTTTTAAGGATATTTTTTCATCTTTACATTTGTAGTCTCGCTAGCTTACTACTAACCAATATCACACTTCCAAATCAAATTGTCGAGCCTTTCCACTCTCCGGCTCGCGGAAAACTCTGTGGCACGTGCCATGCTAAGGCTATTGTAGCACCATCTATTAGTGAAGCCTTTCAACCACAATGTGGGCGTATTGTGGGCGATGATAGAGGGGTCCGATGGCCGTGTGTATAGGACTTCAATCGTGGGGCGTTAGTCCCACTTTGTATGTTTAATATAGTGCCTCGCTGAGTGGCGCCAGCCCCTCAATCTCCACGTGGCATAAGACTGTGGTCAACAGCCGCTTCAGGGCTCCACAATAAATCTGTTCATCTATACTTCATGAATGAAAGGCACACCGCGTGTGAATAGGAGGAATTTTGAATGAATTGAGTTGGATTCCCTGCGATTATTTGTGATTGTAAATGAGTGCAAGTCAGAGGGAGCGGCGGCAATCTAGTTGCTAATTCATGGAGAGGTTGTAGTACCAGGCAATGACAACAATCTATGGATGGTTATCATTAGTCACTCAGAGAAACATTTCGAAACTGCTTTCATGAAGTCTCTGTAATAAATATACCTTCAATATCTATAAAGGTGTTCTGTGTATATCTTATTGTCATTATAATTGATTTATTGCGTGTTTATCCGTAGAATGATTTAAGTTGTTGTAACCAATAAAGCACCATAGTCCTCCACCAAAATAATGAGAATAGTGTCTGGCTTGGATTTATTGCACCGGAAAGTTCCGCATTAAAAAGACCATAGTTGAAAAACTCAAATTACAATATTTAGTTTAATGGAGGGACCAGCTATTAAAAGCAATGTAGAGAGATTCTCGTGAAAAATCGGTAATTCCAATTTCCATCCAAATTACCCAAACCACGATCATTGGTATCCAAGCACGTCATTATCCATCAGAATTCAATAACACCACATACCTGTTGCATGAATCTTATTGTTATGTACCGCTGCTCCACTTGTCGTAGTAATAATACCTTGCATCAAAGATCAAATTTTCCCAATCCGAAATCTTGAAATCTATATAACCCATGTTGAAAATCCACCTTTCCTTCATATCATCTTATTAGAAAATTCAATAGAGAGAGAGAGACTGGATACATGAAATCCGTTTTCATTGGATAAAACAGTTGCATAGCAACAATATCAGTAACTATACAAATCTGCCTTGTAATTCTTGTCAGCAATGACCTGTCGATGGCTCACATATTCTAGGTGATATTTATTCAACCTTTGATATTCTGAAGTACTATAATACCGAATGTGCCTAAGATGTATGGCATACATGGCCACTAGAATGTCCAAAAATAACAGCCTCCCCCTACGTAATCGAACTGTACTTTTGGCCACTTCAGGTCGTAATATATACACCTAACACCAAAGATTGCTTTTTTCTATAATCCTCCATCAATATTACTACGTCTAAGAGGCCCCTACTATCGGAGAATAAGCTGGTCTAAGGCCTGGTGTCCCCCTACTACGATATGGCTCCGATATGGTTTATGATGCACCTCCCGATAAAAAATCAAAATCGCGTCGGAAGGTCACCTAATATCGGAGCAGTTGACCACGTCTCTACGATTAGACACCGAAAAAAACCCATACAATGCGTGGTGGATTGGCATGTCTAGACATATGTCCACGATTTTGCACCTTTCCGATATGGCACCGATATTAACTTTTTGTATCGGAGCCATATCGGTTGGTCTAAATTTCTATCGTAGTAGTTGGACGCCGGACCTTAGACTAAATGAAGGAACTCATCGAGATTTTAGAGAAAGGACCTACAATGGTATTATCAGAGTTTGCGTGAATCTATCACATCTTGGCCTCTATAGATACTGTTGCAAAGCCAACGCTGACAATGCAGTAAGGAAACAGGTAACCAGATCACAGTCTCAGGGCCCATTAGACACCCATGTAGTACGATATAAGGAGGATATGTGTCATACGATCGCGTCATTTGCTTCAGGTTACACGTCAGTGGAGACACAAAGCGTGGGACAATTAGACCCTCTGTGAGTATCGTGTTTACAGCCATGTCCTTAGTTCCCGTAATGATGATGTTTTAGGGCTGGGTAATGGTAGTGATACGCATTAGGGCTACTGTGCTCTCATGATCATGTGTCCTGTTAGTGTCAGATAATGGACATGGATAGTGTGGATAGTGTGGATAATGGAATCTGTTCCGTGTTGTTTTGTGTCGAATTTCACCGATTTCGAAGAACTAGGTGAGTATTTCCGACAAAAATAACAAGGAATAGATGCAATTCAGACACACTATGTTTCCCTATTACCATATACCTGGAAATCATCAAAAATCCCATGCTACTACTCACATTATTATTGTTTCAACGAGTCACATGTTACGGAGAGTAGTATAATCTACAGTTTGTCACACTGTAACGAATGTAATCCTACAGTTGGCCAGTAAGTGGGAAACATTTGCACAAAGGTATATATTATAATAATAGGTTATGTCTGACCAAACATCAAATGGATGGGCTGCTTTGTTACCTTCATATTTGTATTACCTTCACGCGTATGATGATGACACGTAGCTTTCCACTTCGCGAATGGGCGCGCTTTATAGCTGGGTTATATCTCTGAGAGTGGCATTATGACACTGTAGTTATACAGCTTCTGATGACAGTGTATTCTGTAAGTGTCTGATCATCACATGCCCGACTTAGATTAAACATGTAGCAAGTATGATATAAGCCTAGCACAATACGATATTTCGTCAATAAACACCAGCACATTTATTTAGTTGTTTATTTGCCTTGATGTGCAATTTCTGTCCGGAAGGGCGTATGGAGAACAGGATAGGCCACATTTAGTACTCTTATGTTAACAATAAAGCTGCTTTAAAGCTATGTAACAGCACTGAGAGACACATCGTGTCCGTATATAGGTGTTAAGGTTTATGCATTCTAATAGTGTCAATTAGCCGGTAATCGGCATATATCAAACGGGGAAACGTAAATACTAAGCCAATAGAGTTATTTGTCCACTGAGATCCAGGGCCCTGTTTTTTAGTCACGACATCCTATATAGAAGACATCCTACAGCTGTCAGTGTACTATAGATAAGACATCTTTGAGGATCGGCCAACGATTGTCCCACAAGGACACTTAGGCTGCAGCCAGGTGTACTATAGACAATACATCCTTAGAGTCACATGGTTCAAAATGTCTTCCAAAGTGTCTTAGACCTAAGACATCTATGGACATGTCATACAGAATGCGCAACTTCACTGCCCATAAGAATTAAGCAATGAAATTTTGAAACTACTAAGGGATACATATAACCTATAATCGTACCAAATATGAAGAAGATCAGCCTCACCGTCCCGCCGTTATTCGCGTTTGAATTTCACCATAGCAAACGTCTGCTCTTGTGGCCAGTGTCTATCTCCCATGTCCCAGACCATCAGGGCATGCCTCTGCTAATTTATGCGGCGACCTTGACACAAGAGTACACTGGCCACCAGAGTAGACGTTTGCTTTGACGAAATTCAAACGCGAATAACGGCGGAACGGTGTGGCCAATCTTCTTCATATTTGGTACGATTATGGGCTATATGTATCCCTTACTCGTGTTAAAATTTCATCGCATGGGAGGCACGGAAGATCCTCTATATACACACAGTGAGGTTTGATAGAGCCTAAGACAATTCTATACTTGTCTTAGACAGGGATACTTTTAGCGGCGATCGAACGTCCCACGCTGAGACACTGTCTATAGCACACCAGCCATTTTGTATCTTCGTATTTTGCATCGCTAGTTCCAAGATTTATTAATCGAACTTTGTGTGACATTTTGAATGTGTGCAGACCTTTATTTCTCATCGGTCTAGTGATTAGGCAATAAATACAGCGGTTCTTTTACATACCGAGGGAAATGCGGTCACTTGCTGATACTTTCCTTCTCATTCGTATGTGATGATAGATAGGCATGTTCTTGATATGAGAGTGTAATTGATATAACGAATATTAAACCGGGTTAGCATGCTCCCAGTCAATGTTACAGGAGCATTCCGCCATGCATAGGAAATTAATCCATGTCTCGTATATTCCTACATTATTATTCACCCAACTCTGTATGGACATACCCGGTTCATACTGATATGTTGCATTCTCCGGTCTGCAGAAACGGCGGATACGGAAAAATAGTGCGTATGAAAAAATAGTGCATATTACTAAAATGAACAAAATCAGCCCCCCATCATTTGGATAAAGGTGGATAATAGATAAAATACTGACTGGTTTCAGTTGAAAGCGGGGTTTGTATGCTCTTCGGAGTTTGCCCTACGCAATATCTTTACCTTCATGCAGAATTGGTGTTACGAAACTGCTTTTATGGGAGAGTACTGATATGAGATTGATTCCATTGATAAAACTCAGGTTACTTCTGCCTGAATGTAGTTTCCCGCATTTTTCAATGGCAGTACTTTGTATAGCATTTTCTACTGCATCTTCAATTGTTCTAATCATTCTTACTTTAGTGGGATCGATAAGAACGATGTTTTAGTAAAGGGTCGACACGTAAGATATGTGAGCATGCGATGATCTTTTCTAACCATAACTATATGTTCACGAAAATCATACTGCTGGATCCAGAAAGAGCTGCATTGATTTCTATGACTTTTCGACCAGCGGTCTCGCAAAACTAGAGTTTGTTGATTCAGGCTTGAGCTGAACCATAGACCTCGATGACCTGGTGTTGATTTTGGCAAAGCAGTGGGAGACTATTGGTTTATCTTGTTGGTACCAGCTTGAGTTTCATGAACTGGGGTCATGGTTCCTTCCTACACCCCCTTTCCTTAACACGACCTAGTTTGACCTTTTCAGTGGATCTAGTTCAGGTACCAGCTGTGTGCACAGACAACCTGTTTCCGGTGGGTGGATAAGGACATTTAGACAGAAGGGGAAAGGCCAGACGTACCCGGCCCCTGTGTCAGTAAACAGGTGAATCCCGTGCCAGTAACCCACAGAGTTCGGCCAATGGGCGTGTGTCAATTGTGTCTCTGTGTCCATATATCCTTTTGATTAGCACCTAATGGAGAGACATAAATATTGTCACCTCTGCTCAGATACAGAATCCTTTGATCATCGGCTTTAAAGGAAACATATTTAGCCATCTCTACTTTAAAAGAAAACTTTACTGAGATCCGTACTTATATGGTTGTCTTTCGTCCAAAAGACGGAAGCCGGTTCCATAACACGTGACCCAGATCTAACGCGTTCTCACCTCATCCTACTCTACACTTCACTTGCAGCTTCCTTTGCAGCGCTGCTTGGCTGGAGGTCCATCTGGCCTATCATATATTACACCCAACCGGTTGATAGGATGTTTATCAGAGGGTAAGAAATAAAACCCGTTGCAACGCACATCAAGGCCATGTTTGATCACGGTAAATCAGAAATCTAGCATATGGTAAGATAATATCAACAAGAAAGCATAACTAGCAGATAACGAATGAAAATAGGTCAAACGTCCTAGGCGAATTCTATTTTACCTATTAGTTTATACTTATGACCATATCATCTACGTGTACCACCCGCTTCTACCCATTTTTACCTGTACGTTACTAGGTGCCACTACGTGACTATGTAAAATTAGCCTGTTGTCAGGCACTAATCTGTAAATATCAAGAGTTAAATGATTGGGTAAAACTGCAAATCAACTCATAGGATAATTTCCATATAAATAATTAAGATAACGACTCAACTAAGATTTATTAATATATTATGCCCCGAATTGTGGAATATTTAAATGGAATTCTGTATGATAAAGATGCATAAATAACAGAAGTTGGGAAATGGAAACCCCTAGTAAAAGTATCAAGTGGAAAATTGACTCAAACAATAACTTCTATATGAATAACTAAGAAAACAATACAATCTAAAAATGCTCGATATACTGTAAGCTTACATAACAAGGAGCAAATGAATATCTGTCATAGACGGAATAACGCTGGTCGTTAAAGGGTTAAGGTATTACGGCCGATCAGCCCGTTCAAGCTACCTCGTCCGTGCGGGGGTAGGCGGCGAGTAGCCGACGGGGGAGCCCCAGCTGGCCCATACCGCTGTCAACGGTAACAATCCGAGTCCCCGATGGGTTTACAGCCCTCGGCGTGGGAATATATCCGAGTTCTCAGCCTGGAGAACGCCAGCAGTCACTTAACACCTTCTCTACCAGTGCCAATGCGGATAAACAGCCCTCAGCATGGGTATATGAAGATGAACCTCCTCCTGTGACTTGAAATTTATGTAAAGGTTGTAGGTTCACTTATATAAAGACATGTGATGTTGCAGATACTATAACATTGTATTGTTAAATATAATTAACAAAAAGAGCTTGACTCATTTCGAAAAGAAATTGCTATTTTTAGGTATTTATAAATCGAAAAAGGCTGATTGTCTTTGTACATGAAAACACATCTCAATTGGTGATATGGGTAATTTTGGCTGAATAACTTATCTAATACTTTGGGTGTTTTTTTCTTAATCATATTTTCACATTTGGTTTCCTCTACAATATATGTTACCCCTCCACAAATCTATGAACAACTTCGTCTCATAATACCACTCTTCAACTGAATATGATGAAGCCTAGATACTATGGTATTATTGGACTATGATTTGATTGTATGACACTTCAATTGTGCCAGGTGGCCTTTGAACACGAAAGCGATATTCACTATCTACCCACAGGCCGTCGCTATTTACATCTATAACAAATGTAGTCTATAAATACCGCTTGTAACTCCGAGTTTAAGGTGGCGTCAACTGTGTACGAGGTATAGATCGACTAGACCCGGCGCGGGGGGCATTGATTATTTCACACTGAGTTACCGTACCTTAGAAGGATCTCTTTAATCATACATGACGACACTGGGCCGAGCCGGGCCGAGTCTGCTCTACCCGTGCTGTTTGTAGTAAGTAGTACATAGAAAGTACCGTCTGGAGAGGGATATCAACTGCCCGTTTCCACAGTCATGCCGTTTTTGTTTAGAACATATTCCCTATTGTAATAAATGCGGTGATATTTTGCATTTTTGAATTACGTGTTGAGCGATTTGGTGATTGATAAATCTCGGTTTTTAATGTGTCTGAAAGGTTACGAACCATCCAAAAATTTGTCAACGTATCCGGTGAGTCTTGCAGTTCTGTTGGCCATTCTCTAGCGTTTTTCATTCTCCCAGTTTTTTTACCGAATTTTAACAACTCAGATCTATTCTATGAGTCGCAAGAGATGTTTGCACAGACCTTGTAAGAGTAGATTATTGTGATGTTGTTCTTCTCTGCTTTTATCCCGTTGTTATTGCCATCCTCTTGGCTAGGTTTGCCTAACCAAGAAACCTCAGATCTGTTTTGAAACGTCAAACATGTTCAAACTGTTAACTGGACTCTTCATTCCTACCTTGTCTGGAAAGAATGTGCCTCAAGACCAGACAATACCAGACTAATACAAGCTCATGCAGATTTGTCAATTGGGGGCTGGTCCCATGGGTTTTAGAGTCAGATTTTGTGCCTATTTGAAGATGACATGTGTCTCTGGGTTCAATAACCGGGAAATATATATACGCCTCTGCATACCTTTGAATGAAAAACAAATTATTACATATCTCGGATCAAAGGTTGATAATCTTTAACATTTCTATGATACGGTATGTGAAATTGATCAGACAAACTCTTACATACGAAATTATATATATGTTTTCCAGTGAAAGGTCTAAGTATTATTTCCCCTAACAGTCTTGAAATGGCGATTCTTTGGTTTATCAGTGTACGAATCCACCAACACCTAGTAGCTATAGATATGTGTAAACGCCCCCTCACATAGATATGCAAACATATTATATCATGTTACATGACGTCTGTTCGAAAATCGATAGGTTTCAGATTCATTGCTTTCCGAACGTGCCCGCTCGGGATGTCCGCGGCGAGTGTCCGCGTCTAAGGCGCCAGGAACCCTGATCAATAAAGCGTCCCCTCGGCGTCCCCGCCTCAGATCCAGTGCGCACTCTACTGGGAGGGCTGATAATTATTTTCCCCACAATCAAATTCACGCAGACTGCATACAGGTCGTATGAGAAAGTCACCAATACTGCCATATCGTGGAGCGAAGTAGTACAGGGTGGACAGCAGTGGATGTATAATGTCTCCGCGTTCACCTAATCAGCGTTGGCTGCTGACACATTTAATGGTTGCGATTCAGGCAAAACTCACTTACAGCTGGTGTGCAATTCTAAAGCATCTAAGGATTGGTATAGTGGAACTGACTAAGATATAGAGAAACGATTCTCAATTCTATTGCGATGTATAGCATTGCAATATTGCCACTTGATGTTTTCCTGTAGTAAAACTGTATGTCTACTCGGGGATTTCCCCTATCTATTGACAATAGCGTCGCTTGGCGGTAGCTACACTGACGATGTTTCATAGTGTTAGACCTGCATGTGAGGATGCTCTGTAATGTGTATTTGTGCGTTGAGGGCTGGCATATAAGTGGCCTGATAACATGCCATATACTCCTGGCGGTTGATGGGTAACAGTGGTAAGCACTGGTATTATGTGAGGTGTTCTTTACTGCTCTGTACCGCTCCAAACGAGACTGTTTATGGAGCAGATTAGGGGACATCATATGTGAGACAATCCGGAAATGTTTTCACTAAATTCTATGATTACATATGACATTTATGTTATTTTGATCCTGTTCAGACTGGGTATGTTTTCATTTTCTAGTCAAGCAGGATCGTATAATAGCATTATACAACAAAAGAAGTAAACGCTTTTTTTCTAGCCTTGGTAAGTAACGCTGTTTTAAGTGCTGTGCCATTCCTGATATTATCCTGTATGGCATTGTGTTGTTTTCAATGTTTTCTTTCCTTTTCACTGTTCTTCCCTTTTTTATTGTTGTCTAAGGAGTAGACTAATGACTGGCCATAAATAGTATAATGGAGATGAACAAAATAACAAAAACTGAAAATATATTTAAACATGCCAAATCTTGTATAGCCCGATCTACTTTCATAATACTATCTAACATTTCCTGATGGTAAATGGTGCTGCATCATAGGATTACAAATGGTGCTATCCCTTGCGTCGAGAAAAACTACTTAATTGTTGAAATAACCATTTCGTTAATGGCGCTACCATCTGGCGTCACTAAATCATCAATAGTGTCACTATCAGGTATCACTAGAACGACGACGCTTTCTCATCGCCTTACCAGACCACTTATACCACCTTCCCCTATCAATTAATGGCTGATGGCACTACTCGTGTTATCGTTTTGCATACATTCTAACCTTTCTACATCGCCAGATCGATCTTTGTGGTATTTTCTGTATCACCACGCCACTTATGGCCTGCAGCACCTTTCACTGAATACCATTAGCCATCAAAAGGTGTACATATACTAACACCATGCTAGACTCGGGTAGCAGATATCGTGTTGTAATGGTGGCACTAGTGCTGGAGCCCGGTGTTTGCCTTTACCTGAGCTGCCCTTTAATACTCCCTCCCTCACTAGGCCACGTATCCTCTAGCATTGAATGCCAACCCTTTCTTCAAACAGAGAAAAATAACTTTTGTCTCTTTGATAAAGTGAAAGGTGAGGGAGTGCAATGTGATGGGCGTAAGCACTGACACCGGGAGTGACTCCAATCTTAGATCTGAGGACAAAAGACAAGCCTGTGTATACTAAAGATCTCTCGTCCTCGTATTTCATTTAATGATAACGTCCCAAATCAGTAGTTAATGCTGTTGTGTTGTAAGCTGTGTGATGAACTACCGGAGAACCTTAATAAAATGGCATATCTTTGTGCGCCGACTCAATCTCCCAACGGATTCCTCACTCTTATTCCGGGTTAGGATATATGTAATCTACGTGGGGGGAAAAAGTGGCTCTAGATGGTGACCTGCAAACCCTCTTATTATTGAGTGATTAATTTCATGATAGAAAAATAAATACCGTTTTAAAAATAACTCCACCCGATTTAAGATTGTCGACGAGTAGAGAATTACATGTGCAAGCAAATGATAATTTTATATCAAACACAGTCAACGGTGTCACTGCGGTGCTAGTGATTGATTGTCTACCTCTACTGGACAGTTCATTAATTCACAAGTCACGTTCTTTCATCAAATATTGGCCTGGGGAACTCTGAATAGCTCTGGGCAAGTCACGGAAAAGTGTTCTGCAGAATGATCAGGAGTAACTTTACGATCTGCTGCCGTAGAAGGAACCATGAATCATAACGTTCGTCTCCCATATTAATGCATAAAAATATTCAACATTTTACAGTAAAGATACATGTGCACATGCTCTATGTTATACCGGTATCTAATTTTGAAAGACTAATATCAATATTAGACAAAATATAGTGCGAGGTTTAAATGCCACGATCCTGATATATACCAGTATTCATCTCTGGTTTAACCCGTGCAGTGGTTCTAGGAAATAGAAATACCCTGCAGGCATTTGCAAATATCGATATTTGCCCTATAGCATCCTTGACAGGCCGGCTCTAGTCTGTGTATTGGGTCGAATATGCTTGGCGTGGTAGTATGGCTATGCATACCGTCAAACGGAATCAAGTATACGCTTACAGTGTATATATGCCACATATGGCAAGCAAATAATGCAATATCAAGGTTTCCAGCCTCTTTAGTTCTCCATCACTTTTGTAGGTAATGATAGCCTTGGCATATGATCACATATGCGTTTGCACAATGATTATGAGAAGTCCACAATGCTATCCATTATCCTAGCCACATGGATCTCTGAAATCTTTCAGTGTGTCGTCGCAGCTGAAGCTGAGTAATGCAGATGGAGTAAATGCATTTAGGTGTGGGCGTTTATAATTGCGTTGTGACACTGTCAACTGTCAAGCCGTGTCATAGGCTATAAACCACTACCTTCCAAACTCTTTGTCACTGTAAGTTCCAAGGATGAATTCGACATCTAAGAAACAACTAAGAAGTTTCGTCCTCTAAGCAAACGCCTTCACAGGACGGCTGAGTCCACACAATTCTCTGTGCAGAGCAATTCAGAACTGCTCAAGGATTCTCTGAGCTAAAGGCTTTTACGGTATATGCAGTCGACGACAAGTCTTACGAAACGAAAAGGGTGTATAGGTAACAGTATCACGGAGAGGTTCTTCGTTTTAACCTTCCCGTGAGATTTGCTTTCAATATATACAATGTATCTATCAGCTATAAGTCTGTATCATCTTTTCCCTCTCAATATACGCGTATATATATATATATATATATATATATATATATATATATAGGTATAAATATATGCATCATTATTGGAAATAGACGGCCAAGAACACGACTGAGATTGGAAATAGTAATAAAATCAATAGCGGCCAAACAAACAACGATATATAGGTGGATAGTGACTAACATACAGACGCCGAGACACTTTGCAAGCATTATCCTAGATATTCGATCTTGGTAACAACAGCCCATAGTATTGATGCCTTCATCTGTACGCGTGAATGCGCGCGCAGCTACCACAGGGGTGGGGCCTGTTCCCCGAGCACCCAGCGCCATCACCCGCCGAGTGCAAACACTAGCGATCAGCCCTGTCTGGGTTTCACCAAGCTGTATCGACGGAATCTGTGTACACAGGCAAAGCCATCAGGTAAGCAAGATCTCATAATGGTTTCCGATCCACTATTCTATGGCTTCTATACAATACCAGCATAATGGCTATTTAGTCGACCATGGTCTCATTGCATATTGGCCTCTGGAGATTCCTATGTAGATGTTGGATATTCACAAGAATAGCCTCATGGATATGCAGCAGGATATATCTAGTCATATTGCATGACCATAGGGCCAGCATCATATCTAACTATCTGCAGGTCTTAGGTAATGATGATGTCAATCTTATTTCATCGCCTGCAGTTTTATTGCATACCAATATTCTCAATGTGTTATCTGAAGTATACCGCACCTGCCTGTAAGCATGTGTTACAATCTCGGATTAACTTGCATAGCGAGGTATCTATAGAACTTCCTCAGTAACTATTTTCCCATGTACCCTTATATTTACTTGTATTAGTGGCCGTCAGAATTACCTATTTGTGGATCATTCAATAAGTATCATGAACATTCAGCGAATGATAGTCTGAATCTGCCCTGGTCGTACTAATGATATATAAATCCATGACGCATGTAAAAAAAAGAAAAGGATTGTGATAATTCATCTCGTCCTTTTCATGTCACTTATATTAACATGATCCGTAAATATCCTACCAAAATAACAGGATTATGGCCTTGTGTGGAATAATCGTATTGTATGCATGATTAAACAGTATATAGATGTTCATCGAGCTGTGTTGTACATGATACCCGGCAACGGAGGATCCTCCACACTGGCTTCCTATTAATTGAACTACTTATGGACTTCTTGCATGACACTACTATCACCAGGATACCTAAGTAAACTTACTCCCTCTTTGTTAATCTCTACAGATCCGTGTATATATCCGTGCGGGTGGTACTGCGTGGCGACGCAAATGGCCTGTTTTCCGATCATGCAATGTAAGCAATATTCCTCCTTGACAGCCTCAGTGGACTACAGTGGATCTACTCACGCGGACTTCCGCCTGAGTATATCTGTACATTTACTGTATCACAGGCCTTTTGGGCCTAATGTAAAAATGTGCTTCATGAATCCAAACTACTTATCCCACAACGACCTATATATATATGAATGGATATATATATAAATCCAAGTCTGTCCAAGTCTACTTGCTCTTCATTCTAACATCTAGAGAACCATCCCATCTATCCCCACTACCCACCACTTTTTATATCTTTATCAGAATCACACCTCTGGGGATGGTCTATGGTACACTTTCCCAGAGGTACCTTCTCCTCTCCTTTCCTACTCCCTCCTGACTGAATCGTTATAAGTGCAGAACGGTAGCCCCTCCACTACTTATAGTCACTGGCATTCGTGTATAACTGTGTATTCTGACTTCTCTTTAAATGTATGTATTTTCTCTACAAAGCCTTATACTACAGTAATCATTAAAGGAACCCACGCCCAACTAAAATCCCTCCCAGGAGGATAGCCTTTAAGATTCATGAAATTGTACAGAATTGGTTCTGATATAATTGATCCTGCCTCATTCCATGTCAACCCATTTCCAACGAGACGGAGTCTCAAAATACACTGTGGGTTTTGATGTTTGTCCTGGCTCGCCAAGCTAAAGCAATGATCTGCGTGGTCAAGATCCTTCCCCGCCTATTGCTCTCTATGGTTTACTTCAAGTCGGCAATGTCAGAATTTTCAAGCAGCCGGTTTGAATTCATGGATGTCTAATCAGATTTTCTAACTTGAAAAAATAAACCGGGTGCCAGTGGATGGTATTCGGATGGCCTCATGGTGATATACTGATCTCAACCTATGATTCAATTACCACTACTAGGCCCCTTTACATCTGACATGAGGTACTCCAAATATCAATCAGTGCTGAGAGTACATGTTGGGGCCATACATTTAATATTTGAGAGGCGTAGGTGTTAGCAGTAAGGTCAGTTTTAGTTTTAGAACTCTCCCACGACCATGCCTCACCATTCTGCACTGTCGGCAACAACTCAGATTCTCCCCGGCCACCCCTGTCGAACTCTACACCAACATGGCCTAACCTTATTAAGTCTCGGCCTGATGGGATCAAGGGTGGGGAAGGGAGGGCTTCATCGGCAAATGTAATCCCTGGCCTAATTGAGTCGGGGAGATTCCAAGGAAGTGGCTCACGTACTATGAAGGTATTTGTAAGGCGCCAGGGTGTAGTGAAGAGGGGTGGACAACTGACCTTGGGACACAGGCCTAAGGGACCACAGGAACAGGTTCACGGATCTCGTATTTCACTAACTGAAGTAGAAATATCTACTTCCCTATTAGATAACAAGGCGTTTTAAAGTAAATTAGCATGTTACCTAAAGAAATAACATATGTTATTTCTAGCACCATAGTTGAATCTATAAAACTGCAAAGCTTCACTTCTATACCTGTGTCATTAACCCCACCATCGTCCTGATCCTTAGTCCCGATTCTGCCTGTCTTCCTTCTCAGATGTCGACCCTTTTTATGAATGGGTATGACAGGTCAAGGGCAAAGTTGAAAGCCTCGTCGAAACTAAAGGACCACCTCAGGCACTTCCCTGACAGATAAATGGAGGACGGTACAGGACATCATGGACTTGGCAATCCCATCATGACTTCACGTCAGTGCTGACGGCTGCCTGGTCTTGTCAAGGACATCCCGTACAGATGACAGCTGAATTGTCGTCTGCTTTTTCTGAACAGACAAAAGTCTCTGTAATACTCGTCTGCTTATCGGATGTTACGAAGGGAACATAAGCCGATATTTTTTCCGGAGATCCAATCCTAGTTTTCAATTATAGGAGAGACTACAGATAATTGATAAAGGCAGAGGCGAGATGTCCAGTACTTTATCCTACCCCTAATATAAAACTCCATAGGCTTAACATTAGCGGACTGTATTTGGTCTACGGTGCAGGAAAATGAAATTTATTGCTCTAGTGGGATACAGTTGTCAAATGACGTCATTTGAAAAGCAACCAATGATTATCATTAATTATCGGTGAGTTTTATGTGATTTCTTAATTTGCTGAAGTAATTTAGACGGGGTAGGATAAATTCTAAACCAAATTCAAGTTAGTCGTGTTGTTTATCGCACCCTGGCAAAGTCGCGTATCACTGCACTCAGCTTCGCCTCGCGCAGTAATATGCGACTTTGCCGTCGTGTGATAAACAAGAACACGACTAACTCTCGTTTGGTTTTCTCCTAAGTATTTATGCTATCAGTTAACTAAGGTAAACATTTATGAAATTAAATTCTGTTTTGAAATTATCTAAGGTTGGCTTTATTGTAATACGACCACCTTGGTCATTGAGCGAGTACCACACGCCCATATACTCTGCTAAAGGTTAGAGTGATCACATAGACCTTGAGCTTGCTAGAAAAAATTAACCCTTCACCATCTGAGTGGTAAGACTGCAATATTGTGAAAGAAGTGATGGTATGATTGAAATATTTGGACTCCACAAAGGCAGTTGTAGAAATGGTAAGTTGACTGGGTGCCAAGTTGGTTGCAAAAAATGACCCACAGACTGATCATAACCCAGACTATTTAATTGATATGTATTAATAATTCTACGCTCATTTATTATTGATCGACATAGCATTTGCTCCTAGCTATTATAGATCTGTGTGCAAATGTCTTACGCTTACTTGCCAGCTGTACGAATTCCGTTCGTTGCAATGTAACAAACTATAAATAATACTACCCTCTCTGCCATGTGACATGTTTTTAATAATTTTTTAATGATTTCCAGGTACATGATAATAAGGAGACATTGTGAGTGTCTATAAATTATATCTGTTCCTTGTTGTTTTGGTCGGAAATATTCACCTTGTTCTCCGAAGTCGTTGAATACTTCCAACACAAAAATAAGATGAAACAGATTCCATTCAGGAAAAACTAACCATGTGTCCCTATAATCCTTTATCCAGGAAAGACTGGCTTAGACGGAGGCATGATTAGGCAATAAATTTAGACCGCACACATAACAAGCAGGGACTCACCTGCAGATCGTGATAGGACAGGCGGAGATACTTCCAAAGGATACATAATTCCAAAGGATATTTCCCTTTTATGTTTCATGTTTTATATTTATAATTATGACATTAGTGCTTTATACCGGGGACACACCAAGCGAGTCAAGGCGGCGATCTCTAGAATCGCCAATACAAAATAGCATATATATGTGAGATATGATTTCATAGGAATATCTCTCACGGATAGTTTAGCATATTACAACCAATTATTAGATGAAATATGAAATAATAGCTCACAAATAGACCATTTTGTGTTGGCGATTCCGGAAATCGCTGCGTTTCTCGCTTGGTGTGTCCCCGGATCTATGTCGGAGACACACCAAGCGAGAAACGCAGCGATTTCAGGAAATCGCCAACACAAAATGAGGTGTATGTAATACCAGGGACACACCAAGCAAGTGAAGGCAGCGATCTCTGGAATCGCCAACAGAAATTGGCGTGTATGTGAGATATCAAATTATAGGCAGGAGATATTCCTATGAAATAATATCTCACATACACGCCATTTGCGTTGGCGATTCCAGAGATCGCTGCCTTCACTCGCTTGGTGTGTCCCCGGTATTAGCGATTCTGGAGATTGCTGCCGTTTCTCGCCTGGTGTGTCCCCGGCTTTAGATCTCATAATATCCGATACGAACGTAAAGCTGGAGACACACCAAGCGAGTAATGCAGCTATTTCCGGAATCGCCAACACAAAATGGACAATATATGACCTAAAATTTCATATTTCACCTGGCTATTGCTTCAGAAATGCTAAATCATTTTGTAGAAGTGTATTCTAGGTTTCCGCTTGGAGGCGGAACCACTTACCGGCAAGGGATAGGACCTTGAGGTTCTTCATAGTGTAGAGATGTTGCAGACCGAAGTCCCGCAGCTGCGTACACCAGCGTAGGAAGAGCCGTGTTAGCGACGTCATCGTAGACAGGTACCCCACCCCGATGTCTGTAATGTGTGAACACCTGGTGGAAAACAAAAGGCGGGGTGAGGTTAGGAATCCACACTTAAAGACACTGCTTAATTGGTAATGACTATTCGATATATATATATATATATATATATATATATATATATATATATATATATATATATATATATTATAGAGGAAACCCATGAAAGTTTGGGGTCTGAGCTCGTATCCCATCGAGTTTGAATCACTTAGTAATTCACAAGGCGAAGCCACGTGAATTGCTATGTGATTCAAATGAGATGGGATCGAGCTCTGACCCTAAACTTGAATGGGTTTCTGAATTTATCTCACCCTTAATATTGACTAATGGACTAACATTTGTGACATTATCCCCCATTGGATATTTTTCCTAAATATCTAATGGGTGTTAGATACGAGTTCCCAATGTTAAGTCTATGGAGAAAAAATATCTGGGGTGAGATAAATATGTATATATTATATATAGATAAATTGTATATATCTATATATATATATATATAGATAGGTTATCATTCGTTTACAATTCCAGAAGTACACATTACTGCTTCATAACCCATCCTCAGATATATATATATATATATATATATATATATATATATATATATATAGTTTACGTTTCCGCATTTTTAGATAATACTCGATGGATCATTGTATTATTCCCATTAAGTTTATCAGAGGGTAGTTGCCCCATATCATTTTAATACTGTTAAGATCATACACTTGTCCCCGTAGTAGTTGCCAGTAGGTGCTGTAGAAACTATGGTTAAACAAAATGGCAGAGCTTTGACTACTTGGCCCTATCTCCGGTCTCAGTAATTGGTCTCCTGTGTGTATTCACTGGTGAATGGGGCTGGTGGGGAACCACATATCGTAGAGAGAACAAGGCATGTATGGGGTAGGAGTTGGACAGCGAGAAGTCCGAGTTCATAATCAATGTATAGAAATGGCCCACGCAGAAAACATAAAGTTCTATAATCAATCTTTTTTACAATGATTGTGATCTTATGATATCTATGTAGGAACTTGTGTATTATCTTTAAGATTATCGCTGAAATAAAACGCTTATTCGAGTGTGTTAATTTACCTGAAAGTCAAGCAAACACCAAATCTGTCTGCACTGCTCATGTAACTTAAATCTGTCTTAAATCTGCACAGTCACTTAAATCTGCGCAGTAGCGCTGTCTCAACGTGGCACTGTTAAACTAAAGGATGGTGACCACGAGTATTTAAAAGTATTAGCTACTATTGGATGTAAATTTCAAAAGTAATTTACAAATTAGAGAAAAATACACATCCTGTGCGCTAGACTTTTGTGAAATATATTATCGGATACACAGTTCCTCATAGGTTTGTTTATAAAGACAATACAGGGACGGGTCTCTACTTTGGACTGCTATTGTGCATAGGGACATACTCTCCTGCAAAATTATTCGCCTCAGAAAATAATGCAATGTGCAACTCGGTATGAATTGATAAAAATATCAGGAATTGATTTTGAAATATATCTATTTCCAAAATGCCCATTCATATGGCAATCATTATGTGCTGATTAACAATTGCCACCGGAGGAATCATCTCACGATGAAACCGGATGTCGGTACCCTTTTCAGGCTTATACCCAACGCCAACTAGTACATAACCCTATCAGACCATATGATACAAATACGCCAGTGAAATCGGAGAAAGAAATTTCAGAGCTCCAGTCTATATTTATAGTATTCTGATCATTTAACGCATGCCTAAAACCGGAAATGGGAAATAACAGGACAACTGCTACCCCTGATCATGTGAAAGGAGACGCAGATTAGTTTACAGTGGTGCATCGTAGATTAAGGCCCGGCGTCCACCTACTACGATAGAATCGTAGACCTCCCAATATGGCACCGATACAAAATGTCAAAATCGGTGCCATATCGGGAAGGTGCAAAATCGTAGACATATGTCTAGACAAGCCAATCCACCATGCGTTGTATGGGGTTTTTATTGGTGTCTAATCGCAGAAACGTGGTCAACTGCCCCGATATCAGGTAACCTTCCGACGCGATTTTGATTTTGTATTGGGAGGTGCATCGTAGACCATATCGGTGCCATATCGTAGTAGGTGGACGCCGGGCCTTATACATAGTGTGGGTTGGTTGGCAGACTAATCCTGGAGCTAGGCGGAAAGGTACAGAACTTAACGTGGGGTCTGGCTTGGTTTATTACAGAATATCCCGAGTTATAGTGATGGCGACACGGTTTCCGGCAAGGATGTAGGCAGCTTTTACTTTTTCATCGGGTAATATGATATAAGGGGAGGTGGAAAAGGAAGTAGGTATCAGAGACCCGTAATCTACTAAATCATCTTCTGCAGGGAGTAAGACAAAAACAATATACCCAACTCAAGCAGGCGGCAGGCAGGCGACCAAAGCGCTGCCTTAAAGAGGCAATGGTTGGGTTGGTATTGAACTGTCCTCGTTTAAGGACACTAAGGGCAGCACGTACCCGATAAAGCACCGCAACCACCAGTGCTGTGTGCGGTGCCCCTTCCCCGACGCCCCTTCCCAGCTCTCATGGGCTGATATATGCAGAGGAGGACGTGAGATGAGGGATGTTTGCTGATGGATGGGCAATAGGTCGACAGTAAGTGGGTGGGTGGTAAGTAGGCAATGGATGGGTAGTACGTGTGCAGTGAACGAAAGGTAATGGGGAAGTGGATGGTCCATAGATGGGCAGTGGGCAGTATGTGAATGATTTGTGAGTCGTAGGTAGGTTATAGGCGTTCAGTGACAGTGGGAGGACGGTGAGCTGACAGAGGCTGGGTGGTGAATTTGCAGGCAGATGGCAAAATGTCACAACGATCCAGAGCTAGACATCAAAGGAATCAGTAATAAGCACTGGGTCTGCATATAGTCAATAAGAGTTTCCTTCTGGCGACCCTCTACTTCCCCAACCCTACATTCCCACCGTACATCTTTTAACTCGTGCCCCAAGACCTTCTCTTTGCACCCGTATCCTAATGTCTCCCAAGCCTTTAACTTGGGTAGGTTTTTGGAGGGCTGGATAAAATTGTTCTTTTTTAACAGAAGAATATATATCACGATGAACTGATGTGTTCTATACGATCTAATGAGGCCAACGTTTGCTCTTACTTTCCGATCTTTCAATTTAATTGATAACCTTGATATCATGATTTGAGTTTCTACCCACTAGCAGAAGTAGTATATGGGAATGTAGGATGAAGTCGGGCTAAATACGAGTAGTATAGAAAAATGGTGATTTTATTCTGGGTCGCTATCACTGGCTCAAATTCGGAAATTAAAATTGAATTAATGCAACCCTCTGATCAATCAATTAATCTTCAAATAATAGAGATTTCAACGGCCTCGTTAAAGTTTGACACACACTGGGAGTGATAATCTATTTTATGAGTAAAACCACGTCACAGAAAGAGAATTTCATGGAAAACTGTTTCACGGTAAATCAGGTCTGATATTTCTAGAAGGTAGCAATGGATCACACAATTCATTATAAGCCTGTAATAGTTTAAGGGTCGGAGAGGGGTTATTCTAGTCTACACCAATAGATACTGCATTTCAATACACCATGTTTCCCTTCAAATGAAGACATCGAGCTTTTACGGCTAGATATAATCATTTTTCATGGTTGCTTTACCTGATGCACCTGCTGGGAACTTATGAACAATTGAGGTAAGATAATTGTCAAAGTAGACTTGTTATTGAGACAAAATGCAATCCTAATGAACAGAAAATGTAGAAATGTAGAACAGGTAAGTACCAGACTACGCTATAGGAAATAGTCCATTGAGAACCGCCTCACACACGTCCTTCAGGGTGGTAGTTTAGCACAGTCAGTAGCACAAAGGACTATGGATTCTAAAATGATTGACATTACTCCGTATAATAGATGTAAGCCGACAGCTCATAACAATGTTCTTTTTATCATATAAAGACAAAAGGACTGTTATGAATACTTTTATCTGATGCGGGTTTTTTTTATGTATGTGTTTGTTATTGATACATTACATGTATTCGTAATTACTACCTATATTGATTTGTGTGTGATTTTCGTTATGTACGTAGCCGTACGTATAAAACAACGTAATTCAAGAATGTCCATAGGATGAAGCAACTCGGATATTGTGTTATTCTAAGCTTCAGACAGCACTTCAAGAACTACTAAGAAATACCGCATAAAAAGGAATATGGGAAAATAAGCTCAAATGAGGAATTTTCCAGTTTGTATATAACTAGACAGGCGGAAAGTCCAGACGACATTGCGAGAGATAGGAAACTTTAGAGACCCAGACACGTGACAGAACGCCTGTTCCCGGGTGTCATAGACACGTCGCTGGTAGTCGTTACATCATTCTTCCAGCTACCCACTTGGCCTATTTACCGAGCAGATTTATGGAACAGCCCCGGAGCAGCTCACACACAATAGAAAACACGACCACGCCTCGCCTCTAAATCACATTGATTTGCAGCCCTCTCCCCGCCCGCTAACCCAACTCAATGCAGTTTTCATGTGTTTGAATCATGGCCAGTGGCAGAAGTGTCCATTGAAAACATGTTCCTCATTGCCGCGTCTTTCCAAGTGTCTCTGAATCATGATGGATGTGATCAGCGTCTCCGCTTCTTAGATCGGATCACGTGACTAATGGCGGCACTACTGAATGGCAGTTTCGATCGTTTGGGGAATAAAATAAGATACGTTGAGGTTCTCTATGCTTTACAAAAGGTTCAATAAAAGGAATCGTGGCAGTGGCGGTCTTAAAGGCAGACGACATTTGCAGAGTAGAATCTACCACGCAAAGTAAATAATCGCTGTTAAATCGATAAAATCTCAGTGGAAAGAGCAATATCTCCAATCTGAGGCGTGTGCTTTCATGAAAATGATGTTCGCTTTTAACGTTTGATATCATGTATAGTGTTATCCATGAAATGATTCGCCGTACCCTGGCCTTGGCATTTGTTACGGTGTCATACACCGACACCATTCACTATTTAACATAATACAGAATGACATATATTTTATAACATGGACTTCTGATCCAAAATGACTCTCCAAAATATTGGACTCACAATCCCTAAACCACGGAGCCCTATCAGCATTACACAACTCATACTACTGCGCCACGGAAGAGGATACACACTTTCTTGGAAGCCATTGGTTAGTGCGCTGTAAGTTGCGAAATGTTATCACCTATTCTATTGTGGGCGGGATATTTATATCAAGCCTAAGAGACAGTCATGGAAGCCACGTTCACGAGCAACTAAGTTATCCTTCAATCGCTATTGCTGATATCTCAAGTCAGACCCAGAACTGTGAAGATAGCGCCGTTAGTGATCTATTGACGAAGGATGGTAGGATATCAAACATTGATTAGTGAATAATGGTCTTTAGAATGCGTGCATCTATATTGTGCATGTCCTCTATTGCTGACTGATAAAGCTACTAGGCGAATTGTCCGACTTTTGTATCGATCGAAAGACGAATTATGCGAGTTTGCCACAAATTAAACATGATCCTTTAAATTATTTTCCATTGAGAATGTAATCAATAATTCACCTCCTGAGATCAATGGTCATTCTGTAAAATCGACAGAACTAGAGTTATTTTGATAATTGCTGGAATATATTTCTGAAATATGTTTTCGAATTCATCGCTTTCCTGACTTTCCAATAAAATAAATGATATTTGCCGAATCCTACACTAATGTCATGCAATATAGGGAGAAGTCATATCATTCGATCCAGTTTGAAATTATATGTTTGACCCCTTTTAAAATTGATGATTATATACGTTCTGCCACGATGTTTTTGTGCGAGTGTACTTGTGACGACCCCAACTCACTGGGCTTTTAATGTACATGTATATATACTAAGGACGTGCCGGTGCTACTTTTACGCGTCTACCCTTTCAGAATGGCGCGTCAGCTGTTGAACGTCCGGTGCGTTCCCGGCGCGTTCCCGGTCCGTCTCGGATGCTAGCCGGACGCCCCCGAGACGCGAGCCGGACGCCGCCCTCTCTGCTCAGGCCCGGCGTTCAATACTAATTTGGGGACACAGGGTAGAGCAGGCTCCGCTGGGATTGGAAATGTTTCCAATTAAGCCCGGGGCTGGTCAATGACCGCCAGCCTGTTCGCAGCAGACGACTTTCAAGTGGTCGACAGTGGCGCCAGATAGTTCCCAAATGTCCTGGGTGGGGAGGGCTTGGCGCTCTGGGAGTGAGACAAGAGGCGGGCTCCATCGAGTCCCAGACCAAATGTCATTTTCAGACTCTAAGTCAGACTGGATTTTTGTTCATAACAGAGAGACAAATAAATAGAGACTAGAAAGCAGAGACAGAGAGAAAGACGCACACAGGCAGGCCCTTAGGGAGGGAGTATTTCTACAGTGAAATCTTGATGGCCATGATTTATTGGTATATTGATTATAAAACCCTGGCGCATAATCTAGAACATGCACGCTTCGATTTTCTGCGGCCTGCGTTGAACAACGCACTCAGGGTTATGCAACGCGACATAAGGGTGCCGGCGTTGGTAACGCCACTGCACCATGTATTGGTATTGATGTGTCACAAGCAGTCATACTCAGAGAGAGGAGGTGTTACCAGGCAGGACAAACACAAGGTTGTGACCACAGAACAATTACTGCTACTAAGGACTGATGTATGAAGTGGACGACTTGCTTAATTTGGAGTGATGTTATGTTCACGCGTTCGGTGAGGATTAACACGAAATAAAAATATATAACGAAAGATTGGTTGACAGTATCAACCTATCAATAATTCTGTCATAATTCTGTCAGAAAACTGAACTTAATGGAATATATCAGAAACCAGTTCACCATTCCTCATAAGGGAAATTAACCACTGGTAGGCGTCTCTTGGATTAGTTATCTATGTCTAACAAGAGCGTTACGATGAAGGGGGGGGGGGGAATGTCAAGGAAAAGAGAAGCCGTTGATAATACAATCAACTATGTATCGGAATCATCAACGTTAGAAATGACATTTATATTGGCTAGTGCTTTCTTACCAATGGGTTACGAAGTCCCCATTGAGAGTTCGGCGACAGTAAACCACTACTCAATGTTTACTCGTGTACGTAAAATACACCCATGATTTACAGCTTGCAAAATAATGGTTTATGGAAAGTATAAACTATGGATACCGGCCAAACAAAGAAAAATGCCAGACCTGTCAGTCGATAGGGGCGATTCACCCTATGAAAATAAAATTTCGCTTTTATCGAATTTCTAGGAATTATTATCAATGACCATGGGTCAAAAATCAATGGTTTTGGGGCGGTCGGCTCTGTAAAGCACTCGAGGTTGACGACGTAATAGACTCACTGCCGCGCGTTTATTACCACACGCCAACCTCTCATGGTTTACGATTGCCCGTCCAAAAATCATCGATTATTGTCTATGTTCCTCTTAGTATTAGTTGTACCATGGCCTGGGCGTTCCAACTAAGCAATGGCTGGTGTTTTTCATATATCACTGGATTGACAGTTCCATCCGTCCACTATCCCCACATTGAGCTGTACGTTGGTGTCAAAGGGCAGCTGACAACTGGGTAACACAGCTGGCAAGAATTGTCTATACCATCTACTCCTTTTCATATGAGGAATACTGTATTAGTCCAGACATGGAATATAAATACAAAACAGCTTGGAGATCTAAAAATATATCAATAATGTAATTTTTTATTGCTATTTTCTGGTGATAGAGCAGCCTTGTATACAATCCTTCGTATTGCAGAATAAAACTTGTTTGATTTGTAATGATATCTTCAAGAGTTGTTTTTTTATATTTCAGCAAGCTCATTCATTTCTGAGATCCAAATCTTTGATATAGTCCTCTTTAACATTTTAATTCACATTGTCAGATAATATCCAAACCAGGGGAAGAATTTGTCAGTACCCTATATATCTCGTTATGAACATGTCTCTTGTTTAGTCCTAATCTTATTTCAACGTACAGTGGGGCTTTTTCATTTTTTAAAGCTTATATAAAGCAATTAAGCTCTGTTAATTAATTCTAAAAATTAGGCCCCACCCACACGGCTTTCAACCACGTGTGGATCGGGGCCTACAGGTGCATACATCGGGTGAGGTGTAGGGTCCGGCCGCGACGACCTGACCCGTAGTGTCTGACCTAGACCACTATATAACCATTCTGAGCACTGTGTACGCTTCATTGACTCTCTGAGTCTCAGTGAGAGCACATACACCCAGCTGTATTTAGTAGGGTGAGACTGGAATACACAACATCACAACATAACATATTGTTAGAGTAAGTATAATAAGTTATAATGTATAAAAGTTATACCTTATAGAATTTGAATTATACTGTATAAATCTGTGTGTATTTTACCAGTGTATGTAGAGCGATGCCTGCCTGTGACTATGTGTGTGACTGGACTGTGGGAGCACATGTGTGTCTGTCACACACAATGTCGACCTGTGTGATTCTATGTGTGCATACTGTATCTCTATGTCTCTATATCTTTGTCTGTGTATCTGTGTCTGTCTGGTTATCATTCTGAATATATGTTCCACAATTCCTCATATTGAAGGAAATAGTTACTCTGACAGGTATCCCAACATGGCCGACCTCTTACCTGTAGTGACCCATGCATATGAATGAGCTCTGGACCCCCTCCCACCTGCCTTATATACCCCCTGGCCCTGCTGCTGACTGACTGGTTACGAACGCTCTCACACAAACAGGCCCGTACTCTCACTGTGTGAGGGGCGGGTCTTTATTTTTATTGAATTTATCATCAAGACTCATTTCTGTACTTCATCTTTAACCTATGTTCCATTCAGAGAGTTTTGCTCTCCCCCAACCCCTCCATTTTCTGTTTCAGTTGAGACACACATGCTGATTATATATTTTCACAGTACATCACAAAACACATAATTAAGATAAAGCCGTGCTGCAGGTAAATGTATTTATTACAGTAAAAAGTAGAAACATTCAATATGTTTAAAAGTACATAAAATAAATACATTTAAAACGACATTTGTAATATAAAGTTACGAATTATGAGCCCTATAAAAAGGGGTTTCATAATTGAGTTACGAATTATGAGCCCTATAAAAAGGGGTTTGATAATTGAGTAAAAGAGAGAAATAGGTGAGGGTGGGTTGGGTGACAAAAAACCCGTGCACCAGTAGTGAGTGCTTGAAACGGAATAAGATTTAAAAGGTAGTCACGTGATGCATAAATTAATCAGTTAATTAACATAAGGTTCGATTAATTGCCTGAGTCGTGTTCGACTAACAGAGTGAGGTAATAGCAGCACGGCACTAAATTATAGGTAATTTACAATTACATCACAATTGACGCTCATTCAGCAAATTTGGTCAACAAATGTAGCAGAAAAGACGTTATTTAGATACAAATTCAATGTAGAAGACACAATAATATATTCCTTACCGATTATTGATTATTTCCCTACTTCATTTGTGAATAGATATCTATGGATGTATTTTTTCAGTGACATAATATGACTGATTATATGGACTCTCCTCTCTATTTCAGAGTTATTTCAATTATCTAACATTTTCTGAAGGTTTATGACAGTGTACATTGGATATTGGATATAAATGTCATGATAGTACAAAGGTATATCATCGTAGGGTAAAATGTATAAGATAAATATTTTTTTACCACAAATTCACAAAATGTAATTCATCCTAATTTACTTAGAGGATTGAAATACCTTTAGGCAACTAATAGGATAACAGATAATGCTTCAGACACATCTTTTTAATAGTACGGATGTATTTGCAAAAAAAGACTGTCCTGCAGCAAGGCTTCAGCTTCCCTCACCATTGTCAGTCAGTATATAAAGTGCTCTAGAAGCCTCTGCCGGATGCACCTGCTCGTGTGAGTCTACTGTTTAACCGCAGCATGTTACATATATTGTGGTGCAATATATGAATCTCACAACGCTCTTAAATCTATTCCCCTAATGGATTTTCTTTTTTATAGCTTTGATTCAAACCGGCATTTTAGATTTCATCAAACAGAGGCCATCTATAATGTTATAGATTGTTATTGATGTCCATCAGTCCATTTCGCTTTTGATATATTTCGGTTGATCTGATCTGTGAGATTGATTCATTTTTTGATGTATACGTGTATTATTATTTAAGTAGTCGATACTACAATTATGTTGTTTGTGTTTTGTTTCGTTTATTGTTGATTCTTTTATAACAGAATATAGATTCCACGTGCAATAGCCATTTGCATGTTCGGAAGTGTTCCTTGCAAAGTCGGCAATAATCAAATACGCAGACTCACGTAACCATTCCAAAGACACAGACAATGTAGTTCATACGTACTACCTCACAGCCATAGTCATATGTCATAAATGTTGAGAACAAAAGATTGGTAGACATAGCAGATAGAGAGTCAGTATTTGTTAGCGGTTTCGAAAGGAAAATTTCGTATAGCTCATGTACACATGTATGGTCACAACTGAGAACAGAAAGAACACCAGTAGGTTGCCTATTCGCAAAGAAACTTCTATTTACAAATGAAGCGTAAAACACATCGGAAATGGAATCAGCGGAGACTTAGATTGGGTTTGTGAAGCATCTCGTTCTGCACACTTAGGAAAACAACCCAGGAGTGTGTCCAGTCTGTTGGCTCCTTTAGCTGTATGGTTAAAAAAGCCGCCAGTAGCGGTCAGATGGTCAACAGTACGAGGCAGCGGTCAGTGGAGCAATCGATGTCTGCGCTCACGCGATCCCCTGTTTCTTTGCCAACACGGAGGCGAATGAGCTCTGGTCTTCCAATAAACGAGCATCGACAAACCTTCACTTTTTGCAGTCAGGGAAAGGTGTTTGCTTCGGAGAAAGGCCCAATAAAATACATACGGAGAGACAGAGACAGTAAGGAAGGTTTGGGAGCTCGTATAGAGAAAGACAGGAAAAGGACGAGCCAATTTAAAGCAGAGTGGTAGATAAATACAATGTATAAATATAAAATAAGTATGCGTCTACCACTGTGCTTTAAATGTGTTTTTAGATATATATCTACATATCTATCTAGAAAGACGTTTCCTATTAATCAGGTTATAACGGTCCTTTATAAAAGGCTCATGTGGAATAAAAGGTAATGTTGAACTTTGGCATACCTGAGGGTGCCTTGGCTTTATAGAAGTTCATGAGAATGTATTTTCGTGATTTTAGAACATCTCCACTTCTCTATCTCTAGAGGAAATGAAAGCTACATAAATCCAATGGCAAGATTATTTGCTGTCGATAGCAATGGGATATTGAATGGAACAATACAGAGAGGGGCGCATAGAGAGACAGATATAGGCAGGCAAAGATAGGGAGAGAGTTATTGGGATTGCCACCAGCACAGACATGGCTGAATCATGAATTGCGGCCGACCACTAGACAAATATCAAGCAGGTGAGGTCACCTTCTCCATCTAGCTGACTTAGCGTACATCTACCATAGTCTAGCTCTGGCTTTCGGGCATCGCATGCAAAAACGTCTAGAGATTACCATCACGAACAGGCAATAAACTCGCATGCAGTGGTGTACATGTTGTTTCAGTTTGGTGTCTGGATAGATTTAGGTTGCGGATTTCAAACAGAAATTATAACATATAATATATATTCAAACGAAAGGGATTCAATGTAAATTTATAGAATGATATATAATTAAGGTTGGAATAATCTCAAGGGACACGAAATACATACACTTAAAAATCTTTAAAGCTGCTTCTTTGGTTATATCTCTTACTTTTTTTAATAAATATATTTTATGCGATACTATTTTGATAAGGTTGTGTAAATGCTGATTAAAATTTAAGTTTCTGTCTAAAATCATTCCTAAATACTTATATGATGGCACCTGTCAAACTATTTCGTTGTTTATCACTAATTAACATCGTAATGCTGTTTCCGCAGTTGCCTTTCTTGTAGAGCCATATAACACAATTTTGGTCTTTTTCACATTTTGAGTTAAATAATTACTATTACACCAAGCAATTAGATTATCCAAGTCCCGCTGTAAAACTTCCTTAGCATTATCTATGTATAAATGACTTGTATACAAGACTGTATCGTCAGCATAGTGAAGACAATTGACATTCTTGATAACACAGATCTTAGATTGTTAACATCAAAGCTATTATCTTCTTATTTTAGTGGCACAACTAATGCCTCCTTCCACTTCCCAGGAAAGACCCCCGTCACAAGTGAAACATTTAACAAATGTGTAAACTAAAACACCAGCGCCAACAAGGCATCTTTTAAAAATCGCAATGAAATATCATCAACTGACTAGGATTTGGTTATACATATTTCCAACAACAATTTATAAATCTTAGTAGCATCAGTTTGAATGATGCTCATTTTATGTATTTGTGGGTAACATATTAATCCAGTTTTTTTTCAAATTTTGTTGCCAGGGCCTATATTTACAAAAAAGGAATTGATATAGTTAGCCATGTCATTCTGGTCTATTTGGATGTCATTATCTTTTAGTTTAATGATTGAATTTTTCTTGGGATTTCCGTTGGTGTAGTTCGACAAGATATTCCAAAAAAAATTATTATTGCTAATATTCTCATCAAGCATATCTTTTATAAAGTCACATTTTGCCTTTTTTTTTAAATCAAATTGTTCGTTCTGTTTCTTGTTTGCTAAGCATCATACCAATCTTTTTCTTTATTTGAGGCTTTAGCCTTGCGCAATACCCTATCTTTATCTTCTATGATTTCTAGAAGGTCATTGGAGAGCCAGTCTTCTCTCATTTCTTTGACACTATATTGTAAATCTAGTTCCCTTCTAATGACCAATAGTATTTCGTCCCACATAAGATTTGGATCATTACAAGCATAGAATTTAGACCAGTCATGTGACAGAATAATACTAACAAATTTATTCTTGTCGTACTTCCTAGATGATCAACCTCGAAAAGAGGTTTTTTGTTTCTTTATCTTAGGTTTTTTCTAATTATAGACACTCCTATATGATCGCTAACATGCATATCTAAAAGTCCAACACATGCGTATAATTCTGGCTTTTAGTAAAGAATAGGTCTAGGCAACTATCTTTATCTTTCCCATATCTCTTGATTTCAGTTATCAATTGTTTTAGCCCAAGAGCTGTTTCTAACTCTAGTGAGTTGTGTAAGAGATAGTCTATATTGAAGTCTCCCAAAAGGAAGACCTCTTGATTTGTATTTAGTGTAAATTCATTGATATCCTCAGTCAGTTCGTCTGTGAAAATATTTACAACTCCTCCAATCGGTCTATAGATACATGCAACATTAATATCCCTCGTGTCAGGGAGTGAAACTTTTAACCATATAACTTCTATGTTGCTTGTGCTCTTGTTGTACATTGATAATGAATCTGCATCATAATTTAGGTTTTCATTAACATATATACATACCCCACCTCCAGCTTTTATCTTTCCTGTATTTATATCCACCCAGTTCCTGTCACATCAGACTAATTTGTAGCCTGGTAAGTCAACCAGAAAAGTAGGCATTGCTTCATTAAACCACGACTCCGAATACAACATATATCAATAGTGGAATCAACTAGTATCTGGTGCATCTGATCTATTTTTGACCATAAACTTCTAGTATTAAAATGTATCATTTTCAGCCCTCTATTATCATGAATAGCGTGACTCATAGCGAAGAATCATGGTAATAGTATCCGACAAATATTATTTCCAACGATACGCATAAACCCACCAGCAGCCTATCTTCTGAGCTCAACTTATCACTAAATACAAGCAAAATAAGTAACAAATATTGTAAGATTTAATTAATTTTGGGTATATGATATATATAACGACCTACCATGCTTGTACATGCTACAAAACTCAATGAGAATTCGGCCTGGGGCCTCGTTCCGTAAAAAAACATTTCCCCATCTCGTTTCGTATCATGTACAGCATGGCCAGGTCGTTCTATATAGATTTTAAAACATTTTAAAATTTTTGCATGTGTTGGCATGGTCGCATGTATTCGCATGGTCGCATGGTCTCATCGAATTTGTGTGAGAATTCAGTCGCCTTAGTAGATTTGGCGCTTTAGTTTCGCTAATCAATGTGAGTGATGGAGTCTATCAAGAGATCCCAAAGAGTCCTACGTGTGTGATCCCGTGGGAATTTCACATCTACTCCATTCGAGTGTACATATCACGGCTGGCGACAGCAGCAGGTGATATGTAAACATGGGGGAATTCAAGCATTTCGTTTACCTGGCTTACAAGACCTATTTTATGTCTAAGCTTTAATGTCTACGTGCGTTATTCGTCCAAGGTGGACAGAGATTTTCAATGAAAAAATTTATGTCCTATGTTAACACTCGAGCAGAAGGTTTGTCATGAGTATAACACCCGACCGAAACCCTGTATTTTCAATTAGCTTCCCGAATCATTTCCTCTCATTTTAGTTCATGGATTCGGGTTCCCAAAGACAAAGTGAGGCGGTTGTTATGACTTTGGACTACCATGGCTCACCCTCACTTAGAGATAGCAATATACGTGTGTTTGCAATCTTTATCTGCCTCGTCACATGAGGTATAGTGCGGTCAAGTACAATAACCGCTGTCGACTATGGTCAACCTATCTCAGCAATTTATGTGAGAAGCCATTTGCTGATGCCATACGTACCGGCACTCTCCTAAGCTCCAACCAAAGGTCACAGAGGTCATGGACATGCATCCCATGACGCATTGAGTGTGGGGATTCATTCCATTAAAACCATTCACAGATGGCCCTCTTTCCCAATGGTCAGGCAGTTCCGTCCCAAGAGTACTTGACACATTTATATCTTGTTCACCTCAGTGTACCTCCGAGTCATACCCTCATTCCACGTCAGTCCCCGCGGACGTTGCCCAGTGCGTCATACTCGTCCCTGGTAATTACGCCGTTAATTAATTCCCTCAACACACCTTGGTAGTCGCATGAGGATGACTACCGAGCTCACATATGTGCCTCCAGGGTACCGCCTGGAGTTGACACTGGGGAGTCCCCAACGGTAAATGATGATACATGTAATCTATATATATCGATCCCATCCCATGTTTTACGTGCAGCTCCAGAGCAATGACCAATCTATACTGCCTGTCGCTAGTTATGGTTGATTAGGGATGTAATGCAGAATCAGATATATTTTATATCGTAATAGAAAGTTATAAAGTAAAAGGAAAGCCAGTAAATTAACTCTTATCAATACCAGCTGTTTATCATAAATACGTACATATATAAAGGAGAAACCATTTAGCGAATATCCCAAGGGAAGATATCGATGAATCTGAAATCTTAAGTGATGGTAGTGGTGAAAAATTGTTATTTCGTTTGGGGAAACGTAAGAGGGTCCCCTTCCCAAAAATGAAGGAAAGAGAACTAAATTTTGTTTTTCTGTTTCAAACTACCGATTTCGGAACATGTATTTTCCTTTATCGGTGACAAAGGAACCGTACTTTGCCTCAGGCGAGGCATCCTAATGTAGTTATTGGTCAGTGAGGCATCTTTTTTAGATTAGTGAATCCCTCCCCCCACAGAGATGTTCTTTTGTCGCCGACAAATCGTCGGCCTATGTTCCTAAATCGATTCGGACAAGTTAAATAATGTTGATAAATTCTGTTGGCGACAATCGAAAATTGGAAATACCCCCTTGGTGACATGCCGATATCGGTCCATAATTACCATAAATAGTTGCTGGGTGAGTGGTTTTTGGGGGTGCCACACACAGAATTTATATGGTGAAGTGCGGTCATTCAACGATTAGTGCCCCGGCGTTCGAGTTGACCAACGAAGGGGGGGGGGGCGGGGGGCGGGGGGGTGTTTCTGTATCGTATTTATTGGAGGAGTGGAAAATCATACCTTTGTCACCAAGTGTAAATAGTAGGTGTTCTTCACTAATGGAGGTGAAAAAGTAGGTATTCTTCACTAAAGGAGGTGCAAAAGAAGTGAGTGATAATTGGGAAGTAAGAATAAACAGCTATGATACAGGTTCTGTCCCCCCAAGGGACCTGCCATACTACTAGCCACCTAGTGACTGCTTCATGAACTAACAATGGCTCTGTCCCCTATATATCTGCCACTGAGCTGTCGTCGCCTGAGCATTTTCGTAAGCCACATACGTACTCCGACTGTTTACTCGACACGATTTTATCCACCAGCACCATCAGCGAAAGATCAATGTCGTTTACATTGCATACTAGACCAGATGAAGTATTCATACTTGGCCCACGCAGCTACCTCAGCTCTGAATAATACATGGGGGCCAGTTCAGGGACGCCCTCCCCCGACTGGTCTTCTCGTCGCAACACAAGTGACCAGGACGTTAACTGACTGGGTATGCGGCGACTGACGCCGGCTTCAATAGGAACGTCGAGCAGTCAATAATATAAACTCTCGTCCAATGAGGAGTTCGCGTGCACAGTGGTCATAAACGACGGCCGTATAAGCCGAGGGCGCTGATTGGTTGGCCGCTGGCACCGTTCCGGGCGACCCCTGCGGGTGATGCTGGAGACAAGGACTAAGCCCTGACTAAGTCCAGGGTCGTCAACCTTGTCAGGGTCAGTAGGTCAGAGAAGGATTTTTTATTTTTGTCTACAATAATTCTCTCGGCCCACTGATGATTACTGAAAGGTTATGCTAGATTTACACCATCACCCCTGCATTAAAAGCAATGATTCTAGAATTGGCTACCCAGTAATTATTGGGTCACTATTTCACAATAATGTACATGTATCGTGTATATCTATGGCCGAAAATCTATGAAATTCTACTCGCTGCTAGGGGTGCAGTATGTATATTCAGGCTCACTGTGACGAAGTGAATCGGCTATGGTTTTTTTTTAATTGATTTGGGGTATTATATATTTTGATAAGAAATCGTTGTGACTGAGTCAATAGGGATGCCATTCTCTGCCTTTTGTACCATATATGTGTCCCTCCACTTCCAGGACGTATTTAATATGTTTTTTATCCACAGCTTAATCCGAATAAAATCATTGAGAAGCAAGGCAATGACAATCATCTGATAGAAATTCACCTAATCCTGTATCGTTATTTTGTTTTTCAGTTGGTGAACAGATCAAAAGGCATTATTGCCTGAAGAAGTCCGTTATTTTATTTGTATGAGTTCCATTGGTGAACGTACATCTTAACAGAAATCAGTGTTTGAACAAGCACATTTACTAACTCCCATAGTATACATAATCACAGACACGTATTGTTTTAGAGTCTCCATCCACTGAAAAGGAATGTAATTGCAGCACAGTAAAGGAATTGTCAATATTGGTTGCATGATTTTACCTCTATACTCCTTTGTCCTCTGGTTTCCACAGTTCGTTTAGCGTGGGGGCTTTACATCATCAGATCACAATCCTTTCATGTTCCGCCCACTAGCTCTGAAGTATCCTTTTAGAATGGCGTGAGAGGGGAACTCGATCTGTCTATTTAAACCGTCATGTCGTAATTTATTTCTCTCGGTATCTTTCGTTCTCTTTATAATTACCTCTATGCGTACATCTGTCAATATATACTCAATCATTATCCCGTAATGATTAACTCTCCCTATATCTATATATTTTTCCTGGCAGGAAACAAAATCAGCAACTGAATAAATGATGCCTATTTATGCCTTCAAACCCCACTAACATCACACACCAAACTCATAAAAATAACGAATCGCTGAGATATCGATTGTTCTTTGAGTGAAATGCATGAACAACCAAGCATGTCCCTTGCATGCAGCATGGATTACTATTGTCTAGTCAATAAGTTTATCTACTTCAGTTATTGATACCTACTAAAATAGTTATAACATAAAAATCTAACATAATTTTCATCTAGGTACTTTAGTTCCATTTCAAAATAAATTCCTATTAGTCACCATGGCTATTTGCTACTAAAATACAAGAAGACATAAAATATTTGAAATGCCGTTGCTCTGACAACAGATCAATAAACACTGGTAAAACCGAAACAATGAACTTTGTTACTCATAAAATATTATAGCAGTCGAATCTACCTCAACTATACCTTGACCAATGTCCAATAGATGAAGTAGCCCAATTCAACTATTTATAAATAACCCTAGATTCCAATTTTACATCCAAACAACACATAAAGAAGCGAATCAAACGAGAATCCTATAAAACTTGTCTTTTGTCACAATTTAGGAAATACACATGTACCTCATCGCAAAACATGCTATCACAATCTATAAGACCAAAGTTCTCCCAAACTTTGAGTATGGTGATGTATTTTATCAAAACTACAATAGTACTCTTACTGAAAAGTTATGAATAATTCTAAATAGGGAGCTAATAAATCTATTTAAAGCCCCGTGTCCTCTCACTACGATATGGTACCGATATGGTCTACGATGGACCTCCCGATACAAAATCAAAATCGCGTCGGAAGGTCACCCAATATCAGGGCAGTTGACCACGTTTCTACGATAAGGCACCGAAAAAAATGCATGGTAGAGTGGGATGTCTAGACACATGTCTACGATTTTGCTCCTTCCCGATAGGTCTGCGATATTTTACTTTTTGTATCGGTGCCATATCGGTAGGTCTAAATTTCTATCGTAGTAGGTGAAAGCAAGGCCTAAAACTGCCGAGGTGTACCAGCACAGCATCTATCCACGCAAACCAAGCCGTCTGACTGATAGGATAAAAGCACATCTACTAAATCTTGCCTAGAGGAGAAGCAATCAAGAGGAACCTTTAGACCATAACGAGATGACAACCCGTCTGGGATACGCACAATTATTAAAACTGATTAGTTTCAACTTTGAATTATACAGGAAAAATATTTGTTGCAAAATTATATCATTATGGGACAAATTAGACCCTCAGTATAGAGATCGAGCAAAGCTGAATGAGTATAAAATGTTTCACCGAACGAATCCTCAAAGCCTAGCGTGTTATCTACACCTAGGAATTACTAGAAAACTGAAACTACTATATCGATTTCGTGACCGACCCCTCCGGCACTGTAATATATAGCTATAAAACACCTGCAAATATTCAACTTAATCAATTTCAACTATCATTTTCTAGCATTTTGAATAAATCGTCATTATGATTTCTTACATTCGAAGTGTAACACCTTTCTTTGAAAGCTGAACATGTTGGTTGTAGCCCAAAACTGAACTCTGACGCTCGAAATCTTCTTGACCACTGCCTACCAAATCCAGGAGCACACCATAGTTGATACTGATACAAATATTAAAAGATTTTAAAAAATACCATAGGCAAAAGGTATTAAAGTGAGCGAAAACTGTAAAAGCGGAAGTTACAATATGTATATGATGTATGCACTGATCTGAAATCATGATTCTGTCGGATGTTAACGCTGTTCTTTTCTAGATTTCTGGAGCCAAAATATCAGGCCTGTTGCATTGAATATGGTCATCAAATTTGATCTTCTGGGCTTTTAAAACTTCAAAAGTCAATTGAGATAATGGTGTATTATGTGATGATTGACTTTTTACGACCATAGATTACAATTTAATATTCCATAGTCACGAATAAATTCCTTCTATGAAAGGCCAAGGCTGCAAGACAAATAAATGCCAAGACAATAATATAGTATTTGTCTTGACCCGTTTTATTGGTACCATAGCGAGAGTGCTTTGTATGAATGCCCCGTCTCAATTCCACTTTGATAATGTTCCCGCTGGGATGTTTTCCAGGCATCGGTCAATCCTGAAATTTGTAACTGGGGTGCCAATATCTCACACACCCTAATTACTTGCACCCCAAAGAGGACTAAAAATCGATGGCTTTCAATCTGCGGGTGAGGATGCTATTCGTTGCACATGGATCTGCCGATCTGATAAATATGAAAACAACAACTATATTATGAGGTCACCTGAGGTGAATTCTCCCTCCCTCAGCCCATCATTATCCAAATCTTGTTGTTGCACATAATAGCAACAACCAGCGTCACAGCAAAATGAGATTGAATGTATTCAATGGGAATGGCAGGAAAGCAATGTATCACCTCTCAATGTTCGAGTCATTGCAGTTCGCAGGCATCGAAGTAACACGCTTTACCATCTAGCACTCGCTCTTCGCCTCCCATGGGTCCTTTATTAATTGAAGCAGATTATTTGCATTACCTCAGCATTACCTCGGGGTGTCGTCTTATTGTCTACTCTGTATGCAGAGACAATAATCAGATGGAAGCAACATTATCTCGTTATATACGTGAGCGCTGATGAGCACTCTCCAACACTTGGCTCTCGTTAGCTCGTCGAGCGTTTCATATAAATGAGCTGCTCCCTACCTATTCACTACCCGTGGGGTCCCTGTGAGTTATTCTTTCGTGAGTTGATTAGGGAAGCGAAGGACAGAACTTGGCAATATAGTATAGATAATAGCAGACCTATTTGTGGTACACTTAGTTGTACGAAAGATTTCGCTAGTCATAGCTAAAGACAACATTAGAGCTGTCTGTACATGTCTGTATTAGTATTGCCCCAATTGCATTTCATTAGAAAACCATATAGCATTCTTTGGAACAAAGATCAAATATTCCAAAATCAAGAAATTTCTCAAATCATATAAATGTCCTGTCCGTACAGAAATTGCCTCGGCCCCAAATGAAAAAGCTAAAGGTTCTTCATAGAAAGGTTTTATCGGTGTTAATGAATAATTTTCTGGTACAAGGCGCATTTCAATAATTTCAAATACATTGCTCTTTCAAGAACCCACTTTATTACAGTAGTTGACTCCTGTTGCTTGTCTCTTATTACATAATCGGATAGGGAAGGATATGCCACAATATCTCTCAGGAGATAGACCATATACATATATATATATATATATATATATATATATTTGATTATTCTCCCACCTATTCGGTCACTGCTTCAATCGTTTCGAGGTCTGTGGCACTGCAAATATATTCCATGACTTCTATCACTACTGAAGCTTTTACGTAGCAATTACTTATTCAACCTCTCTGGGTGGCAATACCTTCACATCAAGTAGAATCTGTTCACCTTGCCATTGACCCTATTCACCCTATTTATCTATAAGAAACCCTCAATTGTGCGCCAGGTGACCACTTATCATTGCTCACGAAGGCGGTCATAATTGTAGGAGCAATATAATCCATTTTATCTTTCTAAACAGGACTACTACTATATGAATTAAATGTTATGTATAATATAGTATATATCAGATATTACTACTGCTACTACTATATATCAGAAATAGATAGCAATAATTCGGTCAACCGTCCTGATTGGGATTCTACTATACATGTATATACAACCAATACTGTTGAGCTATAGCCCATTCACCCATTACTAGTTGTACTATCTCTGTGTGTACTACAACATCCACTAGTACTATTACTACCACCACCCTGTTGGCGTACTTGGTATATTTATCACCCGAAGGTTAATAGAAAAAAAATATCTTTGGATAATTTGTACCCTGTTTTTCTATGTGAAACTGACGACTGGTGCATGCTTGAACTGCCACCACAACAGCCTGCTATTTACACGGCGGCGATCTATACGGGATCGATCCCGACAGGCACGCGGGCAACACTAACAATACTGTAAATACCCTACTTCCACCCGTCAGTGGATATGGAATCGGGCAGCCTTTATTCACATGGAGGTGTATGGGGTCGTGGAGGGCTGGGGGTTTTGAACGCAACGGTAATACTGCTGTCGGACTGCCCGCTATACCGCTATCCCTGGACGCAATTATTGGAAGACAAGGTCAGGGTCGGACCCATCGGTAAGGCGGATTAAGGGGGATAAGAGCGCCGTCAATTGATTGCCCCTCTCCCCGATACATTGCCTTACAAGTACGAAGGTAGAACAAGTAGTACGTAAAAAGGACCTTCTTATCTACAATTAGATGAAAATATATCATCGTGGCGACTTCAATCATTTACATTACGAATCGGGTTTTTTTTTGTAGCTAATTCATACATGTTTAATTTGTATACGATGGGTATCTCTCGATATAGAAATGGACGAGGGAATTTATTTCCATATCCTTCCTCGTTCTTGAGGACTGGAATGTATTTTATGACATATATAATGAAAGGGAATACACATATAAAGTAAATAATACCAAATAGCTCTATGCACTGAAATTAGACTAGACAATGTTCAAGTTACCAATGGATGATTGTGGTATATGTCTATAACCAATTGTAATTCCGTAGCATGTATTTCATCATGTAATTTCATCCTAGAATTCGTTGTAAACGCATGATGCTAAAGGGTAATATGTCATTATAATGTATCTGAGTCTTTTTAATAGGGGTCGTCATTACCATATTGGAGAATGTCTATTGGAGTACTGGAGTAGAGTGACGTCCCTGCTGGAGAGCAATGTACAATATCATGTATATATAGAACCCCCGTTTCTACACGTTTAACACTTTTTGTTATAGATATAACACTTCAGTATCTTACGCACGGTGTTGAACCTTGACCATGATGGCCGCCACGCCCCTGCTTGGAGCCTCCCCTCCAGCTCCCCAGTCCAGCTATGAAGACATAGACGGGCAAGATATAAGAAATCAATAGCTGCTGTCCGGCTTGGCCTGGAGGAGTGACTGTGTGAATCAGCTACTGCCTATCCTGCATCCCAAGTCAGGCTGGTGCCACTGGCTGGCTCTGATCACTATGCTGAGCAGCACCATGCACAGGGACCAGTGAACAATGAGAGTTGCCACCAGTATGCAATTGGCAATAGGCTAGAGCAATTAAGAGCAGTATTAACCATCTTTATGTTTCTTATTACAGGCACAATTACGGGCAGTAGTACTGCAGGTCAATGAGCATTCTGATTACATGATCAGTTGGATAGTAAGGTTATATTGTGTGCCCACATATTCAAATTTAGTATTCCAGTACGTTCCCCACCTTATCTACAAAAAACAGCTGTAGATGGATTAAAGTAGAGTCCTACGCAAACATCATTTTCACACCTGTACCGCCCCCGACAAGTTACTTATCCAATTTTCCAATAGATAGACACCAAAGTGAGACTTACCCGATGAGGCTACTTTTCACATCGCGTACTAAATCATCCCAATTAATGTTTAAGACAGAATGAAAAGATTCAATCTGTATGAAATATCTGATCATGTGCAAATACCCCGTGCCGATGTGACCTCAATATGGAAGATCGCTCATGAGACTGAATATTGCTGGCGTTAGTTTTGCTTTGAATAAAAAGGCTATTTCATTTGCTGTGGTCTTTGTTAAATGATCTGAATAATATGACCTTTTCGTCTCATTTTATAGCACTTCCCCCTAAAATTGACGTAGGCTGTTTTCTGTCTCTCAAGAATGCAGTTCGTTAGTACACCTCGCCTTGTAAAACGAGGAGCAAATGGTATGTTCGTCATTGATGAATACGCGTGCAATTGAAAATTAATAGCAATTAAAAGTTTTGGATATAACTGTACTCAGTCTATGGATTATTTTCTGTAACCCACTTGCACCCAGTTAACTTGCCTTTTCTGCAATTGTCTAGGACGCAAGCACACTCTAAAAAGAAGAAGACTAAGAAGGTGCTATCATACCGACACGACGTACTAAACACAATACCAGAACGCTGATATGGATATGCCTCAGTGGAGTATGGTTACAGGACAAAACAGCACGTCTATATACATTTGATATATATCCATGTTGAAAGCTGACAATTCATATCCCAGGTGTTTCCCGTACGGCATGCTCATATATAATCATAAAGTCTATGTCAATACACGTAACTTCTAATATACTGATGTAATAGTACCTCCTCATCATTGATGGTTATGATGGTTAACATTTTTTTCTCATTTCTTTATTAGATCCAATTTGATATACATACAACATTTTGTATTCCCATGTATCTTCGTTATTATAATATTCGGCCCAATAAAGGAGAAGTTGCCTCAAATATGTCACTGCTCATTAGGTCCTTTTGTGGATAAAGGTAAGTATAGTGGCATGTGTAATCAAAAGAATATAGGTGGAATACCGATTGAAGGGAGAAACAAAAGCTTAGTTTTCGCCCCACCTCTCCACTATGAAAGTTTGGGAAGGCTGCATCCGCCATCTTGTAGCCCCCGTCTTTATCCTACTCGTTTTCCTGACTACCTTTCTCCAAATGACCCTTATGAACTCAATGTTTATCGGGTATAGAACACCAATTATCATAGTCTATGTACTTCTCATATAATGATGGTAATCATTATATATCGTTCAGCACAATATCCAATTACATCTCTCTGTATAGGGATATAGGGTCATAGACTACGTGTCGTGTTTTAGGTATGTCTTATACTGTCTATATATACATACATCTTTTCTTTGCGTGTCAGGTGGCTTGTTGGTCTAGGGGTATGATTCTCGCTTAGGGTGCGAGAGGTCCCGGGTTCAAATCCCGGACAAGCCCATTGTGTTTTAACTGTTTATATACCTGGCGGGCGTTTGGGACAGTGAAAAGGATAAAGTAAATGGTAGGATAGTTCATAGGAGACAATGACAAGGATCGGAGAGACATCGCTTTAACCCTTTAACAGCAGGAAGATGCCTCCAGGCATTCCCCTAGCTACGGCAGGAAGATGCCTCCAGGCATTCCCCTGGCTACGGCAGGAAGATGCCTCAAGGCATCTTAGAGGAATCATTGATACTTATATACAAAATTCAATACAAAAAAAATAATTGTTTGATTTAAAAGAAATTTTGACAATACATAAGAGCCACATTGACATTTGATTTGGTATAATAAAATATGATCAGTCACCAAGGTAAATTACTTAAATCACATGACACATCACATGACATTGCTATTTCCCAAAAAAGGTGCCTCCTGTAGCAGGGTCGGTTGGGCAGGCAATGCCTGTCATGTAATGCTGAGCAGGGGAACTGGGTGCTGCAGGGAAAGGGTTAAATAAATGTCCAAATGTCCTGCTCCTGACCTTAACCCTTCAGAAGGACAGTTCATGATGCATGTCATCCTCTGATTGGCATTTCATTGTGTCTGTCCAGGGGGCTGGTGGGGTGCTGAGTTTAAATCAGTGGTAATCAGAAGGTTCTAGGTTCAAACCAAGGACAAGATTGACTATGCTTGTTTTTCCATTGAAATTCATTCTAATTCTTATCATTTAATGGCAAATAAATGTATTATTTACATAGGACTGTATTATTCAAGTAAGTGCTTTGATTACATAGTGGTTAGCTAGGCTAACAGCATAAGAAAGGACACCTATTGAGATCAGATTCGAAATCAGGATAATGACTAATATTAAACAGTCTGGAAGGACATCCCAAGTCTGCATTCTTCTCCCTGTCCTTTGAAAGGACAATCCATGTTCATTTAACGCGGTCCCTCCAATGACAGTCCTAGGACTAGATACCTTATGACAGTACTTAGAGAATTGGTCCAGATTTTAAACAGCCCCCTGTGCACATACATCTACGAGTTACTTCAGGTTCTAGGGCATGCAGTATAAATCTTGTACTTCACCCGTGTGAAGTAATTATAGTGAACTGCACGGCTTGGGCACAAAAGGTTTAAAAGTATCCATGGCAACCAGCCAAACATGTATGGACTCACTCTCTGTGAAAGTCATGTCAGGGTGGGGATGGGGGTGGGGAGGACGCTTTACCTTCCCACCTTTGGGGAGGAGGACATCCCATGGATATTGTTTAGTAAGTAGGCATCAATTGGAGCAATCTGGTGCATTCTGAGACAGAAATTGGAGATTTCAATCTTCGGATTGAGATCTTTTACTAGGTGGATTGGTACGTTGGGAGATTGATAGGGAGGCTGGTTGGTGGATGGGTAAGTTGGTGGGTGGGTGAGCAGGCTAGTTGGCGGGCAAACCTGTGGGTGGGTAGTCTGATGGTTTCGTGTTGGATTGGTGTTATGGTCATATGCTATATAATATCAGACATGACCATGGTTTTCCATTAGATAAATTTTCGATCAATATCATTTGGCTGATTTCAAAAGAACTTAGCCATAAACCAATTCACTTGACAAAGGTGACTAAATCCTGCCGACTTGTTGTAACTGCTGGCCTGGTTAAATGAGCAGGGGTTCAGTATCAAGCCTTACCATACCCCCTGCCCCACTACTGACCTGGTTCCTAAAAATGAAGACAAAAGGATTCACTATGTCAATCCTTTCATCAAATGATAAACACTTATTTATGGCTACTGTAATCTGATACTAGAAACTATCAGATGATAATATTGTCTAAATGTGGTATTTACATTTCAAATCTGATGGGACACATCTAAATACACTCTATTCAGAGAGTCAGATTTGATGGGACACATTTAAATACAGTGTATTCAGACCCACTTTGTACAGACCTGACCAACCGGTTTTACTCCCTTCAACCCTGTCATCAAGCCTTGCACCTGAGACTTGACCATAGACTTGCTGAAACCCTTGATCATCTATTTTTATGAAGACTGGGAGGGAGACACAGAGAGACAGATAATGAGGCAGATGATAACAGAGACAGAAGGAAGACTCACCCAGGGACAGGTAAACAGACAGAGAGTCATATACAGATAAGGACAGAGATAATGAGACAGAGATGCAGAACAACACATACAAAGCAAAATAGTCAAACATACATGCCAAACAACAGGGACAGAGACAAAGAAATAGAATGACATACATATGGACAGACAGGGACAGATATAAACAGAGAGAGTTATATATACAGTATATAGACAGGGATAGTGCCAGGGAGACAGACAGAGAAGCAGACAGCTAGAGACAGAAAACAGACATAAACAAAGAGAAATAGACATATTTACTAACAGACAGGGACAGATGACGATTTAGGTATAACACACTGGACCTGAAGCCACTCTACAGTCATGCCAGAATAGCCCTCAACCCCTCCCCTCCAACAACCACTCCATGTACTTTACTGACCAATAAGCTACACTCAAGAGCCTGTTTTTTCTAGCTCACTGCTCTCCTACGACTTTACAATGCATGTGCGTTTCAAATCTGATGGGACATACCTGACTGTATAGCATTGGAACTTCCACATCTGAAGGGACAGACCATTCACTATGCCCTTCAAAGAAACACAGACCCAGTAAGGAGGTATGAGGTAGGTGGAAGGGTAGACATATGACTCTATCTCAAGCCAGTCACTCCATATTAGCACCTCTCCCCCACTCACACACACACACTCCTTACCTTCACCCACTGACCAGGTTATTGAACCTGTTATACTCAGACCCATATAGGACTTGATTCAGAGACATTTTTAATGCATTAGGATGTATATATTTATTTTAATAACAGAAATTAGTTTCATTGAGTAATCCTGTTCATGACACTTGAGAATGACTATCAAATTACTTCTCTAAGTTTATTGAAACATTCTTGATACTTAATTTTCTATCAAATACAGATGGCTCAAATACATAATTTCACGTTGAATTACATTTTTTCCATACCCCCACCTATCTATTTCTTCCCTTTCAAGTGAAACCTGATTGCCTGCGACTTTCGGGTTAAACATATGCATATATTGTCCAGTATACATTCCTGCTATACACCTGTGATTTCGTTATACCGTTGATCACGTTTCTTTATCAGACACGTTGGTATTACCATGATAGACTTACGTGTCCTTCACCTGACTTTCTGCCTCGCATACATCGTATATTCATTCCCTTAGGGTGATGTACATGTAAGCTGCTCATCAAAGTAATCTGTATGTAGGTCAATTGCCAAGTGCTTCTCCCCAGTAATGCACTTCTTACATGTCAACGGCTCACCTAATTTCTCTCCGTATTGCATTGCACTAGATCAAAGCCAAACGTGCATAATGGTTCTGGGTTCAGTCGGATTAGAATTGCATCTTGGACATTACACAAAGTATATAGAAAACATTTCCTGAAAGTATATGGAAATGCAACTCGCATACCTATACCCCATTCTATTGTCAAAATGACGTCTACGTAAATGTGGTATTAATGATATATTTACGTGTCATTTATCGCAATTCACACTGATCCTTTCTTCTTAGATCATAATGAGCTACATATGGCTGAATATAAAATATAGGTGAAATATCGTTCATCGTAATTCACACGGTTATCTACACAGAGAGCCAATATAAACTTGTAGTCCTGGAGTATCAGGAATAGGTATTCAATGTCTTAATATTGTATAAAACGTTAAGGTCGTGAATAACCGTCCATGAAAACCGTATATCTTTGTGTTAAGGTCTTTAGAGACAAAAGAGACCCGTACCATCTTGGATCTGCCGAACATTTATCATGGGATCTAGGTAAGAGCCCTTCATCTTGTGTCTATCAATCGTTTATTCTGGGATTTGCATATAGGTCTGGAATACATAGACCTCTATAATCTCATCTCTAGCGTCTATCTATTTGGGTTATAAACACAGAATCAGACCCTGACCAGTCCCATACGTCAGTCTATAGCGTTTTCTACAAGGAGGGTTGGGGCAGCAGGCGCAGTAGAGGAGGGAGGGATGCGTTGGTGGAGGGATTGGGGGAGAAGAAGATGAAGGGAGCGAAGAGGGCTACTCACCTGTCCAAGACGAGTTCTTCCAGCTGCCCCAGATCACAGGCAATGTACTCCAGTGCTGCGTCGGTGACCCGCGGACACCAAGAGAGGTCGAGTGAACGCAGTTTGCGCAGGTTCTCGGCGATGAGCTCCACCCCGTCGTCCGTGACCTTGCTGCACCCGGACAGACTGAGCACGGTCAGGTTGGGAAGAGAGTGCACCACGTTCACGATGCCGTGGTTAGTGATCTCCCAGCACGACTGCAGTCTGAGAATGGAGAGCGTGTGGCTCTGCTTGGCACTGAAGAAGCTCAACGCGGCGTCAGTCACGTGGTACGCCTGCAGGTTGAGTTCGTAGAGTGACGGAAGCAGCTGAGCGATGGCGCCGACCGAGTCGTCGGCCACGTTTATACAGTCGTTGATACTTAGAGACACGATTTTAGAGTTGAGACAGGACCAGAGACCGGCCTCTGTGATTTCATTACACCCTGATAGCTCCAAGCGGTACACACAAATCAATTTCTCTAACAATGTTTCTAAACCCGTATCGGTTATGTTAGAACAGCGTAGGCTCAACGAACGTATATTTTTCTTCCCCGATTGGAGGTAAGTTATAAAATCGTTCACCTCCTTGTCTGTAGCACCAAAGAGACATATAGAGTCAAAGGCTCGTTGTTGAAGGCTTTGGTAGAACAATTGCCGGCCGTCGTCATCTTTGCTCCATTCTTTACAGTTGAGGACGGGCGTAACACCTGCCCAATACTGCGGCTGGTACAGCAGGTCCCGCCATTGCCTACACACCTGTGACAACACACACCGCTCACACGGCGAAAAGTAGAAGAAGAACTTAAGTAGGAACTTCTCATCGTCCCACACGGGCGGTAGGGGCGCTGCTTTGCCTTTCGGAGGCGGGGTGGAGGAGGTCTGCAGGTGACCATTGGACCTGTCAAAGGCTTTCACCCTGGAGGTGGCCGATTTGAGGGCCCTGGAGAGGGTGGAAGTGACGGTACTGGCGGTGCGGACGTTATTGGTGGTACTGTCCTTGCCACCAGTGTTGGAGCTGTCGGAGGAGGCGGACCGGGAGAGCCTCAGCCCCTTGATGCTGTTAGACAGCTCCAGGCATGCTTTGGAGATGGAGGACATGACAGGGCTGCTGCTACTGCTGCTGCTGGTCGTGGTGCTGCTGCTACTGCTGGGGGGCACAGAGGATGGTGGGGTGCTTGCATAGGGGGCCCCTCGGCTGAGAGAGCCTGCCGTGGCAGCAGGAGGGTTCCCTGTCGTGATCAGGGTAATACCTCCAGCACCCGGTGCCCCCACTGCTACACCACCACCACCTCCTCCCCCTCCTCCTCCTCCGTGCTCTCCACCCCCACCCTCTCCAGTAGCCTCCCCTCCTGCCCTGGAGGGACTGGCCAGGCTGGCTGCAGGGACCGTAACCTGGTCACATCGGGCTAGCCGGCCGCCGCCGCCTCCGCCGCTCGTGCCATCCCCGCTACTCACGGCGGCTGGGGAAAGGTCCCCCACCCTGCGGCTGGCGATGGTTGTCAGGGACAGGTCCAGCAGGTCGCCACGCAGCAACGCCTCAAAGACTCTCTGGATGGTGGTGGCTGGCTGGTGACTATACGACTACTCTCCGGGCGACACACGCGCACGTTTGTTAGGTGGTACGTGCGTGGGGCGCAAGGGGGCACTACGGACCCGCTTCAACGGAGAAAGCGACAAATGGGTTAGTTACTGGGACTACTCCTGGTGAAGTTACTGACGCTACTGCAGAGATACTGGAGGTTTATAGAAAGCATCAGAGGAGAAAAGATAGTATACTTTGACAGACGACAGGGCTGGTAATACGGCTTTGTCCACAGCTGATATTAACGAGAACTGTGCATACCCCGTTATATCACTGTATTCTTCTACAGAGAACTACAATAAGTATAGATCCAAACCTAACCAACAGCAGAGTTGTGTGAAGACCTTAGAGGTAGAGAGACACACAAACATACACTGATAGCATTTGTAAAATGAAGAGATACACGTTAAATTCGTCTTGAATACTTTAGGGTATATGAAGAAGAACTCTTTCCCGTGCAGCTTTGTATCCTTTGCAGTTGCAAGATGTGGGTGCGTATTTCCCTGTCCTGTGGTAAAATTCTAATATCAGTAGATGTCGAGGAAGCTGTATTCAATCACATATCTCCGCGTGTGTGTGTCGCAGGTGGAAGTAGCATAGTACTTGCAACATGCAGGGGCCAATTTATAGAAAATGCTCGAGGAAACTAATTTGCTGGGAATGCTGATCTTAGCTGGATAAATTCTATGTCACTTTACTTGGCATGTCAGTAGCGTGGACGGTCCTTGTTGAAAAAAAAGAGATTATAGCTATATCTCCAGGGTAATCATTCCACCATTCATTCCCTATTGCTACTATTCAAAGATTGATTTGCTCCATGTTTTGCTATTGAACAGAATGTGTAGCTGACGGGGCTCTAGCTGGCGTGATGCATTACACTATCCGGGAGGTGACCCTTGTGCACTGGTGGGGTAAGCTACGAGGCTTGGCTCCTCAGAGGGACTACGCTGTTACCCTGTCGCAAAAGGCTGAGCTTCGTCGACCGTCGACCGGTGGTGGCGGTGGTAGTGGTGGAAAGTAGTAGGCTGCCTGCTGACGACGACCGTGTTATAGTAAGTAGTTAAGGAGGCACAACAAACGCTAGCTGGTCTGGCGTTGGTTGTTTGATGGCCTGAAGTTATTTGTGACGAAGCAGAGACGAGAGCTCACCAGAGGAAGAACGAGGCGATGGGTGGCTAGCGTGAATGCGCGGCAGAGCTGTCCTATTTTGATCGTAACATTTCCCGAGGCGGAGTTGATGTATTCCTGGGTGTGTGTTTGGTGTTCCTCCAGCCACTGTCAGACACTCTCTGTCTTTCTCTCTCTCGCAGTGTGCTGATCACCACGGCAGGCTGGCACACTCCTCCGGGTCAGCTCCGTCTCTGTGCCGTCTTCTAGCAGGCGTCGTGGTGGTCGCCGGGCGCCGGCCTGTCCCCGTTCACCGCCCTCCGTGTCATCACGATCACTAAACAGGCCCCGTCGTCGAGTTGTCGCCGAGCAGTTGATCTCCTGCTTGCCATGAATCTAGGTCAGTTCGGGCAGGCTAGCAGGTGGCAGGTACTGTAACGAAGGAATGCCTTGCGCGCTTTGCCTCCTGCCTACTACTGAGGTTGCCTTCTGCTGCTGCTGCCAGAAACACATCTGCTGCTATTGGCTTTACTACTGGCAACGGACGCCAAATAACCTACTGCTGTTGGTGTCGCAACTGCTCGGCGCCATTGCTGCTGCTGCGGCTGATGTCGCTGTAGAGTAGGACTCCAGAGGCAGCAGTGCAGGCAGCTGCTTCAGCGTCTGTCGCTGCTATTTCCAACCGCTGGTTGTTGTGGTCCATTCACATCCAGCCACACTCTCCCAGCGGAGGTCGCTGGCGCCGACGACCCGGTGCAGGTGCTGGGTTTAGTGTTGTGTTGGCAGCGGGTGGTGGTGGAGATGATGGCGGCGCGCGTGGCGGTGGTGATTCGGTGGCGGGAGGCGGGGGGTGGGCGGGTGTCGGTGGCGCGGGGCGGCGCTATCTGGCCGCACGCAGAATCGATAAGCGGGCTACGGATACGCGTTGTGCGGCCTCCCGTTGTACCGCGTCACACCGCGCGGCGCTGCATTTATCGCATAATGACGCGGCACTGCTGCCCCGCATTCTGCAGTCAGATGTCCCCTGCACTGCTAGATGGTTCTAATGCATGTTGTTCTATGTTGTCCAGACCGCATTGTACTTGTCAGATATACTCTGTTATCTCTGATGGTATTGTGTCCCGTTCCTATTGTACTGTGAGGTGCACTGTGATACTTATTTCAATATTCCATATTGTCTTAAGAAACGCATCAGTGCATTGTAGTTGGATGTCTCGAGTCAATGAACTTTGAAACGCATAGGAATAATCTGTATGAAGCAAGTAAACAGCATATATTCTTTTGTGCTATATTGTGAGATGATAGTTAATGTAATATAGCCTGCTATGAGATGATTGTTACAGATAGTTGCACGAGGTATAACTTTACTCTATTTAGTATGTACTATAATATCTTAAAACTGGATGGGTTTTAGTCTTGGCCACCGTATGCCACGACTAGAGTTTGGCATAGCGATTTCACGAGGCGAAGCCACAACTCCAGGAGTGGAATACGGTGGCCAAGGTTAAAACGAATCAGGTTTTGATTTTATCCTACCCCGTCTCCTCGATTTTGGAATAATACGTGATAACAATTCTGTATGCCACTAGTGGCATATAAAGGTCCGTATGCCAGTCAGCGTGGCATACGGAAACTCAATGTTAAGCCTATGGGACTTTATATTATGGATAGGATAATGTACCATACTCTGTCACAAATCTGGAGACACTGCATCAAAGCGTGTATTGTTCTGTACTTTCCTGCCTTGGCCTGGTAGTTAAATACCTTGGTGTGTCAGGGTAATTGGTCATTAGTTTGAAAAACTCTGCCTGTCTAGCGAACAGTCAGAGAGCAGAAAAGAGAACAGGCTGTCTATAGGCATTTTGCCTATTTCAGCATGTGTTCATGAACCCTTATTTCTAAAGATTTCTTACGAATGATTTCATAAACACCAAAAAAAAATCAATTGTTTTATTCCTTTTGGCACTTTCGGGCATTTCTGCATAGGTCATGATCTCAAAATCACCAACATGTCAACGACTTTGAAAAATAGGGCCCTTATATGGATTTTACAAACACTGGCTGTTCTATTATTTAGAACTAATACCAAGGTAGGAAATCACAGTGATTTTACTGCATTTTGTCTCAGGAACCTGTCTATTTCAAAATCAGAAATATTCAACCTGTATTTATATGCAAAACTGCTGCTGGACTGAACTCATACCAATCTGTCAGACGTGTTAAGCTAGGACTCTATGAGGGCACAGTCTGACTGTGTACCGCTCAGTCAGAGCCTCTCGGATTATTGTCAGGGATACTGTGCAGTCGAACCGTATTTTTGCTTTGTGCACCACTCAGTCAATCGGAGCCTCTCGGACTACTTGGTCATACATTGCTCTCTATTAGCATTGTTATACATGGTAGGGGATAAAGGAAGATTCATGTTCCGAAATCATTAGGTGGTAGTTGGACTTAAGCCGCCAAGTGAGGCAATTAAGTGCTGATTACACCAACACACAGGACATAGCGAGATCAGTCACGATTAGGTAGTTTTGTTAAATCTTGCTAGGTTTTGAATAATCGCGTGCATATTTGCCGCGATGTGTCTTGATGTGTCGCTGTAGTGGAATACCAAAGCATACACATCGTGTGCTACATCGTGCGCTACGTATCGCGACAAAGGAGGTATAACACATCGCGACACTGTATGATATGACAAGATACACCAATATAGACCATGGCAAATCCATTGTGTTGGTGGAACCAGCCCTTTTGAAGGGTACCACACAGTTGCGTGGTGAGGTACGGACCCTCACTCATTAGTGCCCTTGGTGACCAAGTTGACTAATGAATGTCACTGTTTGACAAATACCTCATATTTTGGATGAGCGATTGTTTTATCGAAGGCGAAATAAAAAAAGATTTTTAGAAAAGAGGAAAAATGACTAAGGCGAGTGTACTTGCTGAATCGTAATGCAGTCAGCCGGTTACATAATCTCTATTGTCAAGTCTCTCCCTCCCTCTAGCATCCAGCTGTGATGGTTGATGACAAACGTAAACTCGTACAAATTCGCTTGAGACAAGCTTAGGACAAGTTTACGATTTGGAGACAAATCGGCGGGAACGGAATCATATAGTGGGCATTATACTTTTGATAGACTAAATTCGAATGCATATCTACCGATCGAGGACTGAACAATTAGTTCCCAAACCATATAGCTGTCGTTGAGCATGTCTCAGGCAAACTGGTCGACCAACAAGCAGCGATCACAGCGGGATATCAGAGAGAGTGGTGGGAGTTAGTCCTAAGCAAATCAGTCTACACTTACTGACAGAGATATGATTATGTACCCGACCGACTGCGTTACGAATCCGGAATCGGTCGCTGATAAACTCGGTGTTCAGGTGCCACCCCACCTTTAATTAGAGAATCTGTTCAACATTCCAATACACTGGTAAAGCTACTTTCTCCAAGTTGGGTACCTCGTCTTCCCCAGCGGGGTGTAGGATGTTGTTTCGTCTTAACAACGTCCCAATACATGTTGAGTGATCTTCCTAGATTGGGATGTGTTTGATGAAGCAACATATCCCATTATCTTATATACAAATGTTATTCTAAAATTGACATAAAATTGCTATTCAATCATTGCTGTGTTTTCCCTAACAACACTTAATAAACACAATTAATGTTTCAATTTATGATGGATGGGTGTAGGTGGACTGAATGATTTGGGTGTTGTTTATGAGAGTAACAGAAAAAAGCTCTGCATTTACATTCAAACACCGCTTTTCTGTAGTATCATAATCAGGGGCGAGGCCCAAACCTCGATACTCTCATTGGTAGACATAGTGATAGGTAGAGGCATATCCACTATTTTACAGAAGCTCATGAGAGAATACGATAACTTTGATAATATTGACAACGGCAACAGACAACTACAAAGATAGTATGCATGTTGTCACAGACTGGCTGCCACTTATGTATCCACTCTGTCTACGACTAAAAGGTTGGTGGCTTGCTAGACTCATGGTACCGGTACTTCGAAATTATTAAAATGATGTCTTTGTTGCCAGGCTGTGGTAGATATTTCCTGAGGTAATAGAGCATTATCATGACAGATCACAAAGAGTCATGGGATCCATAGGGGGTTATAAATCATTTTTTAAGGATTTCCATTGGACTGTGTTATGTGAGTCCTAGTGCCGAAGGCAGAAGTATTATCAAATTATTGCTTTACATAAATCCGAAAATAAATAATTGTTACCATGATTATCTTATCTGTGTATTGCGTAGATCTGTTACCACGCCATGGCACTGTCTTCACTCTAACAACACTCGCCTCGTTCTGCAGTGCGGAGATTTGGCTGGTTCCCGGCTAGTACTTTGTTGGGTACATAGAACCAGTGCAACCCGTCATCACGGCGGTCGGCGCGCACGGTATCACTGAGAAGTGAAGGGAGGCGGGTGCTGCCACCTGCAGTAAGTCATCGAAACCAAGTCTCGCTATCGTTCCGACTTGTGTTTAAACCGTGCATTGCCGCCGATTCATCGCGATAGACCTCCTGATACACTACGATTAGAAACACCTAACGCTATGCTGATGAATCAATTAAAAATAAATTGAAATATGCCATCAACTTACAGGGGATTAAAACGTTATGTAGCTGGGAAGGAATAGATTGTGGAAGAGGCGAAACGATTTCTTTTCCAGTGAGCTCTTCTCTCATTTAATAAGGATAACTTTTAATGATTCAAGAGCAAAAGATATAGTATAGATCATTTGTGACACTTTCACCCGATCCAATTCCGTGCTACAAAAAGCATTACAGGTCTCTTCTGTGAGGGTATTGTTACTCAAAGCCAAATCCATTTACTTGAGACAACGAGAACTAAAATGTCGTCGTTGGACCAAAGAAAGAGGCTGGTTATTCCATTGACCACGACCAAGATAAATGTCGTGACTTCTTATCTCAATAGCTATAGTCTCTTTCTGTAGTCTATACAGAAAATAGAATACACTGACGATTATCCTCGTTTTGAAACCACATGTTGTGAACAGCAGTGGGATAGTTTCTAAGGATCACGCTAGTAGTGTATGAAAATGTTCGTTTTTCTCAGGTCTCTATTTCCACGTACCATACGTATTGCCTTTTGTTTCTAGTCTCTTAACAACTGATTTGTTCAAGTAAGATGATCGTTTTATTCTACCCCTGATAAAAAGCGCCATAGGCTTAACATTGGCCGACTGTATTCTGGCGAGCGTGCAGTAAAGTATTAGGATAAGTAAGTAAGATAGGATAAGTATTAAACTGAACTCGTTCAGTTTCTACTAAGTATTCATTACGGACTGATCCCAGTAAACGAAAACTTCGGATCGCAAGGTAACATCGATTCTGTGTGGAGACTACCCCGCTTGCAACTGGAGCACTTGCGATTTTAGGTACAAAGTGTAAAGACAGACAGTCCATAGGGACTGCTGCCACCTTGTGTTTCCTGTGGGAACTAACCAACAATACTTCTGCTGCCATCTAGTGTCAGAGACTAGGGAGTGCTTGTTATTTTGATTATACCTTTAGAGTTTAGACATCATTTCTTCAAGAATAATGACATGCTTTAGTTATATATGTATCTAACTAAGATGATATAAATCCTGTCTTTTGATATAGTACCTTTGCAAATGTTTGATAAAGGAAAGGGGATAGGATTACAACTTTGTTTATACAGGAAGTGCCTTCCAAATACTGTAGCTCCCTCTGAGCACATGGAGCCAAACCAAACAAAGGAGAGAGTAGCTCCTGTTCCTCTCCAGCAAAAGACGAAATAATCAAGTAATAAGGGACCAAGGAGGTATGTTAACTAGATATATCTGTCAATATAGATCCAAGGAACATGTTTGATGTAACTTTTACATAAGTTGATGCATGTTTATATGTAGATTATGAAGCCAAGTACTATAGTGGTTGAATCATGTAGAAAGTTGTATTGGAACTCTCTTTGTCTTTGCTGTAACTGTGGCCATAGCCCCTCTTCATGTCAGTTCAGAGTTTTATTGAGATATTACAGTGATTTAAGGTATCATAGTTTGTCACTATGAGTTTACTGTCATTTTGACTGAGTACTGTAGTCTGCCACTATGGGTTAACTGTTCCTCTATATGAGTAATGTACCGGTACTTTGTCACTATCAATATGAGTCTAATTTAGAAGTGTTATAGTTTACTGTCACTTTTGCTATAAATGTAAATGACAGCTACTGTTTACCCTTCCTAAGATATGTAATATGGTTTGATTTATAGTTTTCACGGAGAGTACTGGAGAATAATGGAAATAAAGAAGACGACAAACTTTTCTAACAAATTTCTTCAGCCTCTTCTGTCAAGACCCTTGTCCCCCCTTTTGAGAGTAAAGAAACCCACGGCAGATCTGCGCACAGGACACTTCATTGAAGATCCGGTGGCTGCCGTTACACAAAGGTTACCCCCAGTCTGAGACTGGGCATACCAAATATCAACCATGTTTGATATTTAAAAATGCTTGCGATCCGAGGTACAGTCTGAGACTGGGTGTACCGGTACATCCAGTCTCAGACTCCACTGTGCGCTTTGCCAAGTTGCAATCCTGGAGGAACGCCAAGTCTCAGAGTGGACGTACCTATGTACCTAGAATCGCACAGTGGAGACAGGGCTTAACACTGGTTCTCTGGGTATCCACTAAGGACAGGGGGAACCAGCCAACATTTCAGATTCAAAACAAGGCAACTGTCAAAACTCAAACAACTCATATATTGGAGTTGGAGTTGAAAAATATAGGAATTGCTGAATGAGCTTCACAGACAATCCAGCTGTTTCTTTTTCAGCTTTAAACCACTTTATAATGTAAATCCACAGTTGATTGGACTACTCCTTCGAAGAAGCACATGGATCTTGTTGACAAAACAAAATGCAATAACACATGAGGTTCTTTCCACTAAAGAAAGTAATCCATAAGACTATGTCTGGTTTGACGTAATAAATAACAGAAATGAGTGTTTATCATCTACCATATAGACATGTGCATCTTTATTTACAAGTAGAACACAAAATACCCCCAAAAGTGCTCAGAACTTAGTATATTTGAAAAACTTGTGTATGGGGTACATTTTGTCCCAAACATGCAGGTTGGTGCAGAGATACAAGCGGCGGCAGGAAGTTTGTTTGTTTGCTTGGGTGGTTTAACATGCAATTTGTTCTATTTGACTTTGAATCTGATCAGATCTATGATATGAAATCTCACCCCTACACATTTACCAAGGTGAGAGTTATTATACTTCATTCACCACATAGATATGGTATGAGAAGGATTGGCCTTTGATATAGCAGTAAATCCATCACCGCTGGGGGTGAAGGAGGAAAGTGGCTGCAGTGGCACTCAAACCCACAAAGTCTGACAATCTTGGGATTATAAATCCAGTGCTCTTAACCACAGAACTAGCCCCTCAACCCATACGCTTTAATTATGCTTGAATGCAAGCATATCCAGCCTGCACCACGCAGAAGCAAGCCGACCAAGAGAGTGAACAGATTGATCATTGCTGTCCACCCCAGTAGGCCCTGGAGGAAGTAGAGCGCAGGATCTCTGCTAGGCGAGTGGTGCCTCATATACCCCACATTCTCATCCCAGTCTATCCCATTCTCATCATACTCTTCCAAGGTTTCCTATGGGTGAAATGTGGTCACTGGGCAGTTTGGTGTCACATTTGATAGCCTTTCAAGCACCTACATGGAAATTTCAACTTGGAGCTCCAATGCGACATCATGGCCCAGCATAAAGAGGATTTTGTGTTTGATGTCTCCTGGGTGGATACATATAGTCTCAGCAAGAAGCTGGGCAGCAGTTGCAGACATGTGCCATGATGCAGCAAGCAGGAAGAAGCCAAGGAAGGTGGAGGAGAAAGCCAAAGTCCATTCAGGTACATGAATGGTTGGAGGCAAAAGCTGCATGCTGGGGTACTTCGATACTGATCAGAGAGCTCCGCACAGAAGATGTCACCAGCTTCCAGAGCTATCTGAGGATGCTGCCAGAGCTCTTCAATGAGAAACTTGAGGGAATAATACCAGACATCATAAAACAGGACACAAAGTTTCGTTCTGGCCTAACACCTCGACTGAAGCTGTCTGTGACTCTGCAACATCTGGCCAGAGGACACAACTACTCTTAATACAGTGCAGTAGAGTAGCTATCTGCCATATTGTTCCAGAAGTGTGCCAGGCCATCGTGGAAGCCTACAGAAAGGCGGTGTTTGAATGTATATATGGAGCAATTCACCATTGAATTCTTGTGACACCTGTTTAGTGGAAAACCCTCGCGCAGGAGTTCAAAGACAGGTGTAATGTGCCTCATGCGGTTGAATCTCTGGGGCGTGTTTCTCGGTAGTGATGATTGCAAGCTGAGATCCGCTAAGATCGGAGAGCGCAGCGCACCACAGGTGATCGCTACCGGATTGCCACTGAAATGGTCGCTAGCTGAGATCCCTAGCAATCAGTATAGAATGATCTCAGGTTCTATACTGATCTTCCTGTCGGATACCCGCTTCAGCATAGAACGGCATGTAAATAGCCTATTATCACCCAAGCGTAAGCCTGTCCAGATGCGCTATCTGGTAGGTATTAGCCGAATTACAGGCCTCAGTCTCAATAGACTCTAGTACAGCCCATTGTTGCCAGGGTAAGGACACTCAAAACTAAAGGCGGTGCAGTCTGTCAACTTCGGCCTGACTATACACGTTTATTTTAGATTAGTTTCTCCGAAATAACCTCACAGAGCCAGGGAATAAACATTCTGAACTCACACTGAGATGACCAAATGAAATAATTGAAAAACATATGGTACCAGCACCGGGGTTGTGTTTGGGCCGACTTATGAGTACCTACCGTTGTGACCGTTTGGGCGATCGTTTCAGCTCAGGTTCCTTATACCACAACTACAAGGGGTTCTTCAGTATCCGTCTCCTGGCCTTAGTGGATGCCCAGTTTTGGTTCATATGGATTGAAGTCGGTGGAATGGGGCACATGCCTGATGCTGAAATCTTCAATGATTCAGAACTTTGGAGACGGCCAGTCAGGGTTGCCAGTCCCATGCTCTCTCCCCAATGACGACCAGGACCAGGACATCCTGCGAGATGCCTTTGCCTTGAGGAGCTACCTGATGAAGCCATACGGGAGAAGAGGGATGTCAAAGTAGAACCTTCTCTACAATGACTGATTCTCCCGAGGCAGACAAGTGGTGGAGAATGTGTTTGGGATCCTGGCCACACCGTTCAGATGCTATATTGGAACTTCGGAGCAGACACGAGGCACTGTATGAGACATAATTAAGGCTTCTGTTGAACTACACAATCTACTGAGAATAAGGGTACATCGAGGTTGTCCATGAAGATAAGGAACACAACCTGGTCTCTGCCCTCTGAAAAGAAGAGATGCAGGATCGGTGGGGCTGAGCAGGATGCCCCAGCAAGTAAGAGAGGGACTCGTACTCAATGCTCTGGCTGTGGGAAATGTCTTGCACATCAGAAAGTAATGAAGCTGAAGGATTTGGTGTTGTTGACGGCTATGGCTGTGATGGTGCCTCTGGCTGGGTACCACTGATAGGCAGCGCACACGCAATGTTCATCCCAGTGGATTGTTGCTGCACCCACTGGCGGTCTATCGAATGCCACACATTGAGTTGCGAGGTTACCTGAGTTGGCTAATGGGCTGGTGCTGGCTGCCTCTGTCATATGAGACCCTACCCTGAAGCATCTCCTTAATGAGGGCAGGGCCGCTGTGAATCACCTGTCACCTGTGGTTTGCTGGACCTGCCGGCACGGCTGTCAGTCCACATCTTTTTGGCACCCATGCAAGACCTCCATTTATTTGGGTTTTGGCTGTACAACGGTTGGCTGCTGGAAGGCTTATGAGAGAACTGTCGATGTATGAACCAAAGGCGGCTAGGGGCACGGGGTTCTTATGCTCCCTCAGGAAAGTCTCCAAGAGGCCAATCAAAAGATTAGGGTTAGCACTAAGACTCCAGACTTCACCATAGACAAGGGAGTGCTAGCAGCTGCTGGTCTTGGAACCTCATCAGAAACCAGAGTAGCATTTGGCAGACCTTCAGGAGCAGGTGCATCAGGGGGAGCTTCAGCAGCAGAAAAAGGCTGAAGTCAGGCACTGAAGAAGGCACCATCGTTCATGCTACCAGAGTGATGTGCTCCAACAGGAATTGGAAGTGCTGCCAGATCTACTGCTCTGTTGGGGAGAAGCAGTCGGCACCTTGCCTAGACTTTGTAACTGGCTTCTTCAGCCTGCCGAGCTTGGTATTCATGCTGTCATACCATGTCTTGAGTTCATGCAGGGTACAACCCATTGTCCTGGTCTGCTTGGTCCACATCCTAACTTTCGACGCTGCATCCTTAAAACCCGAAAAACCGCTTGGCATACAAAACAGGATTCTGCGGCAGGAACTCATTCAGTCTCCTTCTCTTCTTCAGTGATGTTTGTGACTACATGTTGTACTGCCCTGCGCCTTGCAGGCACATCTTCTGCCTAAGATAACTCTGGTTCAGTTTCGGAAACATCACATTGATCTGCATCAGCATCTCATGTAGGTGAAGGGTGAGCTACTTCAGGCTGTTGTTGCTCCTCAACTTTTGGTGCTGTAGCAGGATATATACTCTCGCACACCACAGGCAACCTTACTAGAACGCAGGGGGACATAGCATGCTGTAACACACCGTTACCAACCCCCAGGACCAGTCATAGTGGAACTGGATGAAAGGGTAAGCATTCCGCCAAGCATACGACAATTGAGACAGAGCGTGTGAAAATATGTGGGAACAGGACGAAACCGTGTGGACCTGATAGGAATGTGACATGTCGAGGAAGGCAAAAGGTCGCCATCTCACAGGAGACCGCCTCCAAGTTGTGGCCTACTGCCAACGCGTAATGGCCTAGTTCCTCCACATTTTGTGGTGTTGACTCCATCACTGCATTCTAGAATGATTATCATCTCAACACCGAGAATGCCTTGGCAGATTTTCTCAGTTTCAAAATTTGGCCATGGCAACCATGGTTTGTTGTTTGTCCATGCCACCCCCCCCCCCCCCAAATTTAAATAGCTGGGCCAGGAGTTCTTAAATGTTCATTTGTAATATGTACCACCAAGTAAAATAATGTTATTCAACATAACGTATCAGAGTGTGTAACTATATGCAAATATCTGTGGGTGCACAGGCATAATTCACTAATTATTTATCTAATACTACTCGAACCAGCTGTTCTGTCCTGTAAGGGACTGTGTGTATGGATTCTTCAACATCTAGAAGTTGCACTCTGCTGCTGAAATAGAGCTTTTTAGTTGTTCTTAATCAGTTGAATTCTGATGACTGATGCAGGTTTAAAAGGCACATTTATGCCTCATACCTACTTAGGATATTATTGACCAAATTATGCTGGAGGGGAAGGTGCCCTCAGAAGCCCAACTGCTGCCCCCTTTCTCCATCTCCGGCAGGGGTAGACGTACTGCTTTATCAAAGTCCAGTGGTTCTCACACCACGTCTATGTGGTGTGTGAACTAAAAGAACCCACACCTCTGTAAATGTGTCGAGCGAGATTTCGACCTAAATTCATCTCATAGATTTGATTACCATTTAACCAAACTAAGTCAAACACATTGGACGTTAAACTACCCAAACAAACTCAATATCAAGAGACCAAGGTGTCATTATGAAAAGAAATTCTTTTAAACTCATTGGCAAACCACGATTGGAGAGAGGGGTTGGGGAGGACCAAAAAAAGTAGATTGCCTGAGAAATGGTACAAAAGGAAGAAATTGTAGGGAAAAAAGTGCAGTAGGGGCTTACTGGGGTTTTTTTTAGAAAAAAAGTATGGGTCAACAGTCATATAGATTAGGAGGTTCGTGTGAGAGTATCCTCACACGAATGTGTCTGTATCAAGCTGGATGATCATACGGGACAGTAATATTGACCTTTTAATCTTGTATCAATGGGAAGAGATGTATTGCATCGGAATTCCTTATAGAAGTATGAAATATAATATTCGATACACAAAGTTGCAGGAAAGAAGACGAAACGTAAGAAAACATACTTTATTGGTTATTTTAGTTATTTTTCATTTATATACACGTTATGGGCACAAGATTAATTAATGATAGCAAACCTTGCTAGTCAGACAGAAATGTCACTCTATGGGATCACGTGCTTCAAGTTGGTTATATAAAAACATCATGTACAAGTATACAACTAAACCATCTGTATACGGAACTGTAAAATAAATGAACTATGCTATTTTAGTGTGCTATATTACAAGGATCTATTTGATTTGTATTCTTCATGATAATCAGAATTGTGCAGTTAGGTAATGAAATAGTACTTACATAACTTTGGCAGTGGTTCTTTACATGTTCATTACATATAATGGTACCAAACTATTTATTTACATCGAATTCAACACATTAGAAGGCAATACAAATTGACTCTCTTTTTTATAATCAGAAACTCTATTTCTGTAACAAAACAAGTAAATAAAATACGCTGACACGTGAAAACAAAAACAATGAATGTTTTTTTGTGAGTGATTTCATCAAAGTATGTTAGAATTTTCCTGTAAAATTAACTTCTTGTATTTACAAATTGATTACCTGAATACATAAATGATGGGGAACTAATGCATTTCCTTCTGACTGCAAGGTCTACATGAACGTGTGAACTAACACCCATTTGGGTTGGTAGGAGATAAAAATATGACATCATATATAATATATTGTGGGGGTTCACAGGTGGGAAAATAGTGCTACTCATTTTCCTGTACTTGTTAACGTTAAGTCTGCTAGTGACAATACAATTACCCACGTACGTACAATGCCATCTGTCATACTTACACTCAAGACTGATAACTGACAATGGGGAATTATACATTGCATTATAATGAAGGGTCGTTCATGTACAATCGTAGGGACCCTGGTTTCATGGAAGGCAAGTGGCTATTCATCCACAGTTTGATAACACGACGTTTTTAGCAGAACACTGCCTCAAATAAAAACAATCTCGGTTTCTGATATAAAAACCACGATTCATAAAAGGATAGTTTGAACAGTTTTAGGACAATTACAACGTTTGAGACAATGGCTAAATGGCTCTTCTATAGAGATTACTAATTCATACACGGTTGTTATATATGAACATGTTGTCTTTTCCTCCTTGCTCAAGGCAGACTTAAGAACAACTGAGAATCGTCTAACTTCTTCAGACAGCTTGGAAGGATGTTTTCAATATGCACGTGGCATTCCTTCTATTGAGGTATTCCCGAAGTGAAATCTTGTCCTCTTTTTGGCTACCGAACCTGAGATTTTATTTCACTTTCAATACTAAAAGTACATATATTTCTTTTGGTGGTAACAATGTGATTAGTCTTTGTAAAATCATTCTAATCCGTTTAGTAAAAAGGTATCTGCCACGCTGTGAAACTGAATTTAAATATTTATGCTGTGGTGAGGTTATGGTAGCCATATTAGGCTGGTAAGTGTTTGGAGGCATTATGATAATAGACAGATTTTTAACAAATAAAACGTGTGTGTTTATTCATAAAATGTCATTAACACTTCATAGTGTAAGAATCTTGAATGAAATATTGTAATTGATGCTTCCGAAAAAAAACCTATAATTAACATCCATGGAAGACATTTAGTGTAAGATATGGATAAGTCTTATGTGGTCAGTTTACCCGTGTTCTATTTCCAAAAAAAAAAGAGTCTGACAAGATTAATCCTACGAATAACTTTGGCAACCCTCTGGATTATTCTTTCATAAAAGTCCATTTCCAGGCGAGGATAAATTCAACAAACACCAGATTTGGGGGAAATGGAACACATAATGCACAGACAATACCTTCTGTTGAGCATTACACATGCAAATACTTCAGGACTGGTTTGCTAAAACAGCATCGCATAGAGGATACAAGACGGTAAAGTTGGAACTTGGGTAGAACAACTCTCAGAAATAGAAGTGGACTTTGTAAATAGTTGGCTTTACTTTTAGATGTACACGGCTGCACATACATGGTCCCTGGAGAAGGTCACTTCATCCTATACGGTTCAATACCTAACACCAAGGGCACTTTTATATTGTGTGAAGTCTGTGTGCTGTGGCAGCCACAACATAGTCAGGCTAATTATCATAACAGTACTAATAACAATAATCATGATAAAACGGGTCTCCATCAAGCTCAATGTAAAAGCCTCTCTTGCTAAAGAACAAGGTGGTTCAGTAGTCCGTACTGGCTATCTCACTGATATGTCCATAAAACAGCACCAGCAAATCAAAACCGATGTTTGACGATGATTCTCTATTGAGCTGGAAAGCTAAAACCACAGGCACTGGTCGGGTCTTGGATAAAAGCTGCTACTAAAAGAATCCACTCACTTTGTTATCTTCCATCTCTTCTTCTAAAAATTACAATTATTCTGACAACCTCAATACTTCAGTCAGAGTTCGACTAAAAACTGATTAGCCAGCTAGCTAGTACCCTCTTGGGCCTGGTTAATCGCTAACTTTAAAAAAATACGGCAATTCATTGTAATCCAGTGAAGTTGTTCTCCTTATGACTCAGGGTACTTGTGTGTATGTGAGTGATTGTTGATACAAGGAGAGAGAATATGATGAGTGAATGGTCAGATGGTTGGTGATGCGTGGGTGGAAGTGATAATGGTCTGTACAGCCTTCTCACCTATCTATCCCACAGGGTGACGATGATGCATATTCATGAGGATGACATAACACAGATGATACATGGACACTTCACTGATCCTCCTGAGAAAGTCGGGAGTATCAGTCTGTGCGGTTCCTTTGTAGATCATTTCAGATAATCTGGTAATATGTTTCTTTATAATAGCATGGCGCGCTGAAGCAATGTTTCTTGACACCAGTCTGGGCTCCAGTGCCCTTAAACTGATCCATCCAGTCAGCCATCGTCTAAGCCAGCCCTGTTCCCAGCTGTGTCTTTGTCTCTGTTCACGTTCACAGCCTCAGGCATAGTCCACTGGCCACACATCTACAAGGTTTCATCCAATGTCAACGATGACCCTATGATTCAGTTCTGATTCTGAACTCGTTACATGAGCACCATTTTGAGAAGGTTCAGTGACAAGATGAAAGAATCTCAAGTCCAGTAGGTTCAATTCTAATTTGTGCCAGCAAAGTTAAATTCTACCTTTTTGTTTGAGTCTCTTGTCACTGAATTGTTTTGAGGTAGCCGTCAGAAGCTACCAGAGTGCACAGATCCTTATGTCATCTTGCAAAATCTGGAAAATTTGATTCGCTCGAGGGATTTGCAGGTCATTTTGAAGACTGCACACACATATATGCAAAACATTTGCACGATCAATGTGCAAAGAGTTTGCAAAGTCCATATTTCTGCACAGCCAGTCTATACAAAGAGGGGAGTTAAGAGCACCATGAAGAACGTTCTGGACAGTCGATATGATCTTGCCCAAGATGCCGTCTCCGTCTCGGGCAAACATCAAACTGCAGACACTTGCTCCTCGTCATCATCGAATTCACCTGGAAGCAGAATGTATCGTCATGAATACAATGATAAAACAAATAACATCAATCAGAGAGGGTTTATAAACAATATGGAGAGATGGAATTTATAGACAATAGCCGAGAAGCCATAACACCATAAAAATTAAAGATTGGGATACGACAGACAGGTAGATCTACCTCCCTAGTGAAAAATTCTTAACGTTTATTCTTATCGACAGGAGCCAATTTCAAAGTGAGTTATAGGCATCGTTTTGTGGCATTCATTAACGATATAACTATATGCCTAAATATTTATCGATTTTACTTTTATACATTTCTTCTGATTTGTTAGATTATGAACATTTAAGCCAGGGAGAATTTCAAGATTTAATCATTAAAGGCTTATTTCTAAAGTGAACTGTGGAGCAGGTTCCCAGGTTAGACTGGTTCATCAACATCTTAGCATGTTAATATCAAAAGAATTCCTTGGTGATTATTTGTATTGCGCTTTTGATTATCTATCACTTCGTTTAATTGGGAAGAAAATCAAAGCGAGATATCTTTCGAGGGGAAGTGAGAATTGGCTGGATGTGCAGTCATATAGACGAGGAATAGCGTGGGAGGAACATGTATTCAGCACTCTATGTTTACACACTGATACACTGTGTCCAGCCTCTGGAGGAAAAATAAAAAAGAATATCAGCAAACCAAATGAAAGGGGTTTCTTGTTTCAATTAAATGCAACGCTAAATGATATTGTTGTATTGATAAATTTTGAGGGAACACTAAACAGATACTGGATGCAATCTGAAAGAGGGACAGCCTACGTGTGTATCTATTAATTCTTGGATGCAAAGCAAACTAAACTACTTATTTCATAGAAACAAGAACTTTAGAAAGAAGTAAACGAGAAAAGAACCTCAGGCTGTGCCCCCAAAACAGTCTGAATAACAATGCTCGAGATCGATATAAAAATCAACTTATTATCAATAATGTCGGTATTCTACATCCAGGAGTGGCATGATGAAAGTATATAACCGGTCAAATAAAGAATCGTGAATTCTAGAAGTTGAAGCCAGGCTGATTTCAAATTGCGACATTGATGGTAATAAGTCACACCAGTGGAGGGTTAGGTCAACGTTCGGATTCACTAGAATGCAGCATGTACATTGCTCTTCACACTGTCAACGAAACTCAACAAGGCAGTGGGCCTGTCACGGCCACGAACAAGAGGTTGGTATTTTTACCGCGGTGCTAGGACCACTGGTCAGGCGGCCGTGCCTGACGTGAACAGCCGCCTACAAAGGATAACAGAGAAAAAAGATGCAGAAAATACAACATAATCCTCACATATTTAATCTACCCAGCATTGCAGGTGCGACTGTTTTAGCCATCTGTTAACCACAAGCAGCAAGCTAAATATAATATTTTGTTGAAAAAGCAATGATGATGAGTAAGCCTGCCTATTTTATTCTACGTGTGGAATTCTATTACTTATGGTAAATTGTCTTTTTTCAAATAGTATTGTATAGAAAAACATCATGCCTGTCAGCTTACTTTTACAACATATATGATTTGTTTATCTTATCATTTTCTCGTTGTCCTTCCATTACCACGTAGAATAAAGCCAGAGCACCATTTGGGTAAATGACCAAAACGATGTTTAGGGTTTCCCTCTTGGAGCTCCAGGTCTGCACTAAAGTCCAGCAAGAGAACATAACCTATTTGTCCTGACATAAGCGCTGTATGTTCTTGCCGTATTTATTTCTACCCAAGACGTCTATAGTATAAATATTTTTAAAAAAAATAAAAAATCACCTTGTGTAATGATATCGTTGTCATCATCATACTCCTCGTCCCCTTCCTCGTCATTGCCACACGTGCCGTTGTAGTAAGCCTGCAGGCCCGTCCGATCCAGCTGGCCGCTCAGTGCCGCCATCTGGTGCACGTGGTGGTGCTGCGGGGGCAGGGCGTGCTGGAGCTTGTTACGGCGGGCCAGGTGTGCCATCTGGGTGGCGGCGTGGTAGTCCGGGAGCGGGGGGCGCCGCCCAGCCCCCGCTCCTCCGCCGCCCCCCGCCCCCCCTGCGTACTGCTGCATGAGGAACTGGCTGTAGGCGGCCGTGTTGCCCACCACCACGTGGTACGGCGGTAGGGGCGGACGTGACGTCACTGACGCTGATTGGGACGGCATGTTGTAAGGAGGTGGAGGAACTGCATAAACATAGGAAATCAGAAATGTGATACATGTAACTCCCGAGCAGAATACTCAATTATTTCTTTGACGTATGCATATTATGCCATCTACTCGAAAAAATAGATTCCACGGCATATAATATACATACACATATATATAGATGAAAAGATTCCTAAATGACTTGTTAAAATTTGAAAACATATTTCTAATATTTCAGTGAAATCAAAAGTATTCACAGTATCCAGCATGCAACTTCCCAGGTGCGAACAATCTCTGTGCAAAAGTGAAGTGCACTGGCCACCTAGTGCTAATTTGAGGAACAAAAGTTTCGCCCTTGACGCATAGCGGCCTCGCTTACCTGGGACTGGAGGTGGTTGGTGGCGTTTCTGGGGCGGTGGGGAGCTGGTCGTTGACCCTATGGAGGAGGTAGAGTGACTGTCGTAGTTGGATGAAGCAATGCTGTTGTGGCCAGAGTCCGTTTCGTATTGTTGTTGGTAACTGCCGATACTGTTGGTCGGACTGGCAGAGTCATTCGAGCCCACCGATTCTGGAACAATAGCCAAAATAATCAGAAACTTTTAATCTTTTAAAATTACAACAACTTCGATAATGAGAATAGTATTTCAAAGGTTAAAAATTATTCCAGAACTCGAATCTGAAAACATATTTTGAAAACATATTATATGTGTCAATAAGACTCTCTATCCATTGGGATTGTTTTTCGTCAGTGATAAGACATAAGCAAAATTTGGACGAATTAAGAAAAAAAAACAAAAAAACCTCAGGGGTATCTTTCATACAGAGTGAATATCACGGCTATCATTAAATATAAATCCCAATTCTGAGATTGGGGCCAGTCAAATAATCTAGTATAATACATGAAGACCCTTTCTGTACCTCGTACAAGGGTTATTATCTAATAATTTTTAATTTCGTTCCCTAAGACGGTCTTATCCGTCCATAAGGTCGTCCAGAATTGTTGAATTAAGTTGACCCATATCGTCCCTGGGCCTCCTTGGCGTACAGAAAATGGACCTCCATATACGATCCTAGATTATTCTACGGGCTGACCATGCGGCGGTTTGCACTCACCGGACGTACTGGGCGTCTGTGATTTGCGCAGTGCAGTGATGTTGCCCAGGCTGACGACGGAGCTGCTCTCGGCGGTAAGGTGGACGGCGGTGGGCGGCCGGGCCTGGCGCGGGGACACAGGCCGACGAACCACCCCCGGGCTGGGGTGCAAGGGCGGTACTGCAATATGGTGTGCTGGCAGCGGGTGCAGCTTCGAGTTGTGCGGTTTGACCTTCTCACTCAGCGACATCAGCTTACGCACTGCTTCAGGCTCCTCGGCACCTGAAACCACAGAGTTTCTGTTAGTTATATGTGTCAAATAACAGAACCAGCTACTAGATGGAAATCATGAAAGCCAATATGCGTGCACTTTAGAAAAAACAAACAAGAAAAGAAAGTATATAGTTCTAAATGAGATTCAGCAATTTGTTTCTTTAATCTTGATGTACCTTGCTATGTAATCTGTTGTTATTTGACTAAAGATAAGGAACTTCTTTCGAGAGTGTTTCCCGTCTAAAAGAAAATTATTATATATGTATGTTCAACTGTGTGGCCTTTCCTTCATGCATATTTGTCTACTAAATGTAATGGTATAATTGTGTCATAATGCTGCCAAAACTGGAAGGGAAGGAATCGTCATTCTACCCATACCAAAAAAATAAGATAATGTAATGATAAAATAAAAGAATAAAAAGTTAGGTGTACACTACAGACATCACAGACATGTTACATACAATGAGAACACAAGACAAGACTATAAATCACTAGAAGCATTAAGATATTGATGCAGTAATTGTTTTGAATTTCCAGTCTCTATTGTGAAGACGGTTATGTGATTGTTCTAATGTTAGAGTAATACTAGGTTGTCAATTCATGCTTTCATTTAACTTTGCACTTCTATCTCTGTTGTTTGCAACAACGAATTCACTACATAAATACTCTGTAGAATGGGACATGTATTGTCTCTTCTAGTTAATCAAATAATGACATGAAAATCAATTTGAAGCATTTATACCATGCAAGTTAGTGGCTGAATATCAGAGCAGGATCTAGGTAAGCATTGTGTTTTTATGTTATATATCCAAGCACAAATAACGAAGCGATCATGACAAAAATGATACATATATCTCTAAGAATTATGATAGTCATATAAGAGCAACATATGAGTTTCTATATAACAGGATTCTGGTTCTGTTGATACCACCATGGGTGGCAGAAAAAAAAACAGTGCCCTCTAGTGTGTCCCTACCGAATGCTTTACTGGCTGCTGCAGCTGTGACATCTGGCGAAGGAGGGGTTAAACATCAGATTAGGGTCAAGGTCATTCAAAGGTCAAGACTAGCTCATAAAGTTCAGATGGAGAAAGCACAAGGTCTTCAAGGTCAGAGAAGACTGTATTGAATATGCAACTCTAATAAACGCTATCGATGATGACCTATTCATGAATAGAGATTTGCTGCAAAATTACCACTCACAAAAATAGAAGGAAAAAAGCAAAGGCAGATGTGTACGAATAGTCTTTCATAAAAAATAAATTATACTAAACGTGATGTACAAAATATTTCAACGAGATAATAGGAAAAAACATGAAATGATCATCCTACAGAAGTACATATAATACAGAACTCTGATGCGGGGTTTTGTCACTACGGTAACGTGAATGGAAGGAAATTTCATTTTGATTTCCTACATCGAAGGGCATTACTTTTAGATAACAAAAACGTGTTATTTATGTATTATACCGAATTTTCTGTACTCTGATACCTTATGTGAATGACTGATTTATCTTTGTATCTTATAGACTGCCAATGTAAAACGTCGTTTTAGCTAACTCAATTTCTTTCTTTTGGAAACTAAAAATCAAACTCAATCCCCATTCCGAAATTGGACTGACCTTCACAGTAGATACTTAGAATTTGAAGGCCCTAGAATTAGGTCATTAACCCCTGAAATATTTATTGTTTAAATATCATGCATTTATTCTGTATATTTGATTGGTTCTCCTTTTTAGTGGTATTAGTATCGCATAAAATTAGGAAAGAATCATATGGATACAATGTTATATACAAATAATACAAATTATAGTTTTACCAGATAGAGGTTTACAGCCGATATCACCCCAAAGATGTAATTAAAGCCATGCCATGTACCATGGTAGTGCCAATTAAATTTACTAGGCCTATTATCAAAGAGTCCTTAGCCATACTTGACATAAAGTTACCTCTCTCTTATTTTGCAATTTACCTTACAATTTACTTTAGCTTTTATTTCTGAATTGCATTTCATCTATGTATTGGCAACATAAGCATATAATATATTCAGCTAACTAATTCAGAATGCCAGTCAGCACATCAACGGCATATGACATCGTTTACATTGTCTAAAATATTCGAGCAACAAAAATCATTCCACTGCTTTCTTTTATTGGTTTATATTACCTACTTTCTGAAATGAAACTGGAGTATTTTGATAATTAGAATAGATGGTTTATGTGAATAAAGACCCTTTATCCCTGGTAAGTTATTTATATTTGAACTTTCATTCGGTTATGGATACGCAAATTATAATTTTTCAAAAGTGAAAACGCTATAAGAGTTTAACATTGGCTTTCTGATATTGTTATGCCATAGCAAAAAGCCAGGGTCATATGTCTGCGATATCGAACCACTACGATAAGGACGACAAATAATATATTAATCCTTCAATTTCAAAACACTCTCTAGAAGAACAATTAATTTTAAACATGAATACTACACTGGGAACCCGGAAAATCTCCCTTTATCTTCCACTACTCCAGGTGTCAATGATATTTTTTGGCATGGCTCTAGAAGCTTCTAGAAGCTGATTTAAAACCACCACTTTTATAAAGCCATATTCTTTTTATCAGGATATGTCAGAGAGAGGGGTGAGAATATGAATTCTGAGGCATGCCAACCACCATGCGTATGTTAATAGACATGCCATTTATACAGATATATGAAAATATGGATACTTCTATATTCATATATTACAAATACACCTGTCAGAACCAAAAACATCTTATATTTAATCAAACAAGTATGTCTTTGTACCTGTTTAAGAGTTTGGCTGCCACAGGGCCAGCAAGGTGCCATTAACCTTAAAAAGTATAGTATTCCTGAGAACTGAATCAAGTTTTACTCACCAAACTTGGGTCCAGTGGGCGCTGCTGGGCTGGGAGATGGATCGCGCTTACGTACTGAAAAAATAGAAATAAATTGGACTGTATAATTCCTCTGTTCACACATGCAGTAAGCAAAAAACAGTAGACTGTGTACTGAAAGTTTCCCAAGGCAGTGGATACTTCATCATAAATTGGTATTGTTCCGTATTAAAAAGAATTCGTTAGAAAATTACTTTCTTTGCCACATTTGAATGCTATGGAACCAGAAGGTAATTTCCACAGATCAATACATTTATATGCTTCTTGCATGTTGTGTACAGATAAACAATATATTATCTTTAAGAGGCCTTGAATCAAGGGTTACACGGACACCGGTTCCTAAAATAAGAGTTTTCTTCTCTGTTTCCTGTGATACTTTTCATTGTCACTAAAATTCTGCCATGAACAGTAACATAGATGACATTTCATCACTTTTGACAAGAATTTCTTAAGTTTGATTTTAGGAACCGACCCCGAATCTTAATCTATAATCATCGTTACCACAATTATCAGCGAAGGAGATAAGCCAGCAGTCCCATTGCCATGCACAGCGAGAAATTCGGTTCTTGGAGAGAAGGTAGAAAGTACGTAACAAGTGTCAAGCTATAAAGCTAACAATCTACAAGAACGGACAACCAGGGGACCTACCCCACCAAATCTCACCCAAACATTCTCTGGGTATGAAAGGTAGAAGGGAGCATGCTCTTACAACTGGTCATGCATTGCTACGCATCAAAACACCCCGCTATGGATCCTTAGGGATTACTCGGCAAGACGGGACAGGGCGGAAAAGGCACCAACTAGGGGTCAAGTTGGAGCAGAAGGACTGGGACAGTGAAAACGGAGGAGAACAGAATGCAATAAGACAAGACCCGAGCAGGCCACACTGCAGGCGCTTCTTAAAGTGCAGTGACTACCACGCCCAAGACCACTGCGAGGACAGGACACCGATGACGCTAGCATAGGCAGACTTCACTGACAAAGTCACAGCAGTAGAACGAATAACGTGTGGATATTACGATCCACAACAAATAGGGTTGTTTTTTTTAAAGATTCCTTTCGATTTTCTATGGTTTTCCTTTAAAAGTTCTTGTTGATGTTGTGTAAGTTTGTGTAATCCTTATTCTCTTTGCAAATGAAATGGCTTATGTATTTAGGAAGGTGAGTGTTTGCTGGATATTTCTCTTTGTAACAGAGTTCCATGCACTGCCTCCTGTGGGCACTTACTAACAGTGCTGTCTAGAGGTGATGCTCCACTAGAGGCGCGCAGAGGGCGGGGAAGAAAAGCACACGCGTTAGAAACCATAAGGATGGGTTATCCGTCGTGGAAGTAAAAAGAGATGCATGTTGTTAGTCTGAGATAAATCTTTCTCTGTGACAGGTTATTAAGAGTATTAGGGCTAGGAGAGCATTGTGGGGAACGCATTTTTAATAGAAGATATTTTCATTTTGTACCTAGATTATTATGTAGTCAAATATCTTCGACTCGCTTCTATACATAAGAGGCGAGGGGGGAATAACTACAGATGATGTTGCGGTAGAACCCCAGTAGCGGAACTTTTGTCTGTTATGTATAGAGGAAGGGATTAGAACTAATATATAGTTGTAAATACCCGATTTTATGCCGACCAACAATCTGTTTAGATCATACACTAAAATAGACGAGATTTGGAGATGAGAAAACCGATCCTTTTATTACGCTGAAAGTTACTCCGTTCACGGATTATTTTTTCATCCAAGTCCGTGTTCCACTCTACATTTTATGGAGACCAACGTCCCATTAATTTGCCAAAACGTATATATCATTATTTCTGCGAATCTAAGTGAACGGCAAGACCGAACAGGATAATAATATCTTGAATATTCGATATGTTTATCAGTTCAAAGATTGTTACACTTTAACGTGTTTCCCACTAAGGCAAATATCCCAATTTGCAAATGCATATGGCCACCTGGTGTGGGAAAAAAAAGTAAAAAAAAAAGACTTCTCTAACTCCTGAACTTACAGCATGCTAATGTAGGTGATATATTTACAGGTTAGCTGCTTTGCTACAGTAGTGGTAGCCGTGCCCCCTTCCATTAAGTCGTTGGGATATATGATTTGGACAACTGCGCTCATGCGACCACAACACACGCAAAGCCCAAACGCATGGAGGCAAAAACGTCGGCTGTGCAAATTATGTGACCAAGTACGTGGCCATGTATCCATCAAAAATAAAATCATGGCAGTTTATTTGTCTATATTTTACTACATTCAATTAGATAGAAATGGAATGTAACCCCAACAGGAGATATCTATCGATGCATTGATAAGAATATATGCTATCGCTATGCTTTCATATGAGTGTGGTTTCCTGAGGTTATCGTTTTATACTAGGATGTTTGTATCAATGAATATATCAACGCAATAAAGATTAAAATGCCCAATTTACATCCGTCATAGGAGACACATATATTCTCATACCATCAAAGGTAAAAGATTAAGATGTTTTAGAGAACTTTATTCCAAAGTGTCTCTGTTTACCTACATCTTAACATCTAATAGAAAAGGTATTTACTGGAGGAAGATGCAGTTAAATACTATGATCCGCATGTCTCCAATGGAAAGGAGGACATTTATCCATGATTAAATGGTAATGCTTTACTGGGTCTAATGGAGAAATACTAAATCTAGTTAATTATGTTAAAGTGACATATACGATTTTTCTTTAGAAAACAACATAATGCAGTTGATATCGCCGCTGGGTATAGGTACTAGCTACGCTCACATGCCAGTAAAAGTACCATTCATCCTGTGATCTAGCTATACTCCAGATGATTGGATGGGAGTTAGAAGAGAAATGGTATTAACTCTCAGCAGCCAGATTAAGATATAATGGTAATGATAAGACCTCCCTGGCCCATGCAGACCAATGTAAACGTCTTGTAGATATTTTTGGAGCTACTTAGTAAAGACTTGAGTTGCTAAGTAAATGATCGAGTTACTCACTGGCTGGAGGTTCACATTGGAGGGACATCTCATTCAGCTTCATCTCATCATTAATCACCACCAAACTGCCAAGGTAAGATCGCACTCGCCTCACCATCTGAGCCTAAAATGTATAGGAATACACGAAGTGAAATAAATGTGTTTTATGAATATTTCAAATTGTTACAGGAGAATGTAAAAAAATATATACATATATAGATATAGATATACAAGAAGATTAGTTAGAATTCAAAAGGCTTGTAAAACTCCATCACAGTGGAAGATCTGCACAATGCAGAATTGATGCTTTTGCTAAATGAAAGAAAAATTTAAGAAACTCAATGGAAAAATGCTCATTGAGATAATTGAACTTACCTCATCATACATTTTCTTGGGATTTGGCAAGGTGGATGACCGTCGCTTTCTCCGCAGAGTCGCAACAGTCGAGGAGTTCATCCCCGAGAATGCAGAGAACACGCTCTGTGAATTCCCACCGCCTTGCAGCATATTAGCAAGATCCTGTTGGAAAAGAGTAAATACGTCATCACAACAACACTAGTCTTGATCGCATTGACGGATGTTGAAAAAACTAAAAACACTCCATCAAACACAAATCATCTCTGCAGGGATGAGGTTCTTTCTTTTTTATCATTATCATTTTTTTTATTTACACTGGACATATGCTAGGCTCTGCGGCCTGTCTTACTCGCAGCCAGTGCTATGGTGGCTGGTATGGTAATCTGCATTACAATCAACTACGATAGATTACAATTCATCAAAGTGAGTATGCACAAATCAGTATGAAGCTTATTACAATTACTAAGAGATGTGGTATTTTCAACCTACTAATGATAATGATATTGAGAGAGATGCAGATAAGAGAAGGATGTGGGGTAAGCTTCCCCATCATCTGACTAATCAAATCAGTCCTTCATACAAATGTAAAATTTCAATGAAAGTAGCAGGTTTGTATGAGGCTCCTGTAAGTGACCAATTATCAAATATCCAAATATTTCAATAGTTATTATAGTAACAAATGTATCTATATTTATATGAAATAAGGAAGAAAAAAGTATTAGTAAAACCTTATTTCTCAAAGGCAATCTGATCCCAACAATATCGTGTTGTATCCTTTTAACATAGATTGACAATGGTCTGTTTGAAATTAATATTTCCAAAAATATATAGTTTGAATGAGACTTTGATTTAACTCCTACTTACATATTGTGCCGAGGCCATGTTACATATATGCCGCACTTCTTTGGCAATCATTCTCAATTTCTCAAAGTTAATTAGACCATCCACCTTGGAATCGTTCCCCAAATGGATGAAGGTCAAGTCTTTCTTAACCACTGGGAAAAACGGGATCTGAAAAGAGAAATAACTAAATTATTACAAGGAAATTGTTAGGGATATAACGGAAATGCTTTCCGGTTCTTTATTAATATGGTAAGGTATCGCCTAAACATAACTAACCTGTAGAACAGTTAGAACTTCCATACATAAATAGCAAATTCGATAAATGAATATATGGATATTCTAAGGCGACATATTAATCTCTCTGGGAAATTTCAGTGCATGTAATCATCCATCAATGGTGGTTTTATTAATGAAACCTGCCTGAATCATATAAAGCTTCTTAAAATTTCCCAAAAGTTGAAGACATGCCCTTTCCACAGACGATTATAGACTATGTTAGTACACACTTACAGAGAAAAAATCCAATATAAATCTACATGTCTTAGATTTATTTCGATTATTAAGAAATAGCCATAGATCAGTATTGTAACATGAATTCCTATAAATTGATGTGGTGTAGGTGGGCACGTACCAGCGGAGGCTGGACGAGTTCACTGTTGATGAGGTTACGGTACTTGGACATGTTGCGTGACGGGTCCATCAAGTCCTGCAGGTCTTCAAATACCTTCATGTACTTAGTGGGCAACTTCTCCCACGTGGTACGTAGACGTGATACGGAGCCGTGCCCCAGCCCACTGATAATGGCGAACATTGAGTTGAAATTCTTACACTCCTTACAGTGACCTGAGAAAAAGAATCAAACATACAAATGTTAATACCAAAGTTGTTGAGAACGACTAACCCCATGTTAACTCATATGGAAAAGACGACTCCAGAAGCTTTGTTGACAAAAACTTTATTCTCGGAGTTTTAGTAATGACAGGGTCATAGAAAGCTGATGCAATGTGCTTTGATGTAATCCTCCAAGTCTTTGTATTTCCAGTGTGTAGCAAGGTGGGATTTATAAACCACTCATATTTTCAAAGGATTTACTAGGCTACTTTGCAGAATGATTACCATGGATTATAAGACATTATCGTCTCATGCCATCTTTAAAGATAACGACATGGCCAGTTGGCGTAATGATACACACAAACTATTCTAGAATAATCTGTGGCGTAAAGTTGAGGGATACTTACGGGCGATTTTGATGAACTGCTTTATCATTTTCATTCGCTTCACTGGGTTCGGGTCTGAACAGACTTCAGTCACTACCCAGAACATTTCTTCATTCACAAGCTGTAAAGGAATTAGTTTAGTTAACTTAATGAAAAATAATAAATGTTTATCCAGGTCGGGATATGTCCCGTATTTTAGAATTTAGAATTTCTAAGGAACAAAATCGGTCACTTTCTGCAATAAAGCATGATAGATGACTAACATCACTTAAGTTTATGTTGCAACTATTGTTCTACACCTAGTAATGTGTATTATAGAACAAATCAATTCACATATATGTTTAGATCTGCTCCAGAGCTAACACCCTCATCATCATTGTATTTTTTGTATGTAACTTCCCAAACTATATGTGCACTGGGACGATATTAATATTTCTCTAACGACAGAGTTTTTTGGGGTTTTTTTTTAGCATCGGTTAGAGAGAGAAGTCTTATTCGCCATGTATTTGAAATTTAATAACATAAAGATTATATCGTTAGTATCCGTACCTGACACTATATATAATAACCAAATGAACACTATCTCTGCCTAACCAAATTATGGAACTAGAGCGATATGTAAATACATTATCAATAACGATCAACGTTTGTTGGAGACCAATGTACTTACATTGTCACAGATTAAGATCTTTTAACCAAAAAAAAGTTGCACATAGATACTAACCGCGGCCATAATAAAAAACCTAGCACGTACCTCAGAGAACCGCTGTAGATTCTCCTCGCCGAACGTGGACTCGAGCTCAAACAGGTCGTCCATGTACTCGGTGGGCTCGATGAGGTGGAAGTACTGGAAGTCTCTGAGCGTGAGCTGTGCCGCCACCTCGGCGCTGTTCAGCTGCAGGAAGCTGACGGCCGAGTCTTTGAGCAGGTCGCCCATCATCTCGTCCGGTACGAGCGGGTCCGTGCTCATGTTGTTCTTGATGTAGTAGCGGCCGGACATGTGGATGCGGTCCGGCAGCCCCGTCATCTGCTCAGGCAGGCGCTTCTGTTTGATGAGGCCTTCCGTCTCCACCGACACCTCACACAGAGAGTAGTGACTGCGCAGCAACAAACGTACACGTTTATTTTTATATACATTTATTGTGGGTTTTCCCCCCGAAGGGGCCACCCATGAATTACTTATGCACTAAAGGGGTTGGGGGGAGGGGGGTGGTCAAGAATTTTGGAAATTTTGCGTCTGCTCCTTCTTTGTTCCGTTACGTGGGGAGTTGGGTGTCCAAAATTTCGGAAATTCTGCGCAACTACCAATGGATGGCAACTAATAGATTCGGTGTACGTTGAACGAGGCAAACAACAAATTTTCTATTACAAACAGATTTTTGATATATAGGAAAATAGTATGAACAGAACCAATTTGGCTTAGTATCCGTTCAAGGATACAATAAGATATAATGTATGGTTTGGTATTTACTGAATAGTAGAAGCCAAATATTTATGAATATGTGCTTTTATTAATCTATCTAATTTACTACATTTATTATATGTCCATTTCCTACCTGCTTGGATCTGTGATAGAGAACTCTCGTAATGCCAGCATGACCACTTCTCTAGCCGTTGTTTCCTGGTGGATAAAAGACAAAAATCACTATGAGAAATGGGACATATATGTCTCGTTTAGACCCCTACTTCTCTCTATTCCATCTTGATGACCCAATCAATAAGGGACGGTTCATTTAGTAATTGTAAGATGTTAGCACCAGTACCAGCACAATACTACATAACATAGTATCACTCCTACTGAATGGTGCCGGTAGAGATTGGAGGAGAGAATCAAATAATAATATATTTGGATTGACTCCTTGTACATATCTAAAATCCACTAGATTACCATGAGACAGGATTTCCGTTGGAGTCAGAGGAAAAACTAGAAATAATTGTCATGTGGAATTTACTGCTTCAGAGAGCCTCAATTTATACTTTCTTTGTTTTATACAAGACAAAATAATTTCATAAAATGAAAGTGGACAAAAAATTTCTATAGAAAAGTGGAAAACTGCCACCCCAAAATTGAGAACACCTAAACCTTTCATGGTAACAATATGTCGCCACCTTCAGTCAATGGTGTTCTTTACAATGGAATAACTTTTAACTATGCTGGGCATTAAATATTTTAGTTCAATTGGAATTAAGTATAAAAAGAATAATTAAACAGAGAATGAAAGTATCATTAGAATGGTTAAAACGTGGCATATATGGACTTAGCGGCAGCTACCGCAAAATATTGACTTTAACATTAGAGGCCACACAAATGTTGGGATATTACCTTTGGTTGTTTACCTTTTTTTGTTGTATTTTGTTGGGTGTTTATTGGTATTTTTGAATGGGGAGATGAATTTCTTCGTTCAAGTGGAGGTTTTTAGGACTCCGTGGTAGGAAAAAGAATTTTCATTCCGTGGTTGGAAATTTAATACATTTATAAAAAAAGATTAATTCATAACATAATTTTAGAACAGAATGGGTACAAATCGATATATATTTTAATGTTTCCGGTTTATATGAAATGTCGGAATTCCGTCATGTGTCAGAAAACTTGCATCCCTGGGATGGTTTCTTTATCTAACATCCCACGGGACCCTGAGGGTAGATAGGGACGAAGTCAAGGATCAACTTTTCTTGCTGGTTTTACTACTCAGGGGTGGTGATCGATATCGTGATATGAATTTACGTAGAGATCTCACCCTTAAGCATTTACCAACGTGAGAGTTCTCTTATTTCCCACACCACATAGACATGGTGTGAGAACGATTGGCCTTTGATATAGCATTAAATATTCCACTGCTGTGAGTGAAGGAGAAAGGTGGCTGCAGTGGGACTCGAACCTACAACCTTGGGATTACGAGTCCAGTGCCTCAACAACTAAGCTGCTTCGTAGTAACAAGGGACCATCCATAAAGTATGTACACATCCAGGGCATGGGGATCAACATTTTCGGAAAATTTGCATATGCTCCTTTCCTTTTTCCATTGCGTACAAGATTTAGAGTTGGGGTTGGCGGGAGCGTTAAAATTTTCGGATTTTTTTCCGTATATACTTAATGGATGGCCCCCAAGTTAAGGGTACTATTCAATAATTCTGCATACATACCCTGTGTATTAGAAAGTATTTGCAGGTCTGGTCGGCCTTGTACACCTTGATGACGTGTTCCGGGTAGTCAGCTGTTCTCAGCCCCTCGGCGTACTGCGCCGCCGAAGTGAGGTCCGGATTCGAGGCACTCAGATTGGGAGTGTGGATCGGAGACGAGTTGTTGGAAGATGAAGAACCCTTCCGTACACGTGAGTAACCACCGCCTGATGAGCTGTCATCGAGGTTGTTTAATTGCGGGTCACTGCAATGATGATGTACAGTTATTTAAGACGTATCCTAGGTTTCAGAGTAGGTTATGAGGAAACAGAGTTGTGAGTAAACAGTCCACGGTCATTCCCTCTTCTAAACAAAGTAAATAATCATCTAAGAGTGTGCAAAGACTGCTTTATTTACAGTTTCGGAAGAGTATTGTATACTTAATCTACTTTCTTTATATTAGTTTTTTTGTCACCAGGACAGCATCTAGCCACATAAAAACAAGGATTTAATTGCGCATTGCTAAATATCATTTCGTCAAAATCACGAGCTATCTTTATTGAGAATACCCCAGGAATATGTAGAAAATGTAGATGCAAAAGATCAACAGAGTACTATAGGTTCGCTGTTGATGGAGCTCATTCGCAACCACTATTGACCTTTTTAGCATATCAACAAACGGGTGTTGCGACAAGTACAAAGCTTTGTTTTGCTTGACCTTTTTTTTATGAAAAAAAAACTCGAATTATGAGTTGCGTGCAAATTGTACTGTTCAGCAGCTGCAAAGTCGACGTACAAAATAATAAAATAACTCGGAAATGTATAGGAATTTTCTATTTAGGGATATGTGTTAACGTGAACTTTAGATCTTACAGGCATAAATCGGTCAAATATAAAAGATCCCAGAGATTCGGAGGACTAGGCTATTGAGTAAGCTGCTGCCACACGTTCAGCATGCTGAGATGGTTGTCCAATTCAAGCGACTTTTTCGTGACCATAATTACTTTTTCAAAGGCAACACATATAAATAATGAATACAATTGAACATAAATCGTAACCTCAAAATAATGAAAAACTTTCAGAATGTACCACTTTAAAGCAGGACTGTTTCCACTGCTTGATTGGAGCTTATCCCTATGGTAAAAATATAGGATAAACACATCATTATTAAGCTAACTCAGTTGCCTTTAGATTGAGATATTACATGACGCTTCCATTAATCAAAGACAATGTGATACTCAATCTACTTAGCCACTTTTTCATTTTACCATCTCGTGGGCCATTGGTTGATTAGGAGACACAAAATATATCAATAAAATTCCATTTATAGAGCTGTCCGAAATATATTATTCCTGACCTCTCTACCCCTACTACGTTAATCATAAAAGTAATTAGAGCGAATTTTACCAAAGGAAGATGGGTAGTCTTTCTCACCCCTTGTATTTTTTACCAATAGACTTAACATTGGGAACTCATAAGAGAATTGTAAAAAAAAAAAAACCACCTCAATGGGTGGAAATGTCACAGACATTAGCCAATTATTCAGTGACAGGGGTGAGATCTGAACCACACTCGATCCACTGGAAATATGCCATTTATTTGGTTTGCTATGTAATCTCGCTCGGCTTTGCCAAGCGAGATTATTCCACAACCAAAACTCATGACATATTTTCAGCTGCTACGTATCTCGTGTCAGTTCCTTCTTAGTTTGTTTTTTCTAATTATCCAGTGTGGAATACACACCATCACTAGAGCATACAATCACCACCCTGCCATCCGCAGGTTTACAGAAGCATACCTGTTGACGTTCCTTGGAATGAAGTTCATCTTGGCGAGTGCTTTGCGAATCTTGTTACGCTGGCCGGTGCTCATGAAGAGCTTGCTGCTTTTCGTGTCCTTGTCCTTGTGCGAGATGACGACAGGTGGCACGGGCGGCATGCCCAGGTCGCCGTCAGCGCCCCCTATCCGCTGCTTGGGGTCCGTCTGCAGCTTGGCAATATGCTCCTTCTTCGGGGTGCGCGCCGGCGAGTTATCTGGCGTCTGCAGCATCTCTTTGAAGCCTGAAAAAAAATGAATGGGCCAGAGGTCAGGGGTCCGCAATTTAATTAATGCATATCTGCCATATATCCCATGTTCTACCTCACTTGAGAGAGTATGGTGATTGTTGTTGTTTTTAATCACCCTTTTTGTTTTTCTTTAAATTCCGTGATTACTGAACCACTATTTAACCACAAGGTTCTCACGAAGTTGCGACAATACCAAAGGCCATCGGCGAAACTAAACGTGGTTGTCCTACTTCGAATACTAAAATTTGTAATATAACATACTTTGACAAAGTTCACTTTCAGTTGAAGCCGTAAAAATGTTAGTCGATATCTTATACTTATGTGATAGCATTGATACAAAACCTCACATGTATTCAAACTATATTCCATGTTACCCCCTGAAGATGTTAGGTGAAGATACGTTCAGTGATAAGTGACATTTGTAACGTTTATTAGTTATACATGTATATATTCCTGTTGTTGGGGTGGTGTAAGTGGGTGGCCTGCTTCTGTGATTATTCCATGATGCCTCTAGTATGCCTTCTCTATATTTGTACCGTAAAGCACCTAAAAGCCTATTCTCGGCGCTGCATCTCGGTTATGATTTTAAAGACACATTGTAAAAGGTATTGTTGTAAAGTTGTCATGCCACGGATGAGAACAACTCACATTCATCATGGTTAGAGAGGTACATTCGTGGGACTAAAATGGACATTGTTCAATTAATTACCTAAAAAGATACTAATTAATCTATGACCTATTTCTGTAATACATGCTTTGAATACGGTCATTTACTCTTGTGATACTAAACTAACCATATAATAGTGGCCAATATAGGTATTTTCTGTATCTCTTATGGTCAAAGAAAGATTGTGTGGAGTATCAGAAGTGGGAGATGTGTATGTGCACGGGTTATTAGCGACATGAAGATTACTAAGCATATATCACATTTCTTGTGTGCAGACAATTACGTGAATGATTTCTATACGAATTACAACAGCCTATTCATTTTAGAATATTATCACATGTATATACAATTTACCTGTAGTTTTAGTTTGTATTCATAAATCAAGGTTACCATCAGAGGTTGGCGTATTCCTTACCAGAAAGGTTTTTATAAACATATCTGAGAAATTCCATCAGCAAAATCCGACTATTGATTTCTGTTGTTACTGATTAACTGTCCCTATTTACATTTAGAATAAAGGAAATAATATCAACAACGAAATGTGAGAAGAAGAGTTACCTCCAGTCTCAGGTGTGTTGTAAGGATGTGGTTTTGGAATGTCAGTTTGTAAATTCGGGAGAGTGATGCTCAAATAAGCCCTTTGAATGTGCCATAATGAAACAAGGCAAATGCTGTTCCTCTCTATACATATATCACAGATATATCATTCGGTGAATCTAAGATCGTTAGATAGAACGGCACTGATTATTGTTACCTGTAACTAACATGCCATGCCTGTGTGGTTTGCATCTTATGCTGCGCTTAGAATTCTTCTAAAGGCTACATCCAAAGAATATATAACAGGCAAATTTTGAATACTAGGTAATTCCTGGTAGGGCAAATTGGTGTAATAGCAACGGTCCGAATAAAAGCCTCAGGGGTATCATAACTTCCACATCCGCTTCATGTACAAACATGAACAACTCAACCATTAACAACAACGAGGCCAGGATAGCATAAGCTTAATGTTAACAAACGAAATACGCGGAATTAATGTTTCTGTATGCATTGGATCAGCCAGTACTTACTTTTGAAACCTGAATAAAATAGCAAATCGAGCAAATCTTTATGAAAAATGAAAGACATACACTATAATATGAAGCTTCATTCAAAGTTTGGTAACATATTCAGAAGGTATTGCTACGTAATGGAACTTGTAATCAAGGATGGCGAAATGGAATGCAGCCATGGAGAGAGATTTACAAAGAAACTTAGAAACATAGCCAAACTTAATATTGTTCCTTTCGCAAAAGATCAGATTACAATGTATTTTTCGTACACCGTCACCACTGACCCCCTCAAAGAATATCAATTTGTAATAATCCATTCATCATTCTTCTTTAACGCGGCTAAAGAAGTGGTTTCTCAGTCAAATATAATTCCTTATGCATGCAATTTATACCGAAATAATCCCAACCATTTAACTTAAGTGTTCCAGCTGCCATGCTAAAAGTTAATTGATATTCACACAAATAAATGTTTACTAAGCTCGCTGACGATCTGGTATTTGTGTGGCTTTAGTGTTATAATAAAGCACTGGTGGCTCCATCTTGTGTCAACTAGTGGAGACTACTAGGCTAGAGTTGTGTGGTCGGATGTGATGATAATTCTGCGACAGACATCACACCACACATATCTTTGCTCTGTGTCGACTAGTCTCTGAACATATGAGTATCGGCAAGGGGGCGACAACCTTGTTTCCTCTACAACTCACTGTGAATTTCTATTTACTTATCATACCCAATGTTGGATTTCAATTCTTTTATCACCTCCAACTATTATGTACCAGTTCGGAATATTTCATGATCAGTTACAATGCTATACGGAATGTAATTTTGACCTACTTTGAAATTTACTTTAATTTCACATCGAAACTTCGGTTAGCTTGGTATGCACTGATTGTTGTTTTGCATATGCTAAATCTAAGTATGGATATTTCAATATTAAATTGAGGGAGCTGCAGCTGCAGTTCGCAGGCATGTCTGCATCACAAGTGCGACTTTCATTATATATGAAGTCTTCGTGTGGAGTCAACTGATGTCGCCCCTAGCGTATACACGGTTGGTACTTCACAACGGACCCATGCTAAACCTGTGTACGGAGAGCGCACCGATCCCTCCACAAAGACAAGGTCACTGAGCAGCTCCTGATATACTCACCGAGCAGATTAGATTTGACTGTGATAGATAGATGCGTCGTTCCTCTCAGTATCTCAAGTGCTCTGTTATGCGATATGTGCTCAAAATTGTGGTTATTCACTTCCTGGATCTATAACAGTGAAAAGTAAACAAAATGGTCAAAGGGCATCAACAGTACCTGAATGAATGATCACTTCTACTACCATTAACATTGTACTCTGAAATACACTGTCCATGCTAACACGATAACTTTTGAATGTTGAACTGTCATAGGATAAGCTGATAATTGTAATGCTAAACTAACTCAATGAAAAACAATGAATGGGTCTTTATCAAACTCTGCAAAAGCCTCTGCGGACTTTCATTTTCGACTTCATTTTCTGTGTATGTATTCTTAATAGGGACTCTTTCAGAAAGCACCTAAATTACTAAGGTATAATCATTTTTCCCTACTGACGTCTTACCTGATCTCCTCTTTTGAGTCCAGCATCGTGTGCTTTGGAAGCCTTTTCTACTTTGGAAATGAAGATACCACAGTTGCGCTCAATACCACCAAGCACCGAGAAGTGAAGGATTTCTTCACGTGTCGCTCGAGTCAGCACCACTGTCCTTGGCTTGGCCTTCGCAGCACAAGCAATGTTCAGCAGGCGAAGCTGGCCACCCATTTTCTTGTGAAAATTACAATGAAAAAGGCTACAGTTTGCCGAAACGTTGTATAAAGCTGTAACACCGAATAAAGCCACCAACCAAAACCTATCTGGGCAGCTGTGGGTTTGTACTTGTTTAAACCTCTTGAGATTACAATATGCAGTAGAAATCATACGAGATGATGTGGTTTCACAACATTATATACGATATGTATTTCACTCTTGTGTCATGCTACAAAATATGATGCAGAAGTATTAAAATCTATTTACTGTGGCTCTACTGTGGTAGTTTTATAAGGCTAGTAAATTATAGTGGAGTTCGACTCGTTTGTCTCGTAAATCAATAGCAGTCGCAATTCCGGATGATCATATATGGTTTTTTTTGTATATTGAATCACAAATACTCTTTGAGGCACTTGTCCCACGGTCAGCCTCTGTTCGTAGGATTTCACTAAGTTTAATACTCACCTCTCGTTCCAATAATATTTCAAACTTCTCCAGGAACTCGTTCATGGCTGGGTTTGATTCCACGTCGTTGAAGTGGTTGTTAACCCATAACAATACCACTCGTGTTACCTAGGAACATATTGGAATGGCATAAGAAAATGTGGATTTAAGAAAACATCAATATCTAATAAATAAGTAAACTCTGAGCTCATATCCCTGCCCATTAATGCTTGTATACTTCCACTACCTTATCTCTTCTTCCATGGTCCAATGTCATCTCTGCCCCTCTCCGGCCATCAAGATACTAGGTGATGCTTAAATATTCATTCTGCAAAGAGGGTGTCTTAAAGAAATAGTAGACTAGTCAACGTTTTTAACCTACATCTCTCTTTTATCAAAACCATAAAATGTAGAATCTGATGGCATTATTGAGTTTTGACCAAGGAATGACATTATCCAGCTTTCACCAGGAAATGCCAGTAGGATTTATCCAGCCTTACCGGTAACCGGGAATGTCTGCCTATGTTACTGTTTTGACTGTTTTGACTAGTAGTTGCAGGCATGTCCTGATGTCCACTAGCAAATATGTGGAGGCATTTTCTATTGTTCTATTATTGCCAGGATGTATGATTAGTTTTTTATCCCGTAATCTGAAGACCTAATCAAATCAACCGATTCAACATGAGGGACGACATGTGAGAGCAGAAACACGTTCATCAAAACCTGAGAGGAAGTGATGGCACATAGTTGGGTCAGAGCGGTCACCAAAGAATAAATACTCAATTAGGCAACAAAGATCATTAAGCCTCTTACACAATTCAAAACAGCGTTCATCAATTATGACCAAAAAGTTTAAGGAATCCCTAGTTTTATCAAATTAGAATGGTTCTATTATTAGCCGAATCTTAGTCCAGAGCGGATGTCATTGGCTCTGTTTAATCATGATGATAAAACCCGAGTAGCCATCTAAAACTAAATCAAAGGCAATTCGTAGATTAGTCTGAAACCGATTTGAGTATAATCCAGCTAATCTCCAACTGTCCTCCTAATCACCATCAATCACCTTCGCCGCTGTTCAGCTGGCGCACGGGACAAAAACAAGAACTGCCAAGGCTCTCTCTCTTGTGATATGGTTACAATTCTAAATGGGAGGAACGGTGACCGGAGACCTTGAGGGAATGGGTAATCATACAATTCACCGTGAGCAAAGATATCTGGAGTACCGTTTAAGGTTCAAGGCTGAATGTGGATAGAGGTCTTAACTAATAAGAGGCACTCATGTTATGATAGCTGTGAATGGTGTCATTCATTTTATGATAGTTGTGAATGATTAGTGGGAATGAATCTAAATCAGACAAGAAATTGCTTCATTGTGAGTTCATTTACCTTTTTCAATTTGTAAGAAGTAATCACCATTTGTAAGAGAAGATCGAAACAATGCCTTATATGCTAAGTCATCAGTTGGTGGCCAGTAAATCATCAGCCAGTCAGTTTTCAGTCAGTTAGTCACCAGCCGATCAGTTACCAGCAAGTCAGTAGTCTACTGATTCTTCATCAGCTACTCAGTTTGCAGTCAGTCACCAGCCGATCAGTCACCAAGGAGTTAGTTGCTAGCCAGTCAGTTATCAGGTAAGTCGCCAGCTGATTAGTTGTCAACCAGTCAGTTACCAGTCACTGAGCCAGTGTGAATTAGACACTCTGCCAGTTCTCCCTCTGTGTTGACGCTGACCGGAATACTCATTAATATCTCCTTCCTGCTGATGGTATCACACTCCTGTATAGAATTTCACATCTGCAAACCTGCTTCGTTCATTGACTGAGAACCTTAACAAGTTCGGGTTGGGACTGAAACCTGCAGTGACCAGTGACACCATAAACACTGCCAAGGGGCCGGCCATAAAGTATGCACGCAGCTTTTTCAAAATGTTGGTCCCCCAACCCCACTCCCAAGCTTGTACACAAGAGAACAAAAAAGGAGCAGACGCAAATTGTTTGCCCCCCCCCCCCCCCCCCCCCCCCACACACACACACCTCCTCAGCGCGTATGTACTCTATGGATGGCCCCTCAGAATCGGTACCAGACTCAATGCACTGTGTATACGACTAAACAATCACAACACAAAAAGAGAAAAAGAGGCGTGGGATTAATTAGTTCACCTTATCTCTGATGGTAGGGTCGTTAAACCAGGTATGCAGTTTGTCAGCGACTTCGAGTGGCGACTTGAGGAAGGTCCGGTATGTGAGTAAGAAGTCTTCTACGTAAGTAGGGTCCACGGCTGAATGGTCCTGTACCAGGTGCCACATCAGGTGGTCCGGGGTACCCTACACACAAATACCAAGTTTTATTTAATCCATTATGCATTACCGACAGCAACGTTACTATCACGAGATCGAATCTATGATAAGAATGGCTTTAATGGGAAATTATTACCGCGGCGATTTTCCAGGATTGGATTTTAAGAGTAAGCTTGTAACTGGAATCTGAAACATTTCTGATAAAGAATATGCATACTTGAGAACTTCAATTGTGAAATTCATCACGGGAACCAATGAGTTTGGTTTTTTTTAAATAATGTATTTCCCAGTAATTAATAATATATTGAATGTAGCCCGCTCACTCTGATGACAATGTTGCCTTCTCGATTACCACTGTCAAGGACTCGGTGTTCAGTAACCAGGACAACCTGCCCGTTCTCCTCCTGTCGATGTGTGTTCTCCTCCCCCTGAGAAAACATAAACAAAATAAGTAAGACATGAATAAATAACATTATCGAGACAGGCACTCTTGTCTATTTCTTATACAAGCACATAGCCTATGATCCATGGGCGCCACCATGACGCCCCCCCCCCCCCCCCCGAGTAGGTGTTCTTCACTAATGGAGGTGCAAAAGAAGTGAGTGATAATTGGGAAATGTCGCTTTTCTTGCCTTGCTCACATATGTAAATAAAGTGTTCCATGTAAAATAATCATGTCCTGGGTTTTAGCATTATATCTTCCTGCTCTGGGATGGGTGTAGAGAGTCAAAGGAAACTTGGTAAAACATCGAAAGGCAGTTGAATTTCGTAAGAACAAAGAGCCAGAATACAGGTTTTGTCCCCCAACCACCTAGTGACTGCTTCATGAACTAACAATGGCTCTGTCCCCTATATCTCATGTGTCGTGTGTCTTATATCTCATATTTGTGTGGACAACATATCACATCGGGCATTGGATCGCTAAGCTAATATTTTCAAAAGCATGTAGTGTCATCTTGTATGGGTGCATAACTGTGAGTGTGTCTACGAAGAGAACCTTTTCTGAGACCAGGGACTATATTTTTTTCCCCTTCTCTCTCCGATGTTGTTGTTAGAGGCATCCACCCATAGTCTGTTTCAAGGGCTGAGAAAGAAAAAAAAGACCTTATCCTTATCACGCCGGTTTGTTTTCAAGTTCTGCAATTCTTTAAGTGCTACTTCTTTTTTCTTTTCTTTTTTAGTCAAACACACTTGTGTCTTTTAAACCGGTGAAAAAAAGCCCTAACTTGAATTAACGTTAATTCCTGCATCCACTCGGCTGGTGTGTGCTGGGGCTGCAGCCGACTGCCTTAATGAAGCCTGGTCTGAGTCTGTAGTCTTAATCAGCGGTCCAGGCACTATTTATAACCTTGGAGCAGGTCGGATAGACTCAGTAGCTCGACCTCAAGGCTCCAGCATTGTCCTCTCGTGAAAACAACTCCTTTATTTACCGTGCCTCACTCTGCCAATTGCTAATGACTTTCATTGCGGGCAAGGGATTCTTCCATAACTGGTCTGCTGTCGTGACTAACGATATCTTTTCGAATATAAGTTTGTCTTTGTTTTTAAGAATCGATATAACAATGCAATCAGTGTTTGAATCGCCCAGAACACCTGTGAACTCAAACTATGTTAATTGAGTTTGCTCTCATTGCACTTCTCTTTCAGTTTATCAGTGAGTCTGTGCCTCGTTATCTCGGCTCAGTTTCGATCATATCGTTAACCAGAGGGCATTACAAATATACATGTTGTGCCTTTACTGGCGAAATATGTGTAGCTTATTCCAATTTCCTGAATAATCAAATTTTTGAGAGATTCTCAATCGATCCTAGAAACAACAACTACAAGTTGGTTGGTTGGTTTCAATTAACGTCCAATTAACCACTACAGGTTCTTACCAGATTTTCTCAAGGCACTACAAGCATTACCATCGTGTCTTAGGTGTTAGCAACGGGAATAATGAGAGTTGCCAGTTGGGGCTAGAAAAGAATACTGAAATATCTATATTGCAATACAGGGTGTGTGCATTACTTACACATTACAGATGGAAATTAAGGAAAAGCTCAAGTATTTGCTGGGGTCAGTGGGGAGGTTCAGTGGAGGGATCATGGGTTACGTTTGAATTGTCTATTTTAGCAGTTGGTATATCAATATTACACAAGGAATCTTTTTTTCATTCTGAAAATGAAATAGAAATGGAAACTGTGAAAACTGGCATCCCTGAATAAGCGCTGACATTCGTACTGGCATCTAACTTGATACTGCAGTATGATGTTAGGGTTAATTTCATATCCATGTATTTTTTCAGATTTCACATCTCATCTGATTTCGTTTTAAATTCACCTTTCAAGACAAAATCGGTTTTATGGTGGGATTCATAGAGGATATGTCAACGGGGCACTGTAGAGCGAAGATAAAACATGTCAGTACAATTCAACTCCGTCACAGATCATGTTGTTTTGTTGCGGTTAGGAGCTTTATCCAAAAGCACAAGTCGAACCTCTCTTGTATAAGTCATTCGAACAACCACCTTGGTGCATCACGTTTGCTCGGTCGAAAGTAAATATTTTTTTTGTATATATGATATGAGGGAAGTATGTGTTGGGTTCAAATTGCTTTTATTGGATTCTGAAGGGCATACCAAATTTTGTCATTGTTATGAAGGAAACTTCCAATTCAGCTCAAAGTAACTACTCGTCCTCATAGATTTACTTGTCCGCTCTATTACCCTAAACCTCCCCAATAAGTGTGTAATTTGAACATATTATCATTTGAATAAAACATTATTGACTCATCCCTCAGGGTTTTCTATTCACCATATTTATGTGTATTGTTTATCATACATACCACAATATTCCTGTAGAATGTTACTATTACATATATCTATATTCTACACTATCTTTACATATGATTAACATATGTTAAACGCAGAGCACAGAATTATTACATTATCATTAGTAACAAAAGTCTTATCTCCAACAAGGTGTTGAGTTTGAGAACATCGGAATTAGCTGCAACACTGACGAAGTCATACTAAAGCCACGAATTCATCGCGATTTAACCGGCGGTCTTGTTTCATAAAGGCTGGCTGACATGGTAGTTGACAACACTGTTGGGAGACAATCACCTTTTTTTACGGCACAGACCTACCATAGTGGGCGTTAGTCACGTGGTGAAGCAGGCCACGCCCACCCATCAGTGACACCGCCCTACACCGGCCTTATTACATTGAGGGTCTGTTTCCATGGTGAGTAATTTTTTTAATCTGTTTCTGCGGCCTAATTGGTGATTACCTAGCATCTGGCTATTAGTATTACCTCGGAGAAGACGTGATCCGAACGGGGGAGACCACAGCAAGAAGCTTACAGATTATCGAATGGGTTTAGATGGCTTTCGGTATATTGCTCTGGGCTTTGTTTTTTTCTCAGTTACACATATAGAACTTTAGAAAGACAATAAGGCATACAGGTTTGCCATAAGTTCGGGATGTAAAATTTCCCTAACATTTCCATTGCTTCCCCCCTTATAATAAACAGCCCGACAGTCGAACTTGTGCTGCCAAGGTGATGGTGCCAGAACACAGGAAATGCCCCTTACGATAGGAAAATCTGGAATATTTTATTCTATATAAAAATTCCAGTTTTCCTGGAGAGTAAACTGTCCCTGACAAATTACCAAAGTCATTGACAATTTACTGACCCTGAAAAAATAAACATTAGATTATTTTCCCCTGAAATATGGCACACCTGGTCAATATTTATGTAAGACATAACTCTTAATTTCTACTCTTTACGATACAATATCGATCTTCATTTCCAGCAGAGAAGAAATACAGTTCGGCTTGGCACGATACATGGATGTTGAATACTTCGCAGCAAATATCAATGGATAAAGACCTTTTCTGTCTATTTTCTAATAATTCCTTGCAAACTGACTGTAATCAGATGTGTCAACTAGTGGTGTTCATCCTTAATCAAGGTTGCCAGTTAGGGTCAGAAAAAAATTGAAATATCTTTAATGCAATACAGGGTTTACGCATTACACACACATTACAGTGGGGACTCATGGGAAAGTTCTACATGGGTCAAGGGTAAGGGTTCAGTGGGGTATCATGGGCTGTGGTTGAATTGGCTAAGTTAGCAGTTGGTATATCGATATTACACGAGGAATAATTTTTTTTATTCTGAAAATGAAAACATAAATTTGAATGGAGACATCCCTGGCTTAAGCATGACAGGAAAGTATCAAACAGGGAGCAGTGCCCAGCGCCTCACCTCGTGTAAGATGCCGTAGTAGTCACTCTGGGCAATACAGACAAACTGACAGTCGTCCACTTTCGTCCTCATTACTCCTTTGTGGTATAACTTCTCCATTGTGGGCGTGATGCCAAAGCTGCAAGATAACGACATATTTAAGTATACAGTTATTATGCTTTATTTTCCAGCTTTCATTTTCAGAAATTCCAATGTTCTCAAGATGTGTGGTATGTCTCGTCGTTCTCAATGTATTTTCTTCATATCTACGCCATTTCTACGGCGAGAGCACGAACTACTCCTGTAATTTACAAAATGATTTTCATTTTTCTCTTTTTTCGATCCCTAACTATTCATGAGGTGGCCGGCCGCTACCTGAGGATCACTAATTAATATAATAACGAACACGAGTAGCTCGCCCGCCGGCCCTGAGTGGTAGCTTATTCAACAACTGGGAGAACAAGATACCCCTAATTATCAGTAAAAAATGAATGAGATCTTTTACGGGGAAGGGTCGAGACAGCAGCATTATGCAACAAGTGGCCTACTGGACGTCGTGGGGATACGGATTCATGTCCCGGTAATGCTGCTTAACTCTCCACCGATTACGGAGCCTCCATACTAAAACTATAGGGCGTTTGCGCGAGATGACCGGCGGTGATTTTGTCTTTTCTTTGATCATTTAAGTTTGCGAAGCTGAATAATGAATGAAATACAAAGTGGTTTCACATAAAAGCTGTCACAATCTCCTTGGACTATATAGACTACGCAATATCCTCACATTCGCTCGGATATTACTAGGTGTCTTTGTCCTTGGGGATTACGGCCGCTTGTATCTGAAACCAGTTGATACTGTGTGCATATTAGACGGCTTGCCTGTGTAAAATACCACCGAAACCGTTCAAGGAAGCGCTTGATTCAGCCATCTCCCTTACTACACAAAAAGTGATGCCCTTTTGCTTCGGGGCAAATAGATTCTGATGAGCTCTAGACATTAGCAGAAGACAGCATCTGGGACGGGAATATCGAGGTTTAACCTAGTGTTTAACCGGCTGTCAAAAGGGCTTTTCACAACATGGGCCTTAACAGATCGACTAAAAGACGCGCCTTACTAAATGGCGAGTCTCTGGTTACAAATCCAAGGAAAATCTGACAGAAATTATTGTAATTTTGGTTGAGGTGATTCTTCTTTGTCTGAACTTCCCCATGTCTCGCCTTTTTAACATCTTAATTGAAATCTTTAAAAAAACTTTCCGATGCTGTTTCTTCCGGAAATTGAAATGCAAAGAGGGAATTGTGGAATTCATTACGTTTCTTCTTGTTCCCTCTTTTCTCTAATTCATGAGAAAGTGTCCTGTATCTAGTGGTGTATCTTGTGTTTAACTGTCCTAGCGGAAAATGAGGGAAAGCGTAAAGGCGAACCTATAGGGAGTGAAATAAAATAAATAGTCGAATATATAAGGGGAGAAAACATTTCTTTTCTTGTCTTTTGACGAAAACCTCAATCCCTCGACCTCCTTTTAATCTGAGGTTCTCTAAAGTAAAAAATCTTGAAAATCTACTCATATAATCCGTTTTATTTCCCTATTACAAAGTAGTAAACGCCGCTTTACAGCAGGCCTTGACCCCTGGGGATGGTACCCGGCGAAAAAAGTATTTGGCTCTGTCCTGCGGGTAGCCAGGGGGTTGTGGTGCTGGTGGCGTGTGTGTTGAGGGCTGTTTGCCGGGATCACCTTCCGCAGGAAGGATCATGGGAAATCACTGCCATGACGTGCCGTCACCATGGTAACTGATTTGCACGGACGGCGTTTTCCTCGCTCAGCTCTCATCCGGGGGTCTGCGCGCGCAGGTTGGTGGCTGGGACTGGTGACCTCAGGGACACCCTACACTCTAACCTCCTCAATGAGCAACTCAGTGAGCAACATAGAGAGCTAACTGGACACCCTAACTCATAACCCAGAGCTCAAGCTATGGTGAGGGTAAGCAGAGCTTATTCAGGACTCACAACTTATAGCTCTCCAGTAGAAACAGAAGTCCTTTTTTATATCTCAGGGATGTCAGTTGGGGGTCATGGGAAAAAAAGGGGAAATATTTTTTTGTGGATTTGTCTGCCTCAAAGAGACCGGGAAAACTTGGATAACATGTCCTTGTCAGCCATGGCATAGGGCTGAGGGGCTGTGGGGAGGTTCACTCTTTCACTGGCGTAAATAAGGCTAAACCAATATGTTTCCCGATTTTCTTTTTCAATTTGAAAGAAATTCATATAGATTTCCACATTGTAATTCAAAGTAGTAAATTTAACAGAGATGGGCATGACCTTGACCAAACGTCTTTTATATGCCAATTCTTTTTAATGGCGCATGGATGAACAGCGTGAGCTTAATGTGATTAATTCTTTAATACTGGTCTGAGGCGTAAGACTTCTGCTGGATTGCCTTTGTGGTGCTGTGCGGTGAAAACAGCTACAAACGGCAAATGTGTGAAAAGACAGCTTAGCTGGTTCCCAGCACCAAATCCTAATTCCGAGTTCCCATAGCAGACGACACTTACATGGCAATCTCGTCGTTGAAGTGTCTACTTTGGTGGTAAAATACGACACTAAACGTTTTCGCGGCAGTTTCAGACAGTTACATGACCAATAACCACGGCTGAGTTCTAAAATATAGATAGGTCTGCTACGTTAAGGAGCCTGTGTGAGTATTCGGAGTACGAGTGAACAGCTCTTAGTAGGGCATTCATTATGGAGCAATTCTAACAGGAGAGTAGATTTACTGGTCAGACGAGGCTGGGGTCTTGGGGGGGTCTCGGAGTCTCCTTAGTAACCTGTGGGAGGTGACAAGTGAGAAATGATGCAAAGAGGACAATACGTGGTGAATGACATATAAAGGATAACATGTGGAGGGTAATGCGTGGTGGATAACACATGGGAATGTATATTACAAAGAAGATAGTACACAGAAGATTGGACAGATGGGGATTAACACATGGAGGATAACATGCGGTGGATAATACATGGGGACATGTCATACTGAGGATAGTACATAGACGACTGACCACAGGCGGATGACATGTGATAGAAAACACATGGAGGATAATACGTAGAGGAAAACATGCAGAGGATAAAATATGGTAGATAACATGCGGGGATATAACACATTTATAAAGGATAGTAGACGTAAGATCGAGCACATGGAGGATAATTCGTTGATAATTTCTAGACTGTCCTGAACAGGACTACAGCCCTCTCTGCTTGTTACTTGGTCTTCATTCTGTCCTGTCGACAGACCAGGCTAACATGGAAAGGCACGTTATAACCCCTTCTGCTGGCAGGCTCAGTGTCCTGCCACCCGAGGGTGGTTCTGTCATACAGGGTTTACCCAGTGACATGATCTGTCATCCTGGGTCGCTCTACTCGGTCACTGCATGCCTTGACCCTTGCTCAACTGCTGCAAGTGGGCATGCAAGGAGATGGGAGAATACGGTATGAAATTATCTAAGGCAATGACGACGTGAATGATGATTTAGTCTCATGGATTACAAACTATACAGCCATACCCCCAATGGTAATTACAGATAGACCCCCTGGAATCATTGCCATTTTCTTTGTTTCTTCTATCATTGTCAGAGCTAACATAACAGTTCCATATGCAGTGAAGATTTGACATAAGCAGAACTCGATGCATTGTCTAATGAAAACAGTTTAGAAAAAGTGAAAAACTAATTGTCTTGTTCTAATGATGATTTCGTCAACATGTGAAGTCTCCCATGTCTGCCATTTGATGGAACTCTTTAAATCCCATATTTCCATCCGTCTAAAAAAAAAAGATACCGCTACTTGACTTTACAAATTAAGATAAATTCTATAAACAACAAAATATTTTCCCTGAAATCTGATTTCTCTCAACAATTCATATCTCTTGTTAAAATGTTTGAACAGAACATGGAGACTATACCAGTGCCAATGAGTTGTTTTTTTCTAATTGTTTAAAAAGATCTTGGCTGTCTCTCACCTGTCGCCCATATGGAGGTGCTCGATGGTGCCATCGGGTCGCTCGATCTCCACGTGGCCGTTGAGGATGACGGACCATGAGTCGAGCTCCTCGCCGTCGTTCATGACCACGGTCTGTGCCTTCTCCACGACGGCGAACACCATGACGGCACAGAGCGCCCGACGTGTGGCCAGCGTCATGTTGGCGAACGCCTGAAACACACAAATAGTTCTTATATTGTTCACATATTTACAGCATGGTTAATACTGTGAGGGTAGCTTTATTAGACAGGGATGCCAGTTGGGGTAAAACAAAACAAAAAGTGGAAATATTTGTATGCGGAATCGCTGCCTCAGAGAGACCGTGGAAATATTGTTCATGCAGAATTTGCTGCCTCAGGAAGACCGAGTAATCATGGATAACAAGAAATTTTCAGCTATGGCATGGGGCTGAGGGTTTGTGGGCAAGTTCAAACAAGTTATTCCAATGGCATGAATGAGGCTTGACTATTGTTTTCTTTGTTTTACACAAGGACAAATACTGATATACTTCATATACTGATAAGGAAAAAGGTTGATTTCCTTGGAAAAGTGGAAAGCTGCCTTCTCTGGTCAGAGGTCGTATGTGAAAAAGATAATTCAGTAGTCCGTTTTATTATTGACAGTGGGAAGTCCTTGTCATTTTCTTGAAATTGAATATATGATGATCTGTAAGTGTTGTACAAGACATACATGATTTTATAATTTGGGGTTTCCATGCTAGTTTTTGATCCAGAGACTAATATCATAGTAGTCGCCGGCTTTGGCCTAGGTATCTAACCGAACTTTTGGAGGATTGTATATCTTCCGGCAATTGTATTGCTACTCTATATGCTATTACATAGGTTGGTTCATCTTTTCGGAATATAAGTCAGATAGACTGTAACCCATAGTCACACAAGACCAGACACAGACATACCCGTTTTTAGAGAAAGTGAAGAAAAACATATTTTCCCTTACATTATCTATATAAATCAACCAAATATATATTGGCCTATTTCATCTATTGGGTGAGGGCAACAACGAGAAACCATTACATTTTTACTCGTTTGGCATTAGAATAAATAACAATGAAAAAGTTTCGACTGATAATTATCAATATCTAAAAATCAGTGAGTGGTGCCATTTTGAATTGTAGAATAGCCCCTTTTTTTTTAAACAATTCATTCAATTGACATTGTTCAGTAGATTTGGCTCAACACTTTTTCCAAATTAATTTCATCCTTTCTATTGAGTTGTTGCTGAGGTCCCTGGACTAGACAAGTGGCACTGGCAAAATGTCGACTGTGTGCTCATGTCTGATTATGTATTGAACGTGGATGATTAGAATCTGGAGTTCTGTGTCAAGGTGCGGAATGGCATCTTTTCTGCTGAACTTGAGGCGCCAATGAAAACCAATGAAATCCAGCTTCAGCCTCTCGAAGCGCAAGCTTGAGAAATAAAGGTGTTTATGAAATATGAATAAATTAACACCGTTTTCCTTCCCATGCGATTCGTGGGGCTCGTTGAAAACACGACGACGCAATAACCTGCCACTCTTTCCCCTCTGTATTTGGCGCCAAGTTTCTGACTTGTTGATGAGTCGGTGGTCTGAGCACACAGAAAGCACAGCTAGCAGCACAAGGTACACTAGAGGCATGCTAAATCTGCTCCCCAACTATGTTTTGAATCGTGCACATCGATTACCAGGCCACAAAACTAGTGTTTTACAAATGTTTGCACAGGTAACAGTCAACACACACAGTTGATCAGATTTCCCGCGCGCGGGACCCAGTCAACGACTCATTGCATAGCACCAGTGTGAGGTCACGTTGCTTAGCAACCAGACACAGCAATCCTTCAATGACGGAGCATAACGTCACGTGATCGATGGAAGAGGGGATGTTTGCTATGCAGTAGCAACTGCCGGGATCATATAACAGAATGGTCCAATTTAAAAAATGAGGCGCAGGAGGCGGAAGCAAACAGATCGCATGTTCAGAATTCGACGCTAGCCTACTGCCCAACGGCGCTACCTCTTCCTGGTGGCAGGTGATATTGCTTCAGCATCCATGATAACGATCCTCTTAATATGTTTTTGAAAGCTAGTGATTTGAAGGTTTGTTCTCCGAGAAAGTGGGAGGGCAAACATATGCAAATAAGAACCCGAATCATCGAATTTGGAGGATCTATAAGGGTTTGCGTCTCTTATAATATTTGACCCTTAAACACAAGTTCACTGGTGTTTCGAGTCTCCATCTTTTAGAGAGAATATTTTCAAAGAGAAAAGTTTCAACTTGTATCTTCCTGTCATACTAAAAACACACCCATGGCTGATGTCCATCTGCCTGCACTACTCACACACACTCCACACTGGAGGGAGAACATGGGTAGCGCTTCACCACTCAGACCCGTCAATACCAGGGCCCGCCTTCTTATTATCCGTCTCCAGCAACTCCCAAAGTTCTCATCTCCAATGCCCAGCAAAGAGGCGAATGGCATCCAATCACATGAAAATGTGTTAGAATTCAATAAGCCAGCAAGCATATTGCTGTTCAGACCAGGCTTTTCCCGTCAAGGGAGGGATTATTCTAAAACCCAAGTGTAGGAAATTCTCAAGACTGATTTTTAGCAACCGGCCCCCGGCACCATTCCAAGGTTCTTGTGTCTGGTCTCGGGCCTGGCTGCAAGAGAAAGTCGATGCCACTCTCCAGGCACATTTTGTGTTTAATTTGTCTTTATTTTCTCTCTGGTAAAGAAGTACTATTGATTGAAACTAACCAGATTCCACTGTTGCAAAATTGAGTCATTGTCAAACCCAGTTGCGAAATCACTACGGCGCAATTGAGGAATATTACATGCAGGCCAACTACCATTTTCAAATCTATAAAGTGTCAAATTTTGTTTGGAAGTAACGAAGCAGGCTTCTGATGTGTGAAAAGATGGTACGTCATCCATAAGTTACTATTAGGTTCCTATTTATTGCCAAACACATGGTACACGAGTTTTATTATTAAAAACGACTGGCATTTGGTAGAGTAGACAGCAGAGAAGTGGTTAGCCTTTGTGCGCACTGTCGCCATGGCAACAGCCCCAGGTACGGGTCCTCTCAGAAATACCAAGCAGAATAGCAGTGCTAGATGTGAATATATACTATTGCGGTCGTTTCCTTTGATATGAAAATACCCACATATAGAGACAATAAAGTGCTTTTACAGGAATATGAATTATTGACGATACTTTTAGATAAATGTAATTCATGTATTGATTTCTGATGATTTGGTTGGCTTGTATCCTTGTGAATTCCGCTACACGTCTGTACAATTCTAGTTCAGGTTAACAGTTATGGACAAGCAAGCTATGTCCAACAACTCTGTACCAACTAAATACCAGTTTGTCATCTGAGGACACCAAGGGATAGTCTGAAGTATCACCCTGTGTTATCAGCAAGCCAGTGATCTGTGGGGTCATCCCTATGTATACACCGTGACAAGAGAATTGTATTTATTCTTTATACAAAGCAAGTTATGGAGAAGGACGCCATGTTTACTGTAAATACATAGCACTCCCATCTCGTAGTTATATTTTGTGCCGTTTTGTGTAAAATATAGGACAATATATACACATGTGCTGACAATGTATTGGGCAATACACCAGTCTGCAGTGCATTTTCCATGTACAATACGAGCATATCTAGTGTCACCATGGGTCTACTACACTGGGCCCATCTGCAATATTTCCTCGTTTATATTGCTTTGGGGCGGGTGGTATGGCTATCTAGTGCATAATACATGCAGCTAAATTGACAGGTGTGTGAAATATTGCACCGGACAGCAATGACTTGCCACTGTATGATATGTTAGTCCGGGAGAGATGGCGAGCAATTGGCTGGTCTAGAGTGTCTGTCCGACTACTGCTACCACTGATGGGGTAATTACAAGTGGTGTCTGACTGGGACTCTACAAGTGTGTTTAGCACCGGTATGGCGTTGGGTAAGGCAGCAGACATCGTGTAGTGCCTGGCGAGACGTAATTCTCTCTAAGTCCCTCAGGTCGGGCTGTATACTGATTGAGTAGGTCCATTTTGAACCCTTCTCATCCTTGACAATGGCGCACTTTAAAGTGACTATATATCATATACAGGGCAAATAATATATAACCAGCCGGAGACACTTAACCTTGGGGTTATACTGACAGGAATTTGATGCTCATCACGACGACCTGTAGTAATCGCTTCTCAAGGAAGTCATGGGCTTTATTTCGCACATGGTATTACGCGCTCACTTCAAACACCAATCCAACAGAGGATCTGTCATAACCAATTAGCGCCCTCCATTCTCCCATTAAGGACGACCCCTACCCTCCGGGGCCTCACCTTGACCTTTCCCTCGGAGAGGCACTACATGCTGATCTTGAGGCTCGCTCTCGCGGCCAGAGGAAAGCGATGCATATTTGACTGGTAGCCAGGAGTGGATGAGCTACTCGCGTTCGAGCGGGTAAGTATGCCCTGTGGGTAGGAGCCGCGATGACTGATAATTACCGCATAGGTATGTGTGAGTGCTGAACGGAGTTGTTGTAGTCTATTGTAGTACAGGAGGAACCAGCCTGAAGCTTGTCCACTCCCACTCCCTTCCCAGACAGACAAGCTTTACGATCCGAATTCAGGTGATTGATGTAGCTTAACACCCTGTGGTTTTCACGTATGTGTCGTAATACCAATGAATAGTACTTTAGATCAGCACTGAGTGTTGACACGATGGCGGGTGTAGGCAGTAACAGCACCAGAATATATAACTTTCCATTTAAATATGATACAATTAAAAAGCTTTCATATCTCCATTCTCACAATTTTCTATCATATCTAGTCATACAATGTCAACTAGAGTTTCGATCACATAAAAAGAGCAGAACCCAATGAACGTCCAATTAAAACATGCTTAATTAAACACAACCTAATTGGTTTTCTTCGATGAGTGGGTTGCCCATACCAGACACGTTAGCAACGGGATTAAGACACAATTGCCACAATACAAACATTGCCAAAAATAAGAATAATTGCTGAATGTTGGCTGAACCACTTGCTTGTGCTCAATAAAGCCTTAGAGATATATAACACATTTGACCTTAATGGAAATACGCGGTAAAATTGAGAGAGACTCCATATTCTTATATGTGTGGTGAAGTAATACTTATGATGGTTTTCCCCTTCCTTTTCCGAGATTTCCAGAAGCATTCAACCTGTACGGGTTTTTCTTTTATAGCCACGCGTTAACATATCAGTTATATGCAGAGGAGCGACTCACCGGTAGATGCTGCATGAAGTCGAGCAGCACCTCTATGTCGTCCTCGGACCGGTCCGTGGGGTCCTTCTCTAGACATTCCCGTACCGTGTCGCGAACGATCAGCGACTGCAATAACAAGCAAACAAAATGTTTCACGTTAAAACTACGTATGTGGTACAGTACGAGAAAAACTCTAATACAAGGAAACGATGGCATGGCAAATGGTGGTAATTATTTTTTAGATAAATCACCACGACTAAACTAATCCCCTTCAACTTGTATGACCTATCATACCTACTAGAAAATTGTATAGAATGTGTACCAACACGCATTTGTATACATAAGGCATCTCACAGGTTATCTTTAGGGTAAAGATATCCATAGTCTAGTACAACATCACAAGTAAAGCATGGAAATCATTAATTTTACACAAATTATCACCGATTAATAATCGTTAACATTGTTTCAAATAATCATTACTGAAGGATCAGAAATCTTTACCGCAGAAAATTATATGATTGACTATCCTGGGGGCGGACAGAAAGTGGGGTAGAAAACTGTAAATGTCTGAGAAACAAACTCATGCAGACAATTAGTTGATGGTTATTTCAACTCAGAAAACATGGGAAACGGGAAAGTGTCTTAAGTCGGTGTTGACATGTCAACAACGTTTAGGAAACCTGCTGTTGGGGGTGAAGGATATACGATCAATAACAGGCAGCTCAAGTCAAGCAATTGCCGTCAGCAGCAGACAGCACACACCTCTCGAGTGTCGTCTGCTACCAGGAAACACAAAATCACCATCAATTTGTCAATCCACCAACGACTGGGGCGAGAGCTTCTTTTCTCAGGGCTTTTAAGGAGGTTGGACACAACTATTTGGACGCTGTGAATTCTCAGTCGTCTTCCAGTGAAATCTCCTGATTTAATAGAAGGGCGGTGTGGTGGTAAATAATTAACGCTTATCACCCATGCGCGTGAGTTTGACATGCGTTCAATATTGAATCAGAGTGGCGCGTGCAGGCGAAAGGTATTATCGTCGTTTTCTATTAAATGGGGAAGAAATATTAAGATTGAAGGCACTAAGCGTCTCCGGACCAGAATTAAAATCTGATGCCAATTTGGCAATACCCTTCATGACGGAACGAAATAAAATAGCGCCAGGATGTCTATCTTAGGAAAGGATGACGGTGAAAAAATGCTTCGCTTTTCACGTAAAATGAGTATTCCTGGAGGTCGCTGGTATTTATCAACAAAAAAGAGAATGACAGAAAGAAGGTGGCCTTCACTTGGCACTCCGTACGTGACCAGGAATAAAAGTTTTCATTAATCACTCGGTGAGGTCTTTGATGAAAGTCGGTGTCAAGAAGAACCGTTCCTACTGGGTATCCGCGGCCTAGCCATGTCGGACGGCATTCATAAAGGTATACAAAGGAGCTGAATAAATCGCCGAGATAAGCTGAATCGACGAAAACAGGCTGATTTGTCATGTCGGCTTGGCTGCCTGTTGACCGTCTCGTGGTGCAGGAAATGATTATGGCCCGGTCTTCCTGCCATAACTTCCCAGTAGACAAGCATTCCTCTGCTTAATGAATATTTACTCCGGCTCTGATGGCCGAGTTTCGACTGTGAGTGATGTGGATGCGAAATAGTGTATGTACAACACACTTTCTATTGCCAGGAAACCTTTTACCACAGCAAGTCTCCCGCTATGATGGTGGGTCATAAATCATGCAGCCAAACTATTAAATAGGTTCTCACAACTTCTGATAAACTTTTTTTACATTTACTATATACCCATGCCGTATATAGTGTAAATACGCACCGTTTCGGCATATGACGTAAAAATACTGTACGGACCAGCGCTAGAATACGGACTACCTTGCCAAACACGTTTGTTAACATATCGGTGGTTGAAAATTAAATTAATGATTTTTTTTTAAATTTTGGGTATATAGTAAATATATAACGTCCAACCATGCTTGTACAAGTCACAGAACTCGATGATAATTTACGGTTTGTACAGAACTCGGCATGAATGCCTCGTTCTGTACAAACTGTAAATTACCATCTTGTTCTGTGACTTGTACAGCTTGGTCAGGACGTTCTATATAAATACTACACCAGACCTCGATGTCGGAGTTCCACTCCAGCACCAGCGTTATTGGAAGCCTATACCCTAATTAACAGACGGCTTGCAAATTCCCTTCATTCCGGTTCATCAAATGTAAGACAGATTACGCATCGAACCCTGGTATGGCGAGTAGATTACGCAATGAGGCGTCCGCTTCCCAGTCCTGTTTTGTGTATTTGCTTAGACTCAGACACCAACGCCAACTGGGTGAAATGCTCAAGGGAGTTGTTAATATATCGCATGTCGAGCATTCAGTTACATGTAGGCATGATGGCATGTTATGGACATGTTTTGGTCGAGAACCTGCCATCACGATGCACGAGTCCACTGCTGGTATTTTCATTCCGAAAGATTCAACAGTATTAACTAATTTTCAAGGCCATCTTTCGTATCTACTACTCAGCTACATTAAGATTCTTGCGCATCTAAGTGTTGGATGTATCGTATTACACCAGATAAATCTGGCGTGGTTACGGGAAGGTGAGATTAATACTATCCTTGATAGTGAAACAGTGATACTCCCCTATCAGCGGCACGTGCCTTTTAGATATACGGAGAAGATTATCTCGTCATGTCAACATCCACGAAATAAACGATGTATTTTATTCAGCAGATTATCGATCTTCATACGAAGAAGGATGCTTGTTCTGTTTTCAGACACACATCAATTTCCCTATATTGTTTGACCCACAGAATGTCATATATGTGTTTCATTTCTGTTCCTGATGTCAGAGCCACATATCATTTCATCATTCTGGCAGTGATTTCCGTCGTAGTCGTAGAGAAACTTCACTGAGATCTCACATATAGATTCCCCAACAGGGTATTATCAGTCTGGATCAGAAGTATGCATGGCCTCGTTCTGTGAATAGTACCTCTAATTCTAAAAGAGTGTTCAGTAAACATGTTTACTTTTTCGAAACCTCAACATGCCTTTCACACTTGACCGTACAATTATGTATTGAAGAAATGACTCTTTGAGTCACGATCGTAGCTGGCTGTCTGGTGGCACACGCAGAGTGAGGTCCTGTAGTGTGACAAAATAGCCACGCAGTATTAGCCTTCACACCATGATTCATCAGTTATTTCAGGATCATTGAGCATTTCTTTTTCAAATCAAACGGACAAACACTAAAATCTGCAAACAGGCACCCATAGCCATTCTGATAACAAATACGACAAACGAACAAAGGAATAAACTTAATTTGTGTACTCATCTTAACAAAAACGTTCTTCTTGTTTCCCCCTATACGCAGTAATACTTAACAAACAGATTTATCTAATTATCAAACATATTCATCGAGCTACCACGGAAGCCGTCTTTGTAACCTACTGAAGATGAAACTCTCCGAGAGGATTCATTTTCTTTACTCCACCATTTTAGGTGGCTTCAGAAAAGCACTAACAGTAGGAACATTCAAAAACCACAAGACGTCCACGTATAAAACCCACGTACCAATTAGTAATCAACTTATCGCAAGTGTTGCAATTACACAGACAGCTCATCTACGGCGTCGCCGCCCGTTTCTATGTGTCAGTTCTAATTGGCTCCCAATTAGCGAACATCTTGCGAAATGCTTGTGATGGAAGATAACAGGGAGTGTCCTTGAATTCTTCCCGTCCGCTCTTTGTCAACACCAACGGCAGCTTGCCGGTGTTATCTGAGATTGACGATCAGTATAGAAGTCATGCAGCCGTGTATATATTATACAAGATGGGCCTGCTATACACTGTTCCTGGCAATTGGTTTCTTGATGCAGCAGCAGAGGGACTCACTATTTATTAGCCACCTGACACTAACAGTCCATAGTAAACCTATAAGAACTCTACGGACATATCCAGTGCATACAGATATGTTGCATGCTCCGGGCTGCAATAAGCGGCGCATTCGGAAAGATAATGCGTATGAAAAATAGTGCATAACTAAAGTGATCTACAATCGGCACGCCACCAGTTGGGTGATAAATACAATATACTGGTTTCAAACAAAAGTGGTTGTATGCTCCTCGGAGTTGACCCTATGCAATAGCCTCGCATGTGCTCGGATATTACTACGCCTCAATTCCTCGGAGCAAACGGCCGCTTGTATCTGGAACAAGTCGATTCGATATTGTGTATATACTTGATAATAGTGCTGGGCATATATACTCTTCTGGTTAGAATTAATCGCCAACAGAATATAACATTGGTACACTAACTCCTGATAAGTTCAAAATATTGGCAAATAGCAACATTTATAGATGGCAGCGAGGTCTGGAGGGAACATATGTGAAAATTACCGAACCTTGTTCATCTCCACTCTTTATCTCTAACTTGGTGATAAAGTAAAATGAAGACTATACCGAAAATAACCAGAGAAGTGACATACGCACGATATTCATTTTGCAGTTCACGCATCAAATATGGGCCAAACGAATAAAATACTGCATATCCATCGCATCCGAGATAATGACCTATTTAAGGGACGAGGTGCTCTCCTTGGAGCTCCGCGATCCATGTAAAGGTGACCCCCTACCACGCCATCTGGTGGCTGCATCTCGATTACAGTTCCGCCATCATCGATTCTCTATCCACTTTCACGCTGGAGTGGCGTCTCTTTCTCTCAGCACGATAACCCGATGACATTCTGCACGGCCTGTAAGCTACCCGTCACGACCGGCCACCACTCTGCCACCCCCACCCTTCTAATAACCTCACCCCCTGCTACACACACACACACACACACACACACACACACACACACACACACACACACACACACACCTCACACTGGAGCTCAGAGGTGACCTTCAACCGCTTCAATCTACAGTCTGTGTGAGTGAAGGGCTATGGGCACACATTTAATATATGTTTTTTCTAGACCTAGAATCTAAGGTCTACTTGTTCTCCGTTTTAGGTAGGCCAGCTTTCAGTAACTAATTTTCTACATCTCGCCCTGAATGAATTTATCCAGTTTCAAGATAATTCCTATGAGCATCTCAAAATGGATGTTGACTCAGCAAAGAGAATTTTATATAGGGACGTATTAATCATTGATACTGAACTTAATTAGTCCACTGGTATGTAATCTAAGATGCATGTATTACAGCCTGAGTCCCGTATCACAAGGAAGTTAATAAGGTTCTGTCTGATCTTTACAGGCTCTATATATGTAGGTAGGTATGAACAGACAACTTGTCAAGTTCAATTTACTATAAAGGTCCATGGTCTATTCTTTGTTCAATTCGTGTAGCCAAGACTCTGCTTCAAACATTTCCATGTTGCAGGTTTCCATTTATCACCTTGATGGACTATTTACAAAGTGAGAATAGATTTATTTTAAGCCACAGAGAAATTTAGCATCAACTTAAAAAACAAACCACATTAAAGAATACTATAAAGGAAAGCTTATAGATACTCACTTTTATTTCTAAAAAAAACTCCAGGTCCCATTATCAGTACCCAGTATGTAATAGAATCTAAGGTGTTTAAAATGTCTTCTATTACACAACGGTTGATATGGATATTTTATAAACTGCTGACGTCTGACGTCTAATTTTTCATATACATGCATCGTCAGTTTTTATTGTTTGAACAAAGAAATTTAATATATACATATCCGCCTAATCAAACTCTTGAGGCACGCAGTTCAATAACGCCACTGTTGCTAAAGTGCAGTTGCTCCAGCTGCACTTGACGGTCCCACGCTCCCAACGTCAGTATTCAATCCACGTTTTGTACAGTCAACTACCACCTAACAGTCACTTGCTAACAGTTCATTGGCTGGATTTGAGGAAGGAAGCTGTCCAACACGTGTACATATCGCCAACAGGATCGAACAGGAAAGACTGATGGATCCATTAATGCACACTGTATTCCCTCATTTCCCTATATTGTGTTACGACCCCATACATCAACCCAGAACCACTGGTGGGCCTACTCTGGTCTTCCCTAGGTCTACTTGATATCACGCCGTATTGATTCCGTGTGTCGGTTCCCGACACACTCTAAAGCCAGCCGCAGGATGATGCCCTTTTAAAGACGTGCAGGAGGCAGATTAAAGGGAGTTGAACTCGTGAGACGTCTAGGGAATGTAGCGATTTAGTACTTTTTATAATTTGTATACCTAACATATACATCTATGAATGGCAATTTTTGCCCCTTGGATAAATAACAGCCAACTGCACTCAAAAGCATTCAAAATGACGCAAGTTTCCCTTTTTTATTTCTGTATCTCAGTTTGGCCGGACTTACTTTAAAAACCATTCACTTTAATACTGTAGGTAGGTATAGTTTCTTTTTTTCGGGTATACAGGTGTGGTAAGATATAAAACTATATAGTCAGACTTGTGTTTGATCACGGGGCTTTGCTGGAAGTCGAGCTCCTTTCAGACTTGAAAATGGGTTAGGAAGTAGTGTAGTAGCAAGGAGAGCTGCTCTGTGATCATACCAAATAGTACAGTAAGGGTGAGCAAGAGACTTAAGCTTCATGAGGCGGATACAACAGCTGCCAGTTATGCTCCATTCACACTGCTAGTCACTCATACCTGGACGACAATAATATACATATTCTGTCCCTGAGTAATGACCTGATACCATGCATGATATTAAGCACGTCCATTTTTATATGATCGGGAAGAGGACCAGGAGTGTGTAGCTTACTTTCTCCAGCGTGAGAGACGCTCATATAAGACATGTAACACCTTTCAATATTATACCAAAGGAAAATATACGCCTCTTGTTCCTAGCTCGACTGAGCATTCACGAATCGGTGTTGTTGGCATTTCTCCACCCGTTTCCTCTTAATATTCGCTATGAATAAGTCACATTTCTCAAAGGCTGTGTGATCACACATACACTAACGACCCGTTTCCGGTCCTAGTCTCTACACCCTGCCTACCCGCACCGCGCGTCCCATGACAGGTCACGTGAACACGTCCTGTGACGTCATACACTCTGATGATAATGGTGGCTGCTTTGAAGCTCTGTACGATAGTAGCAGTCATAAAGCTTACCGCCCCCCCCCCCCCCCCCACCACGCCACACACACAAACACACAGATATACCGTGTACGATACTGCTTATACGCCTGACGTCATTTAGTGACTCACTGGAGCTTCTATCTATACAACCCGCAGAACACCCAGCTGGCAACTGTTTACGGCTCACACAGGCAGCTCCAGCTTTTATTATATGGGGCCGATATCATTCTGCCACTGTACCACAAGTTGTCGTGGTGGAAATAGTTGTAGCGAGGTCTACTTCCGGTTGTGATTACTTACAGAGAAGCCTACTTCTGATAGGGGTTACTTGTAGAGGAGCCTACCTCTCGTAACCTGCCAGCGCATTTTAAGTCCTGCTGCGTATTAATCTCTAGAATACTGGTTTAGACCCCTTCGACCTCGCCGATGCCAATGCATATAGCTGTACTTGTTATTCACCGTTCTGACAAGAGTGTATAGGCAATGTGTTATTTCTAAAAAATGCCTATTTTCGATTATTGCTATTCTCGACATACCGTGTGAAAAGTACAGGGCGTGACAGGAGCAACGGCAATCATTAGTCTGAAGATTGTAGGAGTAAATTATGAAGAGTATTAATTCACACTGACCCGCACTGTCAACATGACCTACTTTCCCTACACTACTCACGGAGACGATCGCGATGGGGGGAGAGCTGGGGAACTGAACAAAGCCTGATACATATCACATCCTTCGTCTACTACTTACATTCTCCAGCCAGGGACCTGTCCGCACTCAGCGGCTCGTTGATCCCCACTCCTTGTCCGCCATTACTACCCTATTACTGCCTCCCCCTGTGTCCTATGTTATTTGCCGACCAGGTATTTAGCGGCCAATGCACCTACACGGGAGGCCGGTCAAGACGGGCGCACTTGGGGAAGACCGAGAAGTGGGTGGGGGTTCACAGCCCAGCCTACGATCCCCTTGATCGCCACATACGACTCGGTAAAGAAAACCTTTTCTTAGGAAGTGGCATTCCAATTTCCCATTCGCCCGCTTGTCCACCAGGGGGTGGGACTTCCGGTAGGCAAGTGGCGTCCCGTGGCGGAAGCTGCGAGTGATGCCGATAGAGGGCAGGACGAAGTGCTTGCTTTTGGCACTAAGGTAATGGAAGACGGTGAATATCACACTTAAGTCTCAGAAGAGAGTAAACAGAAGGCCTTCTTGGATATTCAGCAAAATCAAATAGACAAATATATAATTGAGTGGATCAATAAAGAAATTTATCAATATGCCAGAGCGAGAAGAGTCTATTTCCTCTGGAATCGATATGTTGCCGTGGTATGGCTCTGTTGTTTACAGTGATGTCATGAGACGACTGTATGTGCCCTGCATGAAAAATGAGTCTTACTGGGAGATGTAATATCTACATGAAATATATAGCAGGTGCAATACTTGGTCGGCACCAGTTCATTAAGCTATCCAATTACGTACTGGTCGCCGGAGATTGATGTTAGAGCTGGCGGGCTAACGGGTACATCATAGCTCTGTAGGTATCTCTTTCAAAGCAGACTCCATTACATCATGAGAACATTTAGGATATCTATGTGGAGGTGTGTGCCTATCAGTGCGATAGCTTTTAATTTCACACAGACAACCAGAGGCGGTTTCATGTCGTTGAGATCCCATTATTTGAAGGTGTGAATATTCTTCACTCTATTGCCTTATGAAATTACAAGTATTCATATTAATGTTAAGTATCGCTGAAATGGTAATTAATTGTCCAAACCCATATTTTACAGAACCTCTATGTTTTGCAATGGCACCTTCGGCTAAGTCCTGTCGGGATAGGTACATTAAGGACGAGCTATGTATACGAGGAATTAATAAAAATCGGATTATATCTTACTTATTAATATCATATTCAATTGTATGGTATTTAGAAAAAGGATATTGCAAGATATTCGCTCATTTCTTTTCTTATTCGAACAGAAAAAAAAAGGATACACCACGAAATTTTAACCGATATCATATGTCAAGTTTCTTCAACAAATCTTATCAATTTCATCTCAGGTGACATTGGACAATAAACAGATCTCAATGTACAGTAAACCTTCCATAAATCCCACGTAAACTGGATCACGATATTTCTGAATACTTTCTGTACTACTAATCCTACTAGCGCATTTATCAAATTATCCATTATATTCTGCTACAAAGTTTGAAGGGTTTACATATACATTGTATGTCAGTAGTACAACTACAGATATTAAATTCACAATATTGACTGATTTCAGATACAAGCGGTCGTATGCTCCGAGGAGTTGACGTGTAATAACATCCGAGCGCATGCGAGGATCCTGCCCAGAGTCAACTCCGAGGAGCATACTACCGGTTTTTATTTTTTATCTGAAACCAGTCTATATCGTATTTATTATCCACCTTTTCCTGACAATAGCGCACTGAATCAGTTCATTTAGGTATGCACTATTTTTCATATGCACCATTTTTCCGTATGCGCCGGGTTTTGCATCCTGGAGCATACAACATATCTGTATGCTCCGGGGATGCTGATACGCACTCCCTATGTGTTTTCTATGGACATCTTGTAGTAGGTGGACAATAAATGTATTTATTCTAAAAGAGAAAACTGATTTCTCCAGCAACGACAATAGCCTCACCTGCGGTAGCTCTACTAAAGGAAACAATCGCATTCACACCGCAACACAAAATAGCAGCATCGATCAATATTACTACAATAGTGAGGAAAGGAACGAAAAAGAGGTTGAAGTGAAAGAATCTATTTTTGAAGGGGTCAAAACGTGCCTGTGGTCACACTTCACAAACAGACCTCCTTCCACCCCAAAGGCGCACGGCATAAGACCAACCCACTGGCATTTCGTGCACTTCTATGCCTCACACCTCGATTGCTTTTGAAAAGAATTTCAGAAAATATCACGCAAATGGCACCAATTTAGCAAGGTCTTACCTCGCCGTGCCTGGGGCTGCTCTCGAGCTTCTCTAGCCATATTGAGCATTGTAGGAGCAAACCGATATCCACAGCAACAGTAGGGGGTGCTAACTACCGGTAACCTCCACAAAAGAATTTCGAACTCAAATCAATATCTATCGAAACGGTGTTCATATAGCAACATAGCATGCGTTTCTCCTGGAATGCAATCAAGTTTTGACGCTACGGAAGGCTATATAACGCGGTTTAAACCATTCATTAGATTTGGAACTGGATACAGCAGATAAAATACTTCTCGGAGCACAAGAGGTTCGCAGCGAAGCAAATATGCACAATTGCTTATGAATATCGATAACATGTAAATTCTAGAAGTACTTTAACTAGATTCATGTCAATTTCGTGCTGAATTCAGAAATGCACTGGTAATATAACGAACCCCCTACAACCCATCATTCTTCCTACAGTTACCCCCATACACCATGCTTTGTCAAAGTCTTGTGAAAGTACTGCCCCTTATATTGTAATAGTGTCTATCCAATCGTAATATATCAGGAAGTCTTCCTGTAACAGGATGTACACATAATTATGTAGTCTAGGTGACTTTCAGGCAGTTTCAGTCGTTCATGAAACCACACTTTCGATTCAGCATATGATACGTACTAGGGCATAACTATCTCAAATGCAGTAATGCCATGACGAGAAGTAAACTAAGGTCATTAATGACACTCATATTGGGCGTACACCCCCTACTCCAATGCTTGATTAAATCTACATTTTACGATTCATTCATATCTGCCCTGACATTATCTAATCATACCCGTCTCGTGTAAATGTTTCTTGTTGCTACTTTGGAACGTAATTATAGTCTAATTACCAACATACTGAAATACAAGTTACAAAACCTAGAATATCAGTGAAATTGTTATCTCTATTTCATACCATTACTTAGATTGTCTGCTCACTTTCATGCCTGTACGCCCAGGCCGGCGCACTCACCCTGGTAAAACGGATGAACGTCATATTATAGTTAAAGAGGAAGTTCTCAAACAGCTTCGACCCCATCTTGTCAGGCGTACGTGTGCAGGATTCAAAAGTAGATGCCCTTTCCTTCAGATCGCTGACGGATAATCCGCTGTGTTATACAATGAAGATAATCCTACAACAGGCTTAGGCGAGTCGGGGTATGACCAGGCATAAAGTCTATCGCCAAGATCGCGTTTCGCAGTGGCGGGTGTGGGGTTCGTGTGAAGGTGTCACATCAAGGCTTGCTCACAGCAAGATAAGGCGGCGGGGACATGCTTTCTGACCCGGCATCACTGGACGGTGCTCAGCAAGCGCCGGTTACTGATACACAGACACCGGAGACGTCCGTCTCTGGAAGCCTTTAGTCCATGGTCGAGGTGATAGTGATGATGGTGATGGTGGTTCACTAACCACTCCCCGTCTTAAATAGGCTCTCTAACTAGGCAACGCAACAGGCCACGCCGTTCATCTTTCGCTGTCCCACCACCAACGCAGCTCACTGGTAGCACGGAGGGGAGCGCGTGGCAGTCAGTCGGCCCACCCTTATCACTGCCTCATCCCCTCTCCAGTCCGCCGCCACTTCACAGTCCCAGCCCGGCCCCTGATAGCGTATAGACGTACCGGTCACACGCTGGTGCGGTGGTAAGAGGCAACAGGCTTAGAGTAGGGTGAACGATGATAATAACGCTGCTTCTATGATAATGTCGACGCCCACTGCAGTGACCACCAGCTGAGGGGACCCCCCGCCGTATGGACTGGGGTCGTGGGGGTGGTAGCGGTGGTGGCCTTGGTGGTGTTCGCTCTCTGGAGGAGGTGGTGGTCATCTCCCCCCGGTGTTGAGTTGCTCATCCTGACCTCCCCGAGTTTCTTAGTCCACCCACTTATCCTCGAACTGAGCAGCTTGAGTGAGAGAGCGAGCAATATCCACAACGCACTGGAGAGAGACATTAATAGCTAGGATCGTGTCTCAGTAGTCCGTGTGTGGGCGAGGCGGCGATGGGATGATGCACAAAGCTCCTCTCTGTTTTGTTCTTAAATAAGCATGCAGTCGTGAGTGCCTGGTGAGCATGGAAACTCCGTCTGGTCACCTTCCCCTCCACGACTCAGGCCGGGGGCCACTACTTGCCGCTGCCGATGTGCCTGTGGCTGTGGGCAGCGGTGGCGGCGAAGCGCACACTAACTACTTCCACCACTGGTAGCGGCGTTATAAGCGTCAGACACCGCGTCCGCGCCGCTCCAGAGTTCATTCGGCCATAGTCCGACGGATACTGGTCGCCTGTGTGTGCTTCGCGCGGAGCTACTCCTCCATCTGACCGGGAGAGCATCTCAGGGGGCCAGCGTTAAATTCTCAGAGCACTGCTCTGGGTAGCGGTGGGTGTAGTTTGCTGGGGTTGGGAGGGGCAGGGTTGGGAGGCAGTGAATGGAACACTGGCAGCACATCTAACCAAGGCGATCAGCACAGGGGACCAGGGTACGTGCGGCACAACACCAGGGCGGGCTGACAAGGCCCCCTGGCGGTGGGTCTCGTGGCTGCCCCCGGGTAGTAGGAGGGGCAGAAGAGCAGTTACACTGACGACATCTACAGTTCTGCAGCACCCCTTATCATTGGCAGCCACACTGGCTCAACATCAACCAGTGATAACACGGTAAAAACTACCCAACGGGATGCTATCCTTCCCACACACGCACTAACGAGTCTAGAGCCCGCCAAGTGTGACTCCAGCTGCCATGCGAGAAGAGTCTATTGTTGACTAAGCCTTCCTCCCTGCACTGATGAAACCCGCTCGGTCAATCCCAATGTCAAACAGGGATTGATGCTATTACCACAGATGTGGAACAGGTATTTCATCATACCTTAGCCGAAATCGTGTATGTAGATTATCAATCAAATTCATTTTAAAAAAACGTGGCTAAAACACTCCTATATACAAAACAAAAAAAGAAATATTATCAATCAAGTCGAGCATTTTGTGGTATTATTGTCTGCCTTGAATCTCACTTTGAGGCAAAATCAAATGACTACCATTATTGGTCAGAAGTGTGAGACTGTCAAGTCCAAGTGGTTTGGGGCAGGTTCCTGAAATATTTTATCATTGAGCATTCTAACTTGCAGGGTAGCCTAGACTAGAGGCACTGACAGTAATTCTTGATTTGAGATGTACCTATACTAGCTCATATCCAGGAAGGCATGTAAGTAGTGTGTAAAATCGACACTAGACCTAACGTCTGTGCAAACTAAATCATCATTCAATTCTAATAGCTCAACCTTTAGTGTGTTCCCTATCTATCCTCAGACCCAAAACCTAGTCCACATATCCATAGGGAATTATTACTGCATATTTATGTTGTTGTTGATCTAAATGCACCTATGCTGACCAAATACAAGGCCTGATATCTATATCACATAATGAGTTACTGCAAAATCGCTGTAAGTTTTATCATTATTACAAATACAAGGCTGGGAGATATGTGGGCACGGCGCACAAGAGAATGCTATCAATATTGCTGTACAGGTGAGCTAAGAGTGAAGTTACATTAAGCTAAAGCTCCAGATATGTTCATTTCCCTAACACGCTGGGAATGATATTTCTTTGCATTCTATGCATTTCTACCAATTAATTTCGTCTGAAGGCATCTGTACCTCTAACAGGTAGAATTTATTAAGCCACTATAATTGTTGTTTCCTACATGAAATGAATAATGCTCCGAGGCGAGATTGAATCTTAACGTTGTCACTAGATGCTCTCCAAAGACGACCGCCATCCGTCATGGCCACGCCATGTTCTATCACCCCCTGCATTACTCTTACATAAACATTCACTTACCTCCTTAAAGGATTCGTTATATACCTAGAGTGACATGAATAGGTATGATATATATAATCTTCCATAGTAAATGAACTCGTCACAAATCATTCTACCAGAATCCCGAACGAATAATTCGTTGACGGAAAGTCTGTGAGCAGCGTATATTTTACTGGACGGTTCACCTCAAATGACCATCGACCTGTGGCTGTGTTGACTTCCGCTGACATGAAATGCGGCACTGTGCACTGGAATGGCAGGCGTCATATGCAGAGATCCAACTCCCGGGCCACGAGGCCAAACTCTATGTGAAACATTAAAGGCGAGACGGTATGGTATTAGTAACACGGGTGTGAATAAAGGTAGATGACTGCCTACTAAGCTACAATGTATGACGATATGTAGCCTGATCTGCATACATTATGTACCAAAGTGAAGCGGACTTTTGGACATAAAAGACCTCCTGATATGTTGATTACTTCAACAGTCCTTGCACTTTATATCATATTGTGTGAGAGATGACTATGGGGATGTGGCACGTTGATGATGGGCCTCCCACTCTTACGTGCTAAATCTAGAAACCAACTCGTTGGGAGCGTGATACAGGGGTGGTTTCTGGTGAAGACTGTTGTATTGCATGTTGTAGGTAATCAATACTCCTATCATGTATGAAGGGTGCAAGGGGGCTGGGTAGGAGTGCACAGGATAGTTCTGTCCCCGCCCACTCTCTGACAGGTTTTTTTTAGAGACAGGTAGGGAATGCAACTGCTGTCCGCAGGCCTTGACACCAGAACGAGGCGCATTCGACCACCAGCAGAGCGCAGGCCTGGCACATGCGTCGTCGTCAATAGATATGCGTTGGGAAGGTTTAATTAAGTATGGACATTTGGAAACGATATAATTAATGTTCTTTTACCGAGTGCTTCTTTGGGTTTTTGGGGCTATTTTTCTTTTTGTACATCATCTAAATCACCTGGGTCAAACCTTGACAATTATCTAATTCAATCAGTAATTGAAAACGAACCCATTGAGGAAATAATTTGATAACGAAGGAAATTTTAGTTTCCAGGAAAATTTAGTCGCTAAAACAAGGAATCAATGGACCGGAATTCCGACCATGTTTGATGAATACAAACAACTTCCATTAATTAAGGGGTTGCATTTGGAAAAAAACTACATCATGGGTCTCGTGAATGTTTGTGGAGATAAAGCGGAATAAATAAAAATTGAGGGGCGGGAGGCAGAGCGCATACGTCACGTGGACGCCATTATGGCAAATCAGGCCGTTGTCAATGATTGGGAATATATCACCTGGAACCAGGCAAAGCTGGGTAAATAACCTGTATCCTGTGTGCGGATGGCTCACCCACTAGGGGCCGCCACCAGGTCATTACTAGCCCACCCCTACATAGATACACGCCAAACCATCACCGAGTTCCGCATCGACTGACCTGAAAGTCACACACTCAATTATGCACACACCTTCATGATAATAGAACTATAGACAAGGGCCCAGTGAACACCAGGTAATTTATTGAGTTGTAATTCGAGAAAGGATTGTTATTGGATTCTCGATATTACTTTTTATCATATGTTTGAAAACGGTTTCAAGGTAGAATCAGCTGGAAGTAGACCTACTACAGCCTTGTCCATAATATACCTGTCACATCTAACGTTCCTCGCTAACTAATATAATTAATAACTAAAATCAAAACTATTTTCCGTTTTTAAATTCTGATCTCAAAAGTTAACTCTTAAATTGGGCTATAAGCCAAACATAATCAAAACATCGATCTTTATACACATTCAAGAACTTCATGACTTTTTCACCTCGACATTCAGAATTATATATTACTAGAGACAAAGCCCGCTTTCTCTCATTTCATCTCAGAAATGGCGTGGGATATAAGGCCATCTCTGATCCACTGTATGCTCCAGCCTTCCTCAACACGAATAACAAGGTCTATGCGCCCGCCGCCGGCGCTCGCCCATCCTGTACGTGTTGGGGCTGGCGGTCGGGGGCGACGGGGTCGCGATGACTGATTTAGGCCGTTCCATGGCGACATGTTACCGACCATCCCTCACCTGGCTCTGGCAGAGGGTGATGGGGGTTTGATGGGGCGGGGAGGGTACCAGCCGGTGATGAAGGAGGGGAATCTTACTGCGGACACCAGGATGAGAGACAGGGGGTAGGGAAGATAGATGGGTGTACCTGGTTAGCCTACTATGTTAGCATCATAGACAAAACGCCGCTCTGGACAATGATATCATGTGGGCCTACAGTCATCATATATCAATCATTTTAAAGAAGTCCCTGTACCATACAAAATCACTTTGCATCAATCATTGTATTACAGTGTCTGTACCAAATAGTCACATTCATCATTGCATCGAAGTCACTAAATGAAACAACCGCTATCAACCATTGCATATCAATTAATTCATTGGATATCAAACAATCATACAAATATCAAACGATATCATTTTGAACTTGGTTTTGTGGTCTTGTATGCCATAGTAACATCACTGAAAGTTCGAATGTATGTGCTGTTGATGACAGGCAAGCAGTTTGACACAGCGACACAGCAGATACATAAACCCTAGTTCAAGGTGCTTCTCAATGCGCCACGCTGCCTTACTAAGGCTAATTTAGAATCCAGAATAAGCTAATTTAGTACTGTAATGTACTGTGTGATCATATGTAACCACCTATAAAGGCATAATGAGATGTTGAATCAGTAGGAACACGACCTATTCGCATTCGTAGGTCAGTTTAATACTCAATATATTGGAATGAAAGATAAATATGTCAGCTTTGTCAGATTCCAATTTGTTCTTAGACGTCGATGACCTAAGCTCGAATACACACATACGCTTTATAGTTAGCAGGATTGTGAAACGCTTTATAGTTAGCAGGATTCTGGATGAACGTTATATGGTGGATACATTTCATACAGTCGCTTAAGCAGGACCAGCTTGTAGTAATACAGTCAATACTGTCTACAGAGCCCATTGCTGGCGACCAGTGACCTCCACGGAGGATGAGAGTAATTGGGCAGGGGTTGTGGGAACGATGTCTGAAGCTCATTGCCGCCTGCCCTGTACTCACTCTAACCCTGGAACCAGTGCCCGACGGCCTGTCGGTGGTATGCGTGGTAGCGACGTGGAACATTTATCTAATCCTACCATTTGTAGTCTATACCCGAGTCCCAATATCAAATGGACAATGCATGGCCTCGATTGCGTACTGGTCTGTGGTCCCGATGAACAACATACATTTATCGTTGGGTGTGGAAACTAGTGTTCTCATAGTATGGGATGAAGGAACAGAAAACAAGTATCCATAAATAGTTCTACTTAAATCTAATACGATACTATTAATCAATGAATATGATTTAGTCAGGGCCACTTGATATAATCGAACTGGGTTTTACATAAGCAATGTAGGAATACTGGAAGTGGGAACAATCGAACTGTAGTTTGGAGATTCCACGTAATATCCACCTAATGTGGCACTAGGTTGCCATAGTAGATCCACGAAAATAAGGTAGAGACTGAATGGCGGATGTATTGATGGTGTTCCCACACGTACTACTCTTCGGAGTCACTGGTCCAGTGAGTCGGGATTATAGGATTAATTAAGAAGTTTTATTCCTTGTGTACTCCATCTAATTATTGAAACGACACAATCTACCTTGAAAGACAGAGGGAGAAAACAAATCCTCGCTGCCATTTACGAGTGACAATCTCTCTTCCTTATCACTCGACTGCTCTGCCTGTGCAAACAGTCCATAGGTTAAGTAATACAGCTAGGAATGTTAGCCAATAAGCAGTCAGCATTTATTCTGCCCAGTTCCTGCGTTTTCGCCGCTTTCTAGACACATACAAAATGCAAGAAGGTTTGAATTGAAGCAAATACGTAGCTCCAGTGGCTGTTTCAGTGCCTAGAGCCAAAAGATCAGTACGAGTAAGGTGTGCCCTTCGTTCCCATCTCAAACAAAACAAAACAAGCACAGCCCACGCCATGCTGACCAGCCATAAATGTGTGTAATAACAGTTGCCAATACGCGAGACACGTATTCGCTTCGGTGTTGTTGTTGATGTCGTCGACATATACCGCACAACAGGAGTAAAGGCTATACAGATGAGCGAGGACCTGTCTGCTACCGCATGTCTACCCGCCTGGGGCGCAATTATTACATTCAGAAGTATACATAATAGCCGTTATAGCCGAATCAGGAGAGGACGATGACATTTCAGGTGAGATTAATTTAGAGCTGTGTGTATAATGACCAGTCACGTGTTTATCTTCTGTAGATATACTGTATAGGATATCAGAATCTTAATTTGAAGGCTCTAATGCATGATATACATCTACACATGCCCTAGGGACTGAATTATTACCACTTGCTATATATAGTGGATATGATGTCGTGTCTGCTGAAAGTTAAGCAGAGAATCTGATTATGTTTGCAATGCAAAATATTTTAAATCTAGAACTTGTTAAAAAAAAAAAAAAAAAAGGACATTCTTATCTATGAAATCCTGATCTGACAATATAGAGCCGTGCATTTCAAAATTCTTTCTCCTATTGTTACAAGTTCTCTTAATTCAAAACGACTGAAAAAAAGTTTATCTGGCTTTCTAAATTTCGTTGTACCCTAAATTGAGCTGGCAATCCCATTCTTGCAGTTATATGGTTTTACATAACCCCGCAGGTAGAGATGTTGACACTTTGCAACTGGGAACGGAGGTTAGGCCAAACCAGCCCAGTCTTATTATGGAGATAAGATTAGTTACACAATTCTCAACTAACTCCACCGCCCCCATTCCAGGAACACAAAGCCGTGCACATAGTCTTAGAGATTAGCCGACCTAAGCAGATCTAAGCTGCGTCGGTGGCTCTACTTTAAGACACAGGCAGTAATCCTTGGTGGTGGGTGGATGGGCAAGCGCATGGTTGCATTCAATTTCTCCTTTTTCTGTTTTTAAGAACATTTATTAAGATCTCTTTGTGAAAATTTCTATCTATATACAGACTTGACTGAAGCCATTCTACTATTTGGCCTCCCTGATATATCATACTGAAATTTTCTTGTTGAAATATTTTGAGACGTGTTAGGAGGTTAGTTTGCCTGAAAGAACGATATTTATATATCGAACGAAATAAAGTCTTTTAGAAATGTGCAATATGCACCGATATCATCCAACTACAAGTGATTTCATCAGATGAAATACGACCCTAAATATTTTCAGATAGTCGACAAAAAGGAAATGTCAATAAAAAGCGAACAAACAGTTATTGGCTGAAAACAGCTTTGAAGTCCATCTACAAAATTATGATTAACATAGTTATCACTTGGCAATGCAAGACGTTGGTTATAACAACTGCTGAGTTTTAATTATGCCTGTTATATTTAGTAACACGCCTTTACTACCTAATACTATAGAGTCGATATTTCTGACAACTGCGAAGGAATTCATTCTCCCTGAGTAAAGGCCGCTTTCAATACACTACTGCATTAAAAGTATCTCTGTCAAATAACCCTTCTCATTTCAGACCTCAAGACCATTTCGATATCGATATCGATGTCATGGCCAGTTATAGAGGTTAACGATGGACTAGAAATACATGTTTATTTGCATAATCTTCTTTCGCAAACGCAATACGCACATTGCATATTATTTAGTTCAGGCATAGACCCTATAGAATAACGTACACAAGCAATTCTAGTTTCGTAAAAGGAATAAGGGAAGATTCATTTATAACTGAATTAAGTGATAAAAAGTAAACTACGTGGGTGCTGTCCCAGCGCGTCTAGCCACCTCTGGGTGCTGACCAGGTGACGTGGTGCGGCCGTCAGGGCCTCCTGGTGGCAGACAGATGGACTCATTGCCCGGCCTGGCAGGAGATCATTGACGCATCCGATTGTCAGCCTGATCGAATCAGCCACTGACGCCTGTCCGAAAGGGCGCCCCCTGAAATGTTACCGGTGCACGCGCTGTGGACAGCAGTCGGCCTCACTCTGACACGGACGGACCGGTCTGAAGGCACATCAATGTGGACTATGCCTCTCCAATTGCTCTCAGTGTCTGTCTGAGCCGCCGATTCCCACGTCTTTCACCTGTTTCTGGTTCTATGTTCTCTATATGCGGCCTCCCTATTATCGCTCGTATTGTCCAAAAGCGAGACAGAATAGGAACTATGTCTTCTTCGGGAACTATAATCTTTTGTGGTAATAATTTTATTTGATAATGTTATTATAAAAATTGTAAAATGTACAGAAACAGATGTACACATATGTTCCGTGATACAAAACACAGTGGAAAAGTACAAGAACTCTTGTTCTGATCAAGATATCGTCAAATACTTCTACAGTTCATCCCTGCCCCCCACTTAATTATAATGAATAACATAAACAGATCACGTTGAGGATTACGCAGCAACCTGGTTAGGCTAGGAGATTACACATTCATGACCTATTCTGTGTCGGCGGGTTGGTGTGTGGCACTCATGCCGAATAGTGTTTACTCTCGGGGCATATAGTACACTGTACATTGGCTTGGCCGAGTTGATGAGGCCGGTTGTGGGTGGCTGGGTGGGGAATGAGGTGGACTGGGGTGGACGGGGAGGGGGTCGGGTGGTCAGGAGTTGACGAGGGGTGGATAGAAGTGGGCGGGGTGGACGTGGGTGGCTGTGGGTGGGTGGAAATGGTGGTGACGCGGCGAGTGGGGTGACTGAGATGGAATTACTCTGCTGGTGGGGTGACGTATTCTTCGTGGACATGGGTGGCTTATGAAACGCCATCTATCACTACAGAGAATACCGACTGACCGCTATCTCCTTCAGTCTGCGTCCAAGTGGTGATCAAATGGTAGCCACGATTTCCAATAACAATCCATATACAGTAGAACCCGCCGGATGGTGTCCGCTTACGCGGGGTTCTACTGTACTACCAGTCACCGTGTAGCCTACTTTGAGTAAAAGTAAATATACAAGGGCTATTTTGATTGGAGATGTGAATATAAACATATAAAAGATACTGGTTTGTTTTAATATATCTCGAAGATCGTTTGCATCCAAAGCCTAGTGAACGTGACTATCAACAAAGCATCAATGTTGCACTAGAATTGGTGCGGAATACGTTGGAATAGTGGGCTATGGTGCTTACTGGAGTGTGGTTAGAAACCCACTATATGGATCTCGAACCGAGATATACGACAAGATATTTAGCATAACGCCTAAATGCTACCTCTAAAACAAACTGGCAAATCTCATATACTGACTTCTCCATAATTAATAAAAGTCTAGAATGTAATTAGACCTCTGTTCATTGTTCTTACTGGACAAAGAGAATTGCTGACTGTCAACATGAGATACCGTCTAATAAATATTGGGATTAACTGGTTCACGGTTAGCGATCGCAGGGATCATTAAAAAAGTCTCTGAGGAAAACAAAAGATTTCAAAGAAGGCCTATCTGTTTTTGAAATCTGACGATCTGTTGATTCAAGTAGGGTATGACCTTTATGAATCAAAGTAAACCACAGCATTGAGTGATGGGGGAATTCAACTTTCTAATGGGTGAGACCACCGGAGGTTGCGTGTCTAGACGTGGCCTAACCCTGGGGTTAGTCTCTCATGTACGAAACATTAGGTATATGAATGATGAGGACATTAACAGGCAATCACTTTACTGTTAACGAAGTGGCATCATTGATGGCCGACAATATTGCGCTTGCTTCAGCGAGCTGTTAGGTATGTGATGATGCTATAATAAGTGGCGCCATTAGCGATCATCTAATCCATAATAGTATAAAAAGCCTTAGTAGGTGACAGCACCAAGAGTATTGTTTATTTCATTTTCTACGACCATTCTTGCTACTCATTTGCCTTCTATAGATGGCACATTGCATTCTCTCTTTTTAATATTGGTAGCAATCATCTTTTACCCGAGCACCATTTTAGGGGATATATACTGATTAAAGTGCAGAAAACTGTACTCGCATAATACGCTCTGCCATAGATGAAAGTCTATCACTACAAACACTCGCTGTCAACTAATGTAGAGTAGAGCAGTTCCCAAAAGGGAGGCAGTATCCACAGAGAAGTCAATCATCTCCTCTGCTGTCTTTGAGTGTATCCTGGTCTGGCCAGCTGTGCCAGGCAGATTCTCTTATCACAGACTCTATACGTTCCTACCAAAGAGCCGCCTCTGGGTCTTTCGTACAATGCTAATGGCCTTCTGGCATATCCAGGCCTTTCAAGTAAGCTTCGTTATAACGATAAGTCTATACGCCAAGCTGCGAACGAGGTGAGGAATTGGATTTTGTGGTTGATCTTACTTTCCTTATTAGGAGGGGATTTAGTTCTCTTTACCATATATAGGAATAAATTATCAGAAAATATGTGGTTGTTTTCGATAAGTCAGTTGGTCATTGCCATCCCCTTTGACCACGCCAGAGTAAAAATAAAATCAATAAAAGAATAAAACAAGACATCAATGCAATGCTACGAAATGACCAGGACTAGAATACTGTTTTTATATATGAGGTTCACTCATTTTCCCATTGGTCCACTACCCCTCACATTCCCAACATATACTAATGTAAATGTATCGATCACTGCTCTGGAAATGTAGTGACAGACATATGATCTCACATGCTCTTTGAACTCGCCATTCTGCCCTTCTACTCAACGGGGGTGTGACATATGAGGGAGGTCACACACTGCAGGTGGCGCCAAGCATCCCAACCTTACATGTGAGGCCGCTGCAGACAGCGATGGAATATTCATGACACTGCATAGCGGTGACTAGTCTTCGAGTGTATACATAGTCAATGACAGAGTGGCGCTCCGACCTGTCAGGGTGCACACAATGACTCCTATACTGCCACCGTGCCAGTATCTGTTTTTTTTGTGTTTTTTTCCTTTTTAGGAGATATTTCACGACAAGATTTACAGATAGATGGCAGGCAAAGAGTGTAACATATCTGTAAGTTTGTGATTCAAATTTAGGACCTTAAGTTCCCCAAACTTCTGACAGTACTACACTGCCGCTCTCTTACAACAATATCAGCCACTGGAATGTGCTATCAATATTTACATAAGGTCCTCGCAGTATATATTTGTAATTGGTGTCAGTTGAATGAAAACGTTATGATAATTTATTGATGACTTCAACCCGTTGTTACAGATGGTCTACAACAAACCAGACTTATATTGGGTTCAATATGCCCGCCGCTGCCATGTCTTAAGTCAACTTGCAGCTCACACCAAGATGCAGCTCGCTCAGGTGTGCCAGAAGGTTCCCTTAAGCATTAACTATTCCCTACTCATGTTTGAAATTTGTTCTCCTGCCTAGAATTACCTCCGGGACCCGTTCCCAGGAATGGCTTCCTAAATCCTTCTGTGCGTTCTGCACACCTCCTCGGAGAATATTTCGGGCATACTTTTTTAGGGTGTCTGCGGATGCACATATTGGTTTGAGGTTTCACTTCCCGTCTAGACAATAGTAGTATCAACAAGATTGCTGTCGATTCTGAAAAAGTAGTTATTGATAAGGGAAAACAAGCCCCTGACAATTGGTGCTGTTGCCAGGCCCTGGTCGTCTTGCCTAATCAAATTGGAAGAGTAAAGTACATGTTCACACACAGTGTCATTAATACTTGCGTTCAAACGTATAATAAAGCATCAAAGTGTACTAAATTGCATATTCAGCAACCAAATAGTCAAGACTTGCAACAACGATAAGCATTCGTTAGATTGGCCTTTAACGGACACCTTAATGATAAAAAGGAGAAAGAATTGCTGACACTTGCACTATCTGAGTTATGTTTGTTTTCATCTCAAATAACTTGAAGCGGAAATTAACTATTACCTCGATTACTTCCCTTCTCCAGTGGATATTGAAAGGAATTCCGCCCAACTGCTGTGGATACATTGAGAGAGCTAAATCTAATGCTAGGGTGGACTAAGTTAGATTGCAGTGTGTTAGTTACTAGCTACCAGTTTGGTGTAAACGTAATGTACGACTATGGAGTGTTTATATTTCGATTCACCGTGAAGACAATTTGCTTTTCTTCTAGACCACTGCAATATCAATACGACTTCGGCACGCCACCTTGAAAATCTAAAAGAGGGAGTGCGGTTAAACCGTCAGTGAGCACTATTTGCTTTTCGATGTACATGTTTTTTATGATTAAAGAGAATATCATGTTTAATTCCTGGTCACGTAGACCAAGGCTTCGGGCCTGATTTGGTGGTGTTAAATAGTGAAACGAGTCGTTTCACTCTCCCCGACACTCTCCCCTGAGACAGATCCCGCGGTAAACACGTGTTTCCCGGTAGTACTACCCGAGACGTCACACAATGTGGGTCAGTGTGGGACACTGGATCTGCATCCATATACTGTATATGTCAACTGACGCTAAATGTATTTTCAGGGAGGGAAAGCTAAGATGGGAGGGAGGTAGGCTTTAAACTGATACGGGCAGTGACTGGTGTTAGAGGGTGACTGAGTGTTGCGGCATAGGTAAAGTGTCAAGCAGTCTACCCAGCCCCAGACACTGTGGTGTCCCGCCTCATTATTTGTGCAGGATGAGCTTCGCGTCAGCAGTAATCCATCTCCCACGTCAGGCATATGCCGGCCACATTCTTAACTGGGCACGGTATACCTGTCGTCATCTGAACTGTTATGTTCTTGAATGACACCTTATTGTCCCATGAATTGCCCCTGACTGACACCTAGTATATGTGTGGTCCTAAACATTCTTATATTCTTTATTGGCAATTTGTGATCTCATGGATGGACATTTTATATATGTGGTCCCATGAAATGCAATTTTTATACCTATGACCTGTATACATGTGATACATTAAACTGCTCTACTTTTGACTGACACGCTATACCTTTACATGTCATCATGGAAACTGTATTATAAGCCCCCCACCGTTCTTATAAAGGTAACTATAGCCATAGTAGACTGAGTATGAAAACGTTAATAATGAAGATTCCTTCATGAACGAGACTGAGTGAGAGCTCTAAATACAGCACAGCAAAACGAACCATTACCGCAAAGCAGTGCAATGACCGTTATGGCTGTGCAGATATAGGAGCGTGCCAGCAGGCTGAAAGCTCCAGACAGGGGGACATTGAGGTTACTGCTGATGTAAACAGAAGGCAGAGGAATTCCGGACTGAAAAATCTTACCTCATCGTCGTTATTCTACATAAGACAAACACAAGTTACCCATGAGCATTTTTTAGCATTCACTAGAATTCTAGCCAACATCCATGCACTTGCTTGCACAGGTTCATAGCAGAAACCGTCCCATATATGAATCTTGCAAAACTCGAATTACAAGGTAGACAGAATGAGCCATACTTATGAAAACTATAGTTAAAATTAAACATTGAGATCCACCATTTAGAACAATAGCCATTTGGTAAACATATGAGGCAGGCCTTTCAGAACAATAAGTAAACAACCTGAGCCCACCTCTGAAAACTATGATACGAGACTCACCTCTGAGATTTATAGCTACTAAGTAAACAAAACAGGACTTACCTCTGAAGATTCGACGTATCCCTCCTCGTCATCAGAGTCGACCATGGTCTCCGGGAGGCCAGCCAGATCCACCTCTTGGTCATCTATGGATGACTGCATCATGTCCGACCCTGAGTAGGCACTAGATGTATCACTGGCGCGAGAGTTCCTCTTCAGGAACTGGTCACTGCGCAAAAAGTTCTCGCTCCTCTGGAGCACTGTCTGTACATTTTGTAGCTCCGGTGGGAGCTGGAATAAAGAAAAGAAATGAATTACACCAAAGTGCTGCAGAAAGAACTTGGTTCGGATAAAATAGTGAAATTGTATTATAGAAAATCAATATAGCTTCCTAGCTACAGATATTCTCACATGACACGAAGATATTCAAATCATGAATTTCAACTTTTAGTTATTACCAACTCACATGAACATATGGCACTGAACGATCCTTAAGAAACAAAGTATGTGTGAAAATATTTTCTAATCGGGTATAATGCGATCGAACTATAACCACTAAAACCATCTATATATGATTTGAACACCATTGATTTTCTCTGGTTATCTCACAAGATGAAGAAGCAATGGAATAGACAGCACTAGCGACTGCGACGTGACAAAGCAACACAATCTATTCAAGATTTCAGACATGTCTTGAAATGGGCAATGCCTGGAGACTGGTACAGACTACCATTCTGATAATGTAGCATGAAGAGACGAGATGAGACGACACAAAACAAATGGAAACAAGTTGCGCAGTTTCGTGTCGCTACAAAAATGACCACTGCCTCGTCGGCTTTACAGTGACCTTTCACTCAAATATGTTAAAGATGGCAGTGGAGACTTACGGAGACCTCCTGGCTCGGGTCGGAGAGGTAGTGGGCACGACCCAGCCGCACTTCCTCATGGTCCATTGCCAACAGCTTGTCGATGTTGTTCATGTTGGTGGAGGAGTAGCGCTGTCCTGGTTTCATTAACTGCACGTCAGGATAGTCAATCTGCAAGCAAGCACAGATTATATATACATTTATTAGTCTGCGTTTAAATTGAACAGATTGGGACTTAATCTGATGTTGCTAACGCATGTCTAAAAACCTGAGGTGTGACAGAAGCATGCAAAAATTCGATTATATGATCACTCCAACAAAGAATTGTTGCTTGAAAATAATTTTGAGCTCTAGAATAATGCTTTATATCTAATAACAATAGGACATTGATCTATACCTTTATAACCATTGAGGGAATACTAAATTCTTCTTGACTGGGGAATTAGAAATCAATATTTGTACAATTTTCGTAGGTAAGGGAAACGATTCTGTAATAATAACCCTAAGAGTTGATAAACTGATCTGGGAAATATACTCATAAATTGTCTGCCCATGTATACATTCTTTGACGAAAGACAGTGCCCCTTATAATTCATGAACCAACGTCTTCAAGTTTTTTTTTGATGGATTGAAAGGTGTCCAAGACAATTACTTTGCTATACGTAAAGCCGCTACATTATTATGAGAAGTATATTGTATCAGTATCAATATCAGTATCAGAATCTGAATTATAGGGAATATCGTTGAGTTACTCACGACTATCATCTCTGACGGCTCCAGGATGAGACACTCGTTGGGCCGGCGGACACATCCTGCCGTCCGCTTACCAAAGCTGCAAGAACAATCAGATAGAACCCGTGAGAATTACAGTGGATAAGAGGTTATACAGGTGAGCACCATCAGGATAGATCAAAGGCACAGTAACAATATTCAGTTGTAATTGTAAGTAGCATCATAATTGTATCTGGTTTATTCTGAAACTTGCAGCATCGAGTTGGAAGCAGTCTTGTTTCAGGTCCGTTCAACGTACAAGGTATATTGATTCTGAATCATACAAAGATATAAAACCAAGAGAGTTTTATGTCTTGTACACAACAGTGTGCATATTTTCAATACGACGACAAACTTAACTCACTTAAACAATAAGTCTGGTGTTAAATCTTTCAAATAGTCAATAGACATATATACACATAAAATGGTACCAAGAACTGATTTACATTTTATTCCTTATTATATTCATCGAACAAAATTTGCCAATACTGACGGTCTTACATTTTGCTCCGGTTAGCTCACAGGGTTTTTAGATCTTTGTTACTTCAAAACATATCTGTATGTCATAGAGTTATGCTAAACCGAATCTGAATACAAAGCCATGAAAAATGGCTGTATACTTATGTTTCCCTTAACTTGTTCCGCAGTCCTTTATTATCCTTATATACTCAAACTGTTTCAGTAAATCTCTTCCTTCCAGTCTCCCAGCTCCTAAGTCAGGTAAAGCCCTTTGTCCTTTCTTAATCATAATATAGTGGCATGGTAGTTTTAAACAAACGTGTTATTTAAAGTTCCTCTTACATCTTCTGTCAAGGTTTGCTTTTTAATTATTTTATTTCTTCACTCTCAAAGTACTTTTTTTTTTATTTCTGAACCGAATACGCATCTGTGGTCTTGGTATATGCAGGCGCTTAGTGTCTAGAAGTAAGATACCTTGTGTACAATGAGTGTTACTACCTCTAACCCAGACCTATAGGCCCAACTAGACTGGTATGACTCCCTAGATACTAATCTCCACTGCCTGAACATTTAGGCCCTACATACAACAACCCTCGGGGGAAATTGACTCCTCCTATGTGACCATCAAATATTCATACTCTATCCATGGATATTCAATTTCCGGCCGTGTTGTCAGATTCATTGAAGTTGAAGTATAATACACAACAAAGCACCGACCTATCTATCACATCAATGTCAGACTTGTTAAAGGACTGGCTCTAAAACACTGTTCATAGATCGGAACGCCTATGATAAGGTCTTAAATCAGAATTCTTGATAGTGGTCAACTCCGAGCAATATCTTCATAATTTCCACATTTAACTAATATTTTGTGTTGGTGTCAAGCTAGGCAGTTTAAGGGAATGTTCGCCATCTAGAGCTCCTCAATTTACTTAACGTCAAATTCGTTCAATATGACTTAAAACTTAGTACATAAATTGCAATTATACTGATTATCAGGTAAATAGATATATGTTGGGTTATACAATGGAGAAACTGCAGTTGTAAAGACTAGTGCCATGAATTGTTCATTGGTTGTTTTACCGTGCATTTCCGTAAATGGGGTTCATTTGTCTCTTTACGTTATTTGACCCTTCACTAACACCTACGATAATTTCATATTCTGGGGCAAAAGAAAATAGTTCCGTAGTGAGTAGGAATTTCATATGCATGTGATCAATTGGGGTCAGATTTATGAGGTGAGGATTTTCTTTGGTAAAGTAACTTTATTGACAAAATTTCATTCACCAGTTTAAGAAAGTGAGCTACCCAACTCTAAATGCTTATTTTCTCTTACATTGTGTAGAATCCTGGTAGCAAACCTGCCTGTTTCATAAACACGCCTCCAGGGCGGCGCAGCATTATTCATACTGGTCCCTGGGCGTACATGGCATAATTTCCATCCAGTGTGGTGCGCGAACCACTAGGCTCCAGTAAGCCGTGTCAGCCATCCAGCCACTACTGACACCCTATGATAATACACTGTTGCTGACAACTTATCTATATATCTAACATGGATGGCATTTGGAGTCGACCTGTTGTTATTCAGTGCATATTTTACTCAGTGCATATTTCCTTCCGCTTTCGGTTAATCTTCAATTAATGCAAATTTGGAACTCTGAAAGGTTAAGTGGACAGATTACACAGTATTGTGCCCTTCTGGTGAGTCTTCATACACAGTAAAACCCCGCTTCTGGGACACCCCGCTTAAGGGGGGGGGGGGGGGAAATTTGCTCGGAACGGCAATTTTCCCCTCTATTAAGAGTTTATTTTAACCGTGATTAAGGGGGCCACCCCACTTATGGGGTCAGTTATTTCGGTACTAAATGCTGCTCCATTGAGGGGACACCACATACCTTTGTCTAGACTATCAGACACCACACAACGGCCTGTGTAGGTTCCTTTCGTCAGATAGGCGTCTATAGGGTGTTTGTGTTGTTATAACCGTGTCTCTATGCCATAACATCCATCTGTATAAAGGTATTAAATACTACATAGCCTAACCATCAACAGGCTGAAACCCTGCTTAAGGGTTCACCCCGCTTAAGCGGACACTTTGCTCGGAACGGAGGGAGCCCTTAATCAGGGTTTTACTGTTCAATCACTTAAGGTGCAAAAAGCGTTTTGGGGCGTTCTTTTCTTATTGTTTATTATAATGTGAAAAAACAACGGGGAGGAATATATGCCTTTTAAAGTTTGTAGTATGCAAAATTATAGATCTGTGTTGACATGTATTGACAAGGAGACGAAAGTACCTCCGAAGGCATCGGGGTCGTCGTGGTCATGTCTATGATCGAATGCTCGTCATGAATATGACCTGTGTTATTCAATCAGGCGATAAGTCACCGTTTATTGCTAATCACTGGTCAGAAGGCTCGGTCAGGGAATAGAGCCATTGACGATTTACGATCCTCCTTGTCGGAATTATTCCAAACATTGCCAATGGTCCTTTCATAATGACGCTGATAAGGATTGCGATCCCTCTGTGCAAATACCGCAGCCTGGCAGCCGGCTTCTCAACTATACACGCACTGTGACAGGGGTTTCCTCAATTAAACGCCAGGGGAGGTGGGTGGGGGCGACCTGACGCCCGCTGGCGTTTTGGGCACAGGTCTAATTATGGTCAGGTTATATTGCGCAGCACTGAGGTTCTGCAGGATAACATTATTAGCTGTAGTTCTTACTCGTTTTGTCATTTTTAGAAGTAACAAACCTAAATATCTAGAAGCGTTCGCCCTCTATCCTTTGAGTCTGGGATGTCAATGCAATTAATGTTTTCTTCCACTTTTCTAAGAACAGAAAAGTAAGACCACAAACCTCGATGTGTAGATTTAAAGTATAAACATCAGGAATTACGGCTTTCCAAGAATTAAACCTGCTATTTTACCACAAAAACCTTGGTGTATGTACGGATGATGCTCATCTCTTAAAATACTAAAATACGGTTTAAGAGTGACTTGAACTCAAGTGCGCAATAGATCTATACACAGATAAATTATACACCATCCTTTCTACTGCAATACTGCCTCCCTTTGCACTAAGTACTTATTCCAGAGTCTCACCTGGGGCAGGTAACCACGCCCACTGTCCCCTCCTCTTCCGGACATGACTTCAGGAAGATTAGCATGGTGGCGCTGACCCAAAGTCAACTCTTCTCAGACTGCGTACCTGAATATTATCAGTACATGCACATCCTTAAGGGTTCCTATTTACTCGCCTCAGGAGTTGGATTTCATTCACAGTGTTTTTCAACGATTCCTCTGAATTCCTGTCAGATATTTTGTTTTCTGAATAGTGTATTCTTAATTGTTTAGTGCATCCTTAATGACTCCTCTATACACATCTTGTATATCGTATCTAAATACAAAATGCATTTCAAAGGATTCTTGTCTAACACTGTATCTAAATATCTGGTGCAATTCTAATGATTCCTATTAAATCCTTTCGCATTTCTTCTTAGATATAGCACATCCATTGCACTGTGTTCGTGACAACCCATTTAAAACACGACAGTGAGATAAGAAGTACATTCCAACTCCTTTCTGAACTGAATCTGCTCCGTTTAGATATATCTAAATGCACATTAGGCCATTAACGATTCCATAGAAGAACCCTCTGATGTTCAGAGAAACCTTCCACGTTTGTGATTTCCTAAATCTTCTCTGTAAGGTGAGGTGCTGGGTAGGCCCGTATCCCGAGCACGCTCCTGTGTCCTATTTATACAAGAGACCACGAACGATGATGGTGTAAAATAACCTCCCCCTCAAGTCCCAAGTTCCCAAAATGTTAGCCCACAAACTGCAGTGTGCTTATGGTGAGGTGGACATATAAGTCTAAGTATGAGCAGATATTGTACAAGTGCTTTGGGATTAGCCAGAAATATAAAGTTAGCACAACATAGGAACGTTATCATCCTATTTGAGTCATGACTTAAATAGCCTTGACTGATTCTCAGGCTATACCATCTGCCTCTAGCCTGGTTCCTGACCTGGAACTCCCACACAGGCTTATCATAATCCGTAAAGGCACCGGGTCAATGCACTTCTATATGTAAATCCGTCTGTGCTAGCTTTTTTTGTGCTCACCAAAATTATCTCAAGAACAGAACAAGTATATCATGGCCTACATTTGTATATTCAAATGTTGGTGATATAGAAGATGTTCCTTTCTACCGTGTTAGCACAAAACTTGATATTCCATGAAGATGTTATTGGTTTTTAGTTGGACTGTGAGTAGGCGATGCCTGCGCTTTCACTTTGTTTCTCCATCCGCTTTAAGTAGTTGTGTGTGATAAGTAAAGGAGCTGCGTCCAATGATAGTCCACGGTTAATTAGCAAAAGTCGTTGGCAGAATGAACCGATCCGTCAAATGAGCATGCAGCTGACACACCGTATAACCCAGCGCGTATCATCAATACTCCTAGCCGGATCCACCCTCTGCGAGTACTACACAAAGAATCACGTCGATACAAACACATAGCACTAAAAGTCGTCTGCCACAGTCACCAGTTGGAAATGGCATTCCCCTCAAGTATCCTTTCGGAGGGGTGGGTGGGTGGGGGGGGGGGGGGGGGGGTGGCGTATGTCATGTGTAATAGCCGCTAGGTGCGACTTCCTCCTCACAATTAACCGCGGGCAGATGACTTAGCCACCAGCTTTTAACTAAGTCTCACTTTTAACTAAGGTCACACTGTGTGTTGTCTCAAGTCTGGCACTCGTCCAGAGGTCCTAGTCTCGGCAGATCACGACCAGTCCTCGTGACAGGTGTGACCTCTGCACAGTGAGATGACCAGTTTCCCTGTTAGGTACATCCCTCCTGGGGTGTCGGAGTGGCCGGCGGGGAATTGTGGTATGCTGACGCTGGGGTTGGTGCTAGGTGAGGTGTCTTTGTCGTCGATTTATAAGACAGGGAGGGCCGAGCGCTAGCCTGCTGTGCTCCCAAGTGAGATATACCGTTCAGATATACCTGTGCCAACCTCCCAGCTCCCCGGTCCACCCGCCCACCCGCCCACCCTCGCCGCCTGTCTCCTTGTTTTACTTCAAGTCCCGTTCAGACTTTGTGCAAACTTCCACCCGATGCCATCTGAGTTGGGACGAGAGGGGAGTGTGGACAAGGGAAATGTGGTAGAGGTGCCGGGGGACCCCTTACTGCGGTCGTGTTTCCCTCCAGCCACCATACACAGCAGGTCATTGCCATCTCAAGGCCGGCAAAAAAAGTAGCAGGTGTCAATGACAAAAACAACAGAACAACACAACTCCTTCTCAAGACTCAAATGCAAACACGTCCCCTGCTGCAGCACACTTGGTCACGTGGGCGAATGGCGTTTGGTCCGAGGTATCAGATATTTTTTGTCCAGGTGTCCCTGAATTCAATTGACCCCTTTGTTGTGAGTGCTAAGTTAGTAGGCAGGGTAATTTACTCCTTTCCTCTGCGAAAGTCAGATGGTGGTTCCTGTAGGTGCAGATATTAGCATCCCAAGAAGCAGGGCAGACTATCCATGGATTGGGATCAGAAATATCATTCTATTCATATCCATTTCTTATTTAGGGAAATTTTATTCCTATCCGAATCACACCATCATTTATACAACGCCCTTATTCCAAAGGTTTTATCATAATTATATGATTATCAACAAGACCTTCCTAGTTCTGAAAGATGGTGGTGTCGTCCAAGCTATTTGATCTATTGTCGTTATCCTAGCTTATAACACATGTCGGCTGCTTTTACAATGTTATCATTAAAATAACAGTCCTAGTTCCAAAGCCAGGTGGTTTATCCTGGTGATTAACGATAATCCTTGGCTATGAGCGGGCCTTAGGTGTATCCAAGTCAAACACTGAAGATTAGTAACTGGTTCTCACCTGATAAGAAGGGCATGTGCCATTACTAACTGTGCAATAGGAAACACTTCTCAGCCTATCCGTTACAGGAGTTTTAATCAAGAGCTAATCTAAAATTCAAAAACATTCATTTTAATTTGTAGCATTCTGCCGTTTAAACTTAAACAACCACACGACTATGGAGTAGATTTGTTACCTTACGGGTTATGTTTGGTTTAAAAAGAATATCGTAAAACTGGATGAGTTTTAATCTTGGCCACCGTATGCCACGACTGGAGTTTGGCATAGTGATTTCACGAGGTGAAGCCGAGTGGAGTCCGGAGCCGTAACTCCAAGAGTGGAATGCGGTGGCCAAGATTAAAACGAATCGGGTTTTGATTTTATCCTACCCTGTCTCCTCGATTTTGGAATATTACATGATAATAATTCTGTATGCCACTAGTGACATATAAAACTCTGTATGCCAGTCAGCGTGGCATACAGAAACTCAATGTTAAGCCTATGGGATTTTATATTAGGGGTAGGATAAATGTAGAATACTCAATGCTTCTCGAATATCAAATGAAATATCCATTCTGACAAGTTTATCTTGTCATACCAAGAACACTAAAAGTAAGTGACTGAGTGAGCAAAGAAATATAAAAGAGGTTGGGAAATGCCTTAGAATCATTTTCCAGAAAGAATTGATTGATAAAATATGCTATACATGTATTTGTAAAACCCCCTCCATTTAATTGCAGTTGATAAAACGTATTCCCATTCTATGAAGCTTTATTTTCTCCAATCTCTAGCATCTCCTTATGACGAAAGAGAAGGTCTTATCTTTCATATAAATATATATAATGTCTATGTTTACAATAGGTTAACACAGAACCATCAAAATATATATAAACATCGTAACTTAATGCCTGGTTTTAACACACAACTGGCCCTTGGGTCCCACCAGCCTTTAGCTGTGAAACAAGTTTGGTGCCTATTGACTGACTATCTAAAATGAAAAGCATCCACATTGTTCAGTGTGCACTCCTGGGGAGAGGCTCCATAGCATGGCTATCGCTATTTAAGCGGCCAATTCTCCACACCTCTGCTCACCTGCCGTAATAGCTGAAAGTAGCGACAGGTGAGAAGGAAGAAGCGGCGGGTAATGATGGTCCCCGAGGAGCAGTAGGTGACAGACACGTACAGGGCCACGTGGAGGAGGGGAGAGGAGGCACACCGGTTTTAGAGGGGTGTCACTCTGTGGGTGGTACTCTTCACCTGTACCTGACAGACGGCATAAACCAGGCTCGTGCACCATACTAATTTTTCTTTTCCTTTATTTATCTTTACTTCAGGCCTGCACTGAAGATCACGCCGATGTAGACTCCCTTACTGTTTAGAGTTGTCTTCGAGGTTAGACTACATGTGTTTTGCCAAATGAAGAGTCCTTCCCTTTTTTCTTCATTTTATTTAGGTAGTCAACCTCCGTTTTTTTTGTTGTTTTTTTTATTGCTGATCATAATTATATTTTGTTTTCCTTTACTCTAACCGTAGATGTATTTACTTGGCAAATGACCGGGGTGATTTCTAGCCTCTTGCACACGAGATTCCTCGTTATTCTGCTGACGGTGACCCGCAGGAGGCCTCTGACCTTCAGATGACCTTCAGCTGACTAATTACACAGAATCACTCAGCAGGAAGAAGTGACCTTGTCGTGTAAACTGTGGAGAACCTCAGCTTGGGCTTCAGAAAGCCTCCCTTTTTGCATGTCTCATTCCTGGCAGGGCAGGTGGGCTGCACGTCTGTGCCACCGTCATGCGAACCACGCATAAAACATAGTTACGTCTGTGAGATGGATTCATCAGACAGCGCAAACCACAAAGACACTCTAAAGCTGGCCGTGACACTGCCCTGCGTAGACAGCCTATAAATATGTAGTGGGCGGCATGGGTCCATCCCACTGAGGCCTGGGCACTTGTAAAAAATATTCTGGTTTTATTCTTTTTATCAAATCTTATGACATTAGATTAAGATTATTTTTTTTAGGTTAACAACCACTATGACTCAGCAGAGTGACTCTGATCGGACGCATGAGACAGTATTGCATGGCTATTAAGTGGTTTGGGTTCGAAACCAATTAATCAACTGTCTTCCATCGAGGCTCACACAAGTGAATGTATTGTTATTGAAATGATATAGGTTTGATTTTTACAAACGCTAATTCCTATGCATGTGTCCAGTGCAATGAATAATATATGGGATAATGTCCTACTGTTTCGTTTTATTGAGATTAGTTTATATACACATTTGTATGAACATTCCAGAGATTTTAACAATATGGTGACGTCAACTCTGGATAAATTGAATGGAAGCAGGGCAGAATGAAACAACAAGGCAGAACATATACTGGTACCTGAGTCACACGTATACATGCCAGCATCAGGTGACGTCAAGGAATATAAACTTATCAACCAAACAAGTCCTCCACATTCAGGTGTGCATTATTCAAATCAATGATATTCCCAGATAGAATTGAGATATTCAAAAAGCTATGTCACTAATTCCGAGAATTTACCGCCAGGTACATATGAATGAGTCCACTTGGTATTGTTAAAAGCAATTTCAAATATTTCCAAGAATTGTGATTCTTGTTAGTGTTGAGAATACGGGGCTGGTCCTGTACCGTAGTGTGATGTACCAATGTAAACTTGGTGTGATGAAGGATTTGTTTGATTGTTTGTCTGTTTTGTTTTTGCGGGGGGGGGGGGGGGGGGAGGTGTGTGAGACTTCCAAATCAATTGATTGGCCATAAGGAAAAAGGCCTTGAGAACAAGTATGTGTATGTGTTCGTTGATCTAAACTTATGAAATGTCTTAGGTGCTGTATGTGGTCTTATGCTCAGAGTGTAAGGCCTGCTCAATCTCCTCTTGGTTGATTATACATATACTTTTGTTTTAAATGACTTAACACAGAAGTTCTGGAAATAATAAGAAAAAAACGAGTATAAGAGGTCAGTGAGGACAATACTCTGTACTATAAAACTGTTATTTTCTATAAAATTGTTATTTTCTGGAAAATGTTTGTTGAGGCCTCAGGATTAGACCTTGTCCCTCCTATTTCTTTTTTTACATATACCCAAACAAAAATGAAAAAAAGAGAGCAAGCTTGATAAGAAATAATGGATATTGGCTTGGTGGTAGACACACATACAATAAGATGGGTTAATAATCAGAAAGAGACATCATCATTGGAAAAGGAATAATTCTGGACAGCTTGTCAAAACCGGTTCAGAGACTGTCTTGAAAATGGAGTATTGTGAATTATGTGTCATAAGATTGGACTGATTTATAAAAAATTGAATATGACCATATCTATTGGTTAAATCACTTCTTTAATGGGTAAAGACTTCACTTTGGGATAAAGATTATCGAAGAAGATACAAAGATGAATGAGCATGTATCTGATTCTGTAATTTTACAATGATTAAAGGAAATTAAGAGAGCAATGCTCAATATAAAAAATATAAAAAAGAATACGGGGCTGGAACACTTCAACACACAACCAATGCTACCTTGAAAATGACACTACTGGTCAGAACCAAACCGTTTCTATGCGATTTCCAGGGAGACATGAAAGAGTTAAATTTAAGAATACGAGGCTGGAACAAAAAAATGTGATTCTGGTATATTGTACGCATGTTTTAAGAGTTTTAAGAGTAAGTTTTCGAACTGCATAGAAGAAAATGTTGGGATGAGGATTGATCTTCGCTATTTTAAACCACCTGTCCTCAGGTACTGTCTTACACCTAGATTAAGAAAATTACCGCGAGATGCCTCACAATTTACAACGTTGTATACTTCACTTTGTATCTATACCTTCTTGAATGGAAATAAAAGTTGCACTTAAAAAAAAAGGCGACTTGGTGTTGGCGAATGTGGTGTGCATGAAATACATGTAGAGGAAGTAGATAGGAAAGACTGCCATGAATAAATGATAGGGCTATCACTGTTACCAACAAACGTCTCGAGAGTGGGTGTTCAAATCCATTTGTTTTCTTTAATCAGTGAGCTCATGAAATGTACGTGTGCCCTGTTATTTATTCATGACAGCTTGTGTAAAGAACTTTTCAACATTTGAGTTCGCCATAATGTCTGGACAGCGTATACAGTATAACAGTCCATGAACATAGTAGGAAACTGCTGTTCGTGTGAATATTAGTGTCTCACTCAGCAATAAAAAAAAATGATCAAAGGGGTAAATGGATATTGAATAGGGACGCATCATATTTACTTCCTATATCTGAAGGCCAGATATTTTGCTGGGATATGTATATTAGTTAACTTCTAAATCCTGACCGTGCAAAATGCTTCAGTTTAGAACAACAGCCGTTCTCTCGTTCTACTTCACAATTTAGGGTAAAAAGTCAAATCCATATTTACAATCCCTCTGAAGCCAACGCCTATTTCCTTGCGTAATCATCCGAAGGAGAGCTATAAAACGACAGACCCGATTTAATCCCGATTAATCACCCCCGCCTTCCCCTCCTCACAAAATCAATACCAAGTGTACCGTGAAATTCCCAGCGACTTCAATTTATTATTATAGTGCGGCAAAGCCATCAGCACTGATTGAATGCCACCCACGATATCTTTTTAGGCAAGTCGTGCAGATGATAAGCTTTCTGTAAAATTCACATGTTGAACAGCAGGGCAGCACCTCATTGGAGGATGGCATGATAAGATTGTCGGACGAACTGTTGCGGCGGTTAGCGCTGAGCAGAGGCATAGTGGAGTTTGATAGCGTCCCATCAGATGGCGCTACGGGCCGGAAGCTAAATATATACTACTGGGTGATTTATGGACTATTCTAGCTCCATCATCCTATGTGCCCCCCCCCCCCCCCTTTTTTTTTTTAGTTTATTATTGTGACTAGTACGTGTATCCGGGTCTTATTGAATATATCTCAATAATCAACACTTCCTAGCATTTACAGTTGAATGGCTCAGGGGAATCCTCGCCTTATAATTGAATTGGAACCTGCAATAGATTGAATACTACTTTGTAATTAGTTACTGTATATGAAGGTGAGGTAGTTCCCTGATATTCATTCAATAAGCACTCTAGGAATGACTTTGACACAGATGTGTGATTCCACGTAGATTTGTCACTGTGAGTTTGAGCAGTTTTAATCTTTTTGAAAGACAAAGTGTATTCGAACTGATTGTAGAATAGAGGATATGGTAGTTCTTCCTTCAATGGCAGGTCGATATTTCCCATCACCTCGCCAGAAGGTTCAGAAAAATCATCTACTGGTAAATCCATAGATACTGTACACTATTACGCTAAAGGGTCTGTGGTTTAACCATTCCAGACTAAGCTGGCGCCGCATGGTGTATTACGAGGGAACTAGTATACTATCTGGTTTTGGGACTCATTAGCTGGCTAACTTCATACGAGGAGGGTTGGGAAGGAACAAATAATTTCAGTCTTTGCGTTTTGTGGCTCTCTTCTTCTTATTCTGTATGGCTTCCATATAATGAAAAGAAATTTTCAGATAATGGAAAGAAAATTCTATTAACTCTTTATTTAGTCACAAGCTGGATAGGGGTACGGAAGTACAGGGATTATTTCTCAACAACGAATCTATTTGCAGTTGGTAATAATTTGTACACAACTTCTTAAGAAAACCCACAAATTTGTAAGGTTTCAACATATATGTGCTACGAGCCTGAATACATGCTTGCTTATCAGTCCATATGTGGTGGTATCAGAGGATTCCCTTTACAAGCGTTAGTTCATTGGTTCATCGCATTTATATTACAGCTAGATCCACAAAATCACCTGATCAAATACAGGAGATGAAGAAAAGCATGGTGGTGCTGTGCGGCATTTAAATCTCGCGCTAACACTGGTTGGTGATACTATTGCTGAGGGATCCGGGTATATAATAATAAACATTCGGTTATGGGCATAATTTTAAGTAGGGGTGGCAGCAGGTGGATTCTGACCTTCCTCGTCCATAAATTATCACGGCGGTATAATGTGGGCGTAAGACCCTGATCACTTACTCCAGGACCCTTGGGCTAAACTGCATAGTGTACCCCAGGATTCAAAGGTACTCACTACTGTGTTGTGTATCTGTTCACCTGTCCTGACAATATATACTGGTCGCCTAGTAAAACACAGACTTGCCAGGTTCATGAGCTGATCGAGCGTGGTTCCCAACCCAACCATTGGTGGCGTGCGCATCGACGGGTTAGTTCCCATGGTTGCCTCCAGATGGCGACACGGTGGTGCACTACGGTGCTCATCTGGGCTACGCTGGTTCCCCGGTCATCCGCTAGGGGATTCGGCGGAATTAGGTAGGTGTTAGGTAGCCAGCGGCGTACACAGGCGGGACCCAGCCAACATCTGGGCGTGCATTTACTTTCTCATGTTCGGTGAGTTCACTGTGGGAGATCCTGCAGTTTATGGGTGTATCTTGCCCATGTTCTACAAGACTGGTCACCAATAACCACGTAGAACAGCTCGCCAGTCGCCTTGAGCTGTCTGAGACTGAGTGGTAGCAACTGTCTTCAACCTACTTTTCTCCGGAAAGAAAGTCCCAGCCTCCTACCCTGATGCAATTCTTGTTGCAGTTCACATACAATCTACATTGTACATATATGCCATGTATCTGCCAGTTAGGAGAGCTCAAGGGCGAAAGTCTCTTTTGTGTGAACTCTAAAATAAATGTATCTGACCATAGCTGTTACTTGCAGAATTAAGTAGCCAATGCAAATTCTAGGGGATGATAATTTTGATATGAGTACATGCATACAGATATACACTAACACACGGTTGTCACTGGCTTTACAAAGATGTAGACCAAAATAGAATCGTCTATTTACCAATGTGTCCAGAACTGGCGTAGGTCAGTTACCTACACTCCCGACCCCTCTGCTCCGAATATTCCGCGAGCGTCCGGGTTAGAAATGATCATCTCTATGTGTAGTTCTATCACTTAGCGGTTTGTTGTCTGTTGTCTGTCACTGACATGTTCCTGATCAAATATCACTTCAGTAACAAAGGCCTTAATAACACAGCCACAGCAACAGTCCTGACAACCCAGTCCTATTTGGCGGATATCACCCTCAGGACCCTTGTGCATGAGGTCCTATTCTTCACAAGGCAAGGAAAACACAATATATAAGTTTGTTGTTACTCTTTGTCTAGTCACAAGCCTTATCAAGGATATGTCCAAAGTTTGATGTTTCATATAGAGGTATCGTTCGCTCCTGGGCTTTGCGGCTAGTTAGCGGAAGGTGCCATGGCAACAAATAGTTATCGCTGTACGGGGGGATAATTAGCAGATAAATTGAATGTTTAGTGGCCCCCACCGTTGCAATAAAGTGCTGCTAACTGGCGAGCTCCATGCGTCTCTGTTGCAGGTAGAAGACGTGGATAAGGCAATGGACAATAGCGCCATCTCTCGTGTATAAACGCCATTGTATCATGACATCTGAGTCCATATAATCTCCTTTCAAATATCTTTGCATTTCTCCCTATAGTTCATGCAGTTCATCCGATTTTGTTCTTCATAAAAGAATTAGAATCTTCCTTTCAAAATTATTTTCTCTCAGACTAAAATATCCAGATTACGACTAATAAGTACTCATATTCCCTTAATCAGTTAGGAAGACCCGAGTTAAGTAATTTTAATGAAAAGCATGGCGCCTCTAGCCCCAATCTGACCTCAGCTGTTACTAGATGAGATTGTCCTAATAACTGGGTTTGAATTCTAATGTAACCTAATAACGACGCCCATGTACAGAATGAGCTGATGTTCATCCCCGGGGAGCTTTCTCACACTACTCATCAGTACTACATTATTAGATTGGACAGGGAACCAGCGATGTGGCCGTCTGCAGCATTACTGACGCAGACCGAAGGACCGGGTGACAAGTTAAGCAGTCACGTGACTGACATGTGATCTAGTAATAGGAGACTAAGCCACGTAGTGATATGTAACGCAACGAACAAACAGTAATGAGACGAGGGTTGCGTTAAACCTTACTAAACTCCATCCACGACCTCCTGCACTTTCTGGCTATATTGGTTTGGTATGTATGTGGGACCTGGTGGAAGAACGGTAATATGCCGAACTCGGCAACATTTAATGTATAAATACCCGAATAAAAGTGATACATTTGAAAAAACACACACACCACCCCTGTAGTGCAGCTTTGAGAGACACGATCTAACAAACGGTGGTGATAACTCAGTAAAACCAGCTAGTTTACAGCAAGAGTCTTTCATAATGTGGATTTTTAGAACTTTCCTCCAGATCTTTTTATATTATCGCAACAGGTAAAGCCTAGATCAAATCAATGAAATAGAGACGACAAATACACGGTTTAACTCAAACATAAGGTCGAGATTTCGATTGATAATTAGATGGTTATAAATCATGTATATGTGAATATGACAATTTAATATCCTGAATTGCCACAATTGGTAGTTTTACATTACAAGCTGGGTGAACGCTATATCAGACATTTCTTCAAAAGTCGTGATTATTTCCATCTGTTTTCAGGAATCCGATACGCAGTGAATATTGTATTCTGCTATCCAACCTATTAAACTTAATTTACAATCTAAGTTATATCATACAGGTGGACTTTAATGAGACTATTGAAGTTGATTGGGAAATGAACCAACATCAGGCCAATCTAAACACTAGCATAATTGCTTTAGTCTCTTACTATCATTTCTTCAGATAAATAATCACTCAACCATTCACCATCAGTTGCTCTGCTCCTTTACACAGTATATTCCGAACCTGAACCACACACTAAGGGTTAATACTAATTTACTGTGGCATCTGCTCAGACATGCTCAGACGGGAACTGCTCACCTGATTAGTGATATAAAGCACGACCATCAGCTGGGCTCCAGTCACCGTGACCTGTTTACATGGCGTTATGTGGCGGCTGGGGCGTTCCGTTCTACTGCTCAAACTCACAGTGACCAGTGTAATGTGGCATTATGTGGCCAGTAGGGCACACCGTTCTACTCCTCAAACATTCCCCATGATTTATTCAATGTGGCGTTATGTGGTCATTATGGTACACCGTTCTACTCCTCAAACGTTCACCGTGACTTATTTAACATGACATTATCGTTCTACTCCTCCTAAAAAAATATGAACATGGCAACAGGCTGGTATCAGATCGAATTCTGGTCAAATTCAAGGTAGCGTCGGCCGCAGTGGAGGTGTTTAAGCCTCGTCCTCTAATTTCTAAAAGAATATGAAGTTGAGTTGAGTTGGTGTTGTACCAACGACCAGTACCATGTGACGGACAGGTAACCCAACGGGACAAGCAGATCTGAAACCCCGAGAGAGTGCTACCAACACGCCATGAACTGATCTTCTTCTATACTTCCCCTGCTCAATACAGAGATAAATGGTATCTTCAACCTGTAATGTTTGTTGGTGACAATGAAGAAAGTAAAAACAAAATCATATAGTAAAATGTCTAGAATAATCTGTCATGCATATTTCTGGTCAGAGCCGTATTCTTTTCCGTATCAGATGAAACTCTAATCTGAGACTTGACTAGAGACTATTCTCAAGACTAATTCTCGGCATAAACCTTAAAGGGGACTCTGCCGCCATGTTTCCGATCTCTCCACGTGATGTATGGATTCTCTACGGTCTGTTAGTTCTAGATAGTGCCGATAGACGGCGTCCCGGACCGATCTGCCCCGATAAGGATTGATATGGGGCGTTCTCTGAGGGGCTCTCCGTCCGACACGTCACTGATAGCCGTGTCTCACCCCGCCCGTCACACCGGGGAGACAGGGCCACTCGCTGCCAGCGACGAGTATCGTGAGCATCTTTCTCTGATTGGAGAGTGGATCGTCTTGATAAACTGATTAAAGGATGCTGCCAATGGTTTAATTCCTTAAAGGGGAACTGGGGTTTAAAGCTGAAAGATTAAACGACACCCTTACTACACAAAACTTCTGTAGATTAAAATTCTGTTGAGCATTTCGTATTCTTGGATGATGCCTTTGATGTAAGGCTATTATGTTTATCCCACTTACGTTTTAATCAACACAAGACGTTCTCGGTTTGCTGAACTAGCTAGGCAGAACATGGAGTCCCTGGAGAGGTGAACTACAAATTCCCCTTCAATATGAATCACTCGGTGCCTGAGGAGTTCCTTCCCTTTAATGGATACCGCTCAGTGTTTCATAAATTTATTCCGCTTAAATGAAATATAGAATCCACATAAAATAAAATGTGACGACATAATTCTGGCTAACGCCCACTCTCTCCTCGAATGCTTAACTACCCTGTTTCTTTAAACAGGGATGTCTGTTTGGGTCCTAAAATGAATAGGAAATATCATTCATGTGGAATTTACTGCTTCAGAGAGCCTAAGAAAACATAGAAAACACATCATCATTGGCTAGGGTGTGTGGCTAGGGTGTTTGGAGAAATTTGAACCATTGTTTTTTATGGAAGAGCAATTTGCAAGAATTGAATGCAATAAAAGCTTTAAAGAAAAGTGTGAATGAGGCCTAATTTATTCTATCTTTGTTTTACACAAGAAAAAGAATTTTATGATTTCCTTGGAAAAGAGGAAAACTGCCATTCCCTGTTTAAAAACTGTCGGACATAGGGCAGCGGGATAAGGGCGCAGACTTTGGTGTGCAGTGAAATAATCACAGAACAGTACTCACAGTTCACAGGCTAACACAAACCATGGTTGACAGGAGTCAATACGGCCGTCCTTAAGCTTGGTCAAGGGTTAATGGTGCTAGATGAGGTTGTGAGATAAATCACACTGCACTCAGGCATGTTTGGTGACTTCTGCTCAACGCCATGGCACTGCTGGATAAAAGCCAGGGGCTGCTCCATAAAAGCAATATAGACGACTTTCTCTACTTGGATGTCCTTCATGTCTGCTCTGGGTAGGAGAAATTCTCGAGACTGATTTTAGGAACCCGACCCATGTTTGGCAAGATCAACCTTCTTCCTTGGTTACTTGTGATGACCGCGAGTGAAACACCAATGTACGTCATCAATTTCCCAATGAAGGAATATCCGCCTCGCGTCACCTAGTGGGCGTTGCTTAGCAACCAGACAGCTGGGGGCAAACACATGTGTGGGTATTGCTCCTTTAGTTTGGAGCTTGTTTCCGTGCTTGATTGACTTCTTTCACCCTTACTTCATAGATCTCATATGAGCCTTACAGTTACTACAATGTGAAACACCATCTTTTCGAGGCAACCTTCGTACATGTTTATCTCAAGTGGCTCCTCTATATGAAGAGTGTTATAATGTGTGCACGAGGAGGGGGTTGGTGCATGAGGAAGATTGTTTAGTCTATGTTGACGGTATACAACACAAGCTCGTCATTTTGCCTTACGAAAACAATAGTAAATGAAGACTCGCGACAGATAATAAATAAAGTGTTAATATTATAAATTCTGGAGTGGACATCGATTTATTCGCGGGAAGTTCGAGGTTGATAGGCTTTTTCTACTAAATTGGAGAACAACAGGGCTATGAATTTGATTTCTTTTATAGTCCAGCAAACGGAAGGAGCACTCTTCCACGGATAGGGATAGAAATGTCTAGGATTTGACATCACTATTACTATACATGTTTATGAACTATGACCTAGGCACGGTAAATATTACAAATCAGTGCGAGAACTACTTTGTAATCTCTACATAGATATGAAGTGTATTATCCAAGTGGGTCTTATTTAAAGTAAAGATACTGTGGTAACTGTAGTGTGATAAGGTTGGAGTTTGGTAAGTTTTCAAGTAGATCAAATATTGACAATGCAGTGATATTCCCTCCAAGTGTATCGAGTGATATTGTTTATTTGTTCAAACATGGCTTATTCGTGATGCAAAAGGGCCACTATAAGAACAGATAAACTCAATGTGTAAACTTAAAAAGTGCACAACTTGTAAAATGGACGTATTTAGATCCCACCTAGAGTTTTTCATAATTTGATAACCATCATTTACATAAACAACAATCTATGTGGTGAACAGCAGTTTCCTATTATGTTAGTATAGATACGTCAATCGCTGTGAAAAATAACCACTTGAAACTCAGCAATATCTAAAAGAAACCAATGTGTACTACTGATATAGTGCAAAATAGATCTGATTAAAGTTCAATGTCCAAACCACTGCTGAATCTCAAACTATGTTTTCATGACAGAAACCAATCCCTGCAGTTTTCAATGATTATCATAGAGATGAATGTGCCTGGAATCCCCCTCAGTGGCGCCCTCTTGTAGAGAGATACCTTTACCCTGGTACTCTAAGGATGAAATCGAGGCGATCAGTTTAATGATAGGGGCCTTAGCGTACCCCCGGCCTAAGGGGAGCATGGATCGACGTTTAATATGTCTGATATCGATCCCCTTTGATCCCATACCCCTTCCTTCAACCCTGTCTCATTAGATATTTCGGCGATCTCCAGCTCAACGTCCAGTCGCCTCAGGTTGCCATGGGAACGCCAAAGGTTGTCATGACAACAGGAGGGGATGCCAATGGGATGGGTTAAGTTTGATGACAGGAAATTTCCGTTTTATGCCGCAGTTGGCCGTCCCTTGAAATGGAATATTTCCCGTGATGAGATACACGGAGTCTCCCTCTGGCCTATTGATTAGGGCTATTTGGGTTGCTATGGTTATGAGATGAGATTCATCTCCTGGTGACGTTACAGCCAAAAGGCCTTTACAACAAGATGAAGGCTTGGGATAGTACTGCAGACAGTCAGGTCACCATGTCTCCTGGGCTAATTTGAGACGGAGATCAGTTCCTGAATCAGTCATGGAATGTTCTTGTAGAAAGCAATACTTCATCTCAGCTCTTCCCAAATTCGCAATTTTATAATCCAAGAACAGAAGTGAATGGCGCTGAATGGATTTTTTTTTTCCTAATTCAGGTCTATTCCCACACCCCCACAGGAACGCGGAATACACAGGAGAGAAAGAGAAAAATTTGTCCACACTGAATGGAATAGTTTCCTATCGCAATCCAATCATCAGCCAGGCATATTTCCAACAGGCAAGTGAAACCATAAACTGGTTGGAGGCAATTCTCAGGAATTATTTTATGAAGTAGCAGGTGGTAATTTCTGGCTGACATCACTGTTTAGATAGTAGTATACAGTTATCTGATGCTATTAGCATCTATCTACTCTCCCATCAGAGAGCAACCGGCTCAGCAATTCCTCTATTTACACACAAACACTTCCCGTCAAGCACACCATTTGCTCTATATCTACTCGGTATTTGCTCGGAATCTACGCGACACACTTTTTATCTACAGACGATAGTAGGAGGTTCCATGAATCCAGCATATCACTGCAGTGAGAGCTCCCGATCTGGTCACTTAGTGTCGACACTTACCTGTACACTGCCGAGCCAACGTCAAAGGCTTGGGCCACCTTATAGCGCTTTATGGATTTGCTCCAACAGGTACGCGCGTATATATATAAATCAGCTTACGTGTATATATATAGAGCAACTCACCTGAAATAGACAAAACATCAATACATTAGATAGGTGCGTCCAAGCGATACAGAATCTCAGAGTATATATGTATACATTTGTACACATTTAAGAATATCATCGAGGAGCAATTCTGCAATTCTAGAAAAGGAAAAATTAAATACATATGCTCCTACATTACATTTCGAGAACCTTTTGTACCCAACTCATAAATTCGACATCGTGCATATGTTGATATATAAACAACGATGTTACTTTTTAGGGGTAAGTTCACTAAAGAAATTACATGTTCATCGTGTGACCCACGAGATCAGTTAATTGTGCCAATATACCTAGACAAGAAAGGTTAAAATCTGAAAACAAATGTACAAGTATGGCGAATGAATTACAGGAATATGCAGAGATCTGCATATGGACGAAGATTTAACATTGTTATCCTAAGCCAATAATGGTCCCATACTGTATAACAGTTCTGGGAATACTCCATACTGCAGTGTACCAGGTTATGATATGGCTATGAATTTGATTTGCCCCGTAAATGTGTATTGTACATGGACATTCTGGGGATCTAATCAGCCGTCCGTAATGGCCAGTCGGGGCAGGCTGATCCATCAGAACCAGCACACAGCAGGTGGACCAGCATGCGGGTTTCACAAGAAAGTACAAAGATAATGGCAAGAGGTCTGAACCATGGAATACTAGTACAGTGCTCAACTAACTGAGGAATAACCAGAATGTAAAACACAAGCTGAAGAGATTAAAAACGTGTTATTTAGTTCGGGTAGGAAGGTTCTCCATTACAAATTTTGCGAGTTCAGGAGTAGGCTTTATTTTGTCACACCTAAGTCCTACCCATATGTCATGAAATACAGAATGCAAGGAAATAAAGTAGTGGTCATGACCAATATAATTTCAAGCAGTATGATAGACACACGGAAAGCTGTAGCAGTTAACCAGTAGCACCGTTCCAACGCGTCTGCTTGGACCCAGTAAGTAGCTCATTTATACCAATATACCAGGTATCACAAACACCGTCACTATTCACAGCCTTATCTACAAGTCCACATCTACTTACCAATTGGATCATATTACCCATGAATAAATTGTACCTATAGAGGCTGCCTTTCCATCCTAGACTCAAAACGATTATTATTCAAACACCTCAGTTTTGGTATCACTGTTATGTCACATTCTTAGTTAGAATTCACTTCGACATGAACAGCATTGACTACATGAGCGCAAACTAAATTACTTATGCACGAATAAATCGAATGATTTGTCCCAGTGGCCCGCCCTCGGGGTATGCTTAACATTGCGATCGATTCATATAATTAGACTAATGAACAGGTCGGCGACCGCTTCTACCCCTGCCCCAAATGCCTCCATTCTTAGCACCGTGCACTGGCTGGCATTTAAGAACCAGAGGACCGAGCACAGAGAATACCGGGAGTAAATATCAATGGTGACGCCGTGGTGGACGCATTGGCCGGGAGACCGCCGAGGGGTTGGTCGTTAGGCCGTCTAATGGTGAAAACTTTCTGAGGCTTAATCCCCGCCTACTGCCTGGATAATGCCCGGTGGAGGGTATCCGTGCGTTATCACAGGTGGGGGAGGATAAGGGGTGTGAGGAAGGGTGCAATCTCCTTGTTACGTTCACGCGGGGCTCGCTGATGAATGCCGAAGTTGAGCTGGAGGATTTTTGGTTACGCGTCCGTCCCTAGAGAAATGTACCGGGGCCAGGCCCAAGTTCACGAAACTCCAGCTAGTTTCACCGAGATCGAGCCCAGCTCATGCAGCAAAAAAAATATGAGAAGAAAAAAAATGATCGTGCAGAAATAATTTCCTAGCGTGAACATATAATTTAGTGGGGTTTTTTCACGCAGGAACAGAACAAGTCAGGCGATGAGTTCCATTCGCATAAGTCAATATCTATTTTAGGGTTTTCATTTCTATTATCGATAAGAATATTTAGTATTATACATAAAAAAGATGCCTTTAACTATTTAAAAATGAAGTGGGCCTTTGCGAAGATCGCTCTGTATCCTGATATAAAGATATAATTATGTTTTGCTGAGATTTCATGGGATTGGGATAAATCAAAAGGGGTTTAGGTATCGGATATCGTATACAAAACATTAAGAGCCACAATCCGGCCCTTTTGTTGGTTCAGATTTAGCATTCAAGTCAGGGAAGGCATGACTTAATACTTTTGTCATTAGAAGCTGCTATACGGAACGAGTTAAGTTCTCCGAATACCAAATGACTACAATCATAACGGAATTAAGTACACAGCTTGTCTATGCTTTTAAGGAGTGCCAGTTGACAAAAGCCGCATTTGCTACTCATAACTCCCATTATGTCAGGGACATTTCCACCCGCAATATCGGATAATCAAAGTAAATGTATCCAGTCATTTCCGAGGGGAACTCCTCAATTTCAACATACAATCCAACCTGCCAAAGCTCCGATGTCCTATCCTGTCTGGCAAACAGAAACGTTACGCTCGACCAACGAAAAGGGATAGTGAGAGTGAGAGTTCCAAATCATAGTAACTGTGTCTACCACTGTAGACGAATTTAAACTGAGTGGATTATATCGCAAAAGAAAATTAGATAAAGATATTTATACAATGATCGAACTGCTTAAGACCGCTGAAGACAAAACCTTTTTTCACACATGTTGATACAGCGGAATATCAATCACTTACATGTGTATGTATTTACAAAAATTGTCATTCTTTAGTCCTCATATTCATAGACTTTTAGGGTTTAGTTTTATTTTATGATTGTTCTTGTAACGTCAGGGGACTTTAGGGTGATGTGTGGGTTTGTCACCAGATCATTACTGATATGTAACACCCACCAGCCCCCACACCACACCCAGCATGAACCCGACCCCTGCATTGTCAACTGTGACATGCTCAGGCCCCAGCACGTGCGTGGTGCGTGCAATGCACTGCCACCCGCTGACTTATTAGTTATTGAACACGGAGGCACGGAGGGTGGGCGGGGCTGCTCACACATCTGGGATAATCCTGTGACATGAAACACTGCAGGACCGGGTTACCTGCTGATTCACCCTCACTGAGTGAACACCTTCACTACAACTCCTGACTCCTGAACCAGAGCCTTGCTAACACTATAACCAAAGGCATCTACTACTTTACTGTTCCTCTGCACTGCAGAACATGCCATTTCTAAAACCTGCACTGCAGAACATGCCATTTCTAAAACCTCTACTGCCAGTATTTTGTCAGTTGTCACACAAAATCTGGGGCATATTCCAACAAGCTGGGATGGTTCTGGATGTTATGCTATAGGTAGGGTCAAATCACAATGATAATGAATTTACCAGACAAGGTGAGTAACAAAGTAGGATTGGCTGAAACTCAAACTATGAAAATCCTCAAGCTTCGTCGTAACCAAGACACTCGAGTACCGTTTGGTTTTGCGAGCCTTTTATCACCACCATGTGAGGCCATGTGGGTGTCAAAAACTTAGTAAAAGGGTACATTGAAAAAATCAGCTATACGTCAAGCTATGGATATGAAACGACGCATTAACATGGATCCCATGTAACAAATTCCAGATCATGTTTTCTGGTGTTTTACGTCGTACATGGCCATGGCCAGATTAATATCATAGCCAGATTCCGAAACGTTCTGGCAGGTCGCGTAACACATGTCCCAGACATTGACTTTGATTCTGTCAAATAGCATGCATTCATGGCCTCAATTTGTTATTACAAAACACCAACATCTCCTGGATATTTACTGAGAGATAACCAAATCATGGTTCTCCATAAATCTGTGGCCGTAAGTAGTTCTGCATACACGGCCTAGTCTCCACGGCGCCAGACACTACAACGGCTACGTTGGACACGTAGAAACGTATTTTACTTTTCAAGCAGAACGTCTGAACAACAAGACTAAATATACATCTCTTTCCAGAAAGTTATTTTCGGTTTTCCTTGAATCCCCGATGAACCGGCTGAAGACAAATTACCCAAGAGAGTTGCGGGGACCAGATCACTGTTTACCCGAGAGATTGGGACTTTCGCTGACATACACACGCCATATGCACTGGGCGTGGCAAATTGAGCACAAGGAGCAACTCATTCTCCGAGAGAGATGGCGACCGAGGGGAGTAGTAGTAGTGGAGTTTTTTTTGTGATTTACGTCATAGCGACCACCATTGTACTGTCGGACGCAAGACATCAAGTTAAAAAGGACCCGGGGAAACATTCCTTTATAAGTTTCTATGGTACAATTCACGGTATATCGCATTGACGTTTCCCAATTATTTTCTGACAAATACATGAGTATGTTAAGACATATGTTTTCGGGTACTATATAGAAATAGCTTTGCTCAATACTAGGACCAAACTTCCTAGTCGGGAGAAACAGAAGATGGATATACTGAAGGCCTGACATTCACGGCTTCTACCTAGGATGGATTTATTAACAGATCAACGTATGTACATGCATTCTCCTTAATTTGTGTCGGCCTTGAGAAGAATGTCCTGATTTACATCTACTTTCCGTCTTTTTTTTTTATTTTAGTTATCTGGATGGAGAACTACTAATCCTTGCACAGTTATTGGAGCCTACATCTATCTCCGAAGAACTAAGTATACTCTTTGTATCCAATAACACAGTATGTTGGAATTAGAGGGTGCTTGTCATGTACTGCTTTAAAGGATAAATGCTATCCAAAGAATGATCACACACTACGAAAATACTCTGATATTAATTTCTGCCAGTGAGGAGTTATTTACAATACCATGCATTCATCCAAAGTAACAGACAGTATAGGGCCTGCGGATACGACGTATGCACAGCTCTACAACAAAGACACATTCTTGGTGTGGCATGAGAAAAATCTGTCGACTCTTTGTCTGTGGCAACGAAACACATGCAATAATAAATGACACGTAACATGTGTTACATGGCTACCTCTGACCAACATTTTGATGTATGTTTTTTCATATATCTTACATGATGTTTATGATTCATAACAATTACGGCATGCAGTGTACTGTTTGGGTAGATGACTAACAGTGTAAACCATGTAGTCACACCTTTGACAACAGTAAAGATACTTTCAAACAAAGAATCACCTTCCGCCAGTCTAAAGCAGACACAAAAAAATCTGCTTCAGGAAGACAGGGAAATGTGGGGTACTTCGTCGTGAGGATTGTCAAACAGTAGATCTGGGTGCAAACAGAGAGATGTTTGACCTTCACCTGCTATTTGTGTCATACATCCTGACACCGAAGAAAGAATGTCTTCTCTCCATTTGAGCTTTACACGTTCCACTTAATATGTCTGGCCTCATTTACTCTCCGTAAAGTATATTAATTCGCTAATTAGTTGTGACAGTTCAGGGGTAATGGTAAGTATTAATATAGTGACACGTATGAAGGTATAAATCCGTAAATATTGACTACATTCGACTAATATCTAGAAGCTGACTAACAGGTTTGGATTCTTTGTGAAAATATAATATATGTGTTTTAGTTTCTTTCAGAATATTTTTGCTAACATAAAACATTCTGTGCTACTTGTTTCCACCTGAGATGTAGAGTTACACACTTGTGACTGAAAAACGTCATAAGACCTTCGTGTATATAGAGTTATTTAGAAAAATGTTAATGTAAGCAATTGCATTAGAATATCTAATTTCAATCACAGATTATAACAACAGTCCGAGGCACTTCAAGTAGTGCAACTACGCGCTGGGCAGTCCTCTTAGGTACGAACATTGGATAATGTACATTGTATTCCTAATGATACGAATTTATACTCAAAGTGATAAAACAACACAATAAACCCATTGAGCATTTTGTAAATTGTCTATATGTTACACACTTTAGTGAAAGCTGTGCGAGTGGACTGTGGGGGACACGGCCCACTTCTCTGATGAAATAACTCTACACACTAGGGGTTTAAAAAATATTGTGGGAGAGAGAACGAGAGATTAATACTCCATGAAGGATTCATTTCCACTGAAGTGGTTAAGCGTAAAGGTTTTGCGCACTACTGCTGAATGAAAGGGAATCCCACAGGTGGCGGGTGCTGCAAAACTGAATCCCTGGGATGTCCACAGACTACCATCTGGTGTCAAAGTTTTCCTTGGCGCGTAACGCTTGAGAGCAGTTTCTCTTAGCAACCAGTAATGAGCACCAATTCGTATACGTATATGCAGGCAGGGCACTCACTCTCAGGTACCTAATCGTCTGAGGCCTAAATCACCGCATCTGAGATGTTTTCCATGTGAAATACAAGTTAAAATCTTCCTTTCTACACAATCTCTGTATGATAGGAATTTGACCAACAGCATTAAAGGCAAGTATTTTCGGGATTAGGAAAATCCACGTATTATAGCCAGCTCAATCTTACCTATTCCATTAAGTTGCTGTTGAGAGTATCGTCTACGCCTCCTATAGTCAGATAATAGTCAAGTTACAAGGCATGATTCAGGATTAGCGAATTGTGTTTCTGTCACTCATATACGGTGTTTATTTTTAGTTCTCTTACATTCATAGATATATCTGTGACTAACACGACCCTGATGGATATCCAGAGTGTGATGGAATAATGTTAATAACATCGGATGTGGCATGTCCTGTATCTACACATAACACATGACATACTGCTTCACCAGAGTCAAAATAGTTATTTCCACCAAGGAGTGGTAAACTTACTGTAGCCTGGCGGAAGATAATCGTACAGATATAGAAGTGACAGGTGGCTTCTAATAATGATGTGCGTAGGTGAATGTGTGAGATGATGATGATGTATGCGTAGATTTCCATTGACGAAAATTACAATAGAAGGACAGCCACAATACCAGCCAATATCTGTCAGTCCTGAACAAATCTACCAAATGACGGCACAGCACTATTCAATAAAACAGTATGTCTTATTATTGGCACGAATGAGACACATTCCATACTATCTTTGTTTTACATAAGTAAAACAATTATAAACTGGAAATGAAAACAAGGATTTCCATGGAAATATGGATACCAAAAACTAATTTTTCTTCCCAATACATGTATATTCATAAGAAACGAGTTAAGCTGGTCGAAACGTGATGGCTGCATTTGTATCATTTCAAAAATCTCTATTGACGATAACTTGCGGCAATACTACCTATCACATTCTGTCAACAAGCAGTGACACTAAGTGAAACAACCAGGATCCGAACATAGGTCCCCTCGATCCTCATGGCTGTGTACTTAGAAGGAAACCCTCTCCAGATTAATTCACTCAGCTTCGCTTCGTGAATTACTCTGTGGTCAAACTCGGTGGAGTACGGACCAAGCTATTTTCATCTCGTGGGTTTCTGATTTTATCTCACCCCGTATGACATTATTTATTGATGAAATGAATCACTGAATTAGCCGTTGAGTATTGGGTACACGAACTCCATGGCCGTGGAGTACGAGTTCCTAATGTTAAACCTATGGAGAAAAATACCGGGGTGAGATAATATGCATTACACAATGCAGTCAGCATTTGTTAAATAGATGTCTCCTCAACACACAAAAGAGAATTTCCATTAGTACTTTAGACTAAAAGAGGGACACATTTGACATTATGCAATTCCGTTTGAATGGACATTCTTCAGATATGATCTTTTCAATCTCTCCTCCCACACTACAAAACCGACCTGATTGACCAGTTACAGCGGACCTTTGACTGAGACTGACCAGCACTGACCTTCGGACTGGGCCAAACGCGGCCATTTGACTTGAAGCACACACTCTCAGGACGTGCCAGCGCGTCAAATCTGCGACTAATAGCTACTCACTGTCCTCCTACCTGCTCTATTCTGACGTTCAATTAACCTAATTTCTTAAAGTGCACACAGTGAAATCTTCTAAGAAAAGGGAGCGACTGGCTTATGTAAGCAATGCTTATGTTCTAATTCCAGCTCAGGTGGTGTACGTTTAGCCTCATCAGGAATGTGCAGATGCTGCTTTGTCTCCTAACACTAATTATATTAGCATACCTAGGAAATGCGCAAGGACTAATGATCCGCTGATTTGCATAGCTTGTCTTTGTTTTGCCAGATACATTGTCTGCTACATTGTTTATCCCCATTATAGTTGGTTGATGTTGTGCGTACTTTTTCTCATATTTCTTTGTCGTGCGCTAACAGCCAGCGTTCCTGTATCATCTCAACTGTGTTTTCTTTTCTACTAGTATTTTTTTAATGTGTGCATCGTATACACAGACAGGGTCATATTACGGCAGGGCCAATGAAACAAGGACGAGAGTTCATCTCAACTCTTAGTATTAATCTAATGACAACGCGGTTCAGGCCATCTTGAAGGCCGAGGTTCTGTGACAGAGAACTCTATGTCGTCTGTAAGTAGGGACAGGTTAATCTGGGATTAACATTTGAGACTCCCCTTGTTGGCCAGCGCAGAACTGAGCCAGGGCTCACCTGAGGGAGTCTAGCGGAAAGAAATCAAGGCCCAGGGAAGACAGAGTATGTTTTTTTTTCTTTGAATAAAATCGTTCGTCTTCTTTGGTACTTGTTGAATCAGAAGATATTTGCATAAATCTTGATTGCAATATAATTTCCTCGCGCTCCAAAACACCTTTGCAACTGGCTAAGGATTGCCAGCAAAAAAAGACGGAAATGCGGATCATACAAATGCTAGCACTCATTGCTACTGAAGTTGCCATTCACGGATCATGCGCCGAGTCTCCAGCTTTATCCGGCCTCGGCTTCGAGTATTCCCTACCATCCCATCACTTCACCCCAGCCGTAAAGGTCAATTCTTACTTGACCAATATAAACTATTCAGAGGGAATCCCACCTCATTTGACCCACGAAAAACCACTGCGATTCTGTTTGTTCGAACTGCAAACAGCTAAGTTAATTCAATGCACGAGCAGCCAAAAATGATTTAGGTCATGGTAGAATCTAGTATGGCGCTTGTAAGCTGGACAGTCACTCTCTATTACAACTGTCTTTGCTTTCGCGGCTGACAGTTTAGTCGTACAAACTGTACGGGGAGTGCAGGATAGGGAGTTGACCTTCTCCCGACTCGGTTAGCCTTACAACCCCAGACATAAATGTGCTTCCTTTGGGTATATCATAGAATTTATGCAGCAGTCTCGGTAAATTGTTCTCACATATCACAATGGGTGGCTATCATACTGAGAACTACCGAATTGGGTCTGGACTTGGTGTGAGGCTATTCTCTGTACACAGTGATACCGACTGCGATTACCTTTGTTTTAATCCGGATATCAGGAAATCTTTAGGAAATATCTCCTTAACAAAACATAATTTCCTAAATTGCCGTTTAGATATCTATAGACAGTGTTGCAAATTCTAAAGTAACAATTTTTTTTAATTCTTTATTTGGTTTAATCACAGGACATTCGACAATATAATCGCCGTTCTTCCACATCTGTGGACGCACTCAAACAGAAGATCTGTATTTATGTGATCATCTAAAAATTCGGAAATTAAAAGTAACATTAGGTTTAGAAAGTATGCATGAGGTTCATATAGGAGCTGCTCAGATGCACTCGTCAATCAGGATGAGCAGATCAGTGTCACCAACGCTGACTCAACTGGAATAACCGCATCCCGCGAATATGATTCATCCTGCAGTCTACACCCTGTTGCTAAAATAAGTCTCGAGGACCTCAGCTCTTCCAAAATGCACCAAGTATGCTGCTGTAAATTTATCATGAAATTATCCATTTTTACTAAAGTGGTCAGGATAGGCCATTAAATATACCATTGTTCCCTGAATCTCCTCCACAAGAGTGACAAAAACATTAAATCATTGTAGTCTGTGAGAGGTCTGACATCTGCTATGAGGCATGACCCTGAAGGGGTTAGAGACCTCTATGATGGGGTGGGGTGTACTACACGGGGCCAGAGAACATATTGTCGTTATTATACCCCTACGGGAGGCTCCTACTCCATTCTTATAACATGTGCGACCATGCTTACCATCGCCAAGCAGATGCTAGGTCGGTGGCAGAGGTCGACTGTAGTGGCCACGTTTTCCTCAGAGAAAGCTGAGGTACGTGTCCATAAGCCCTCTGTTTACTGTGCTAATATTAACCCATGGGAGCACGGGGGTGGGCGTGTTTGACCAGGGTGGCCGGGTAAGGGTAAGGTGGCGGGGAGTTATTTCATCCCTTCACTTCATTTGATTCTTAAAGACGATTCCACAACCACCAAACATTCCAAAAGAAGCGATTAGAGAAAATAATATACTGGTTCATTAACCAGTTACGAAAAATTCCTGGTGAAATTAGCAGCCTTAAATATTCTCCAATGAAAATTTCTACCACCCTCAAAAGAACAGAATCTCTTCCAAATTGGTCATGAATATTACTACCTAGAGCGAACCTCGACATAAAGGATTTTTTTTCTACTATCAGAATAAGCAGACGAACCCTTCAATTCATGATCCAGGAGCCAGGAGCCAGCCCCTGGTCTTGTAAATGGAAAACAGCAATCATATACATACTGATAAATACAAGTCGGACATTCCTGGACGAGTTATCGTCTGTAAGTAAACTGTGTTTGCTAGGAGGATAGGGAACCCTGGACGTTTACCAGTAGCAGTAATAGCCTGGGCCGCCCGGGCCTCCCTAATGCGGGCGCCGCCATATTGAAGGAACTGGCGCACGCTATGGAGACATGGCAAGGTCTGTTTACAATGACACAGAATGGAGACTTCTTCGTCGTCCTCGGCTTTTGTGTGCTTGGTGACTGTTAATGCTTCAGCGTCTTGTTCAAACTACAACCGCCATCTGTCCAGTGTTGAGTTCTGGTCTGTCAGAGCTTCTGTTATCCCCAGAAAGGCATACTGTATGACTCGGTGGGTGACGATACTTCTCATGCTTTATAGAACCGTGTAATATTTGAGTGAGGAATTACAGTCACTTCACAGAGTGTAACTTGTTCTGGAGCTTTTTTTTTTATTGGGTCAGTTCGCAGTACAATCAAGACGCGGTCTACCACTTTCCCGTTTCAGTCAGTCGATCTCATACATTACCTAATAATTCAATACAGTTGGTTCACTGGAGCTGGTAGACATCGTTCCTATTCTCATATAAACCAGACGATATACAGGTAACATTTGTGTGGAAACAACCAGACTAGACAAGACTGGGCTAGACTGCTAGAACCCTGAGTTGCCCAGTTTCCTTTTAGCGTGTGCTTGCACAAGCTATATACATTGCCCAAAGGTTGGAGTAGAGTCATGAAATGGACGACCAGCTTCCTGAATAAAATACATAGACAATAATCGATGGTTTTGTGGACAGGCGGCCGTCAACCGCGAGTGGTTTACAGAGCTGCCTGTCCATAAAACCATCGTTTGTTGCATTTATTATCCATCTTTTCGAATAAATTAAACCCAGTAATTGCCATATTAACGGGTATAACATTAGGAACTATTTCTTTGCTATATAGCAAAAGGGACTATGTTTCCCGTATACCATGGTTTTGAGGCCGTATACCACAGGTTTGAATCCGTATACCACAGTTATGGTATCTGACAGGTTTTATACAATGGGACGTGGTTTACTGAGTCTCCATGTATTTTCAATGGGGACTTTGTATATGATGGATAATAATATCCATTCCTTATCTACGTGCAATTCACTGTGCAATTGTGAAAGGAGCAGAGGTCCAGTGTTTCAGGGTCTTAGAGGTATGCCCAGCCGACCATGACCAATCACTTGAGACTAGAATACCTCATTGACCTGCTAGTGCTTGATATGTTTGGATCCAAGACTCAGGCAATTGCAGAAATGGCAAGTTGACTGGGTGCACGTGGGTTACAGAAAATGATCCATAGACTGAGTATATCCAAAACCTTCTAATTATTATATATTTATAAGTGCATGCTAATTTATCAATGATGAACATACCATTTGCTGCTAGTTAATATGGGGCAGTAAACAGAAGGGTATACCAATGAGACCAATTTCATGAAGCCGATGACTACTATTTTTTTCAGAGCCTGCATTGCAATAAGTCATTCTGTATAAAACATACAAGCTTGAGTAGTAGTCGGAAGATATTATGCAGATGAATGGCCAATATGAGTAAGCTTTTAGGAGCGCGAGCATCTTTACTAGGTTGCCACAATGACACAACCAAATCTTGTCCAGTTCACTTTGGGCAACATTGCACAAACGAATCAGCATTTTTCAAATCTGTTCAAATATATGTCTTATTGATAAATAAAGGCAGTCCATTACGGTTGACTAAGTAAAACGTTCACAGCCACCATCCAGTATCAGACCAAGAATCATAGGATTACGGTTTCCTAGACCTGATTTTCTCCTGTATGGGAATTTGTTTTTGTTTTTCAAGCATGTGTCAGCAGGTAGGGCGTCACCAGCATGTACATGTGTCTAGTGGTTAACCAGGACCCTCCCACACCTACCAAACGAGGAGCACACGGGGTGGCGCGTGGGAGGCGAAGGTCCACAGGTGTGTGGAGGTGAGTTGCAAATGGGGGGGGGGGGGGGGGAGAGAGGTGACAGTAGGCTGATCAACATGACTCACACCGCTAATTAGGTCATGTAACTAGGTCACAGGCCAACGCCACAGCGATCACAAGCTGAACACCCCATCTCACGCACCGCCACATTCAGAGTGGAACGAGTAATGTGAGAGTGGAGCACTGCTTTCTACACTCTCCAAACAGCGTCCAAAATGTGAAGGGATAAAACCATTTAATTGTAGTTTATCATTGCTTGTTACAATTTATGTTTGTTTGGAGGAACGAAATGTATATTTCAAATTCAAATAAACACTTTTTCTTTTTTTTAAAGTCTGCTCATTATCGATACAGCTCCTGTGGCCAAACTGTTAAAAGCTTCTCTGAGGGCAGATCCCGCATCAACCCCTGCAGGGGTGAGGTTGTTTCACATGAACTCTAAAAATCATTACACTGAAGAAACGCGAAGTTAATGATTGACGATGAGGAGGTGGGGGTTAATTTGTAATGAATTAAAATTAATAGCGATGATTTCTTATTCTAATTGCCAACATCTGCATGGTTACAGACAACGAAATGCTCTAAAAGGGGAGGCTGTGGGAGAAGAAAAAGGTTACTAGGAGGTTATCAAAAATACTGACGGTACGTTTTCTCAGTGTCTCAAACGGACAGAACGGGATTGTTACATGATATCCGCAGTGGTAGGGCGACCACGCGGCAGACTGCTGTCATCAGCTCACGATACTGTGCTCTGTTTGTTGTCGGGTATTGCTGAGTGTCTGCGCTCCCGGCAAACCGGTGTAGGTTTCCCTCTATTGGGCTGAGCTGGAAGGGTGGCAGTTGGGGGAAGAAGGAAAACTGGGTTGGTAGATGATAAAGTGGCTTATTCGCTGGTGCACGTTCTTACTCTTCAAAGAGATGGTCTCATAAGGGGAGACTGGCACAGGAACTGCTGCATATGGAATATCCCTGATAACCCAGTTACCACATCTCTTGTTATTCTGCACAGCTGCGTGTGTTTGTGTGTGGGTCACTGCGTTGGGGTAGGGCGGGAGAGGGGACTGTATGACCAAACGAAAATAAATCTAGTGTCGTTGGTGAGACCGTGATTGCGCTGTCAGAACCCTGGAGGGTGCATCTCCCCTCAATACTTATATTGGGAACGTAGACACCAGGAGACTATTTTCCACCGAGAGAAACCAAAAGAACTTCATACACCCTGAAAACATTTCTAAGCCCTGTGTGTCTGAAACAGTGATGCCCTCCCTAAAGAGTCATATGCTTCAATGCTCCACGGAAGCCGACCTCTATATGTGTTCACTTACAAGTTTAGCCGACCGTGAAAACATCACAAGCGGCAAAATGGCGAAGGTCGTCAGACTAGTCCGTGAGCTGGGATCTAATGAAATACAGGTACATAAATGGTGAGGAGCTTTACCTAGACTCCAGCAGCAGAAGTCCAGGCTGTCTGTATTTGTCAAGCATCACGGCATACCCAAACAAGTGTGCTACCAGGGCATGCAATAACCCTTGCCTCTCCCCACCTCCCTCTTGGATGCATCCTATAGCCAGCCTACTGTAGAGAAACGGGTAGGAATAAGTACAGCACTTCGCTTTCTAAAACACATCTAAATATTCTCATACTATTGTTGTTCACAACAACACTTGTATTCATTCAGATATTCATTCACCTCTGACATTGTCTTAGAACTACAATCTGGTTATTCTCCTACCTCTGACAGCGTCCTACAACTACCTTTGGGTATTCTCCTACCTTTGACTCTAACTCCCACCTTCATTTTGGGTATTCCTCCACCTCTAAGAGTGGCCTACCCCCTCCACTTAGGTATACTTCTACAACTGTAAGTAGAGGTGTGTGGTGAACGACTACTAAAACCCATGTAGTAAAATAAATGACACTTACAATTGTGCAACAAGACGGTCGTATCAGATCGGTTCTGAGTGCAATCCGACACCACCGGACTGCAGCTCATCCCACGGGAACGACGTATATACAAGCAGACGGTTAGATCTGCACATTGCCCAATTCAAAATCTCCCAACATCTATGTTTATAAATACATCATTAGTAATACATGCCTAACATAAACTACAATTTACTGGGCCGTCCTGAGGGGAGGATCCTTCAAACCCATCATTACCGCATCTCCTTCTTACGTCTTACAAGTAGGCCTTTGCCAGTCACTGTCCTGTGACAAACTGCAGCGAAGAGAGCGCAAATACAAGTGAACAAGTCGAAGGTGCGTATCGCCATGTGGAACACACCATGTAACCCACTTCTCTGATGTTACACGCGTCATTTTAAAATCTGAGTCCTGATCCTAAGTCAGTCCATATAGATTCCCGTGAAAGGTGAAGATCTCTGCCATTCTAAAATTGACATTACAACTGCCCCATTCAGAAGTAAATGACAAGCAGGTGCATTGCAATCGATCAAAATTCAATATTCGGCCACAAGAAAAACATCAGAACAAGCATTTACCATCTTGTTGGAAGTATGGATCGAAAAAAAACCCACTTCCGAAGATCCGTTTTAGGAACCGGCCCTAGATGTAGTAGCGAATGAGTACACCGCAAATTTATCGTCATTATTTAAAAGACCACCATCACTGTATGTCTGATCACAACACTGCCACAGACATGATTGTACTTCAATCATGACGCAGAGTAGATTAGTGCAAATTTCAACTGTCACTAACCACACCATATAAACTTTGAGTAAACTCAGAGATCCATTAAAACCCTACCCCGACCTAGGTTCTAAATAATACCTTCAGTGCAATTAGTTAGCCAGTCTAGATTGATGACTAACGGGTAAACAATGTTGCTGAGGTAGTATCCCTATCATCTCATATTCATCTGGTACATTTTTCCCCCTTTAGTTGTTTTTTTAAATTCTGGATAGCAATATTGCTTATATCTTTACTTCAAGTTACTGCACTTGTTATCCCACTTTATTCATTGCTTGATGTGGTATGAACAGAATAAGGATAATCTTGTAGAGACAGCTTTTAAAAGTGGCGGTTTAAACTTTGCAGAAACACCCCGCCATGTTAGCATCCCTGAAGATCACGTCCTTTATCTCAACATAGATGAAGACGTTTTCACCGTCAGTTGACCAGACAACATAGCTTTGTGCTGGGAGCGAATAGAGGAGGCAGGAGTTTGGGCGCTGTGCACACAGGTGACTATTTGGGAAGGTTAAGGCGTCATCGAGTTGGCTAAGGTCCCTTGACACCAAGCCCACATACCACAATCAGAACTCGACATACCAGTGTATGCACAGGGAAACGACATGTGAGATGTATATTCATGACTTGGGTCTGCCGCCCTGTTAGCTGTCAAAGCAGCCTTGCTGGATAAACAGTTATATGAGAGATGCTAGGTCTGAGATCTGTTTTATTCCTTTTTGACGCCGACTTCAGTTCATGGTGATCACTACAAGGCAGCTATAAAGATTTACACTATTTATTCATATTCCTAATGGCCAGAAGGAATTCTATGATTCATAAAAAAAAATTGAAACATGTCGAACAATGAAGATCTTTTAGTTATTTGAAACCTAACTATTGACTCAAGCAATGGCTCGAAATCCGCTAATAAGAGTCTATCTTGTATCCGAAATATATGAGTACAAACTTTGTTATAAAGCTAAACAAAGCATAAGACTTCGGCAGATGGTTAGTCAAGCATAGAATTAATCAGAGGACGGGACCCTCGATAACTTCCATATGCTCTGTGTCGATAACAGCCAACATCAAAGTGATCATAAAATATTAGCAAAGAAGACGAGGTTACAAGGAATACCATCATATAGCGAAGGTGAAGGGGTTAACTCATCAAATATTAGCATTGAAAACGTCGCTATGGGGGCCAGGACTGGAATGGAGAGGTGAGAAGGTGAAGGTGTACTGATGACCTTGAACTGACCCAGGAGGGAGTCTTTACAGGCCTGCATGGTGGACACCACAAAAACGCCCGCACGCCATTATAACCCTCTAACGATCGCTACCCACCTGACAATGAATGATCAATAATTCATCGATGACCCTTCCACCTCACTTGGCTGGAAAGGGAAATCGGGTGTTAACCTGAGAGTCACGAACACTTTGTTTCCGTATAGGCTTAATGGTTGTTTTGTCAGGAGTACTGCGAGCATTGGCTGTGAATTACGTGTGTATACTGGATGGTGGGGGTGGGTGTTACTCTTGGTGTATGAGCTAGAAGAGGTGATAACGAGGGTGAGTTACTCTACACGATTGTCAATGAATAAAGCAGGCAGATACCCCCTACCCTCCTCCGTCACTTCACACCCAGATCAGCAGCACCAGATCAGTAGGTCAATAAGTTCGTGTGCTCGACGAGTTGCCTAGTAAATTTGACACGAGTGGGCAACGTCATCCACCCAATTCTAGGTTTTTGTTTTTTCCTTTTTCTTAAAATATTTTTGTACATGGTTCTTTCTTCAGGATTTGCATAGATTACACATCTGACATCTCATTAGCTTATTAAAAATACTAAACATATCAAAGTAAAAATCTTCTTTGGTATCGAGAAATTGTTTTCAAATGCATTCACGCATTGAAGTCGCATGTGTATAATACATCATATATACAGGTGTAACTATGTACTAGCGACTTCGTCGAGTCGGAGTTGGCTCCACTCTCAGCCCCAACCTGTCCTGCTCATATCAACACACCATGCTCTGCTCTGGTGGCCAGTGTAACCATGCAGGCAATCGTACATTCCTGACGGGGACGCCCTCCTCGGGTGCTCTCGTATTGTACAAAGACTCCTCCAGGTGGCGTATTTTCAACAACCTGCAAAACATGCTGATATAAAAACTACAGAACTACAGAACTAAACTGAGCTTTGATTTTGGCATGGTTTGAAATAAATCATAAGAGAAAGAGCATCTGTATATTGATCTACAAAAAAGAAGAGCAAATAAAGTTTTCTTCTCCATGAGATTCTCACTCTCGTACGCTGGTTCCCGGGGTATCCGCTAGGGGGCACGGCGGAGATATACAGCCAATCACTCTCGTGGCTCTTCAATCTCCAAGCCTAGGTCTGGTTCACTCTGTCCCTATGTGCGGGAGCAACTTCAAGCAGATCCTACCAGAATCATTATGGGGCACCAGCGAAATCTTGTGATCTCATTTGATTCTCTCAAGGAAAGTGAATCGGAAAAATGACAGTTCTGAATTATGTTTTCAGTATGGCGAAAAACAAATCCTAAGGATGGAAGTAGATCTATGTGGAGAAACACAAAAAAGAGTAGCAGGATTCAGTTGAGTACTGCACGAGAATCTCACTCTCGTGGGCCTTCAGTCTCCAAGCCTAGGTCTGGTTCACTTTGTCTCTATGTACGGCAGCAACCCCAAGCGGATTCTACCAGAATCATAGTTTTTTAGATATAGTAGGTAATCACGTATCTAGACAATCCAAGATACTGAGCGCTTTGCTGCTCAGATATCAGGACCGCTTTATGTGTGTGCGTTGGCCTGTACCGCGGACTTGCGATTAACATTGTTAGCACCAGTGTGTATAATGGTCTGTAGAACCCTAACACGCCTCCCAACGCGCTCCCGTCACACTCTGACCACATACGAGGTGTCTGTATAGAAAGCACCATCATCAGTCCCCAGGGTACTATGTGTGATAATGAACGACGGTAATAACCATTCTCATTGCCATCTGCAATGCTTTATGGATTTATCGCATAGAAATGATGGCCCGCCATTATCGGAAACAATAATAGAGGCATCCTACATGTGTGAATATTCAGAGTAATATTAAAATCTGATAAATCAGAACAACGGATACGTTGTGACCAGAATATATTTGGAAAATATTATGACGATATCTTCATCATTTCAACGTTTATTGCCCATCCACATTAACTGTTGTAGACCATGAAAAATAGCACTCTCATTCACAAAAAGACAGATATGACCATAACACCAGTGCAAAATGAGGCAGCCACATCATGATAACCGGAATAGCCACCTATAGTAGCTAGGGCTATGGATGTTCTCAATCATCTTTTCTTAGAACAGAGGACCGCTCCCTATACCAAAGCGTTAGTTAAATTCAAGTGTTCGTACTACTGACATCAGATCCCATTATTATCTAGTATAATGAAATAATCTGCTACCTATGTTACGGTAAGAACTCGATCTGACATGATGAGAGTGTAGTGTGAGACTGGAGGAAGAAACTGCCCAAGAATGTTTTCTGGAACTAGCCCAAGGTTTCTCTTCCCTGTAAAGAGTGCCGTCTCATAGCTGGAAATACCCCACGTGTTCACAAGGATGAAGCACACCGAGATGTGTGATGGATGAGATCCGGTCACTTCATCATTGGGCGTATCATGTGTCAACTGACAACATTTAGCACTGGTCCGGGTTGGTGACACTGCATAATCATAAGCATATACACACATAGTATTCTCCCGTGGAAGGGCACCTTAATGTGCAGTCTACCATCAATGATGCATAATCTGCAGATAATCTGAAGAAAAAAGAACAGAAAAACAATACACAATATTTTACAAAGAACGAAGGTTATCGGACTTGGCATTTTTTGTATGAACAATTAGCCGAGGCCAGAAAAGCTTGCGACTGAGCTGACGTTTCCATGGTTAAAGGTTGACAGATTGGTGTATAATGGCGATATTATTGATCGAATCAACGTAAAACACGGAAATATATTGTGGCAAGTATCTGTCAATGGCTGTCACAAAGTAACAAACGTATTTCAGATATTAAGATATTATGACGTGCGGTACCTGTGAACACACCTGATAAACATGTATAAGGAGTGCTGAATTTTTCATAGTAATGGTGGATTAAGTTTCTCTGTTTGACGTTGCAATAAACAACGAACAGGCCCATTACAAAGAGATGAGGTGACAAAATAGTAATGTGGTTGTTTTCAAATGACGTACATAATTGGAAGGTGACTTTGTGTTGACGCGTCGTCACCCTTTGGCTTATTCAGGTGTCAGTCACGATCACATTGCTTTCATCAACTATCAATTGATTGCCTTATCATTTGCCGCACACTCGTGTTCTGAATACTAAATGCATGCCTGCCTTGATATCGTGACATACATAGGTTACGCGTAACGCCTTACACTTAATGTGACCCTTGAGTATCATTCGTCTATCACGATACTACAGATAAACGCATCCAGGCGAAACCTCGCGATAAAATTGAGCATTTGGTGCTATGACGTCACTATCACACACACCCCTCTAAATTACCCACTTCACCATGACGTCATGCTTTAATATCATCTCCCGAGGTTGCCAGCAAATCACAAAGAACTATTCAGGGGATGCTACTAGGTTCCTTTTTCTCATTTCAATTTTACCTATTTCTGGAAGACCCCTTAGTCACTGAAGACTGCATTCTCTCCATGCCAATACTGGGCTATTACGTTGTCATGACAACCTGAAATGCGACATCCCTTCCCGGAGAGTTTAACTACATAACAACGTGATAACTTTTGAATCCCAGTTCTAAATAGAGTATTTCGGTGTGGGGATAACAAAACTGACCAGCTAACAAAATTAAAATCAGAAATGCATTGTCTAACTTCAGTGAATAGTATCCAACCCTTCCCCGCTGAAAGCTGGGACTCCTCTAATACCAGTGGATGATTGCCTATCTTAGACATCAACACTGCTGTGATTGGTCAAAACAGGTCGTCTATTTGGGGAGTTCAAAAGGTGTATCTTGTACATGTAACCGTTTTAACCTTCTGCGAACACGAATAAAAAGAGTATGGCGATAATCGTTTTAATCATGTAATTACGACGGCAGGCGGGTGCCTTCACTATGTCCTATGTTGGTGGTTTTTACGGAATGTAACCAGGACATACATGTGTACTGAATGATCCCATGAAGTAGTCGTGTATTACATTACATATATTAGGGATAGTCCAGTTGTTTACATAAGGTTGCTACTTTATAGATGAACAATTCTATCTTACGGAGAATCCAAACAAATGTTCTGGGTCAGTGAGATGCGCATGTTTTTGTCACTCATTCTGATCACAAAACATGTATCTCTGTGAAAAGAATAAGAATATAGAGTTGTTGTTCTAACACCTCATGATTCACACAACACCTTCTATATCTGTCAAAGCACACTCCTCACTAAGACCTACGATGGCATTGTTTGTGTAAAGGTCCGGTATAAACAGGAGGAAACGGTGGGACGGTGACAGGAAGCCTGGGGCGAAAAATGATGTTCCTACCTTACTGCGATGTGGAAAGCGAGAACTCACCTGAAACAACGGAAAGATTACACATGAATAATACAGTGAATGAATAATACAGTGAGAAATGCCATCTACATGTTGGAAGTATAAGGCATAAAGCAATGGATACAGTGTACATTATGGAAATGGGTTGCCTTTAACATAAAAAATCACAGTGGAATTCCAGTGAAAGTAACCATTGACTCCTATTGTAGGTTACAGGTAGTTCCCGTATATGGTTGACAATGTGAAACATAGAAATAACTCTTAACCTCATACGTGTTTTTTCTTTGTGTTATTAAATACGGAAATACTGCTAGTAACACATGAAAATTAGATTGGTCGACTTTTTCCTCAATTCATATAGCCTTCTCCCACTTAATACTATTCTGCACTCTTTACGGAGTTGGGAGGATAAGTGTTGGCAATCCAATGTAAGAAAATGTTCTTCCTCTACTCCAAATCTCATACAGCGCTGCTATGGCGCCTCCCCACAACAACTGCCTACCTAAAATGTAGATAAAAGAAGAAAAATAAATCCTTGGGGACACGGAAGTTTCCTGCCACGTCCATCCTCCAACACACAAGCTGCCAGAGACTTCCGACAGGGCTGTGACTGAAGCGCCTGGTTCTCTATTCAGCTTTGGGTGGTTTTAAACACGGCTGGATGCCAGTCTCAGGCCTCACACAGAAGATGGAGACAGTTGGAATCAGTATTGAATTAACGTGGGATAACTGACTTCACCATATGGGTTGGTAAACTCAATACTCTCTTTGTGTTTATGCATGGAATTGCGTCTATACCGTTTACTTATCCGGTATATTTTTTCCCTAGGAAATTTATCAACGGGATATTATTTTATCAGAAGAAAAAGGTGAATCAACTTTAACAATCATCGCACAATAAATTAATCAGGGGATCCATGAACATAACAAGGAAATGTTGCATATGCACTGGGTGTTTTCTTTTATTGTTCCCTCTTTTTCACCGATGTATTTTCTTGTGATGTACAAGATCGTGATTCAAATAAAGAACTACGTTACTCAAGTTTCAAAGAAAGTCGATGCAAAATAATGAAACTGGCATACAATTGAACATCTTAAGAATAATAACAGGGGTACTTACCCCACCCCCCCCCCCCTCCAAAAAAAAAAAAAAAAGAAGAGAGAGACAAAATGCTGGAATAAAACAACATCATATGTTGGAGGGTAGCCTCTTAAGTGAAACTAGGAGTAGATTATCTGTGGGAGACGGATACAGGCATAGCTAACAGCTTGATATTGCCTGTATCCCGGAGAGCAATCTGTGTAATCGACAAACACATCCCATCGTCAAGGAGTACATAATAACATATGTTATGTTATGAGGAGTGGGTGCTCGTCGCGATCTCGGCTAGGAAGGGTGGGGTAGGTAATGCCGCCTCTCTACAGAATGCTTCAATTTCTGACTTCCTATGCTGAAGCCCATTCCGGCCTTCTTTCTAAGCCTGTGATCTGGGCGATAGTCATATGAGCAGCTCTAAAGGGTTGCACATAAAAAGAACGAATATCGTGATATGACTGTGAGTATAAGGAGACAGGTAAGGCCAAAACAGATGTAGTGATTGGAAACGAAGAGTTTCTGTGAAAACAAAAACAAATTCTATTTCTTAGTTCTCTGCTCGGTCTCTCTAGACTGACGGAACAGTTTGTACAAATAACGTCTGCTCTAAATCAATAACCAATCTCTATTTTTCCTTGTCTTTTACCACCTGTGATAACTGCCATGTTAATATCTCTAGGCATAATTGCAGGACCTGACATACCCAGATGTCGGTCTTGATAATTTTCTCCACTATATCATAATGAACTCTCCCCAAGAGTAGCATGTATAATTGATTATTGGATTCTGATAGATACAGATGTGAATGACTACCAGTCACCTCCGGTCTGGGTAGTGAAACATATTGATGAGATAATTACTTTCTTCAGGACAGAAGTCAGGATGCAGCCCTAGGCTTTAAGCGCCAACCGCTGGGCTGTGTAGGTAAATACTGTGACAGCGTGTCTGTCTCTGACTGTGACATGGAGATAGATGGTCACTGAAATAGCCACAACGGAGACTTTGAGTAGGGCCTGCTGGCAGGACCCTCTCTCACCAGGGCACTCTCGGCACACTGTTTATAGAGATGCAGTGACAATCACAGATGTATTTTTCCCATCAAAGTATGCTTTGGCCAGCTATTATACGGACAAACCACAAGCTTATGTCTCATTTGTCTGCTGATGATACCTGGGCTCTACCACAACTACGTGTTCTTTGGGCCACTAAAAGAAGTTATCGTATGATTATACATATTAGTACTTTGGAGGTACTCCATGATGTAACATATCTTTATGTGGTGTCTTAACCTCTACAACTATAATCTGGGTGTTGATTTGGTTGATTATTCTTATAGGCATATACAGAAAAAAATAAACATACGTGGATAGCTGAAATTTCCTATCTAAAACGTTATGAATCTAAAGGTCTCATATCATCAAAATGATTTAAGTACACTCTAGAGCTAGAATGGTAGTTTCCTCAGGTACATGTTCCATGAAACAAAAAATGCAGTGATGGGCAATGCTGAAAGTATTCAACTTTATCATTCGTTTTAATGTATTATGAATCATGAATCATTTCATTCTCTATATCACAACGTACATGGATTCCGTGATTTATACAAACTTCAAACAGTGCTTAACTTGTGTCGCCATGACAACCTGTTCGCACACCTGCAGATTGTTGATTTACTAAAACGAGTGACTATTAAATTCTCCTGGTTTTCTTTCATGTAATAATAGATGTGTCTGATATAATGCCATGCTGACAATTTCTTTATTTCATTGTAATACTGCTGCAGTAGTCTTACATCAATTAATCTTCACCCAACTGTAAATATTCCTAGGCAGCGGCGAAAATGATGCCACAACGGAGAGGCTAGAGCTCTTTCCGTCATGAGCAGTCATAAAAGCTGAAACTGCTGCCTAAGGCAGAACAGGCTTAATAATGGTCTGGTGATGTTGCATAATACCACAATGGCACCATGGCAGCAGCATCAATACCGGCCGGGGTAAATATTGTGCAACTGGCGCGGACACACTATACCATATCAGCCAGCAGAATACATGTAAAGAGTATGGTGGATGTGGTGGGGGGGGGGGGGGGGGTGCGCGAAACCCGGAGAGAGCAAGAGTGTGGGAATTCTGACCTCCAGCATCACATGATGAATATACCGTAATTGCAAAATGCATGTAGCTGTATGCAAAATAGAGGTTAAAAATTACTCGAGATGTCAGTTGGGATCAGGAAAGAAAGTAGACATGTTTTATTCTGAAATTCATCGCCTCAAAGGGACCAAGAAAAAAATTGAAATTACATCAGCATTGGTCGTGGAATGGGATTGATTGTGTCTGGCGGGGTTCAAACCTCTATTTTAGTGGCATGAATGAGGCTCAATAATCATCTGTGTTTCATATAAGAACAACGTGGAAAACTGCCATTTCTGACCTTGATGTGACTGCATTTACGGACTGATGTTATACAAGTACAGACGATGGACTGCACTATTTTATCCATGAACACTGCTCTATCGTAAAAGTGATATATAATTTTATTTATTTTTTTGATTATCAAGGTAGCATCGGCTTGAAGCAGAGGTGTTATAGCCACGTCACACTAATTTAAAAGTGATATATAGAAATGAGGTAAAACCTACACATATCGCAATACATCGGAAACAATGAGAACGTACATGTACATGTAGATTAACCGGAGGTTTATCAATCAGCTCATGAACTCCTATACCTGCTTCCACCTTGACAGGAACCAAATATAAATAACAATAGAATGGTTCCAGTTGAAAGCCATTCTCCCTCATGCTATGTACCTGCGGTTATCTCGATTAGCCTATCCAACTAATCCTCCTTCATAGCACTCAACACGTCTACATACAGTGGACACGTGCACGTCGACGGACACTGTCAAGGCACTCTATTATCGATCACCACCTAGCCCCCCACCCCCAAGCCTCTTGCAGGGCTTGGACAACAGGGCTAGAAGGTTCCACTTGTTGACCTAATCGACCGGGTCATACAAGGTGCTGTATATCTCCATGAAGCAGTCCGCCCGGCGGCGCCAGTCTCTGCTTTGTCTCTGTCTGATGTGACGAGGAGTGCGGGAAAGGAGAGACGGTTCTACCATCAATGAGTCAGTTTTCTATCATATTTTCGGTATCTCGATAATTTGGTTTTGCTGTCACCAGCGATTACCGACTAGGATATAGCAGGAAATATCGGCCCATATAAATGTTACCAATATGGGAACTATGACTGTTGGTTATTCCTAAATATGGATCGTTAGCCCCAACGACAATAGTATTTTTCTTTTCTTGTGTTGTTCCATATAAGACAATGGAAATCAAGGAAGACAGTATAGCCAACTTCCAAGTTAGTCATTCTATTCAGACGTTCTGTTTCGGTTCGTTCCTCTGATACACGTAGAATCTGCTGAGAGAGTGAGCCCAGATGGATGCGCCACGGAGGTCATGTGACTGAGGATGTTACTACCGAAGACACCTCTGGCATGCGTCGCCAAACGCAACCTAGATTCTGCAGACTTGCTGGAGGAGTTAGCCGTCTCAGTACTAGTCATGAAATACATTCTGGTTGTGACGACCTCTACGTAGCAATCCCCAGTCGCCTCCCCTATCCTATATAGATCTACCCCACCCACCTCCTGACAGGCGGGACTAGCATTTCTATTCACTTGAACCATTGAGTAAAAGGAACATGGACTGAGTCCAAAGCAAACATGGGTGTTTAACAGGTTTGGTATTGAGAAAATGAATCCTTAAAAGAATACAAAAGAAAGTTGATAAATTAAGGCCACCTCGTTGCCAATGATGCTCATTGAAGAATTGGCACGGAAATAATTCAAATAAATGCTTACAATTCACAATTTCAACAAAATATCATTCGACCAGTTTTTTTTCTATGACCCCCCCCCCCCCCCCCCCCAATACTTCATAGGAAGTTGTCTTCATTCATTTGGGCCATTTCATCATAATGTTCATGATGAGTACCAAATCTTCAGAAATGGATTCTCAAACTAGAATACATGAACATCCAATCTAAAAATAATGGGTACCAGCAGAGATAGACACAATGATACTATTGTAGATGTTGCTGGATATGTCTACATCCCATAATGAAATAGCACACATCACTGTTATATGCGACCTTATCTAACATAGGAACTTTAGTCTCCACCTGATGAAACCTTATCTTCCTCCATGATAGGATCCGGCCGGGTTACCATTACAACCTAACTGTGTTCATTCTCTCGGACAATCTGTATGCATGTTGGCTTGTTGCCATCGCGACCCGTGAGCCATTAAAGTTTCAGTTAAACTGAAACATTTAGTTGAAATCAGATGAATATTACAAAATATTTGTTAGAAGTGATTTTACCCAACTGGCACCCCGGGTTCTGAATATAAGGGCAAAAAATGTGAATTCTGTGCTCACGCCAACTCAAGAGCAATCAGCAATCACAAGTCCCATTTGCCAAAGAAATAGGAGGAAATCAGTTGAAGCATGAATGCGGTTGGGTATCTGAGATTCGTATCCTCCTCGGGTACGCCACGGTTCAGGTGATAGAAAAAGAGAAGACCATTCAGGGCAGTGATGTAGAGAAATTCTTTTATATATGCAGACATTTTGTTTTATCTTATATATTTTATTTTCATCTTTTGAGAACACACGTGTGCTAACTTTCTGGAGCGTGGCTGAATACTTGGTATGTCTCCATCTGAAGGGGAGGGAGGTGGTGGGATTTTTATTTCTGTCGGTAGTACACAAAGTAGCTCAGGAAGCGTTGCGCTGGGGGCAGGGGGTGTAGAGATACTGGGCTTTAAGCCAACACAAGGCCACCCCCATGGCGTGTTCGGTTGGCACACAGGTCTACAACACTAACTCGATGGATGTAGATACACGAATATATATGATGGTCACACCGCGGAGCATACTATTTACAGAATGATAAATACCGTGCCGTGCCGAGATATGTGCTGGTAACTTCTTCTGTGGGTAACACAATTGCATTGCTCTTATTTTAGAGGCATATCACCATTGGACATTTCATATGATGCGTCTTGGAATATTTCTCAACTTTGACCCAATCTGAGACAACAGAACTGTGAATGTTATAATACCAAGAGCGTTACAACATTCCTAAATCTGGAATTTTATCTGAGGATCTAGATTATGCAGAAGTGGCAACTATCCTGTTAATCTGAGAATCAAGTTCGAGATATACTATGCTATAGTTAGATTAGTGGCCCATTAAAGGAAACATCAGAAAATGACAATATCTATTTGTAAAACCTTTGGTGATGACGTGATCATATACAAGTTATCAACGTGATGTAAAGACTTAAAAAAATGGAGATTAACACGCCTCCATGCAGGCACCTGCTGAATACATGGGTGGGAGCGGCCGCGTGTGGACCGTATCCAGTTAACTGACACAACACGCATACGTCAGGAGACGTACGGCCTGTCACATACATGTCAAAATGAAGGGCGCGGTAGGCAGGTCACTGAGGCACTCCTTTAGCTTCATCTTAATCCTCTCAATGACCTTATACATTCCTTCTCCACAGCCGGACCCTGTGTTTTTCTAGTATTAACATTCTCAGTTCAGATTAAAGTTTCGCCCCCTGTTATTTCTTTCTATTAGCCAATCCCTATTTTCAAGCATTATGAACAGGGGGAATTCCCTACAATATAGGATAAGTTATCCTAATAAGAGACTGGGGAGCAGGTTGGCCGATTTTTCTTATTGATTCAAATCCAAAACAAATAATTCCATATTCAACCTTTTGGTTTCACCCTGAATTCGGGTACTATCCAAACGCGGAATTCCAATTAACGAGTATCATTTCGGTATGTGCTGGAAGAGTGGATTTATTTGACCACCAGATAATTGCGAATTCAGCAATATCCTAGTATTGGCTAGCTTTACAACAGGCTGTCTCCTAAGGATGCAGACTTCCCATGGTTCTCAAAGCACCACTCGCCGGTAGCTTTTCTATTAGTGAGCCCAGGTGATTTATACGTGCAGTAAATCGGATACAGACGCACCGTGTTCAAATGGCGGCAACCGGACCAACCCCCAATCTGCTCATTCATCCATCCAATCTGCAAGTCTATACTTCATCCATCACTTCATGATAAAAACTGATTGGTTGCACAGTGTGCTGGGTTGTATCCTTACCTTCTCTGGCTTTTTTACTAAGAAGTACCTTTACTGGACAAAGAATATGCCTACTCTAGCAGCTAGGATTGACGCATTCCTAAACAAATTTGCCGTCTCTTCTGGTATGTTATCATCATTTCAAATGTTGAAAGCTTGAAAGTTACGTTGTCATTGTCTTTTATATCGACCAGATATGTATCCTACGTGGCCAACAAATATTCATTATTTTGCCAAATGATTCAATTCAACCTGGCAAGTCGCCGAGTCCGCTAGTAATAGGTTATTTAGTGGTCGTGTCTCTACCCTATCTTGTCGCCAAATGTCTCTTTATATCCTCGCATGCATGAAGGAAGTAAAGCCTTCTCGCCGTAAATACTTTTATGGACCTGGTCAGATAAGCGACAATTTTTAAACGAAATATATAGAACGGTTATACATGTACACATTAAAGATCCAATAACGCTCACACATGACATCTTGTATGATACACCACTGACATAAACAGAAGTAACCTGCAAAACTCCACATGTAGCAGTTCCTATTTCAGTTTCCATTTATCCTATCGATTGTTGCGCACTCTACAGTTGAAGGCCTATGAACTGCTCGTACAGTGCTTGTATATAGTTCAATCTGTGGTATTTCTGTACTTTAACGCCCACATACACAAATATTGTTTGAGGCAGAATACTTATACAGCATGGGGGCCTGATTACTTGAGACTTGCAACGCAAAGGTATGGAAGGTGTTGTGCTATGTTCTAAGCCCTTCCCCTGCCTCCCCCAACCTCGACCATGGGTGGCATGTTGGACACCGTGCTGTCTCATTATTCACAGGACGGATAGGAGACGGTGGTGGGACGTGACTGAGGTAATGGTTCCTCTGATCCTCGTGCTGCATGCAGACACACGGGAAGGTGGCCTACTCTGACCATCTATATTATACAAGATGGGCTACTTTGACCATTTCTATAATATAAAGTGGGCAATTCTGACCATCGGTATAAGATGAGGTGGCCCACTACGACCAGATGTATAATATCTCTAATACATAGACAATAATCGATGGTTTTGTGGACAGGCGGCCGTGAACCACGATGGTTGAGCGTAGTAATACACGAGCTTCAGCAAGTGTATTACGACGTCTACCTCGAGTGGTTCACAGAGCCACCACTCTACAAAACCATCGTTTGTTGTATTCATTATCTACCGAGTCAATTAAACCCAGGAATTTAAATATCAACATGTATTTCAATGGGAAAAATTTTTGCTCTACAGCACAAAGGGACTACTTTCCCGTTTGCAATGTCTTTGACGCCGTATACCACAGATTTGAATCCGGATACCATGGCTATGGTATCGGAGAGTTTTTAAGCAATGGGTAGTGGTCCCCATACATCTCAATGGCTAATTTGCATACCATGGATAAAAAGTTGGTTACTATGACCATAACGTAATCATTTACCACGTTATTTTAGGTATACAATGATAAAATAACAAGGTGATGGTGGACAAATGAAATTACTACTAATATTATTCGCCACGACAGACCATGTAAGGCAAGAGCAATCTAGACAGGCCTTCCCTTAAACCCATCCAAACTAAAGACTCCAGTGGCTCGAAATCCATTCTAGTAGTTAGTTCTATGATAATCTAGGAGCACGATCCGAGGCCAAACACTTTCCAAACATATTTCCCTTTACTGCACCATATCTGTCCTTATGCCCGACTTGCTCTACTAGCGCCCTTCGATGATATTTGAGGGGCAGGTTCAACAACGAAGGTGGGGAGAGGGTGGGAGTGGGCCCCATTCAGTTCAGGCTAATCGGCTAATCGGATTCAGTCAGCAGGCTGGGTCAACACACACACCACCCAGATCGATGCGCGCAGGCGCAGGTCAATTGCTGGCCTTGGAAAATAAACTGAAACGTGTGAAATTCACCGAGAAAAGAATCCGATATTTCACTGTTTGAGGCTCGGGATGTGGAGGGCTGGAGGCGAGGCGGTCTATTGTGTCTGATTTCTGTTCACCATGATGTTCTGAGTGCAGTTTAATACCTCTCCCACCCCACCCCAAACCCCCACATCCAATATAGCAGGTGGGGATTTAATTTGTACCTTTTCAAAGTTCAACGTTAAAATCATACTGAGGAGAGAATTCTGCATCCTCAAATCAGCGCTAAATCATGTACCATGATGAGCGGGACCTGGAAGGAAATACATTTGCTTTCCCAACACTCTAAATTTGACAAATTCTGCACGCATAAGGATCAGGACGTTGTGAATCTCCATGGTGTTAAACCCAAAAAACAACTTGTCCGACGAACTGTACAGGAAACCCTCCCCATCAAGCTACACGAACCACAGTGGCTTAATTATTACGCGTACTTGTTGTATTTGCATTTGTTCCATACACTTATCCCCCTTTCAGATTACAATGACACGGTTCACTGATTTTGGAATGAGTCAGGGCTCTGAGGGCACTAATAGTCACTGCACTGCCAACATGGCGTCGATCGTCAAATCAGGTCAATAGACGTCCCCCAGTGAGAATTGCGGGAATAATTTAGCATTTTGGTGAACGGTTGATTGACCCCTATTTGAAATACGATGCTTCAGTGACTTCACCATAGAAGATTCATTCAACCGCGGCCTTTCAAAAGAACTAACTTTTATAACCATATGAATCAAACAACCAGTACCTTTCTTCCCCCACAAGTGAAAGGTAACATCTGTACTAACGTTACCCATTCTTTCTGTATGAATTAAGGCAGAAAATCTTCGGGTCGTTCTCTGTATTACCTCAATGGAAATGAAAATAAATCCCCGCATCGTTCATCGGGTGACCTCAGCGAGAAGGGATGTACTGCTATAAATACACAAGATAAATTGGAATAGGCATACAACTAGCCTTATAAAGCATTGACCAACACTGGACCCTTTAAGAACACGCGTGATCGTTGTCAGGCTTCAGGTGAGGGCCGTTTTTCACCTGTCAGCGAGTGTTAGGGAAGTAATCCCGCCCGCAGGTATGGTGGTCTCCACACCTGACTGCTGCTCCACGCTTTATGATCCTCTGTGGTCAAGATAAGGGCTTCCTTCTCCAGTCCTCCATTCAACACCAACCCGGACACCCGCGGAGAAAGCTCCAGGGCACGAAAAGCCTCCAATCCACCCAATAGCTAGCACCACTCTCTACACATTTCATCCACAATCTCTATTAATTATTGATAAGAAAGAATGTTCAGTCCGCCTTGTTACCTATGGAGCTGGAGCTATAGTATCTAAACCTAAATTTAGTGGTCACAGCAGTGGAACAACAAATTGGTCACACTAAAATAGACAAGGTGTACCCGTGAAAAGGGTAAACAGTACTTTTGATACATAACAAAGTATAAACAGCAACTACAGTGCGTAACAAAATATGATTTAAGATCATCGTTATCTAATATAGCAGGATATAAGTTTCAAAAACAAATGTCGTCACTTTAGTGTAAAACTGATTGACATTTAAGTAAAACTTAAACAAATCATGCACAGTAGTAGAGGACTAACCCCCAGCCTTCGCGATCTACATTCAGTACTTGATTAGTTGAAAGCAAGAAAGACCCATTGAAAAAGAAGATAAAATGTCAAGGATTGTAAGCTCATCCAATTATTTGTACATTGAATTATATTACAACATGTGGCCTAGTATGTTGAGTTTCGATTTCTACCAGGCAAAACGCCAGAGGTGGAATTTCTTTCGTTTTGTCTTCATGTTCGCCTACGTTTTACAATTGAAATCTATTATAATTGTCGACCCCATTTTCGCCTATTGGGTGACCTATAATTAGGTCAGAGGTCATGTGACTAATTTGCCAGTGAACAACTGAGACAGGCCATCAAACCAATAATCACGTGAATATATTGGGTGTAATCACATAATGTGACAAGTGGGTAATTCCAGTGTTTTAGTCCGTCCGAATGACCCATAGTTGGGATGGGGACTTGATAGACCGAGCACGAAAAATTGACTAGAACATTTCACCTTTCTTGTTCGTACTACACATTTTCAGTAATATATTATCGTATTGCAACCTTGAATATTACAGGTTTTTGTCAATGCTTCACAATCAAGATTTCCTTACAGCATGCTTTTGATCAGGCGGACCATAAACGCTGACACAAGCGCTCATGCACGTGAACTACTGTTATGATAAATAAGTGTTGATCACTTACATGTAGATATACTGATTTGTTATTCATTATACTCTGATGCGGTGTATGACCATTCTGAGACGACCCTCATGACCATTTGCCGTCCCGCATCCATGTGGGACTGAGCGGTCATGTCATCACCTCTATTATAGGAGGTGCTGATCAGTCCCTGATGAGGTCTGGTGTGGTACGGGCTCTCAGATCATACCATGGGGGTGATACTCTCATCTGTACCTGTAGGCGGTGAATACACCTGCAGTGGTGGTATAGGTATTATAACATTATATTCAACTACATGCACTGATCCACAGCAACCATTCTACACTAGGGGAAAATTGTATGACGAATGAGCGTGGAATTATAAATGAATGACAATGAACAGGTTTGGGATATCCATGTATTCAGTATACGACTTATTTTCTGTAACCCACTGACTTTTCAAGCAAAGACCAATGGGGTATTTCGGTCTCAAGTGATTGGTCATGATCAACTGGGCACGCCTCTAGGACACTGAGACACTGATCTTCTAAATAGTTTCCCAATGTCACAGAGATGATAGCACGTAGATGTCGTAGGGTTAGTTTTTTACAGCAAACTCAATGGCTTGGTGACCACTTAAACTTTTAAGCAGCGTATACAAGTGGGTGACCTTCGATCAATAATCAATGATATTGGGGTACATCCACATCAATCAACCATAGAAGTCTGCTGTGGAAATATTTCTATATGGAAATTACTGCCTCAGAGAAACATATTGGCCATGAAACAAGGCTGATGGTGTCTGGGGAGGTTCAAATCACTGTTTTGTTGGCGTGAATGAGGCTCAAAATCTTTGTTTTGTAAATAAGAGAAAAATATTTTCATAAACCGAAAATGAACACAAGGAAAGGGGGAAAACTGCCATGCCTGAAATTTAACTACCCTGTTGCACAATTCATTTGAAACACCTTGTACAATAACAGAACCATTCTTCCCTGTGTACGTAAACTTTATCACCCTCGAGGTACACCCGAAAAGGGGCGTGGGACGAGTCAGGAAAATTCTCTCTGTAAGTTAGAAGCGGACCCGTCGACCCGGATCCCCAACCCCGTCACCAGCGGTAATTAAGCATTGTCCCGCGGGGCCGGGGCCGGCGAGCCTCCTCAGGGACAGGTGATATATGTGAGTTACCTGTTTGGTCCACAATGGTCGCTAGAGGCAGACTGGCCGGCCCCCAGGCCAACTTTACTTGCTACATTCGTTATGGCCGGCAGCGGATGAAAAAGGTTTTCTTTTTATTTTTAAATTATTTCAGTCTTATTCAGAATATGGACATGGGCCTGACTGACACTCACTGACATACATTTATCTACCCACAGTGGAAAATCAAAGCCATGTTAAGCTTTCCTGTTCTTGGTGGTCCTCGCTTTTATTTATATTATACAATGGTACGTCTATAGAACACATTTTACCATGTCAGTAATTTAAAGAAAAAACTTCTAGAAAAGTAGTTAGTGCCACGGTTTATATTCTGATGTCCAGTTCTCAATCAAAGGTTATTATTTTCAGATCTAGATAGTCGCACACATGGTTGGCCAGCAGATACTATTATAGTCGTCTATTAAGACTGAGGAGGGCAGGTAATTGCAGTGTTTTGGTAAGACTGATGTGACGTTTGCTATTATGCCTCCTTATATCATAACATCTATTGATAAACCATGGCCAATACTTACAGTGGTTATCCATATGAACATAAATCTGAGTTGTTGCCAGAGATATAGTAATACTCTATTTCTTGTCGAAGTTTAACACAGTCACCCTCCCCCCCCCCCCCAAAAAAAAAAACAAAAAAAAAAAACAACAACAACACCCGATGCAGTCCCCTTTGTTCAGTGCACGCGACAAAACCTAGCGACGTGAAATTAATTTATTTATACACCAGCTGTGACCGATGTCGTTTTCAAACTGAATATGTCCGTTGAAAATCCCGCGGAAAAACATGTAGATTCAATTTCACATCATGTCTAATATCTACATGTGCATAGTTCGGTCTTATTGTATTAGTACATTGTACTACAGGTAAGGTGCCCGAAACTCTTAACAAAGTTTTAAAATGTTGGTAGTTTATAGAAGAAAGTATCACTGTACGGGAAATCTGAGTAAATTCACTTCATATTTATCATAAGTTAAATATATTCAGAGTAATGGCTTGTAAATATATCCGACATGCACGCATCAGGGCATATGGGGTATGTACATGTAATGTATATAAACCACATCTATATAGGATCGGACGTTCACTTTCGTTTCCTCTACCCAAGCCAATAACGTCTTTGATGTTTATTTCCTATGTTTTTCCCTCATCATTATCAGTGAATCATCAGCATTGGAAGATACCATTTGGTCTTTGGGGTCACCTCACGAGCATGGTACACACCAGCAAGCATACACGTTTATTATTTAAATTATTTTCACTAAACCAAGTCAAAATCTTGGCATAAAATCTACAATACAGACATGTATATTATCGGACAAGGTTTGATCTCAATCTGTACATGAGGGCAGCTTTTTAAAAAACCCACAAAAAACATACATACATTATATTATTATTGTCTATTGGATTCCGACAGGTCAATGTTCTCATACCGATCGCTAAAGATACAGGTACACTATCTTGTCTCATCCTTCACTCCAACGTGAAATATGCTCCTAAATATACGCATCCTAAACAATGGATCGGGCAGATCGCGTGCAGTGAGGCCAGGTCTTAATACGTTAGCAGGAGGGAGGTGTCACATAATGTAGACCTGTCTGACCTTGCCACGAAGCCGAAAACTGAGGTCACTTCACCCCCTTTCGCTATGTCAGAGCAGGGAGTATATACCACCGAATTTAGAACACCAAGACATGCAGAACAGTAAAAGACTTGAGACCTGTGGATTCTCTTTCTTCTAATTCTGACTGTGGGTCTTATTTCAAAAATGAATCTACTTACAGCGAAGGTCGTCTTTATGTGGCTTAAGTTGAGTACACATGATGACATTGAGCTCAGATTGCAGGAAGTTACATAAAATAAGGCAGGAATTATAGATTTTTCAGCTTTAATGTCGTGATTGAACATTAGGTTAGGTTCACTACTTTACCTCACGATTGTGATTCTCACTCCCCACCGAACTGACGACAAGCAAACAGGAAACCGGCCACTATGTATTGAGGCCAGTCTTGAGAACCTGAGTCATTCTGATTGACGAATTTCTTAAACGCTTTACCCAGCTAGAAATCTGAACTAGTCATACATAATCTACGCCTTGTAACAACAATTACATTAGAATGCCTCAGCCTGGTATGGCACTGAAGTCCCGCATGGTAAGAAACTGGTCGCCAGACCCAGCCAGGGGTGAGTGTTTGTGCAGTGCTCTGGTCATGTCACGACCTGCATTTTGAACAGGCAGGTCAGTCTGCTGCCTGCTGTGCGCGCGTGTAGGGGAGTGTGTGATGTATGTGTACGTGTGCGTGTGAAAAGCCTACCATACCTGAAAGTGAAATCATTGTGCTCCGCTCCGCAGAATATCCCTCTCCTGATTACCATCACTTTCCATGTGCGTGAAGATGTTTTACGCACTCTTTACAATACAAGTTATACAGGATATGGAGAAACTTTTCCTCTGGTGATGGCATCACCGCCTCATCTCCGCTAGTTAGATCCCGAGACAAGAATGTTTGGACCAAGGAATGTCTCTGGGCTTAGCGGCCTTCCTAATTCTATATATCGTTCGCTACCGTTTTTCTTTCCTAGTCTTTTCCATTTCTTTCCCCCCATTCATTTCACAGTTCTCGCTTTTTATCAGGCAGTGCTATGTCTTTTTTAGATAGGTGATGGTGTTGGTCTGGCCCATATCCCCGTATTACTTGGGAAATATTTAAGGAGTCAAAAACACTTGCTATAACAAGCTCTTCGCAAAAAAATGTAACTAAATATATTGCTATTAATACAAGTCCCCTCAACATGCCCAACATCTATCTCTCACAGGCACATACTGAAGATAGCTTAATGCTGGTGTACGTGGATGGGTCAGGATAAAGTGGCCTCGGCGTCTTCGCACACCCTCCAACCTGACCCCATTCTTTATACATCTCAGCCTGAAAACCTGCCAGAAATCAGCCGCACTGGGTCACGTGACAAGGGCAGGGTCAGAGGTCACCTGTAATCAGACATGGCCAAGCCCCCTCGGGGGTGGTTCCGTTACCATGGTTACTATGGTTACTGGGGTATCTAGGGTTTGCCCTGTGTGAAATGTCTGGGTGGTGCCAAGTAGATGCAGCCAGCCGCTATACGTGTACGTATACATCAGAGTGGTCTGGTCAACGACGTGTCAGCCACTTGCTACATGGGATCAGCAAGGTGCAGGGTTCTCTATGGGCTCACTGCTGAGAAGGCTGTGAGATCTCAGTGTACAGAAAACAGAGTATCCACCCAAAAACAAGGTGGAAGTCTATGCGGTAGTATCATTCACTAATCTGACTGTAAAGTTAGGTTCTTTGTAAAGGAATAACCTTTTTTATGTTTCTATTCCGGACACAGGCACTCAGGCTTTTTATAGTTTCTTTTATCCCTTGTGGTTCAGCAAGTAGTTTGTCCCACAGCTGTTGAGCATCCACCAGTCTAAAGGAATACTAAACTCTAACATTGGCACAGAGTCTTTGGCAAAACACGCGAGGCTTTCTTGGTAAGACCCGGACACTGCCTTTTCAGCAATGTCTCAACGTGTACGTTATAATCATTAAATCATAACCAAGAGCTCAGGTGAGGGCATTTTTTACTCTCATTTTTTTTTTCTCGAGTTGTGTACTTTAGATCCTTGATCGTCACTCGTGACAAACACACACATAAATCTAGGTCAGATCAACGCGGATATCTCAGTGAGATGTTTGGTGGCGGCATAAACTCTTCCCAAGAAGTTAGTTTACCTAATGTTCACTAGGTGGTCAACGCGTTCGTTTCAATTCCTATCAGCCATAAAATTATGAAAAGGTTTTAAGGTCTATTTTCTTTTTGGGAAACCATCAATTAGATTATTATACTGTGAACCGTTTGTCCGTCTAGATAACACCAATTCAAGCATCATCCTGGTAATAATGTTGGGACTGTTCATGTGTGACGCTGGTAATTTAGTTCACTACACCGAGCTACAACTGTGGTCTCTCGACCTGAGCGCCGTCTGGTATCAAACACTCTGGGGACTGTTCTATATACGTGTCCAGCTTCACGTCATAGCACACCCAAGTTACCAGGACGTGTCACACGACCGCACCCTACCAACCCCTTCTACCCTACTGGGTACCTCAAGTGTACACCTACTTCAGCCAGCTAGCTGAATACCTGCTCGTTAGGGCACATCAACTGAGTCTTTATCATAACATTCTTTCCAGGATGTTGGGGGTATTTTTTTTATCCCGTTTTTATTTAATCAAGGATCTTTAAAAGTGGAACGCACTTGGCAGTGATATTTCATTTCTAATTAAGTTATTTGAGTCAGCCTCAATGTTGTATAAGTGGTAAATAATAGCTAGATTTTCCCAGTCGGGGGTAACAGCCTGCCACACAAGGTGGCCACCCTTGGGTTGGGTCCTACTAGGTCATCAGGTACGTGGGGACAAAAGAAGTTGGTCTGGTCCAGACTCCCCATAGAGATAGAGCACACCTCTGTATGGGCACGTTACTTATTGACGCTATACTTAGTGTAGCCATCAACATAAAGCTTTTATCTACCTAAAACGCGCCAACGTGTAGATTATGTATGTAGCTTTAAGTGTTACTATTTAGTCCATGTTTTAATACTACCCTACATTTGTGTTCATTCACAAGTACAATTATAAGATCAAATTCCTCTATACTCAGTGTTGATCATGTGTTCTGTTAGTCCTTCTAGTCCAGTTATAATGGGACCAGTGGGGCATATCTTTCTATTATATACATCATGTAGCTAAATGATTGTATAATGGTTGTAGTTATTAAGATATCAACTGCGAATTGGTTTGATACTCCTTCGAGCAGGTCGGACAGCTTTATGTATGGGTGTTAGTGTTTTAAGTTTTCTTTTTCTCATACACTTAATTCTAGTGCATGCTGATTTAGGAACATTTATCACTGTACTATATTATGTAAGTTGGGACAAAAAAATTAAATTACATGTGGAATTCTGTGCCTCAGAGAAAATTTTAAAGACGTGTTGGTGTCGTGGGATTATAGGTCTGTGGGGAGGTTAAAATTACTATTATATTGACATGAATGAGACTTATTGAAAACTATCTTTGTTTTACAAAAGGAAAACAAATCTAAAAATAGAAAAGTGCATTTCCATAGAAAATTGTAAAACTGCCATCTATATACACATGAATTGTTTTTAATTCACTGAAGTGACATATATTTCAATTAATAAATATGGTAAGTATTATATATATTATATACACACTCACACATCTATTGAAGTTAAAAACACCAGGTGGTAGGTGAGGAAATTTTAAACAATCTGAACGTGCCTCACGTGCCGTCGAATCTATTCCACACTTCATCAGGCTCTATTCTCTACGGACGTGCTACTCTGCTTGGAGAGTTGTCACCGAGAAAAGTAGGTCACATACTTCAGACGCCACCTGAGATCATCTGCCGAGGGATTACGTACTTTTACACACGCCTGCCGCAGGCATCAACAGTAACTTTTGGGTTGGATTGTTTCGGTGTTGTTTTTTTTTCGCCCCCCCCCCCCCCCCTTTCGCCAGGATCATACAATGTCGAGATCCAATCTATGATATAAGGATGACAGACTTGAGAGACTAGGGTTCAATTTAGGGACAATGCAACCAGGTAAGTTTCCTTGTAGGCATGCCAAAATCTATGAATATATTCCATGAAGTTGGGAGGTTTTTTTTGCAATGTCAAGCCCACTTGTGGCGTTCTAATTTCTAGATTGTAATATTTATCAAAATATCGAAGTTTGCATATCTGTTTTAATTTTAACTTGCCAAATAGAAATCCGTAGTGTATTCAACGCCTTCATAGGTAACTCAAAGGGTTTTGAGTTTCGAAAATCAAAAGAATAATATTTACCACAATCCCTGTCAAGAAAACACCTTCATAACCACAGACCACAGCGCCGGCAATTTGTTCAAATAACTATTTTTAACGGTATTAATTGCCGCGTAATGTCACGAGATTTCGGTTTTTAATTCATACCATATTGTTTTTTTGTTTTCTTAATTCAATACGTTTTTACTCAACATTTGTCTGTTTGACCGACAAGGGCAAGTTGTAGATCGTTGGAAAAACTGCCCTTCTGCCGAGCTCCTTGGTAAATGTAGGAGCTAAGACGACATATGACAATACAATATTAGGTGCATAGTATATTGCCATATAGTGTATCTATATGTTACCATGTCAACATATCAATATTTGTCAAACTAGTCACTGCAAACAACCTCTTCACCGTCAATGGGCAAATGCATGTAGTGGTTATTGATCTATCACGTGTGAGAGAATGGGTTCATGATGGCACCACTAGCAGAACAAACTTAAAAACAGAATCTCGTCTATATAAATACTAAAATCAATGTTTACGACATATAGTAGAATAAATCAGTTATGATCACTTCTAATTTTAAATACAAACTCTAACCAGTGGAGTCAGATGAACCTAAAGCCTATAAGACAGCGACCCGACCATTGTGCCCGATCACACCTTTGCCCGACGAATCCGTCGGGTTGGTCAGAATTGGGTCGCTGTACGCACTTCACAGACCCGATTTTAATTGGGTCGGGCATTACTTGCCTTGGGGTAATGACCGACTCTGCCCGACCATAATCGTGTCGCTGTATGCACTTCACCGACTGTTCCCGGTTCTGAGCAGCCGTCTGACTGGCGATGCTACCTTTCCCCGAGTCCTATTTACAAGTGTCTTATACCACTTTGTAGGGGAGACAGAGGCGATGATGGATCTGAAAACCATTTCCCGATATCTTAATTGGTTCGGAAGTTATTAATTATTTTCTATGAATCCACACCAGTGGCCCGTGGCTCACCGCAGCTCAGCTCCCGGCGACTCACTTTGATCTCTCTCGGGTCGCTGTACAAGGCCATAAAGTGGAGAGGTGTGATCGGCAAGCGTCGTTGAGGGTATAAGACAGCAACATTCCTGTTCCCCATTATAATCGGGGATCGGATCGGTGAAAATCTGTGACAAATGTCGCTGTCTTATGGGCTTTACATGGTAATGCAAATCTGCTTAGTATTGCCAATACTTGGAACTTATGACATACCAGAAGGATGATCAACCGTTAGAGGGTCTAAACTATCTTCAAGACCCCGAAGTAATCGTAACTGAAATATGTCTAAAACTACTGTGGATTTGATATGTCGCCAAGAATTGGTTCCTAGAATTCGACACAGATTTTCTCAGGGTAAGAAGTGGTCAGAAATATTATAAATTCATAACTGTACTTCCTAGAAAGCAAGTAAATGACATCCGATCATATCACTTTCTATCAGAATTGAATTACTAGTCCCGCGCATGACTGGTATCTAAGTGCAGTCATTTACCTACTAGCATTTACCATGACGGGAGATATTATTACATAACAGCCTCTTATCTTCATGAGAAGAGATTCCAGACTGAGATTGGCGAAAATTCCCAATACTGATTTTAGGGACTGGCGCCATATGTTAGACAGAAGGAACCGTTTACTGCTGTAGACTTCGGCATCCAACCCTCCTCTAAAACAAACGTGTTTGTCCCCACCCATCATCTGCCGGCCGAGCTGGCAGCACAGAGAACATGGTGTGTACATTCTTCTCCGTTCATTCCGCACTGTAAATCTCACCCACGCGGTATGCCATGAATGGGATGGTAGTACACTCGCCATGATCGGTTCTGTGTGTGTGTGTGTGTGTGGCTGTTCCGGTAAGACCTCACAAACTCAGTTTTTACATAGATCACAGGTCAAGTCTACGATGGTCTGTGGACTGGGAACATTGGATTTTCGATTTAGGGTATTTTGGACCAATATATGAGATCACCAGGAAGTTCTTTATAAGCCTTTCTAATATAAAAGTAGTAATGCTAAATCATATGTATGGAAATATGGTAGGTATTTATTTTAAAGCAGGTGTCCCACATCGATATAGATAGCTTTTCCTTCATAATCAAATATATCATATACCCAAATTTAAAAAAAAGAACCAACTACATTTTTTCATTGAATGATATTCCCTACGAAAGATGCAAATAAATATGTATGGATATAATCCCACATTCCATATAATAATCATACAAATGATATTCACTTTTGGGAAGCCACTCTCAGGACTAGGCCAACGACCGATAATACTATAGCTGCTCCTTGGTAAATTGTATCTGCTTAGAAAAGGAACCTGTTTGCTCAGTCAAGAGGGGCTGTTAGAAGTAGGGGAAATCAGACCAGATTGTTGATAATACAATACAAAATATACATGTAGAGGTATGTCAGTTGGGTTCAGGAAAAAAAGTGGCCTGTTCACTCTTTAATTGGCGTGAATGAGGCTCACTTTATGTTAGCTTCTACATGAGAAAAATAATTCTACAAACTGGAAATGAAAACAAGGATTTCCATGGAAAAGTGGGAAACTGCAACCTCTGAATATCATTGAAGAATTTACATAGTATATCTGGAAATCACTGGCAGTATATTGTGAGTTTCAATCGATAAAATGTTATAATGTTATCTACATTATGACTAATCAAATTGATAGGGAGCTGATTTGAACCTTACCTTATCTACAGTTGACAATAACTTGAGCACAGATATATATATGTATATAGATATAACTGTTTTGAGTAATTCGAGATACTTGGGATGCTTTGGAGTTGTTTTCAATATAATGTCTTCCTGTGTTTCTTCCGAGGTTTCTTCTTTACTCGTAATAATCCAATGGCATTTCCCAATGTCTACTTACTGCCAACGAAAATAAACTTTGTGATACTGGTGTACAAGTGATCCACTTTCAATATACAGATACGAACTGTTAGACTCCACGTTCGGTTTACTGTACACGCTACCAGCTACTTTCAATGTACCAGAGCTGACACTTTGTCTTGTACCATACAGTGTATGGAGCTCACTGTACGGTGGGTTGACACATAAACAAAGCGCAGGGCGAACTGGCAGTCAGCTCAGAGTACGAGTATTAATCCGATTAGGTGTGACATACTTTCCATCTTGTTGATAATTACTTGTCAGGTCTGGGAGGCTTTCCCGTGACATAAATCACTGGTATAATAAGCACAGAACCTGGAGAGTGTGTAGTTTACCCAGGGTCCGTCCCGGGTTTTCTCCAGGTGCAAGTGGTGGGAGTTATTACCTGTAGCCTCTATAGTGTGAATGGGTGGTTGGTTCCTGTCCGTGGGCACCGTATAGACGTACAGAACACACTGTTGTTTTCAGTGGTGGATCCGCTGCTTTTACACTGAAGCCTGGAGGTGGTGGGTCCGTCTGCTCAGGTACATTCCCCACACCACCTGGAGGGGCTGGTGAATACAGGTAACAACAGAATGTGGCCGGGCAGGTGTGGGGGCTGTTGTCCACGGCTCGCTGGTACAATCCCCTCCTGTTTCCACTACACCGACATCACTACGTCGTGACCGTCAGAGGTCGCCGCAGTCGGCGCTCCACGGGGAGTCTATAGAGTTCACCCAACACACATACAGGGAAACGGCGACACCCCCTCCTACTCCTACACACAACACACTCCCTTCTGTATGTGTTTGAAACCACGATCACTGCAGAGACCACACCAGTTCGAACTCCGCGTAAACTCCTCCAGACGCTCACACAGCGAGTCCGTCGTGTCTGTCCGGGAGTTCCGACGGTTGCTGACAGGGTGTCGAGTGGGGGGTCAGTTTGTAAGACTTGGTCTCCTCGTGCCTCAGTTGTACACACAGGAGAGTTGGGGTCGGGTTGACGGCCGCCGCGGCGTCCGTAGGCAGCGTCTGGCGTGATGTACCACTGGTGCCGGGCGGGGGTGGGTGCTTTGCGGTGACGGCGTACGCTGGTTTCCAGCCTTCCCATTGGTCGATAGTCACACACTCTCCCTTACAGACTCTGCTAGGAGAGTGCTGTCAGTGGGTAGGTGTGGGGCTGCGTGCCGGGCCTGACCCTGGGTGTGTGGACGAGTGACGGCGCCCGGCGCCGCGCGCCCCGGCCCGTCCGCCACACGCTCCCCGACGACCGACCGCTAAGGTCACATGAAATCAACGCTGAGACGGTATCTTTTTTAAACTTGCCTACGTGCTGTTCACGCAGATAATGAGCCACACCGATGGTAGAAAAAGTGTGGTGGGCTACAACAATACAACATTTTTCGTACAATGGTCTTTCAGAGATGAAATTTTACTGGAATGAAAAAGTGATAAGAATATAACAGTACAGTTATCTTTCCGGTTCGTTTACTTAACTGACACTGTTCACGTGGGGTAAAAGGTTGTTGGGGTTGGGTGACTGACACGAGCAAACCCAAGCGTCAATTTTGTCTTTTTTTATATCAACTGACTGAGGTAAGCTTATCTAAAATGCAATTGGCAACATGCTGAAGTTTCAGTCTTCATAATGAAAATGGACAGAGATACAGTTTTCATTGAATATTCTGATAAATTCTCAAATCTGGCATTCCACAAGTTTCTCCGTGGTATTCTGCTGTACAGCAGTTTGATATAAGATTAATCACTCTACGTGAACGAATTTGAAAAGAGAAGTGTTGATCGCATAATATCTACACAGAAACCACTCTCTTTTCTTAAAGCATTAATCAATGAAACAATAGAAACATTTGTTCATAATATGTAATGTTTGCCTAAGGACCAGATTTCGGGGCAATACGATTTGAGGTAGTCTTTACTAATTCTTTAATAACAGACCATTCTTTTTTTTTAACAATGATCCTATTTTCTTACTGAGACCATTTTGACCTGTATATAGGCACTGATTAGTCACTAGACGTCAAGATGCGAATCAGGGCGGAATGCACTAATTCCATGTGCCTAATGTGTTTTCCTAAGCAGTGCAGTGCTTTATATGTATTACAGTATTGCAATAAATATGCAATTCCCTAGAGTAACTATTCTTGATATTGGTCATGACAAAGTCCTTTGAGCTCACTCGTCAACATTCCTGGAGGTTATTTAAGGGATGGCAGGTGTTTATAAAGTGAAAACCGGCAATCAAATGCATAGATCTTCAATTAATTAGATACATTTGGTCCTATTCAACTTATCCTGAGATTCGATTTATAGTAAATGTGTATTTACAAACTCCTAAAAAAAAACACTCGTGAGGTAACCCGAGATCTATGAGTGACAAAGTATGAACACGAGTTCGTGTGAACATCTGAGGATCGCACCTCATAAGGCAGAATAAGCACGAAAAATAAACAACAGAATAAGGATATGAGGAGTGAACGTGGCGGCTTTCCTATATGAAATAAACATCAACACTACCCCACTAGTTATGAGATACGTATTTCTGACAATATAAGAAAGAGTACACCCAGAATAATTGTATGAATTCCTTTGAGTCATGAAATGGATGACCTATATGATTCAATGTTGTCAATCCCACTCGTGCTTCGTTACCTTTCTGTATTACAGCTAAAACTTGTTATGCAAACCGTTAACATTTAATAGACTGTAGTGGGTTCCAATGGTACCAACAGATTTTCTATTCAGCATCTCACGTTTAAAGGATACAGGATTGTTATTTCAATAGGAATCTTGCACGTTGTCTCTCCACTACAAAGGTCCCAGGTGCAATACCTACGTGAGTCAAATGCAGTACGGTACCACGCACTGCTCTACAAATAAATTTCTTTTTATCCTAATCTTTCTTCCCAGAAATCTCATTTACTAGCGACAACTTCAGTACGCCCATGCTTATCAATGTTTTTAGTAAAGTCTTGTTTTTATATAACACGTTTACCTTAGGGCTTACAGCCTGGTCTTTATGACGGGAACCACTTCTGTATCTATCAGCCTCCACTAATGAGCAATTAAGCCTGTAATTGGGCCAGGCATTTGCGGGGAAAACAATGGATTACCTGCGTAGATTGGCCCTGCTTGTTGGGGCATGCAGTCTACAGCGGATGTAAATCTACATCAGATTGTTTACCTCCACTGTAGGTACCAGTGTGGAACACTATGCATGAAAGCATTAATGCAGGTATATGAGCTACAAAGAATTGTTTATTTTAAGATCGACAGTCTTACAGAGGACATCTATTCATAGAGAACTCAATACCTTTTTTTACCCAACCGATATCAATCTATCACTCCTAGCAGCAGAAGAACGACATTTTAGGCATGTTTAGAACCTAGGCTCAGTGGCGCCCTCTTGTAGAGGTCAACAGGTTCACTATTTATGCCTAGCTGCACAGCTTCACTACAAGTTCCTAGTTGGTTTCTGAAATTATCATTGAGATATGTATACCAGTAAATGTCAAATTGCCGAATTCTGATCAGATATCATTTATCTCTATTCTGGATACTGAACACAGACATAACTTCTTTCGTCCAGAGTTTCTGGAGCTTTATTTTAAGAATCCATCTTAAGAACTCCCCTACACCAACGAGTATTTGTTGACTACACCATAAGACCACTCTCTCTTTAACTTCTGTCTGAAGTGGAAATGTAGCTGAAAATTGTCTTCCTTGTGGATATAGAACGGGCTTCCACACTGCCTGATCAATTAATCACCAAACCCGGCGTTAACACCAATAGCACGTTGTCTTGCCTTCAATTGGGATGAGATAATTCCCAATCAAATTCTCCAATTTCGTCCGAACCACATTAAAAGTGCAGGAAATGGGGCTTGCGGTGTGTGAGCCTCCTCTCAGGGCTGTGATGCCCAGGGCACCTTGTCTCAACACAACCTCCCACTATCGCACCAGGGGTGCGGTTTTAGGGGTAGGAGGCCCGGTCCCGATAACAGGCAGTGTTCCCATGAATGGCAGCGGAAATTAGGCTTTTCTGTAACGAGTGCTCTAATCAGGACATGTCCCTCCTCCATCTACCCCGAAGCATCCCATAGGAGAGGTGATAAAACACTTGCGTTCAGAAGGAAGTGGGTCTCCATTAAGCAGTCTTCACTGCATACAAATGTATGGTTAGGCCTTTAATACCGAGGCATTATTCGTATCGCAGTGAAAATATACATGCATATCAATAATTCATTTAACTATCAATTATTCGTCCATTTTCCCTGGTCAACTCAGAGGTACACATGTGTAAATCGTATCGCATGTTGCCTGGTGAACTTTGTGTGAGTGTGTGGTTTCATGGGAATATCGCGGCTCGACACTGCAGTTCTTCTCCCCGCATGGTATTTTCATACCTACCACCATGGTGAGATTGGATCTATGAGATGAGGGTGGTCGGAAAGCATTGTCAAGCCCCGCATCCACTGCGCTCCGGATACACACCGATAGGCCTAACGATTGACTTCCCGATTCAAATAAAGAAATTCATCGGGGAGGTCAGACAAAATCGTAGCAGTGCTCCACACTTCTACGATTGACTCTGCGATACACACCGATACGCCATGATTAAAAACGCCAATCGTAGGCCTCCCGATAGGATAAAATATGTCTGATTTTTCATAGTATATCGGAAGCCTATTTCATGGATAAAATCTCTAGTTCGTGTGAAATAATTGAGGGAAAATTGTGCAATTTCGGGATTAGCTGATTGTTTAATGTCTGAAAAGTAATATAATCATATTTTGTATACACCTGTATGAAGATTATTCATATTCATGCCATATTTCCCAATTGTAGTATCAAAATTCTGCCTGAGATCTACATTGATATACTGATTGGATCGTGAGCTGCGTCGGTACAATTGTCACCTTTTTGTACTACCAAAGCCGTTCCGATACACTATGATACACATCGAAAGGCTACGATTAGAATTTTGAAGAATCTCCCGATAGACCACGAATTTGCAATTTTTAACCATAGTGTATCGGTCGGTCCAGAAATGAGACCCATCAATGAGACTCTGAATCGCATTAGAATCCTGTAACTAAGCTACATCCTAGAAATTACAATGGTGATGTACTGCAGTCAACTGTCCACATATCTCTCTGAAACATCGTCAACAACACCATTCTCCGCTTATATTAACTATATGCATATCAAATCTATCATCAAATCACCGAGGTAGAGAAACCAAGACTTTGTTACATGACTGATCTTGTTTTTCCAAACCGAGAATCTTCATTTGACAATAAACATGATCTCACAAATACGAGGAAAATTGAGAGTGCCAGCTCTGTTTAGGGAACAACAGTACTGTGATGTATTCACGCCTCCACCTTTCGTCTCTATTATTACTCAGTCAGCATAAAAATAGTCCAACTAGATTAGGTAGCGTGAGTGATACCATTTACATTAATCAAAAGGGCACAAACGTAGCTTCTCTTTCAGCCTTTGATTATATAAAAACAGAGATGAAAAAAGACAGCGGGTCCTGGCAAAAAGGATCCGATTGACAAAATAGCTGGATGATGAGGAGGCCGGTTGGAGGTTTTATGCTGTAGAAGCAACTTTTTAGCCATATCAGAGCAGGGGTCAGATGTACGAGATGAGATGACAGTAAGCCCCATTGAACGAGCATAATATGCTTTCCCACACTGAATCCGCGACATCATAATATGGTTATGGGTCTATTTTTCAAAACCTGCATTTCCCCTACTAGAGGACAGAAACTGACACTAAAATATAAACTTGACAAGAAACCCAAAATTCATATATTTCTAGTTACTATACATATTGAGCTATCACACAAAATTTATTCCAATAACTTTTGAGCAGAAGTTCTGATTTTATAAAGCTTTAAAGAGAACCAGACTTTATGTGTTACGTCCGACACCCCTAAATAGCCTGGGTTTTTTTTATCTTTTATCAAAGAGCACTAACTTGCCAAATTTGTACCAAAATTGATAACCAAAAAGCTTATATAAAGATCCTTACGACACCCAAAAACCATACATGTTGATCTGTTAGAATAATCTTGACAGAGTCTTTGAATTTTGTTAAAGTTATCAAAATGTCTAACTGTTTTGTGTATTTCCTTTAACTTCTTTTGCAGTAACCCTCTAACATTAATTTCTATTTTCTCAAGGATTTCAGTATGACATTTCTTGTCTGTAGACAGTGTTACATAGGAAATAATAGCTTTTTATGTGTAAAAACTTTAGATATAGGTGTATCTGTTTGGGAAATATATGATCTACTAGGGGTGTCGGACGTTACACATTCACCATATTACAAGTAATCTATCCCAGGAAGGTTGCTTTGTAGGATAAAAATCTATTAGCCTATTGATATCACTATTATGTGATAGAAGCCATCATTTCTGATTTGGAAAGAACTACTGAATTAGGAGAATTATATGTTTATGACATGTTATTTATATTAAAATAAAACTTTGATTTTTTTTCTCTATTACATGTAGCATCAGATCAAGGAGCACTTTGATAAATTGTAAGCAACTTTTTCACCAAGAACTATCACATTCAGAAAGGTCCTAGACTTATACAATACTTAGAAAGGCTTAAAATCCCAGGAAAAAGAGATGCAGTGGATTTAACCACATTTATGGAACTTCCTCTAAGGGTGTTGGACGTAACATTTTAAAAAAGGTAAAAAATGGTTTTTACAAGGCCCAAATTAATAGTTACCAACACAAATGACAGTAATTGGAAAGATTAAGTATATATATAGGAAATACTTTAGGTACCAGGAATACATAGCTAAGACACATATTCGATTCTACCCAATAAAATCCACAAAAGTGTGGTAGGGCACTAGATACCTACCTAATATAGACAGTTATTTATGTCTCAACCTGCTGATAAATATTTTCTATTACCATTACTTCATTATTTCTGTGTATAAAGTTGCTAAATGTTTATGAAAACCTAAACACAGTAGATCTAACCCAGTTTGGAGTCCAAGAACTGACAATTCCCATAGGGGTGTTGGACGTAACTTGTAGGGGTATCGGACGTAACACTTATAAAAAGCCTTGTTAAGTATTTGTATGCAGGAAAATAATAAGAAACAACAATGGAAATCACAGAAGTTGAATATAAGGTACATGTTATATGCAATGATCCATAATCAAGGCATTAATTATGCATGCTCATATAAAAAGAAAAAAATAGATGCAGGGGTCATGGACGTAACACTTTATAAACAGACAGGGCAATTAGAATTCCATAAAACATTTATTAGTCCTTATATACATAGCTAACTTAACTATTAAACATGTTAACACCTTATGAAAACAGTATAACCTGCTCAAAGTAATTATTTTCCTGTTTTGCATATACTGGGGTGTCGGACATAACGGGGTGTCGGACGTAACAAATACACATTTACATCCTCAGGGGAGTAAATAATAGGATTTGAATTCTGGTTTTTTTTTATGATTAAGGCTAACATATAGTAGCATGATATAAATGAGGTTGGCTTTTGAAAAATAGATTACTGGAATCATAATGAGGTCTTATGTGAGTGTTACGTCCATGACCCCTATTTTTTGGAATTTAGGTTAAGGTAATCATATTCTGAATATGATACTCTTATTACAAACCAATCAAACTCAAACTTTAGGGAATGTAAAGGGACATTTTTCTACAGCATTTGTAGGTTGAAAACATGAACTTAATTGTCTTTTTCTTATTGCTGTCTACAGTTTAACATAGGGGTCATGGACGTAACACATTTCAATTGGAAAAATTGGAAAACTTCCCAGATATATGATTTATGGAAATTTTCATTTTATTCTCTTGTTTCACAGTGTTCTGCATAGCCCTGATATTAAACATTGATTTTCTGAAATGGTTTTACAGATCTTTCTTCTTCAAAATATATTATAAGTAATATTCATCTTTAAATTTTGGAAAAAAAAGTTGAAAATAAGGAAAAATGAACAGTTTTTCTCAATTTTCACCAATAAATCCCAGGTACATATAGGGAAACCCCATATTGGAATTACAGTATTTCTTAGGACGCACCCATTAATTCAAGAATTATAGCTATACACTGATTATCAAAAGAAATAGTTCAGAAAAATGTATTTTCACTTAAAATGCAGGTTTTGAAAAATAGACCCTTATACATATCTCGCACTGGGAGACAACTTACGCTGTAGTTGACATAGTAATGAGTGGATTAGACACTACATGTACTCTGCTTACATTCCGGATCCCACATTTTATCATGAATATTCGCTTTGGTTTGTTGTACTACCTCTGTGTAGCTTTGCTCTCTGGACCCCGAGTGTCTGACAGAAATAAGGTACCACCTGATGCTGGTAGAAGCTGCTGTTTTATTTATAATCCTGACAAAATAGAAGGAGATTGATACTCTAGCCGTTCGTAATTTACATACCAAAATAAATCTGTAATATCTGTATGTAAGACTAGCCGTAAAAATGTCTGTCGCTGTAATATTCTGTCATCTGGAAATCATTGTGGGCGAGTTATGCACTAAACACGAAACACTCCGGTGTCCATTGAGGCTTGCTCCACTATGACGTGAGATTTTTCGGGAACCGTCACCTTCATGTGCTTTCACGAGCACTTTTTTTACTATCATCATCATCATCATCCTTGTCCCGTCTATGCCCGACACGTAACTTAGGTGGCGATAATGTGCTGGTATATCAGGCGCTGAACACCTACACACACGTACATACGTGCATCCAGCCAGTACCCCGCGCCATATCACGGGAGGCGACCACCTCCACTGCTGCTGCTGAGGTTGGTATTTCGTGCTGGTAGTTGTGACGTATGCGTCATCCTCACCAGCGTCCGGCCCGTTTCCAACTAAGTGACCTTCATGTAGAACAATACATGTGACCTCACGATTCGTGAATTGTTGCTCTACACACGGAAATCACATTTGAAATATAGGTCTGTGGTTAGAGATTTATTAATGGAATGTTTGAGCTAATAGGGGATGTTGCGTTTTCCTGGTTGAAAGAACTGTTTTTGTGTGTGTGTTGTCTTTTTTTTAGTTTATGCGGACGGGCCATGTGGTGGATGCCTGGGTCATCCGCTAGGGGACTCGGCGGAATAAGACGATGTTAGTCGATCGACACATGCGGGTACCACGCAACTCTATTCCACTGAATGTTACTCTCCCTGCGGAGGTTTGCTTTTGGTCCATCCCTGCCCTACCGTTAGTGGAGCTCAGGGAAATGGAGAATCTATGTGGACACACATTCATTGTATTACGATAACGGTAACTTCGAAATAAAACCACTATATAATGAAGTTTCCACTATCAGATGTAATGGATTAATCATATTGCTTTTACCTTCCAATCATACTTCTTTTATGTCTCTCATTCTAATTATCTTATAATATGCATTAATTAATACGTATTTATACATGAAAAGAATATTTTTCTAAACCATACATGGTCAAACTGAATTAATGCATATAAATCATCGCCGAGTATAAACCGGTGGTACTCATTGGAAGACTACTACACACAGATTTATAACTAAGGAATCACAGAGCAGCGGCGTGGCATAGACTGCGACACACTGAACTGGCGATCACTCTTTTTTATTTCCCAAAAGAACAGTTCTGCTCACAGGTAGTTCATACACTGTCTCATTGTGTTTCGCTACTTGTCTGTTATCATCGCCTCACAGCCTCAAACGTACTGTGACATGACTACATATATTTCTATGGTATTCTATCCTACCCCTAATAAAAAATACTCCATAGGCTTAACATTGGGTTACTGTATTCAGTCTGGAGTTCAGAAAAATGAAAAATATCGCTCTAGTAGGATACACTTGACAAATGACATCATCTGTTAATGTAGAAGTAATTAAGACGGGCGGGGTAGGATAAATTTAAAACCAAACTCGAGTTAGTCATGTTATTGTTTATGGCACTCCGGCAAGATCGCGTATTACTGCTCTCGGCTTTTCCTCGCGCAGTAATACGCGATCTTGCCGTCGTGCGATAAACAACAACACGACTAACTCTTGTTTGGTTTCTTATGGTTTCTCCATAAGAAACCACTAAACCCAACCCTTAACCAGACTGTACGTAATGGCACAATGGAGCCTCCTGCTAAAAGATCACACGGGAGAGTTTTACCCCAAAGCAATGCCTCTCACAGAGGAAGGGTCTCTGTCTGCTCAGAAGGAACCAATAAGACATGGCCCCTGCAAACTGTCAACAGATGGCACCACCCTCTCAGCGCATACCAGACTCATCCTCAGACAGAGATAGAGACCGGACAGGGACAGTTGTGTGTACATGTCAGCTCAGTCGACACGTAAACAGGTGTCCCCAGCCAAACACATTTCACCTGAGTGTCAGGTATAGACCATAAATACAGCGTATTACTAGCACCATCTATACTAATGTGCGGCACGATGAGGGACAAAACGGAGCAAAACTAGTGCATCATGGTGTGCATCATCCAGCTGTACTTCCATAACTTTCCATAATTCTTGCATTCCGAAACGTAGGATTAAACTGTTGTTTGTTAATAGAATATTTCTGCTTCGTCTTATTCAATTGAAACGTTCGTTGCTGTGCGTAGTCAGATGGTTCCCTATGCTTACGTAAGTTAATCATTTTTATTTCAAAATCTACACTGATTTCATAGCAGAATGCATACATTATATCGCTAATGTATGCTTCACACAACACCAATTGTGGCAGTGGGCGTCACCAGGCAGAAAATCGATTCGTCAATCAAGATCAAGTAGCAACTATCGACCTTTATTATAAGGTGATTTGAATAAAACCAAGAATGATATAGTGCTATAACAAAGGTGTTTGCATATCAGACCACACCTTTACCATTTATCTCTATAAGTCATCTCCGTTCACGTGTAATAATAGGCGAGGACTCTCTTTCTCTGTGGCTGACTGAGCCTTGCCAGAGCTTTTGTTTTTCTAATTCTATTCTATGTTTCAAATTGGACTGAGCCCAGCATATTTGTCACACAAACGTATTTTCACTGTTCCTATAAAAAGTTTGTTCTAACAAGACTGTTATTACACAATCAGTATATATCGTAAGTACTTCTTGTAGAGAAACGTTTATCACAGACTGTGTATACACGTGTCTGTGAATAGAGGCGGGTTAGTTTAAAGCGTGACTGGGCACCATTAGGACGGAACTTACCGGTGTCTGCAAGTTGACATAAAAGTGAATGTTTTAATGTTTTTATTGGAAAGAATTTGTCAGCGTCCCACCGATCTATCTGATGACCTTCACACACAATTGCCACCTCCCGTATGGATGGTGCACGTTGCTGACTTAAAAAGAAATGAAATATATATATATAATAATATTGGTTGAGACCAGCTTGGATCATGAAAAGGGATGAAAGTTGGGCCTGAGGAGAAAAAATCAGAAATTTAAAACGCATTGCTGATGTATATGAAATATCGGAATTCCTTCATTTGCATCCCTCTATGAAAATCGTGAGATTATCATGACATCCTGGGCGTTAGCGAGGAAGTAGGGCTGTCCGATTCGACAGATGGGCTTGTTTAGATTTCGTAATGTTTGACCCAGTAGCAACAGCCGGACTTTTTTCTTTATTTTTTTATACATCAAGGATTGTTTATGATATAACTATATATTTCTATTCTGGAATGCATAGTGTATTATCCAACAATTAATGAATACATCACGACAAAAGTTACTGTATGTCGGTAAGTTTAACTAGTGAAAGCGAAGGTTTTGTTTCATAGTAACGTGCCATTGGTAGCCTGTTACAAGCAATATCACTTTGACTGGGTTTTCTGCTCTGTTTACATTAAGAAAAGTCATAAAGATCCATGAGTCATCCCGGAAAGACGGAGAAAGAATGCCTTTCAGTTGGATAAATACACGTAGATTTCTGTAGTTTCAGTTGACATTACCACACCAAAGACCCTACAGTAGTGGTATTTGTATAACACACTAGCTGCTGCTGCCACCTGTCATCAAATAAGTACACTAGGGCCAGTGGTTTACGGCCTTCACAAACAACTAGCTTACTTGAGAGAAGATTTGGGTTAGTAATCTAAAAAATAAGTTATATATGAACTACATAACGGCACGAATAATCACAGCACGAGTCGCAATGCTGAAGCAGTAAGTGCATGGACAACGGGCAGTGTAATCGTTATTCCCCGAGGTGTCATTTAATTAATACATGTCTAATTACAACCACACGTAATTATATCTCATGCAGCGTCTAAAAACCGAGCCAGACCTAAGCATCTTTCCTTCTCATTACAAACCCACTTTTTGGGGTGACCTAACAAGGATGGTGTTTTTAATGGTTATTATTGTTATTTTTTTAGATAACTCGAATCTAACTTTACAATTGCTCACGCCTTTGTGTATGGCTCCCTAATCAAGTAGCCAAACCCCAAGGGTCAAACTCGGTGAATTTTAAACAATGACCGCACTGATATTTTAAATAAAAACTAGACAAGTTTCTCATCTTTGATGTAGTGAGAGCTGAGACTAGGATTGGCAGCCGAGTAACGTTTCTTCTGTCCTGCTCATGCCTCGCAAGATTCCCACCTTGCCCAGAGAAAATAATTGTATGATAAATAATGGAAAAATTATGTCAAACAAACACCTGAAAGCACACTTGCACATGGATCTACACATCCCCTGCTTAAAAACTAACAACGGTTAATGTTGCAGCGTGGGCGCTCCCTAGAGAGGATCTAATGTTCATATTGATTTCGATTTTTCTCTCTTTCTTTTCAAGGGGTTAATCATGTTTGTATAGGGTGGGGTTGAGCTGACCACATTGAGTAATATGACATGTACCCACTTTATGCGTTAAGAGTTTAAGTTACCAATATAGCATCAGCGTCCTTGACATTGGGAATAGCTATTACACTTATTTCTAATCGGTACGATCAATAATGCAAAGTCCAATAGCTTTTTATAAAAGTAAGATGTCGGGACCTATGTTTTTTTCAAATGTGCGAAGTTTTGGTCTAGAGGTGCCCTTCCTTTTGGTGGGAAATATAGAAGGTATCCTGATGCTTGGACGGCGGGTTTAGCGGGAATGTATGTATACAGTAATGTACCTGAACCTAATCCCTTTTCGTGAATTTGCTTTGACCGTCACGTTACACGCCAACTCGTGCTACACGTTCTGCGGATCAGTCTATACCATAAGCATTCTATCCTGGTCTTACATAAACATACATCAGACCCACGTTCATGAACGTCCGTTCCAAAAGAATGCGTCTTTATTGTCCCACATTGGTGTTTCTGTCCTTCTTTTTTAATACCTAAACACACACAAATGGGTACATCTAGTTTAGAATCCAGACCAGGCGGTAGGTCAATCTAACCTAAAGGGATGTTTACCATGTAATGAATTCTATTTACGATAATAAATACGATAGTAAATTTTGCTTACCTGCTTCTTGGTAAGAACATTGAACCATCAATGAAGACACTCCCGGATAGTAGTATGTACCAACACGTGCATAGTTCCCCGCGGCTGTTCAACGGAAATATACAGAATATATATGTATATATATACACACACATACATATATACATATACAGGAAATTAGGGGTTACAGATGAATGAAATAATGTGTATACATTCTATGGACCACAACAATAGTCGATATCAACTTTTTAGGTTTATCAACTCGTCTATTGCGATATACAACCCAAGGCATCAAGAGCCAAACCTTAAAAAATATAACTTTTTAGTTTGTTTATTTTTATTACAGCTGGCGGCAGGAAACTTTAAAATCTATATTCGGAAATATAGATATACGTTTATAATTATGGTTGTCAATATTCTTCTTCTGACGGTACGATCTCTATTCATTTCAACATAAATCTTGCAAGATAGTGTACATTCCTACAAGCACGCTATTTCAAAATAGGTTGCTGTTTCTGGTGCGCATTCCCTGTATATATTTCGACATGAACTCCCTGTATATATTTCGACATGAGATACACTTCACAAAAGTCCGGCCGTGAGAGAGGCTTATCTTAATTGAGAAAGGGCATAGGATGATTCCTTTTCCTATTTCAAGACTTAGGAACGCCATTACCTATTAACGGTGGGAGTGTCCCTGTTCGATAGAAAAGATCAAGAGTGATTAATTTTGGTTTCAAGTCAGGGGATAGCGCGGACGCAGTCCCCCTCTAACAAAAATTGCGCACCCGAGTCATCCACATTTGGGATGATCGCAAGGGTCAACCCAACCGTAGTGCAATGGAGGGGCCTCGCCCTGGGGGAACCGCCTACGCGATCACGGTCTCCCCTGTGCCAGGTAAGTATGCTTAATTCTGCTCTTCATGTAGTACATATCATATTCATACCCTACATGAATACGGTGTCTAGAAAGGACATCGCCCTGATTATCACAACCATAGACCTCTTATGGTGGAAAACTAACACAGTGATCCAACATAACTTTATGTCCAATTCATGTGTATAATTTTGGACATGGGTCCTCTGTAGTCCTGGTTTATTAGAGGATTATAATAGTAGTGTCAAATTATTGAACAGCGCTACTGTCACGCTACCTGGTGCTACAATATTGCACTGCAGCGCAAAGCGTTCTGCCAGGTGCATGGCTGGGAACCGTGTATCGCATACTGGTCTGTTTAAGTGAAGGCCGGGGACCAGGCTACCTTTGTGCTGGTGTGAAGCCAAATGCTGACGCATGTTATGAGCGCGTTGAAAACTTGAGTGAATTTATGGCTAAACATCTTTACATGTACGTCAGTTCATTTACATGAATACAATTTTACTGAGAAACGGATATAGGAACTAGCCTGAAAACTGACATCCCTATGAATACAGGGATGGAAGTCGGGACTGAGGAAGAAACCGCAAATCTACAACCCGTAAAAATAGAAGCATTATTTAATATTATATTGGAACATGATGTATGTACTCATAAATATATTCTCTTGATTACACTGTAACTTCTACAATTTGAAGAGGGATTGAGGGTGCTGTGAATGTGTAGGAAATAACAGAATCCCGTCATTTGCCGGCAAACTTCCATATCTGTGAATAATACCACTTTAACTTTAAAAAAAACCAAAAAAACCCTCATTGATTGTATCGTATAGCATCACTTCATAAGGGCAAACCATTCATAATTCTTATAAATAAAAAAGAAAAGAATAAAGGTACGTGTTGATTTAAATATATGTCTATGAAATGAAGGCCATTCAGCACCGTTTATCTTAATTCGCAATACTGAATTTCTTCAATAGAATGTTTTATAGGGTTCTTCACTGCCTTCACTGCCGTCTTTAGGGTAAGAACATCGAGATCCATTCAACAGTGGATGCTGATATACTGACTCACCAGTAGAGGATATCGTTGGGATCACGAAACTCAAAGCGGACGGATTTACAGATGGTCCTGAGGGCGGCTTCTCTGAGGTTAGACAATGCCTCCATGCCGTGCAGATGCGCGTAGATTATGTTCAGGTCCTGCAAAATTAAAGTTGCCCATTGAATATATGATGAAATATAATTTCATATGATTATTTCATATCTAAAGCAGGAAACACAGACAAACTAGTTATCCATAGATTTTTATGTGATGAGCCTTTGATCAATCAATTGTTACGCACCAATATTTCCGATGGTATGCGGTAGGGCTTTTTCTGGATACTCTAATAAAACCGGTCAAGAACTACAATCTGTTTGTGATCAGCCATAACAGCGTGAAATTTATTTCTTTGTGGCTTAACTTCCAAGGGAATCCTGAGGGTCTTCGACAATTTCTTTAAATATCAAAGAGACCAATATCTTTCAAAAAGCTGATTACATGTACATGTGTATCTTTCCTTGGAACAGTCTCAATATCATCATGTTGTTACTATTTTTCAAGTATTTTGTTCCACTTCCTTTTACCGCGAGCTTATATTTACATACAAAAAACAAAGCCAGGCTCATGTAGTTCATGAATTATATTCACATCGATACACAATGTTCAATACACTAAACCTTTTAAACGGCTCGGACACTAGCCTGTTGAATTGACATTTCTCTTTTCAAGATTTAACTTCCAACCAAATTGACTGTGAAGACTGGATTTCACGGTAAATGTCCTCAAGCTGGTGTCTTTGCCTTAGGATGATATCAGTTGCTCATGAATATATCCTAGAACCAGAGGATGGACAGGTGTACTATCCTTCAACTTTAGCATTCACTTGTCGTTCCAGTGTGCAAAGAGGCTTTGCGGCTACAGCCAAATCGCCGTCAGTATGGCCATCTAGTGTCAAAACTATGAACTATGACGGTCTGACTATTAACCCACAAGAGGATAATTCGGAGCAGGACCTTATATCCGTGACACGTTTCATACACATTTACGCGGCAAAATCTAGAAATATAGGACACGGGTATTACTTATTATACTTCGTGTGACATGTTATCTATACGTTTACACCAAGGAGGGAAACCCAAGGAGGGGCGATCAAAAAGCATATAATGTGCCAGATGACTAAAAGCCGATATCCAGTCATGTACATAGATACATCAAATTACAGGTAACTGACATATCAGTGGAAGTTTAGGTGATAAAAATCCCTTAGTATAACGTATATATCCCAACAATATATATATCAATTCAGTCAGCCGTATTCTATCCGACTACACTTTAAATAATGTATTTCTCACGAGTCATTTTACAATATACTTTTTAAAGTCTAAACATACCTACTGGAGTTATATATGAAAGCGACCCTCGGGAAATTCAAATTCATAGTTATATACATTTTGCCTATAAATTCGCATATTAACTAACCCACTTGACTTGATCCTCATTTTGAAATATGATTACCTGATTATTTTGATACATAGGAATTTATAGGATCATATTCGATGAGACTATCTCGGAAACAACAAATATTTTAGGTGTGCCAATGAACATTTTCATATACTCTATATGGTAGTGCCACTTTCAAGGTTATTGATAGAGTTTAGATACGGTACACATATTCTTTGTTTGTTTATCATGAATTAAAATATAAGAACATCGGACCTGGTTCTTCTGACAAGATGTGATGCAAAATTATGGATTTCACCAAATCCTTGGCTACCTCAAGTCCAAAGAATCAATTTCTGTGAGTTTCCTTTCTCCTTTCTCTTTCATGGCCACTTGTGTCAGCTTTATACATGTTTTGTTTTTTGTAAATATAATTCTTCTGTTTTTAGGACATTTTTAGAAGATGACTGACTTCTCTACTTGTGGTTTGAAAATGTTGCCAGGCCACGTTACTTAATTAACTAATTAGTTCATATTCCCCTCGTGATTTCTGGGGATACACGCAGAAAAAATGACAAGCACAGCTGGAATCACTAATGTATGGTGTTGGGAACCATTTCTAAATAGTGGTTGTCCAGGACAACGTAGAGCACATGTATCAACATTCATTAGTGCGCCATAATAGGTAGCAGGAATTCGTAAACAGACACTGATTAATATTGACTCTAGACATTTGTCGGTCCGTTCTGCCAGTGTTCACTCCACTAAACAGTTTTATATAAACCATCCCTTACATCTACCTATCTGGCACATGCATGGTGGTTACAAGGTCAATATTTGTAAACAACTTTCCAAATACATGTATATATTACAGTCATGTTTCTTAACAAGTCATTCCTTTTCTCCAGATGCTTCTGTTTATAATATATATCAAGATTATGTTCTTTATTTAGGCTTTTCCTTTCCCAATTGATCTAGCTACATCCAACATAATTATATTATCTAACTTTAAACGATGAAACAATTCAACAGATTTAAATAAAACAGAGGAACCTCTACCGCTTCAGAATGTATTATCTACACATTACACTGAATCAGGCTGGTATCTCGTTCTGGTGACTGGTATGACAATGGTATAATTCACACATGAAACAGCATAGAACCAGGTTCTCACTCCAATGACTATCTGAGGCCAGTATCACAGAGGAATAACCCTGAAGTGTTACGGAATCACACCACTTGTCTTAGCCAATACCGGAACATTGCTATTGGAATACCAAACCAAAGTCAATTTTAGAGTGTTTGGTGAGTAAATGTTGGGGTTTCATTCAATGTCACTGTCCCCAAAGTGTAACACAGGCAGTGCAGTTTGGTTAGGTTGAGTGGCAGGCCGAAAGGTATTTACATAAAGACAAAGGATCATGTGATGAGGTATGATTTGAGTCTCAATCTAACGCCGTTTATTTCTCATATTCCTCATATGATGCTGTTAAAGATTTAAAAAATTAACATGATTAAAGATTGTGCAATGCTAATGCAGAAAGACAGGGGCGATTCAGCAGTGTGTAAAAAAGGATTTACATGCTATCCTTTCACAGTTAACACATTTCCCTAGAATAAGTCTTGTAGACGCTCATACAATATACCTTTACCTTATCTATTCACTGGTTACTGAATAGAGATATTGAGAAGGACAGATTGTAATGTCTCCATGTGTGTACATGCCTATCTAAACTGTCCGTATGCTCGAACTACTACTGAATTACAGGGTAGCTGTGAACATTTTGACTGATCAAAGTCATATTTATCTCTGAGTGGGCTATATGTCTGATAAGCCTTTCGTATTTCGATCATGTCTGCAAACTCAGCTCAACTGTTTTATCGAAATAAATTTGTTCATGTATAGGGCGGACCAGTGAAGGTGGTAGCGCAATAAGCACCACATTGACATTCAATTATGTCAGCTTATTGACATATAGGAAAATGCATAAATAGCCTATTCATGAACTAAGGTCCAGTAACAATTGTGAATATAAACATATAATATATAATGATGTATGCTTATATGAATCCCATATCAGCTCTATGTGGGTCTGTTTTGCAAGGCGTACAGGACGTAAAAAGCGTTGTTTATCAGTTTGACGCCAGACGGCAGTGCTGGTCTGCTCAGTGGTCTGATCCTTTAACTGTTACTATAGAGGAAACCTATCAAAGTTTAGGGTCAGAGCTCGTATCCATCGAGTTTTAATCACGTAGTAATTCACAAGGTAAGGCCGCATGAGTTAGGTAGCGATTCAAATGAGATGGGATCGAGCTCTGACCCTAAACTTGAGTAGGTTTCTGAATTTATCTCACCCTTCACATTGACTATTGGGCTAACCTTTATGATATAACCCCCCCCCCCCCCCCCCATTGAGTATTTTTCTGTAAATAATCAATGGGAGTTGGATACGAGTTCCCAATGTTAAGTCTACGGGGGGGAAATATCAGGGGTGAGATAAAGTTGACGACCCCCGGAGTAGATCTCGTAGTAAGTTTGGCAGACACCTACCTTCAGTAAGCTTGTTCTGTAAGTTAAATCAGACGTGTTCTGGACGATATAAACACATAAACTTAAAGGCAACCTGAACAGTCTGACAAGTCGTTAGGTGTACGATAATTATTATCATAGCAGTACAACCAAGCTGCTTTCTTGCGGTGGCTCCCAGTGGCTACTCCACCTTTGCAGGGACCGATTCCTAAAACGCTTAAAGATAATTTCCTCGGTGCTCAGAAACAGATTTGACTTCACACGAATTATTCAATCCTAGAGTCTAAAAATGCGATACTGTATGGAAATGTGAATGTGAATAGCTGAGTTCACTGTGATAGATCGCCCCTGAGAGCATTGATTTAAGTCGGAGGCCATCCATAAAGTATAACACAGATTTTTCTGGAAAACTGACCCCCCCCCCCCCCCCCAACCCCCTGTTGCACAGCATACGCTTCTCATGGACCCCCCCCCCCCCACCCCCACCCCTTTATTGCGTATGTACATTTTATGGACCCCCCCCCCCCCCCCCGACCTCCCACTTTCCAACACCTGAAGCAGGTATAATGTACCTAGACAGGGGGTACTTCACACTTTTTCTTCAGTCTCTGACAAGTTTCTCTAAGTACTGAAATCTAGCAGCAGGGTGTACATTTTGGCTTTTCCCAAAAACTTTGGGTTTCTTAAAAGATGGAAATATGGTAAATATGTCTGAAATCAAAATCTCATGAGATTCTATAATTTGGGAGTGGAATTTTGTCGGGAGCAATTGACCTATCAATCTTAACTCCCTAACATTCAGACCAGGAGTACATCAATCCCAATCTCTCAACAGTCTGACAGCAGTCTCACAACCATACTGCTCCTCAAGTTTACTATATACCCATGCCGTATATATACTGTAAATACACACCGTTTCGCCATATAACATAAAAATACCGTGTGGAACACTGTTCCGTACAGGAAAATACGGAACACCTTCCCATATACGTTCACTAAAATATTAGTTGCTAGGCCATATAGTAAACATATAACGACCTATCATGCTTGTGCAAGCTACAAAACTCGATGATGATATACGGTTTGTGCGGAACTCGGCATAAATGCCTCGTTCCGTACGATCTGTAAATATCATCTCGTTTTGTAGTTTGTACAGCATGGTCAGGTCGTTCTATATAAATACCGTCCCTCACCCATATATTCCCTCAACTACTCCTCCACCATACTGAAATTGAAATTGCGTGTGCATGCATATGGCAAATCCAGCCTTCACCCCCCCCCCCCCCCCCCCGTACGCTTTGGTACGCATTTGGTCTATCCCCCTCACCTTGCTACATACGTACTTTATGGATTGCCCCTTGGCCTTTGCACAGCAACCTAAGCAATTACACGAAACCGATCCGGAAACCGGCATATTTAATAGTGAATTCATCATATACCACAGTGAAGGGGACCATCTGACAAGAACAATTTTGAAAAGCATGTTTCCTTGATCTGAATTAGATCAAAGGTTATCATCCTTTGAATTATCATCTACTATACATACAGTGGTTTGTGTGGTGAGTCAAATTAAATGCCCCCTGGAGTTTTTTTTGTTTTGTTTTGATTTTTTAGTGGCTTTTCGGGTGAAGATATCAAATGTAGGTCAGGAATGCACTCGGGCATTTCTCGATTGTGATTTGGAAAGCCGACCCTGGTTACTGAGCCAGTGTGCACTACCAACAGATAATCTGCGGATTAAGCAGGGCGCGGATTTAAGGCGGTAATATGCCCAGCTCCACGTGATCTGGGATTACTCCGCGGGTCAGGATAGCCCGGTCTCGTGTACTGCTAGCTCACCCTCCACCCAGCAGTGACTCCCCTGATGTCGGCTCGGATATAGATATACAGTAAAACCCCTCTTAAGGGGACACCCTCCGTTCCGGGTCAAGTGTCCCCTTAAGCGGGGTGTCCCCTTAAGCGGGGTGTCCCCTTAAGCGGGGTGTCCCCTTAAGCGGGGTGTCCCCTTAAGCGGGGTGTCCCCTTAAGCGGGGTGTCCCCTTAAGCGGGGTGTCCCCTTAAGCGGGTGTCCCCTTAAGCGGGGTGTCCCCTTAAGCGGGGTGTCCCCTTAAGCGGGGTGTCCCCTTAAGCGGGTGTCCCCTTAAGCGGGGTGTCCCCTTAAGCGGGGTGTCCCCTTAAGCGGGGTTTTCAGTATGCCAGTGGTTATACAATAGAGAATACCTACATAAATGAAGGAAACGATGGTTATTAGGTTAAAAGGTTCATTAATAAATAAGCAAATAAATATAAATTATACAATATAAATGAATATAAATGAATATAAATGAATATAAATGAATATAAATGAATATAAATGAATATAAATGAATATAAATGAATATAAATGAATATAAATGAATATAAATGAATATAAATATATATAAATGTACAAAAAATTAGAAATAAATAGATAAAAGAGGTAGAAGATGGATATGCCTCCCTTGCTCATTTGCTCATTTGTGCACCCTCCTTTGTACACCCCCGTTCAATGTACCCCCCCCCCCGCCCCCCTCCCCCCCGAAGTCAGCAGCCCTTCGACCGTGAGCCGCCCAGAGCCGCGACGGCTCACTGAATACCGCACCTTCAAAGCCCCCAGCCCGCCCTGAACCGCTCACTGCTAACCTGTAAGCGGGCCTCTTACCTGACACCTTCAGCAGGCGCGAAAATCACTGGTACTAATATTCACTCACTGTGGCCCGCCCAGAGCCTCTAGAGATGTAGTTATTACCCTGAAAAAACACACTCCGGCCGCCTGGGCCCGCACGAGAAGGATTTTCAGTGTTTTTGATATGATGTCCCTCAAAACTGTCCCCTTAAGCGGGGGTTTTTTAAGCATTTCTGTACCGAAAAACTGTCCCCTAAAGCGGGGTGGCCCCTTAAGCGGGGTTAAAATAAACTCTTAATAGAGGGGAAAATTTCCGTTCCGAGCAAATTGTCCCCTGAAGCGGGGTGTCCCCTTAAGCGGGGTGTCCCGGAAGAGGGGTTTTACTGTATACATATAGGTGGTGTAGCAGAGGAACGTTATCTGGTAATCTTAAGTATCTAGGGCTTTAGCAGTTCAGTGAACCGTAAATTGGCTTATTGTGGCTCTTACTAGCAGTTTGTCCTGTTTTTCCCAGGTGCTTCTAAATGTTCTATCATTTTCCATGCATTTTTAGGTGGGAGATTTTGTGTATATTTGTGTGATATTAGCTATATCATCTCTGCTATTCAGACTCAGTACATACTGTGATTAAACATGGGCAAAGATGACGATTCTCAATCGGAGCACTGACAACTCTCCCAAAATGGCAACCCCTCCACACTTAAAGCCGCGGCCCTACTGGTGCGACGCAATTTGCGACTGATCCGTTGCCATCAATCGAAGAAAATCGATGGGTATGCACCACTGATATGATGTGGTCAAAACCACTGTGGCGCTGCATATGTATACTACATATGTATACTAAATATGTTTTATTTTGACATAGGCCGGCAGGATAACACATGCATGATCCGCAAAAGAATAAAATCGTAGCTGATAAAGACAGTATTATCTCAAGTTCTGGGTAGGAAACATACATTCTCAATGACAACGATATTTTACATGGAAAAATACGTTATACAATGAATATAATAACATCACCATTCCAGTAGTACATTATTTAACATAGACATGTTTTATATTCACATAATACAGGAGCATAGGATATGTCTGTGAATATAGTACGTACCTACTGGGGGGGGGGGGGGGGATTTGTCTAAAATATAGGAAGTTCTGAGTATAAACCTTTCATCTATTGCGTACATGTTTGATAGGGGAAGTGGGGTGTCAAAATTGTGCGTACCTACACTATGAATGGCCAATTACAAATTTTCCTGGAAACAAGTTTGCTAAAGGATTAAAAAAAAAATGAAGCTTCGTACATCACAATTTGTTCAAAAGCATTTATTATGAGAAAACGTGGTTACTGAGCCCGTACGGGTGGCCGTTCTCGGTCATTTGATGAAAATATACGGCCCTACGCCGTAGGCGGGAGGGCCGTATATTTTCATCAAATGACCGAGAACGGCACCCGTACAGGCTCAGTCACTACGTTTTCTTATTACTATATACCTTCTACTCGTTTAAAATGCCATTATATTAACTTTCCTGGTCAGTGATCCACCCCCCATTCCCATACAAAACCACTGCCATACACTACGGCCCGCTAGCGGTAAAAACTCGGCAACGGTCGACGTGGAGCGGACTATGAAATGTATGGTGCCAGTGACACTGGAACTCTGGTAGCCAACGTAATTATGACATCGACAACGGGAGCGGCGTAATGGTATGCGATCAGACTTGTTGATATCGATCAGTCTCGCATATTTAAGCTATCTAAACGGTTTTACGTGAACGTCACACGTTGACTGCCTTGATATTTGGCCTTGCACACTTGGAGTCGTTACGTGGATGTCGGAGCATGCCTCTCAAGTTATGAATGGGAGAGAACTGCCATTTTCTTTCTTTGTTTTTGACACAGTCACTGCTCTCGCGCTATCACAATATTTTAAGTTAGTGCGACTTAGTGTCTGTAGCAGCGGGACGTACATTTTTACATTATAAAGCCTTTGAGATTCACTACGGCCCACTGCACGTCGGGCCGAACAGAATTTATACTATACCCGTAGCAGCGGTTAGTATTTCATAGACGTTCGGCTACAGGTGTATAGAAATATTACATACCCATGCTGTATATTTGATAATTACGTACTGCTGCTCCCTGTGCAGTATATAGACAATAATCGATGGTTTTGTGGACAGGCGGCCGTAAACCACGAGAGGTTGACGCGTAGTAATACACGAGCGCTAGCGAGTGTATTACGAGGTCAACCGCGAGTGGTTTACAGAGCTGCCTGTCCACAAAACCATCTTTGTTGCATTTATTATCCATCTTTTCGAATAAATTAAACCCAGTAATTGCCATATTAACGGGTATAACATTAGGAACTATTTCTTTGCTTGATAGCAAAAGGGACTATTTTTCCCGTATACCATGGTTTTGAGGCCGTATACCACAGGTTTGAATCCGTATACCACAGTTATGGTATCTGACAGGTTTTATACAATGGGTCGAGGTTTACTGAGTCCCCATGCATTTTTAATGGGGACTTTGTATACGAAGGATAATAAGAATTGTATACTGACCCTGTGCAGTACACTATTGTACTGAACATGTTGAAACCTTAGCAGTGTGTGGGCTTTCACGTAGACACGTCTTTTATGCCAATATATGGTAAGATTTGATTTATTTTGGGTATTTAATAAATACATAACGACCTACCATGCTTGTACATGCTGCAACAATTCCCCATCTCGGTTTGTAGCATGTACAGCATGGTCAGGTCGTTCTATACATAGATTTAGAGGTTTATTTGATGTGTCTTGAGAATTGGCAGTATCCATCAAACAATGAATGCCACAAGGATTCAACGGATTGAAAAAAAAATGGGAATTACAACTTCTTTGGGGTTTCGTTTGAATAATAGTTTTATTTCACAATTGATATAGTATAGGTGTTCCTTGTGAAGCCGATATTACTTGACAAAGTAAATCTAAATGTAAATTTTTAACAAATTGATTAAAGGGATATTAATGTGAGTGATTACTGAAGTGAAAATTACAATCCATCCTTCCTGCTCCATATTATCTCTCGATTGAATATTTCGTTACCTTGTATCTCTAACAGAATTGAATAATCCATTCTTAAATGTTTACTTCAGGTTTCTCCACCTCTAGTTTTAGACCACGCTACAAGGGAGACTTTTAATCAGATTGACACATAAAACATCGTTCTTTAGAGCAGATAAATGGGCGAGAGTAACTCTTGTTCTCTTCTGGTTTTCAGGTCATATGATATTCAACATGTAACATCTCCAGAACCGTATCCATAATAATAATATCCTAAATGCACACTTATCTATTCTTTGTCATTTTCTCAAGTCTCTTTAAAAGCATCCATTAAAAAAAAGAACAATATACAAGAATGGGCTAGTAATTGCATGTACTATATACCCACGCCGTATATACTGTAAATACGCACCGTTTCGGCATATGACGTAAAAATACTGTACGGACCGCCGGTCCGTACACTAAAATACGGACCACCTGGCCATACACATTTCTTACAAAAATTTAAATTGATTTTTTTTTAATTTCGGGTATATAGTAAATATATAACGTCCAACCATGCTCGTACAATTCACAGAACTCGATGATAATTTACAGTTTGTACGGAACTCGGCATAAATGCCTCGGTCCGTACAAACTGTAAATTATCATCTCGTTCTGTGAATTGTACAGCATGGTCAGGACGTTCTATATAATTACGTCAATTATCTTTATTATGATCAAATCTGTCCCGATCTGACCAGTACCAGGTAAATGTAGAGGCCTCATTATGTTACAATAACGAATCGAATTGTTTGGGTCAGTTAATATTATGTATGGACTTATTAATAAAGAAGCTTGTTGTCTAATCCATTTGATGTTACGTCTACACAGCTCAACCCGTCACCACCCAGCAGGGTATACCTGTCAGGGGTGTGGCGGTGGTTGTGGGGAGGGGTGGGGGCGGCGATCCCTGACAACATCTACATGTCCACGCACTCCCAGGCCCTGTGAAGCTCCAGATAAACACAAATACCGTTATTTCCGCCGACACACCACTCTGTCGCTGCCAGTACAGCGCCAAAACCATGCCGTGGCAGCGGGCCAAAAATAGGCGAGCAGTCAGCGTTCGCCGAGTGGTGCTCTGGTGATCGGTATCATATTCGCGAGTATTGTTTCTCAAACCTGTATGATCAGACAAGACAGACTAGCGCGTGCTATTTGTCTAATATGTTAACACTAACATATAGCAGCTGATTGGCTTATTTCTTCTGGTTTATATTCTATATGTATATTTACTCACCTATCTGTTTCCTTTCATTTCTTACCCATGCATTCATTAACTGATCTATATGTATATTCATCTAGTTAATCACGTAATGAATTATCTGATTTATCTAGGTTAGAGTGATACAGTACAAGGCAATCTATGCTCAACAGCGGACCAGAATGTCTTGTTACTGGGCCAAGACCAACTTAGCACACGGTCTATTAATAGAGGCCAAATTATTGACCCAGACTCTATCATCAGGTTAACATAACCTTTAGAACCTATGTACCACGCAACCTGTAGATTTACATCTAACTGTCCCATAGACCCTCTTCACACTGGCGCCATCTTGTAATGGCCGCCTAAGTAGATCGAACGAAAACGAGGCGAGCCCTCTCCACTCAGTTCTGAGTAATAGTGAAAAGCTAGTATTTTTCTCACCTGAAAGATGGAAATAGCTCTCACATAATAAATAATCGGCCGATTTTTATAAACAATACATTGTTAGGAACCTGAGACTTGGACCTATCTGTTGATATTTAAATGAAATACCTGTGATATGAATAATATTTCCTGTCAGAGATTAAACATCGGAATTGTTTATGTAAAAACACTAAAACATTTTTCACAGTGATTTAATGAAAAATCTATCGCGATGACCTATAGAAATAAACATCCTATCTTATTAGGCAATTCAAGACAATTAAAATGATACCAATATTACCAGGTTGTGATAGATATTTCCTGAGCTAATGGACTAATGATGCATCAGTTAATTGTCAGGAAATTTGTCAGCAAAAATTTTTGAAAAATGTCAGGGAAATTGACTGCTGTCAGGGAAATCTGGAATATCTAGGTCTAGTCATAAAGAAGTCTCTATCTCTGACACTTTTGAGAATTGTGTATATTTAAGAAAATTAAGTAGATCTGTACTAGTTGTATTCTTGGCCCAACAAGTAATACTGTCTCTAATATAGTAGGTTATCACAATATTTGATGCTCCATTATCTCGGTAAATATTTGTCACAGACTTCCAATATAGGTATCATTTAAATCGTCTTCAAGTACCTAAGAAGATAGAATGGTAATATCTATAGGTCATCGCAATAGATTTTTCATGAAATCAGTGTGAAAACAGGAAGGTAACATGTTCTCTTTTCTTTTTTCACCAAAATATTTTTGATGTTCAATCCATGACTGGAAATCAGAGCCAAAACACAGGTATATGATATTATACCAACAAATAGGCCCAAGTGCTAGCTCTTTAACAATCTTTTATTTATAAAAATCGGCCTGTTATTCACAACACAGCAACAAATTACATTTTTTATTAAATATGTGCTTATGGGTCTGAAGCCATGCTGCTGACCCAGGTCATGTATCACGCCTCGTTTTCGAATGCAAGCATGTTGCTGGTTCTTGGCAAGCAGGGCCTAGATACATGGAACCAGCGCACTCCGATTGCAGCGCCACGCTTATGTGCAAGTAGTGAATTGATCTGTCTGCAGCCAGGCAAGCAGGGGCGATGTTCAACCAAATTTCCCGTTCTTGTATATTACAAATGTACAATATTGCCTGTAAGAGCCTCGCAACTAATATAAAAGTTATAAAATTATATACAAAATAAAACAAACAATTGGAACCCTAGATTGAGTTGTATATACAGAAATGAATTGTATATAAAGGTTGGTTCGAAACTATGAAGGCTTTAGGCAGACATTTTTCGTTTGCAAGTCTTACAGAAGAATACAGTTGCATTGAGTGACAGATTTCTGTTTGGTCCCCCGATCGGAGATGGAAAGAGTGTGTGCCATGTGGTATCTTCAATGTTCAATGTACAGTAGAGCCACAGTTGCCGGGCACCCCGTTGAAGGAAACAACCTGCAACTCGCCTACTTTGGCCTACGTAACCCACTTTTTACAAATTCATTTTATCCCTTTGTTCATATAAAACTTTTATCATATTGGAGTTACTGTTCGGGGTTATTCAAAACACGGTCCCAAGTTACCAGAGGCCCTTAAGACAGCAAACTGGCCAGATAATGGACTCACAGAGAGCGTATTGTAAAATTAACCTGGAGTTCTTTACAGATCAGCCTGTCCACAATCAGGAATTGTGCATAAAGGACCATTTTCCCGCGACCTTCGGATACTGGCCATAGGGGGCTAAGGATATGTGGGGAGCTTCAATCTACTCTTTAATTGACGTAAACGAGGCTCAATTTACAACAATAATTGCTTTACCTAAGAAAAAAGAATCTTATTAACCACAATGGGTCGATCGCATTGATGAATGAAGGGCCTTTTTCGTGGTTTCAGGTTACGACTTCTATGCAACCAAATTCCATAAAAATGAAACGCATTGATAATGGAAAAAGGTTACATTGTGGAATATGCATTTATTGAAGTTAAATGGGCTCATTACGCGATGATCTGCCCGCTATCTAGACCCATTTTGGGTATTTCCTTTTGTATCAGCCACTATTACCGTGCGGTGTCTATCCCAAAAATCTGTCGAGACTGGTGACAAAATAAATTACCCGGGGTCAGGAAAACTAGAAGAAAAGTACTTAGAAGTTTGTTAAGGGGGCCAGAGAGCTCAGAAACACTAGCGAAAACAATGGAGGACGAAATAAGCCAATGCCTGTATGAGGAAGGGGAGTGGAAATGATTATGTGAGCGTGCTCTGGAGCGGTAAGATTGCACTCTAGTGTTGGCAATCTACGTGCAGATTGACTAAATCAAGATGACCAGATTAGCCTTAGCAAGGGGAACGTGAATTAGATTAATGTACTGGTGAGGATAGGGTCTATACCATGAGTGTCATCTACCATTCCCTTTGTATCGAAATTTACATATACATGTATATACATAATTCTGGAAAGATCAGTTCAGAGAGTAGAGAATTTGCATGTGGATTCTTAAATCGTGGGTTGGAATTTCGGCTGTGCCTTTGCTTCCCTTTTATTCAAATCTCAAATTTTCAAGTTTACTGACCCCGCAGTTCTACGGCATAAAATCTTATCAATCGGTTTCCATATTAGGGTCACCTCTGATACGGGCACACCGCTAATGTCGTGCGCCGCCATAAGATCATCAATTTCTATGAACTAAACCACATTTCACTGCCTAGTTTCTGGGCACTAGTGAAACCCATAGAAGCGGCATGTCATTTTGTGATTCTTACATGTATTTGTACATGTTCGCTGTTACATTAGCTAATGCACGAAAAAAAGCTGCTATCAATATTTGTAGTCCCAAATCCCTCTTTTTGGACCAACCGTGTGCTGTGACAAGTTTTCAAAAGTGCGGCCCATGTCAGCACTAGACGGAGTTAACTGTATATCCAATTAACATATACCAAGTAGATACACACAAAGCAACTCCCGGGAAGTTAGATTACATTGATCCCTTTGTAAATGGGAGCGGATTACATGGAATATAAACCCATGCAATCCCTATGATGTACTGCGTGTTCTGTGGACAGAAGACATTCAGTGGGCACATCCAAAGGGATCAATGTATAACCAGAACGGCTAAAGCCACTTTGGGGAAACCTAGGGTAAGGGTTGTTGCAACAGAAAGGGTATAGCTAGACAAAGGTTTGTGGTGTTTTAAGCGGTAACAAGGCCATCTCTCCGCATCTGACACATATTTTGGGCTGCATGGATCTGGGGAGAGAGATCAAGGGTAACGTTTGCTTAATGTATCCCGAGTTCCTGTGCTGTCAACCCAAGTGCATGATACCTACATTCATGTACATATGCGTGTTGTACATAGTAACGTGTAGCAGCACATGAAAGGTCAGACGTAAAGTAGAACAGTGTGCTTTCATACTGCGACTATGATCGCGAATATACACTGGTCACATATTCTTCCTCGCTAGAAAAATGATCCAGTCTGTGGGGTTTTTCTCACACACAAAAATATATGTTTATGTGTACAGCATGCGATTGCCGAGACGATTACCGTCATCAAAGAGTCGGGAAGTTTAAGGTCAAGTAGATGGCTTATAAATGGCTAGCTGATAAAGAGAACGGTTTAATTGTCTGAGACAGTATATGTTAATTGTGAATGAGATTCTTTTGAGTAACAGAGCGGGACAAATCTACTCCTCCACCTTCAGGAAGTGGCTCGCCGTGCTGGCAGTTTGCACATCAGAGGGCGGCAGGGATCAGAGCACAGCGCGGGAGGCGCCGAGACCCTGAGACTAGTCCGTGTAACAACACCCTTCAATACATTCTCAGTGCACAGGTTGCGCTTCAGTCCTCATCTATTGTGAATCGTGGTTGAACGGAGAATCTGCGCCGAGAGTACCTATAATTCAGGCAGACAAAGGTGTACCTATAGAAATCTACTATCTACTATTACAGGCCGAATCAGTGAACAAGCAGGGAAACAAGTGTTTGTAAACTGATGGACAAAATGCTACAGTTTGACAGTGATACAACAGTATCAAATAATTAAAAAAAATACATCTTCGTATTTTGTCAGTTAATTGGTAATAGCTACTAAGATGCATGAGTGGAAACATAAGCTTCTAAATCTATGGAGCAGCTAGATTATATTCGAGCAAGAGTTAAATGAAAGGATAAAATCTTACTAATTACCGACAGTGAGTCCTATTCATGGGCATTAAAGCAGGCCTCTCTTTTTCCCACCGTAGTTACAGTTCCCAGGCCTCTTGCAGGGTTTACACTCTGACTCTCACTACAGCTGTGTCCGAAAAACGCTTGACACTAAATAGGTATCTAATCCCACACCGACGTGTGATTGAACTCTGGTCACGTATACAAATACAGTTCGCAGACAGCAGCAGTGACTCCCATCTCCAGCAGGTTTCTTTCTAAGTATATGTTGTATCTCAAAATATCCTTATTTTCTCTTTGTAAAGTTCATACGATTTGTAAAACAAAATCTGACCCTTATTTCCATTTGTCTAGCGGCTCTATAGCCATATAAACGTTCCACCTGTAGGGTGCCGGAATATACATTGGGGTCTGAGCTCTAGATGAGCTCCCCGTGGAGTCCGTGTCTAGCGCCGACAGTGTTGTCCTCCGAGGAGCTAAATCTCCCTTTGAAAGTACATAAAAAAAATATTTATATTGTAAGTACCTCTACTTGAGGCATGTCCCATGTAGAGTGTTAGAAAACTGATCTAGACTAATGTACCACTAAAACCTAGCTTCACGTCCAGTCTATTACATCTACTGCTTGTATCCCCAGTGAGGATTCAATAGCATTCATACGTTGTGAAAAGGACGAGAACGGTAAACCGAATAGGCTAACGAGACATACTGGTGAAATGTCATCTAAGAATATAGGTTTCTCCTTCTCAATTATAGATACCACCGGGGTCAAAAACCAATATTCGTTTCTAGTGACGTCAAGTTGTGACAGAACTTGGTCTCGTCCAACAGGCTCTTTCCAACCCTCCTGATCCACTTCCAAGGAACAGAGTTCCGGCGGGACCAAGGTAGTACTATTAGTTGGGGCAGCTAGTTGTCAAAACTATGACGTCACTCTCCACGCCATTCCCTCCCCAAAGCAATCTTTTACCGCTGTGTTAAGTGTTTAGAAAGACAGCAATATGATTCAATTTGCAGACAAACTACCTCATCAAAGTCTATTGTAACCAAAAATTGGCTGGCATCTAACTGGCTCGGCTAAGCGTTGAAGAAACCTGATATTGAAACATTAGTTGAGAATCAATGTAATATTATACAAAATTTGGAACCCATCAGCCAACGGGCTGTAAAATATGGTTCCATTCTCGACCCCTCCCCTCCCCCGTCTATATCCGCGAACTGTTTTCACACGGTAGTTCATCACGAAATTCTAATCATCGTGATTACCTACCTTTTAACGAAATTACTAAATACAAGTGCACACAACAGGATTCACTCCCTGATTGTGTCACTGACTGCGAAGACCGACGATTCTCCGTCATCGCATATAATGGTTTACGAATCTTGAAGTACAGTATGAAAGAATATTGTACATAGTTGGTTTCACAAGGAAAATAACGAGCAACAATAATGCATTTCATATCCACACTAGAGGATTTTAGACTAAACCAGCTTCTCAGTTAATAAATCCAAGATATAAAATAAATCCATAACCTATTATTTCCAGATCTTATTATACAGTATGAATACAATAATGGGGATCCATAGATAGATCCTTATCTCACTCCTGGTACAAGTTTAGCCATAGGAATAACATTAAAAAAACTCAACGACCACCCCAGTAAAGTGACAATACTAAACCATGGCCATAGCGGAGTGATGCGAGATGACATCAAATGCGATTGACCAATCAGGGCCAGGATTTCAAAGAGCAGGCAAGATATCAACATGGAGATTTAACATTGCGGAGTATTTTGAATTATTCTCATATTGCGATGCTATTCTGATGTCTGTGGAAGGAGTGAGATAAATCCAGAACCGGACTTGAATCATAAATTAAACAATACTCCACTCAGATGTGTCATCATCTTCGAGACCTACTGGAGTTTAACTGAATTCAGAGACTCCATACAAATGCTCCACTAGGGCTGAATGTAATGGATCCTAATCAGCATCAACTTTCACACAGGATTTTTCCAGAGGAAGCAATTGTTCTAGCCACATCAAAATTTGTTTTTGATCAATGATCCAATCGCCCACTCTTCTTATAAGTCAACCATGTCAGATCAAGAAGACCTGACATAACCATTCAAAATATATTAAACCAATTCATATTGACAAGGTTTACACATGTTTATAAACCTTATTAAAGTGAAAACCCCTCACATTTTCATTGAGATAAACCCACTTTACCTCATTTCAACAAAGAAATGAAAGTCAAGTTTATTCACCTGTCACGACTTATTTGGATAAACATATCATCTTAATCCACCAACACCAGAGCAGCCTGAGGATTCCCTAGGATGAAACCGCTGTTGTTGTCATACCCACCCACTAACAACACCTGACAAACCAAATTTGTTACTCACAAACTGTTTTATCAAGCATTTGACATTGAGCAAATCTCCAATGATGTAGCCGATAACAGGCATTGAACTCATTCAAGCAGTAACTGCCAACAAATTCACACTTAGAATCGTCTTAAGCATATTTATACAATTCTGGATCCAGTTTTATATAAATTCTAATATCAAAAAACCTCACAGCCATGTAGAATCGTCCAGCTCATAGAATAGTCTACAATGAATGGAAAGATAATTTGTAAATCACTCCTCATCAACAGCAGTAACTTTCTGTATCTGCATTAATTCATCAGCTCCAAACAGACTAAACATCATAAGAAGTCAGTCAGAATACATTGGTCAGTGGCTGTAATCTAGATACATCAATGAGTGTGACAACATGGACTGCAGATATTGTCTCTCTCTTGACCGGAGTGCAGAGATCACTCTGCAAAACATGATGTATGCTGCCAGAGTTCCAACTTGATCTACTGCATACCCTGCACTAGATGCTCCACACAATAAGTGGAACAAACCAAACGGAGGCTGATTGATGGACTATTTCCAACAGCATTTCTATCATATGAGATATGCACAACTCAACACTGACATGGGGTACCACTTCAAAAGAGAGGGTCAAATGGGCCTTGATGATGTACGAATTACCATACTTGACTTCATAGATCGGCCCCCATACTCAGAGGCCATTCAATTTCTGAGATTGCTTAGAACGGAATTGGATGTTCTGTTTGAGAACCCAAATCCAATATGATCTGAACTTAACTGAGGCTATTAGCCTTAGGCTCGAATGCCCGCCCTTCCCATATCCCATTGCCTCGTCTAAAAATCTTTATGTTACCGGCTTAGTGACAATCCCTTCTTATCAAGGGACAGCTCCTTTCCAGCTGACCCTGACCCTATACCCCATCCAAGACGACAGTGGCACACTGTCAACTGGATGTGTTGCTTTTTTCCTTACTGACTTTATTCAACTTTAATAAAGTTTGGAAATTCACAAATTCTGTACTTTCTCTAAATGTGACAATGCCATATGCCTTAACATAGCCAAACTTTAAGATGCCTAAAGAGTCTGATTCAGAGGAAACCTTGATTGCCCCTTGATGTGCTGGGTCAACTTTCACGCTTTCTGATCTAAATAATGATGGGAAAGTGCAGACAAAAATGTGATGACATTGTTGTGAAAGGTGGTCGGTATGCTGCATTGTTCTATATGACACTGTTTACCTGGAGAACACTTAACAACGGTTTGGATCTGACGAGTAATTGTCACTTTCAAGGTAGCATCAGTTGGGATCAGAAGTGCTATCCGTTTCGTATCTTAAATCTAGATAATAAATCCAACTTTTTTCATGATATATTAAAAACTATCATCCCATTTTTAAAGCCTATATCGCACCTATCAAGGACCCATCCGATAAATGTTATTTGTGAAGGAATTCCCACTTTCGAAAGAGTGTAAAGTTCCACAGACTGTACAAATGACAACAAGTAACATACGCACAAGATTAAATGGATACCGTCATTTCATTAGCCTAATTAAACGGCATATAGAGCAAAAAAGGAAATAGGGGTCATTGAAAAGATACACAAACTACAAGCCTGTAAGAAAGTGGGTAATAAATGACCAGTTGGAATCTAAGGTAACATAAACATAAACGTTAAGAACTGTACGACCAGCTTTGAGAGACAAAACTGATATCCTCAGTGTTGTAGAGTCCGACCGTCTGATGACATCGATTTATCATGTCATACAGGCGGGGTGGGGTTTACAATGCTTCATCTGAAGATCCTCTGACTGTGCCAGGCACAGTGACATTTGTCAGTACTCAGTCAAAGGCCGAATCAATTTGTACTGAGTTTTACGATTTTTTACTTGAGTGTTGATCTAAACAAGCTGGCGCTCCTGTCAAAACGGACAATATAAGCGACAGAAAACACGTGGGGGACCGGTGGCCGTGCACAGTGAAAACGCCGCATGCTGGCTGTGTGAGCTATGCTTGGCATGCAGGGGAGAAAACTGAGAAGCCCATCCACACACACCACAGGTACCACCCCTATGGGGGTGATGACGAGTGGCAATTTCCAGGGTACTTAGATATACTCTATAGTCTACTTCACATGCCAATCTAGTCAACTATATACCAATGTACCTGGGGTGTACCACATTGATTCCGCGGAAAATAAATTTATGCGCTCAGAGATCTCGAAAACCAACTAGTTCAGTAGTTCATGAGGTCAAAACTATAAAAAATATATAAAAAAGAGAGAACAAAGTTCATGTACAGTGGAGAGAACAGAGTGCTTAAGACTATACTCTAAAAAACACGGGTAACCCTTCATGTCCATGTTGCATTTCCTACTCCTGATGAAAATATATCACGTATTCAATCTATTTGCCTGTGCACATGCTATCTCATTTATTAATCAGCGTAAAGTGAAGTGACACAAGCCTACCTTTTTATTACGCGGATGGGCTTGTAATATCGGTGTATTCATCATACCACAGTTTCTTAGTTTCTTTTCAAAATCAAATGGTAATAGCTATCACTGACGTCTGTGTTTTAAAATATTCTCAAACAGATTTACTTTTGGAAAGAGTATTACAAAAACGAATATTTTCAATCCATTTTGATAAAAACATCTCATCTACAACAGATTCTTGCGTCACCAATACGTGCATCTTATCAAGACCTTAAAGGTGGTCGAAAACGATGACACGAGAATGTATCAATATCATGATTAGATGATATTGATCATGATATTAAGATACTTCTTCATGAGCAACGTTTTCCTAACCTTAATTTACAGTGTTCTCCAGATTTGATACATTGGCTTCTATACATTGTGGTTCCGATTCTTGTCTTCATCTTTTTTGTTCACTGAGTGAGGGGCGCCACACCTTGGTGAGTGACATAAGAGGGTTGCACTCTCAGGCCTATCTGCCTGCGTTTACTACATATAACACCGTGCCATCCACAGCTGGGCCTTCTCTGCTCCCGTTAACAACCATGAGTACAGCTGGATACCTGCCGAGCGCATTCACAGGCCCTTTTCACTGCCAAGTCAGTGGAAATGGAGTCGTGAACAACACAGCGTTCCCACCAATTCCTATCCGCGCCTAACCTATAAATTAATGAACCCCCTTCCATTCCAATTTTATCACTTGGTGTATTCAATAATATTCAAAACTGAACATTCAATGACATGTTAATGAATAATATCTAGAGGTAGTGTCTGAGTCACAATAGTATTTCCTGACCATTAACTGTCAGTGAGCCCTACCCTTCCAGGGTTTTGCATGTACATGCGGGCGCCCGGTTGATACAGGCAATTGGTATACGATACCCAAAATAGTCCAACACTAAGAACCCCAAATTTAACCTCTCAGCACCTGGTCGACATATGGTCGGAATGCCTCCCAGTCAGTAGAAATGGCACTGTCTACAACTGAGTCCCACACTCTCTACTTTTCATACATGGGCCCGGTTCCGAAGACCACTCGAGGAAAGGAATTACCTCAGTTACTCCCAATTTTCTTTTATTTTCAATGCATTGGACGTGGATGAATTTGACCACCTCGCCCGCTGACAAGCATATTAGTATTCAAAGCAGTCTTTTATCATTAGAGAAGAGTATATTTCGGGGAAGGGTGGAGAAAATTGCCAAAACTGGTTTTATTAACCAGTCCTCAACCCTCTACCTGATTTAAATCTGTTTTCATAATTCTATAAGTGAATACTTGTATGATAGCGAAGCAGATTGTTCACCGTCGACACACCTTCCATGCAACCGCAGTTCCATTCAACCAACGAAAAGTTGATGCCATTGAGACATAGGCATCTGCTACACATGTTAATAGCGTACAAACCAACAGCCTCATAGGAAAAAAGTGCCAGCCGACTTTGTGTGGCCGACATTTCCAGGCAGCCGACAAAAGCTATTTGAATAGGGTCAATGGGCGCCAGGCATTCAACTTTTCTGGGTGTATATTTTTTAAATCTACATAGTGGTATTATTTCCATTCAAAGGGATTACATATACAAACGATAGGTTTGTATTCACTTTCTATGCATCTTTAATGATTTTATCTTTTAAAAACTGCATATCCATGTAAAACAATCTGGAGCCATATTCACAAAAGGATTTGTTCGCAATAGCAATGACACTAAAGTTTGTGATTGGTTCACGCATGAATACACTGAAGTCTATAATTTTCCTCTTTCTCATGTGGATCTTCGAGGTAGCGACACCTACTTTTCGGAGAATGATCCTTGATCACCCATTCAATATTCTATGGTTTGCTTTTAATTGTTCCATACACTATGGCGACGAATACAAAGTCACCATTAGCGTTAATTATCGGATAATGGCTTAATAGATCGACTTCCCAGTTGTTTCCAGTCACGTAAAAGCGATTTTGGACTTAAACAGCTCATTCTACTGTCCAACACGGTGAATATCGCATGCCCGTCCAGGTAAATGATCACGACGGTGTTCGTTTATCAAGATTGGCCATTACACCCTACTAATGGTGGTTTGGAGCTAGAAACACCTCTGTATCTTAAATATATTACTTACATAAGTGCATAATTTTTGAGTGTTTCCTGATAAGACCTGATTAGGATCAAATGTTGAAAGGACAGAAATATTTTAAGATTTTACATACTGAACCAGCTCTTGATATAACCGTAAATTTCATCACAACTCTTAGGTAATGTGTTCATTATCTCTACTCAGAGAATCAATGTTGATAACCTATGCCAACTGCAATGTAATTATCTAACAAAAGACCACACACTCATCCCAAACTCTTATCATCAACAATCTCATATCGGGTATGCCATAATGTCATCGCATTCCAAATCAGGCATTAAAGCCTGGCAGAGATCCAATTCATAGGATTAGTAACGAATATTACACTCGAGGTGAAAGGTTATCTGATAATGTCGTCCAAGTAGTGTGGAAAGGGCTATGGCGGCCATTGGCGGGGTGCACTGCCATGTCGGTCAGGTCAAGAACAAACCTTCGTTTTGAACCATTTCAGGGTTACGTGAAGTGATAACAGAGAGCATTTTCTTTAATACCTCCTAGATTACTATCACCACGCCATTAAACTTTACTGTCAAATGACTGTTTCAGGGCATTGTAGCTTTAAGGAACGTGAGTTCCAGGTGTTGCTATCGGTTGTGAATAGTAAGCTTAATGAATGACTCCAAGGCTTCATCCCATCACAAGCTTTATTGCAGATGGTGTTAAAATGCGCTGTACTGACCAGACTGACTCAAATACGTTGAGATCAGGATTATATGTTGGCTCCTTGTTTATCATATGGGGGAGACCCTGTCGATCGTAACCAAGGGGTCGCCTCCATCAGTGCTTTACGCAGCCAGCTTGGTCTGTTAGGCCAAGGGATATAATCTGTATGTTTCACATACTGATATCTTGGATCGTAACACAGGGTTATTTAGTTGTGCCTCTAGAATTTCAACATGTTATTTCACTTAACTAATCCATTTTGACACTGTCTAGACCATATTCATATTATACCACTGGTATCATAATTATTACATTTACCAAATTTATTAAGGTCATTTCATAGCGTTATTGTTCGTCAGATATAGGTATTTGTTGCTATATTGTACGATATCGTTTGTTTCATACAGTATTATCTGTAATATCTGATGAATTTTACAAACTTTAGATCACTATGCCAATCTCTAGTTTGGCATCTAAAGCTCAATATACCTCAATGACAAAGTATGCATAAAAGCAAATGATGCAGATATTGTGATTGTGCTTCTTTTGAATACAGCAACATATCCTGTATCCAAATCTGGATAAACAAAGAACATTCAGCAAATAATACGAACAGAGATACTGACATCACAGTTCTTTCGAAAAATCTTCAGTTTAAGCAAAGAGTATAGAGAAAGAGAAGAGCAGCTAAAGGTGGCAGGACATCGGAGGGTTTCTCTAAGCCTTAACGGCTACATCCAACAACCCTACAACTAGAGAGAACTAACCCAGGGCTGCCTCGCTATATAAATTTATATAATTTTCCTTCTTTTTTTTAATACAAATAATGTAAATTTACAGGCTGAACTCACAGGCAGCGGCGAGTAAATAATGTGTTTTTCTAAAGCAGCATGATTTTCTGCTTAAGAAACAACCATCATACCTTCCATACTCATTCGTGACAAAATCACCCCCTCCATCTCCTGGACTATAGTTCCCCATTCCTTCAATAGGAGATGCCCCAACCTTGGTTTGGAGGAACTCAGCCAGACTTCAGATATTTCTGCTACTTTTATCAAAGTGGCTCAATAATTTTAATCATTTATGGCCAGAATCTTCTCAGAGACCGCCGGATTTTGCGTTTGTTGTTTGTCTAAATTAGACCATTCTGACTTGGTCAGTGTTTTTTAGCCCTGCCACTGCAGAAACCTGCACTTTAGTAGGTAAAATGTTCACGCCCTCATTTCCATTGAGGGGTGAAGTATTGTTCTATGTGGAAACATGAGCCATCCGAAATGTGCTCAAACCTTCCTCAAACCTACGTATTTGAGTCAGTCTGGTCAGTACAGCGCAGCGTAACACCATCTGCAATAAAGCTTGTAACGGGATGAAGCCTTGGAGTCATTCATTAAGCTTACCGGCTCTCAAACGTAGCATTTGCAGGTCACTCGTTATTTCCTATGTCAAGTAACTTATAAACATTCATAAATCCTTAGTTTACAAGTGTTGTTATTCCAATATGATGGTAAATTCCCAGTGATTTCATTCCAATTTGAGGCCACCTCAAATCAGTTCAGCCATTTTTAATTCAACTGTTGTTCCCCATGGGAGCATCCCTTATTTCCATTCTTCTGAGTCACTCTAAGTCCCAGTTACTCATAAGATAAGAGCTGCTCCCTCACTAGTTTCATATGGAACAGGAAGTGTGATGGGTAACACAACATCCGCCTTGCTGCTGGTACCTGAATACAATAGGTGTTTTTGGGGTCCAGAAATTGGATATTCCAAGATGGCAGCTCTTGAGAAGGAGGGAAAGATCTCCCGGAATTAACATCTTTTTTTTTTCTAATTGGTCGAAAGGGGTCACATGATATTTTGCTATAAATAGGCGTGACAGTTCAAACCGTCACCCACTTTCGCGGTTGCTGCGAAACAAGAACGGTCTCCGATCTAGCCACGTTGCCGATCGGAATTAACATCTAAATACACAATTATGCAGTGAGAAGGTAATGCGGAAATGAATCAGAATTATACTATGTTTGTATTTATCAAATACACAGTTGTTTAAACATATTGGGGGCTGCATTTTTCTGTCTGAACACCCTCTCACGCTTTTCCTGTGATGAAGGCACCAGCCCTGTTATGGACCGGGCTGGTTACACTGGCTAACACTTTAGTAGTGTCTGCCAGCTTTGATATGTACGGTACGATAACAGTTAGTCAACTCTGGTGCTAAATTTTTCCAAACTTTCGCAGCTGTCCAAACTTTTGGCCTAGGTTGTCACAAGGCGCTTCTACCTGTCTTTTTCATGTTACTGCCGACAAAAGCTAATCAATGAACTTTTGAAACCAGTCGACACGAGACGAAACTATGCAAATTAGCTTGCGCCGGCTCACAGAAATTCAACGCCTGCTGGGTGACTAGCCCTGTGGAGCAGAGGGTTTTGTGAAAATTTCAGCCGGCTGGCACTAGGCAGGGGCCGGTCAGCGCTCCACAGGCCGTGGCCAGGCCATGATTCCAGGACGCGGTGATTGGCAGGGGCCGGCAGAGGCATTGGCCTGGGTGTTCCACCGGGCAGGTCGTCACCTTACTGCAACCCATTTACTGGGACCGCACAGGTATTTCGCCTGATTGGTGTAATATGCCCTTACATAGGTGCATCTAACTAAATGCCATATTCTCCATTTGGTAACCATATACCTGATTTTAAATTCACATAATCACTTTATGGATCAATAGAGAGTTGTTTGAAACATTAGATAAAATCTGAACATACCTGTTCTGTCCTCTCATCCGTCGTTTTCTTGAGCGCTAGAATAAACTGGGCTTCCATGAATGTCGCCATGGCAGAATCAATAAATCCAAAACAAAATACGTAAATCCAATGTTTTCTTTGGAGATTAGTTTATGTTGTTATCCTTTAGTGTTGAGTTCTTTCATCACTAGTTGTGTATAACTTGTAACTTCTTGTGATAGTGAGATCTGAAAATGTGAATCCAAGGAAAATAAATTGATGAAATAATAGACTCATATTCAAACAGAAAGAGTATTGAATTTTTTTATAAATCATAATGACTTTATACACCACATTCTCCACATACATATATCCTACTCGTATTGATACAATCGTATTTGATGTGCACCAATCTCATATTGCTATACTAGGCTCAAATTTGATTCATAATAACATAAATACTCAATCAACCCTAAAGTTGTACATCTTTATACAGGTCAACAGTACGTCTATTCTCGTTTTAGTACCTAGACTATGGATTTCTACGTATAGAGTAGAATCCCGCCTAACGGGTACTCCGCGTTAACGGACACCTTTGCTCGGAACGGATCCCTCTATTAGATGTTTATTTTAACCCCATGTAAGCGGAACCTTGTGTAAGCGGAAACTTTGGCCCGGCTATGGTGTACGCTTACGTGGAGTTCTACTGTACTTACCGGTAAATGAATTTGATATTTATGTAATCTCACTTTCAATTTGATGTAACTATACCACCTTCCCCAATATTGACGATAATGACAAAATACTAAATAAGGCCTTTGTCAATACACAAAGTGCATGAATATTTATGTCACACTCCAACAGCTTTTGAAATGATTTTGAAGACTATTAGTATTACTTTCTAAAACCTCTAATCGAGTTACATGTTAGTGACTAATGAATGTCCCATTGAACTCAACTACTTGAGTCAATTGTGGAGGGTCGCACAACAAGAACTTAATGTTCAGACAGACTGGACAAGATAAAACTGACCAATGCAGTGGTAGATAATTATATAGCACGTCCTGACCATGCTGTACAAGTCACAGAACGAGATGCTAATTTACGGTGTGTACGGACTGAGGCGTTTACGCAGAGTTCCGTACAAACGGTAAATTATCGAGTTCTGTGGCTTGTACAAGCATGGTTGGACGTTATATATTTACTATATACCCGGAATTTTAAAAAAAAATTCATTTTGCTTAACAACCAATATCTTAATAAACGTGTATGGCAAGGTGGTCCATATTTTAGTGTACGGACCAGTGGTCCATACAGTATTTTTACGTTATATGGCAAAACGGTGCGTATTTACAGTATTTATCCTACCCCTTATATAAATCTCCATAGACTTAACATGGTGTAACTGTGGCATAAAATATTTTTATCTCACCCCGGTATTTTTCTCCATAGGCTTAACGTTAGGAACTCGTACTCCACGGCCGTGAAAGTATCGTACCTAATACTCAATGGCTAATTTTGGCGAGTTATTCCAGCATTATCTCACCCCAGATATTTTTTCTCCGTAGACTTAACATTGGAAACTCGTATCTAACACCCATTAGATATTTAGGAAATATATCTAATGGGGGATGATGTCACAAATGTTAGCCCATTAGTCAATATTTAGGGTGAGATAAATTCAGAAACCCATTCAAGTTTAGGGTCAGAGCTCGATCCCATCTCATTTGAATCACATAGCAATTCACGCGGCTTCGCCTTGTGAATTACTACGTGATTCAAACTCGATGGGATACGAGCTCAGACCCTAAACTTTCATGGGTTTCCTCTATAATACATGGTGTTATACGGGGTGAGATAAAACCAGAAACCCACTCGATGAGAATAACTTGGTCTGTACTCCACCTCGTTTGACTGCTATGTAATTCACTCAGCTTCGCTTCGTGGAGTATGGACCAAGTTATTCTCATCTCGTGGGTTTCCTTCTAAATATGCCACTGGTGACATATGACATTAAAAACATGTAACAGGGTAGGATAAAATCTAAACATCACTCAATTTCATATAATTGTTTATATGCCATTCATTGTCTTCCGCTACAGATATCACTCAGCTCTGCTTCGTGATATCATGCCGCGAAGACAACTCATGCCATATAAACATTCATACGAAATTTCGTGATGTTTGATGATAATACGGGCATGGGTATATACCGTATTAACGAATAACGCCATTAACGGCCACACGTTTCTGTAGATGACGGGTGATATTTGGGGAACAGCCAGTTTCTAGGTCTAGTTTCTGCATGATTTAGTCATGGCTTTAATATGACCTCAAATAACTTTTAGTGTATAGGGTCTATAGACTAGATCTATACACTATAAATGTAAAAGCAACAGGCGTGATACTACTATTGCTATGAATATTTACTGTGTAGTGATGCCGATGTGGCCAAGGGAAACCGGCCAAGCCAAGGTACACATGTATGTTTATATCTTATATATAAGGCTTCGAATTTATCAATTAAGACTTAACTGAGCTACTCAACCATACGTGTCTTTTCTTCTGTAGAGTGAGTCATATAATACAAGTTACAACCCAAAATACAGCTGAATAGTAAGTGGCCTGTCCCGGGACCGGGAGCGAGACCTCGATAGTGCCATTTCTAAACTGGCCCGCCGTGTAGTTACTGTAAGTGTAAAACATAACTGGACTGACAGGATGGCGGACAGCAACTTTGGTTTCTTAGTTTAATCTCAAAACAGTCCGAAATAAGTATCAAAAGAATGTAAACAGCCTACCTGGAGGTACATGTTTGCATGTAATATCCATTGTCTTGGAAGTTAACGACAGAAATACACTTTAAAATCACATCAAACTTTCAGTAGTTCGGATCCTCCACCATCTCCAACCTCTTGCTCTGATGTTTACTATCAAAACGAGGCTAGGGCTCTCCAAACATTTTTTTAGCTTTAGAAAATGCTTGGAGAGTGAATACTGCCAGTGATCACACTGCACCGCTAGAGCAACCTACGGGAAACGGCGCAGTGTAACCAGTGATGTTCTTCTCGCGCTTCATACTATTGACCCTCTTCACACTGGCGCCATCTTGTAATGGCCGCCTATGTACGCCAATCGAAAATGAGACGAGCCCTCTCCACTCAGTCCTGAGCAATGATAAAAATACTACTGTTTCTCTAATTTGAAAGATGGAAATCGATCTCAGGTCATAACTAATCGGCCGATTTGTATGAATAATACATTGTTAGAAAGCTGAGACTTGGGCCTATCTGTTGGGATATACATGATATACCTGTGTTTTGGATAAAATTCCCTGTCATAGAATGAAAATCAGAATTGTTTAAATGAAAAACAATAAAACATGTTGCTTTCCTGTTTTCACAGCGATTTAATGAAAAATCTATCGCGATGACATATAGAAATAAACATCCGACCCTTTTAGGCATCTCAATATGATTAAAATGATACCTATATTACCAGGTTGTGATGGATATTTCCTCAGGTAATAGAGCATTATATGACAGATAACAAGGAGTCAACAAGAGCACTAAAAATTAGATTTTCTGATGCCATTGCATTTCTGATGCTGGCTTTGACACAAAGTTGTCAAAAATTGCAATATTTTGCAAGTGCAATATTCATTTCCATATATATTTCATTATTTAATTTTTTCTTCTGTAACAGGTTTACTATATCAGACTTAAAACACTATCATATATCAGAAAATCCTGTTTTTAGTGCTCTTTTTTCATTCGTCTTAATAGTCCATTATCTCAGGAAATATCTATCGCAACCTAGTAATATTAGTATCATTTTAATCATCTGGAAATGCCTAAAAGGATAGAATGTTTTTTTCTATAGGTCACCGCGATAGATTTTTCATTAAATCACAGTGAAAACAGGAAGGTAACATGTTTTTTTAACCTAAATAATCCGGATGCTCACTCTATTACTGGTAATCTTAGCCACAACATAGGTATTTGATATTATACCAACAAATAAGCCCAAGCTTAAGCTTTTTAACAATGTTTTATTTATAAAAATCGGCCTGTTATTCATAACACAACAACAAATTACATCTTTAGTTACCTCTGGGCCTATGGTACTGGCTTCACTTTTGCAGTGCTCGCCTCGCTCTGGGGTGCGGAAATTTCACTGGTCCGTGGCTAGAACATACCAGGTTCATAGAGACCAGCGGAACCCATTATCACGGCGACTGCCGCACCACGCTTATGTGAAAGTGGTGAATGAAGAGACGTCACGAGTTTTTATCCTACCCCTAATAAAAAACTCCATAAGCTTAACATTGGGTGAAAAATATCGCTCTAGTGGGATACACTTGACAAATGACGTCATTTGTTAATATAGAAGTAATTTAGACGGGTGGGGTAGGATAAATTCTAAACCAAACTCAAGTTAGTCGTGTTATTGTTCATCGCACTCCGGCAAGATCGCATATTACTGCTCTCGGCTCCGCCTCGTGCAATAATACACGATCTTGCCATCGTGCAATAAACAACAACACGACTAACTCTTGTTTGGTTTCTCCATAGAGTCTGAGTTTATTTATGCCACACATTTTGTTGGCTCCATAATATCACGAGTCGAAGACAAGAGACATTACGGAGCCAACAAAATGAGTGACATAAATAAACTCAAACTCAAACGAGTGGCATTTAGATTTTATCTTACCCCATTTCCATATTTTTTCAGTATCAGAAAGTAGTGACATAAACAACACTTTATGTCACACCCGTGACATAAACAAATCCCATGTTAAGCCTATGGCGTTTTTTTATTAGGGGTAGGATAAAAGGTGGTCAGACACTCTGTTAGGTGGTGTATGAATTTGAACGCTCGCACCCAAAATCCTAGACTTGCTGAAGTCTTTGATTGTGACTATTCAGTTTATGATCAGATAAAATCAGAATAAAGTAATTATATAGAACGTCCTGACCATGCTGTAGGCTTACAAGCTACAAAAGTCGATGATGATATCACGGTTCATACGGAACGAGGCGTTTACGCCGAGTTCCGTACAAACCATGGATTATTATCGAGTTTTGTGGCTTTTAGTTGTACAAGCATGGTAGGTCGTGCTATATTTACTATATCTAAAGAACGATCTGACCATGCTTTATTATCCATCGTATACAAAGCCCCCATTGAAAATGTATGGGGACTCAGGAAACCATGACCCATTATATAAAACCTGTCAGACACCATAACTGTGGTATACGGATTCAAACCTGTGGTATACGGCCTCAAAACCATGGTATACTGGAAAAATAGTCCCTTTGTGCTATATAGCCTGGAAGCCTGGCCTAGTTAGACTATAGGCCAGGTAACAGGTTCCAGTTTCGTGGTGCATTATTGGTAACGCCTCCTGGTTCCCTGGTCATCCGCTAGAGGGCTCGGCGGAATTAGGTGTATGACAAGCGGATACCAGCCAAACCATTAGGCTGGTTCCCGGGGTATCCACTAGTCACAGGCGGGCACCAGCCAAAGTTGAAGGCCATGCCTGTGGAACCCGTTACCTGCCCCTTATTCATATGGGCAGGGAACCAGTCTATGTGCTATAGAGCAAAGAAATAGTCCCTATTGTTGTACCTTTTAATATGGCAATAACTGGGTTTAATTTATTGGAGAATATGGATAATAAATACAACAAACGATGGTTTTGTGGACAGACGGCTCTGTAAACCACTCGAGGTTGACGTCGTAATACACTCGCTGGCGCTCGTGTATTACTACGCGTCAACCTCTCGTGGTTTACGGCCGCCTGTCCACAAAACCATCGATTATTGACTATGTACATGCTACAAAACGAAATGGGGAATTGTTGCTTTTTACTGAACAAAGCCCCAGGCCGAGTTCTGTAAAAACATCAATTCCCATAGAGTTTTGTAGCATGTACTTAAAAATTCATTATATACTACCCAAAATCATGGACAGTGTATCTCTACGGACTGGAAGCAGGCCGTAGATAGAAGTGTGCGGGCGGCGCCGATGTACAACACGTGCCGCACCACGCCGACAGCGACCACGGCGACGTGTAGTGGCCAAAACGGGAAAGATTATAAATAAGACTGGGCCATTTCTCAGATTTTCACCTGACGGGATACTTTTGATGGGTTTTTTATGTCAGGCAACAGTCTCAACACTGTCGTTCTGTAGTGACAAAAAAAATCCCCATTTTTCTTACCTCCTTTGAATAAAGATAGAGGCACAATTCAAAGTGTCACAGAAAGCCCTGTAACAACTATTTTGTAATGGCTAGGTATATAAAACTGGGATATTTCTAAGATTTTCATCTGACAGGATAATTTTTATGTTTTTTTCATGTCGGCCAACAGTCTCAACACTGTCGTTCTATAGTGACAAAAAGTTTCCCATTTTTCTTACATACTTAGAACAAAGAAAGTATCCCCAAAAGACCTGTAAAAACAATATTGTAAGGGCTAGGTTTTATCACACTGAGACATTTCTAAGGTTTTCATCTGATGGAATACTTTTGATGCTTTTTTATGTCGGGCGACAGGGGAAACATCAAAAGTATCCCCTGAGCTGAAAATTTTAAAACCGTATCCCCCTTATGAAACCTAGCCCTCACAAAAAAAATTTAAATGCCTTTCTGGGTTACTTTGAATTTCGAATCTATCTTTAATCTGAGTATCCGAAAAAGAAACGGGAAACTTTTTGTCACTACAGAATGAGTGTCTAAGAGTGTTGCCTGACATAAAACAACATCAAAAGTATCCCCTGAGATGAAAATTTTAAAACCGTCCCAGCCTTATGAAACCTACCCCTTACACAGTAACTATTACAGGACATTCTGGGACACTTTCAATTTAGATTCTATCTTTTTTCTTAGTATCTAAGAAAAATGGGAATTTTTTGGTCATTTCAGAATGACAGTGTTGAGACTGTTGCCCGACATAAAAAAAACAGCAAAAGTATCCTGTCAGATGAAAATCTTAGAAATGTCCCAGCCTAATGAGACCTAGCCCTTACAAAAAAAGTTTTTACAGGCCTTTTGGGGATACTTTGAATTGTGCCTCTATCTTTTTTCTAAATATCTGAGAAAAATGGGAATCTTTTTGTCATAATGACAATGTTGAGACTGTTGCCCAACATAAACTAGGAGCAAATAGAATGTTCATCATTGATGAATGAGCGTGCAATTTTAAATGTATAACAACTAAAAGGTTTGGGTTATATTCAGTCTATGGGTCGTTTTCTGTAACCCAGTTGCACCCAGTCAACTTGCTATTTCTGCAACTGCCTGAGTCTACGATCCAAACATATCAAGTGCCAATGGATCTTGAGGTATTTTGGTCTTGGGTGATTGGTCATAGTCAGCTGGGCACACCTCTAAGACCCTGAGACACTGGCACTCTGCTCTGTTCTCACTATCACAGTGAACAGCATGCAGATAGTGAAGGGATAGTTTTCTGGAAGCACACTGAAAGTTCAATGTGACCACTCTAACCTCTAGATGATGTATTTAGCATGTGCAAGCACGCTCTAAAAACATCAAAATTATCCCATCAGATGAAAATCTTAAAAATGTCTCAACCTCATGAAACCTAGCCCTTACAGAATAGTTTTTACAGGCCTTTTTTGGTCACTTTGAATTGGGCTTTTATATTTATTCTAAGTATCTGAGAAAAATGGGAAACTTTTTGTAAATACAAAATGACAGTGTCTGAGAGTGTTGCCCAACATATAAAAAAAGGATCCCCTGAAATGAAAATCTTCAAAATGTCTCAGCCTTATGAGATCAAGCCCTTACAAAATATATTTTACAGGCCTTTCTGGAACACTTTAAATTGTGCCTCTATATCTATTCCAAGTATTTAAGAAAAATGGAAAACTTTTGTCACTACATACTCACTTCAGAGTATGAAAATCATAAAAAGTAGCCCTGATTTGAAAAACTTGTAAACATCCAAACAATATAATCTATACATCAGTCTTAACATATTTCAATAATCTTTTTAAAATACTTAAAATGAGGATAGAACTATGATTTTAAATTGTTAAATAAATATTTGTAATGAATGTAATAGATTGGGTATGTGTTTCTGCACCCCCATCTAGTGGCAATTTGTTGAACTATGAGCAAAACGGTTGCGCCGCTTGTGGCGTGTGTATGTATTAAAGTGCGGCAGTCATCGGCTCACGGCAGTAGCCGCTTCCAGTCCATAGAGTTGTATGTCCATGCCAAAATTAATCAAATCTTACCATATATTGGTATAGAGGACATGTCTATGTGAAAGCTCACACACTGCTGAGGTTTCAACGTGTTCAGTATAACAGTGTACCGCACAGGGTTCAGTATACAATTTATACTGCACAGGGAGCAGCAGTACGTAATTAACAAATATACTGCATGAGTATATAATAAATTACATTATGTAACCTTCATATCCCGGTGTGGAAGAGTATGGTAGGTCCATGGAGGGGTACACTACTGGTGACTCAATATATTACTCATTACATTTGGCAGACTCCACTACCTTCCTCTTGGCCAAGAATACCCTACATGTGATCGATCCGTTAATAATTCTATATTGCAGGGATTGAAGTTTTGTTTCCCTGGTTAGTTTAAATGCTAGGGTGTTGATGGTTTGCCAGATATCTGAGTCACTTTTGAAATTATTGAAGGTACAGACATATTTTGTACGTTCCTTAAGCGGGAATTCCCATAGACAGCAAGGAAGCAGTGAAGTGGTTGTCACCTTATAACAGGGATGCAAGTTCGCCGACAATTGACGGAAATCAGAAATTTCTGCATCTTGAAATATGATCATTCTTTAGGACGTGGCTAAGGTGTCACTTGTTCGAGCAAAAAAAACCAAAAAAAAAAACAACAAATTAACCCAAATTAACAAAGTATGAAAATCATAAAATAAAACTAAATTCCGCAGTCAGTACTTTGGCGGCAGTTAAACGCGCCAAGGGCCGTTGACACTGCCGTCAGAGTTCCGTCAAGTGCCGAAAGTTTGTTTGACGGCATGGGGGGGGGGGGGGGGGGGGCGTCCCCCCCCCCCCCCCCCCGAATACGCCCCATTTTTTTGTGTGTTTTTGTTTCCGACTTTTTCATCAGTCCCGACTTTCATCCCTGTTATAAGGAGCTTAGATCCATCACCAGACCAAACACATCCCTAGTTAAATAGCAAAAGTTATTCAAGCAAAAGGGTGGATTTCTCGGGACAATATTGGGAATAGCCATCCCAGCGTAGACATCCATCATAGGAAACTTTATAAGACATCGAAAATGAAACATTCCAAAGGTGGACAGTGTAGAAAGCTTTTCCTCGTTCCACCAGAAATGGTCAAGGATGATTCCACCGATCCAGCCAAAACTTACTAGTGAAGGAAAACCTTTCAAATACAGCACCACTTATAAATTAAGACAGTTGCATCTATTCAGAAAAACTTTACGTCTTAAACAATCCATCCATAATAAGTACCAAATGAGTGAGAAAGGTCAACAACCTCATGACACGTTCCATGAAAGCATGTCCCAAACCACACCACATATAGACAGAAGAATTCCCCATTCATATAAGTGTAAGGTGGTATTAGGCTACATACACAAGATATAAGACTTCTCCGGACCAGTGGAGGTACGTTAAATCTGAGGAAAATCCCGCTGATCATGCATCTAGAGGTTTGAGTGCCACAGACTTGGAAAAGTCTAACTGGTTCTGTGGTCCGAACTTTCTATGGGAAAGAGAAATGCAAAACAATGAAATTGTAAATGAGCTCATACAGGATGACCCTGAAGTCAAGACTGTCCGGGTAAATGCTACCCATGCAGAGAAAGAAGGTCTTCTGTTAGATCGCCTGGAGCATTTCTCAGACTGGAGTAGAGCGACAAGAGCTGTTGCCGTTATTCAACGGGCAATCACTCGGAAGAAAACCAAGTCAAAGGTCAGCAAAAACTTGACCTCCCTAGATGAGAGAAACCATGCAGAAATTGCCATCATTCAGGCATTGCAACATAAGACTTTTCAGAAGGAGGGAGAATCCCTTAAGAATGCATCCGATGAAAGGAAGGGAACTACTGAAGCTAGTCCTCTTTACAAGCTAGATCCCTTTCTAGACGAGAAAGGTATTCTGAGGGTACGCGGTAGATTGACACAATCATCTCTACTCTATGGTGTTAAACACCCAATTATTCTGCCCCAGAAGAGTCACATTACAATGCTTATCATCAAACACTTTCATGAAAGAGTAAAACATCAAGGAAAGGGTATGACACCGCCCTGAGCCGTCCACATTGAAATGTTGGATGATATGACAACTGACGCCTTTATCAATACTTTACGCTGGTTCATTGCACTGCGGGGAGCAGTCAGGCAGCTGCGATGCGATCAAGGCAGTAATTTTGTTGGTGCTCAGCACGAGCTGAAGCGAGCCATGGAAGAAATCAAAGATGAAAAGATACGCATATATCTTGCAGAGCGAGGCTGTGATTTTGTCATGAATGTTCCACATGCTAGTCACATGGGAGGAGTGTGGGAAAGGCAGATTCGGACCACTCGAAGCGTTCTGAATACTATACTACACCAGTCTGGTGGAAGACTGGATATGAACCTTTTTCTATGAAGGGATGGCCATTGTGAATGGCAGACTTTTGACAGTTGATAATCTTGGGGCCCCTCACAATCCAGAACCACTCACTCCGAACCATCTGCTTATGATGAAATCACGCATCATTCTTCCTCCACCAGGAGAATTCGTCAAAGAAGGCGTTTATGCCAGAAAGCGAGTTCAGTATCTCGCAAATGAGTTTTGGTCGAGATGGAGAAAGGAGTATCTAGCAAATCTCCAATCCAGAAGAGAGTGGAATGTTCCACGGAGAAACTTGAGAGTGGATGATATTGTCCTCATTAAAGACGATGAACTGCCACGATGTCAGTGGAAGCTGGCACAAGTGGTTGAAGTCTTCCCAGATAAAGACCAACTTGTGCGCAAGGTGAAACTTCGAGTTGGAGATCCCGCCTTAAACAGGTTTGGTAGGCGTGTTGCTAAGGTCTCCTATCTTGAAAGGCCAGTTCAAAAGTTGATTTTGCTACTAGAGAGTTATTAGCTCTTATTTGTGGTTTCAGGAATGTTCAAGTATAACCATTTTGAGTGCTATGAAGTTGTAAAATTACATAGTAATTTTAGTGGGGAGTGTACTGAATAATTAAAAGCAGATCGTGCAGCTGAGCGATAAAAGGGGATTTGAGCAAATCTCTCACAATAAAGTGAAAAAGGTTGTTTGTCAACTCACAAAAAAACATCAGAATATATTCCTCAGTGCCTCTTGAGTGTAATCCTGTGTTGGTTTGATGTAATTCCATGTAATTTGCTCAGATTGGACTTGTTTTTGGTTCCCCTGCTTTGATCTGTTAGCTCTGAGGAGCCATGTTGACATTCTGATCTATCTAGTGTGAGAGTTATTTTTGATATATTTAGATTGCATATTTTTTATGTACTTCTATCTGAATATTCATATTTTTGTGAGTCATGATCTATGTTTTGTCTATGTTTGGTGATTGTAACAAAAAAGTGGAATCACATCCCATCATGTTAGGGTATCCAAATCCAATCTGTGGAAAGCTGTGAGAAATCAAAGTTCTCCTCTTTTGTAACTACCAAGGTCTTTAAGGTGCTACAGAGGTATGTATTATAAAAATGATGTATCCCAGAATTTATGTAATGAAGATATTTTTGATAATTATGTGTTTATGCTACCCCTAATAAAAAACGCCATAGGCTTAACATGGGATTTGTTTATGTCACGGGTAGTGACATAAAGTGTTGTTTATGCCACTACTTTCTGATACTGAAAAAATATGGAAACGGGGTAGGATAAAATCTAGACGCCACTCGTTTGAGTTTGAGGTTATTTATGCCATGCATTTTGTTGGCTCCGTAATGTCACTCGTCTTCGACTCATGGAGCCAACAAAATTCGGGCATAAATAAACTCGGACTGAAACTCGTGACGTCTCTTTATATTATGGCCCATATTAGCTGACTTTGGTTTGAACATGTGACTACTTGAAACATGCTTGCTCCATGATGTGAGCCTAAAAGTATATTGAGTCAAGACATGAGTGAATATTATCCTATATGGAGTAGATTATGAGCCCAAATGAGGCTATTTTATATTATCTAAGGCCTAAAGCCATGTTCAAGTATGTAAGAGGGTGTACAAGCAAGTAAAGTCTGTGTCTGAATATTATGTCACCCTACTGAGTTAAGAAGTCTGTGCAGCTTTACCATATTCTACCATATGAGTATTATTAGTGACAAATCCAAGAGTAGAGTATATTCAAAGCAGACTTGTTGTATTACGATAAGAGTTTCAACAAGATAGTGTAGTCAACTGGTTATTGTCAAGGTACCACCTGTTTTGTATTTTTCCAGTTCTCTACGATGGTTTATACGATGGTTTTCGATGGTTGACACATGAACAAGAATTCACTTTGGTGGTTTACGACGAATATTTCTATGAACATGTCACACAAGAAATAAATCATCCGTTATATTATGAGAGCTTCCGTTTTAATCATTGGCCGAGGTACATAGCTGTTGGTGCTAATTGGCTACTGCTGTTTGTGAGAGGGTCTACCCTCTCGTTCTGATCATAATAACAATTTTAAAACTTGTTGTATCAGATATAATAACATATTTATGTAAAGAAAAACATGCTCCAGGCATTTCCATATGAATGTATTGACCATGTATCGATTTTCATAAGTCTCTGGTGGTTAACTCCTTTCCAAGAAGCATTATTACCTACTATATCTATAAAACTATGATTCTGACAGGATCTGCTTGGAGTTGGTCCCGCACATAGGGACGAAGTGAACCAGGGACCCGTTTCAATAGTCTGTAGGATGTCCGTTATTGGGTTTAGTGACACAATAACGGTACTTCGCGTTGCAGTAGTTAAGGGACAACCGTTTGTGGGACATAGGGTAACAGACAGGCGGAAATAGTGGCTTGTCCCATTTCAGAAGTGGGTGTCCAGTCACTAAAAGGGTCACTGTAGTGTCTTAAATAGCGAGAGGGTATACCCTCTCGTTTTTGATGTCACAAACACATAACTTTACTTACCATAAGAATAAAGATATGAAACTTTAACCCCAGTTAGGTCCATGCAATCCAGAGATATTTACATTTGAATTTTGTCATAGAAAAAGCTGCTCTGGTGTCCAGTGTAGAATTACCCAAGCGCAGTCGCTAATTTATGCGGTGACCTTCACCTTGACACCACTTGTTCCCGGTTGGACATGAGTATGTGAGATGGGGGTACCCCACATGTTTTGTCGCAAACTAGGGACACATCCACAATAGTGACAAGACACCTCCCCTACAGTGACGTGCCTTATAAAAGTCACTATTGCTGTCACTATTGCTGTCACTAGTCATGTCACTAAGTGGCTTAGTGACACATTCTAGTGAATCGGGGACCCGTTTCAATAGGCTGTAGGACGTCCGTCAACGGGGGTAGTGACACGATAGCGACAGGTTGCGTTGCAGTAGTTTAGGGACAACCGATTCTGCGACACCGGGTAGCAGACAAGCGCAAATAGTGGCTTGTACCATTTCAGAAGTGGCTGTCCGGTCACTAAAAGGGTCACTATAGTGTCTATAATAGCGAGAGGGTATACCCTCTCGTTTTTGAAGTCACAAACACATAACTTTACTTACCATAGGAATAAAGCTATGAAACTTTAAACCCAGTTAGGGACACATACAACTTATAAACATGCAAAATATGAAGAATATCGGTCCATGCGATTCAGAGATATTCACATTTGAATTTTATCATAGAAAATGCTGCTCTGGTGTCCAGTGTAGAATTACCCAAGCGCAGTCGATAATTTATCCAGTGACCTTTACCTTGACACCACTTGTTCCCGATAGCAGTAACACCATCCATTGTAAGGCCCAGGCAGCAATGTCACTATGTCACCAATAGTGAACGGACACACCACCCCAATAGTGACATGCCTTTTGCAACGAGAATTAAATTTTGTCACTATTCCTGTCACTATTTGAGTCACTATACATGTCACTAAGTGGCTTAGTGACCCATTCTATTGAAACGGGCCCCTGGTCCCAGGGACCCATTTCAATAGTCTGTAGGACGTCCGTTATTTGGTTTAGTGACACAATAGCGGTACTTCGCGTTGCAGTAGTTAAGGGACAACCGTTTGTGGGACATTGGGTAGCAGACAAGCGCAAATAGTGGATTGTACCATTTCAGAAGTGGGTGTCCAGTCACTAAAAGGGTCACTATAGTGTCTATAATAGCGAGAGGGTATTGATGTCACAAACGTGTAACTTCTCTTCCCGTACGAATTAAGCTGTGAAACTTTATCCCCAGTTAGGGACACATACAACTTATAAACATGCCAAATATGAAGGAGATTGGCTCATGCAATCCAACAATATTCACATTTGAATTTTGTCAGAGAAAATGCTGCTCTGGTGTCCAGTGTAAAATTATTCAAGCGCAGTCGATAATTTATCCAGTGACCTTCACCTTGACACCACTTGTTCCCGATAGCAGTAACACCATCCATTGTAAGGCCCAGGCAGCAATGTCACTATGTCACCAATAGTGAATGGACACACCACCCCAATAGCGACATGCCCTTTGCAATGAGAATTAAATTTTGTCACTATTCCTGTCACTATTTGAGTCACTATACATGTCAGTAAGTGGCTTAGTGACCCATTCTATTGAAACGGGCCCAAGACCTAGTAGGCACCACGAGAGTGAGATTCTCATGTAGTGAAAAACTCAAACCTGTTCTTCTTTTTCGTAGGACTGTACTCAGACAAATTTCTTCTCTTATGATTCATTTCATGCCATGCCAAAATCAAAATTTAGTATTGTAGTTTTCTGATCTCCTTTTCTCGTGAGAAACCAATGAGATCTCAACTTTCGCTGGTAGCCCTTTCAAAACTCTGCTGATGACCCTCCTCCCCCCCCCCCCCCCCTACCATCACCCTAAGTATTTGGCCTCTTTCAGTTATCTGGCTTTGTGGAGCAGTCAGCAGAGTGATCGCTTGGGGTGTCGGTAGTAGGGAGTCCAAACCCCGCTATTGGCAGTCAGATATTTCATTTTTCAATTTGTTTCCCCCTAACTTTCAATTTCCCCCCTAGGACTATGAGACACACAGGGCAACGACTAATTCGCTAGTTACCTACTATATCTAAAACGGTAGAATTCCGTCGAATCCGCTTGAAGTTGCTCCCCTACATAGAGACATAGTGAACCAGACCTAGGGGTGGAGAGTGAAGAGCTATACCCAGACAACCTTCTTCTCTTATGATTCATTTTGAGCCATTCCGAAATCAAAGTTTAATATTGTAGTTTTCTCATCTACTTTTCTCGTGAGAAACCAATGAGGATCGCAAGATTTCGCTTAGTCTCTTTCACGACCACTCGAGGCGCACAGGGCACGCTGATGCCGTGTACACGCCGTCTGGTGAATGGTGGCCGCACTACAGGCTAGATTTCGCTGGTACCCCTTTCGAAACTCCACTGATTCCCCCACCCACCAATAGGCTAAGTATTTGACTCCATTATAGCATCTATCTTTGTGGAGCAGTCAGCAGAGTCTTCGGCTATGAATGCGGACGTCGGGAGTTCGAACCTCGCTATCGGCAGTCTGTTATTTCACTTTTCTGTATTTTTTCGGACTCGACGAAGTCGCTAGTTACCTACTATATTTAAAATGGTAGAATTCCGTCGAATCCGCTTGGAGAATCTCCCGCACATAGGGACAGAGTGAACCCGATCTAGGGTGGGAGACTGAAGGGCCAAATTGCGCTGGTAGTCGGTAAAATCGGTGTCACGTGAAATGATGCTTGGGAACTATTTTGGTAGTTTCCGGTATTAATAGTAGGCGGCGCCACTAAGCCCTCACCCTATTTCAAGTACGACGCGACGAAGTCGCTAGTTCTATAGGGAGCCAAAGTGAACCCGCTCCAACCACAGATAGCCAGTCGCAAAATAGTATTTCCGGATATAGGCGCACAATACTTAGACTATGTAGGTCCGAGATTATATGTCTCATTCTCCAATCATTTAGATCCAAATTTTTAATAAACTTAACAACTGTCATCGTAGTTTCGAAACAAGAGTTATTCAGAGACGATAGTAGTAAACCTCACTTCGAAAGTAACAAAAGAGACCAAAAACGAAAGTCTAGCCTCAAACCCCCATAGCTTTAGCACTAAGCCTCGTTCTTACTGGCCACCGGAAACGTTGTTTTGTAGGTGGGTATCTGTGGTTTCAGCGGGTTCACTTTGGCTCCCTATCTAAACTCAGAATTGGATGCACTGCATCACTCAGCCCAATTTCACACGGAACATACTGCAGCGCTCGACCTAAGGCTATCCCTTCCATGTCTTACAAGCGAGGGCTACAGTGTCGGCACCATAACGCTGTCAAAAATGCACGTGGGGGAAGTCAAATAAACAGTTAGATATTGGGAATAACACGAGGAATAATTTGGAATTCTCAAATTATTCATTTGTTATTGATTTATGAATTTTTCCGTTCGGTATGATGGCATAGCCAAGGGAATGGTCCCCTCAACAGCGAGAGTACTCATGAAACGTGATTTTCAGTTTGACACTGTTGGTGCCACTGTTGTCGTCTTACCTCTCGTTACTATCTACTTCGTCAAGTCCGAGTAAAATTATAGAAAATGAAATATCGGACTGCCGAAAGCGGGACTCGAACACCCGATATCCGCATCCCCAGCCGGAGGCTCTGCTGACTGCTCCACAAAGATGGGTGCTACCACACTGTGGCCAACTACTGCTATTGGTGGGTGGGGGAATCAGCGGAGTTTAGAAAGGGTTACTAGCGTGACACAGGTATTTTGCCGGCAACCAGCGTAGTGGTCTCATTGCTTTCTCTCAAGATTAGCAGATCAGAAAAACTACATTACTAAACTTTGATTTCGGCATGGCTCTAAATAAATCATAAGAGAAAAGGTATTTCTGCCAATAGATCTACAAAAAAGAAGAACAGATTCTAGTTTTTCCATCCACGAGATTCTCACTCTCGTGGCTCTTCAATCTCCACGCCTAGGTCTGGTTCACTATGTCTCTATGTGCGGGAGCCACTTCAAGCGGATTCGACGGAATTCTACCGTTTTAAATATAGTAGGTAATAAGCCATGGACTAGTGAAACAGCACCCTGGTGTTAACGATAAGAGGCAGAATCTTCACTGACATCAACGGACAGCTATATATTTATTGAGATTCCTAGAAATGCTGGCATCGAGATACGGTACCTGGATGAGCGTTATGGGGAAATGATTCAACATAAACTATATGCATATTTTCATATATTTCTTTTTATCTAATCTAAGAGGTATCTGAAGGATTAATGTTCAGCACATTCCAAAACTCGATATGAATAAATAACAAATTAGGTCTGTAGCCTTTGCTTTAGTTTATTGGCATCAGTGGGGTAACATATCATCATGAAACCATTATGTTTTTGACTGATGGTTCAGAACAATTTAGATTTTAGACACTGGCATTTTCTTTACAATGCTCCCATCTAGAGTGAAGTGGCTCTAGAGTTTTCTTTCCTACAAGGCGTCACTTCTCTCCGTCTAAAACAAGTTAGACATACACATCAGAGGATATAGACGAGGCGATATCCCTGGATGAAAAGATGTTTTATTTTTGTAGAAAATAAACTATAGTAATACTTCCGTAAACGTCAGCCTGTTATAAACAAGCATAAGACTACATTTCTATATCAGGTATTTTATAAAACGCAATATCTTAAAACTCGAATTATGCCTTTTATTTTAATTTGTAAACTATCACAGTCAGATTTCGACAGATATACACAGACTTTGCAATATCAGGACTTTGGAGAATTCTTTAACAAGCTTCCTCATGAAAATATGATAAAGAATTCAAAATAAGAATTTCTATACTGAAGCAATGGTCTAATCAAATATATGTACCAAGCATTTGCAAAACATTTTGCGGGGAACTTAAGTTATGTATATTCGCAATATATAGGCATTGAGAAAAACAAAGAAAATGACGCGCATCTGCAAAACCAAGACGTCGCTCTAAAAATGTTGGCTCATCACAATATCACAGTATAAGTTCAGTAGTCAAGGTTTTTTTTATGTTCTTGCTAACTAAGCTATTTTTCTATTTATCATGTGACCTCGGGGAATCAGCCTTCACAAATAAGCTTTTTCTTGTCATTTTTCTTACCGGTACATTACAATACATAACATTTCCATAAATGAATATGACTTTAATTCTTGAATTTCTAGTGAAAAGTGTCTTGTATCATAATAAATTGTATATATTACAGTTCAGAATAATACTCTTTAACAGTCCTTTAAGGTTTCCTCCACTCAAACTTGGCCATCTCGTAGATCATATCACAGAAGGCGATGTAGTTGACGTCGTCCTTGCCGCCAACCTTGACGTCAAATTTCTTCCACAGACACACCCACTCCAACTCTGTGGGCACCAGGCTGGCCAGCTCCAGTTCACAAAGCACGCGGCGGAACTGAGAGCGTGAAACTGTGCCGTTGTGCACGCGGTCATAATCCTCGAACAGAGGGTACAGCTGCATACGGGTTTTCCGCACCTAGATTTAGTAACAATGATTGCATAACAATTTACATTTCACGAAAGTGTATGGGTTAGGTATAACAGGTACATTGCATTCACGTTTTTTTTTCTCACAATTTGTTGTTGTTGAATTATATATTATAAATACCAGTAATCTTTGTAATATCTATATGCAGTGAACATTTGCACCAACGTGTTAAAAAAAGAATTGCGATAAGGTTATTTTCATGATCACTCATTAAAAATGGAAGGAATTTACAATCAAATAGTGGTAGGCTACCTAAGCGGTCAATGAAAGACTCCTGCATTACTTGTTTAATGTTGGGCCACTTCTTTCAAGACTATTGTCTACAAAGATCAGGAAAAAGTTAAGTCAATACACGGAGTTAATTCTAACGAAATCACATTTTGGGCTGTCCATAAATGACGTCATAGGGCTATCCATAAAGTATGTATGCAGAATTTCTGAAATTTTGGAACCCCGTCCCCTCCCAATCTTGTACGTAATACAACCAAGAAGGACCATGCGCAAAATTTCCAAAATTCTCCCCCCCCCCCCCCTCTCAGTGCGTACATACTTGTCATATACCCCTATCGTTGTTGGCCATGGAGAATGGATCCCCCCTCCCCACTGTTGCATGACGACATTAATGATCGGCCCGCTATCAACCGGTCAGTGATACATGTACAAAAGTCTATGGAAATAGACTTTAGAACTCTAACTCACCTTCTGCGCTAAACGCTCCATAGACTTGGCCAAGATGCTCTCCATATCGGCGGAGAGGATGTTCTGCTCCCACTCCACGGGGGGCTGGAACTGCTCCACGTCCAGCAGTGGCGCCTTCTCCAGATTCTTCTTCGTGAAGATCGACTCTACGTCGTCTGAGAAGAGGACGTAGTCAACAAAGTCGGGGAATCCTGGCTGTTGGTAGCTGTGTAAGAGAAAAATAGTTTACATCATATCCATCTTTGCATCATGAAACATCCACAATTAATATCAAAGCATTCCTGAACATACCCTTCAATTGAATTAATGGTATTAAATTAGTCTTATTCTTGAAAGAAATATATATACACCGTTACTGCCCTCCCTCTGGGGTGGCGTGGTAAGGTGATACTTCTTCGTCACTCACACATTAAATTAGTCTTATATCACATATCTTTACATACCTGAGGAATGCCTCGAGATATTTTCAATTTTCCATCTAAACTGCCCTCTGGGATTCTCTGTTTCAAACTCTTTTTTGTTCAAGTCGAAATACCTCGAAGCACTTAATGTACTCCTGAATGTTTTAATGTTTTAGATAATCATAAAGACTTTTCATATGTAGTATCGAATATCTGCCATACCGGTATGTCAGGGGAAAACAAAGAGGCACGTCCAGTTCAGAGCCATTGGATTTGTCTTTCAGTATTTACTTTGGTAATTTAATGATATTTTCCTGATTATTGTCGGAAAGATAAGTCACGCACAGAAATTTCGTTATAGAACTATATATATTGATCGTAATGACTTACTGATCTTCCAGGATAGCCAGTTCAAGTTCCGTCAGCTCAAAGCGGCACAAGTCCAGTGCCCGGCGGAAGTTACTCTTTGATATTCTACCAGATCGGAGTTTGTCATAGTCCCGCATCCACTCGTGAACACGCATACGTTCCTTGAAGACCTGGATGTATTGATAATTACCTCAACATTAATTGCCATCATAAAAGGTGTGGAATAAGATGGATCTGAATAAAAGACACCATCAGATTCGAATTCGTGGGTCGATATGTGTAATGACTACATACCTGGTTTACTATATTATCTCACCCCTGGTATTTTTGTCCCATAGGATTAACATTGGGAATTCGTCCTCCATGCCACTACGAGTATTGTAGTCTGTTCTCCATTGTCTATATCCTGTGTGTTGTCCGTTCTTTTAGTGTGTACAGGGGTGAGATAATTACAGAAAGCAACTCGTTTTGGTCAAAGTCACTGTTCACCAACTCGTTTGAATGCTACCTGATATTCAGTCGTGATGCCTTGTTCATATCACTCTGCATCAAACTCATGGAGAACGACGACTTTGACCAAACTTGTTGGTTTCTACATCATGAATTGGAATCATGAAATCATATTCCTCACTTCCTTCATCTAACTGAAGAATCTTAATGTATTTCCCCTCATTCTAACTCTAATCGTGCTCTACCAGTCAGTGGATCAAGTCTCCCCTAAAATACTGTAATAGAAGACACGTAAGAGGGGATACAACTGCACAAGCGTTGATCCTCCCCAGGAACTTCGGGGGGGGAGAACGGGGCTCAACTAATACCTTATATTAGTTGAGCATTATGCTCATTGTATCATATCTTTTTCTGTGATTTTATCATACTGAACCTGGCGAACTGTATAAGGAAATCTGATGCTGTGACATTGTGAGCCAACACAATAGGCAATCTGAGGCGACAAAGGACAAGCAGTCGAGCAAGAGAGATAAAATAATATGAAGAGACGTCACGAGTATGTCACACATTTTGTTGGCTCCATAATTTCACGAGTCGAAGACGAGTGACATTACGGAGCCAACAAAATGAGTGACATAAATAAGCTCAAACTCAAACGAGTGGCGTCTAGATTTTATCCTACCCCGTTTCCATATTTTTTCAATATCAGAAAGTAGTGGCATAAACAACACTTTATGTCACGCCTGTAAAATAAACAAATCCCATGTTAAGCCTATGGCGTTTTTTTATTAGGGGTAGGATAATATATACATCCTATGGTCGTCAGTGGAATAGCCGCTTAAGGCTTACTCACCAAGGTAAATACAAGTTTTAAAAAATCAAACATGACTAGCAGTATATAATTATAGATTAAATAATGTTCTTCTTATGTACCTTTGTCTTAACCTTGATGAGTACGGTTTCCAGGTCTGTGTTGCCAGAGGACGGAACAGGTTTGGCCGCATTGGTCTGGCGGAGTTCCTTCAGGCGCTGCTCATACATCATCTTGGGTTGCTCAGCGGGCTGGAGTTCTGATAGGAAAGCCAGGTAGTTGAAGCCTGTGTCGTTGCAGAACTTTGCTTCCAGGGCCAACATTTCTGCCTCGGTGACAGGCAGCTCCAGCATCGTCATGCACTGCCGGAATTGTGGGCATGTCACGTGACCGTTATTATGTCTGAAGTCATAGAGATGGGAGAAGGCCATGTAAAGCAGTGGAAAAGAAAAGTCAATAGATTTATGCATTGCACCTTGCAAAGACAGCTTAAATTGTACAGGAACTAGATCCAAGTAACATTTAATAGGAGTATACAAATTAATTTAAATATTATTATAATGATAGATATAGGAAACTTTATTTAAACTGAAACTTTCTTTCAAAAAGACCACCTGTTTAAGATAATGGACACCACCTTTACTATGCCTAATCTATTCTAGCAGAATCTGCAATATTTCATGGCATGTTTTGATGAACGCCAAAAAAAGGGAGCAGAGAAAAGCCTACTTGTCAAAGTCCTGGAACGTAGGTTTGGGCAATACGCGGCGCTGATTAGCTCGTTGTCGTAGTCGCTCCATAATCTGACCAACCATATCTTGGTGGTCACCTACAGCTGAGGACCAATCCATCGTTCCAGACTTGGGCACAAGGAAGATTTCTTGAGCTGGGACTTTATGAGTGGGGTTCTTCTCTAGATTGCTTTGAGTAAACACTGAAAATAAATATATTGAGTGCTTAACACCAACCACAAAGAATGAATAACATTTCTCAGTATATAGGGAACGGTTCCCTATATTAGATGTTTATTTTAACCCCGTGTAAGATTTCGCTTAGAACGGAGGTTGTCCGCTTACGCGGGGTTTCAATGTGTAAGCAAGGCACTTTTAGATTTAGTATTTCTTAATTTTCAGAACCAAAATCTTTTCAAATCTTGTGTTTGAAAGTGGGTGCTTGGTATCCTAAAAAGTGCAGTCGTGCATCGGACTTCATACGCCTCGTCACCGATAGTAGAGCACTTTTTGAATTAGATAAGAATACTTTCTATAAAAAGTATGTTTCTGATACACAAATGAAAATTCTCAAGGATTATCTGGGGATTGATCTATTATAGAACTGAAGTGCCAGTGGAATAGCATACTCACCACTCTCTACATCATTCATGAAGTCCGTCCACAGGATCTTATCAGCCTTATTGGGATTTTGGTAACGTTGACAGAGAACCTCAAACTGTGGTTCGCTCAACCTGTGATGTCCTAGAGCGCTGAGGCCAAGGTCACTAAGCCCTCGGCGGAACTGGCTCTTGGTGATGGAGCCGCTGCGTAGAGGATCGAAGTCTTGGAAGTATTCACAGATACGACGTCTGTTTGTTAGAGCATGGTGACGGATTCTGGCCATGAGATCGTCAAAACTGACAGACCTCAAATCCACAGGTTCTGGGGCTTCTGTGCAGTCAGATCCTTTGGCGATACTTTCTCCCTCGCTGTCCTGTGTGTAGTTTACAAATTCTGGAAAGGAAAAGAAAGGCAACAATTAACCATCTTTTAAAGAAATATCATTATGAAATAATATGATATCAAGAGACGTCACGAGTTTGAGTACGAGTTTATTCACATCACACATTTTGCTGGTTCCATAATCATACAAGTCGAAGACGAGTGAGATTATGGAGCCAACAAAATGTGTGACATAATTGAACTCAAACTGAAACGAGTGGCGGCTAGATTTTATCCTACCCCGTTTTCATGATTTTTGAATATTAGAAAGTAGTGACATAAACAACACTTTATGTCACACCCGTGAATAAACAAATCATATGTTAAGCCTATGGCGTTTTTATCAGGGGTAGGATAAAATGAAAATCCAACTGGATTGAGAGATATTGGTTGACACAATCATCTGTTTGACATAAATGATCCTTTCTCATACTGTATAGAAAACCAAGTCCCTTTTTCAATAAAACAATAACAAATGCCTAGCCAGCTATGGTAACGCCATGTATATTGGTATTGATGAAATATAATACAAACCTTTGTCAACACACTGAACAAAAGCTGGGTAGTTGACATCTCCTGTTGTGGTATCGGCAAACTTGATACACAATAGCTTGAGGTCCTCTGGGGCCACATTCAGACTAAGGAAGTGAAGTATGCGGCCAAACTGAGTAGGGGTGATCACACGGCTGTACCCTTTACTCTGTTAAAGAAAAAAACATTTTACTATGTGCGGTTTTTTTTTTTAATAATCCGACTTGGAAAAGAAAAATCATCCATACTTTTATTCATAAAACCAACAAGTTCTATTTAAGTTGTTTATTCTCTTAAAAATGTTCATAAAACTCTTAGTGACATTTAAATGACTCTAAATCTTGAATTTCGGCAACCTCAGTGGCGTCACCTAGTGAGAAATGAATAGACCAGCGAGCGCACTCGACGGTCTGCTCCCGCTGCTCAGTCGTTTCTGTTCTTTTATGCCCCTCGCACCGGAGTGAATGGTTAAAATCACCTATAATACTCTTATGATAAGTATCAAGACATTTGCAAGACTAAATACCTATATTCACAGCCGAGGGGAAAAGGCTGAAATCCTGAAATAACGTGAGAACTGGCATTCCTGAGAACAGACATAATTTATCATACAAGACGCTGGTGATAATGCCATTGAACTACATGTTTGTGTTAGGAACTGAAGAAGATCAGACGTGTAATTCTTACTCTGTCGTAGTCCTTGAAGTACTGATACATCATGAGTCGCCGTTTGCAGACTTGATCTGATAACTGTAACAGGACCTCCTGTATACGTGCCTCTTCTGCAGCACTCATGCTTGGCAGGTTCTTAAAGTTTGAATGGGTAAACCTTTATGGAACTTGAAAAGTACAGTAGCTAAAGACTGAAAACACTAAGAAATTTACAATAAATTTCCTGGGATCGGAGGTGAAAGACTTATGGCTGGGTTTCCCCTCTGAGACAGATCAACATTTGGCACTTCTAAAAGTCACAGAGGTCACTTTTTTATATTCACCCTCAGGCACAGACGTGCAATATCGCATTCACTATATTCCAATTCATCACTATATCAATTCAGTATTTAGATAGAAGACTTAAGATAATCAATATTTTCTTCTGATAATATAGCTTCCGCTTAGCAGAAGACCTAGCCATGATGTTAGAAATAAATAAACAGAAACTAAAAGAGAAGGAAGTTATGGATTACAACCAATACAACGTATAGTTATGGTTCCTGGATGTGAATATCGAAAAGCCCACTACATATGGTACTGAATTATTATCTCACCCCGGTATTTCCCCCCATAGGCTTAACGTTAGGAACTCCTACTCCATGGCCGTGAAGGTATTGTACCCAATATTCAATGACTAATTTGGGGAGTTATTTCATCAATAAATGATGTTATGCAGGGTGAGATTAAGTCAGGAACCCATTCGATGAAAATAACTTGGTCCACACTCCACCTCGTTTGACCGCTATGTAATTCACTCAGTTTCACTTCATGAATTACTTCGCAGTCAAACTCAGTGAAGTACGGACCAAGTTATTCTCATCTCGTAAGTTTCCTTCTAAATATCTAACATTCTGGGAAGATTCTTTAGACAGGCGAGTATTTTAAGCACTTACCCTGCCGAGCGCACCCTCTGGTGGGCGGACGACGCTCTGAACAGGCTTCTTCTCCAGATCAGGAATGTTGAATGCTTATAAGGAAAATATTTAATGCATAGCATAACAAATGACATATACAGGACAGTTATTGGTAAAATACTAAACAAAATTTCTGGTATCAGTTCCTTAAAATTATCAATTGGTACTTTAGATGTGATAATTCATTAGTGGAATGGAGCTTATGGAAAAACACAAAAATACCTCAACTAACATTTTGCTGAGTCAGAAATATTCTTTCATCACAAAATCAACATTTCTAAAGTGAGGATACTTCAGAGACCTTTGTGAATTAATGATATTGATGAAATGTGCTGAGGAATGAATCGGGTTACCCATATAGTAGAGGGCCATTGTTTGGTAATACTTTTTTTTATAATTTTATTGAATCCTATACTGAGATATATATAAATATTCATATAATTCCCCCCCATTTAATCAGTCCGCCTTTCCCTGTCCTTTTCCCTAGCAATCATGAAATCAGTAAAAGACCATAAGATATTGACAAGTGGTACTTTTACCTCTTCTTCGCTAGCTACACGTATTTGAAAATATCTTTTTTGATGATTTCTTTAATGAAACATATGTATAGAAGTTTTAACGTACCATTTTCCATCATATCGCAAAACTCCTTGTACTGAACACGGCCTTCTTCAGTGCGATAAAACTCCACAATCTTCTGTATTTCGTGTCTGTTAAGTTGTGCCTCTTTGCCAATAGCCAGTGACAGTCCGCAGACAAACTGGTTTTCAGTAATGATCCCTGAGCGAAGTTTGTCGTAATCCTTAAAGAATTCGATGGTGCGTATTCTATTCTTGTAGACAGCAACACGAATGCGATCGAAGATTCCTTGCACTGTACTGTCTATACCAGGCTAAATGGAGAAAGATGGAGAAGATGTAGCTATTCATAGTGACGTGATTTCTCTCAAAGAAAAAATTGACCTTCAATACTGTGAGGTGTAACGTCCAGATACCGAGCCAGCTTTATATATAAATAGGATCATGTGCAATCCAGAAATTATTGTGAAAAAAAATATGCATCACATTGAGATCAGATCATGGTCTCCGTAATTAACGGCCAGTTGTAGGTCTATTACAACTATTGATAATTAAAAAGACAACTCTACATGTCTTATACCTAGATGAAAGTTACCAGAGGTGGCTAATCAAGAGACTTACGGGTAGTGTGGAGAAGTCTGACACACTTGGTGTACCCCCTGGAGCGAGTGGCAGACCGCCCTGCTCACCGATATTCTGCAGGTCGTGGTGGAGGTTCAGGTAGTTGAGAAGCCTGGGACGATCTGGATCGCTGTATTTCTGCACTAACAGGCTCACCTGCTCCTCTGTCACCTCAGGTGGACGAGGGAAACTACGGTAGAACTGAAATAGCAATTGAAGAATATGTAACTAATTGTTGCATCTACTTGTAGTGTGTTTGTTTGGTTAAAATTTTTCACGTCGAAATGAAAATTTGTTTTTTCATTTCTTGAGCTCGACAGCAACGCACAGTTTCAAATAAAAAATTACTCCCCTGTTTTGTAACTTTGTTACGGGAGTTTTTTTTAAATATATGACACTCTAACAACCATCCAAAAGTCGAAATGACCTGTATTTGATTGTCCCTGCCTCTGCTTTGTAACTATGTTACGTTGGTTTTTTATATAGGTGTTACGTTATATACTGCACCCTATTGAGGTGACCCGGTATTTGAATGTTTCTATTGATCTCTATGAAGATACTCTGATTTTGGTGACCAAGATTGGACCACCTGGTTCGTTGACCCTAACTTTGATTATGGTGATCCTGTTGTGACACCCTATTATGGTGACCTAAAATTAAGTATAAATACATGTGTTCCTTGCAAATCATTCATTCCTGTCCTGATGAAGACCGGCAATGGTCGAAACGTTGACAAAATGGAATAAAAAGTGTTAATTGTATACACACTGAGTGGACAGTCATTTATTTACGGAGAGCACGAGTTGGATAGGACTTCTCTCTCTAATCGTTCTATTAGAGTATTGATAAACATGATCATTCTATTCTTCTAGGGCTGTGCATTACCGATAACACATGGTCGGATCATATATCATGAGCAACTCTCTTATAATATGGGTTAATGCCCATCTGATTTCTTTAATGTTTATGAACCATTGATGAAATACTGTTCCACATTTATTGTGTTCATCTCAATGTATATTTATCAAATACTTGGAGAATATGCATAATTCAACTCACTAAAGCTTCAAACCTTACACTAATTTTCTCTTACCTGACTCTGTTCAATAACTCCAATGTGATGTCTATCAAAGTCTTCGCAGCATGTTCTTAGGTTTATACCACGATACTTGTAATGACGCTGTAACTGCATGAGCAGATCTTTGATTTTAGCCTCTGCTGATTGGTCCAACGGATTGAGCGAACGTGTTGTCCCCAAGCTGGAAATCATTTTTCATAGAAGAGAAATCATTTATATTTATGATACTTTTGTTTATTATTCGTGTGATATTATTTACATCTAAGAATCAATCATGTATATTTATTTTGTACCAAATTTTTTAGTAGTTTGAGGGAAGTAATTTAGGATCAATTACCCCCGATAGTGACCGACGGTTTTTCATAACTAACCAATTCCTACAACAATGTATTAAACATACTGAGACTGAAACTTTCCTTGCCTAACATTTTCAGCCTGTTTGTATTAAGTAGCTGCCTGTGCTCTGATACTCTTGTATTTTCAAATTGTATCTTATTCATAGTTGGAAAAAACATTTCCAACGTTAATCGGGAACGGTGAACGAACGAAAAGGTTACATACATGTTTCTTATTTATCAGGTCTTTTTGAGGTTATTGGAAGCCTACACTAATTGTCTTTCACAAAATTGAAACACAATAAGTAATGGCAACTGACTTACAATTCCATTGGCTGAATATTCTGCTTCGCTGGATTGAGGTTGAGGTCATTGGGATTAAACGGCTGGTTGATGATGTCACAGAACACGCGGTAGTTCATCCGGCCATCTCCTTTAGTGTCATATTTCTGACGCATTGTTTGTATCTGATCATTATTTAGCTTGACGCCCATGTTTTCCCACAGTACACGGAAAAATTGGGTTTCTGTAACATAATACAAGGTCACATCACAAAGGAGACAATAGTAAAATTCTGGATAACGTTATAGATCATATTGCCAAATATTTGGTGATTTTGTAAAAGTGGGACCGTGGCGTATTAATGTAACTCTCAAAATCATTTTCAGGTGGTGAATGGATAAGGAATAGATTTTACATCGTAATTGCAATGAATTGTCCTATGTGATAATAAACATAATGATAACAATTATGGTTATGGTAATGATAACAACAATAATAATGATTTATGATAATCTGAATGAATTATACATTTCAATTGCAATGAATTATTTCATTTAAAATCATTATAATGTTAATGATGGTGATGATAATAACAAAATATAAATAACAATCTAACTTTACTATATCAATAATCACCTGTAACAAACCCTGACCGAAGTCGATCATAGTCAAGAAAGAATTCTGATGGTCTAATCCTTTTAGTCAGTGCTTTTGTCCGAATATCAGACTCAAGGCCGCTTGCAACTAAAGCCGCCATCGTTGCCAGTCTTCACACCTGGGACTGCTGAAAAAAAACCGTATATATCTATCAATTACTCAGTAATGTGTAGTTTATATATACTTTATAAATGAAAGGTTTATGCATGTTGTTTTTCGTCTCTCGATAAGCCAAACTAACGAGGAGGTGGGACATTTTCCATAGTCTTTTCCTACAATCTATAAAGTAAAAGTATTACCACAGACTTAGATATAGGTCCGTAGCATTACACTGGAGCTGTTAATGTCTCCTGATGATACACCACATTTTTTCAATCACCAAGTCTATGGGATTTCGTTGCACCAACCAAACGGCCAAGGAATGATATTTTAGTATTGTAGTTGGTTGCTGAAAGTGTAGAACCACTCTCCGCTTTCGGCAGTCTACCAAGGGCCCGAGACTATAGTCGCTACCCCGTACATACCGTGCCAGTATGGGTGGGTTCAGATTGACCCACTGGAAAGGGCAGGGAGATGCGGGATCTACAACCTACCGCTACCTATGGACACAAAACCAGACTCTGGACTATTTCAGTATACCTTTCTTTATTTCTGTATATTTTCAGTCGGTTGGTGCTATGGGGCACCAACTAGTGTGGGAAGAGATTCTGGTCTCTTCAACGTTGAAAGGTTTCGATGCAACCTTACCAACTCGTGAGGCTCCAGGCATTCACTCTACAGAGAGGCACCGCGAGAAGTCCTGTCAACCCGCTGCGGACTCAGTCTTTTATACTGACTGAGTTACGTAATGGGGGCGACCCCGTAGTATTTGCATACACGGGTCCGCCGGCCTTACCGCACAGCAGGGACCGGTACTTGCGCCATCTAGCGTAAAGTGAAACAACGCTACTCCACTACCCTGACCCCTACTGCATGAATCCTCGTTTACACTGACTCACATAGCTATAACATGGTCCTTTCTGTATCAATTTAGGGTGTATTCTACCACTGGCAGCCCGGCCCGGCTGGCGAAGAGGCGTTTTCGATTCATCCTAACACTGTGCCTAAGTCATAAGTGTTTAGAGCTGATTTGTTTGTTTAACCCAAAGTAAAAACTAATGTGGAGATCATTTACTGGCAATCTAGACATAACGCTAATCTGACTGATACTTGTGCCAGTTCCAGTGACAATTTTATAGTTATTTCTAGATAAACCTCTAGGGTGCACAAGAGCGTTATGGCATAGACAATATGGCACACTCACCTAAATGATATGGCACACTCGCTTAGACGATTTGGCATACTTTTTATTTCTATATTCTGGTGAATATTTATTCTATTTTTTATTAGGAGAATTGAATTCTTCATTAAATATTCTTTATCTCAGTTTTTATCTCGAGTTTCTAGGTGCAATATTAGCCTAGATATTGATAAAAACAATTTACATTTACTTGATTGCCTTGGGCAAATTGTCATTTAGGCCAGTTGTCCCAGCCCCAATAATTAACTCGTTTGGACGTGCCATAATCGTCACTCGGCTTCGCCTCGATGACGATTCCGGTACATCCAAACTCGTGGAGTATTGTCTATTTTATGATTCAAGTGCGGTTCTGGATTTATCTCACCCCTTTCTATGATATTAGATAGCATCAGAGTATCAGAATAGTTCGAATAGAGTAATTCACTCAGCTTCGCTTCGTGGATTACTCTGCAGTCAAACTCGATGGAGAACGGACCAAGCTCTTTTCATCTCGTGGGTTTCCTTCTAATTAGGCTTAACATTGGGAGCTCGTTCTCCATGCCCCTACGAGTATTGCGGTCCGTTCTCCATGGTCTATATCCTGTGTGTCATCCATTCTTTTAATGTGTATATGAGTGAGAATCGTTTTGGTCAAAGAAGTCATTCTACAACTCGTTTGAGTGCTACATGATATTCACTCCGCATCAAACTCGTGGAGAACGACGACTTTGACCAAAACTTGTTGGTTTCTTCTTTATGTCTTACAACGATCGAAACTCCTTGACCATCATGTGATTTAGTCGTGGCGACCCAAAACAAAAGCTACGTTCCCGTATTACATGTGTATATTGTCGGCCCAGTCTGACTACATCAGTACATGTGAATGATTGTGATTATGAATCAATATAAATTATAATTATGAATATCAGAGTGAGAGTGCCTAGACTACAGGCTGAACTATTATGATATTTACTGGATATGTGCAGTAACATAAAAGAAATATTATATCTGTCCATCATCAACATGAATATATATGTTCCAGCTATTAAATCCGGTAGGCTATAGCAAAATGAGTATGTTGTATGATCTGTTGATCACTGACAACTACAGTCTATAGACTATACCGTATACGTCTGTTGTGTTGACCAACTGCAAGTGCAACTACAGAGAATGGATGTAGGCCTATATATTGTGTTACTTTTCGGTGGCATATATTAGACTTGGGCTCCTGATATAATGACAGTTGGCCTGGCATTTTAATATAGTAGACACGAATAGAACAAATCATTGCAACTTACGTGTTGTTCTGTTGTTTACCGGGTTTTCCTCAGCCTCAAGTTGTGGAGGGCAGACTCAATCTACCACGGTTGTTTATGGTAGCGTAGCAACAGCGCATGCGTTAACGGCCTTTGATCAAGTGCATATGATATCCACGAGAGGGCGTTTCTGACGGTCAACTTAGCCTGTAGTGCGGCCACCATTCACCAGACGGCGTGTACACCTCGTCAGCGTGCCCTGTGCGCCTCGAGCGGTCCTGAAAGAGACTAACGGTCAACTTAGACTGGTCCCGCTACACCGGCCACCAGAGCAGACGCTTGCTACGCACGTTAGTCGCAGCTGAGAGCAGACTAGTCCTCTGAAGGATGGTCCACGGGGTCTGTCGGGCAGGTGTCTCCAGGCTTGACAGCCACGACAGGGGCCGACACCATAGGGCCGACACCGGTCTCTCCCCCCCCCCCCCCACACTTTCTGCTAGCAGGTGTACCATTCTCGGTTGCCGAGCCCTCGGCAAAGGATTTAGGGCTCTAAAGGTCCGGGGCCAGGCTCCTCCGCCGCCGGCGGGCCCTGGCCGATCACCGGTGGTTCCTTGATCACATGAGTCCCGGACTCGGGAAGGGCGGGGCACAACCAGACCAGATTCAACGGCTACCACCTCCGGGGGGTTCGGTGCAGGTGGAGGGCTGGGGGCAGGGCCAGCGTCTTCCGGGTCTGGGTCCGGCCCTAATCCAATGGCCGCCACCTCCACAGACTCCAGAGAAGGGGAGCGGACCTCCCCCTCGGTCGGCAACTCCAATCCGGTGACCTCCGGCTTATATGGTTCCGCCAGCGGTGGGCGAATAGGCCCCTCGGTGTCACACCGGGGTACCTGGGTATCCTTCCGGGGGGAATCAACGATCAATTATCAACTCCTCCTGGTCCTCCTCCGCTTTCTCTGTGGCCACCTCCTCACAGGGGGTTGTTGCGGTACCTCATGGCTGGAACAGCGAAGGGGACCGCGTCCACACCGACCTCTGGTCTCTGGAGCAAGCAGGAGATGCCGGTGAGTCCCTGCCCGTCGGCATCCCCTTGGTGGCCACCCTCGTAGCTGGGCCCCAGATGGAAACTAGCACACTCAGGGCTGCGGCCTCGTTGTACTGTGGGGGATGGGGCTCCATGAGGGGTCCTCCAGCTGCCTGGCTGGCTAGCACGGCTGTGGCGGATGTCAGGAAAGTCGTCAGGTCAATCTATATTTCCTCCCCGGCAGCCGCCTCCCTCCTCAGGGGAGGCACCCCCATCTTCCCCAGGACGCTCTCCACCACTGACAACGACACCGGAGTCAGGGCTGGCGAGGGTGTTGGGGTGGGTTCCGCCAACGTTGTGTCCAGGCCCCAGCTGATTGTAGTTCTCCTCCTCTTTGCCTTGGGGCTTCTCTCCTCCACAGGCATTCCTACCACCCTCACACTGAGTGGTTCATCAGCCTCGGACTCCTGGTCAGTCAGGCCCTCGCCGGCCTCTCCTATGCTGATTCCCGGGTTGGACAGACCTGGCGTAATCACCGGGCTCGGCAGCTGTAAGTCCGGCGTAGCCCCACTGGGGGTACTATCGGGTCGACGACGGAAGATGAGGCCACCGCATCTGTCCGCGCTGTACCCGCGCCCTCTTTCCGAGCAGATCTCTCCTCCACTGCCTTGTCTCCTTTATGCCTTTCGCCTTGGCACCCTTGGTTTTCTTGGGCTGAGATGACTCTTCCCGCTCTCCCAGTGGCTTAGGCCCTCCTTCGGGAAAGTATAGAGGAATGGCCGGCGGGATTTCGCTAGGGTAGATGGCCCAGTGATGGGTGTGACGCCGTAGATGATGCAAGAAGTCATTCTTTCTAGACGCCTTGAATAGGTGCCCGCAGTCAGGGCAATGCCACCCCAAGGACCACACGGAATGGCGATTCGCCTTATGGCGCTTCAGGCCATCGGCGCGCATGAACACCGTATCACACACTGAGCAAACGTGTTGTTTTCCCATCTTCACAAATGGCCGCCTCCTTTGTTGTGATCTGCGGGATGCATGCACAGCCTCGTGAGATTACGCCTGCTCTGTGACAACCCGTCTCACCACACTGCGCAGCTGAACTACTGGACTATCATCCGCTGCGGAGCTCGCTTCGTCAGTTGCTCTGAACCGGCTTTCGAGGTGAAGGGCCTTTTTCTTCGTCCCCCTCTTCCTCTCCACCCGCTTCCAATTATTAACCCGGCGGGTCTCTGCCTCTGCCTCCCGGCCTTTCACCACTGGGGCCGGCCCTTCTACGCTTCGGACTTGATCACTGGCGCCTTGACTGGCGGAGGACGTTGCTGCAGCAGACATTTCTGTGTGAGCTGCTTCTCTGGTCCGACCCGCCAGGGGACAGGACGAGGGGGCAGCCCTCATCAAGGAGTTGAAATGGACAACTATTTTCTTCCAGCCCATCGTGATTTCATACACCGGGCCCCCCACCACCCCGGTGACCCTCCAGGGGCCCGACCACGATGACTGGAGCTTAGGGGACTTGCTCACCTTTCTATCAGGCCGATAGTAGTAAACAGTTACCCTACTCCCAGTTGGTCATTACTGGCCCGCAGGTCATGGTTCCATTGCTGTCGGGGCATGGAGACCCCCAGGGCATGGCGGGCAGCCTGGTAGGCCCGGCATACTTGGAGCCCCGCAGACCCCATTCCGCCCCCTCCGGGTAGAGTAGGGACAGCGGCAAACTGGTCTCCTGGCCTAGCATTAACATGTTGGGACTCTCTCCGGTGGACACGTGAACAGAGGACCAGTATACCGACATCACAAAGGGCAATTGTAGGTCCCAGTTCCCCTGGTCGGCTGCCACCACAGTGGCTAACAGCCCCTCCATCATCCGATTGAGCCTCTCCACCATCCCGTCACTCTGGGGCCGGAAGGCACACGTCTGTTCCCAAGAGCGACACCACCTCCCTAAAGAGGTCAGACTGAAAGTTGCAGCCCTGGTCCGTGTGCACCACCACCGGCGGGGCCAGCCGGCACACAAATCCCTCCATGTAGGCCCGGGCTACGGTGGCTGCCTCCCGGTTGGGGATGGGGAGGCCCTCCATCCACTTCGTGTAGTAGTCCGCCACCACGAGTATGTAGCCATGGTCCTCGGCAGAAAGATGTTACGGCCTGGCGGAAGCCTGGCCAGTAAAACCTTTCCTGACACTGACGGGTCAACCGTGCCCTCCCGAAGTGGCCCACCGGAGTTGAGTATGCGCACCGGAAAGCGGCGGGCCTGGCTGGCCAGGAGAGATCTTCCCATCATCATCCCTGGTCGCTCCGTTCCCTCGAACCCCTCGAACCCCCATGATCTCCCCTTTGATGATGCATTCGGTACTACCAGCCACCACGGCGGCCTGGCCTACCACCATTCGACACTCCGGAGGGAGACCCTCCTTCCAACGCAGGCAGCACCCAGCCAGGTCCACCACCAACCCCTGCTCTCTCAAGAAGGCGGCCCCCAGTATGGCCTCATTACCTATGTCAGCCACCAACCAGTCCAACTCATCTCCTCAGCCATGGTCGTACCCGCTGCTCGCACTTTGCTGATGCCCTGGTCAGACCTCAGGTAAGCTTCGGCCTCCAGGGCCGTGGATACTGCCTCCTCCATCAACCGAGGCTTTGATTGGAAGATCCAATGGCATAGTTGGGCCTCGCACAACTTCTCCACAAATCTATCCCGACACATGCTGTCGACCCGTGACATAAACAAATTCCATGTTAAGCCTATGACATATTTTATTAGGGGTAGGATAAATACACAATATTACCATGATTTCGATCTGAGTGGCCGTATTCTCCGCGTAGTTGACGCGTAGTATTGCGTAGCGTCAACTACAAGGAGAATACGGCCACACAGATCGAAATTATGGTAACGTTGTATTTATTACTCACTTATTTTTAGATTTAAGCAATAAATATGATCGTTAGAAAACTTTTCAACGTAATTAAGAAGTTATGTTTGGGACTACTTTCATCTCAAAATTCCGTATCCTCCTAGGAGGGTACGGACCTCCGTATCCTCCTCAGTAGCGATCTGTAATCTCCATAGGCTTAGTATGGAGACTCCGTATCAGGTGGGTAATAAATGTATATAGTGTAGCGGGTGGGTGGTGTTGGTTCCCCCGCGGGGGCCTCGCGTAGGTGGAATCCCCCGCAATGGATGCAGCTCTCGCCAGGTCTCCCGGGGTACGAGATTCCTTGGGAGCTGACTGTCACAAATCTTGTGTATAATGTGGGGATTAGATCAGTGGATAACTCAGAAGCAGTCTACATTTCAAGTTCGCCAGCATTGACTGTTTATTACAATAGTACCCCACATACACTGTAGGGGGCGCCCTGGTGCTGGATAACGTTTTAGAGGCGCTACACAACATCTCCATTTTTTTTCTTCAAAACTTTCTTAAACAAGAGTCTTTATGTTTCTCTCAAATAAGTCTTACTTCAGATGGGGAGTTTTTATCTCTTACTTTTACTACTACTTTGAAATGTCTTTAGAATGTCTATATGAGTCTCAATGTTAATCAGCTGTAAGAGAATATTTATAGTAGCAACACAACATGAACAAAACATATCCTGCGAATAAGGAGTAGACTTCTTCCTTTCGCGCCTTGTCCCGGGCATTATTCTTAGCCCATGTCGGGGGACAAGACTAAGCTTCAATCAGTCTCTCTGGCCTCCTGATCATCCTCAGAGACCGGCGTAGCACAGGTGTTTCTGTGAGAGCTGGAGTAGGTGGACCAGCTGATGTAGCCGGATTAGGTGCAGCGACCACAGAAGGCTGATAGTGGTCAGGTCGAGTCAGAGTTGTAGGCCTCTGCACTGCAGAACTTGGCTGGGAGTCTGCAGTCTCAGTTAGCTGCAGATGTCGACGATTTCTCCGGAAAATGCCTGACTCTGTCTGCACATTATATGACCTTGGAGTCTCGGCTGAGGTGGTTATCACACCTTTGGTCGTCCAAGTCTTTTCCTGGTCGGTCTTCAGCCTAACCACATCTCCTGGTTGTAGATTAAGCAGGGATTTGACACCATGACGGTTGTTGTAGTGGTGCTCATATCCTGCTTTTGTTGCTTTATCAGTGTCTCTAATGACGTCTGGGGTAGGCCATGATGGCCTAAGTCTGGCACCAAGAGTTGGCAGATTCGTACGAATATGTCGGCCCATGAGGAGCTGGGATGGGCTACACCCTGTAGTGGCGATGACAGTGTCCCTGTAAATCATCAGTGCCAGCCATGGATCGTCTTGTCTCAGGATACTTTTGGCTGTTTTTCACGGCAAGTTCTGCCTCTCCATTAGAACTTGGCAGATGGGGGCTAGAAGTGACGTGGTTGAAATCACACTTCTTCGCGAACTGTTTAAACTGTTCAGATGCAAACTGGGGCCCGTTGTCTGAGACTACTTCCTGTGGGAATCCCAGTTTGGCAAACACATGCTTCATCTTGGCTATCACTGCTGAAGATGTAGTCGTTGATAGATGAAGTATCTCAATCCACCGTGAATGATAGTCAACCATAACAAGATACTCTTGACGCTCGAACTGACACAGGTCAACTCCTATTTTCTGCCAGGGTAGATCAGGGAGCGTAGTCGTCATGGGTGGTTCCTTGTTCTGGGTCGGTCTATAGGTTTGACAATGGTCACAAGTGGTCACGATACCTTTCACATCCTTGGCGATACCAGGCCACCACACAGACTCCTTTGCTCGTTCAAGGCATTTTGTGATACCCTGATGGCCTTGGTGTATCTTGTCGAGAATATCGGGTCTCATCTTTTCCGGGACGATGATCCTGTTGCCATAAGTCAGTAGACCATTACTAACTGATAGGCTCCCTCTCACATTGAAGAGCTGTTTCAGCTGGTTTGGGACGTCCTGTTCGTACTTCGGCCATCCAGCCAGGGCATACACACTTGCGGCTCGGAGGACATCATCATCGTGTGTTGCCTTCCGAAGCTCTGCTATCCAGTGGTCGGACATGGGAAGACTCTCCTCTACCATGGCCACGTGTATTGCAACCTCTGTGTCCGTCACAGTTGCATTATCCCACTTAGGGCTTCGTGAAAGCGCATCAGATATCACCATCATCTTTCCAGGTGCATACTCAGCTTTCACATTAAAGCAGAGCATGCGCATCAACAAACGTTGACATCTCAAGGGTGCTCTGTCTAAGTCCTTCTCGTTGATCAGAGTCACCAAGGGCTTGTGGTCTGTTAAGACCTTAAAGTTCTCCAGACCACAAAGGAAACGATCAAACTTCTCACAGGCCCAGACACTAGCGAGACATTCCTTCTCAATCTGGGCATACCGTTGTTCAGCTGACGATAGGGTCCTTGAACAGTATGCGATGGGCTTCAGCTGACCATCGTGGTCCTGAAGCAGCACACCACCTAGACCATAGCTACTCGCATCAGCGCTCACTACGGTCGGCTTGCAAACATCGTAGTAGGCAAGAGCTTGGGCTGATGATACCAGCTTTTTCATCCTATCAAAGGCCTCCTGCTGAGGTTGTCCCCATGACCACACAGTGTCACTTCGAAGCAGGTCGTTCAAAGGCTTAGTAATGTCATGAAGATTTGGGAGGTAGGCTCCGAGGTAATGTACCATCCCCATGATCTGGCGTAAAAGCGGCACGGACGTTGGTTTGGGCATCTCGATTATCGCCGATACCTTGTCGCTGTCTGGTTCAATACCACTTTTGGTGAACTTATGTCCTAAGAACTTGAGTTTTGACCTGCCAATCAAACACTTCTCCTTGTTCAGTTTTAGGTCAGATTCCGGAAGACGTTTCATGACGTTATCTAGCCTACGATCGTGTTCCTCTTGGTCTTTACCATAGACGAGAATGTCGTCCATGTACACGAATGTACCCTCCAGTCCATCTAAGACCTCAACCATCTTTCTCATGAAGATTTCAGGTGCGGGAGTCATCTGAAACAGTATCTCCCGAAGGGCGTTATAAAGGTTGTCAGCTCACAGCTCTGCTCCTCAAGTGGGATCTGGTAGAATCCACTGGTCGCGTCCAGAGAGGAGAATACTGACGCACCATTCAGCTTGGATGTTGCATCTTCTAAGGTCGGTAAAACATACCTTTCACGTTTAACACTTACGTTTAGTTTCTTCAGATCTACACAAAGCCTCACTTTACCTGACTTCTGCACCACAGGTACCATTGGAGCACACCATGCCGTAGGTTTTGTAATCTTATGAATTACATCGTTGGCCTCTAGCCTCTCGAGTTCCTCTTTAACCTTTGGGAGCAGGGGAATGGGTACATGTCGTGCAACAGTCAGAGCATATGGCTGGGCATCAACGTGGAGCATAATCTTGACAGGCTCTGTCTTGAGGCATCCCAAACCCTGGAAGACTTCCACTTGATCTATCTTCTTGATCAGACCCATACGGCAGGCGACGCTGCGGCTCATCAAGCAGTCAATCAACTTTGGAACTACGATCACTCTAAAAAAATACTTTGTACCTTTAAAGTGTGTTCTGGCGATAAACTGTCCCAAAGGCTTGACTGCACCACCCAGACTTGACAACTCGATGTTGACAGACTTGAGTTGTGGCTTATTTCTCATCCTCTTGAATGTCCCCTCTGATATAACGCTGATGTTGGCTCCAGAGTCTAGTTTCCATTTGACAAAATTTCCATTGATGTCAAGCTCTGTAAACCAAGCTGGGTCGCTGTCGGGGCAGTCAACAGCTCCAAGGAAGTACCCACTGGCTCCTCCATCTTCATCGTCATTTCGGTTGATAGTCACTTCAAGGTCTTCAACGGCTGGTTTATTTTTACAAACAGAAGCGAAATGGTTCCAACCCTTGCAGAGCACACACTTCTTTCCCTGAGCTGGACACTTCTGGGTCCTATGCACATAACCGCACTTTCCGCACTTTGGGCTGTCCTTCTTTGGTGGGCCGCCACTTTCCTTCTTGGGTGGTCTGCTTCCACCAGCAGGTTTCTTCGGCTTTGGGCTTTTGGGTCGAGCGGATTAGGCTGAGCTTCGGTCGCGGCTGGTGGAGGATTGAACGTAAAGGACTTATAGATATTTTCTGCCTGTCTACCCATTGCGTAAATGAGTGACACAACCTGAATTTCACTTTCATCCTTGTGAAGTTTTGTGGCAATTCTAAACCTTGCAAACCTTTCCCTCCACTCTGGCCATTTAGCAGGGGCATCAAAAGTCATAGGCTCAGGGGGGCTAAATTTGGGCATGTTGACAGTGACAGTACAGTCTTAAACTCAGATGTCAACACCACAACTTCACTCAAAATGCCACACACAGAGAGATTTCACTCAGTACTAGGATTCTACTAGTGTATAGCACTACAGTTGGATAGGTGATTTCAAAACATTAGACAGTCTTTATCCACTCCAGTTCATCTACTCATATCTGTTCACAACAACAATGTGCTTCCTCACTTGACCACTTTGCTTTCAGAGTTATCTCCTCTGATTTCAATGACAATGTAGGTTTATACATTACCAACTTGTTCCAGGAATGTATAACCACTCAAGAAGATCCAACTAGCTGCCACCATGTCACAAATCTTGTGTATAATGTGGGGATTAGATCAGTGGATAACTCAGAAGCAGTCTACATTTCAAGTTTGCCAGCATTGACTGTTTATTACAATAGTACCCCACATACACTGTAGGGGGCGCCCTGGTGCTGGATAACGTTTTAGAGGCGCTACACAACACTGACGCCACCCGCTCCCGTATATAAACAGAAGCCGTTTGCGGCTTCGGGGGTCGTCTGCTAGACTCTGAGCGATACATATCAAAGGATTAAAGGCTTCGAGCGGCCTTGGTTGTAGCTCGTATCCAGAATAAAGGTTCATCAACGCTATCGCAGTGGAATCTTCTTGTCCTTGTCATTCTGTACACACGATCGTTACAATATATATGCTACAAGTGGTCAAGTGTAACAGCAGAGAGTGCTGTTACTCTTGGAAGAGTTCCCTGTTTCTGATCAATGAGGACAGGTTTCTGCCATGGAGGCAAGATGCCAATATCGATATTTTCACCTGATTTCGGCTGATTATGGCATCAAGCACCACCCACTAACTATTTGACACTTTTGGGTAGATGATTATCAGGTAGAATAGCAGATAACAATTTCAGATCAATCATCTCTTTATAGATACTGTAGTGATTACAGCTTCAGTAAAGACCCGACGAATAATTCCAATGTCCAAATGTTTTTATCTATAACCTGGTACGGTATTCACAGCTCTTCAGGTAAGTTATCACCTAGCCTGGCTAAGTCTCTCTCAAGAAGTGAGGTAAGGGGCTATAAGTCCTAAGGTGTCCTCGTTTCAGTAGCTGAATCACCACTGAAGCTCCTCACGCTCTGCACAGTCCGTGCATGCACTCCGCAGACTCGGCACACTCTCCTCGGCCTCTCCGGGCTCACTGGGAGTGCTACAAGCCTCCATCCTGACCCGGACGACCGCGCGGTGCTCTCTGCTATCCCACATTTCACTACAATACATCCCTAAGGAGGTCGACTAAGGAAGGTTACTGGAGAACTCGACCCGAAACGAACTCGACCCGCAGTTGTCTGGAGAACTCGACCCGTTTTGGACAATGCGGTTGGAGAACTCGACCCATTTTAGATACTTATGATTAAGATATTTTCATATAGAATGAAAGGTCTGACTAGTTAGGGATAGGGTTGAGGGTAGGGATAGGTTTGGGGTTAGGGATAGGGTTAGGGATAAGGTTAGCGTTAGCGTTAAGGTTAGGGTTAGGGATAGGGTTATGGTTAAGGTTAAGGAAAAGGTTAGGGTTAGGGTTAGGAAGGGTTTTCTGTTTGTTTTCTTCCACAGAGAAGACCAAATTTCAAGCCAAAATAACATATTTACTACTAAATATAGTATTCATCCACAGTTAAGACACTTTAATTGAGAAGATTTAAAACGGGTCGAGTTCGTTACGGGTCGAGTTTTTTACGGGTCGAGTTCGTTACGGGTCGAGTTCTCCAGTATTCGTCATAAAACTAGTAAAGCAGATGATATTACCAAAGTTAGAATGCAGTGACATCAAGGGTCCATACTCGGTCCTATGTTATTTATATTATATGTTAACGATCTGGTTAAAGTTTTGCATGGGGGCAACAACATGTTGTTGAGACCTGGCAACCTACTGTATGCAGACGATACGGTGATGTACCGATCAAGGGAATCTTTGAATTATCTTGTGAACAAACTGCAAGAAGACTTGGATGTATTGGAATGCTGGTGTAGAAGGAATAAATTGACAATAAATACAAAAAAAACTAAATTTGCAATTTTCTCATCAACAAATAAAGCAAAATTGTATAGAAATGAAAACCAACAGCTATGCCTATACCAGGAATTTTTGCAGAGAGTTCCCTCTTATAATTACCTCAGTGTAACACTGGATGCCCACCTTAATTATAAGGCGCATATAAATAATATAGTCAGGCAGGTCTCACATAAACTGTTCCTCCTTGCAAAAATACGCCCATACTTAACAAACGAAGGATGTGTTCTGATTTACAAATCAATGATTCTCCCAATCATTGATTACGGTGATATTTTTTATGACACTTGTAGCAACTATGACTTAAGCAAAATGCAAATTATCCAGAATAATGCATTAAGAATTATTTCGAAAAAGGGACCGAGAACACATGTGGAATTTTTACATAGAACTACTCAATTCCCGTACCTACGAGACAGGAGAATATACCATATACTGTTTAAGGCATCTAGAAATCGATCACTTTTAAAAGAGACGAATGTAAATACAAGAGCACAAGAGGCACCAATTTTTAAAACAAGGAAACCAAAATGTGAACTATTTAAAAAATGTCTCAATTATCATGGTGCTATTCTTTGGAACAACCTGCCTCCTGCCATAAGGAACATTGACAACTATGCAGAGTTCAAAAGAACTCAAAAAGACTGTTTAACATCCTGCATACCTTGAAACATATTTTGTAATATCACAATGAAGAGTATTGTCATGAGTGTACTCAGTCAGATCTGGCTTCCTGTAAGAGTACTTGATATCATACATTGACACTGTAAACTGCTATTAAGTTACTGCTCGTGATATATATTTTGTATTTCTGTATGTATATATGTTGTGTATATTCACCACAAATGGAAGAATGTGACTTCATGGCGCTGGTTAAGCGTTAAGACCTGTCCTTTGGGACTGAGCTATAACCAGGTTAAATAAATGTCTTAAAAAAACATGATATTCAAGTATGGGTCAAGTATGGAGTGAGGGTCCTTACCCTGGTATTTTTCTCCGTGGGCTTAATATTAGGAACTCGTACTCCATATGGCCATGAATGTAGTGTCCCCAATACTCAATGGCTAATTTGGTGAGTTATTTCATTAATAAATGATGTTATACAGGGTGAAATGAAATAAAAAACCCACTTGATGAGAATAACTCCACCCCGTTTCACAGTTACATAATTCACTCAGCTTCGCTTCGTGAATTACTCCGCAATCAAACTCGGTGGAACACAGAGCAAGTTATTTCTATGGGGCTGAACTGTAGACCAGCATGCAGCACTGGTCTACAGTGATATGATTGGGAGGTGGTAAAGGTGATGAGTATGTGGTAGATGAGGAGAGCTGTGTAGTGTATGTGGACTGTAGTTGGTAAAGTCCTAGAATATGTCACAAACACTGGAGTAAGTTTGTCACAAACACTGGAGTAAGTCATTAGTGCAGTCGTACAGGGACTCAGACACACGCCTCGTTCCACAATCCTCAAGCCCCACACAGCCACGTCAAAAAAAATTTTCCTCAGAAATCACAGGGGCATGAAATTAAATCCCCACACACCACTGATTTTTTAGGATGGATTTTTTGGAAAACATATTCCAATTCACTTCTCAATCCAGGCTGACACCTAGACACTCTGATAGACAGGGGGAGTGTACAACACCAGACACACCCCCACCAGTACACACACACTGTCAACAGTGTCAACTCATAGAGAAATACAAACACTGGAGACACTTTGGGGATCTACACAGATAAACAAACCCCTAAATCTAACTCACCTAGTCCCACAGGTTTAGGCCACAAAAGTCTGTTTACAAACCTGATGACCCCAGTGAGGGGTCAAGGCTGACAGATCAGGTCACTTCCTGTAGTTGGACCAACCACAGGCCTAAACAACACAGTGTACCAAGTAACCACAGACAACCAATGTATCCTCTAATGACAGTGGAGATACAAACGGAAGTAAGCGGAAAATGCGCGAAATTCTGTGGTTCAAAACACCTACCTGGTCATTAGTGCAGTCGTACAGGGACTCAGACACACGCCTCGTTCTACAATCCACAAACACTGGAGTAACTTATCACTAGAATACTGTAGTTTAAGCCCATGGGATGTAGTGGGTAGAGAACTGCTTCTTGGCTGCGTCAGCCCTTCACAGATAAGATTTGCTCAGAGGTACTTTGAAATGCTTATTTTTATTGGTAATTTCCACAGGTACAGGTTCCTCACACGCCAGTCTAAGAACCCAGAATGATGGGTGTAGCTGGCTTATGTAACCTAGCTACATGTAATGTTCCTGGTTACAGGAATAACTAGAAGATGGAGCTTTTAGATGTTTAATGTAGAGCATAAGATAAGATCCAATGAACAATATAAACTGGGGAGATATTGATATAATCCACATCAAGGTACAATATCCAGTGATACAGTAACTATGAATATCTAGCACACATACACAGCAGTCCTTTGTCAATCCTACATGGCACAATATTTAACACTGACTGTAGTTCACAGTGTTGCACATTCAAGTCCCATTGGTTGCAGTAGTTCCAGCATAGAGGATGTCCCGTCACATGGCTGCTTGTAGTGTGGTCCCAATTATTATCCAAGCTCTATGGCAATAATAGCTGACTTCACGGCTGGTCTTACTCTGATGGTCACTGCTGGTCTTCTCCTCATCATCTCAAGACTGTCCTCCCTTATATACTGGGTATATTTAATATTCAGAGAGCACTGTAATGTTTCTAAAAATAGATTACAACATCACCTTCAAGATGGGTTTCCCCTACAAGTGACTCCCGATAAAGCTGTCTCACTATGAATCACACACTGGCTCACGGATGCTTCCACTGCCCTTTTCCTGGAACAGTGCTTGTCACTGCAGGATGAGTTTCTGTAGAACAGCTCAAAATCCATCAATTATTTGGTTATGGGTTTGCACCAGGATGTTACTGAACACTACATTTAAACATAGGAGTAAAGTCTTATGTATAGAATTATAAGCTAAACACTATTACACTTATATAGCTAGTATTGAGGTTGCATGCATTAAAGTGTCAAGGTCATTGTCCCAAATGCCCACTCCCAACACTCTGTCCTACTAACCCAAATGACCTGTCCTCCTGACCCAGGCTGAGTGGGGCAGTAGGTGTGCAGGCGCTGACCTACTGGCCCAAATGATCCATCCCTGCTAAGTGGGACAGTGGGTGTGCTGGCGCTGACCCACTGGCCCTAATGCTCCATTCTACTGGCCTTCACCTTGGGTGCTTGTGTGCTGACACACTGGCCTAGATACAGCTCTCAGGGCGTTTCATATTTGATATATGCCTAAACTTCTGCTATACAAGAACTCACAGTTTTACTTATACATTTCTTATACCTTTCTTATATATTTCAATATTTATGCTTGGCTCAGGTCCAGTGCACTATCTTGTGAGTTTCATTCTAATGATAATGTAATTGATACTAATAATAGAACTAGAGAGGAAGCAAAATCACTCTTAAAGTAAAGAAAGCCTGTACTGATCAATCTAAGACACCACCTGTATATAAAGGTATATTAGTATGGAACCAATTACCCCGTGAAATAGAATCCATAGTGGAAACAAAAAAATTGAAGCAGGTTATTAAAGAGTATCCAGATCTAAACTATAATATTCAATGTGATGGGGATTTTCCCCTTCTGTCATATGACATGGGTGATGATTTGTATCTGGTCTCCTGCGTTTTTTCCTAAGAAATCCACAGATGGGTATATAGCACACTTCAATTGCTGTCCGATACATGTATTATCCTGTTAGCCCTTTCAAGCCGGGCACCTTTGACAAAGCAATGTCTGTAAGGCCGAGTAAGGTGTTAGTATATTCCGCCAGGGGATTGGTCTTTTCAGGCCAATTGAAATATTTTCACTGTTTGATTACATGATAAAACATGTGATCTTTGATTTAATTTTATGAGTATTGTGGTGAGCCTTCCAGAGGGGCGCCTCCGGAGAGCCAGAGGGGGATCAAGGAGGAGCCGGGCGCCGGAGACTCTGGAAAGTCCATGGGCCCCCGGGCACCCCCTCCTCAGCCAGAGCCCCCCGTTACCGACCAGATGCAATGGGGGACACTGAAGCACTGGGTATACCAAAGTAAGCCCCGGACCCTGGAGGAGGCTGTCACCAGCGCAGTGGAGGCAGAGGCCTGACCTCCGAACCGATGCCGTGTGATCTGCCTACACACCACCCAGATCCAAGGACAGGGGGAGGCCCTGGTGGACGGGGAGGTGGTCGGGGATTGGCTGGATGTAGAAGCGGGATTATTGGAGCCGCAGGCCGTGGCTCGCAATCCGTTCCGGGTAGGGAGGGTAGTGTTCTTCCCGGACAATGGTCAAGTACCAATATGGGTCCTGAACCCGGGACCGCAGACTCTGTCAGTATATCAGGGAACTACGCTGGGCCACATAGAGGCCATAGGGAGCCAAAGTGAACCCGATACAACCACAGATAGCCGGTAAAAAATACTATTTCTGGGTATAGGCACTCAGTACTTTGACTATGTAGGTTCAAGATTATATGTGTCATTCTCCAATCTTTTAGATCCAAATTTTAAATAAACTTAACAACTGTCATCGTAGTTTCGAAACAGAGTTATTCGGAGACGATAGTTATAAACTTTACTTCAAAAGTAACAAACGGGACCAAAAACAAAAGTCTAGCCTCAAACCCCCATAGCTTTAGCACTAGGCCTCGTTCTCACTGGCCACCGGAAATGGTGTTTTGTAGGTGGGTATCTATGGTTTCAGCGGTTTCACTTTGGTTCCCTATAGACCCGGGACACTGCTGCCGGCTCACCACGCTACCACCGGAGATGCTGGCGGAGCTGCTGGCGGGAGTGGATGCGGAGGACCACGTAGCGTTAACCGCAGTCCCACGCCGACATGTAAATGCCTTTCAGAAGGATGAGCGGGATATGGGACGAACTGACCTGGTGCAACACACCATTCCGAGTGGTGGGGCAGTGCCTGTCAAGCAGCCCCTGAGGCGGCTGTGTGCGGTCCATAACTATCAAAAATGTCCATAACTATCAAAAATGACTTGGTTTGAGACTTATGGACATTCGTCATGTCCTTAACTATCAAAATGTCCATAAGTATCAAAAAATGTCCATAACTATCAAAACCTGGTTAAAAAATGTGTTACCGCATTTGCGTTACATAGCGTTACTTCCCGTTACCATTCAACCGCGTTACGCTACCTAAGAAAACATTACCGATCAAATCGCGTTATATTCTAATTGCGTTACGCTACCTAAGAATGCGCTATATTTATGACCACATTACATCCTAACCCCGTTATCGCGTTATCGTTACCACGTTACCGTTACTGCATTACCAATCTAACCTCGTTACAGTATTACACTTCTAACCGTGTTAGCATCCTAACCCTGTTACTGCATTACAGTTACCGCATTACCATACTAACCCTGTTACGCGTTACCATACTAACCCCGTTATGCGTTACTGTTCTAACCGCGTTACCATACTAACTGCGTTACGCGTTACCGTTCTAACCGCGTTACATTCTAACCGCGTTACGCGTTACCGTTCTAACCGCGTTACATACTAACCGTGTTACGCGTTACCGTTCTAACCGCGTTACATTCTAACCGCGTTACCGTTCTAACCGCATTACATACTAACCCCGTTACGCGTTACCGTGCTAATCGTAGAAACGTGGTCAATTTTCTATTTCTATCAGGAGGTGAATCGTAGACCATATCGGTGCCATATCGTAGAAGGTGGACGCCAGGCCTTACCATGTTACCATGGTAAAGCCCATTACCGTGTTATCTTTCTATCTGCATTACCATTACTACATTACCACATTACCATTCTAACTCGTTAAGGTCATATCGCGTTATCGCGTTATCGCTACCACTGTGCAGCCCCCACCATACTGTCCCGCAACCATACTGCCCCTCCACTATACTTACCCTCCAACATACTGTCCCTCCACCATACTGTCTCTCCACCATACTAACCCTCTACCAAACAACCTCTCTACCATACTGCCCCTCCACCATACTGTCCCTCAACCATACTGTCCTCTACCATACTGCCCCTCTACTATAATGCCCCTCTACTACACTGCCCCTCCACCATACTGCCCCTCCACCATGCTACCCCTCCACCATGCTGCCCCTCCACCAAGCTCCCCCTCCACCATGCTGCCCTTCCACCATGCTGCCCCTCCATCATACTGCCCCTCCACCATACTGCCCCTCCACCATACTGTCCCTCCGCCATACTGCCCCTCTACTATATTGCCCCTCCACCATACTGCCCCTCCACCATGCTGCCCCTCCACCATACTACCCCTCCACCAAGCTGCCCCTCTACCATACTTTCCCTCAACCATACTGCCCCTCTACCATACCATCCTTCAACCATACTGCCCCTCAACCATGCTGCCCCTCCACTATACTACCCCGTTCCCACACTGCCCCACCACCATACTGCCCCTCTACTACACTGCCCCTCCACCATACTGTCCCTCCACCATACTGCCCCTCTCCAATACTGCCCCTCTACTACACTGCCCCTCCCCCATACTGTCCCTCAACCATACTGCCTCTTTCCCACACTGCCCCTCCACCATACTGCCCCTCTATCATACTGCCTGTCCACCATACTGCCCCTCTCCCATACTGCCCCTCCACCATACTGTTCCTCCGCCATACTGCCCCTCTACTATATTGCCCCTCCACCATACTGCCCCTCTGGACACCATGCTGCCCCTCCACCATGCTGCCCCTCCACCATGCTGCCCCTCCACCATGCTGCCCCTCCATCATACTGCCCCTCCACCATACTGCTCCTCTATCATACTGTCCCTCCACCATACTGCCCCTTTCCCATATTGCCCCTCTAAGTACTACACAATACTGCCCTTTTCCCATATTGCCCCTCTAAGTACTACACTGCCCCTCCACTATACTGCCCCTCCACCATACTGCCCCTCTCCCATACTGCCCCTCCACCATGCTGCCCCTCCATCATACTGCCCCTCCACCATACTGCCCCTCAATCATAATGCCCCTCCACCATACTGTCCCTCTACCATACTGCGCCTCTATCATACTGTCCCTCCACCATACTACCCCTCTACCATACTGCCCCTCCACTATACTACCCTACATCCTACATCTCCACATCCATACATCCTACATCCCTACATCCTACATTCCCACATCTCCACATCTCCACATCCATTTTTCCTACATCCCTACATCCTACTTTCCCACATCCCTACATCCCTACATCCCCACATCCCTACATCCCTACATCCCCACATCCTACATCCCCATATCCCTACATCCTACATCCTATATCCCCACCTCCCTACATCCTACATCCCCACATCCTACATCTCCACATCCATACATCCTCACATCCTACTTCCCACATCCCCACATCCCTACATCTCCACATCTATACATCCTACATCCCCACATCTCCACATCCATACATCCTATATCCCTACATCCTACATCTCCACATCCATATATCCATATATTCCCACATCTTACTTCCCCACATCCTTACATCCCTACATCATTACATCCATACATCCCCACATCCTACTTCCCAACATCCCACATCCCCAGATTTCCACATCTATACATCCTACATCCCCACATCTCCACATCATTACATCCCCGCATTACGTGGGGATGTATGGATATATGCATGTGAAGATGTAGGATGTAGGGATGTAGGATGTAGGATATATGGAGGTGGAGTTGTGGGGATGTAGGATGTAGGGATGTATGGATGTAGTGATGTGGGGATGTGGAGATGTGGGGATGTAGGCTGTAGGGATGTAGGATAAATGGATGTGGAGATGTGGGGATGTAGGCTGTAGGGATGTAGGATGTATGGATTTGGAGATGTGGGGATGAAGGATGTAGGGAGGAAGGATGTAGGGTAGTAAAGTGGAGGGGCAGTATGGTAGAGGGGCAGTATGGCGAAGGGGCAGTATAGTGGAGGGGCAGTATGGGAAAGGGGCAGTATGGTGGAGGGGCAGTATAGTGGAGGAGCGGTGTAGTAGAGGGGCAGTATGGGAAAGGGGTAGTATGGTGGAGGGCAGTATCATAGCATGGTGGAGTATGGTGGAGGGGCAGTATGGTGGAGGGGCAGTATGATAGAGGGGCAGTATGGTGGAGGGGCAGTATGATAGAGGGGCAGTATGGTGGAGGGGCAGTATGATGGAGGGGCAGCATGGTGGAGGGGCAGCTTGGTGGAGGGGAAGTATGGTGGAGGGGCAGCATGGTGGAGGGGCAGTATGGAGGAGGGGCAATATAGTAGAGGGGCAGTATGGCGGAGGGACAGTATGGTGGAGGGGCAGTATAGTGGAGGGGCAGTATAGTAGAGGGGCAGTATGGGAGAGAGGCAGCATGGTGGAGGGGCAGTATGATAGAGGGGCAGTATTATGGAGGGGCAGTGTAGTAGAAAGGCAGTATGGTGGAGAGGCAGTATGGTGGAGGGACAGTATAGTCGAGGGGCAGTATGGTGGAGGGGCAGTGTGGGAAAGAGGCAGTATGGTTGAGGGACAGTATGGTGGAGGGGCAGTGTAATAGAGGGGCAGTATTGGAGAGGGGCAGTATGGTGAAGGGACAGTATGGTGGAGGGGCAGTATGGTGGAGGGGCAGTGTAGTAGAGGGGCAGTATGGGAGAGGGGCAGTATGGTGGAGGGACAGTTTGGTGGATGGGCAGTATGGTGGAGGGGCAGTGTAGTAGAGGGGCAGTATGGTGAACGGACAGTATGGTGGAGGGGCAGTAAGTGGAGGGGCAGTATGGTGGAGGGGCAGTGTAGTAGAGGGGCAGTATGGGAGAGGGGCAGTATGGTGGAGGGGCAGTGTAGTAGAGGGGCAGTGTAGTAGAGGGGCAGTATGGGAGAGGGCCAGTATGGTGGAGGGGCAGTATAGTAGAGGGGCAGTATGGTGGAGGGGCAGTGTGGGAAAGGGGCAGTATAGTGGAGGGGCAGCATGGTGGAGGGGCAGTATAGTTAAAGGAAGGTATGGTAGAGGGGCAGTATGGTTAAGGGAAAGTATGGTAGAGGGGCAGCTTGGTGGAGGGGCAGTATGGTGGAAGGGCAGCATGCTGGAGGGGCAGTCTAGTAGAGGGGCAGTATTTGAGAGGGGCAGTATGGTGGAGGGACAGTATGGTGGATGGGCAGTATGGTGGAGGGGCAGTGTAGTAGAGGGGCAGTATGGTGGAGGGGCAGTGTAGTAGAGGGGCAGTGTAGTAGAGGGGCAGTATGGGAGAGGGCCAGTATGGTGGAGGGGCAATGAAGTAGAGGGGCAGTATGGTGGAGGGGCAGTGTTGGAAAGGGGCAGTATAGTGGAGGGGAAGTATGGTGGAGGGGCAGTATGGTTAAGGAAGGTATGGTAGAGGGGCAGTATGGTTGAGGGAAAGTATGGTAGAGGGGCAGCTTGGTGGAGGGGCAGTATGGTGGAGGGGCAGCATGGTGGAGGGGCAGTATGGTGGAGAGGCAATATAGTAGAGGGGCAGTATGGCGGAGGGGAAGTATGGTGGAGGGGCAGTATGGTTAAGGAAGGTATGGTAGAGGGGCAGTATGGTTGAGGGAAAGTATGGTAGAGGGGCAGCTTGGTGGAGGGGCAGTATGGTGGAGGGGCAGTATGGTGGAGAGGCAATATAGTAGAGGGGCAGTATGGCGGAGGGACAGTATGGTGGAGGGGCAGTATGATGGAAGGGCAGTATAGTAGAGGGGCAGTATGGGAGAAGGGCAGCATGGTGGAGGGGCAGTATGATAGAGGGGCAGTATTGTGGAGGGGCAGTATGGTTGAGGGGCAGTGTAGTAGAGGGGCAGTATTGGAGAGGGGCAGTATGGTGGAGGGACAGTATGGTGGAGGGGCAGTATGGTGGAGGGGCAGTGTAGTAGAGGGGCAGTATGGGAGAGGGGCACTATGGTGGAAGGGCAGTGTAGTAGAGGGGCAGTGTTGTAGAGGGGCAGTATGGGAGAGGGCCAGTATGGTGGAGGGGCAGTGTAGCAGAGGGGCAGTATGGTGGAGTGGCAGTGTGGGTAAGGGGCAGTATAGTGGAGGGGCAGTATGGTGGAGGGGCAGTATGGTGGAGGGAAAGTATGGTAGATGGGCAGTATGGTTCAGGAAATTCCAACAAATATAATTGAATCATTTTTAATCATAGTTGTAAGTGTGATTTGTAGTTATTATTGTTCCTTATATTGACATCGATAAGTTATGAAAAGGGTTATGAGCTGGTAGGTATTGAATATGTAATATGTGTACAACTGTAATATGTGTACCTTACACCAGAGGGGGTAAGAGTTTATATTACGTGTCAGAACAACTCACCAGGTGTCATCACCTCAACACCCTGGTCGCGCACCTGACCAGGTGAGATTGTCACTTCCGTCTTCACCACCCTGTACAGATGACGCCATTGTTCTTCACTTTCGTGATTTTTTTGAAATCTTGAAAAATTGAAAATAAAAAAATCTCAGATGTGTGTGGGGGGCTGAAACCTATCCTCTGTTTTTTATTTCGTGTCTCTACGACCATTATTAACGTAGTAATCGTCCGTCTCTGGTACCATTGCAGTTGACCACGTTTCTTTGATTAGCACGGTAACTCGTAACAGGGTTAGTATGTAACGCGGTTAGAACGGTAACGCATAACGCGGTTAGAATGCAAGGCGGTTAGAACGGTAACGCGTAACCCGGTTAGTATGTAACGCGGTTAGAACGGTAACGCGTAACGCGGTTAGAATGTAACGTGGTTAGAACGGTAACGCGTAACGCGGTTAGTATGTAACGCGGTTAGAACGGTAACGCGTAACGCGGTTAGTATGTAACGCGGTTAGAACGGTAACGCGTAACGCGGTTAGAATGTAACGCGGTTAGAATGGTAACGCGTAACGCCAATGCAGTAACTGGGTTAGAATGGTAACGGTATGCTGTTATGGGGTTAGAATGGTAACCCGGTTAGAACAGTAATGCAGTAACGGTAACATGATAACGGGGTTAGAATCGTGACGGTAACGCGGTAACTGTAATGATGCCAGATCAGTAACAATTCTTAGGTAGCGTAATGTGGGTAACGCATTTGTTTAAGCAGGTTTTGATAGTTATGGACATTTTTTGATACTTATGGACATTTTGATAGTTATGGACATGACGAATGTCCATAAGTCTCAAACCAAGTCATTTTTGATAGTTATGGACATTTTTGATAGTTATGGACCGCACAGGCTGGCCCCTCGCAGGAGGGAGGTTTTGACACAGAGATGCTAAAGCAGGGGATGATAGAACCTGTGGAAAACCCAATAGCTTTGCCTCTTGGCAAGAACACCTAGACAGCTTATTCTCCAGCAGTTGGAGGACGCGGGGTTGAAATTAAAGTCTAAGAAGTGTCATCTACTCCGGTGCCAGGGGGAGTTCCTAGGCCACGTCGTATCGGGGTGTGGCATCACCACGGACCCCATAAAGGTTGTGGCGGTCCGCGACTGGCCAGAGCCGGTGAATGTCCATGAGGTATAGTTTCCTGGGCTTGGCCGGATACTATCAATCCTTCATACCCAATTTCGCAATGGTAGCCAAGCCGTTGATTGCACTGTCCGAGAAGGCCAAGGGACCCTTCACCTTCTCCACCGAGTGCTCGCTGGCGTTCAAGGCATTACACTCGGCCCTGTCCAACGCCCCGGTGTTGGCTTACCCGCAGGAGGATGGTGAACTGGTGCTAGACACCGACGCCAGTGACGTCAGTCTGGGAGCCGTGTTATAACAGATCACGGAGGGACAGGAACAGGTTCTCGCCTACGCTAGCAGGACCCTAAACCGGGCAGAGCGGAAATACTGTGTCACGCGTCCGGAATTCCTTGCGGTGATATTCGGTCTCAAACGATTCCGTCACTACCTGATGGGGAGGCCCATCAAGATACCCACAGACCACGCGGCCTTGAGATGGGTCACCCAGTTCAAGTAACCGGAGGGCCAGTTGGCCAGGGGGTTGCAAGTGTTAGACACCTACGATTTTAAGGTAGAGCACCGGCCGGGCAAGCAGCATAGAAATGCGGATGGCCATGTCGACAGTGCGGCTGGGAGCCGGCGGGAGTATGCCGCTGCATCATCCGGCGCCGGCAGCGACGGCATTACTCGAGGGAGAGCCCCGTGGGTCATTATCTAACCCCGGTATTAATGTCCATAGGCTTAACATTGGGAACTCGAACTCCACAGCCACGCTAATAACACGGTAAATACTTAACGATATGACGTCAGACTCGTTAACCAATCAGCGAGCAGGACCTCCGGGGTGAAATAGTTCCGTCAGATTCGCGATTTTGTCAACCATGGCGGCAATAGTAGTGAAATAGTAGGTTTATTTAATATATATAGATATTCTTAATCAATTGTCCGGGGTTAGATAAAATCTGCTTCTAAGACCCCCAGGGTGACTGGGGTTGGGTGGCAGCTCAGGGTGTGGACCCCACACTACGACTGCTGCGGGACTGGGTGTCGGCAGGCCTGGCCAGCCCCATTCGTACTCGCCTTCACCCTTGCATTTGTGCTGTGTGTGTATTGTTATATTACTCAAGTAATCAGGGCGTGTTGGTTTCTCCTAGGCGACGGGAGGGCAGTGATGGGAGACTGGGCCGGACGGCGGGCGGGAGACGGGAGCCAGGTCAGAGGTTCCCCTCGTCGGTATTGGGCGGTACTATGGATTAGGAAGAGCGGACTCCGGAGGCCTTACAAGGAAAGGACAAGGGTCAACGAGTTGTTGGGGTACTGTTACACCCCCTGGGTTGCATTGGACACAAGGACTGTGGAGTTACTTGCCTGTCGTTGGGGTACTGTTACGCCCCCCAGGTTACATTGGACACGAGGACCATGGAGCTACTTGGCCATTGTTGGGGTACCATTACAACCCCCTTGGTTGCGGCGGACAGTAGGACTGTTTATCCTACCCCTAATATAAAATCCCATAGGCTTAACATTGGGTTTCCGTATGCCACGCTGACTGGCATACAGAGTTTTATATGCCACTAGTGGCATACAGCATTGTTATCACGTAATATTCCAAATTCGAGGAGATAGGGTAGGATAAAATCAAAACCTGATTCGTTTTAATCTTGGCCACTGCATTCCACTCCTGGAGTTTTGGCTCCGGACTTCACTCGGCTTCGCCTCATGAAGTCACTTTGCCAAACTCCAGTATTGGAATACGGTGGACAAGATTAAACCTCATCCAGTTTTACGATAGTATTTACGTGGCCACACAGTAAGATTGACATTTGGCGCTGGCGGCATTGTGTTACCCTACATATTTGGGGCTTGTGTGCTTATGACATTGATAATGAACAGTTACGGTTAATTGACTTTCTCCGGGGCGGACGGGTGTTGATTGGGAGGGGAGAGTGTGGTGAGCCTCTCCGGTTTTCTGGAGGCGCCTCCGCAGGCTTCGGAGGTCCGGAGGGTTCGGAGGGGCTCCAGAAGGTTACCTTGGTAACGCTCCGGGAGCCCACCAGGTGGCACCCTGGTCCTGGACATAACGTCAGAGGACATCCAGGAGACTTACTATATAAGTCTCTGGTTGTCCTCCGGACGTCAGTCCGTCTTGCGACTAGCCCCGAACCACCTCTGGAAGGCTCCCTGTGAACCTCGTGATCGACACCCTCCAGCCATATACTTACCTGGTTAGTGTGTGTTGGATTGGCAGGACCTTGGCCCTGTTTTTCAGCCACAACAACCATTCTGAATGACATCTTACAGGTGTCAGTGTCCTATAGATGTGATATCTTAGCTGATCTGCCAAAGATCTTAGGTCTAAAACACTTTGGGTGGTCTGTGTTGTGCTATAGTCACGATAATCTTAGGGTCATGTGGTTGAAAATTTCTTGGAAAGTGTCCTAGACCTAAGACAATTATGGACATGTCATACCGAATTCGGAAATTCACTTCCCGTAGGAACTAAGCCATGAAATTTGAACATGAATAAGGCATATATATAACCTATAATTGTACCAAATATGAAGAAGATTGGATGTACCAATCTGCTGAATTTCGTCATAGCAAACGTCTGCTCTGGTGGCCAGCGTACTTTAATGCTAATTTGTGCGGTGACCTTGACATTGACTGTGCTTGTTCCCGGTTTATGTCTACACTTCCCATAGTACTTGGGAATGGGCCTACACTAGCCACCAGAGCAGACGTTTGCAATGACGAAATGCCAATATCGGCAGATCAGAGAGGCCGATCTTCTCCATATTTTGTACGATTATAGGTTATATGTATCCCATACTCGTTTTAATGTTTCATTGCTTAATTCGGATGGGAAGCACAGGAAATCCTCTATATACACACAGTGAGGTTTGATAGAACCTAAGACAATTCTGTACTTGTCGTAGCCTGAGACACTTTTAGCGGCAATCTCACGTGGCACGCTACGATACTGTCTACAGCACACCGGCCATCTTTTGTCTTGCAAATTGTCTTGCAAATTGTCTTACAATCGCTAAGACATCTCAGCTTACTCGGCTAAGATCATGTTGTGACTGAAAAACAGGGCCCTGGAGGGAGAGTCGTATACTTGGGACCAGAGACCATTTAGAGTTGTGCCGGAGGCACTTACCTTGTGTTACTATGACGCTGTCTGCCGACCTCCGTTGAGACTGTCATGAATAAAAGCCTTACCTAGTCGTTCTGTACGACAGTATTTCGAAATCCTAAGTGTAATGTCTTACCAACATTCTGTAAAAAATTCATCATTATTGATCAATTATTTACAAAGTTATTACACACAAACTATGATTTTCTAAGTCTTAGAAAATGATGCGCAAAGGCATCATCTGACCACACATGGCGATGCCTTAAGGCATTATTTGGCCACGCATGGCGATGCCTTAAGGCATCACCCGGCGCCAAAGGGTTAAAGTCCTGTCATGTGAACATATCTGTTCTATGTTCTGTGTAACTTATCTATGGGCAGGTTGAACTCATAAATGTATTTCATCATATACATGGAGGAGGAAGTACCACAATGAGGAAGCTGTTGATTTTGGTAGTAATTCACTAGAGCAGACAAGACCAGACCAGATTTATGCTTGATCATTTGATTGGTTGGTCTAAAATGATAATTACTACAGTAAAGTTTGGTGAAGAATCAATAGCTTTTGAGTGATCTAGGAGATCAGGAGTTTTGTCTCATGTAATATCGCCCTCTAAATCAATGGTTTTTTACAGTAACTTTGTCAAAGATGTAATAACTGTTATGTTATGCTATCGTACATAAGAAAGAAAATGGGGAGGGGGGGTGGTACGAAATGTGTGACAAAATGTGACAGGTGGATGGGGGTGGTCCTAAAAATCTGCTAAAAGAATGCGTCATAATTTATGGACAGCCCCTATTTATCTCACTCCTGTACATGGATTACACACAGGATGACATTCAATGAAATGGTCACCTGTGAGCCCTGCCTTTGTACTCCGCTGTGGGGAAAACATGTTGATGTATCATTTTGTTACTTCATCATTACTTCAATCCCTTCGTTATCACGCCTTTTCCATAGAACTGACAGCCCTATCTCTGTGGAGTAGAAATTACTCAAGAAAGCCTGTGTCCCACTGAACACAATAGATCCTTCTTTAGTCTTCCTAATTCCCCCTCCATTCGGCATAGGAAAGTCTATTTTCACTTTGTCTTGGGTGGGGGCTATTTCGGGGATATTGACCAGCTCGGTCGTAACAATAGGTTGAGTAGGTGTTACATCGTTATCATTAGAGGGTGACTGTGGTGCTGTGACTTCCATGGGTTGGTTTTCTGTAGTGGCCTCTTGGTCTGTAGTATCTATCGGTCCATCAGACTTATGTTCCTTCAAAATCTAGGTTGTTGGAGGTGTTTGCATAAAACGTGCGAACTGTCGCGCAACAGACGTAAGACAGTTGCAGGAAGTTTGGATTGCATAAAGAAAAGATTTGTAGAGTTACGACAAAAAAGCACTTGCATAAAAAGGTTTGTTCCTGCGTGGTTTTCAGACTGTTGTAACCTGTGACTGTCGTAAAGGCATTTGCACCTGAAGTCCATGACACCTAAAGTGGTGTCGTAGGCAAATCTTTTTACATAATAGAGGCTTTGTTTTGGGCGATTATACAGCAGGGACGCTTGATAAACCAAGTTAATGTTGAAAAATGACTTTGGAACAGAAATGCCACCAGTTTTAAGGAAAAAGAAGGAAGTTTACCCTAGAACTGACCCTATGGATCTCTTTAATGATGAAAAGTTAGTTCAAGTTGTTGTTCAACCAAGGGTGACAAGAGAGATGGTGGTCTGTCAGTGCAAGAGAGGGTAAGTGTTTGTCCTAAATACAAATATCTAATGTGTACATATGAGATAAATAGTTGTTGCTAAATTGGAGATGAATAGGACAAATTTTAAGAAGGTTTTTTATTTGATAATTGTAGTAGGATGTCTTTGATGATATGTACAAATTAAAACTATCATAAGTGCAAAAAGATGATATATATTGGTCACAATTTCTCTATTTACCATAGAAGAACGTTTTAAATCCTTGTGTCAATGGGTTGGTTATTAATATTAAAGATTTTTTTTCAGTTTTGCCTGCCCCTACAGTATTTCAGTTATTGTTTAACCATATCAAGGGCCATTAATGAGGTGTCAAACTTCTTTTACTTCAGCCAACAGAGGTACATGGGTCTATTTTTCAAAACCTGCATTTTACCTACCTAAGGCCAGAAAATAACTCTAAAATATAAACTTCACAAGAAGTCCTAGTTTCCTATATTATTATTTACTACAGATATCTAGCTTTCACAAATAATTTATTCCAATAAGTTTTGAGTAGATGTTATAATTTTATACAACTTTGAAGAGAACCAGGCTTTATGTGTTACGTCCGACACCCCTATTAATGTGGACATTTTTGGAATATTTTATTCTCCCACACTCACTTGCCAAATATTTATCAGAATTTAAAATAGGAAAGCTTATATATAGTACTTTGCAACATCCAAAAGCCATATGTGTTGCTCTGTCAGAATATTTGTCACAAGATCTTGAATTTTGTTCAAGTCACAGAAATTACAAACAATTTTGTATGTTTTAATGTAACTTCTTTTGTATTTACCCTCTCACATCACTTGTTATTTTCATAAGGATTTCAGTATGATATTTCCCATCCTTAGACATTGCTTCACAGTAAATAATAACTTTTTATATATGAATTATCTATTATAGGTGTATCTATCAGGCATAAATTGAGGCTCTTTCAGGGGTGTCGGACGTAACACACTAACTATTTCAAACATAGTCTATTACATAAAGGTTTTTTGTAGTGTTAGAACTTAAAAACCTATCAATATCACTATTATGTGATAAAGCCATTATTTCTACAGCAGAAAGAAATACCAAATACTGAAAATTATATGTTAAGGAAATCCTATTGAGTTTTGGCTAAGACTTTATTCTTTGTTCTTCATTCTATATAATAATGGATCAAAAAGCATATATGTGTTGACTGTATATATACACAAAATGATCAGAGTCAAATATCTGTATGACTTATCAAATTTCCTTTGTAATATGGCAAGTTTTAGCTATTTTTCTTTTACATCTAGCAGTATTTCTCATTTATTAGAGAGGGGTGTCGGACGTAACACTTAGTAACAAATTAAAAAGGGGTTTATGTAGGGCCTAAATCAAAAGACACCTCAAGAAATAACAGGGGCTGAAAATGTTACATATAGAAATCAAACTTATGGTTTGTGACCAGTAATATCATAAACTAATTCTTGGGTGCAGGGGTCATGGATGTAATACTTTGTAATAAAATGGGAGAGGGAAGCCTATCAAAAACATTTAGAAATGATTATACACATAAATAGTTAAACTCTCAGAGGTGTTACAATGGTCAGGTAAACATTGCAACCTGTTAAAATTAATATCTTACCTGTCTGTCATATATTGGGGTGTCAGACATAACATGGGGTGTCGGACGTAACATGGGGTGTCGGACATAACATGGGGTGTTGGAATGTGGTTAAATTGATTGCATCTTCAGTCTGCCAAATAATGATTCACTATTAAAATCACAGAAGCTGAATATGAGGTACATGTTCCAATAATCCATAATAAAGGCACCAAGTATACATACTCATATCATAAACAAAGAACTAGTAGCAGGGGTCATGGACGTAACACCTTGTGATAAAACAGGGAACTTAGAACTCCATAAAAAATTCAATAGTCCTCTCACACTTAGTTGACTAAATTAGTAAACATCTCAATACCTTTGGCAATCAGTATGACCTGCCCTTAGTAATTATTTTCCTGTTTAGCATATATTGGGGTGTCGGACGTAACGGGGTGTTGGACGTAACAAAAGCACATTTGCATCCTCAGAGGTGTAAAAAAAAAAGATTAGAACAATGGATTTTATTATGCTTAAGGCCAACATATAGTAGCATGAAGTAAATAAGGTTTGCTCTTGAAAAAATGAATACTGGAATTATAATCATGTTTTATGTAACTGTTACGTCCATGACCCCTATTTTTTGGAATTAAGGTCTAGGTAACAATATTCTGAATCTGACACATTTATCATAGACCAATCAAGCTCAAACTTTAAGGAGTGTAAAAGGACATATTTCTGCAGCATTTGTAGGTGGGAAACATGAAATTGATTCTTTTTATCTTTTTGATTTTTAGAATTTAACCTGGGGGTCATGGACGTAACATTTTTCAATTGAAAAACTATCTAAACATAAAATTCAGGGAAATTTTCATTTTGTCACCTTGATTTATGATGTTTCACATAGCCCTTATAGTAAAGATTAATTTAATGAATAGTTTTTACTGATATTTTTGCCTTTAGATATATTGTAAGTATTTGTTCATCTTCACATATTTAAAAAAAACTTGAAAATAAGGGTTTTTCTCAATTTTCACCAATAGATTCCTGTCCATTATATGAAAACCCTATATTGGAATGACAGAATTTCCTGAGACGCATCCATTACTGCCAGAATTACAACTGTACACTGATTATTAAGAGAGATATTCAAGAAACATACTTTTTAACCTAAAATGCAGGTTTTGAAAAATAGACCCACATATCCTTCCCCTATACTGTACCTATGCAGATGGAGTCTGCTTGTTAGTTCAACTCAAAATTTGGAATACCATGAATAATAGGCTCCATGGATGGCACACACATCCCCATCCGTCTGCCAAGCTCGCTAGACGGTCAGTCCTACATGAACAGGAAAAGCTATGCAAGCAACTTTGTGATGGTAAGTAAAACAAGACATACTCATTAAATCTACACAAATTTTTTAATGAAATCAGCTAAATAGTTATGTTGATTTTTAATGATATTACTTAATAAAAAATATTATAGATCAAGGTTCATTCCAATCTCATGGAATTACATACCACTAATTTCTTAATTCTCAGTCACTACCTAGAATAGATTTCTCATGATTTTCTTACAAATTGTTGCTGATGCAGACTACAAAAAAAGAACAATTAACCCATGCTGGCTGGGGAGCAGCAACAACTCTTTCATGCTGTATTCAAGCCCACTGTGTGTTTTAGCTGACCGAGGGCAGTTGAACAAGTGTTTCATCCTCTGGGACTAGGGGTATGTCTATTCTTATTCATAGCCTAAACCTTATTCATAGATGAATGACTAACAAGTAATTGAATAATTGAAACTAGACTAAAGCTCCTAGTTATTATGAATAAATTCAGGTATTTCTTATGTACAATATTTGAATGTTATATTAATAGAATATATCATTTTGAATTGTTATTAGATGGTTTATAAATTTTGTCTTGATGGTGTTTCCAGCTATCCCCTAAGGCCCTATCTAATCCCCCCCCCCCCCCCCCATTCTATGGCCTAGGAACTGTCTGGACGAGGGGTACAACTGGTGGCACAGATGCACACGAGTGGTCGTTGAACAAACTCTTGGCCAACTAAAACAACATTTCAGGTATGTTCGTGAGAAGAGAATTTCTAAATATTAGTGCAATAAATCAGTCTTAGTGTCATAAATATGGAACATAAAACTTTTTGTCATGAGAAGATTTTAATTTTCAAGATTATATCTTAATATCTTTCTTTTTTTGTTTGTTCTTGTCTTCAGGTGTGTGCATGGTTCTGCAGGATACATCAACCGCAAACCAGATAGGGCAGCTAAGATCATTGTTGCCTCTAAAGATCAAGGGATAGCCCTGCCAGCAGAGGATGAGGACGATGAAAGGAAGGCACCACTGCTGCAACCTTCACAGGCTCCAGTAGTAGAAGCGCAATTTGCTAATGTGAGGGATGAGTTCATCGCCAGTTACGTCCGTACATAAAAGGAATAGCCCTGCTTGGTTAATGAATATTATTTATGTGCTCTGTTACTTTTGAAAGGAAATCAAACACAAATGTACATGTTTGAAAGTGTCACAAAATGTTTATTTACTTTCAACCATCTTTTTTCCCCCTATTGCATGCACCGACTATAATTATTTCAGGTAAATTAAAAATGATGTACGATTAATGGTTGTAAAATAATATCACATTCAAATCTGACAATGCATAAAAACAACTAAAAACAGTGTATCATATAGCAATACTAAATCAAAATCAACAACATAAACAAAAGCAGATTGGTATATCAACAATTACAAGTTTTCCCACGAAAGATGAAAGAAGTACAGTAAAACCCCTCTTAAGGGGACACCTTCCGTTCCGGGCCAAGTGTCCCCTTGTCCCCTTAAGCGGGGTGTCCCCTTAAGCGGGGTTTTCAGTATGCCAGTGGTTATACAATAGAGAATATACCTACATAAATGAAGGAAACTATGATTATTAGGTTAAAAGGTTTATTAATAGATAAGCAAATAAATATAAATTATACAATATAAATGAATATAAATGTAAAAAAAAAAAAAGATAATAGAGGTTGAAGATGGATCTTTCCTTGTGAAATTCGCTCCTTTTTACACCCCCGTTCAATGTCACACACACACACCCCCGCCCCCCCTCCCGAAGTCAGCAGCCCTATGCCCTACATAACTACATAAATGAAGGAAAAGCTGGTTATTAGGTTAAAAGGTTTAATAATGACACATTAATTAGCAAATAAATTGAAAATAAATATAAAACAGGTCTCAGGTAGATATGCCTACCTTGTGAAATTCGCTCCTTTTTATATCCCCAGTCAGTGTCCCCTCTGTAACTTCTGAGAGAAATCAGCAAGTGACTCACTGTGAGCCGCACAGAGCCGCCGTGGCTCACTGTATACCGCACCTTCAAAGCCCCCTGCCCGCCCTGTATCGCCCACCGCTAACCTGTAAGCGGACCTCTTACCCCCTACCTTCAACGGGTGCGAAAGTCGCTCATACTAATATTCACTCACTGGCGCCCGCCCAGAGCCTCTTCAGATGTGATTATTACCTTGAAAACACACACTCCGGTCGCCCGGGCCCTCACGGGAATGCTCAGTCTATTGTTCTGTTTGTGACAACTGTCTGTCCCAGACAAACGGGCACCATAAACTTGGATTTTCAGTGTTTTTGATATGATGTCCCTCCAAACTGTCCCCTTAAGCGGGGTTTTTAAGCATTTCTGTACCGAAAAACTGTCCCCTAAAGCGGGGTGTCCCCTTAAGCGGGGTGTCCCCCTTAAGCGGGGTTAAAATAAACTCTTAATAGAGGGGAAAATTTCCGTTCCGAGCAAATTGTCCCCTGAAGCGGGGTGTCCCCTGAAGCGGGGTGTCCCCTTAAGCGGGGTGTCCCGGAAGAGGGGTTTTACTGTACATCCTGTGCTCAGGAAAGGACTAATATTATCTTTTTGATTTAAAATAGATGTTCTTGGGGAAAAGAAACAGCTTGCGAACATCCTAAGATAAACTTTTCTATCACGAAAATATCAGGGAGAGACCATCAAGTCAAATGTAGTCAAAGTCAGTATTTCTTTGGTTTGTGGATTCTAGTAGACTTCCTAGGTGTTTGCACAGGGGTTGACGATGCTTCTTTCCCATGTTCGCTACTTTGGATTGTGTCCCTATCTGAGACATCTTTCACTGGGGGGGATCTTTTAGCCAAAGCCTTGCTTGTCCTCAAGGTCGTCTCGAGTGAGGGGGTGTCCATGTCTGGGATTGTGCACGCGACTTTTTCTTTTGATGTACTGGGTTTATGAACATATATAGAATATAAAATTTTAAGTTGGTTAAAGCCTGTCTCCACTGTGCGTTCTGGGGGGCTTGCGATCCTGTACCTCTGGTAGGTACAGGATCGCAAGCCCAACGTTCCATATAGCTTGCGCTCCGGGGTACCGCATGTACCTAGAATCGCAAGGCCATCCTGGTCACACTGTGCGTCGCGTTCCTTGCGATCCGTACCCTTGCGACTGGAGGTACATCAGGTGAAAGAGCGGGAAACTAGGAAAATGGAAGAGGAGTGGTTGTCGCTTGCTTTACTGTTCATGGCTGATGACTCCGATCTGCCCATAACTCCATTACCACTTGAAGATGATAAGTGTGATAAGGATAATGCGTCGAGAACAGGAAAATCAACAAAAAAAAAGAGATCCAAACGAAAGTGGTGGGTAAAACCATGGATACAGAAACGGGAGGCAGCAGACAATCAATACACTATGTTTACGTTGCCAACAGAGCTCATAGCGGTAGGTATATATTTTATATTCAAATGAAATTGTGTATATGAGAAAAGATCTCCCCACCTGCACTAGGCGACACACATATTGTGGGTAAAGAACATATACATGCTGAAATAACCGTATACATACTGAAATAACCATATAGTTAACTTCAAATACGTTTATATTAGAATCTCATAGTAGAGTAGGAGAGGGACTGCGTGGCGTAGTGGTTAAGCCATCCGACTGCCGATCTTGGTTTTGGTAGTTCGATTCCCAGAGGAGTTTTTTTTTTTTTTTTTTTGCACAAATGAAAACTGCCTTAGATAAATATGTGAAACGATACAAATTGAACTATGTTATGTACGTGTAAGTATTTGTGGGAGTGTTCACTAGTGAGCAACGCCCCGGTAAAGTTGCTACCAGTACCACATCCATAGTTTTATAACAACCGGCTAGAAAATGTAAAGAAAAGTACAGACTAGCGAATAAGTTCACAAAAGAAATGGCCAAAGAACACAATTTACCTCGTACACTCCATCTAAGCAGAGCTTACTGTTATAAGCCAATTTAAGCATACATTCCGCATCGGTTTGTCGTATAAATCATGCAAGGCAGGGTCACAGTTGAAAATCATCCGTGCTGCCACCTTCTGTTAAACGACGGTACTGGTATACTGTAAACTTGCACCAGCAGCCGCTTTCATACACAGAACAGTGTTTTAATCAGAATATTATCGTAAAACCAGATGAGCTTTAATCTTGGCTCCCGTATGCCACTACTGGAGTTTGGCGTAGAGATATCACGAGGCGGAGCCTAGTGGTATCCATAACCAAACTCTAGGAGTGGCATATGGGAGCCAAGAGTAAAACGAATCAGGTTTTGATTTTATCCTACCCCTCTCTACAATATTTTAATATTGAAATCATGAATGATAATCATCAAAATTCCATATGCCACTAGTAGCATACAAACGTCCGTATGCCAGTCAGCGTGGCATACAGAATCTCAATGTTAAGCCTATGGGATTTTATATTATGGGTAGGATAAAATTACATAAGCATGTTATGTGTTCTATGCACTATGTGTAGCATATATATGCATTTCTGATAATGTGTAATAAATAATAATGTCAATAATAATAATAATGTCAATAAAATAATAAGAAAAATAGGCCAAATGAACATCTTTCTGGTTTACAAGGGATATCTAAGTTTTTTTATGCATGTCACTAACATCACATTAAATTTTACATGTAAAGATATGTATTATAATTTTACATCCGATTTTTCTGGAATGCCTTCCATACCTATGGGTGTGTTCATTGTTTTACTCAGATGGATGATACCGCTGAATTCCGAGCATTGCTCCGTATGGATAGCAAACGGTTCTACATGTTGTTAGAGATACTCAGGCCCAGGATCACATATAAGAGCACCCAAATGCGGAGACCAATCGGTGCTGAAGAGCGACTCATAATAACATTGCGCTTCCTGGCCACGGGTAAGAATAAAATGTCTGATAGTAGTGAACTTTAGCCTATGATCTATGGCAGCCGCCATAATGCCCCCTAGTAGTTGTTTTGTAACTAAAGTAGGTGAAAAAGCTACTGTTCTTCACTAATGGAGGTGCAATATAAGTGAGTGATGATTGGGAAATGTCAATTTTCTTGCCTTCCTTACATATGTAAATAACATGTTCCATGTGAAAAAATCGTATCCATGGTTTTTGCATTATATCTTACTGCTCTGGGATGGGTGTAGAGAGTAAAAGGAACCTTGGTAAAACATTAAAAGGCAGCTAAATTTTGTCAGAAGAAAGAGCCAGAATACAGGTTTTGTCCCCCGACCACCTAGTGACTGCTTCATGAACTAACAATGGCTCTGTCCCCTATACACTCATCACCGACTTGTATTACAGGTGCAACAGGAGTGGCACTGTCGCACCAATTCCGTGTGGGACGTTCAACCATCTTCAAGATTATACGGCATACATGTCAGATGATATACGCTGCTATGAAGGACGAGTACCTAACGGTAGGTGGTTCCCTCACCCGTGTAGTGTAGTGTAGCATATAGCAGGAGATAAGACCGTATATGAGGTTAAATGTTTTCGTGGATTACTGAGAAAGTCTCATGTATCAAACTCTCCACACAATCTAAAAGTCGGTGATGTAAAAATTTCGGTTAAAATGATAATTATCCACATTCGTACAAGTAAGACAGATCAATTCGGGATTCAACCATATGATATATACATTCACCAGTATGCATCTGAAATAGATAACAATTATTTAGGTCACTCTCTCAATTTCAGCATCACCTTTTCCACCCTGTGTTATGAGTTATGCTAAAAAATTTCATATTAATATTTTTCCAGACACCCACAAACTTGGCAGCTTGGCAGGGGACTTCACAGCTTTTTTGGGAAAAATGGAATTTTCCCAATTGCATAGGTGCCTTGGATGGCAAACATGTCTCCATCTACCCCCCAGCTGGGTCGGGGTCAAAATTCTATAACTATAAAGGTCATTTTTCAATTATCATGCTGGCGCTTGTAGATGCCAACTACGAGTTTTTGTATCTAGATGTTGGCGCCGAAGGGCGCGCCGGTGATGCCGGAGTATGGAATCAATCGGTTCTCCAGTCGGCAATGCAAGATGGCACGTTAGAAATGCCTGGTTTGGTTAGTTTACCTGGTGGAGCTGGTACCACCCCACATGTTATTGTTGCGGATGACGCTTTCAGTCTGACACCGTCACTGATGAAGCCGTTCTCAAGAAGGAATCTAACGATACGTCAACGGATATTTAACTACCGGTTAAGTAGGGCCAGACGCGTCTCAGAGAATGCCTTCGGAATTTTGGCAAACAGATTTCGGGCACTTCTTCAACCACTTAACCAAAGTGCGGCAAGTGCTACTGACACAGTTTTGGCCAGCTGTACATTACACAATTTTCTGCGCCGTGAGATCGGGGAGGGCTATTTGTGCCTGTCGAATGATGGTCGTGAGGCCGTCATTGCAAATGCATTGTCTTCTGAAGGCCTTCATAACCTGGAACTATCTCAAAGCCGGAACCCGGGTAGAGAAGCGAAGGTCATTCGCGAGAGTTTGGCAGATTTTTTTATGTCAGAAGCTGGATCAGTCTCCTGGCAAATGGCTAGTGTTGGTTATTAAGTATGAATACAACTTTTGTACAAACAGATGATGAAGAAATTTAAATATAAGCTAAGTATATAGTTCGGGTTGGGGGGGGGGGGGAATTGGGTATCAATGTTTCTATATATATAGTAATTGTGAGCTGTAAATAATGTACCAGTATGCTAATATAATAAGATTATTCGTACCAGCTAATCTCTCTACCCACCGTATATCAAAAGCAAGTTTTGGAAGTTGTTATAACCGTATCCACCAGAGGTCACAACAATCATAAACTTATATAATATTATAAGATTATATTTAACCTGTTCTGCAAGCGTACTACAGAAAAACAAACATTTAAATATTTAGTACGTACATTTATTAGCCAAATTACCCCACCCCTACCCCTCCCCCTTATCTAATTCCCCACCACCCTCCCGTACTCCTCCGAGGTCAGCCGCACCCAAACGTCCTCGAAGAGGTGAATGAGGCGGCCAGGGGCTGTTGTCTTCTGGCGCCCGCGGTTGCTGTAGGAAAGCAAGGGAAGTATTAAGAGAAGATCACAGATAGTCATTTTACCCTGTTGCGCCTCACCTTCTGCTGAATGAAGCGCCCCCACATCGACCACTCATCATAGGCACTGCCCAATCGCTCTTCCATTTTACTCATGAACTCCATTCTCCTTTCCATTAGTTCAACTGCCTTCAATTCCAGGTCCAGTTCCCGCCCCTTCCGGGCTCTCTGTACCTCGAGGGCCCTACCCGATGGTCCTGCTCTGGTGGGTTTGGCCACACCTTTCTTCAGTCTGGGCAGAGTGGTTTTGTGGACAGTGTCTTCGATTACTTCGGAATCACCAGAGTCGTCATCCACGCTCATGACCTCTGTGGGAAGGGCTGGTGCACTTGCAGGTGTGGTTACAGATCCAGAAACAACAGCAGCCTTTTGCCGCCCATCTCCGTGGTGTTGTACGTCCGTGACAGCACTTATCGACAGGAGCGTCGCCACAGCTTCCTCGTCCTCCCGTGGTATAGGTGGCGTGGGGGACCTGGGGGAGACAGGCGGTGAATCAGGAGAGGCTGAAGCATCGTCAGCATCAAGTTCCATCACAGGCTCTTCTTCCTCCGTTGCAGGTGCCATCTTAAATTAATAAAATGAAATATATATAATATATAGAAATATATATCCAATTAAAAACTACATATAATCAGTTCATATCAATTAAAACGAGGTACGCACATGCGAATATCAACAAGGAATTGCGTTAACCCTACTCCTAATATAACAACTGCATAGGCTCGAACTGGGAATTCTCTCAAGGGTGTGCCACTAAATGTTCTTCATGTCACTACTTTCTAATGCTGGCGAAATGTGGAAATGTGGTGGAACAACCTATATATTAAACTATAGATATTATAAAATCAGCTTCAAAATCTTCACGTGTCATCATAGTACATTTGTACGGATACCGTGCTAAAAATCAAATATTAATATTAATATTATGTTTTCCCTAGTACGGATCCATTGGGTAAGCTGAGGAATACATAGTGTAAGTAACGTATACAAAGTGTAACTAACGTATACAATGAAGGGTACGCGTCATATTGACCTACTCAGTATAAGCAACGGGTGCATCACATAGGGGGCGCTGCCTGCGCTACCATCTATAGCAGCCGGGGAGAATTCACTGACGCACTGCAGCGCTTGCTGCGCCAACGAACATGTAGCATCAACACGTGGTTCTGTGGGAAGTGGATTTTTACGAGCAAGCAACACCGATTTATATCACCACAAAGTCTGCACGCACTATGGGAACTATTACGAGTAATGCAAATACGCTCTCTTTCCTTCGCCACACTAGATGTACGATTTATGTATGGGACGCTATTGTGAAATAACAAGAACTCTATTCTCTTATGGATGTCAACCATACCGGATGCAGACAACCAGCAAATCGCATCAGCAAGATTAGCCATGATATCAATATATGGCGTTGTCAGTCATATGTTTGGGATGTATGTATATCAACACACATTATGGATTATCATCGCAGCACACATACCCATGAACTATTGTGCTGGCAACGAATACTGCAAAATTGGGTGCGGACATGCTACACGACCATACACACGGCCGTCAGTGTCACTGTCAAAGGTGTCACTGTCAAAGGTGTCAACGCGAGCTTGTACACACATCTAGTGTAAGTGACAATTGACAAGTGACAATTGAAAGACTAGGGATGTGCACAGCTTCAGCGATTAACAAACATTTATCAAGTTTAAAACAAGCGATGACAGAAGCTTGGGGTAAGTACAGTTTTTTAATATGCTGTAGTCTTCTAGGGATATGAATTAGTATAACGTTTCAGGTGCGTCATACTACCGTTAATGCTTTTTTGACTTTGTTGACTTTTCACTCTGATATCGCAGATGACAAGTATACTGTACCTTTCGTGTGATTGTTATACCCCTAATTTGTTTAACATCAAATAACAGATAAAGAAAAAAAATACATAATGTGATACACATTCCCACAGGACATGTAAATAACGTATACTCTGGTCTACTACTGTCTTGCTTTTTGCGCACATTAGATTGGTACTGGTACCCTCCCATCGATTGTGTCGTGCTAGGGACCAGTTTATTGACAGTAACTTGCGATATATAACGTATTACATTCCCGTACTTATATTTACATTTTTAATGGAGAGTTATACTTACCGAGCATGTGAGAGTAGATTTGGTTCCCCTGGTTGTTATGTGGGCTTTAAGGAAACCCAACCTTGCAACTATATGCCGAGCTCGCTCCGACTTGGGTTCTGCAGCACTACCGCTCTTCGCTTTCGAATTCGCATGGCGAGTGTACAAAGTACGAAGAGACCGCAACTGTTTGTCAACGTCAAGAACTGTAAAAAAATTATAAAGCATTTCTTAGTGGATATGGTTTTTTCAGGGTGTAAACGTTTATAACAATATGTATATGTTACTACTTATTTGTAAGTTTCATCTGCAATACCTGCAGAAGCAAGGAAGCAAATGATGATTACGACGTCTTGGTCGTCTGCTCTAGATATTAATATAATGATTTCATGTAAGCAATTGTTCGGGAGTGTTTCACTGGCATACAAAAATGTTTTGGGTTACCTCAGAAATTGTCATCTCCATTTAAACCACACATATTGTTTTCTGATACAGAAATATCTCTAATAAAAATGATTGCGTACCTTTCACGTCAAGCATTCGCGCTATTTCTTCGTGCACTTGTTGTTTTTTGTCCCTGTTGTGAAAATCACGGCTGCAGACATTGTATAGTATTTCATTGGCCTCATACAGGTCGATCAAGTCATCTTCTTTGGTGACGGTCCACAGCTTGTCCTTCGGGGCCCCTTTGCTACCGGATCCTTTCCTTGGCATGATTATAAATTTTAAAAAGCGCTGACAATTATCTTTACAGTTCACTTGTGAAGTCCCTCAAAATACCGCCCTCAAAATCCCGCCCTCAAAATACCGCCAAAACATATTGTGGGCGTGGCTGAGCATGTGACTAAATAAGCGACGCTCATTGGCTGAGCGCTTACGTATGGAACAGGATCGCAAGGGAGCATCAATTTTGTCAATTTCGTGTGTAGACACACACCCCTTGCGACTGGGGGGCTTGCGTTTTTGGGTACATTGGTACACCCAGTCTCAGACTGGGTGTACCAAATATCAAACATGTTTGATATTTGAAAACGCTTGCGATCCGGGGTACATGCGGTACCTCCCGACTGAGACTGGGCGTACCTGGTACGCCCAGTCTCAGTCGGGAAGGAAAACTGGCCGTCTCCACTGTGCGTTTTGTTCCCTTGCGATCCGGGAGGTACCTCCAGTCTCAGACTGGGCGTACTATGTACCTAAAAACGCACAGTGGAGACGGGCCATTAGGTCTTTGTAAATAGATCCTGTGATATTTAACAGCAAATATTGAATAACTATCCAATAGATTAGAAATGGCTAGAAACATGGCCGCATCGAAAGTTCTTATAAAGAATCATTGCGGTTAAGTTTATTAAATACCAAATTGTGATAGATTTAGTCCTACAAATATTTGTAATATGTTTATCTATTGGATTACTACAAACAGATAGACCAGTATACATACTAAGGGCATCTCCTAGCTTCATATTCACCCCTATAATTGGGATGGATCTCATTTCTGCAATGGCCTCTGTTTCCCTCTCCATCGCCTCCTCAGGTGTGTATGGGGTGTTATCAACATGCTGAAGGAATGTGTGAAGAACTGGAAAATAAACATTAACAAAGGTTAATATAAACAAATCATTTGAATTAGGTAGGCCTTGTACTTCATCATGTTAATTTTTGTAATTGTATAAATAAACACTATTTGTAATGCATATCCTGAGAATGAACAGTACTTATTTGCATTGCTATTCCATATACTTTCTTATATTGTTGGCAGCAAATATATTCATATGCATTGCAATTTACAGTAGCATTATCATTACTATCAGTCTAAACTAACAAATTTTAATTTCATTTTTTTCGAAAATTTACATACCAACATTTGTGTTGTTGTTGTTGTTGTTTGCTATAAGCTGGACAAAGTACTGCTCTTGTTTGTTTAAGAACTTTGTTCTGTCTTCAATAGATTTGGCCTGTGTAGCTGTGAGACTCTTGTTCAGCAAACTGACTTATCTGCCGATGGAGTGTAGTTCTAGGACCATGTCCGACAATACTTTCTTTACTTCAGTATCCACTTCCAAAGTGGTTACTGAGTCCTTGAATAAGTTCCTAAGGGATAAATTTGGCTCATCACACATTGACCTTTTTTTACACAGATCAACCAGTGTGTCACAATCTGACAATTTCTCTAATCCGATTGCTTTCTCTCTAGCATAAGCATAATCAAATAGTTTTGGACCCATACTTTTCTTAGGAATGTCTACTTTATTTTTCCTAGGACATTTTAAAATTGGAGGCAAACTCTCTTTCCAACTGTCTAAAACAACAACAATGTCTTTTGTTTTTGCTTTGAGAGTTTTTTCTTTGGTGGTTCAACCTCAACTTCACTTTGTGAAGAAGTGTCCATGGATGAACTTGTTGTGTCAGAACTATTTAATTCACTTTCAGCACTGTCGGACTCGGAGTTGTCATCAGAGTCTTCATTAAAGTCCCCAAGGAGAACATCCTCCATTTCTCCCCCAGTGTCACTTTCATCACTTTCCTCAACATCAGAACTGGAAGATGGCTTTTCCTTCTTTATTTTAGAGACATTTTTCACTTTAAATCCCTTCTTTGGAGTCCAGTGCCGTTGGCCTTTCTTGGGCTTTATATGTTGACTTTTGAAAGTTTTCCTCCACGTGTTCCTCCATGGGCACATGAGGGGTAGCCAATATCCCTGCTATGCCTCAACCGGCCAAGGCTGAATGATGCCTCAAGGCATCATTTCTCCGAGATTTACAAAAGTATTTTTTTTTTTTTAGGAAATATTAATAAAAAAAATTCACAGTATGTAGATAAGACATAAGGAATGATATATTTGATAAAGAATAATAATAAAACTTGATATGACGTCATCACTGACGTGAATAAAGATCAATTTATGGAGTACAGACGACAATCCAGCCTAGCGCCTGCCACTGCCATCAACATGGCGGATCCATGGTCGGGTAGTGATGAGGAATGGATACTACTTTTGATACTATTTTCTTTTATTAAGCGCTGGAAAACACGCTCATATATGTCATCTAGAGGTTATAATGCTCACACAGGCCTCCAGCTTACTGCAGAGAAACACTTCACTATCAATGTCCCAACTATAAAGGCCTGCATAAATGAACAGGGGTCCAGTATCAAGCCTTACCATACCCCCTGCCCCATTTTTATTTCAAGTCCTTTTGAAGACAAAAGGATTCACTATTTCAATCCTTTCATGAAGTGATAAACACTTAGTTATGGCTACTGTAATCTGCTACTAGAAAAGGAAATTATTAGATGAGGATATTGTCTAAATGTGGTATTTATATTTTAAATCTGATGGGACACATCTAAATACACTGTATTCAGAGACTCAGTTCTGATGGGACACATCTAAATACACTGTATTCAGACCCACTTTGTACAGACCTGACAAACCATTTTTACTCCCTTCAACCCTGTCATCAAGCCTTGCACCTGAGAATTGACCATAGAATTGCTGAAACCCTTGATCATAGACTCTCATGAAGACAGGGAGGGAGACACCGAGAGGCAGATAATAATGCAGATGATAACAGAGACAGAAGGGAGACCCACACAGGGACAAGTAAACAGACAGAAAGTGAGACATATACAGATAGGGACAGAGACAATGGGACAGAGATGCGGAAAGACACATACAAAGCAAAATAGTCAAACATACATGCCAAACAACAGGGACAGAGACAAAGATATAGTATGACATACATATGGACACACAGGGACAGAGACAAAGATATAAACAGAGATAGTTATAACTACAGTATATAGACAGGGATAATGCCAGGGACACAGACAGAGAAGCAGACAGCTGGAGACAGAAAACAGACATAAACAAAGAGAAATAGACATATTTACTAACAGACAGGGACAGATGAAGATTTAGGTATGACACTCTGGATTTGAAGCCACTCTGCAGTCATGCCATAATAGCCCTCATCCATTCCCCTCCCAGAACCACTCCATATAATTACTGACCAGCTAGCTACATGCTGTTACTATCTGTTGTGAATAGTAAGCTGAATGAATAACTCCAAGGCTTCGTCCCGTTGCAAGCTTTATTGCAGATGGTGTTACAATGCACTGCGTTGATCGGACTGTCTTGAGTACATCAAGATCAGGATTATATGCTGGCTCCATGCCTACCGCGTGGGGGCGACCCGTATTGATCATAACCAAGGGGGATCGCCTCATGCGACGTGCCACGCAGCCAGCTTGGTCCATTAGGATGAGCGATATAATCTGTATGTTTAACATACCGATATTTTGGATCATGACAATGCAAGAGCCTCATTGCGTTCCTACTACTTTACAATGCATGTACATTTAAAATCTGATGGGACAGAGCTGATAGTATAGCATTGGAACTCCCACATCTGGTGGGACAGACCATTCACTATGCTCTTCAAAGAAACACAGACCCAGTAAGGAGGTATGGGGTTGATGAAATGGTAGGCATATGACTCTATCTCAACCCAGTCACTCCATATTAGCACCTCTCCCCCACTCCCACACACACATGCATTACCTTCATCCACTCACCAGGTTACTGAACCTGTCATACTCAGACCCATATAGTACTTGATTCAGAGACATTCTTAATGCATTAGGATGTATACACTGATTTTAATACCAGAAATTAGTTTCATTAAGTAATCAGTTTCCATTTGTTTAAAGATATATGGATTTCTAAAACTTGATTGATATTCCTATTCATGACACTTGAGAATAACTATTAAATCAATTCTCTAGGTTTATTGAAACATTCAAGATTACTTGATTCTTGATCAAATACAGATGGCTCAAATACATAATTTCATATGATATTCTCTTACTTTTATTTCATAAAGTAATTTAGGTATACCGGGCTCTTCCATTATAAGTGGTTTGTTTGTTTATTTGTTTGTTTTGGTAGTTTAATGTCCAATTTGTTGAATTAAACTTACTTTGGATTTGACCGAATCTATGAGATGACTGTAGGTAGAAATCCCACCCCTACACATTTATGGAGGCGAAGGTTTTTTTTACTTCCCACACTTCATAGACATGGTATGAGAAAGATTGGCCTTTGATATAGCAGTAAATCTACCACTGCTGGGGTGAAGGAACAAAGTGGCTGCAGTGGGACTCAAACCAACAAAGTCTGACAACCTTGGGATTACAAGTCCAGTGCTATCTACCACTGAGCTAACCCCCCACCCCAGTTGCTTTAGTTATGCTTGTGTGCAAGCATATCTGGTCTGCACCGTGAGGAGGTGATCGAGGCGACCAAGAGGGTGAACAGATTGGTAATTGCTATCCACCGCAGCAGACCATTGTAAATGGAAATAACATTAGCTCCTAGTATTACCTATTGACTTGCGCCCTTGCGCCACACAAGTGGAGCCAGGGATTGACATGGATCAGGGATCCGCTTCAGGATACAGTTGGTTGCCTCAAGCCAACTCACCAGAGCAGGGAAGTCAGAACGTTTTGAAAGTGGGGGGGGGGGGGGGGGGGCAACCTGAAAAATTACTGACCTTTTTCTCATATTATTAAAAGTAAGAATTTGACATGGGCCTGTTCCGCTGCAGAAGTCAAGGCTTATAGCCATTGGTAAACATTAGAATGTTATGTACCTCAGCCAATGATTAAAACGGAAGCTCTCATAGTATAACGGATGATTTATTTCTTGTGTGACATGTTCGTAGAAATATTCGTTGTGAACCACCAAAGTGAATTCTTGTTCATGTGTCAACCATCGAAAACCATCGTATAAACCATCGTAGAGAACTGGAAAATACAGAAGAGGTAGCACCTTGACAATAACCAGTTAACTACACTATCTTGTTGAAACTCTGGTCGTAATACAACAAGTCTGTTTTAAATATACTCTACTCTTGGATTTGTCATTAACAATACTCATATGGTAGAATACAATAAAACTACACAGACTTCTTTACTCAGTAGGGTGAAATAATATTCAGACACAGATTTTACTTGTTTGTACACCCTTTTACATACTTGAACACAGGCTTTAGGCCTTAAATGATATAGAATAGCCTCATTTGGGCTCATAATCTACTCCATATAGGATAATATTCACTCATGTCTTGAGTCAATATACTTTTAGGCTCACATCATGGAGCAAGCATGTTTCAAGTAGTCACATGTTCAAACCAAAGTCATCTAATATGGGCCATAAACACATAATTATTCAAAATATCTTCATTACATAAATTCTGGGATACATCATTTTTGTAATACATACCTCTGTAGCACCTCAAAGGCCTTAGTAGTTACAAAAGAAGAGAATTTTGATTTCTCACAGCTTTCCACAGCTTTGATTTGGATCCCCTAACATGATGGGGTGTGATTCCACTTTTTTGTTACAATCACCAAACATAGACAAAACATAGATCATAGATCATGACTCACAAAAATATGAATATTCAGATAGAAGTACACAAAAAATATGCAATCTAAATATATCAAAAATAACTCTCACACTAGAGAGATCAGACTGTCAACATGGCTCCTCAGAGCTAACAGGTCAAAGCAGGGGAACCAAAAACAAGTCCAATCTGACCAAATTACATGGAATTACATCAGACCAGTGCAGGATTACACTCAAGAGGCACTGAGGAATATATTCTGATGTTTTTTGTGAGTTGACAAACAACCTTTTTCACTTCATTGTGAGAGATTCACTCTAATCCCCTATTATCGCTCAGCTGCGCGATCTGTGCTTTTAATTGTTCAGTACATGTTAGACTTTGACATTTTTCAATGCCAAAGACGCAAACCTTAGTCATTGTTACATGCTAAGGGAGCGTTCATTAATTATGGCCGGGGGTCACAGTTTTTAGGGGGGCCAACTTTTTTGGGGGCATTCCAAGGGGGGGCCAAAATTTTTTTGGGTATCCAAAAGTGGGGGGTCACCTTTTTTTCATATTCCAAGGGGGGGGGGGGCCAACTTTTTTTGGGGTATTCCCATGTGGTGGGTGAAATTTCTTTCACGTTCTGCCGGGGATCGGCGCTTTTAGCTAAACAATGAGGCAGACTCCAATATTTGTCTTCAATGAAAAGAATTGATATTTGTAATGAAATGCATTCATGTCATATCACAAGAAATCAGCTTAGTTGTACTACTATAGTAATTATTAACACACAAGGTAACCATAGTTGTATCACTCCCTTAAGTTCAGTGTCTATGGTTACAGTCCCGTTTCTCTACTGGGAGATGGGTGTACACCCTCTCATAGTCTGACAGACTGATGTTCGGAACGAGCCGGCACGACGAGTTCAGAACGAATTTCTCCGAAACAACGAGTAAATCTACCCCGTATTGGCACCATCACTATGGTTTCATATTATTATATACCTTAATTCGGTCTTAATTCGCTAAAACTGACCATAATTTGACGTCAAAGTGACTTGGCACAACTCTCAAACACAATGTGTACACTAGCAGACATGCCGGATGTTGATAACCGGAAGTGATCACGGCGCAGGCGCGAATACATTATACCGCCGCATAAATTAATGCACGGTCACCCTGCTACGCTCGATCTTCCCGTCAGACAGCTACAGTTGAGCGGTGCAGTTTCTCCGCTATTTGTTAACATCTACCAGTCAACTGCTCGGTTCGTGAACATATCGAAATCGATTGATCTCGCATATCTAAGCTATATGACGTGTTTCACGTGATTCATACTCTTATTCCACCCCGATGTTTGATAAATATACACACTAACTCGTTCCGTGGTTTCTGTACGACGCCACAGAACTCGCGAAGTGAAGAGATCCGCCATTTTGAATCTTGCACCTAGAATTCTTTTGTCGGCCTCTCGACCAATCAAATTGCATTATTTCTTCAAAGCGTGCAATCTGTCACCCAAAGCGTGCAGGTAAGGCTCAAAGGATGCAGTCTGTCACCCAAAGCGTGCAATCTGTCACCATCCAAGGTAACCAGTACAACGTTTCACAGCGTACAGTGCAATCTGTGTATAGTTACTATACCCATAGGAGCAGTATGTATTTACTCTGACTTTGTGCATAGGTATATAATAATATCAATGAGATGGATGATTTGATGATTTGTAAAAAGCTCAACGTTTCGATTGAATTGATTAATCTTCGTCAGGAGTAGTGATTGATTATATGGGTACAGGAGAGATGGGGGCTTTTGGCATGTCTGCTAGCTGCCAACTACAGCCTCAATTTGGCGGGGGGGGGGGGGGGTTACATCCCTGTTTTCGAGTTAGAACATTAACAGAATCTTACAACTATAGAGACTAGGAGCATCAACTCAAACTGCCATCATAGCATCGTATAGTAGGTCAGCCTACTTCAACCAGTTGCCATTGTGCTTGATGCTATCACACTTCAAGCATTTGCCTGTGCCTGTGTTTCAGTCCTGCTCCAAACTCCCCCATCTTTTTTCATTGGCGCTGTTCTGTCAACAACAGATGTTTATTTGCTACTTGTAATTTTTTTTTCATTTTCAAGCAATTTTTATGAAGGGACTATTGTATGTACAATCATCAAATTTGGCAGTACAGCCATTCTTTCACTAGGGCCCTAGCACCTTACTGCTCATTCTAATGGCAGGTGTTAAGCCACATTGGCAGTGGGTACCATTTTTGTGTAAGTCTTTGGTATTAGCCAAATGACTGAATGTAACTGGGTTTGTTCTAAGGTAAAGAATGAAAGCCTTATAATAAAAAAGGCCACATCAGTTTAGCCTCTCCTGTGCTTTTACCATATTCCGATGGGGGGTGGGGGGGGGGGGGGAGGGACTATTTTTTGGGGGCATTCCAAGGGGGGGGGGGGCCAACATTTTTTGGGGTATTCCAAGGGGGGGGGAATATTTTTTTTGGTATTCCAAGTGGGGGGGGGGGGGCCCAACTTTCTTTTGACCGGTCGGTGTTCCAAAAACTGTGCCCCCACCCCCCGGCCATAATTAATGAACGCTCCCTAAGGATCAGAAATGTTGATTGGCTTAGCCATTGGTACACATTAAAATGTCAGACTTTGACATTTATCAATGCTGAAAAGTCAAGGCTTAGCCAATGCTGCATGCTAAAAGGTCAGACTTTGACATTATTTGATGCCAAAATGTCATGGTTTAGCCATTGTTGCACACTAAAAAGGCAGGCGTTGACATTTCTTAATACGGAAAAGTCATGGTTTAGCCATTGTTGCACACTAAAAAGTCAGACTTTGACATTTTTGTGCACAGAAATGTCAAGGCTGAGCCATTGTTGCATGCTAAAAACATCGGACCTTGACAATAATTTTGGTAGAGAAATGGTTTGATTCTGTAAACTAGCTACTACAAAATCATTAGACTTTTTCAATTGCAAAAAATTAAGCTGCTGCCTTTTTTGGCGAGGCCAGCAGAAAAGCCTCCTTTTCTAACGCCACTGCCAGAGAGTTGAACTAGTTCCAACATGACATCTCGTTTTATTGTGATTTTATCTACACATCTAGTTTCGTTATTTATGCTTTCTTCTCAGAAGTATGATTATACTAACATTTTAGATGACCCTTTTAAAGGAATTTGTCCAGTGTCTTAATTCTGCATTCCTGCTTTTTTTCTTTGCTGCGATCTCTCATTAATCTGGGAGTACTCTTTCTTTCTTTTCTCATCGGCAGGACAAACTCTAAAGATTTACCATTCAATGAAATTTATTCATCGTATTCTACATTGTATTTTTCTGCGATTTCCCACCATTCTGTTCATTGCGATTTCTTCTGTCAGATGAAAAAAGCCACATTAAATTTGGTCAGTTACCTTGTCCTTATCAAGTGGGTAAGATATAGAGTATCTACATTTCCTCGTTATTTAGGAAATACATGTAGGCCTACGTGTATACTGAACATTCAGAAATGTATCATACCAATTGTCAAGGACAATAACAAAGATTTTTTATAATAAGGTGAATCTTAAGATATATCTTTAAGGTAGGAACTACAACTTTAAAAGCTTTGCTTATATGATATCAGAAACCATTGTGAAGAATATTGTGATACGATAGTGTCAGGAACAAGAATCTATCACAAACGAGACTGCTTTGTGTATCTCTCTATTCCGTGGTCGTTACGTGGTGGGAAAGGAGCTCTAACCCTGCAAAGCCCCGTGACAAAACATAACTGCTTTGTGTATATAATCCAAAGTTTCTTGCATGTCTGACAGGTTAGAATTAGACTTGCTCAAGTCTTTGATTATGAACTTCCGTTGAATTCATGAATAAATAAATTTGGATGAAATGCATTACAACACTCAATCAGGACTGGGGCCAGTTTAATTACAAGCAAGAAAAAAGAAGACACTAAGGGAACACGTTTGCTAAGATGTGTCTTCATCTCAATTATCGTTAATAGACTGCAGAATGTATCAAGGGAACGAATGAATTCAAAAATTGCTAGCATCTAATATTACATCACAAACTAGACGAACAGCTTTGTGTGCATGAGCTTTACCACCCGACTCTACGCGGCCCCGTCTGAAAGAAGTAATGCGGGCGTACACAGTGACATGAAAGCTTGCACGAATTTAAGTCAGGCTTATAAGACAAAGAAACTGTCACACCGGGGTGGCAGAACACACAGTGGCTTAACAAACAAAGACATGACAGCCGCTGGCAGCTCAATCGGCTGCCACCTCCCACACCCTCCCAGTTATCTGGAGGTACTATTTATAGAAAATATTGGAAGGGAAAAAGATTCGTAATATGATACGTGAATCACAGATCATCGAGTAAATTAGCTTTTATACAGCTGATTGTCTATGCCACCATCCTAATTAATTTAGTCCCAGGCCTCTCTAATACCGTATTTTCTGTGACAATTGCAGACATTAATATTTCCTCAATTAACGAGTACCGGTATTTAAAACCTAGATTACGTATAACTCTGACCTATTGTGAGAACAACTAAATTTTGTTAATGCGTGCTCACATGCCCTAGGGCCTATATGCATTGCCTAATGGTTATAGTTAGTCATATAGACTTCCAGTGTGCTGAAGAAACGATATCCCTTCACTATCTGCCTGCTATTCACTGTGATATTGGGAAAGGAGCAGGGTGCCATGGTGTCTCAGGGTCTTTAAATTGTTATTCATTTACAATTACCGTACATGCTCATTCATCAATGATGAATATATATATATATATATATATATATATATATATATATATATATATATATATATATATATATATATATATAAATTCTTCATAGGTGATTTACACTATATAGCTATGGTTTAATATTACGCCAGCCCAGAAAGCTTACAAACTACACCAACTGGACTTAATAACTCATACACATATCTATCATTATCCATCGTAAATAAACTTGTAAATTGTAAATTTATAAACCAGTCCAGTAGTTTACAGAGCCGCCTAGCCACAAAACCATCGTTTGTTGTATCCATTATCATCTTTTCGAATAAGGTAAACCGAGTAATTGTCATATTAAAGGGTACAATAATAGGGACTGTTTCTTTAATATCCATGGTATGCAGATCGAGACCCCATTGAAAATGTCTGGGGACGCAAGCGCTCGTGTATTAGTAATTACCGTACTGGCGGCCAACAACTCGTGGCTTACGGCCACTTGTCCACAAAAGAATCATTTATTTTCTATAATTCACACAATACTAGGATCGACTACCTGACTTAGATTGTGGAAAACTTTCATGACAGGTATAGTGATGTCTCACTGGTCCATTGTACTGCGCTCGTCCATTGGAAACGGATAATTGGAGACACCGTCACAACCCAGATTTGAACGGGCGCGTGCACTAGCCCTGAATCAAAACACTTGCCTCTGTGGCCCTATGAAATATCCATGATCTTTACTCCTTGATAGTAACCATGTGTTTGCTACATATCAAATATTGTATCACGGTTTCATGTTTGAATAGACGGCAAGACCATTCTATGGTAATATGTCAATTAAATCCAGGAAAAAACAGCTACAATTTAGTGTGTGTGTGTTGTTGTTGTTTTTTTATTCACCACCGTCTGGTAATTAAGCGAGTTCAAGACCTATTGATTTTCAAGTAATTTTTATACATTTCTGACGAAGGACCTTTTCCTGCCTAGATAAAATAACCTGTTATCTTTGTGTTTTGGTTCTGTGATCCCCGTCAAAACAGGCCTGATAAACACCACATGTCGACATTGTATCTCGACGAAAGGTGGTGCTTCAGCAGTTTGGCGTGAGTTGGGGAGCCTCTGATTAGTCATGCAAAGTCCCGCCGCCGCATGTATATGACGTCATGATGGTCGACCAATGGGAAGCGGTGCCGGCAAAGCACGTGACCCTACCCAAGCTGTCTCGATCCGGCACTGCGCCATAGTTCGTTCTCTCTCTCGGAAGAAGCGCAGCAAGAAAGACACATTTCCCACCATGGCAGACGTTGAATTCGCAGGCGCCAACGGCGAAGAACAGTATATGGAGGGAGGAGAACAAATTGAACAACAAGAGTACGACCAGTCTGCAGATCCTAGTCAAAATCCAGGGGACAAAATCAACGCATCAAAGAACGACGAGGACAACAGGTAAAATCGGCGGCATGGCGTTCGGGCCACGTCCGCCATCTTGCATGACGCATTTGTGCAACGAACCACTGTTAGGAAATTTGGCCATGTATTCATTATTATCGATGTTTAGAATAATTCTGTAACTGAAGAATTTCATGAAGCTGCTGGATATATATTCTTGGACTAGTAGCATCTTATGAATGTGTTTGATTTGTTGGTTGTGGAAGTCTAGGCAAATGGCAGCTAGTGCCGGTAGTCTCCAGAACAATGACCTCCACCCTCGCTCTGGACCACGATTCTGCAGAAATTGAATCGCAATGGATATGCGTTGTACTACATTGTAATTGTTCACATTAAAGTAAGGTTATGTTGTAGTGATATCTGTGTCAAAATTTACTAGATTGAGAGGAGTTGTATACCCTCTTTGTTTGATTATAAACTACCCTCGCAAACTGTTGTAGCCAACCGCGTGCTTTGTTTCGTTGCCGCGTGCTTTCACGCATCGAATGGCCGGCCCCCTCGCCGCACAAAGCCCTGCCACTTCCAGTCATGTAAAATCGTTTCCTCTGTCATGTCCTGTTTCGTACCTTCCATGTAAATCCTAACAGAATGCCACATCTGGATTGGACATTGAAATGATACAGATAAATTTAAAATGTTGGTCCTTCTGAATTGTATATATATGAGCACATGCCTACCCTATTTTCTGAAAGAACGTCTGACCTCATTTCTAATATGAAAGCACGTTTACCGACCCACGTGTGGCAAATTCTAGATGGTCTAGATTCTGTAGTTTTTCCGGTCAGTGCACGGGGTCTTAACACCCACCACCCGTGTCTTAATACCATTTTAGGCTTTAAATCTTGACTAACTTTAGGCCGTCTATCTAGATCTGGTAAATCGAATACCAAAAACTTACGTAATTGAAAAAAAACCCACAATAATTTATCACTTAAATGGCAGAGTGCTCATGAAGGGGTAGGAGGTGCGGAAGATGGAAGGAAAGGTTGAATACGTCCCAACTCTTTGATATTTATTTTACAGAGCTGAAGGTTCGCAGATGGACAGTAGTGAAAAAAATGAAGGGTATGTGGATATTTCATCACAGAAAATATTTGGGATGTTTTGAACTGTGTCACAGTCGCTACGTCTATTTGTATGAATGGTGAAGGATTTGAATGCTGCGTGGATGAATCACGGAAACTCAAAATCTATAGGAAATGAAGGACAAAGCAGGTTTGGAACAGCTAACAAACGGAGTTGAGGTACCCTCATTAAATAGGGGGTTTTCATGCCGGTCAAGGATGCTGAAGTTTCTTCTCAAAGCTTTTGAAAGTCATGCAACGGATGTAGCATTGTGACAAGTGCATACACACACCAGTAACCACACATAGCATAGTAACGCTTGGGAGTAAGGATTTTTTCGTAACAAATGTGCCAGCGTGAAGAACAAAGGATTGTGTTCATGACACTGGTGTGGAGCTAGTGTTTAAAATAGGGCTATCGCGTCTTAATTATAAGATTAAAACCCATAGGTGTTCGGTGAACTAACAAATTATACCTACATAACGTTAAGTACTTAAGTTAAGTCACCTGTGCATAAATGTTAAGATCAGAGTAGTGATGCGTTGCACCAAAATCATTTTTCATTGAATAAAATTCCGCGAAGATATTCAAAGAAATGACATCACAACCAATTTACCTGCACACACAATTAATTCCATACACAATATATCTCATTTAAGAAGTAAAGCGCAATATTAGTTTTGATTGATGGCTGAGAAATGAAAGTGCCCACCACGCCTAACCCCATCATGAGCTCTTGGGCTGAAGGTGCGTTGTCTCAACAGAAGCTAGGTTAGTGTGTAAACGGTAGAATACATTTGATGTTATGTTTGGATTTCAGAAAAATCTTCGTCGGTGGTTTGAGCTGGGAGACAACAGTCAGTAAGTAATATTCATCTGAAGGTTTTATCTTACCATATTTTCCTCTAAGGATTGGTATACATATGGATTCTCTAACATCTGAGTTTGATCAAGGCAGTTGATTCTAATCTATTGATTGTTATCTTTGGTATTACGCTGAAGAGATTTATTTCACATGTTTCATTGAATTATTTTCCTTGCCGTTGCAGAGGACCTTAAAGAGTATTTTCAGAAGTATGGCCCAGTTGTAGATTGCACATTAAAGACAGACCCTACCACAGGCCGATCAAGGGGCTTTGGATTTGTTCTGTTTGAAGACGCAGAGAGTGTTGAAAAGGTGAGGCTGTGTTATGATTTTCACAATTAACCAACTTTATTTCAGAGGACGTTAAGGAATACTTCTCGAAGTTTGGCACAGTTGTGGATTGTGTGATCAAACAGGACCCTTCAACGGGAAGGTCCCGTGGCTTTGGGTTTGTTCTTTTCTCTGAGGATAGCACAGTTGACAAGGTAAGACCGACTACTAGGAGCCAGATTCTTGTCAGCTGCTGCTACTCCTGTTTGTGTTCTGGTGTTGTGCATTGTTTGCAACTGTGATTCATCAAGCCAAACAATTTTTACCCTTCTTAGCAATTAGTGACTGGTGTTCGCTTCCTGTTGTTTCCTTCACCCTGCTGTGAATGCCTTTGGTCCATTCCAGTAGGAATGGAATGTATCTTATCTGGTTCCTATAAATCCTTTTATTTATACTACCCTAACAGGCATACTTTCGCTCTAAAGGCTGTTTATTGTAGGTGAGATGCAAGTTGTATTTAGGAAAGGACAAAAACACCCTCTTTATTTCAAAGTTCTGTTTTTAAACGTGTGGTAGAGCCTGTTCTGCTAAATTACAAAGCACTTTTACTAAAAGCATGGCATCATTTAGTTTACTATTTGCTATGTAGTTGAGATTCGGGAACGCAATGAACCCAGACAAAGTTGCTAATCGGAGGATCAATCATAAGTTATGAAAAATCATACATGCAATGTAGCCTCCGCTTCGCGGATTTTACATATGTGCATAACAAAAGCAGGGTCGGGTGCTTTGTTAATGTGGTATTACGTTAATTGAAACCAAGTTCTCATATTGTTTGTTTTCCTCTGTTTACAAATATTAGGTTCTGGCCGAGAAGCAGCACTTATTACATGGTAGGAACATCGATCCCAAACGCGCAAAGGCACGTGGTGGAAGAGAACCCATCTTGAAGGTATTCGTCGGTGGTCTTGACCCAACAGTTGCAGAAGACGATATCAGGGCATATTTTAGAAAATTCGGAAAGGTATGTGGAATTATTTGTTAATGAAATATTGAAGCATTATTGCAAAATAGTAATCGGAATTTTTTAGAATCTGTCGATTCGCTGATAAAAAGAAACTACGGAAAATCACTGCTGCTTTCAAAGCCACATTATTTCATTGGTCAATATTTTCTCTAAAGCGACAGATTGCCTACTTGTAGAATTTTTTTCTACAGCTAGCGACAGGAGTTATTTGTAATTCGTTCTTCTTCATATAGTTCATGCAATTAACTAAGCTGGATAAAACTCTTTCGTCTGAAACTTTCTGGTCCATGAAAATTGATTTGATGAGTTTGATTACCCTTGTCGTTACATTATTTCTAGGTCACAGAGCTTGATCTCCCATACGACAAACAAAAGGGACAACGGAGAGCCTTCTGCTTTGTGTCATTTGAAACAGAAGAAATTGTCGACAAAGTATGTGAAGAACCCAAGCAGGAGATCCTTGGAAAGCGGGTATGTTTGAATTCATTACCTTGTTAAATTCTATAACTAGAAATCTACTCATGTAAGGTTTCGAATATCTGGCTTTTGTATTTTCTTTCTCTTTACAGGTTTTATTCCCCCCTAATGGCGTAATATTCTGCAAACCAGTTTGGCGTAATCTCGTACCTTCAGTGCTCAAGGGCTCACCCTTCACTATTCATCTTATAATTCTCTTCCCATTTCGAGTTATTTGTAATTTCTTTTCAGAATCAAGTAGATTTGTATGGTCCATGTCTCATAGAGGTTCAAATCCTTCATACACCATATCTTCTATAAGGCATAATCCATCGAAGTGCATTGGGTCTGAATCGCAGTAATAATTATTCGTCTAAAGGTAAAGTACAGTGGTTGGAAGTAAAGCATCGTGTTTTCCGTGCTTTTCTTCTTTATCTACGATCACATACCAATGATGTTTCCTTTTGTTCCACTTTACAGTTGGAGCCTCTTTCAGTGGTGACAAAGGGAACTCAATTGAGGTACATGAGCATGGGAGACCCCATCACAATCCACCGATTGTCAAAGAAAGGTTACATCTTCATGCGATGTTGCCTTGCATTCATACCCAAAATATAAAGCTTCGATCATTACCATTACATAATCAACCAACCTTAAATATTTCACGATACAGTTTATTAACTCATAAATCTTATGGCCATTATGAGCAAAGTAAATGCTCCTAATGCTCATAATGTGAAACTGGGTGCGCTGTGTACCCATAATTTTATTTGTCGATTATCTGTATCCATTGGTATGTTATCTGAACATAAGAATAGCTGTACTAATGTTTAAGGTTTGTTTCCATATTTCCCTTATTTTTACAGAATAACTTGATCAGAACACCAGGCTATTGCCTGGTTTGTGCATTCTCTTATTCATTCCTACATCATAATGGGCTGGAGAAGATAGATTCATGGTCCCTGGCTTGTTCTTCGTATTTGTCGTACTGTACTGATAATTCTATTTGTGTAGTTGACTAAGTCTTAATCTGTGAACGACGGTTAAGCCCCAACAGTGATCATCAATAATATGTGTTGAGTAAACATGTCATCTGGTGCTTTATCAGGTTGACGTGAAAAAGGCAACACCAAAGAGCGAACAATATGGAGGTGGATACCCAGGTTATGGTTACGGAGGCCGAGGTGGACGCGGTGGATACGATGGTGGTCGCGGTCGCGGTCGCGGTCGTGGTCGTGGTAAGCGCTCGTTTTGCTGAATCATGATAAGCATATACATAAGACAACAACTACCGCTAAATTGTGCTTTGTTGCTGATTTTAAAGATTTACTCAACTAACTTGTGAAAGTTCCTGTTTTTATATGGTAATACATCTATTCCCCAGGTGGCTACAACCAAGGTTGGGGCAATCAAGGCTATGGCAACGGCGGTTATGGCGGTTATGACTACAATAACTATGGCTATGGAGGTTACGGAAATGACTATTATGGAAACTATGACTACAACAACTACTACCAAGGCTGGGGCAACCAAGGTGGATACGGTAACTATGGAACTGGATACGGCAGTGGTTACGGAGGTGAGTCTTCCTTACTTATACCATTTTTGAAATAAAACTGGCAGGTCTGTGGGGGTGCGAACATGTGTCAACCGATAGTATGTTGATATTTATTATTTGATAACAATGCCAAGTATTAATAAGGAAAGGAATATTAGACCCCTTTCCGACCTACATGTGCACCAGGAATAGTGCAGAGTGGGCACATGCATTTTAGATGGCGTTGTCTCGTCTCTACCTAAATTTTCAGACCCTAAAGAGTCATCCTGTCCCATTTCTGAACGGGAATTCACTTGTTCTGCACCAAGCCAAAAACTATTTATGGTTCTGAGGTTACTAGTTTGCCAGTAACTTACAGAGTCTAAATTTTTTTATTATCAATAGATGGCAGTGAAATGAGCGCAACCGGTGCAACATCTGGCGATCAAGGTAAATAAATTTAAAAATAATTTGATGAATTTGGTAGGTCATATATCACATCCGTTATCCATTGATAGTTGGTGAGCGCCAATGTCGTGTCAAAATGCATACAAAGCAAAAACAATGGATGTTGGACCATCAAACAACTGCATTGTAGCACGTGAAGCCTCATCCACCCATTCACCTACCCGACCACCCATTGGACTCCTCATCCTAGTCACATACTTTAAGCTTTGAATCTCCTGAATTTCGTATACAGATATATTTGGTATCATAAGAGTTAATTCAACAAAGCTCACCAACTGGATGAAATGTTGTGGGGAGGGAGGTGCATTGGCATCCCGGGACTCGGGAAAAGGTCGAGTGGAAAAAACCTAGAACGTTTTTCGAGTGTTCATCATTTCCCTAGTTGTTTAAGAACCGTTGAACTTTTATCTGTTCTGTTCTGGATTTGGTTTTATTGGAAGAACATGCCATAAGCCCATCCTGTCTCCACAACCTTTCTTTTGCATTTTCCTGATCCCTCGTTCCTATATATCGCTTCATTTAGTGTCACTCCTTCATAAAGCACAAATTGATCTTGTCATCTAATGAACACTATGACAAAGCAAGTTTCACCTGACTATCTGTCTCACCTAAGTTGGAACATTCTAGGGTAACTCGGCACTTCTAAGGGTCATTTCACATTGAAGCACGTATTGCTGAACGAAGGGCGCTAAGGCCACAACTAATAATGCGTGTTGCATGCTTGCCCCCATTTCCAAATAGTCCATTCAATATGCTTACAGAGGTCATAATTTAGCATATAGGTCCCTGAATTGGGGAAAAGCGTCATTTTAGCAGTCACCAGGCTGGAATTTGAAGGGCCACAGATGGATGTTTTCTTGTGGACTAAAGCACATTGAAACCAGCATGCGCTAACACAATGCCCAGTTACAGCGTGTCTCAACAGTACATGTGTTTTCCTAACATGTCGACGTATTAACGAAAGTTAACGAGTGTCACGGGTAACAAAATATTTAATGTAGGGTGGAAGGTATGCACATTGCCAGTAGAGTATCTGCTTAGCCCGTTAGGGAAGGGAAGTACACAACACGTATTTGGTCGGAAAACTTAACATATGGAGGGATGATAGGTAGGCTGCATGTTGGCAGACACTGCTTATTTGACGTGTCTATTATATGTCGCCAACATTAACGAGGACTTAAAATTTAGGGTGGCAAAGTCCTTAAACATGTTTTGTTGTTTTTGCACAAAGGTTATGATTACAGTGGATGGGGCTATGGCAACACCAATCAAGGAGGTGAGTTATAAGCCAAACCGGTCACGTTAAAAATGGGGGCCAGATTCTCTACACATTACTATACACTTACAACATGAGTCCATTCTCACAGCCAAACAAACGCACTTGGCAGCCTTTCTGATATCGCATCCAGACCAAAGGCAAAATGTGGCAGTCGTTTTATTCTCTATTCATGCAAACGCGAGGTATGGATCTGGTTTGATATGGTCCCTGTCATATATGGATATCCAAGATGTTGAGAAAACAAATACGGTATAGGAATCTTTGGTGAACGCGGATGGATTGTCTGATGATCCAGACAGGCTGTCAAATGTTTTCAATCTCCACAGTTGGTGCTCGAACCGGCATGCCTGCAGGTCGGATTCGTGCCCAATTTTGTTTGGCGATGTGTTTTGTTTCATTACTTCTTTTTAAGTTTCGCACCTTTCGGTTTAAGGTGTAGACTTGCCTTTCCCATTAATTGCCTTGCTAACATAGTCTTTTGGATGAGTATTACTTTGCATGTGACAGCACATCTCCAAGCCAGTGGTTTGGCCAGAGGAATACTTGACTTCAATTGTCCAAGAGACCTGCTTGGAGATCTCATCTGTCGAAATGATAAAACAAAAATTGAGAAAAGTACTTGAGATAAATCTTGTGTGTTGTCTGAATCTGGCCACCGTAGTATTTCATGTATATGTTGATGTTGTGGACTTAGTAGTGTAAACCAACAATCTGTATCTACGGCAACGTGCGGTTACATTAGGTGCTTAGGTAGTTTGTAAACAAATCCAACATGAGCAGCAGCAGCAAAAACCAACCCACAAACAAATTAAATGGGACATGAAGACCTTTTAGAACTCCAGTGACTAAATTAGTAATCGAAACCAAAGTCGTATGAATGTCAATGTGGACGCGTCGAAATAGTGGACCAACCTGCACTACACCTAAATGATCAAAGGGGAACTGCTAAGAAATCATGGACATTTTTGGAAAGCCTAGGGACTTCTTTTGTAATGTTTTCAACCTCACTGTTCCTGATGAGTGGTCGGATGAAGCTAGCTTTGTGTTGTGACAAAAGTAGGTGTTTGCTTCTGGAGACTAGCCTTGCATGAAGTGGTTAAAAAGTCTTCGGTGGGGGAATTTTTTTGAATAAAGAAAAATGAAAGAAAAACACCTTGGGTAAGAACCCAGCCCCTCTTTCGAAGCTTTACCAGCAGTTTTACTTTTTTCCCAATGTATAAATATAAGGAATGATCAATATTTTTCATTACAATTTCTGCGTAAAAGTTCGTTCATTTTCAGTATTTTTTTCTGTCACCAAATTGTAAATCAAATTTGCCTCGAGCTTAGTAAAAACATCTTGTCGGGCGACATGAATATGATATTCATGTGTTGTTTTAGGTGGCGGATACAAGGCTAAGGGCGCCCGCGGTGGACATCAAGGATACCATCCCTACAGTCGCTAATCATCTTTCACCCGTAGCATTCTCTTCTCTCAAGGTGAGGGCCGAGTCCTTTACACCAAACCACACTAGTTGTGCACACTATTGTCCATCCATATGAGATAACTAACACTGTCAATTGCGACTGGCGAGCTTTCTGTCATTAAAAGGCTATAAAATGATGCGGTACAGGGTTTGATATGAAAGTGTAGGGCTCAGATTAAGACATCACACAAGCAACATTTCGGACATGTTTGGTTGAAAATGCTGTTGGAAACCACCCCCCCCCAGATTGAGAAAAATTGAAGATCACACCAACTAACCCTCTGTTTAAGGTTTTTCACGATAAACCGATCTTCTTTGTAAATGATGTTATTGTAACACGGTTACAATTCACGTACTTGCTTTTGCAAAGACTGAAAATTTTGCTTGATGCTCATGTTTTTTCTGGCCGTGCTTCATTCCCATCTCTCTCCCACCCCGACTTTTTTTCTCAGTTTATCTTATGATAATAAAGATAGCAAGTAAATTACAAATTTAACTTGATAATGTCAACGAAATGTGTATGCTTAACAAAAAATGAGTAAGTGGCATGACCTGTTATGCGTATTGTCTTCATTCGTTTTGTACATTGAAATTGACCCTTTTCCTTCTCGTATTTCAGGAGGTTATTGCTGAGGCGAATGCGACAACGGCCCTTGGATACTATGTTGCAGGTCGTGATCAACTGTTCGGTACTACAGCTTCTGTTCGCATCTTGGCACAGAAGAACTGCAGGAGCATTTTGCCTGTGGTGTGCTCAAATCAGTGATCATGTGGACTGAAAGCTTAGCATAGCCAATTTGAGATCTGTGTTCGTCTGGGCTTGATGTTGCCTGGCAACCCTCCTACACATCATAGTGCTGTCTAGTCGTCTGGACAGTAGTCCTCTCTGAACAGTTTGCACATTCAGAAATAACTTATATCATGTCGACATACCGAGTGGGAGTTCATGTGTGGGAAAACAAATCTGTGCTGCACTCTCTTCATTGCATTTTAAAAAGTGGAAACTGTCACCATCTCTTATTCAGTGTTTAGAGCAGATGTTTTATTTTTTATATCATTGTCTCAGAAGTAAGACGTTTGGTTAGGAAGGAGAGCGATGATGGTACAAAAGTGTGAGTCCTGTGCGAGTCGGAAAAAATACTGGGGGGGTGGGAATGTGTGTGTACTTTTAAATGAAAATGTTGTTTTGTTCGTACTTCAGTGCAGGACTGCACCAAGAAAATGAAAATAGTATGCATTTGCCATTGATGATTTACGGATTCGAAAATAAAAAGGTGCCTTGAACGGCTCCAAATTTAAAAAAAATTGTATAACGAAACCCATTGCCTTTGTCGTGATTTCAAAAGCAGCTTAATCGTCATCATATCACGTAAAGGTGATTTAGTCCTTTGTACGAAAGCTCTGATACAGCGGAAGTAGCTTCCTGTGAAGAACAGACTACTACCTAATATATTCCTAAAAGGTCATTTCCAGCATTTTTTAGGCTTTAACCCTCTAAGAATTGGAAAATGATTCCTGTTTTAGAGTGCCAATCTTGAACTCTTGTTTACAGACTATTAAGTGACCAAAGATCTCTATCCTGAGGTGGGAAATTAAATTTGAGGAATATCTGACTACTATGAATGACAAACGTATACCTGGCCTTAAAGATGGGGTTAAGTGTGGGTTATGACTTCAGTGTCGACCTTCCCTCACCTTAACATACAAAATGTGTACCTGTCCGGTAAACCGCTACAGGATATTGGGAAGTCTCCAAGATTCCTCTCTTAAAGTTAACACGGAGGCCTCATGCAGCGAACTTGAAGCACATTCATATTCTGATATAAATGACCAAAAAAACCCAAAGATAAACACTCCTCGTTGATGTGCCTTTACTACATAGATTGCCACTTTTCACGTATGGTACAAATTTAGCCTCGTTCATGCAATAAATGACTGAGTTCTCAACGTACCCTAATCCCCCTCTTATGGCCACTTATGATTTGGCAATATCTCGGTTTCCTTGATGCAGCCATTCCACATGAGAAATAGCTCTACCTTTCCTGACCCCGACTGAAATTTAGAGAGTAATTTAAACCATGGCCTATTAGCATGGAATTTGCGGGTAAGTACTGAAGTTCCCTCTATACAAGCTTTGTTCAGAACCTGAAGAAGCCTGAATGTATGCTTTGGGTTTTCCAGGCCTAGCACTCTTCTCCCAGAGCAAGGCACCCATTTGCCTGTTCCCTCTGCCCGATTGGAGAAAGGAATTTCGTGATTGGTTACTCTAATTTTAGTGCCAACTCAGGCCACTAGTTATTGGCAAATCAGTCAGGGCAGCTTAGAACCAGCGGAGGCAGAAATTTCAGACTGAAAATGGCAGTGCATAACTGAGTTTGAGCCTGTGTGTCTTGGCGCTGGCGACAAGACTGCTAAAGTCTATAGTGGTGTGGTGCCAAAAACGGTTATCCTGCCTAAAATTATCGCCCACTCAATACACGTATGCGTCTGGCCACGTTCTTCCGTTCAGATATCATAGACTATTGGATATACTACTATTTTGATGTGATTTTAATGTAAATAAATAAAAAGAAAATTATTTAGACATAAGAATTTTATGTCGTGATATGTCAAATTATGTGTAATTTCGGCAAACTTTTCACTCTCCGATCTCGGACCTCGTCACTGTACATGTTCGCGCTTGCTCAAAAGATACTAGTGGGTGATACTTACAATCTTTGGCAGGGTAACCGTTTTTGGCATCACACCGGCGCTCGCGCTGGCTCAGTCTCTGCCCCAACCCAAAACTGGTTGCCTGGGTATACACTAAAGACGGAGACCAGCGAACAATAAAGATTCAAAACAAAGTAACTGTCAAAAGATATAAATACAAGTCAAACGACTCGCATATCATGAGTAAAGAAATATGGGAACTGTTAAAGGAGCTTCACAAACAACCCAGCTGTTTCAGACTTGAACCCTTTTATAATGGGAATCCCAGTTGATTAGACTACCCTTTCAGAGGAGCACATGGGCATTATTGACAACAAAACCTTGCAACACATGAGGTTTACTCTATAGAAAACAATCCCAGAGACTTGTCTGGTTTAAAATGAATAATAACATAAATGAGTTCATATAAATATGTTCATCTCGATTTACAAGTAGAACACAAAATACCCCCAAAATCCCTCAGAATTCAGGATGATTCAAAAACTGGCGTAGGGGCCAGATTTGAGCCCAAACAGGTAGGCTGGGGCTGAGATATAAGCGGCCATAGGAAGTACCGGTAGTGCGCAAGATCCCTGCTGGGAGAGTGCGAGCCTAGCAAAACCTGAAGGAGTCTGGAAATTTTTGTTACGCCTAAAACCATTTTTTTTGCCTATATAATTCTAGTCATTATTAGTTCTTAACTACGGTACCTGATTGCCTATGAAATTTCAGTAACCTGGGTTAAATATTTCCAAAAATCTTTTATTTGACCATGTATAGCTAATAGCTAATACCATAGCATAGTTTTGAGTATTTGTCTTCATATTTTAAAGTGCCATAAAGGCGAATAATTTTGAAGATATCTATCCCAAATCAGTGAAATTCCACAGGTAGTAAGATCTAACTTTTAAAAAGGCGCTGGTTTCTGATTTCATGGAAGTATTGTAGTCTCCCATTGACACCAATACTTAGCACGAGGCGTTCCATAGAAGCTTTCATGTTGATATACCTAGCTTTTTTCATTTTCAATCTGCTGACATATGAAACTTGTATCATCCAGAGTTATTTTCAAAAATCAATAGAATTTAGAAATCACCCAACTACCAGCATTTGTCTTAAAAGGGTTTCTCAAAAGTCTGCCTACATCCCTGATATTCTTTATTCAAATTTAGCTTGTTTTTGATTGGATACAGAACCAAGATTTCAATATATATATAAATGTGTCCTACAGAACTAATCACCTTGTGTAAGTACTGTATCTGCACATTTGAATGGTCAAACTCAACAAAGTAATATTATTTTTGCACGTTTTGTATTGTGTTATGTCAAAGTGTTGGCGGTATTCTAAATAAACTAACCCGAAATTTCGTGTACAAGTGGCCGGAAGCAGGGCCGCCGTAGCAGGCCACTCCCCTGGCCGGCCAACGGGAGCAGGAACTGCAGTGGGAGCCAGCTAGTAGAACTCACTATGTGTGTCAATAGCTTGCGGCATCTGGGAGCTCACCGGAAAACATTACCTGCACAGTGAACCGCACCGAAACCCAGATCTATGTGTTGGAGAGAGAATAGGACAATTCCCCACTCAACACTATTTAGTCATATATCTAAAGACCCCTGGTTCTATGACTCAAGTCTTTGTTGACCTTCAATAAGATATTCAACTTCAGTTGAGAACCTCTGAACTAAGTCTGAGGAACCACTAAATGAATTTAGTATCGACAAATCAAGGTATATGAATTTTGAGAGAGAGAGGGAGCTGAATGTCACATGGATACACAATCAAATTACTTTCAACTTTCGAAGTTTATCACTAGTACATCATTTTAGGATTGCCATTACCACATGTAACCTACTTGTATTCTGAAGACAAACTATAACAAAACTGGTAAGAACAGCATGAGATATTCAGAGATCCACTGAACTGCAAAGTTGAGTGGACTAAAAGATCTATCGAGCAAACACTAAAGAAACAATTTGTTCAACAGTGGCACGCAGACATGGATAAGCATAATTCATGCACCCTTTATAAGGAAGTGAAGAAGAATTTTGGACTGGAGAAATACCTTATAGTGTTACCAAAGGCAAATAGAATTGCTCTCACCAAGCTATGCACAAATGATACCAGGCTGCAAAAAATGAAGGGGAAATACATAGAAAAAACAAACATCCAACACTCACGATAGGTAAGAATACAATTATAGCCCTTGCAATTGTATTAGCTTTTTCTTCTCTCTTCTTGTTTCTTTTTTGGGGGGTGGGAGGGGGGGGGGGGGGGGTTCAACAACTTTACTTATGGTGTGCTGTATTTGTACGATATCTTGGTTCTTTGCTTGTATTCGATGAATTTGCTGTAAATTTGTTGTCATTTACTGGGATTCCCAGAGATATGTACTGCCATCATATTAATATATAATTCGTAGATAATAGGATTTCAACATTTCCATCTTGTTCTGTTACTCTAGCGTACCGGTACCTGTTCCAAACAAACTCATCTACATAAAAAATATCGAAAAACAACAGGTAGCACCACTGCGAATTCTAGGTTTTGTCTTTAAAATGGCCTTTAGTGGACCTTTTTTTTTTTTACCTTTGGGCCCCTTCGACGGCCCCTTAAACACTTGGTGGTATCTTTTTCTGAGTTCTAAATGTAGCATTACAAACTCCCTTAGAATTTGTATTGAAACAAAAAAATGTCTTCTGTTACTAAAACAGGTATTCTAGACATTTTACAGGCATTGCTGGCGACTTAATCAAGTCCGATTGCATGTACTGGAAGGTTACATATCTTATAATATATATATATATATATATATATATATATATATATATATATATATATATATATATATATATATATATATGTGCAGTAAATTCTACATCCGTCCACGAAAGACTGTGCAGTAAATTAAAATTAATGAATAATGTTACTGAGTCCAGAAGAATCAAAAGCTCCAGTCTCATTACTTGGTTTTTTCCCTCATCATTTTATTGAATAAGGATAAGGATTGAGCCTGGCAACGTTATGTATACCGTTCTGACCCTTGTTGGCCGGCAGCACAGCCAGGATGTAAACAGGTACAGTGGCGTCAGAATAGGGAAGGATAAATCACTGTTCCTAATATTTATCACAATATGTAGGTAGGCCTTGTACTGTTCATCAAGGGATGACACTAACAGTGACACTAGTTTACTTTCTGCAGGAGGTTAGCAGGGGGGACAGTTTGATACTGTAGTGGCAGTTGGCTGACACAGTTCACAGTTCACAAAATTTTAGCACCAAAACACAACTTTAGATAGGATAAACTGTACTCAGAGGATATTCTGGGTGAGCACAGAAACTTCCAGTTGTCCTCGTCGCCATTTGTAGCATTTGAGTGGTGCTAGGAAGTCATTGAAAAGGCCTAGATGTTGATTCACTTTGCATCTTGATTTTGTAACCGGCAGGAGTACGAAAGTACCGGTAGCAACAATAACAACGCGCTCGGCGCCTATGGTAGGTGGTTTTACATACACAACATTCCTCCCCTATAGTTTAATGCTGGAGAGGTACTTTGGTTCCTAGGGTATTTTACAGTTACACCTGTTGCGTTACTCTTACTTATTTAGTTACACAGCATCACAAGTCATACAAGATCACAAATCTAATCGATTGTGTGGTTTGATAACACGGGTAGAACGTGCGTGTGGTTCCACTCGCGGTGCGACCTTGGGTGTGACAGGAGCAGGCGATGCGACGTTAGGCTCGGGAGGCATAGGTTGTGCGTCAGCTACGGGCTGTGGTGATGATGATAGTAGTGGATCAGGTGCAGTCGGAGCAGGCTCAGAGACAGGCATAGGAGCTAACAGAGGCAGTGCATCCAGGTGAGCGGGCGGCATGAGTAATTTCTGTTTCTGAGGCGGTGGCTCGCATGACTGATCTGGCTCTTGAGGAAAGCAGCCACGAAGATGGTCAACGAGGCGCTTCCAAACGCGTCCATCGTTCAGGCAGACCTGGAAGGTGACAGGTCCTACCTTGGTCTGCAGAACTCCAGGAAGCCAGGTGGGGGTTCCTGCAAAGTTCATGGCCCAGACAGTGTCTCCTGTGTTGAACACTCTCTCATGGATGGTGTCATGCGCCGCTTTGTCAGTGGCTTGGTGCTTGATCACTTTGTCCGCGATGGTCGGTGTGATGAGGTCCATCAGGAAACGGGGTTTCCGGCATATCAGCAGTTCGGCAGGAGCGACTCTGGTCGTAGTCTACGGGGTGATGCGGTAGTGAGCGAGAAAACGGTAGAGCGCTGTCTCCAGTTCCAGCTCCTCACTCTTGCGAATACCATCCTTCAAGGTCTGTACTGCACGCTCAGCGAGTCCGTTGGAGGGTGGATGCTACGGGGACACACAAATGTGTTTGATGTGGTTCTTCTTGCAGAATTGTTCAAACTCGTTGCTGGTGAAACAAGAACCATTATCTGACACAATGGATACAGGCAGACCATGTGTTGCAAATGTCTGACGGAGCTTCTTGATGGTGGCGCCACTTAAAATGGCTGTTCACTATGACGAGTACCATCTGTCCATTCATCGGTCCAGCATAGTCTATATGCAGGCAGTGCCACGGTTTCCCTGGCCACTCCCATTGGTGGAGCTGAGCCGGAGGCGGAGTCTTGGCATGTTCTTGGCATACAACACAGGCTTTCACATTTTGCTTGATATCGTTGTCGATTCCGGGCCACCAGACATAGCAGCGGGCGAGGGCCTTAGAGCACACGATCCCAGGGTGGCACTCGTGGAGTTGTTCTAGCATGGTTTCCCTCCCCTGGGGCGGAATAACGACTCAATTCCCCACATCAGACAGCCTTGAAGAGTGCTGAACTCATCTTTACGGCGATGATATGGCTGGATATCTTCGGTAACTGATGTCGGCCAGCTGTCTATGACACATCGGTACACTTTTGACAGGATAGGGTCGCGGTTGGTCCAGGTAGCCACCTGAGCTGGGTAACCGGAGTGGTGCCAAGGATGTCCATCGAGAGGACCATCTCTGCGGGAACAGGGATGTCACCCTGGGTCGTAGAGATCGGAAAACGGCTGAGTCCGTCGGCGTTACCGTTCTGAGCACTAGGTTTGTAATGTAGCTCATAATTGTAGTTGGAGAGCACAAGATCATCTTATCTTCCTTCAGCAGACCAAGCAGCGGTTTATGATCTGTCTCAAGCTTGAAATGGCACCCATACAGATAATTGTGGAACTTTGTTGTACCGAACACCAGAGCCAGAGCTTCTCTCTCTATGTGTCCATAGTTGCGTTCTTTTTTTTTATTTTATTTTTTTTATTTCAATCTTTATACTACAAGGACATCAGTTAATATAAACTGGTTTTACTGTCCATGCAGTCAACAAAATTCAATAGCTGATACAAACTTATTTAACAAACTAGATATCCCTGGTAACCCTGACATGAGGAGGTTACCTTACATTCATTTTTAATAACATTGTCATGGAACATTCCATAATGACTAAGCTATTTAAGCTTTCACCTGTATCGCTGATAATACCCTACAGTGATGTCACCAATAAACCGTGTACTCAAAGATATGGATGACTTGGTATATATTAAAATTAGCCAATATCTACATACTTGGACAGAGTGCACATTTTCGTCTTTTGCGTTACATATCAGGATCAATGTCAGACCTTTACTTAGAGTTACAAAACAGTGTAACTGTATTGCGCCAAGACAGTTTCAAACATAAGTGGGTACAACACATCACAGGTCTGACCTCCAGGGTCCCTACATCACTCTACTGGTCAAGCAGTTTTGACAGCATGAATTTCTTTTGCGACCGTTTGAATCCTGCATACATGTTAATATTTTTTACCTTGCTCGGAATGTTATTCCATAAAACTGCCCCCCAGTATAAGGCACTAGACTTATATTTTTCACATTTAGGACGAGTAGTTTTAAAGATAGTACCGGTGTGTAGCCTTGTGTTTCTGGTAGGTATTTGGGTTAGCTCCACATCAGTTTGTCGACAGTACATATAGTTAAGCATCTGGGTCTGCACTCGATCTCTGAGCAGAGCAACTTTAGCTGTTCTATGTAAGGCAATTATATCTTGTCTACCATCCCATCTCATACAAATTTTAAGACCCTTGTTTTGTAATTTTTGCATTTTCTCTTTTAGAATACTGTGAACACCATGACATAGAATGTTGCCGTAGTCAATGTAAGGAAGGACCATTGCCTTATAGATTCTTACCGCTGCCTGAATAGTTAAATATTTCCTAATACGGCTTAAAATATACAGTTTATGTGAAACCAGTTTTATAGTATTTTCAACATGTTGGTTCATATTTAAATATTGGTCTAAGGTAAACCCGGCACGGCACCTACGCCACATGGTAAGGCATCACAACTGAGCAGGAGCGGGAGCTCAGGGTTATAGTGCACCAGTACTTGGGATGAGAGAAGCAGCTGCATAGAGTCATTATAGTCGGATATTCATAGAAAATACATTTTGTAATTCAAAGTTTAATAACTTCGGATCCAACTAAGGTATTGGGAAAAGGATTTCAGATCTACCATCCCCTCTCTCTCCTCTACATATCGGTATTTTACACGTGCATATTGGCCCAGAGGAAACTTGAAAACCCTGTGTAAGCGGACACCCTGCGTAAGTGGACACTTTGGCCCGGAACGGAGGGTGTCCGCTTACGCGGGTTTTACTGTATTTCATTTCAGCAGATTGGATGAAAGCTGAAGTTGAGAAACCCATGCCAATGATGGACAGGAAATTTAGGAGATGATGTTAGCATTTGTCATATCACATGCAGTTAAACCCCGCTTAAAGGGGTACCCTTCGTTCTGAACCAAGTCTCCCCTTAAGAGGGTTGCCCCCTTAAGCAGAGTTTTCAGTCTGTCAATGGTTATATAGTAAAGTATACCAATGTAGATGAAGGAAGCGTCGGTTATCAGATAAAGGGTTTATTGAATGACCAGTTCTAAGCAAATACATGAAAACAAATACAAAATCAATTTTAAAATAATAGATAGATAAATAAAATGAATAGATAAATATTTACAGCATCCAACACAGTTCAATGAACAGTTTCACTGTCCCAAGTTGGCATCCTGGCGCCAGATAATAACAGGTTCTACACATATCTGTACATAATTTGAGATGGGCAAATCTTAGTAGACATGAGCAATAATGCCAACCACACACCATCTACAAATCCAGTGATCATGGCATTACTGATACTCTTACAATGTTTCCAAACAGAGGACTTCATACCTTGTACCATCTGACTCATAATCAAGATGACTGTCAGTCACAAACAAGAAGTTTGTTCCACTGACCATACCAACCACTGGACTTTCTTTAATGTACATTCGCCCAATAAAGTAAGGTTGTCCATTTGTGTCCCTACCAGCTTTTAATGCACCGACCCCCTCAGGAACACCTGTGACATTTGGCCGCCATGTTGCCTTCATTGTTGGATCAGTAACACAGAGAATGCGATACTCCTCTGGTGAAGTGGTCTTCCTCACATCAGCAGCTATGTCCAAAACTGCTTCTTCAGATTCATCTGACTCTTCCTCTGTATCTTCCTCTGTCTCCCCGTCTTCCTCCTCATCTTCTTCATAAATAACACCATCATCGTATTTAGTACCTGTTTCTCTTTTTCTGTCAACCTCTAAATTAGACTTGATTGAAGGAGTTTTAACTGTTTTGAAAAGCCCATCCTCGCTCTCACTGTGATCATCAGAATCTACTTGGAGGTTCTGCATCCTCTCTTCCAATTTTATTTTGTCAATGTGCTTGGTTCTGATTCCCTCGCTGACATTTCCAATCCACTTGCATGTTACACCTTGTATTTGGCCAATGAGGACTTCTGTTGGTGTTTCTATTCTAGCAATAAAATACTCCACCCCCCTCTGTGACCGGCCAACAAGAACTGCTCCTGGTGGATACACTGGATCATTCACCAACCAATCAGCACACTGGTTGGTTTTTATACCAAGCACTGGTAGAAAAGAATGTATGACGGGCCATGTGACTGGTCCAATGGATGACATTATCATATGGTTTTGGTGAGTTGGCAGAGTGGCTAGTAAATCCTTTGCTGTTCTGATGTATTCATACATCGCAGTCAAATATCCTCCAGCAAGGTTGCTAAAATTAGGGTTTTGTTTTATCACAGCATAGGTGTTGCAAGCTAAGACTAGTTGCAAAGAAAGCAACTGGCAGTAAATTCGGACGTATGCCAGCAAAACAGTAAGATCGTCCTTTGTTGATAGTACAGATGGCAATAAACGAGAAATTCGAATTTCTAGTGTTCGGAAAACAGGTATCTGTTCGGAAGATGGTATGACCTGACAAAGTACACTGATCTCTGCATCCGTCATCATCTCTGAATCCAATGCCGAGACAAAAAACTTCCTGTGGATAATAATATCACGAACGCTCTTCATATGTTCATATACATAAGCATCTTTGACTGACTTGAAAAAGTCTTCGAAACAATGAGTTATTGCTTCGACCAATGTATTCTCATCATCTGCATCAAAATATTCAAATATTGAGGACACCAGTCCAAGAATGTGGGGAGCTGCAGATCTGAGTGAAGATAGCTGTGGGAATACTGCACTCAGAATGTAGGAGGCACCACTGAGAGCGTTGATTGACTTGGCAGGAAACCTTTCAAGGCCATGAGACATATCTGCTATGACTGTAATGATATGCCTCTTAATGTGATTATGTTCTAGCTCACTGCACAGTTCCTGCATCTCAGTCAAATGTTTGGAGATGGTGAGAATCCGTGATCGTATGCTGTGAACATTCAGGCCAGCTGCATCCGCACAGTCACAAAACTTTTTAAAGCCAAGGTCGTCCATTTGTTTGATCTGCACTGTTTAAAATAAAAATGTATGAATTAGTATTGACGAGCGAATGATAAATACCTGTGTACTTCTCTTTTATACGGCAATTTGACTTCAAGTGTTAATAGGCATCAGAGGTTTCTCTAGTTTACACTTACCTTTAATTGTCCCTACTCAATACGCGGAATGTTGAATCAGTCTCTGGACTATTTAAGGTGAATATTCGATATGGCCAACATAAACGCTCTGAACTTAGTGAAACAGTCAGTTCTCTTTGCTGCCAAACACAGTGAAGGCTCTGTTGGATCTCTTAATCCATTACAAATGCAGGGATTATTGCGGCTTTTGTGACGGATTAAGATTGATCACGTGGGAAATACATACAGGTAATGGTCGCAAGTGGTCTCCCGAAATTACCTAAATGGTTTCTTTTGGTAAATGGGAAATATTGATAAAATATCACTCATATTTTCTAAATGAAATGTATAAAATAGTTTAAAAATAGTTTTACTAGGACGTGGCTAGAACGTGCCTGTCAAAACCAATGTTACCTCGAAACAAAAAGAAGTGTTTATCTTAAAATAGAATACATCGTTATGCACAAAAGAACAACACATATCACATTCAGATTTGTCAAAATACAGATATGTATTGAGAAACATTCTACAGGTAGTCAATATTTGTTTAGATTTCCACGCGTTGGGTATACACTGAACCTTTCTCCCAATTGCAGATATTCTAGTTTGTTGAGGTATTTGGCAATAATAAAGACCAATTTATAATAACAGATAGTGTGAAATGTGAAATTATATTTTATTGGAATAGAGTTTCATGCACATGAACCATACTTATGAATAGCTTTTAAATGAAACATATATCAGAATGCTGGGATACAATAATTAGTTCAGTCATTTATCAGGTCTACTGTTGGTTTTGAACCTTTTCTTAGATCGTGACCTCAATTACAATCAAACATGTGGTTCAGCTTATTTTAAGGAATACAAGTGCTTATCTTTGTTTACGTATCCATCTTTACTCTAGATATTCACCAACTGCATATTGTTTTTATACCTGAAAATGCATAATGTCATCCTAATATCTTTTAAGAAGTTACTCCTTAATTATGAAGATATGCCAGTCATATTTTGTTTGAGAATGTAGTAGATATACATTGAGCTGCATTAACGTACATCAATTCTAAAATATGCAACAATCACGGACTTGAATGATTTAAGTCCGTGCCACAATAATACAATTAGAAACAATGGGAATGATTGTATGAGACACACCAATATCGTATAGGCCCAATTGAAGTCATACATTACCCATGAAACAAGGTAATAGAACAATGCTCGAGTTTAAGAATAACTGGTCCCGGAAAATATTCAATATACTCCTCTGAATGCGGTTTATATCTTATAAATATATTGTTCTTAGGAGCAACAAATGAAATCCCACCTCAACTTTGAACCTAATGAGATAATTGAACGATATTGAAGTTTTAAGAGAATGTGGTATCATAGTGTGGTGTGCAGAATATGGGTTTCTTTGGTAACAAATGTTTCAGCACTAAACTTAAGGATTAAAGCTCATTCCTTATGTGACGCATACGTACACATACGGGGCAGGTGTTTTTCATTCAATTATGACGGTGCAGTATGCATATAATAGTATCCTAAAGCATAGTGACGGGGGGAGGGGGGGGGGGGGAGCTACAGCTCGAATCCATCCAAGTGAGATGTTCTAGATATAAGAGAGAAAGACCGACAGGAGGCTGACCATAAAAGCATATCAAAGGCATAGATGTTCTGCACCTGTACATAAATAGGAACCAGGGCAATCCCAGCCTGTTAAAACAGCAACAGCGCTTCCAGCCCTACAATGTACACGTGTCCTCACTTACTTCTCCAGACCCCGTAATGGGAATGAGTATTACATCACCCCTGATGCGCTCTGGCAGTCAGATTCAATTCTTCCATTTAGAGAAACATCAGTATCTACCACGATAGTCCTTCAGTGACCCACATGGAAAGAGTTACAAATGCAGCGCATGAAACATGTCAGTTGAATAGGGAAGTACTGAGTGGTATGAATCACCGATTTCAAAAGCTAGAAATAATTATGTATTTCAAGTACCCTGTTGGCTATATAAATATATATACTGCCAAAGTTAGATGTTTTCGGATACCCTCTACACGGGATACGATCTTAATACGGCCTGGGTATAATACACACCAGAATCAAAGCTTGTATAAAATGTGACTAGATTATTTTCATAGTAAAAATGGTCTTCTGTCCGAAAATGCTAAACAGATACCGGCCTGTATTCGGTTCGTATTAAAATATTGTTATTGATTTGTATTCCTAACTGCAAACTTAAGGTTTAGAGCTTAGAAAATTACTTAAAGCAATATTCTTGAATAGCCAAGACATTGGAATTCATGTCCATCTATAAAACAAGCAAGCTAGAAAAGAAAGTAGCTGTGCTTTGTAGAAAGAAGCCATTGGTTATTACCACAAAGCCATCTACTGTACTGCCTGTTTGAGGAAATATTGAAAATCAATTGAACTAGATTACTTGAATTCCTTGACATTTGTTCCAACAATTAACTTAGTGCCATTGTCTGTAGCACCACTTTCAATCACAAACACTGATGGTTATCATACATCAGAAGCTTTGTGTACGTATTCATTTGAATGAATTTGACTCAAAATGAGTGACAAGTCTCGCAAACTTTTTTCTGTTTTATGTTCATAAAAAAACTGAGCATTATTAAAAGCAGATGGGGCGGGAAATCATAAAAGAATTATATATGGCGCGAAGATATTGTGTCACTTATAATTATACTTGGGCAAACCACACCTACATTATAAATAAAACACCAAATACGCAAATAATGTCACTCTCACTTTCGTGTCTCCTCGTCCACAAAATCCACATACATGTATTTATCAGCTTCTATTTCATCTAGTTATAAGAAGTCCATGAAGACTCGACTGCATCAGAATGATCTAATCTTACTTAAAAGGGGGATGCCAGTGAGCACCCGATTCATCTCCAATCTTTAGCGTTAACATAATGATAGTTTTATAATAAATATCAACCACATAGCACAGAATGAGAGGTGATTAACTCTGATCCAGTTCTATTTTTAGCAGTCATGTACCAGCCTTTGTCAGACTTATGGCTAACAATTACCAAAATGAACCGCATGATTAACTAATTTAAATATCTAGCTTTCATGACAGGCTGCGGAAACGGTGGAGGAGTGGAGGGCGAGGGGTAAGGGAGGGGCTAGAGGTCTCTTTTCAATTTGTTCTAGAGGCGAAATATTTATACTGCTACCGACATCTTCTAAGCTTCTTTTTTTTTAAAGAGGCTGACATATATGTAAAACACATATTTGGAAACTAGATATTGACAAAATCAAAATGAACATCACTCATATAGTCTTTGGTTAAATCTTTGAATGAAAACAAAGAAGCCCAAATACATTCATATGGTCTACCTGGAATTTGGTTAGAATATACAAGTCTTCGTTAATAAGTCATCCACCTGTGGCAAAGATATGTAGCGGTTGTATCGACGCAATGGGTGCGCAACCGGCATATAAGTATTTTACCAAAATGTCGGAGCCTGAAACAACGCAAACTGTTACCCATTATGTTGGTATATAGTGGCGAGGTGTGCTCAAGCTGGTAACTCTCGTAAAGACAGTAGTGAATTAGCAGGTCGATATTCAGGACCCCGGTTATACCGACAAGTTAGCTTATTGTTCACAGGGGTGTATAGGAGCTGATGCTTGAAGGCACGGCATACAGAGATCACAACACATCAGATGACAGTTGCAGCACAGTAAGGCTTTAGGGAGGCCCCAGCTGTAGCACATCAACTACATGTACATTATTAGTTCAGTAAATGTGTTATCAGTGATATCAGTGGATGGGACACAGGAATTGAGCATGGCGACCATCAAATGCTACTATTCAATCACATGTCTATATATATATATATATGCTCTGATGGTAGATCCTAAACAAAAATATATACCATCATGCAAGACCACTATTCAGCCTACTCTGAACAGGACGTGGTAAAATTCTTGGATACATGAAAACACACTTGGGCTGACAGGAATAAACTTCATTTGTAGTAACGCATAAATACCTTCTTTGGTAAAAAAAAAAAAAGCATTGAATTTGTACTGAGGCCATATCTATGAGCAGGTAAGGACAAAATAAAGAGCGAGCCGTCTTCCCAACGTGTCTAAAATGAAGTTATCTTGGTGGATGACAGTGATTTCGAGACCTTAACACCGCTTTCTGGTACCTTAAATAAATCAAGTTGTTGCATAATACAAAGATTTCTGCGATCTTTCATAAAGTAATATTTCCTAGTAAAGACCACTTATGCTAGGTCGACACCATCACCTACCGTCCCGGCAATGGATTTTGGGCGAATCGTAAATCGACGTGGAATTTTTATGGTTTTTGCCCGCTCGGCCCCCTACATCCCGTCGACTCAAGGGGACTTAATGTTGATGTAAGTCGATGTGGTTTTTGCCGTAGGGAAGGATAATGTATGGGTACAGTACGGTACGGCCACGACAACTTACGTTGTGAGCCCGGCAGATTATGGAATGTATTTGCATGTATCTTGTGCAATGTATTCTCTCGCTATGACTGTGGGAAGTTGAATGAATACCCTGGTGGACTACGGCACACTTTGGCCCCATGGGCCTAGTGCTATCCAGAAGCCCCAGTCTTGTCGACTTACGACGAAGTACGGTCAATTACGGCCACTAACAGCAGTCCCCAGTCTCATTAGCCACGGGGGGTTGCTGGGACAGACGGGACAGAATTTTTGACAGGCAACACCCCGACAGCCAAGTCGACTTACGATTCGGTCCTGACGACTTCAGGCAGACTACAGCAGTCCCGACGGTGTACGACAACAAAGAAAATTCACTCTCGGGACTGTCAGGGTGATGGTGTAAACCTTGCATTATAAACAGTGAGACCGTTGAAAAATGTTCACATAGAGTATTCTATATTGGGAGGATTTCATCTCGTCATGGATTCTGTTTCACAAATTGATTTCATAACAGTTCTTTTCTGACATTACAATTAGTTCGAAAATTTACAGGTTAAATGAGACTAACCTTGGTTAAGGTGAAGTTTGGCCTGAAGTCTATGTTGTTGTAGGTCAACAGATTGAGCAACATGTACCAGGTACCAGCAATCCAAAGATCCAATAGAGCACAGGTAAACTACCCCAAATCAACATTAGCTCAGGGTAGGGAACAACAGTTATGGGTGGGACTACCCACACGGTTCGAAACCCAAAAATTGGTTAAATTAGAGTGCGACTTAGGGGAGGTGTTTCTTCTTACTTCTTTACATAAATCCTTCGAAACTCGTAAATTTTACGGAGCGTCCCGAAATCACTGCCGGCATTGATCCCAGAAGTTGCCCAATTGCTGGTACCTGGCGACCGCCGTATCTCTGTTGGTATCTGACGACCAGCAACAAGCTATAGACTTAGAGTGTTAACATAACCGGATGCAAGAACCTCCCCGTCAGGAAATACTAATTACACCAATCCACTATATGATATCATTTCTAACCACCTGTTGCATCATATGTTAATTACTGCTAGTACACTTTAAATTCTGTTTTATGTTGAACTTTAAAATAGATTGTTAACATAATATTCAGACTGCAGTTGCGTCCGACATCTACCCCGTTTACAAAAAGAATACTACACCGTATATACAAATATAATGATCCAATACTCGAATTCTAATATAAATCTTGTGTAATGCGCTTCTTATACAGCATAGAATCTTTCATAGATATCGGTGCTTTGGATATGCTGCGTTATATGATAAAACTATAGTCACAAATGCGCAATTCAGTATATGAACAATGACTTTAGCTTTAGCTTGACCATAAGCATGATATCAGCATTGCATCGACTAGTGAAGCCAGATTTCCAATGTAGTAATCAACCTTAAACATGTACATCACCGTATTTTCTCAACTTTGATTCTATGCTCTTCAATTTTATCTAGACTGGCCTTCTATATATAAATTACTTACATATAAAATATCTTTATTGTACATTATTGTACATTAAAAGATAAGGCTCCGTAAGCTTTCGATGTAGCAACCTCTGTGTAGCCCTTATCATCCTATTAAAGATATCGTTAGCTAGGGAATTTCATTAGCGATGAAGTACCCCAAGTCACCCTTCACTTGGAATAGGAAATTGGTTCACCTACTTTGACTTAATGTCAAACATGATCGCATAATTCTTATAATTGCCTTCTATAGGATACACGTCGATATCGCTTATAAAACATGAAAATAGTTTCATACAAAATGAATATGTCTGAATAACTTAAAACTAAGTTTATATTCCCACACGTTCCAAATCATCGACAAAGAAAATGTTCCCAATCAAGATATACTGCACAAAATACTTCAAAGTATTAAAAATCACAGTAAGTAACTTTACCCATGATATGAATATCAACTTCTACTATCAGGGTACACTGGAGTTTCACTAACTGTTAATTTTTGTTATCGTGGATATAAATTTGTTCATCAGCAACATTAAATGCTATACTGAAACAGGAAAGTCGTATTCAAGTTGATATGATTGTAAAGGTAATGATATTATTTTCTACAGATTGCTACATTCGGAATCCTCACCAGTGTAAACTTAATGCACTTATCAATCACTAAAATTTTACACCATAAAAAAAACAACTAAAAAAAACTGTTCAAATGAAACTATCGTTAAACTACTGGTAGAACCCCCTGTTTTGTTTCCTTCACCTAGCATGATAATTCTTTGTCCTTTTGGACACATTTTGTAAGGAACTGAGAGATACTCGTATTCCGACGACAAAATGCGGGAGTCCCCTGCGGAGTCCCCGGTGAAGCTCCAAAATGGTTAACTATAAAATATAGCACTCTGTATGGAATCAATAAGAAACCTATCACGTTGTAGGCATGGCATTTATCACTTCAGTACTCGTAGAACCAGCTACAAGTTGATGTTCGCCCAATTAGCTCCACTTCATTTTCACCATTACGTTGTTATTCTCGAAATATGTCTTCAACGAAACAGGCCATGGAAGCGGCCACTCGAACTCGTTCGGAACAATGCCGCTGCACCCTGACTCGAAGTAGGAGAAGAGTGGGAACCAGATGCGGGTTCGCTTTCGGTCTTGTTGAGTGAGCGCACGGTTGTTGGCCAAAGAGTGGTAGTAGAGAAATAACCGGGATGTGATGTAGAAAGCGATGAACACGTCGATGGAGTAATGTTCGTGGGCCGCCAAGATGAAGAACACACCGAAAATGTTGAGTATCCATGATGCTGTATGCACCCAGTAGAGCTTTCTTGGAGTATCTGTATAGAAAGTTATAACACATTGAATGAACAATATTGTTACATTACCAAGCTATGGCTGCACTTGTGCAAGGAAGTCTGACTAAGATTTCCTGAAAGTGTCCATTTTACTTTTCATTTTATTGTTTATTTGAAGTTGACAAAAGTAACTTTTTCGCACCGAATTCTTTTAATATACATATTCCACAGCATATTTAATCATTGGTGCAAAGTGTTTATGAAAAAATTGTATATCACCCACGCCTGCTCATACAAGAAAATCATTTTAATCTGTTGACTTACAGCCCCTCACCCACTCGGCCAACACCAATACCCGGAGATTTACGGTCAGTAGCTTTCTTGTTACTGCCTGCCTATTAGCAGTCTGAATGCCAACATGTCAGAATACTATTATTTACCTCCCTGCCAGTTTTCTTCTTGGCAGTTGCCTGTCTGTCAGAAAACTGTCAGTAGCCTGCCTGTCAGGGGCCTTGCCTGCAAGTTGCCTAGATATCAGCAGTGTGTGCCTGTCAGCAGCCTTTGTCAAGTAAATGGCTTATCAGACCGCAGGGATAGGTAGGGAAAGTGCTGTGTTACTGAAAGTCACTGTGGCCAAATGGGCGTACTGGTAAAGGGATGTGTGGCTGAAAAGTTATCCAGGTGACGGAGTGTACGAGTGAAAGGGTTTACCAAGGAAGGTCTGTTCAGTAGAAAAGGTGTTTGGCTGTAATGGTATGTAGGGATGTGTGAGTGAATGATGTGTGGACAAAGGAGTGTGCAGATCAACAGAGGTGAACAACTGGTCTATGGCAAAAGGGGGTGTGAAAATGAACAGAGGTTTATTTAGACTTACGTTGGTTTACAATACTAAAATTTGCATATCCTGTTGGAATAACAAGGTATGATGCCTGTTTTTTTTAGATTTTTATCTTATCGAAAATATTACATTCCTTGTATCTTATCGAAAATCTTATATTCCTTATGAAAGTCAAGAATTTTTCTCTTGCCAGTGTTATGGAAGACATTGCGTATTGTTGTTAAATTCTTTGGGAATTTCTTCCTGCTCTTTTTTGTCTGTTTTGTTTTGGATGGGTGGAGGGTTGTGGCCAAAGGAGATCAATAGAGGCAGATGAGCATGTGGGTGAATAGCGGTGTGCCAATAATAGACAGGCCAATAACATGCTGAACACGGATAGGAAGGTCATTGACAGGTTAGTCACAGACAGGCAGACCAATGACAAGCTGGCCACTGACATGCAGGCTACCGACAGAATGGCCAAAGACAGAAATGGACAATAAAGGATGGTTTTATGGACAGGCCGCCGTAAACCATGAGTGGTTGACGCGTAGTAATGAATGAGTGCTATCGAGTGATTTTCAAAATCATCGTTTGTTGCATTTAACATCCATCTTTTCAAATCAATTAAACCCAGTAGTTGCCATATTGAAGGGTATAACAATAGGGACTATTTCCTTGTTATTTTTCTCGTATACCATGGTTTTGAGGCCATACATCACAGATTTGAATCCCTTTTTGTTTGTCTGTTAGTTTTGGTAGTTTAACGTCCAATATGGTCTATTCGACTTACTTTGGGTTTGACCGAATCTATGGGATGAATTCAGGTAGAAGTCCCACCCCTACACATTTACTGAGGTGAGAGTTCTTTAACTTCCCACACCACATAGACATGGTATGAGAAGAATTGGCCTTTGATATAGCAGTAAATCTACCACTGCTGGGGGTGAAGGAGGAAAGTGGCTGCAGTGGGACTTGAACCCACAAAGTCTGACCACCTTTGGATTAAAAGTCCAGTGCTCTTTACCACAGGGCTAATCCCACATACCACAGTTGTGGTATATGAGAGCTTTTATGTAAGGGGGTCGTGGTTTACTGAGTCCCCATACATTTAAAATGGGGTCTTTGTATATGAGGAATAATAAAATCCAAGAATGTGCTGGCCACTGACAGGTTTGCCCAAAGACAGATATGCTGCAGATTGGTTGATCGGTAGGTAGGCTTGCTGGTTGCTAGGCTGTTGGCTGGATGATGGGTGGGTAAATTAGTGGGTGGGCATGCTGGTGGTTAGGTAAGTTGGTGGGTGGGCATGTATGTAGGCAGATCTAGTGTGTGGGCAGGTTAGTGGGTAGGAAGTCTGGTGGATAGGCAAGTTGGTAGGTGGGCATTTTGTTGAATAGGGAGATTGATGTACACTTGGGCAGCTAAGTAGGTAGACTTGCCCAAGTCTTGGCTTATGAACATTCATTAAATGATTTAACACAATCATAATAAGGTTCATTGTAGTATCTTCTTTTTCTGACTGGCCCATGAATCAAAGACTTGTCCACTGTGAACAGAATCTCCTATTTATGGCCCCAACCCGCTCCCTGTAACCCTATATTTCCTCCTACCCCTCCCCTCTCCCCTCCTCCAGTTCTCTGGCCACCTGTGTTGTCATAGCAATAAATTTCGCCTGCTCCTGACTGTGACCTGATCAAGATCAAAGTGATAGGGTATCAAACTGCCAGCAGATAGCCTGACCAATAGCCAGGATATCTGTCTAGAGAGTGTTGAGAATACTGGTGCTAAACAGCGCCAGGAATCTAACACCATTACCGATTGTACCAGTCCCTGTATCCCAGCCAGGAGGGTAGCCATAGGATTCAGGGACTGGAGCCAGTCTACTAAATAGGTGAATTTGGTGGGTAGGCAGGTTTTGTAGGTGAGGCAGTAGGCAGGTTGTTTGATATGCCAGTTGGTAGATAGGAAGGTTGGTGGGTAGGCAGGTTGTAGGTCAGGCAAACTGGTGGAGAGGATTGTTGGTGAATAGCGGGGTTGGTAGGTGGGCAGACACCATGCTTTACCCACATCAATATACTACATGGTATGTAGGCATTTACTGGATTTCAGCTTAGATGTATTAACTCTATATCCCTATTTCCTCTTTTTCTACCCCCCCCCCCCCCCTCTTTCCTCGCTTATTGATAATTCTATTGCATCCCTCCTGCATGACGTCATTTTTGGCCGGCCCCCGCGGAGTCGTTGCAAAAATAAAGTTTCCTATATAAAAACAATAAGAATAATTTCCTCAAGAAGTTTTGTTTTTTTAGAGAAAGCTGGACTTACATTCTGTAATGAGGAAGTTTAGCATCGTGACCACAACAGTATGACCACTAAACATGTAGTCACCGCAGGTTCGGACACCCTGAAGTGACATTCCACTGCCTTTCCATATCTGAAGGGCGCGTGACATTTGGTCCCATAGGTTGCCAGGAGCCTGAAAAATACAAATTAAAGAAAGTGTCATATTTTGCCTTATATACGCCCAGCAAGCAAAGTGGCATTATTTTGGCAATGTGAAATCAGTTCTGATAAACTCCAACTTTACTTGACCCAAAACACCAAATGACCTTCTTATTTTTCAAATTTAACAAAACTCCCCTCAGACACATGTAGGGGTCGGGGTCAGTCGAATGGTGGTGTGTTCACTCTTCACCAGGGGATGGGGGGCGCCTGTCCCTGCTGTGTGCTGATTCGGGTGAGCCGGTACACGGAAGTGTCGAGGGTGCGACCGGATTACATAACTTGGTCTGTATATAAGGCAGATTCCACATCAGGTTGACAGGTTACTCCGTGCATTCCCTCTGCGAAGAGAGAATCCTCTGGAGCCTCACAAGGTGGTAGGTTTTTCCGAATCCTCTCAGTCCGGAATCCGAGCAGAACTAACGGCAACAGTAAGAATAGATCACAGATTGTCGAAACTTCTGTCACCGAATTTTATTGACGAGTTTTGTCATCTTTAAGGTCCGTGTCTTTTAGCTGCACGAGTACAGTAATTACGTAGTAACATATCTAAACAGTTCTTCAGAATGGTTTCTGTAAAATCATTGCCGTTTTTTATTTCACAGTAAGTGGTGCATACTTAATTCAATTTTTAAAACTCGGAGATGAAGAAGACGTGGCTATAACACCTCTGCCATAAGCCGATGCTACCTTGAAAATCTAAAAAGAACCTAAAAGAACTCAGGTCCCAGGAGGTGTGATAGAAAACTGAAAAATGCATGCTGTGGCTGTGAATGTAATCCTTTAGCTATATCTCTAGTCATAGCGGCATAAACAAAGGAAAGTCGAAATACAGTATACGTAGTACATATATCCTGGTTACATATACTGAAGTGATGCCACAAGCGATGCAACGATTCAATCGCACGTGTGATGATCGCGTCGCTTCAGCGGGGCCGGGTTTTAGTCCACATGTATAGTAAGGACTACGACGATAAGTGTTTATGAAGGTGCAAATTCAAAATAGAGTATATCAATAAAAAGACTTTACAACAACTGAATTAAATGTTAACAGATGAAATTTTGATTTATGATCTGCTCTATCCCATTGTTTTTCTCTTTTTCAAAAAGTGCGATAGTGATTACCTTGGGCTGGCACTGAAGGTGAACACCGGGCACAGAAAGTGATGTGATGAGCATGGTGACACAGCGTAGCAGAAACACCGTTCCCGTCATTGAAAACATACGACGCATCAGTATAAACCTTCAAAGTAAAGCATAACAAAAATATATAACATCCGACATAACACAACAAAGGGTGCATACCGTTAGTAATAACAAATAAGTCAAATACAGAATTTGTTTATAAAACTGAGAAATAAAGGATATTCATGTGGGAGATAATGAAACCACTGACCTATGTTTGTGAAAAAACAGTGTGACGGACCATCCCAAAAGCAGTACCAAGCCAGTGAATTCACACATCTCGAAAGCCCAGGGTACATAGGGCATGTTGTCCAGTACAATATCAGGGAGGGGCGGGTATTTCTTCATGTCAGGCACCCGGTCATGGACAATAACCATGACAAAGGAAGTGAGCAGAAATACTGCGAACATGTACACGTACGCCATCAGCAGCTTTGTGTACTCTGGCTTTAGGTTGGATGCTGAGACGCCTTCACGAATACCATGGACCTCATTATCATCAGAGTTCACAGAACATTCACTGTCTAGTCGCTTGGCTCGTGCGGGTTTCTGTAGCTTGATATGGTCACAGAGTGCAAACTGGTTGTGTGAAGACGGGGTTTCGGACCGTAGCTTATGGATACTCATCAGCAGGCGCTTACGGTCACCCATCATGGAGATCTCATTGCGGAGATCTTCCTCTTGTAGCATGAGCAGGGCATTGCCATCAACATTATGCTGACCACACAGAGTCTCTGTATAGGCTCCAAATCCATTGCTCTGTAGCCAACACTGAACGTCTTCCACACTCCACTCCTGGACAGCACCCATCTTGACTTCGTCAATTGTTGCCCTTATACACGAAAAACAGTCCAGATACAACAATCTGAAAAATCAATAAAATCATGAATAAGTACTCGCAGCTCAGATTCAGATTAAAATAGTATTGTGGTCTCTGTCTTAATATATGCAGAACGTGTGGGTTACGAAACCAATTTCGTTGGTTGTCAAATCCGGATACAGGCCAAAGTGAGCCCGCTGAAACAACAAATACCCCTGCTGGCGCACAGTACAGTATGTGGGTCGAGTCCAAAATTGTTTCCCCCCACCCACACCTTAGTGCGTACATACTTTATGGGTAGCCCAATATTTTTTAATACACTCAATCACTGGCATTGTAACTATAACATCGATAAACTTATTTAGAGATAATTGTGGTAAAGTACACTTCAATGGTTGCAAATGAAATAAAAAAAAAACGGAAATTGTTGCCTTAAATACCCTAGTTCTTACTGGCATCAGGAAATGCTGCTATGAGCACAGACAAATGCCATTTCAGTGAACTCATTTTTGCTCCCTATAGGTCACTTCCCGCTGCCAGGTCAAGTGTGGCTCCCCTTTGCGAGTGGGCCATGACCTGACAGCTGGGACCCTCGTCCGGTTCCCCATCGAGTCTTCCCCAACATTGGGTCAACGCATATTGTCATCTCCATCATATAATACATTATATAGGGCATAAAGTGAATGCTAGTTCCACCATCTTCCACCATGAAATTGTAAGATAGCACCATTGTAGTCGGGGACAACTGCTGTTATCAATTGAAATAATCCATTGATAATCATGATAAAAAGGATGATGCCCCTCTATGGCAAGCCGTAATCATTTCATTTTAAATCTATTTATATATGCACCTGCTACCGAGTGTTTTGTTTGGTGTCGGGGGCAAAATGACTGCCTTCACAACGAAATATCTACCCGCCTTACATCAAATATACAGTGAATGGTAACATTAGATATAAGACCTGTCTCCACAAACCGGTTAAAGCTACACATTTAGGGCTGGAGAAAAACCTTAAATAAAACTATGTTACTAACAGATAATAAAAAAACAAAAACATACTAATAATGGTCTGTCCCATGTACTTAGCTTTGTTTGTTTGTTTGGGTAGTTCAATGTCCAATTTGTTCAATTAGATTTACTTTAGGTTTAACTGAATCTATGAGATGAATGTAGGTAGAAATCTCACCCATACACGTTTACGGAGGTGAGTGTTCTTTTACTTCCCACATCACATAGACATGGTATGAGAAGGATTTGTCTTTGATATAGCATGTTATCCAAATAGAGAAATTAGAACGTAACACTACAAGTAAGTGTTTGTGGAAAAATATTTTCTTTCCCTGGTTTGTCGGTTTCTACAATCCCCCTCGCGATGTGGGAGACACCAATTTCTCTAGAGGAATCTATTTTTCTTCTTCTTTATAAAAGTCAGTGTTTGGTTGATGTCTTTATCATAAATATTTACCGAGATATGGTGTGAGGTTTTCTGATTGTCCAGATGCTTCGTTTAGCATGGAACTGGGAAGTTTTGACACACTATTCACCAACTAAAACCTATCCAAATTGAAATATATTTTCAACTAAGAAATGTGTCTGTTTTATCTTATTTCAAAATTTAAGAGTTTTTCAATGATTCTCATAAATGTATAAATCATATCCCTAAACAGATTAGTTTGTGAAGCTACACGTCGTACAGGATAGCGGTTGCGACTCCCAACACATTGTATAGTTTCACCAAATTAATAGATAATTACCCGAGGTACTTACCTAGTAGTAGTACTGACGGGGAATTGATGTTTCTACGAGCCTAGGGACTTTTTTAAGTCCCCTAGGAGAACATTCAAATCTTAAGATATTTGCAGGGAAGGATTTATATGTAACCACCGCGTTCGAATGACAACACCGCGAATCAACACGTTGACTCAATAAATGTACAGCAAATATCTATCAGTAGTCAATAGTCCTAATTGCTTTTTATTACTACAGGTAGAGAAGGTGCTGAGGGCCAGGTGGTGACTGCACTCAGAAGGATAGTGAACCAGAATTGTCTCACAGAGTCGTGCTCGATGTATTTTATCTGTGAGCCAAGTCTGGCTGAATGTAGCCACGTTGTGTGTCAGACAGTATTTCGAATATTTCGTCTCTTCTTTTTAACAAACTCCAGATACTCAACCTGAACTGTTCACAACTCATCTGGTCCTTGTAATAAAGAGTTACTTTCATAGCCAGGAATAGATTTCAAGCCCTCTCAATTGAGATACTACTGAAGTATAGGGCACATGGCTATTGTATTATTGAGGCGGCCATCTTGCCTCCCGACGATACCAAACAAAACAGCAGGTGGCATTTCTAGTTATCAATGGATTCTAGTAAAAAAAAATTGCCCTGGTTGATGCCTCAAGGCATCACCCGGCTAGAATTGGTTAAATAAGATGAGCCTTGATAGAAATCATGACAGGTATGAGTATTTGGTATCAAGTTAAAGCTCCCGATGTCAGGAATGCATTCAGTTTGGTTATGTAGTTGGCAAAAGTGATACATCAAGTGTAACCAATTATGTGTATCTAGGTAGAGTAGGCCCTCATGTAAGTGGACACCCTCCGTTCTGGGCCAAAGTGTCTGGTTACGTGCGGTGTCTGCTTACATGCAGTTTTCAGTCTGTCAATGGTTAGGCTATATAGATGAAACCTATTCAAGTTTAGGGCCAGAGCTTGTATCCCATCAAGTTTGAATAGCATAGTAATTAACAAGGCAAAGTCGCATGAATTGAGTAGCAATTCAAACAGGATAGGATAGAACTCTGACCCTAAACTTGAATAGGTTTCTGAATTAATGTCACCCTTCACATTGACAACTGGACTAACCTTTGTGAAAAAATACCCCACTGAGATAAAATGCCGTTATCATATTTTTCATGGCTTGGTGATGAGAAACAAGTTGATTTTTTAGTGGCCTTAGGTCTAGTAAAAATATCACAATTTCGTCTGTCATTGCTATGGCCACAGGGCAGTTTATGGATGCCTTGAGCCCAGAACAATTTGAGCCCTGGACGCCTTGAGCCTTTCCCTGGACGCCTTGAGCCTACCCTATGCTAGGCACTTACCTAATTTTTAAGACTTGGTTTAATGTACTCTAGCTAGTGATCTATGGAAAGATCTTGCAAAACTGATTGATTTTGCTTTTTGAATGAAGTCTTTATGCCAATTTAAAGCACAGTTATGGCCATTCAAAGACCTGGAATTCAGCCTATCATTCTGCCACGATTAACCATAGTTAAGAGTTTAATTGTGATCCAAATTTTGTGATCCACCAAGCTGGTATCAAGAGTCATTCAATTACTTAAAATGCCTATTTTTCATGAACTATTGAAGCTAGAAATATGATTTAAAAAGTGGATTGAAGGTCATCACAAGGCGGATGTGACGATGCATGAGATGACCTTTTCCAAGGTCAAGGTCATTTTAAGGTCAAAGGTCAATGTTGGTATATTGCATATGTGATAATGTTGGGGCTGCTTATAAAACATAGTGGGCCATGTCTAAATGGAAATGTTAAGGCATATTCTATACCATTTTTAACCATAGAACATGTGCAAACTAGTTATTTTTATGAGCAACTTGATCTACATACCATAAAATGCCTTTAAAGTTGGGCTTTAATTTCACTTGACCAAACCCTTATTTCTTTCTCAACCAATCATTGATAACTTACATGCATGTGATAGATCTCATCAAGCCTGTTAATATGACACCCTAATTGTCTTGATATTCCAATAAATAGCTTCAGAATCGCCTTTTGAAGATAGGTGAGGTGAAGAGTGTCCCTCAAAGGGTTTATCACAACATGAGCGGCAGAGCCGCGAACGGGAGTTATGTAAGTGCCTACCTATGCCATGGACGCCTTGAGCCTACCCCGTTTTGGTGGCCTTTACTTAAGCCTCTAGGTGTACAAACTTTGAAAAGTGCACTTATAATGGTTTATAGTCATATGTACACAACCCCAACCCTTACCCAACCATATTCTAACCCTAACCCGCCGATCGGAAATAAAATAGGGGTTGGACTCAAGGCGTCCTAGGGGTAGGCTCAAGGCGTCCACGTTTTCGCGCTGACAGAAGGCTGAAACGGTAAAAAGGCTCAAGCTAAGGTGTCCAATTTCCCACAGGGTCCTCTCACATCTATTTACATACTATATCTAAAAAAGATGATGACTGAGGAGCCACTAACCAATAAATACCCAATGAGTTGTCTTCTTTGATTTCCCAATTTTTATTGTTTACAACTGGTGGTACATTTGTTGTAACGATTGGTTCACAATGCTAACGTCCAACTAGTTTCGGCACCAAGTGCCTTCGTCAGGGACTGGAGTGAAAGTGATTGGATTACATGAAATAGCTCCCTTATATACCTCTAGGATGGCACCATGGTTACATACAGGAATTGTGGGTAATGATGTTACCAGCAACTGATGTTACAAGACCCCTAGTGGGAAGGAGGGGTACTAGGTTGATACATTTGAGAGTTGTAGTAATAAGCACACAGTGAGCTGGTGTGTTGATAATACAGCTATAAATAGCCAATGATCTGTATACGTATATATTTATATATACATATATATTAATGCAGATGTAATATAAACCAGTTTATAGATAATCGATAGCCACATCCAACAGTGGGATGTGTTTTTCTGGAGGTCGTCAAACAAGTCTAGTGTCATTACATTTTATGGATGGTAATAATCAGAGTAATGTTCAGAAGGCCAATAATGTAAAGTTCATGCCTTATTTTTTCGACGAAGATAAGTGAGTAGTTGATGGTTTACTTACAGTTTGGTTCGTTGGAATGGTTTTTAACTTAAGTAACTCCAAATCGTATTTATTATTAATAATAATAGTGGTATCATGGTAATCAGTCCAATTTGAAGTTCGTTGTAGTATTTCAATGGTTATTTGTTGCGTTGTAACGCGGCGAAGTCCTCAGCGAGAGTGGAATCAAGTGAGTTGATTAACGAAAAAAGACACCTCAGAGTCTGATGGTCGATCGAGTACCCAGTGGGCAGAGCGAGCATCCCTTCATGCACCACAGTGGGTGAGGTTTCTATGTCATCATTGGTATCCGTGTTTGTTTCATTATCACTATCGTCGTAGTCTTTTAACATCGTGAGGGCATTTGTTACTTGCGCGTCCTCCTGTTGTTCGCTAGGAGGGTCAGTAGAGGGTGGTCGGTTTGATGACTGATTACTGCAGCTCGATTGGTTGATGCTGGAGTGGGAGCTGTTGGAGCTGGAGTCATCGTTGGAACTCCCCGTGGAGGTGGTTGAACCGTCGGAGTTTGTCTCACTACTGTCGTTGGTGTCTTCGGTTGTAGGATCGGGTAGTGCGGTGCCTTTGTCTAGATCGGTGAAGTCGGTGAAGTCGGGCGGTGTTGGGTTTGCATTGTCGTCGATGTTATTTATGAAGTCGGATCGGAATATGGAGTTGATCTCTGCCGTAGTTAGAACTGGTAACTCCTTCCGGTCGGTATTGAGGAGGTAGGAAGCCACATCTACAAGTCGTTGTTTGGTAGCGCTTGCATTGTTCGCTTTGACAAGTAATTGTCCACTGGTGGATCTAGGCATGATGCATGGGGCATTGTGATGTAAACCGAGTGCTTTATAGTCCAAGTTATTGATAGTGTTGATTCGTCCAAAGCGTTTTACTGGCGGTGGTACTTCAAAACTGCGTTCGACTGTGGGTTCTAGGCCTGTCAGGTTGATAATTTCAGTGAGCAGATCCTCTCCTTTAGCAGTTTGGTATGCCTTTTCGGCGATGTCAGCGGTTTTCTTTGTAAACTTGGGGTTTAGATTTGGAATAATCGGTTTCGGAGTGCAAGAGGCTGCCTGACTGGCATTTAGTCCATGTGCTTGTTTCTGATGTCTCCGTAATGCAGAGCGGGAACTATAGGTTTTATAGCAGGTTGCGCAACACAACTTGACAGCTCCTCCTTCGTGAGTGTTTTGGTAGTGACGGTGTATCGATGTGATGCCGACGTACATTTTGTCACATTTGTGACACGCAAAAGCGGTGTCATTGTCATCGATGTCTATCACCCGGTCTAGTTTCGACATCGCGAGTTATTGTTCGTGTATTTCAATAGTTTGGCATGTATTTACACTATTGGGCGTGATATTCTTCTGATATTTGTATTTGGTTGTGCGTAAGGATCGTCGCTCAGCGACGGATGTTGATTCCCAACGGTTGGTGTGTTGCTAGGATACGTATCCACGCTTCTTCAAGGCGTAGTCGAGTATTGAGGTCAACCGCGGTGTTGTCAAGCACAAAAACGGTGACGTCATCGATAGCGTGGTCGGCTGCGCAAAAATGTGCAGCGACCGGTTTATCCGTTCGATGGTTGCGGATATCATTCGAGTGTTGCAAGCGTCTGGTATGTAAAGTGTTTTTGGTTTGTCCTACATACATTTTGTTGCATGTTCGACAGCGTATAACATATACGACGTGTGTAGATTGACAATTAGAAGAACCAACGGTTCGAAAGCATTTTGTGCCGTGTTGATTTCGAAAGATGTCTGTTTCAACAATGAGTTCGCACGTAGTGCAACCGGGTTTACAACATTTGCGTGTTCCCGGGCTGTTGGTATTCTGGGGAAGCGGCTTTTTGTGAGAAGATCTCTCAGATTGGGGCCTTTCTTGTAAGCTACGATTATCCGCTGATTCCGAAAAGTATCGGAGTTGATTGAGTTGTCAATGATGGCTTGGTTATCTCGTAAATGCTTACGGATGGTTGTATCGTAGCGGGCGTCATATGTGATGACAAACGGAATTTTCTTGTCCTCATTGTTTGTGTGTACGGGTTCGAGCAGTGAGTCTCTGCTAGTATTGCGTACACGGTTCAGGGTATCTAGTAGGCGTTTCTTGGGGTACCCCCTGGCAGCGAAGTAGCTCAGGAGTGTATTTGCGTGGCGATCGAATTCTAGAATTGAGCTGCAGATGAGGCGAACGCGTAGCAGTTGGCTATACGGGATGGAGGTTTTTTGTGACAGGGGATGGTGACTGGTAAATTGGAGATACAGGTGGGCATCAGTATCTTTGGTGTATAAGGTGGTACACAGTTTGCCATTGTCATTGGGGTAGATCGTGACGTCTAGGTAGTCTATTGAGATCTGGCTGCTAGTGTGGGTGAATTTGATAGTGGGGTGTACTGTGTTGATGTATGAGATGAAAAAACTATGATTCTGGTATAATCCGCTTGGAGTGTCTCCCGCACATAGAGACAGAGTGAACCAGACCTAGGCATGGAGACTGAAGAGCCCAGAGAGTGAGATTCTCGTACAGTACTTAACTGAATCCTGCTGAACTTTTTTGTTTTTCTCTACACAGATGTACTTGTATTCTGATGATTTGATTTTAGCTGTACTGAAAACATAATTTAGAACTGTAGTTTTCTGATCTCTCCTTGAGAGAATGCAATGAGATCACAATATTTTGCTGGTGCCCCACCATGATTCAGGTAGGATATGCTTGGAGTTTCTCCCACACATAGAGACATAGTGAACCAGACTTAGGCTTGGAGACTGGAAAGCCATGAATCTTGTGGAGAAGAAAACTTTATTTGTTCTTCCTTTTTGTAGAGTGTTATAGTGATGTGCTTTTTCTCTTATGATTTATTTCGAGCCATATCACAACCAAAGTTTAGTTTAGTCATGTTATTTCTAGATCACAACATTTTGCTTGGGAACTAAACGATATACCCAGTATTAATAGTCAGAGAAACTTTGACTGCCTAGCACAACCACTTATTCCCATAGTACAGATAATCACTTCCTTGGTTCTGAGTAATGCTATCAATGTCAGTGCATATTTATGCTCCCTTACCTTCAGAAATGCATAATAATTCCTTTTCAATGATAAAACTTTTGTTTTGTTTCTTTGTGTTACTTTCGGGAGTCTTTTTCTACAACTCATTTAACCACATCTAACCAATTCCAACTCATGTCGGCCATATTTGATAAGCTGGTTCCTGGCAAACCCCTGTGTATGTTTTCCTGCACATTTGAAACAAGTTTTTTTGTTATTTTTGACACCTGCAGAATGCATTGACATGGATTTTACAAACACTGGCTGTTCTTTTAGTTAGAACTAATGCAAAGGTAGGAAATTTCTGTCATTTTACTGCATTTTGCCTCAGGAAACTGTCTACCACAAAATCAGAAACAGTTAACCTATATTTATAAGCAAAACGGCTGCTGAGCTGAGATGTACATATTTGGTTGACTAGTTAGCCTAGGCCTCTATGGGACTACTCTCTGACTGCACCTCTTCACAGTCAGAGCCTCTCGGACTAAGTATTAATTCGTTGAGTCAGCCTCTGAAGTAGGTGGCGCTACAAACCCAGCTTTTGACAGGGGAACGGCCATCTTGGAGTTCACTATGCAATGCTAACCCTATGGCCGTTCGGACACTGATTTACCATGTTATTTGATGAGCGAGGAAGCGTGAAGTGCTTCTGATGCAATTCTATTGAGAAAAATCTTACTTCCCTGGCAATTTCAGATAAAATAATTATACGATTGCCTCAGACTGAGGCAATCGTATGATCATTTTAACTGAGGCTCAGTTTAGTACTTAAATTTGATGTCAACAAATCGTCGAAACAACCGATTTTCTTTGAATTGGCACATCATGCCTGGATATTGTATCTAATCCTATTTAAACGGTTACATGTACAGATTGCACATAAGAATGTCAGAAATAATATATTTTCACCATTTTCCACTCTGACAGTGCTTTGTGGTCACCAGCAATATGGCGGACTGTGTCCGTTGTCAGGGAAATTTTCATAACTCGGAGGGTACAGTAAAACCCCCCTTCTGGAACACCCCGCTTAAGGGGAAAATTTGCTCGGAACGGAAATTGTTCCCACTATTAAGAGTTTATTTTAACCCCGCTTAAAGGGACACCCCGCTATAAGGGACAGTTTGGAAGGACATCATATAAAAAAAACTGAAAATCCATGTGCCCGTTTGTACGGGACAAACAGTTGTCGCAATCAGAACAATAGATGGAGCATTCCCGTGCGGGCCCGAGCGGCCAGAGTTTGTTTTTTCACTGTAATAACCACATCTCTAGCGGCTCTGGGCGGGCCACAGTGAGTGGATATTAATACCAGTGATTTTCGCGCCTGCTGAAGGTGCCAGGTAAGAGGGCTGGGGGCTGGGGGCTTTGAAGGTGCGGTATTCAGTGAGCCGTCGCGGCTCCAGGCGGCTCACAGTGAGTCCCTTAAGCCTATAAGACAACGACCCGACCATTGTGCCCGATCACACCTTTGCCCGACGAATCCTTCAGGTCGGTCAGAATCGGGTCGCTGTACGCACTTCACAGACCCGATTTTAATCGGGTCGGGCATTACTAGCGTGGGGGTAATGACCGACTCTCCCCAACCTTAATTGTGTCGCTGTACGCACTTCACCGACTGTTCCCGATTCTGAGCAGGTCATTTGAATAGTGATGCTACCTATCCCCAGTCCGAATTATGAGTGCCTTATATCGATTTGTAGGGTAGAGAGAGGCAAAGACTGTTTCCCGATTTCTTAATTGGATCCAAAGTTATTAAACTTTGAATTATTTTCTATGATTCCACATCAGCGGCCCGTGGCTCACCCCAGCTCAGCTCCCAGCGGCTCTCTTTGATCTTAATCGGGAGGCTGTACAAGGTCATAAAATGGAAAGGTGTGATCGGGAATCATTGCAAAGGGTATAAGACAGCGACATTCATGTTCCCGATTATAATCGGTAATCGGATCGGTGAGAATCTGTGAAAAATGTCGCTGTCTTATGGGCTTTGTAGGGCTGCTGATTTCTCTCAGAAGTTACGGGGGGGGTGTGGGGGGGGTGGGGGGGGGGGGGGGGGGGGGGGGGGGGGGGGGGGGGGGGGGGGGGGGGGGGGGGGGGGGGGGGGGGGGTGGGGGGGGGGGGGGGGGGGGGGGGGGGGGGGGGGGGGGGGGGGGGGGGGGGGGGGGGGGGGGGGGGGGGGGGGGGGGGGGGGGGGGGGGGGGGGGGGGGGGGGGGGGGGGGGGGGGGGGGGGGGGGGATTGACCGGGGGTATAAAGAGGAGCGAATTTCACAAGGAAGACATATCCACCTTCAATCTCTATCATCTACTTTTTATATTTTTCTGTACATCTATATTCATTCATATTATATAATTTATATTTATTTGCTTGTTTATGTGTTATTGATAAGCCTTTTAACCTAATAACCATCGTTTCCTTCATTTATGTAGGTTTCTCTGTTGTATAACCAATGACAGACTGAAAACCCCGCTTAAGGGGTACCCCGCTGAAGGAAAGGGGCCACTTGGCCCGGAACGGAGGGCCAAATACAACATGACGAAGTGGCCCCTTAACTAAAGTCAAGAAGCATTCCGGTCTCAGAGAAATGCCCTTTACAGAACATCGAAATGAGAAGTAAACAAATGTTCCAGTTGCTATGAGGTGGTGATGTTGACACTGACAGTGACTGAGTGACCCTTGGTAAGCTGTTGCTTCAGTGACTCATAATAAACTGAACTTAAAGTTTAGTTAATGGTGAAAATGTAATTTGCGTCTATCGTAATAGAATTAAATATATTACATTAATATGATTGTTATACAAACTGTATTGGCAACTCGAGTAAAATAACTGTCCATACTTAACCTTACCACAGCAGTAAATCTATACTTACTCGGTGGTGGTATTACGTATTTGGGAAGTTTTGTTCCGCCATACTGGCTTTCTCGCTGGTACCTCACGAATTCCGTAATGGTGTTTCTTGAAGTCCAAGATACCAGCTTAGACCCCATTGCGGGGTACTTCGGGAGATTTTAACTAATAGAAATAATTTTAGTAGATATTAGATATGCGAATATATAATGTCATCATGACATGTGCATTAATCTTTAAAATAAGGGTATAAAGATAGCGTTTAATATTTGTGTATATGATGAAATCCCGTACCCCATGTCTTTGTACCGGCGACCCCCGCGACTTGTCCTCCACAGCACTCCATCCCCTGACAGATATACGTACGAGGCTCCGTGTGTGGCGTACGGATAATACCACAGAAAGTAAGTCTAATGCATCAGTTTCTAAGCGAACACAAATTGGAGGAAAACGCTTTATGATTTCCTTTTTTACACTTGTTCATGAACTGATTACGAAATTGAGCTATTTGATACCTCGCCGGCGACTCAGCTGCTCCGTGGAGCGACTTCATCCAACATGGCGTCCCTCATGACCTTGTCCAATGCATAGGGATAATTCTTTCGGGTTTTAACTATTGCTATGTTTTAGTATATCATCAAGAGTATTTGTAGCGGTTGTATATACCTTATCCCTAATGGATAACATCTCTGTGCTTATCTTTCTTGTTTCTACTGTCAATGGGGTCTTTTAAGACTACTTGACAGGCGCATGACTAGTGATACTGACATGACAATCGGTGATGGTTTCTCAGTGTTAATCCCATGTGCTGCCTTCTTTTGCATACACGTCCTCGCGTTCTCGGTGCTTTTTATTAATCTGTCATATTTCCTGCCGATCGGAGACTTTTTTTTAACAAAGCTGATTACTGGTAATTGTAATATACTAGGAGTTCTCACACTCAGTAGTTTATATTGTTTATAAAATGATGATCTCCATCTCCATCTAGATCTAGTCTAGAGGGTGTTGACGGGTCTCTCCCAGAAAGTTGGGTTTTAATCAAAACAGAACGCAGAAAGTCTTGAGAGGGATCCTGCTTCAGAACGAACACTTACAGTTTAAGAAAGAAATTGAAGATCTCAATAACTGACATCTTCAGGTAACGCACAAGTTAAAAAAACCTTTTGCTGGCTCAGGTTTTTTAATTTAACAAATCCACGTTAAACTTAAACTTAAAGTCCATCTGTAGCAATGGGAGACAGGGTAATATTAGAATTTACTGCAGATTTGCTGGGTGTTACGAAAATTGAAATAAGTAATGTATGCTTTGTAAACATGATGCAAAATTTGAATACAAAAATTATTACTATATAGTCCATTTCAATGTCGAAAATACCAATATTCCATTGGAGGTAGGAGGAGGGGGTGGGGATGTCCTTGTCATAGAACTGATCAGATAGGGGCAAAGCCAGGAGCCACAACTCAATAAGTTAGATCAAGTAATTAAAGGAAGCCCTTGGAGCGTCCTTCATAAGGGCGGTCATAAGGGCCATCCCCCGAAACCAAAAGATGTGCACCGACTGAAAGCATTGCACCTCTCGCCTTTCTCTTTATTATTTGTAGTTTCTTTTCCCTTGCCAAAACTTAAGTCATTTGTTGATTTTTTAGCGTGATTGCCTTTCTGATCATTACATACATGACTGATAATTGACCCCATGACTCGCGTGTCAATCGGTGATCAGAGATGGTCTTAATATTTACATGTGTTTTACATGTAATCAATCGAAAGGAATTCTTAACAGTGCTGACAATTATGATGGGAAACCAATACCTGAATGCCATTCACTTGTATATGTGGAATTACAAGTATTGCGAATTTGTATTAATTACTAATTAAAGTAAAGACATAGACTGACTTTAAATTGCAGACAAAATGGCCGTTCCTCCATCATACAGTGACTTGGGAAAATCAGCCCGTGACATCTTCAACAAGGGTTTTAGTACGTATAACTTATTTCCTTGATCCACTCTATGTGTTTTTAGTAGCGGTAGTGTTTTGTCTATGTATGATTAGATTTAAAAGGAAACGCATTGTTTAAAAGAAGACATAACTCGAAGTAACTGATGTGAAGTTTTGTTTCCGTGGACTAATATTTTGGAGTTATTTTCTTGTATTTCAATATATGAGGCATAATAATGAGCATGCTAGTACCTTTTGATAATATTTAGTGTTTATCCGACACCAGGAAGGCCAATGTTCAGGTTTCTTGTTTCTCCTCATTTCATTGAAGGTAGTATATATATGTGTCTGGCGACCAACAACGGGGACTTTGGGGCCGGGGCCTGGGAGTGATAATGCCGGCAGTATGGAACCGCCGTCCGGGGCCAAGTGGTTGTAGCCTGATACCACCCTGTGGGTCCCAGAGTTGTGCATGAAGTGTCCTGTAAAGCACACTGCTCTTATGGTAAACTGCCATAGAGTACCAGTAGCACCCCGAGACCCCAGAAACTGCACTAATTTTTAACTACAGCCATCGTAGAGAGGGGGAACCGGCACCGCGTGACTGCTGAAAATAGAACTTGAGCAGCTCGTTGTGACCTGGATGCCAACTATCATGATGCCACCTCTCAGTCTATGTAGGCTCGGTCAAATTATCAAATTAAAGGTGGAATTCTATTTGCACGAATGTGACCGGTATCGTCAAACAACAGTGAAACCTTTGAACTCTCATTGCCTTCTCCCAGGGTAAGGAGATCAGAAATCTAGTTCTGAATTATGTAATGGTAGAAATGGATTATAAGAGATAGTGTTTGAGTAAAGATATCAGAAAAGAATGACAGGTTTTAGTTTATCATCCATCGTATACATAGAACCCATTGTAAATGTATGGGGACTCAATAAACCACGACCCATTATATAAACCTGTCAGATACCATAATTGGTGTATACTGATTCAAACCTGTGGTATACGGCCTCAAAGCCATGGTATACGAGGAAAATAGTCCCTTCCTGCTGAAGAGCAAAGAAATAGTCCCTATTGTTATACCCTTTAAAATGGCAATTACTGGGTTTAAATCATTAGAAAAGATGGATAATAAAACGGGGTGTGTATAGAGCCTCGAAAAGCCTGGAATTGTGCTTTTGGTTTTCCAGGGCTGGAAGAGCCTGGATGAGCCAGGAAAATCCAGTTTTGCATAAAAACAAGTTCTGGTCATTATTAGCTTTCCTTAACCCGTTCATGGCGGGTGATGCCAAAAGGCAACAACCATACTTGGGCGGGTGGTGCCAAAAAGCATAGTTTTCTTAAAATTGCAAAATTTTGTTTTTATAGAATAAAATAAGAACAATTGGATGAATAATCATGAAATTTTCATAGAATATAGATACCACACTTAGCTTAAGATTTTAGGGGGAGATATGTAATAAGATAGATTATTACATATTGTACCACATCCTTACGCTATAGAACTAATACAATTAGCATAAGACTTCCTGCCACCTGGTGGTATAAATTTGCACTAGTACCTGCCCCTAACCACATACTATTACCACAGGTACCCGCCCTTAAAGGGTTAACTACAGTACCTGACTGCCTATGAAATTTCAATGACTTGGATTAGTTCCAAAAATCGTTCCAAAATTCCTTTATTTGACCATGTATAGCAAATTCCTAATAATATAGCATAGATTTGATTATTTGTCTTCATATTTAAAAGTGTCAGAAAGTTTTGTTTTGAGGTTATCTATACGAAAGGGCTGAAATTACACAGGCAGTAATGAAAATAAAGAAACCCATCATTTATTGTCTATTTATCACTACACGAGAATTTCTCTTTCGTGGCCTTTCAGTCTCGGGCCCAGATCCGGTTATAGTGCCTTATGAGGGGGGGGGGGGGGGGATATGGCGTGACTACTAGCATATCCGACAAATTCCTAACGTTTTAGGTTCGTGAGAGCAAGCATGGAATTTTTCGGTATATTTTTAATTTACATCCTAACGGTCAGACCAATGTAAATCTGAGAGCATTTTTAGGGGTGGGAATTAAAAATGAAAGATGGTGAGATATATTCTGGCCATTTTGTAGCTCAGCTGTTGCCAGGAATTCACCTGGTCTAGCTAAAAATGCTGAAGTTACCGAGGCCTGCGTTCCCTGCGTCCTAACCAGTACACTATCCCTTGACCCTAATGTGGGCCTAGGCGACCCCCAATCCCTCTGGCGACTTTTCCCGATGTTTTTGCCATTTCCAAGTCCCATGACTGTGACATTGAGACCTGTAAAGTGAAAATAAAACTCGAAGAAACTAAGACTGAGTGATAATATCAACCTGTTACAGCCAACGGTAATAGGTGTCATATATGCACTCCAGATGATGCAGGCCCGCCATGTCATCGATATAGATATCAATATCTAGGATGTGTCCCAAACAGATATTGATGTAATTTTCATTTGATATGCGATGTTTTTAAATGACTGTTTTGTTTTTAGACTATGGCTTCTACAAGTTGGAGTGTAAGACAAAGACAGCCAACGGTGTAGAATTTACCACAAATGGAGGCTCTAACCACGACACAGGCAAGGTCAACGGCAGTCTGGAGACCAAGTACAAACTGCCAGACTACGGTAAGTGGAATTTTACATATAGCTCGAAAAATATGGAAAATATCCATAGATAAGAGAGTAGGGCTTTTACCCGTCAGTCTATATAACATTGTATTAACTTATCTTAATCTACCTTGTGAATCCTGTTGATCCATGCTCCAAGTGTTCAACATATTGTGCATGGAAAACTCCACTCGGCGAAATGTTCAATTAAATAATGATAATAAAAAAGATTAAATTCGCGATATAGCCCGACAGATAAAGGAATGGTGTTCACTGCTGTCAGTGGTGCCAAAAAAAGGCCGAGGATGGCACCAGCCCTTTAATCCATATCGCTGCTGCACACACATTAGATAGTCTTTGAAGGATTTACATAATTTACATACACTACATACACATTTTTTTTTTACGGTAAAGCATTTTCTATACGAAGATGAGACCATTTAAACCATTATTTCCCTAACAAATTTACCATAACTGCATGCAACAGAGTATTTTACCACTTAGACTTATCAAATAAAAAAATAGGTTTTTCAATTTATTAATGGGTGCCAGTCACCTGTATGGATTTGGTGAACATGTTAGAGGAGCCATTTTAGTGCGAACTCATTAATTTGTTACCTCACTGTAATCGATATATCATCAGAGGGTGGTTATTCAGCCCCCAGAAAATGTCATAATCAGGGATGAAAGTTTACCGACAAATGACGGAATTTCGACTTTTCATGTAGATCGGCAACACTCTTGTAGAGTAGACTATAAAGCGATTCAGAGCCATTCTGTTCCAAAATAATGTCATAAATGAATCTTTTATATAATCATTTCAAATTTTCGATTTTTTCCTCTGTCCCTTCTTTCATCCTTGCATAATGACCAGGTACCAGCCTGTATAGCAAAATGAATATTTGAAATAAATAACAACCAACTAATTCTTTTTCGAGTATATTTTTCACCGTGCTTTCCATACAGTAATAAATGTTAACTTCTCCAATTAATGATAAGTATTTTCTTTTCAAAGGGCTGACCTTCCAGGAGAAATGGAACACTGACAACACGTTGGGAACAGAAATCACGATCGAGGACCAGCTGGCAAAGGGCCTGAAGCTCGCATTCGACACACAGTTTGCTCCACAGACCAGCAAGAAGAGTGGTAAAATCAAAGCCTCTTACAAGCAGGACTACATTAACGTCAACTGTGATGTCGACTTTGACTTCGCTGGACCAACCATCCATGGTGCTGCCGTTTTGGGGTAAGTGGAGACTTTATATTCAGATACAAATACTGCAGCCCGTAATGTTTCCTCTTCTTGTTTACGGGATTTTCTCAATTTATCAGTATATTCAGAGAAGTTGATCATTTCTAGAATTCGCACGCTATAACAGTTGGGAAACATTCTGTTTCATCCACATATACTTTCTTTCAAAGCACTGTTAAATCCTAAAATCTGAGGAAAGACCTTGGTATATACATGCACCTAAAATCTATTATGGTAATGCAGAAACCCAAATAGAATTTTTTTTAACCATAATCAGCAGGTATTGCTATAACATATTTATGAATTGATAGTTTAGAATAGGGAGAGGACAAACATCACTGCAAATAATGTACATTACCTTTACTTTCTGCTTATAGATACAACGGATGGTTGGCAGGTTACCAAATGTCCTTTGACACCTCGAAATCCAAGCTGTCCAAGAGCAACTTCGCTGTAGGATACAAGGGTGGTGACTTCACTCTGCACACTAATGTGTAAGTTCATGTTTATGGTTGTGGGTTCAAATCCTACTGCAGCCATATCTCTCCTTCATCCCCAGCAGTGGTAGATTTACTGCTGTATTAAAGGCCAATCCTTCTCAGACCATGTCTATGCGGTGTGGGAAGTAAAAGAGCTCTCACCACCCCAGAGTACTCCCCAGAGTCCCCTAGGAATTAAAACAAATCAAAAATAAAATCTACCTAAGTGGGTTAATTCTAGCCTCGGTTGTAGGTTAGAGCTGACGAGTCAGCAGCTCAGCTATGAATCTTAGCAGTAAATATTGAAGTGTACCAAAGGCTCTGCTTCACCAGACAAACCTGTGAAATACTTGTCTTTTAGTATTTATGAAACTGAGAAGGTTTCGCGTTCCAATGAAATTACTAGTGTTACAGGGTCTCCTTCATTTGTCATAAGGCGACGTCGCAGATACCATATCAAGGAGCTTTTGCACCTGACAATAGTAATAGTTAAATGGTTTCCGACCACGCTGAATCGTTTAATACAATTTATGACGATATATGTGTACTTTTATAATGTGTTCTAATACTTCAAAACAGAAACGATGGGTCCGAGTTCGGCGGCTCATACTACCAAAAGGTGAACGACGAACTCGAATGCGGTGTTCAGCTGTCCTGGACTGCTGGAAGCAATGCCACCCGCTTTGGTCTCGCTGCCAAGTACACACCAGACAAGGACTCTACCTTCAGGGCCAAGATTAACAATTCCAGCCAGATCGGCCTTGCCTACCAGCAGAAACTCAGGGATGGTGAGTTGGATAACGCAATATTGTTGTCAAAGTCAAAATCCTAAATCATATTTTTGTCCTAATCCATAAGATCCATTGAAGAAATCGATATATATATATATTCATAAAGGAAAGACTAAACAGGAACTTGTAACTCAAATACTTTAACAGATGGCAGTTTTCCAATGAAATCTTTATTTTCATTCTCAGTGTATAAGACAGGGATGTCAGTTTTCCGGGGGTCTCCGGGTTTCCGGTGTTTTTTTCTATTCTAAATTAATCAAATGAAATGTAGTGTACTAGCGGCCGGTATCGGAGGCCCGTCGGCCGTTAGCGCCTGTCAATCTTGACACTCTACAGGCTGAATTTTCACATTTTTTTTGCTTTTGATGATCATATTTTCCTAAATAAGTTGTATTTGAACCAATCGTATATTTTATAATGATATATCTATAGTATTATCAATGTAAGATCGGAAACAAACCAAATGAGCGAAAATAAGTGCAAAATATCGATTCAAATAGTGTTTATTATTGTTAATTATTGACCACAGAGGGCAGCACTTCAATGTGAATATTGTCAAACACTACACTGGTCACATATATATTTGTGTGTGTATATAATGTATATATATATATGTATACATATATATTTAAAAAATAAGTATAAGGTCAAGTATGAATTTGTTTTTCATTTTTGTTTCCTTTAGGAAGTGTTTCGAAGTGATAATGTTATTCGTCTTTAATATATTTAAGGTGTTTTTGGTGTTTAAACCCTGTATTGCTAGGAAAAATATTTCCTTGTTTTTTTCTGACTCCAACTGAAATCCCTGCAAAATAGCTAAAGTATAAATTCAGTATCATTCACGCCAATAGATGGTGGTTAAACCACCCCACAAGCCATTTCATGGTTAATTACGATGTTTCTTATGTGTTTTCCCAGTCACTGCAGGGCAGTAAATTTAACAATATTTCCTATATTTTTTATGACCACAACTGGCATCCTTTCGTTAAGATGATTTTAAATTGTCATGGAAACAAAAGAAGCCTATAAACTGAAGGATACTCTGAAGTGACATCACGGCTCCCAGTCTCTTATGAATGTGTTGTGGTTTTTTTACATCCTGTCAAAGCTAGAATCTAATGTGAATGTCGAACTATTTCTCTGGGTAATAAAAATCAGGCAAGTTTGTTTTCAGAAAATGATGGGAACCCTGATTATCTAATGAAAATTCATTAGTGTGCACTTGCCTTCATTACATGGTTTCTTAGGAGTACTATACTAATTCTTGGTTTACAACCTTTATATTTCCTGCAGGAGTCTCTCTCTCATTGTCTTCACTCATTGAGGGCAAGAGCTTCAACCAGGGTGGCCACAAGGTGGGACTCGGGCTCGATTTGGAGGCTTAAATTACTCGTTCTGTGGAGTCCAGTCGGCCACTGCGCGAGAATGCATCATTTTCCACCACATCTCCTCTGGCGACCTTATCATGACAGCGCAGTGTGCAGTCGGACTGAATCCCAAATTAATATTCCATTACCAGCTGTAAGAATTATTTAAAAAAAAAAAAAGGAAAGACGCCCACAAAAAACAGAACGTGTGATGTTCGACGAATCATACAAATGTCATATTACCTCTGTACAAATCAGCAGGTCTCTGCTACATGAAACTATATGACTATGAAAAATTAAATAAAAAATGGAAAAAAGAAATCATATACGAGTGAAATAAGAATATGAGTGATCTGTGCGTAGTTGAGTGAATATGGATGACAAAACCTTCTCCAGTATATTGTACAGGTGTTTATTATACCTTCCTTCCTTTGCCCATGGTTTGTTGCACAGTGACAATCGTACACTGTCACCATAGACCTTCAGGTAGTGTGTATTCATACAGGAGATGCAAGGTTTTCAATATATAAGGTTTGACTTGAAAAACCTCTGTTTACCGAAAGGTTACTAAGTCATCCCCACCTGCTATTTATGAATATAAGGTGGCTTAGACACTGAATTTGTCAGGCCATGGCTAAAGCGCCAGTGGGAGCTGCAATTGACTGTGAATATGTTAAGTACTGTTACTTCGCTGCTTAATAAATGAAAGAATGAGATAGGCCCTAAGTTATAAACGAAGTGTTTCGTCTTCCGTATTATGAATTTATTTGCCAGTGCAATTTACGCTGGTTATCTGAAATTGCCTTTTTTGCATTCCAATGGTTACATTTTGAGGTAGGGCATGGTGAAAGTTCGAGGGAATATTCATGCAATTCTGACAAAATGTTCACTCTCAGTAAAGGCTAGGAATTCGCTTAGAATAGTTAAGAATGTATTTATGATAATGCCTGGCACAGTGTTTGTTACCTGGTTATTATTATATACCTGTGCACATGTCTCACTTTAATGCACTAGCAGAAAAGATTCCGTTCGGCCGCACTGTGGCGTAAAATATTTTTACTACCCACCGTACCATGTGATCTGTTGACATTATCAGAACAAAGTATAATGGTGGCCCATTCCCTCGATTTGTATCAATAACAGTCCGTATACGCAAAGTAAGATCGCCCAGCCCTACACACCCATCCAAAATTGATTACCTACCACATATAAAACGCTAGAATTTTGAGATATCCGTTTGGAGTTGCTGCCGTACAGAGACAAAGTGAACCCAACCTGGGCCTGGAGATTGAAGGCCCACGAGAGTGAGATTCTCGTGCAGTTCTAAACTGAATTTCTATATGCAGACATACAATTTCTGTTATGATTCATTTTGGGCCATGCCAAAATCAAAGTTTAGTACTGTAGTTTTCTGATGTACTTTTCTCGTGAGAAACCAATGACATCCCAACTTTCGCTGGTACCCCTTTCGAAACTCCGTTGACCCCCCAACCCACCCACCAACAGCCTAAGTATTTGGCCCCTTCAGAGTACCTATCACTGGAGCAGTCAGCAGAGCCTTTGGCTGAGAATACGAACGTCGGGAGTTCGAACTCCACTATCAGCAGTCTAATATTTTATTTTTCGGACTCTACAAAGTCGCTAGTGTAGAATAAACAAGCATCGTAACTCCATACTCAATAAGGACATTAGCGCTCTAGATTATGAGAAAAAAACGGCCACCTGCAAGCTTTAATTTAGAGCTAAAGTTGCTGTGTGATGTCATTACTACCCCTCGTTCTCCTATCAGATCTTTCATGGTGCTTGGGCTTACTTTAATCTCTGCACCAATCCTCCGCTATCACCCTCCATAACGACGTTCTGACGTCATCCCAGAGTCACCACTGTCCATCAAGGTGAATGTTCGGGGATTCATACGTGTGTCTGAATTTTTTATTTTTTTTTTGAAAAATGGAAGTGTTTATTGACGAAATTTAGTTCACTACAATACAGGTGATTTTCAACTTTCATCCGTCTAAGAACCAGTGGACGTTTAGACACATTAATACAAGCCTGCAAACTTAGGCATTTACAGAACATTTTACAGTACATGAAAGACAAAAACAGATTACAGTAACATGATATGATATTCTGATCAAAAATACTCCCCTCATTCTTCGAATTCGGTGAGAACTTTTGATCAAAATATCGAGGAACAGATTCCATTCAGACACACTACCCATGTCTTTCCATCTTGTGCCTTACCCTGTTGAGGACACCCCCCACCCCACACTATTATTATTATCCATCGTATACAAAGACTCCATTGAAAATGTATGGGGATTCAGTAAACCACGACCCATTGTATAAAACCTGTCAGATACCATAACTGGTATATGGCCTCAAAACCATGGTATACGGGGAAAATAGCCCCTTTGTGCTGTAGAGCAAAGAAATAGTCCCTGTTGTTATACCCGTTTATATGGTAATTAATGGGTTTAATTCATACGAAAAGATGGATAATAAATACAACAAACGATGGTTATGTGGACAGGCGGCTCTGTAAACCACTCGAGGTTGACGTCGTAATACACTCGTTAGCGCTCGTGTATTACTACGCGTCAACCTCTCGTGGTTTACGGCCGCCTGTCCACAAAACCATCGATTATTGTCTATATATTTTTTTTTTGCTATTTCCCTTTCCCATACCTGGGTACCAGGCCTGCTTCATTTTTAGGGTTTACAAACTTTCATTCTAAAGTTAATATTCAACCTGTTGCCTGTGGCAAAGCCATATATGGTCGATTCTCACGAAACTGCCTTGAAACTTGGAGCATGGAACAAGGTTTCAAGTTTTCAGAAACAAAAACAATATGCATCCACTTCTGTCAGAGGTGGCGGTGTAAGGAGTTGCCTGTCCTTACCTTCAAAGGGAAGGAGCTCAAAATAGAGGAGGTAAAGTTCCTAGGTCTGCTGGGGTGGACAGCAATTACCAATCTGTTCACCCTCTTGGTCGCCTTGATTCCTCGTGGTACAGACTGGATATGATTGCACGCAAGCATAACAAAAGCGACCAGGGTGGGGAGTTTGTTCAGTGGTAAAGAGCACTGGACTTTGTAAATTTGAGTCCCCCAGCAGCCACTTTTCTCCTTCACCCCCAGCAGTGGTAGATTTACTGTTGTATCAAAGGCCAATCCCTCTCATACCATGTTTATGTGGTATGGGAAGTAAAATAACTCTCACCTCGGTAAAAGTGTAGGGGTGAGATTTCTAACTACATTCATCTCATAGATTCAGATTGAACAAATTGGATGTTAAACTACCAAAATTTACAAACAATCTAACAAATGTCTTTCAAACCCCATGCAAGAAATGTCAAAAAGCAATGAATCTCTTAAAAATGCTCTCCCACTCACAATGGGCAGGGGGGGGGGGGGGGGGGGGGGGCAGACAGGGAGATTGTGCTGACACTCTACAAGACATATCCAATCCTGCCTGGACTATGGGTCAGTAGTGTATGCATCCTATATGTGTCCCATCTGGACTGGCTTAAACCTATCCAGAACCAGGGACTGTGGCTGTGTCTTGGTGCATTCCAATCCTCAACAGCTGTAAGCCTTCATGTGGAGGCAGGGATTCCCCTGCTTGATCTGCAGCATGAGAAGCTCTACAGTATGCCATCAAAGTGAAGGCTAACAGGGGGAATCCAGCTCATTCCACAATTTTCAGGGAAGACCACAGCATCTTCAGAAGAAAGAAAAATGTCCCAAAAACCTTCTCCGCACGAGTGAGAACTCTCATCTGAGAGGCCCGTGTCCCAATTGATAAGGTGATGGAAGAAGGTCCAGCCAAGTCCCCAACATGGACAATGGCATCACCCACCATCTTTGACCTATGTAAGAACAAGAAAGCAGAAACATTAGCAAACATAACTGGCCAAAATCCTTCACCACTATAGAAACTACATAGAGGTGTATACGGATGGTTTGAAAGATGGGAATTGTGTAGGCTTTGCAAATCGCAAAGGAGCACCACATTAAAGAAGCAGCATCTTCACTGCTGAAGCATATAGAGTGCTTTGGAATGGATGAAAGTGTCAAATCATAGAGAGTTCATCATCTTCTCTGACTCAAAGTCATGTCTACAAGCGAACGGTCAGCATGACCCATGGAACCCTGTTATACACGTGATAAAAGAATCCTACTCGGAATTGGAGCAAAAGGAAAAGGAGGTTATGTTCTGCTAGCTCCCAAGCCATATTGGCATAGAGGGAAATGAGGCTGCAGACCATGCAGCCAAAACAGCATTGAGTTGGAAACCAGGTTTGTTTCCTGTCTGACACTCAGACCTTCTCTCAAAGAATACACTAAACATGGATGGCAGAGCCATTAGAACACAAGCCAGGACAACAAACTACAAGCCATTGAACTATCAGTTGGTAGAAATCAAGACTATGCAGGCTTGACTAGAAGTGAAGTGACAAGACTGACCCGTCTCTGGATAGGTCACTCACTGCTCACACATGGGCACCTCATGCAGGGTGAAGAACAATCCACATACCAGCATTGTCAGGTGCCTCTATCTACTGAGCACCTTATGCTTTACTGTCAAGCAACAAAGAAAAGCAGGGATAAGCACATTCAGTGTGTAACATCCATGTCCAGTGTTTTCAGCCACACTGGGAAGAAAGAAATTCTTCAGGAAAAGATTTTCAAAAACAACAAAGGAGAACTTCCGTAGCCAAAATAGTCAGGTATGGGAGGTTGGCAAATAAACTGTCAGCTGGCTTGACCTGTAGCCAATTAGAGGGAGCAGTTTCATACTCATCAGCTTGCTGATCTGATTGGTATTGGACAGTGACTGGTTTACTGTTGTCAGTATAATTCCTTTAACATCCTATATTTTCCTTAAATTCTCTGAGGAATCCTTTAAAACCATTCCAAGTCCGCGTAAACAACAGAAAATGATTTCAGAAGGTTAGACGTACACATTTGACCCTTTTTTTTCTCTCCAAAAGTTGGTATTGTGAAATGTGCATTTGCATATTATAATTTGGAACTTGTTGGAGTGTAAGGAACCGCCGACCGGGGCCCAGTAGTTGTAGCCTGATACCTGCCTTTCAGAGGAAGGGTACTATTGACATTTGACTACCTGAAAAGTTAAGTATGCCACAAAGTCAATACATTTCTAGAAAGTCCTGAAAGGATAAGTATGCCTAATTGTCAATAATTTTGGAGACACCATTTAAGCAACGTCTTATTACCCACGCGCAGCCATCCATCTTGGGATAATGAGGGAGAGGATAATGGCGGTGACCTAGATTTACTCTTAAACCCAACTGCCATCGTGAATGATGACACAGACCCTCAGAAGAAAACGGTTGAAACTGAAAAGGAAAAGAACCGTATTGCCAAAGCTAAGCCTTGAACCATAGCTAAAGCAGGCAAATCCTGAAATTCAGGGCTTTCCTGTGAATATAGATATGAGAGTACAAGTGGGATATCTATTTTAGATTTGTGACTTCATCTAAGAAAGATTGGCCTTGGCCTATACCCTGCTCCATGGCCACTGCTCTGACAGGCACAGTGGTGACTTCATCCAATTGCTGAGTTCTTCTGATACTTTAAGTGGCAAAGCACTATTTCAGTCAATCAGAGGACATCTTGGGCTTCACTTTAGTGTTAGCACGAAATTTCTATGACCAGAACAACTTGATCAAGCACCAATTTGAATAAAAGAAAAGCTCCTCACACACAGATAAATGAATCAATCAATTTCGTGCCTATGCCATTACAAAGAGCATACATAGAGCATTAATTTGCTGTATGATATGCCATAGTTTGATAGATGTAAAAGGTCAGCATCTTGAAATAACTACACTGAAAAACTGAATTTATCAATTCTCTGATCCATCTGAAGACTTCAAGTTCCAGATAAATTGTGCAAATTTTCAAGTTCAAGTAAGGCTTTGCCTTATATGACATGATCTAGATTTATAAAGAGGAGTATTATTTGACTGGGTTTTTTTTTGCAAAATCTATGTATCATTATTACAGATTTTCCTATTGATATGCAATTTAGCTATGACATCATCAATATACATTGGATTCAGCATGTGAAAATACCCCTGTATGCTAAATATCATGTTGCTATCATCAATATCTAGAGGGTTATTGTAATGAATCTGTTCATCTGTGCTAATCAGTATGTGGTGCCATGCCTTCTTCTGTTTTCTATATACTTGAGTTACTCAAATTCAATCTTAATCTGACTACACTTTCCTCCACAGTTCTGGAACTACTTCACCAATTAAAAAAATTTCCAGGCTATCTATTACATATGTTGTCCTAATCATAGATATGAAATTCAATTTTTCATTCTCGTAGCTAATTCACGGCTTTCATACCCATGATTCGCTTAGCCTACTGTTAACCACCACTTGGGGTTTCGTCAGTTCCAGAACCGAGGTTTGGGGGTTACAGACAACAGAACCCTACACCAACCCACTACCAAGGATGCTACCAGAACCCATACTACCAGAACCAGCTATAGACACTGGTACCCACGACATAACAGCAGCAGAATCAGTTGAAAGCTACGCAGAAGAAATAGAGGTATTTGATCATTCACACAAACAACTATTTGATTCATGGAACCTAGACAATTTCCAGGCAGGACAAATAAAAAAATTATTGCTACCTAGGAAAAAAGATCACAAATGACAAATATATGCTAAATAATGTCAAGGGTATAAGAAAACACTTTTTCACATTGCCCAGTCAGAGCGAACCGCCACATGAGTATAAACTTTCAACATGTGAGAGAATAAAGGTTGATAGTGAAATTATATTCATGCTAAACAAAGGTATTATTGAGGTCGTACAACACTCAAAGGGTGAATGGACCTCAAATATTTGTACACTCCCCAAACCAGGGCCCTGGTTTTTAGTCACGACATCGCAAGTATATGATCGCCTGAGATCGGATCAAGATTTTACGCGTTTTTTCAAGACACAAGATGGCGGGTGTGCTATAGACATGGTCGTAAGTCGAATCAAGGGATCTTGGGGAAATTCGTCTGAAGTTACGACAAGTATAGAACTGTCTTATGTTCTATAAAACGTCACTGTCGATTCCCTGTGCTTCCCATACGAATTAAGCAATGCAATTTTAATACGAGTAAGGGATAAATATAACCTATGATCGCCCCAAATATGAAGAAAATCGGCCTTAGCGTTGCGAAGCTATCGGCGTTTAAATTTCGTCATAGCAAACGTCTGCTCTAGTGGCCATTGCACCCTCCCACCTCCCCTGCACAGTGAATGTCGAGGTCACTGCATAAATTAGGGTCACGTGAGCATAGGGATACACTGGCCACTAGAGCAGAGAGTGCTATGACGAAATTCAAACGTCGATAGCTTCGCAACGCTAGAGCCGATTTTCTTCATATTTGGGGCGATTATAGGTTATATGTATACCTTACTCGTGTTCAAATTTCATTGCTTAATTCCTACGGGAAGTTAAGTTCCGCGTTTGTTACGACATGTCCAGAGTGGTCTTAGACATACGACACTTAGGGTCACATTTTCCGGTCCAGTGGCCACCGAGTGTCGTGACTATAGCACACCTTTTACCTCCCTAAGTGTCGTATCTCCACTAAGTGTTGTATCTGCTCTACGATCGTTTCTCTCTAGCACACTTACGGCAGATACGTGTCATAAGTTACGAATGTCGTGACTAAAAAACAGGGCCCAGGTGGGAAAATAAGAGTTATTTTGGACCTCACGGAACTGAATAAATGTGTAGAATATCAACATTTCAAAATGTAGTCTCTCAATACCGCTCTAGAATTAGTAGGGGAAAATTCCTTTATGGCATCAATTGAATTAAAGGAAACATATTACTCTATTTCCATTGCAAAATGGGACAGAAAATTCTTAGGATTTAGGTGGAACGATATACTCTATCAGTTCACGGTACTACCAAATGGTTTGGCTTGCACACCCAGAATATTCACAAAGATCCTGACCCCTGTATTCACACATTTACGCTGGAAATGATCACATTGTTTGGGATACATTGACAACTCTTTTGTCATAGCGGATTCCTTTGAGAGATGTCAAGCGACAGTAAGACGCTTAGCCCAAACACTGGGTAGCTTGGGGTTTGTAGTACACCCACAAAAGTCAGTGTGCATTATAGTAGAAAACAAATTCTTGGGATTTGAAATCCATTCCTCCACAATGCAGGTTAAATCTACAGCAGAAAAACGTGAAAAGTACAAAATCGTGGCTAACGACATCCTCTCAAAAGATTTCGTTACAATAAATACATGCTCGCAAATGGTCGGTATGATGATAGCCTACTCTCAGGGGGTAAAATGTGGGCTTGCAAACATAAAGGCTTTGGAAAGGGACAAAAACACGGCCTTAGCTCAATCTAAAGGTAATTTCGATTAGTTCATGTCAAATTTCGCATGAGGGAAAACAAAACATCCTATGATGGGATAACAAAATCGCCACAGCACACAAGAATATCAGGGAATTCAATCCAAAGATCTCAATGACAACTGATGCTAGCCTAGAAGGGTGGGGAGCTCATTCTAACGGCATTTCCATTGGAGGGAGGTGGTCACTGTCAGAAATAGACCACATAAATGTCTTAGAGTTAAAAGCCATTTATTGGACCCTACTCAGTTTTGTAAAAGAAAACGGAGTAACGGTCCATGTCGATACGGACAACACAACTGCATACGTTCTGAAAATGGGTGGGGTGTGACTCCATAGCAAAACTCATTTCCCACATTCTGGGCAGACTGAATGTATTGGCATGCAAATACCACTTTGAGAAAGTTCAAAGACAACCTCGAATGGGTTCTACAAGATAAATTGTTCCAAAAGTTGTGTAAATCAAATGCATGGGTACCCTAGACATTGATCTTTTCACTTCATTCAGAAATAACAAATGCGAACAATTCTGCTCTTGGAAGCCAGATCCCGCTTCCTTTCATGTTGATGCTTTTACGTTGCAGTGGACGCATTTTCACGCATATGCTTTTCTACCTTTCAGCCTGATCCTAAAAGTCCTCAACATAGCAAAGAGGGAAAAACCAAGGAGCCTCACGATAGTGGCACCAAACTGGCCGAGGGCGAGTTAGGCGCATAGGTGCAAAACCATCAGACAGTTTAATTCCAAAAAGACAACAAAGTTCTTTCCCCAAAGGCGTGCCTTTGATTTTTGCAAAATCATAAATCAACAGCTTGTCCAAATTGATGGTTGTGATAAAGAAACGGTAATCTTGGCAGCCAAACACGCAGAAATCCTACAACACATATCTGCAAAAATGGTAAACTTTATGTTTATTACATAAGGTGAGCAAACTAAAATCTCCTGTATTCAAGGGAGCTGTTTCACTAGTAGTGAGGTGAAAGTGAGGTGAGACCGCAACAGCGGCAGCAATGTTCAGTGTCAAAGCAAAATTCGCGTTTCATCAGTGGTCTAGCAACGAAAGAATTCCGACAAACCAATCCTCTCATACACACGGCCACACAAACCGGTCCACTGGGACACAATCTCAAGGTATGTGGTAAAAACTTTGGAGGAAAGTGGTGTAGACAAAACACAGTACAAAGCTCATTCCCTTCAAGGAGCGGGCACATCCGCAGGAGCCAAATTAAGGCTGGACACGAATGTCCTCATGAAATATGGCTCATGGAAAACAGAGGCTGCTATGGAAGGCACTATAAGAAAAAAGTATTGCAGATTTTTTTAGAGCATCGCTTGGGGAGAAGGATGTCGCCCCGTCCTGTATTGATGTTATTTTATCAAGGACATTTTGCATATAATTGTCTTATTCATTAATAAATAAACCTTTATTTTTCTGAGGGGGGTCTTTAATTTTCCAAAGGAGGGCATTAAAACCTTTTATATCCTAAATCGAACCGTTTGTTTATTTAATTGCCTGGACGTTTAAATCTAAATCTATAAATATCTACTATCAAGCCGATCGTTGCCAATCTACAATGGAACTGCACTTTAGAGAGTTGATCTTTGGTCCGGAATCCGGAACACATCAGACATTAGCTTAACAAATATAACCGTATATGTATATGTATATATCTCTAGCTGAAATAACCGTACACCCATATACTACTGAATATATACGATTGTCAAGCAGCAAGAATGATTATTTGAAGGGCTTGGGCAGTGGTATTAATTAAATGATAATCAACTGTTATTAGTGACAGCAGACTTGGAAATAAGCACTCTCAGCCGCATGGTGAGTGGAGGGTTTGAGGGATGACGTTTCAAAATTATATGTTGGAGACAGAACAACCATATTACCTTTAACCGGGTCACACAGGGAATGAAATAGTTCATACACATACACAATACGCCCAGCAATACACACGTCTGAGCAGACTTACTTTTGAAGCCCAACTCCCAGGAATTCAGCATGAGACACAAGAACGTAATATGTAACTTCGTGTTTTAGATGAGGTTTAGGAGATTCTGGAAATTATAGATATATTCCAGAATATGCATATCTTAATAATTCATATCATATACAAGTTTGAAGTCAGCTCATTTTACGCTATCGTTAACTTAAATGTAGTTTTAATTTTACACTAAGAATTTTGCCTATAACAGTTAATTACCCGAGGTACTTACCTTGTGCTGATGGGGAATTGATGTTCCTACGAGCCTAGGGTACATTCTCTTGTATCCAAGGATAACAGGCATTAGAGTAGTGAATAATAATACGTAAACCATCACGAAAACGTAATCGATTAAAGCTGCAGCCTCATTTAAGAGTTCTGTAGCAGACAATGTTGCCAATATAATTTTTGTCTCACTGGCTCATGTAACTTTCAACGGTGGGTACCCAAAGAAAATTAGCCTGACTGAATAATTTTTAAAAAGAAACCAAATCAGAATATATTACTTACATTTATAATTTGATTAATAAAACAGATACATCCATGCATTAATAAAGTGGAATTGGTAAACAAAATAAAAAATAAATCATATTGTCCAACTTATTGTGGAAACCATTTATTACAAAGGATAATACTTAAATAAAATTTGATATACCAAACAATAGGACAAATATCACAACAAATTCCTTTGAGTCTTAAACCTAGACTAGACATGCACTAATAAGTAATACTGACATTACGACCATGCAATTTGCTTCCCAGTAATGGCTTATCCAAAAGTGGCCGATAAGCTTAGTTGGTCAGAGCGTCGTGCTAATAAATGACTCCAATATTAACACAATCTGAAAAATTCAAGAAACCTTATTAAGATCTACCGCCTTTGGCGCAAAAACATTAAAATCGTTCAAAATGAGCACGTTTTTTTCTCAAGGATACATGGATTGATAATACAACTTAAACCTTAGATCAGACGGATAGGTTTTCGATGTCTAAACACCAGATGAGAAATAATGCCTTTATTACACGTTTACAATGTCTGGATTCTGGAAACTAGAAAATCTTTGATAACAATGTGTCCCATTCGTTTGCAGAACATTAATCTGAATTATGGCGGAATAACTACTTTTTCTTATTCAACAGTGTTTATAGAGCAACATTAACTTCGGACTATTTTCTTATTTAAAGGTAATGTAGTATTTTCAACTCTAAGATGCACATGTACAAGGAATTTTCTCTCAAATTACATAGTGTAGTTGAAAGCTATACGTTTTAGACATTCTCCCGTTGGGAACATGTTGACAAATATGGTTACAGGAGTAATAAATACCTAATAGAGTTTTTTTTCCATATGTGATGAGGTCACCGAAAATGTTGACGACTAGATTTCTGATGCACAATGGAAATAGCAAACCGGTTTATCGATCATATGACCACAACTCATCAAATGCTTTTGTCTATGAATTGGTAGGAAATAAAAGTTAATACTTTAATTCATTATCCAATATGCAACCTTTGAGACCCGAGTGAATATTTTCATCCATGATTTTAATTAACATGTCATAAATAACAGGTAATTTCAAGTAAAACTACTGACTAGACTAGGTACTGATATAGAAACCAATATTTGTTTGTTCTGAGCTCTATATTTGGCATGGTCATTAACAAATTCAACAAAACATACACAAAGATATATACTCAAGTCGCATTATCAGTATCAAATAAACATGTACTTACAATACCTTGAGTGAGTATTGCAGGTTAAGCTGTGTAGTGATGCCTATTGCTAATGAAATTAATATCAGGAGGTCTCGAACGAATGCCAAATACATACATCAACTTTCTTTTGTGCCCTAACATGAACATATCTTTGGCAAGAGTAATCGAAATCTTTCCCTATTGGGAAACATGCATGTTCTTTAAAACACTCACACACAAAAAAATAACTCAATATGTATAAATATGGATACTTTAAAATAGAGAAAAATGGTAACATTATACTTTAAAATCCATGTTAAACATATTTGAACCAAGATAAATAGAGTTTGTCTTTCAGTCTTTTACACGGTTCAATTCTGGTCAAGTATGACTGGTCTAGTAGATACTGCAGTATACATCGAATTCTTAAACATATGAAAGGTGTTTGTCTCTATGCTGTGGTAACTGTCAAACAGAGTTCAGGTACACCTTTGATCTTTACTTTTTGGGAGGGGGTGGGGATTGAAGCAGAAATGTAAATCAAGAAAAACTAATAAAACTTGGCCATGACACGACATAGGAATGAACAAGTATGAGCGAGCTAGAAGATCTGGAATGTAGTCGGATGTTGGGAATCTTTAAACTCCTTTTAAAAATCCTTTTTCATCGATAAAACAGAGATTCTCAAACTACTGATGAAATGTCATCACCTGTTTGGACTTCATTACTTCAGGAGTCCATTTGTCAAAACACACACAGCTTAGAGCAGAAGTCACTCCAGGCCCCAGTTCACGAAATTTAGGCATCACAAAACAAGAGCAGAAATCTCCAATACTAAAGAAAGTCCATACACATGAAAAGTCTAGTTCAAGTCCTAGGCAGCAAATGACTGATAGGTCTTTTGAATTTCGTGGCAGAGTAAAGATGAAGTGAGACAAAAACTCTTGTGACACGGGGCTTGAAGTATCCTCATCACAAAAATCATGGCCTGCATATTTTGATGTGCTTTTTATCACTTATGACAAATTTAAGATACATATGACTCCCATGAGGCTGGTAAACAGTAAATATTTCACATGTAAGAGTTTTCTACATTCCATGGATTGGTGTAGTGAGTATGTTACTCTGGCCTGTTGCTCCTGGCCGCGCTCGGAGCTAGTAGGAAAATGATGCTCTTTATATCACGAAAATGGTACCGTTGCTATAGGGTAAACAAAATACAAAGTACAATATCAATAGGCGCCAAAGTGGATCAGTTCTCACAGTACATAACCATTATTAGGAATACTTCTCTGGGGCCAATCGAAAACGGAGGCTTGCTTGTTTTCACTGCAAGTTACTAATCTCAAATCTACAAAATGCGTTACATGTTTATTCCATGTGCATCTAAAATTTAACATATTCTGGATGGTATATACTGAGACCGATATTCTTGGGTCGCCCAAAGCCACAAAACGAATCAAGAGACAAAGCGAGTAGAACTATATATGTGAACCTAACTTCTGAAAGATGCCACCTTGACTCCTGTTGTTCGTAATTTCTTCGTTCCAACAGATTCTGCGTGAGAATCCGTGGTTGGAAAAAAATTGATTGACTCCTGATTTTACTTCTCTTGACAGAAATCTAATGGTTCAGTCTACATTTTCCCTGACTATTTTCCAGCTGATCATGTTCAGAATACAACCTCAAAAATCAAATGAACAAATAAACCGGAATTCACTATATCATGTAAGTCTGAGGTTGACACGAAAAGAAAACGTTCGCTGGGGCAATCAATTAATTGGGACTTTGAATTACAAGACAGTTTTAGCTTTGAATATACACAAAGGCCCACATCGATATAGCAGGTCCCTAGTTATAGTCTTCCAGCTGGGTCAGTGAACGTTTTTTTAAACTAATTTCAATTGACCCTTTTTGTATGAGAATTCTTAGCTTGACATTGACAAGTAAAACCATTACTTTTTCCTTCGAGGCGAGATACCTCTTACAATATCGAATGAAATGCATGGGTTTCTTTCTCTTTTTAAAATAAACTCTCCACAGTGCAATCATTTACCTAGGATTAAGTAGGGCCTAGATTATCCAGAGTATAACTCGGCAGCATTCTCTCGGGATTACATAATTTAGAACATCTCCATGACGACGATCAAGGTGTGACGTCACACTGTGATGGAGTGAAAATGGCGTACGGCATCACATCTAGATAAAGTTGATTGGGTTAACAGTAATCTGCTTTCCATGCATGGGTCGTGTAGAATAGTCCCACATCATCAACAAAACATCAGCTGCTCTTCCTTAATGTATATATATATGTATATAAACACATGCCAAGTATATATTTACAATATGTAGATAACAAGAGGTTACATTGTGCCTGCTTCCCGCTGAGACTTCTTGTAATCGAATAACGGCTCAGAGGGCGGATTACCATAATTTGTCAATGTAGGAAACCAAGTGAAAATACAATAAAAGGGATAAAATACCACTAAAATATAAATAAGATATCAAGCGAGTATAAGTTGACCAGATCAACATCCTTCCTTTTCTCTTTAGATCATCTCACTAATCACAGTCCAGCACCGAAAAATCATTACACAACTCCACTCTGTGAGACTTTCATTCTGGTAGTGGGTGGCAAGTCGGATTCCATGTCCATGAGTGTTGGGAACAAGCGCTGGCAGCGCGTATAGCACCCATTCAGAAACTTGTGGTCGTATAAGAGCTCAGACAGCATCAGGTTTCAGAACCTTTGATTGCATGTCAGCTTTGTTCAGATCATGTTCAACCAATACACTAAATATTTTGATGCATTTAACACTGAGAAGGGAATTAAATAAACATAATATCTTACCGATATAACGAATATATTCAACAAGGGTACGTATGTGTAAAGCCTTTGGTTCCTCGGACAGTGAAACGATTAGTTTCTTCATGAACTTACTGGAAATAAGTTGTGGATATTGCAACCCACAACAAAAACGATAATGAAGTTTTTACTTTCAAGTATGTCAATCGCCATGATTTACATGTCCTTGGTGAGGTGCTGCGTAATGGTGTTGTACCGTTTATGTTGTTTAACTTCAGAGACGGTGAACAGTATTGTGACACGTACCAAGGGTTGTGACGTCTCTCTGAATACTGCATACATTAGTCTCGCCCTCTGAAGACAGAACCATCCGTTCATGGTGGCTTTACATGCACTTTATCATACTCCAAACGTATCACGTGATAACTGAGCAGCTTGGTCGCGTTCTCTGGTGGCCTACAGGCGGTTGTATCTGGACACGGATCGCTGACAGTTGGGGCAATCATGCACGACGTCCTTACAGCCATCCACACAGAAGGGAATCAAGCAGCACCCACCGTCACACCTGAAGGAAAACAACATAACGTTCAATTCAGCCAGCATATAATCATGAACCAATGGGAAGAGGATATAGAAAAACGAAGCCTTAGAGGGCGGTGAGTTTTGATGACGGAGTCAGATGTGGCTGCGTGACCAGATTGAAGCCTCCTATGCAACATACTGAATTAATTTTATAGCTTTACTATCGCCTTCAGCGCCAGGACTCACATAACACAGTTTATGGGAAATATAACTAAAACTAGCTATGCAATCACTTCTGCCGCTTCATGGAAATACCTCTTCCCCACATGCAATACCACTTGGCCCACATGGAAATTCAAAACAGTGGGCCCCCAAAAAATACCCTTCTGAAATGCTGGGTAAATAGGTTATTATCCTCACGGAAATACATATAAAAAAAGAAAATGTTGCCATCCCCTCTCCTATACAGGATTACAAAAATAAAATTGCCTTTCCATGGAAATACTGACAAAAATTGCCGTCCTCAAACCAAAGAAGGCTCATCCAATGGACCACCTCTCCCCCAAGTTGGCCCTGCTTGGTAATCACTTGATTTAGCACAGTCAATCTGTACGAAACGTTGTTAGCGTTGATACCTACTACACTGATCTACCAATTGTATTACTTGGTTCGAATAACAACACCTTCAAAAGCATTTCTCTGTGTCTGTTTTTTATGCATTACATCCTTCATTCAATACTTTGGAAAGTTGCCCTATCCTGAAAAAGAAGTTAAGTTATAAATACGAGGCAGGAACCCTTCCACACACACAAAAAAAAAAAGTTAAGCCCCCAAAGAAGAACAAACTAATTTTGTCCCCGTCTGCAAATAGAGAAAAAAGTTTCTCACCACTTTCCCCTAAAAAAAGAAGAAAGTTTGGCCCCCACAGACATATTTTTTCATAAAAAAAAGTTGACCCCCGAAAAAGGTTGGCCTCCCATGGAAAAAAAGGTCTCTTCGCCCATTACAAAATACTGGTGCGCCAAAAAGTTGGGCATCCACAGAAATACCCTAGTCGAAATACTGCCACCCTAGTCGAAATACTGCCCCCACCCCTAGGTATTACAAAAAAGGATATAAGCCCTTCCCCATCCGGCCTCCTACAGAAAATCCCCCCTAAGAATAGAATATGAAGTCCACCCCCTGCCCACAGCAGGGTTCGTACATAGACAGCTCAAGAAAATTCCAGGCTTTTTCCAGAATTTTCCAGGCTTTAATGATTTTTTTCCCAGGCACACCATAATATGAATTAATGCCATCTTGCTAGTGAATGAAAACAGTCATTGTTTTCTAATGGGTACATATCATATCTGGTCAATGTTTTTAAAATTATGTCCGATTCCTCATAAAATTTGATTACAATTTTCATCTTCCTTATGTGGAATTTCAGTGATTTAGGAAAAATATCTTGAAAGATAGTCTCTATTTTTTTACCATGTTTAAATATGAAGCCCAAAGTATAAAGTTTGCTTTTCACGATCAAGGATCAGGCTCCCATTTGTCTCTGCCTTATGCCATGTATAAAGCTAAAGAATTAAAAAAAATCCTCAATTTTCCAGGCTCTTCTACGTTATTCCAGGCTTTCATTTAGAATTCCAGGATTTTCCAGGCCTAGAAAACCAAAAGGCATAACTCCAGACTTTTCCATGTTTTCCAGGCTCTGTACGAACCCTGCCACAGGATTACAAAAGCATGTTGGCCCCCTTGGAAATACTAAAAATCAAATCCCCCCCCCCCCCCCCACCACACAAACGAAATTGTCTCAAACCATAAAAAGTGGAACCCTCTCAATAACCCCCCCCCCCTCCCCCCAAAAAAGAATTCTTTTGGCACTCATCATAAAACCACAATTAATCCAACACTTATGCACTTTACTTTCTCTTGGAGGTTTTACTGACGTTAGAGTACATCAACTAGATAACGGGTATTTAGGCTGGGGGAAATCTTGTAACCCTTAATAGGACGTAGCATGAAACACACGCGTACATACCTGTTGTATTGCCCCCTACATGTCACTACATACGCAAAGCACTGGACCTCACGCTGAAAGCCAGACTGGCTTCAGTCTCTGTCGTACCCACCTGCCTGCCTGCCGCCACTGTGCACCTCCCTTACCCCTCCGCCTACAATCTACTCGGCCTGCCTGCCTTTCAGAGGAAGGGTACTTATTGTAATCAGGGATTTCAGATGTGGTCACGAAAACACAAGAGGAAATATTTTGCTACCTTATGAAATTTTGTTTACGGTATGGCTTGACATGATCAACAAGAGAGAAAAAGTAATTCTGAGTGTCAAACATACAAAAAAGAGTAAGAGGTTCGAGTTTTCCCTCCAAGCCTAAATCTGGTTGACTTTGCAATGTAAATACACCAAAAACACACATTTTTTATCCACTCTTGCAAAAGCAAACCCAGACAAAACACCCCCACAAGGGAACAGGGTAGGTTGCATCCGAATGGAAAATCTTTTAAAAGAAAAAAACCCACATAACTTACCCAACAAGGCAGAGCAGGGCACAGATGAGCCAGGTGAAAGTGCCTGTCTCGAAGTGCATGCCTGTGACGATCTGAGCACCGCAGTGTGGGCATACAGTCTGCACTGGCGTCTCACGGAACTGCTGGACGAGCGTCGTTACGCCCGGCTGCTGCACCACCACTGTAGGTCCGACCATCGGCTGGCCCGTGACAGGGGGACCGCCCTGGTAACAAGGCTGATACCCTGGCTGACCTGCAACACACGCATAGAGAACTGTAGGAGATGGTAGGGTGACCAAACTCTCTTTTCTGTGCTGTATTTATATATGGGGCACTGTGATTTATGTTTTATCGGGGCTGCATTCTATGTGTCACTGTCCCATGAGTCTCTTCAAATTGCTGCATTCTTTGTCACTGTCCAATACGTCTCTTTACTGTGCTGTATTCTATGCTATTCATATTTTTCTGACATGTTTTAGGAAGAACATCCATCCAAGCGAATGTACACCGTCTTTCACTATGTTTTTCATATTGAATAATAATAATTTGTCTCTCTTTTCTTCCCTAACACACAGGGGGACACAGGGTGCGAGTCACTTCACAAGAGCCAAAAAATAAACATATCACTCTCCACACCGACAGGTATTGTGTTCATCTGGCTTTCTGCCAGAACCCTTAGGTCATACATGGCAACAGTGCGGAACAGCCATTCGCATTTTCACTATTGTGCTAAAGTCTGTATAATATCAAATATTCATTAGTGACACTCTCTCCCCCCCCCCCCCCCCCTGCCGATATTCCTCTAGTGATTTATCAGAAGTACCCTTCTCTGCAAATTATTCCATATCAAAGCAGGCTTCTCTACAAATCACTGTCCAAGGTTATCTGTATTCGGCTGAACGGCCTTTGTTCGGACACTGCACACAAAGGTATCCAGCTGTGCACCCTGCTGCTATGACAACGCACTTAACCTCATATTGTGTCAGTTTATAGCCTACTCGACTCAAGTCCGTAGGATATGCCTGGCTCCGCTCCCCAGTCTTTTATTTCGGTTCAGAAAGAGTAAAGTCATGCAGCATCAACTTACGAAGATCAGCTCAACATTGTCTGCGCATTACCCAAACTTGAACATTACACGGATCACACCTATCTTAATAATTTGTATTTACTGATTCATCAATTATGATTGAATTCAAATACTTTTTAAAATCAAAAATGAATATTAAATACCCTAAACTACTAATGAAAAGATAGACAAACAGATGAACAGTTTTGGACGGCTTCTTCGAGCCTTCACAATCTCTAAATGCTAGCATATTTTATTATATAGTCCGATGAGTCCAACTATTTGAAATAACGCAGTCATTAACTATATTATATTAAAAGACAACTTGATTATTCTACGATTAAAGATTACATAATCAAACAATACCAATGCACATAGCACAAAGCGAGATGAAGCAACAGTACATATGCTTAACCGATTTTTCCAATATTAGATCTACTACTGTATAATGTTGCTCCCCCACCCTCCGAAAAAAGAAAGAAAAAAACCCGCAAATTTTGACAAATATCATATTTTACGCGACAGGAGCTGCCATGGGTATATTGTAACTAGATTCGAAACTTTGATAGACTTTGACAGGAATACTGTGCATTTTGTAATTTTTAAAATTGTGTACCAAGTGTCCTACCCCTACACAACTTCGCCCCCTCTGGAAACTTCATAAAAACTTTGTGGTACCTATACGATTGACAATGTGCTTTGGTGTGACATCACCTGCTCTGTACATTGGTCTATAGGGAATACACTCTTTATGACTAGAGGAGGGGTCTACATATCTTACCCGGTCCGTAAGCGGGTCCATACTGTGGGGCTGGGTACACTGTTGGTGAATCAAACTCATCAGTTTATACCATAAATCAAAGCAGAACAAAATATGAATCAACAGTTAAATAAAATAAATTAATGAATTAACGGTTGTGGAAAATTTAGCTATCCACGGAAACACACAATTCCAGTGTAAACATGAAAAGTTGTTCCCTGAGGCTACAGATTATGCATATAGATAAGAACAACACACAGTCAAAATAGAGAATACGCCTCGCAAAGGGATATATTTGCCTTGATACCACAACACATGGTAACAGCTGAAACTGAAAACCACCCGTTTTATGGTCTTATATGAAGCTAGACAAGAACTCCAGATCTCCTTTGGGCTAACCAATTCTTAGCTAACATAAGGGCTATGTGTATAAAATATGGTCATTCTGGGCTTGTATATTGGTGAAAACCTGGTTCATTCAAAGCCTTATCAAATAGGAGGTGAGTAAGAATAATTTACTCCATGATACTCCAAATAAGTAAACGACTCTGACCTTTGATTAACAGATACTTCATTCCTATAACGGGTCAATGGTTCGGTCATTTCAGACCTTCATTATGACCAGGAATGAAGGTAGAACTTTAAAACAGCTCTTTTATACTTGCCATTTTGGTCAGCTAAATCGGATTTTCGAATATCAAGTCATGCGTATATTGGGATCTATTATAAACCGAGCAAGTTGTATGGTGTACTGAGATGGGATATAACTGTAGTGAAGGCTGTCCTTTAATCATCTTTGACTAATAGGTCTATTAATATGGCATGTGGCGATGGCATTTTCCCCGGTGTTTCACTTCTGACCTGCCATCTTCATCACTAGGATTCTCTCTCGCAGTGATATGACTGAGTGCTGCTATGGAGTATGACACCACAGAATCCAAAGCCCTGTTATAAACTTTGGGAATGGGTGAGAAGGTATGGCACAAATTATCTTTAACATGCAATTATAACCTGCTCTATCTTAACTTAATTCGTCAGTATTTATCTAAAAGCCATGTTCCATTGCACCGATTCACTGGAGATTGGGTGGCGATTCTCTGATCGTCGCCGGTAATGGAGCAGCAGTGGCGCGTTAGTGGAGCTAGGGGCCCGATTCCCGGCACCCAAACTCCCCCACAGCCGTGAGACTGCCGTGACCCAGTTTCACCGTAATCGGCTGCGGGCCGGCGGCTCAACTCTCCCAGTACTGCTCCATTGAATCGGCGCAATGGAACATGACTTTAAGGATAACCCCATTTTTAAATTCTTATTTAAGCCCACCCCCATTTCTAAAAAAAATCTTCCTCCATCCCCCATCCATATTCTCTATTTCTGTCCCCATCTTGGCCCCTTTACGGGCATTTTCCTGGCGAGTTCCACTCCTTAATTTCTGTGGCTCTGCGTCTCTATCTGTGCCGTATCAATCCCTTCTGAGTTACCCAGTATCTACAACTCCTTATCGAAGTCTCCATAGGAGATCATTACATGACTGATGAATACTTCACAGGATCACAACTAGTTAATGATAATTGAAAAGATGTGGGATGGTTTATTACACCTTAAATGTTGGTCTAATCTTCCTGTTGGTATTGTGTGTTGCAACAACTGCCAGATGCATGATATAGAGAATGCTGACTCGGTACACTAGGCCTGTATTTCACATGTACCGGAAACTGAAAGAGTGGCGGAGGGAGTGGTTTTACATGGAACGGCTGATCACGTCATCGCATGATTACTTCAGCTGGAGACTACCGCCTTCTAAAGAGGAAGATAAATTGAGCAGCATAGCCTTCTTGGAATTTCTCTTTTATATATCTTTTTAGATTTTCAACTCGTATTATCTCAGACAGGAAATTCTAGGTTAGTAAGTGCAATAATATCATATGGTTCACCCATTCAACGTTGCAATTAAATACAATTCTAGCAATGTTAACAGACCCGTAAATATTTAAAAGCACTAGGCCACCTTGGTGAGATCCTGCTGTGCCAACTGCCATCCCAATGGACAGCACATCCGGCCACAATCAATAGTGAACAGGGTTCTCTTTGCACAAGATCCACGCAGAGACCAAGATCTAATCTGAACTAATCTCAGGTTCACTAGAACTGTGTACATATAAAGTGAAATACGAGTGGCATGTACTGTGCAAATCTCATGATCGACATCTTATTTCTAAAAGATCAATAGCATCATGTATGGTATGTATGGCATGGATGGTAGGTTGGTAGGTAATAAGGTAATTAGGTAATTAGGTAATTAGGTAGGTAGGTAGGTAGGTAGGTAGGTAGGTAGGTAGGTAGGTAGGTAGGTAGGTAGGTAGGTAGGTAGGTAGGTAGGTAGGTAGGTAGGTAGGTAGGTAGGTAGGTAGGTAGGTAGGTAGGTAGGTAGGTAGGTAGTTCGAAGGGTACGTGGATAATTAGACAGCTGGGCTGGTGGTTCAATAAGCGGGTAAATAAGTAGGTCGGGATGTCAGTAGGAAACAGGTAAAAAGCTGGTAGTTTAGTAGGTAGGTTGGTGTTAAGGTAGATTTATAGGTGGTAAGACAGTAGTTAATATACAGGTATAATCTCATAACTAACAAAACCTACTTGGTTGGCCGTATTCTCCACCCGGGGGAGGTGGGTATGCACCAGCCGGGGGCGGAGCTCCTGGGGGCGGGGCATACCCTGCAGGAGGAGGTGGGTAACCTCCAGGGGGAGGAGCATACCCTCCAACAGGAGGGGCGAATGCCGGTGGTGGTTCTGCAAGAACATAACAGTTTTCGTCAAATTCTAAATCAAAACATGGTAATTCTAAATCAAAACATGGTTTCACATTGATTAGGTCGTCTACACTAAAATATACAGTGGATATGTACATGTGCTTGTATTTCCTTTTAGAGGTTATCCAATGAGCCTTTGTTCGATCAAAAAGTGAAGTTACTAAATCATGAGGTTTAAAAAATCATTTCCGATTCCTCACAAAATCTAGAGCTCGTGTGACTCTGGCAGTTGTCTTAAATGTTACTAAAATATTCTTGAAATAAGACATGAGTGAATTAGTTTTATTACACTGCTACTATTTTTTTTAAACCAATGCTAGGTGCAACAGTGTGGTTGCTTGAGTTCTAAACTTACCCTGGCCAGGTTGGCCACCTTTTTCACCTGGGGGATAGGCTACATCACCAGGACCCCCTGGATATGGCGGTGGAGGTTGATCCATGCTGAAAACGATACCAATTTACACAATGAAACCCGAAGCCTTATAACTAATTTGTGTTCTGTATGACATTATGAGTGTAATGCTGGATAATTAATAAAAATGTTAAAACAAAAGTTCCCTGGGGAAAATGGATACACATCTACAGGAGGGAGTACCCTTTGACAGCCAAAGGGGGACTCCCGTTTATTGACATGATGAGCCGCGGGTGGAGGAGGGCTCACAATCTATGGACGAATGAGATATTATCGTGACAGTCAATTTCATATTTTACTCTCATTGCAATATCACAATCGTTCACAACCATAATCGCTACCAGTCACTGGTAATTCCTTTAGCACAGCATACTTCTAGTAAATTGGACCCTATATCTTAAAAAAACACTAGAGAACACAATGGTTTTACCAACTCCACAGCTGCCAAAAGACAGCGTATAGCATTCTTAATACTCTTGTAGTGGGGTGGGAATCCAGCAGTGTTCGTGTGTTCTACGGAAGGTGGCGCGACGTGCAGATCCTTACTGTGTAGTGATTCCGGGCAATGCCGCACAGGAGAGTGGTGCGGCAGAGACCGGGATTACGTAACGCTGGGTATATATACTCAGCGTTCACAGTAGGTAGACAGGCTGTCCTCGCGCCTCTCTTCTACGGAACAGACCCTTGGTCCCTCACTTTGCAGGCGGGTTCTTGTAACCTTCCTGGTGGTTAGGCGAGTCTTTCAGATTAGCCTCTCCAGCGTTACCCGGCACATAGTGCTGGGGTACTATACTTGTGGGAAAGATCTTCCAGATCTTCCTGGGAAGTAATATTGTTAATAAACATTCCTGTTTATTAAAAGCGTGTGTTGTGTTGTGTGTGACTAGGTCTGTGTAAACTCCCCGAAAGCCGAACCAACCTACGTATAGAACGTAGGGTGGGATCCTGCCTGGAATAGCATTCCGGATCGGGGTCATCCAACCTGCTAGACAGGCGGCGACCACCACACTCTAAACGAACACACAAAAAATATACATGGTGATGTCGAAAGATCTTGACATGACTTGGCGCCTCTCTTTCTACTCAAAATGGTCCAATCTTGAGTAACTCAGAGGTATCCTCATGCCAGTCGGGTAGTGAAGACTAGCATTTCTAAAGATATGAGAACATCAGTAGATCTGAGATGTGGCTATACTGGACTGCACTCTAACACAGCAACCGTGGAGTGTGTGCCAGTTTTGGATTGTAGATCCCCTTTATAGTCTTGTACCGTGTGGCATGTTTCGACCAATCACAGCAACACTATTGCCGCAGATGATGATTGTTGATGTTTACGTTGTCATGGATATCTCTTTGTTGTCATTGATGTCAACAAAATTTGGGATAGCTATTTTGGCTGTCTAGCCTTAAACATGGGACGTTTTTGAGAGTGTCAAGCTATCTATGAGAAGCAGCAGGTTGCATAGAAATATCTTTGTTACAAGTGGTTCCATAACTTTGACAAGCGGCCCCTCCATGCAGACTGATTTTCTATATCAACAACTTAGGTGTCCTTGAACACCGGGGGTGGAGAAATTGATGTTTATACAAGGAATTTTTTTAATAAATGTGTTTCAAATGAGTGTTTTATTCATATTGGTTTTATCATTAGTAGCCAGCTTTGGGACTTGATACTTGATTTCACTGGAACTTGACCAAATCATATACTCCTTGAGTGTTTCTGGTTATCTTATCCTACTTACAAAAACCTTGCCATACCTGGAAATATTTTGTGTGTCCAAAGATTTTGTAATGTGTGTTATAGATAGAGACGAAGGAATCATGAATGATGTAAGTTTTAAAGGTTAAACTTTATATCCTACCTACTATAAATCTGGATAAACAACTAGTTCACCAATAAAAATCAATACACTACACACAAACAAAATCGTATATGGAGAACCACAGAGATCCACAGTTGGTCCATTATTATTTTGAATTTATACAAGTGACATTATTGAACCAACAGAACCCTGAAAGATTTATCTGTATGCTGATGACACTGCAGCATATGCCACAGATAAGGACCAATTGATGCTAGACTTCAATACCATAAATGGGAATAAAACGAAAAGCATTAAATTTGGAACATCAGAATCTCATACAAAGCAACATCCCACCAATGATCCAATCAATGGAGTGACCTATTTTCAGATGGGCAAACTTCATTTTTACACAACAACTCAACCCCCCACAGTTTCTCTTCGCATTCACAGTTAAATGAATAGTGTCCAGTTTAAGTCATATCTGCTTGTTCCAGTCAGGTTGCCATTTGTTCATTGTCAATTCTCTTATTGGACCTGTCATATCCGGGTGTGGAATTTTCACTGTGCCAGGATGTAACTACAAAGCTTTCTTTGCTGCTCTGTCTGCCTCTTCATTTCCATAAATTCCTATGTAGCTTGGCAGCCAGCATAGAACTATGTCCTTCTTTCTTTTCTTCAAAATGGTAATCCTCTCTTGAACTGCTCTCGACAAAGGGTCTGTGGGAGAGTATTGGACGATACTTTGAAGACATGATTTCGAGTCAGAAAATATGATGAATTTACTGTGGTCTAAGTATAGCGTGATATTTAAGATAAATAGTAAAGATTCAAGTAGGTTGACAAAAAAAATTCTTCACACAAGAATTACACTTCTTGGATTATACTGAGGTATCTGCGATACTACCTCGAAAATGGACACGAGATCAAGAGAACCAATGGGGGTCATCCTCTGTATAACTATTCCTATTCATTAATATAAATTAATCTCAGGGAGCATCCGAGAGGCGCTAGGCCGGTCACTTGCTTGATAGTCACAGTAGCAGCCGCGTTACATACAAACTTTAACCTCTGCCTCAGGCCCTTGAGCGGTTGATACTGCCTCCAGCTAAATGAGGATGTAAGAATCCTCTGTTCTGTATCCGAGCGGACCTACATGGGCAGGTAGAATGCTGTAGCTCCAATCTGATATACTGCATAATATATAGGCAGTGTGGCATCCATTATGTTGGACAAACCAAAAATAAGGTGAAAGTATGCTTCTCTGCACAATTCTGAAAATCTCAAAGACTGACAGGGCGAGTGAAGTAGCCATCCACTTCAACTCGCCTCATCATGACGGTCTAGTGGCCATCCATATCATTGACTTCTTCTGGTAATCTCATTATCTATGAATTATGTAAGTCAATCTGTGTTTCGGTTGACAGTTGAGTCAGACTGCCTTCATAAAATCATGTCAATTTGGCTGACTTTGGACAGGTACTGCATGCAAACTACTGAGGTTCTATCAAAGACCTATTGGTAGATTAATAGATACACATGTCATGTATTTAAAACCACCATAGAACTCAATGGCACCTCTGGCTTAATATTCGTTTGGGGTCTTGGAATACAGTACATTTCTCGACCTGTGGTAATCTTTTATTGTTCGGAAAACTGCATGTCTGACAAACCGTCAACAGTCAGAGCCTCTTGGACTAGCTTTTGTTCCGACAACAATAAAATAAATGTGCTGAGTCTCCTGTTTGCAGTCAATATTCCCTTTACAATGGAGGGACTGACATAATCAGAACGACTGAAATGGATCAAGCGCAATTTAATAAGTACCACCTGTCGCTTTAGAGATCCGTGTTCATTTTTGTTTGCTCAAACTTCAATGAGCAAACATTTCACTTCATTCAGTATAAATAACTTATTCAGTCAGTAGATAGGAAACCCTCCAAACACCAATTAGAGATGAAGAGTAGACATGTCAACAGTTTTGACGCCCACTTTGAGCTTCTTTCATATATGTGTAGAGGTCAGTCAGGTAAATGGGCAGTAGGATGGGTGGGCATTTAGGTACATGGGCAGTTACAAAGGAGGCCAGTCAACAGTCAAATATGGGAGCAGGCAGGTTGATGGCAAATTAGATCGGAGGGCAATCAGTGCGATGGGCAGTCAAATGAATGGACACTAATATGGATGGGTAGTCAGGTAAATAGACAAATAAGTGGGTGGGCAGTAAGATGGGTAGACAGTCAGGTGGATGAGCAGTAAGTGGGGGGTCCAGCATGTAGATGGGTAGTCATTTTAGTTCCGATTGGCGGGTCAGGGTTAGAATAAGGTTGGGTAAAGGTTCGAGTTGTATATATATGACTATAAACCAGTTCAAGTGCACTTTTGAAAGTTTTTACATCTAGAGGCTCAAGGCCACCAAAAACGAGGTAGGCTCAAGGCGTCCACAGAAAGGCTCAAGGCGTCCAGGGCTCAAATCGCCCTGGGCTCAAGGCGTCCCAAAACCCATTCCTACTGCTACTCCGATGATTCGCACTGGATGATTAGCATTAAGTGCTGATTCCACCGACACACAAGATATAGTGAGATTGGTCATGATTTGGTTGTCTTGCTATGTCGGGCTAGGTTTAAATAATCGCATGCCTATTTGGCAGGATGTGTCTTGAGGTGGTGGAGCACCAAAACTTACAACCAACACTGCAAGGCTACGTTCTGCGACAACGGAGGTACGACATATCGCACTGTAAGATATTACAAGATATACCAAGATATATCACGAAAAATCCATTGTGTTTGTGGAATCAGCCTTTAAGCATTTGCACCCCTTGATAACGATGTTTAATAATAGAAAGCTTTGTAAGTCCTTCTCCATCAGACTAATTTTACTCACAGTTACTTGATATAAGGGAGATGAGAAAAATATTCCAACTAACTCGGGGATGGGCTGGTTCCTATTCAAAGATGAAAAGGCATTTATTTGTGTTTAGTTACCGACATGTTTCGGACTTATTATGTCCTTCTTCAGGGTGTCAAGAATTGATATAATCTAAATTATCAGAAGGTTTTCGCGATCAGAAGGGAGCATCGCATGTAAACAAACTTGAGTGTCAATTTGTCCGTGTCATCGTGTGTTTACCTAGGCCGTTTACGCGCTCGCAGGTCTTTGCGTAACGGAAAATATTTATATGTTCCCTTTAAGCTGTCTTTTGCACGTCTTTATCTTGAGTCTCTATGTTCACTTTTCGTGAAGTCTCTCTTAGGCAGTAGATGGCAAATGAAAAAATATTTCCTATATTTTTCAAGACACCATGTGTGACAGAGGGAAGCGGTACCAGGTCGTTCCAGCCTCTCGGCGCATCTGGCCCCTGGCCGGTGACTGGTCAACTCGTCCCTTAGTCAATTCGTACCTTAGTCAACTCGTGCTTTTTTGGTCAACTCGTCCTTTTCCCTAGTCAATTCGTCCTTTTTGTTTTCCAATTGTCTTACACCTATCAGGGTTGACAGTTATCAGGGAATTTCAAGATTTCAGGGATTATCCTCACCTCTACATATATATATCCAAAACTTGCACTGATCTGTGCTGTATTCTCGGGAGCGGAGCCTACGTCACTAAGATACACTGCGTTGCTCGATTGTCTCACTCTGCAGTTTATTTTCCCGAAAGCGGTGCAGTGCACTCCCACACGCACGAAGGGTTAAACAACTTTTCACCCCATTGAAACCAATGTTAAATTCACTGTTTGTCTCTGGTAATATCTCAGTAAATATCCAACATGGGGAAATCAAACAAAAAATGCCATGTAGCTGGAAAGCAGGGGAAGAGGACAGATGGATTTCTTTTTATCAAATTGTTATACAAATATTGTTTTATTTGGTATTTTCTCCAGCAAACTGCCGAAATTGCAGATGACAGGCTGCTGCACTTGTCAAAACGAAAACTCATTCAAAAGTGCATAAATCTTCAAATTCAAACATTCACACTTCTCTGCCATAAAGTTTATTCATATGACTTGTCAGAAGAACATCAAACTATCTTTAATTAAGCATATTAATCATGTATGGTGAGTTCAAACATCGATTTGTGTTACGCCGGTCGAGCGATAATACCAGAAAGCTAGGGTGGTTGAACCTGGCAATACCCTTTGCCCCTAGCGGTCGTGAAACAAACTAAACGTTCCGCTCCCGAGAATATAGGCGGCCGCTAGCTGGGACCCGGCGGCCGCTAGCGGGGACCCGGCAGCCGGCAGCGGGAGGCACACACACGGCTCCCGTGAGAGTCACCTAGATTGTTCACCCTGGGATTGAGTGGGTATATTACACGCCTAACGCTCTTTAGTCGCATCTAAGCAAAAAGTGACCAACATGAAGGGGTTATGACGATAAATGGCGTCTTTCTGATAGAATAAAGGTAAATAATAATAAGAAAATGACCAGACTGTGGACAGAACGAACCGACAGAACTGTTGAATGAAAAAGGACGAGTTGACCAGAAAAAGGACGAAAAGCACGAATTGACTAAGGTACGAGTTGACTAAGGCACGAGTTGACTAGCATTCCCCTGGCCGCTTTAGCGTGCCTGGCCTCTCGGCGTGTCTGGCTTTGGCGTGTCCGGCCCCCAAATTCATTTCGGGTGATAACTACATTAATAATAATAATAATAACAATGGTCGTGAAACATGAAATATAAACCAGTGGTTGGGGTTTGAGCCACCACTTACAGCTAAGATTAAAAAAAAAGGTACTGACCTATGTTGCCTTGTTGTACAAATGCACCTGATTAGTAAAGTTAAACATTTCCTCACAATATATGAATGGTTTGGTGGTTTGTGTAGGATGTCATTGAAAAGGTGAACTATAATAGTGATAAACTTAATAGAATTCTCCATATTGGGGTAAGATGTCAATCACTGACAGAAGATCTGTGATATGTAACTAGCTCTATTGTAGGTAATAATATTTGAATAAGGGGATCATGCACTATGGTACATCATACGCAGGGCAAGGCTATAAAGCTGGTAACAAAGATCACATTTATAAAATAGAATAGCTGTTCATAGTGTAAACAAACTCCAGATTGTTCTGAATAGTCATTCATGCATTCATATCCGCAGAAAAAAAGCTGTGAACACTAACTTAAATTTTGTGCATATATCTTACAAGTCTTTCATTACTGGGCCTGTCAGGTGTTTGGGGAAGTGTCACAAAGGAGTTTGAGGTCCATAATCAATGACTTGAGCAAGTCTAGGGAGAGACCAGGCCAAGGAGATCTTATAAATGGACATGTGACTATAGGAGTCCCCCCTTCCCAACTGAAATGACTTTTAAAAAAAAAAGCCATGTCAAAATACTAAACAAGGATACAAAGGCTGAATGATTATTCATGATTCTTGAATATTGAATTAATTCAAGGTCAAGCAGAAAAATAATAAAACTATAAGATATTGCATTGCCATAAAACTTGTCAAAAAAAAAAATCTATCTGCACTTACTTATGGCACCATCTCGTGTTCGTTGACCATACTACAAGCTCCATGTTCAAAGTGAGGCTGAGCTTCAACCACATAGTGTTCTTACAAAGAAGTGGAGACAGAAGGAATGGCAATAGAGGTGTGAGGCTGTTATCTATGTCTCCCGGCTGGTTGTGCGGCCGTCACGGTTGGGTGATTGCATACACTAGTTCCCCAGTCATCCGCTAGGGGGCTCGGCGTTCCCCTAGACTGGTTCCCTGCCCATATGAATAAGGGGCAGGTAACGGGTTCTGACGTCACGCTAGCACGACCTTCAACTCACACTCACACTGCAGCGCTTGAGTGGTGCAGTGTACGTCTCCCGCTCGACTGTAAGTCGACTTGGTTTACAGATGCCAATTTCACTCGAGCGAGTACAGACTAGTTTTTAACGTTTTTCGCTTTTTCTATCCATTCAAACTAGACATTTAATTCCAGCAATGACATATTCAGATTATTTTACCTTATAATATCAAATTAGACGCATTTTCTATAGTTTAAGAACTCGAAATGCAGCGTTGCTCCTACCATTGTTTACATTTGTCAGTGCCGTGTACACACGCCGTCTGGTGAGTGGTGGCCGCACTACAGGCTAAGGTGGCGCAATCCCACAATGCAACAGCGTTACCAATAATGCACCATAAAAATGGAACCAGTTACCTGGCCTATAGTCTAACTAGGCCAGGCTTCCAGGCTAGGCGTTCCCCTGGCTATGGCAGCATAATGCCTGCAGGCATTCCCCTGGCTACGGCAGGTAGATGCCTCCAGGCATCTTAGAGGCATCATTGATATTTATGCACAAAATTCAATAAATAGAAAAATAATAGTGTGAATTGAAAGAAATTTTGACAAAGTATAAAAGTCATATTGACCTCTGATTTGGTATAGAAAAATATTTTCCAAGAAAAATTGACTTAATTCTTTATTTTCTCACATAAATGACATACAATATAACTCCCAAGTCAGTGTTTTATGCTCTTAAGTGACCTGAATTGACCCAGTCTCCACATTTCAGAGTCTGTGTGCATTGTCAATGTCGGTCACTGAGCCTCTGTCAGCCACCCGCCTGATACAAATACAGTGTGAATGGATGGATGGATTGTTTGTAATTTTCACTTCAGTAATCACTCACATTAATATCCCTTTAATCAATTTGTTAAAAATTTACACCTATACTTTATTGTGAAATAAAACAATTATTCAAACGAAACCCCAAAGAAGTTGTATTTCCTATAATTTTCAATCTGTTGAATCCTCATGGCATTCATTGTTTAGTGGATACCACCAATTCTCAAGACACATCAAATAAACCTCTAAATCCTTATATAGAACGACCTTACCATGCTGTGCATGCTACAAAACGAGATGGAGGTGTTGCCATTCAGCGCCGCCTAACGGCCCACTGTCTAGTTACGCGGCCGCTCGGACAAACACGACTGAGGCCAGCCACATGCCCATAGAGCCACACAGTGATCAGACCTAAAGTGTGAACAGTGGGTGTGATTACAGAAGTGTTGTTTTTTGACAGTTTAAATTGTTAGAGCAAACTAGGGTATTGTATCAACGAGTCTGAGCTGTCTAAACTTGATAGTTGATAATTATCTTGGTTTAAACTTGGAAAAAGATAAGTTTATTACTATACACCTATGGGCGAACGTCTATGAGTTACTTGCCGCTGCTAGGCATATAGTATAAATAACGTTCGGGCCCGCCGAGTAGTAGGACGTAGTGATTCCCATAGGCTTAAGCATGTAAAACTATACGTCCCGCTGCTAGACACTATGGCCCGCTAACGTAAAATATCGCGATAAAGCGAGACCAGTGTCCGTGTCAAAAACAAACAAAGAAACTGGCGGTTCTCTCCCATTCATAACCTGAGAGACATGCTAAGCCTTACCCGTAAGAACTGGAAGCATGTATTGTCCAAATATCGAGGTAGTCAACGTGTGAAATTCACGTAAAACCGTTTAAATACCTTAAATATGCGAGAACAATCGATATCAACCAGTCCGATCGCCTCCCGTTACGCTGCTCCCAGTTGTCGACGTCATAATTACGTTGGCTACTAGAGGTCCAGGTCGTCCTGTGTCATACATTTCATAGTCCGCTCCACGTCGGCAGTTGCCGGGTTTTCACCCTCCCATCTCCCAGTGTGCAGCGAATGTCGAAGTCGCTGTATTCAAACGCCGATATCTTCGGTTTAAAGTGACCGATCTTCATCATATTTGGTACGATTATAGGTTATATATGTGCCGTACTCGTGTTAAAATTTCATTGCTCAATTCCTCCGGGAGGTGAAGTTACAGCGTCATCTGTCGATTGTTGCCGGGTTTTTACCGCTAGTGGGCCGGAGTGAATGTCATTAGCTTTGTACAGGAACAGGGGGTTTAACCACGGTGCAGGAAAGGTCATGAAACGGCGTTTTAAATGAGTTGGAAGTGTATAGTAATAAGAAATGTAGTCATTTTATGAAAAAATGTAGAGTCATTTTATGAAAAAATACGGCCCTCCCGCCTGCGGCGTCGGGCCGTATTTTTTCATAAAATGACCTCGAACGGCCACCCGTACGGGCTCAGTAACCACATTTTCTCATATTACAGCTAGGTCTGCCAATGTGTTACTATGTATGCAGTTTTGGTGTCCCTGTGTTATCTAAGGTATATCTAAAGTATCACTGAGGTGATAAACATGTATGACACATCAAACTGGAGCTGGAATACCATAGAATACAATGCAATCACTGTTGTTTCTATAGAAATAATGTGCATGGGTAATATAAACGTATTATGCTTATACACTAAGTGTATGCAATGCTAAAGTATATGTTGCCAGGGCTATGTTTGGCTTCAAAGATCTCGTAGCTAAGCAGACAACGTGAGACACCAGCCAGTGGAAAAGGGCCTTTTTAGTCTAACGGAACGAGGCCCCAGGCCGAGTTCTGTAAAAATATCAATTCCCTTTTTCGCCGTAGAAAATTTTAGTTTGAATCGTCGTAGCAGGTTAGCGAATGGAGTGCGAATTGTTCCCAGTTTTAACGTCAAGGCGAAATTAGTTATGGCACGATTCAAATAGCATCATTTCACGATTTTCCTAGAGCGAAACCACTCGCTCTCTGTGTGGGTTTGGGTTTTGGAAGGGACACAACCCAAACACGCCTCAGACCGCAACTGTTAAAATTTGAGCAATGGAGCCTGACCGTATATAGATTTCACGATTTGTTAAACAGTATTGCCAACTTACCTGTAGCTTGTGGTCTAAAGTTGTTACGATCGTTTAATTGGTAAATGTATAGGGAAATAAAATGTACTCTACTTTCCCGTACAGTTCATCGGCTTGCAATCTAAACATGAAGCTGGTACCTAGCCTGGAGTTGTGGTGAGCTCATAGTAAGCAAATCGGATACGGGGAATCAGCGCGACTATATTCTGTTTCCTGTTGCGCATGCACGTTGTTCATATCCGTTTGCGAAGCGAAGAACCCGCTTATTTTGAAATACACATCTTCAACGGGACATTGTATTTGACAATCTAAACTCAAAATGAACAAGCAAAAACGGCCATATATTTTCCAAATGCATCGAAAAGAAGCACGGTTGGCCACATTCAAAAACTGGCCGTTCAAAAGCAACTGTAATTGTTACCCAGAAAAGGTTCGTATAAAATCATTCTTCACATTTTTGAAGTTTTCACTTTCAAGTTTCAGATCTAGCAGTAGCACTAGCACCTGCCAGTGGCAGTAGGGGCCCATCTTGCTAAGAATACTTATAGTGATTTGCCATGCAAGAGTGTTTCTGAGATGGCAGTGCAATGTTTCTCAACTAACATCTAACTAAACTAAAGTTAACAGGCAAATTGCAGCCCTATTGCAACAGGGACCAGTACAGGGGGTAGTTCCCTAGTTGGACGCCTTGGACCCTTTACCGTTTGTGCCTCCTGTCAGCGCGAAAAGGTGGATGCCTTGAGCCCACCCCCTAGACGCCTTGAGCCGAATAACCCCTATTTCAGTTCCGACTGGCGGGTTAGGGTAAAGATAAGGTCAGGTAAGGGTTAGGTTTGTGTATATATGACTACAAATTAGTTGCAATTTTACAAATTTTTACACCTAGATCTAGACCTAGTTATAGAGATCTAGAAGCTCAAGTCAAGGCCACTAAAAGTAGGCACTTACCTAATTTTTAGGAATTCAGCCTATTGTTCTGCCACAATTAACCATAGTTAAGAGTTTAATTGTGATCCAAATTTTGTGATCCACTAAGCTGGTATCAAGAGTCATTAAATTACTTAAAATGCCTATTTTTCATGAACTATTGAAGCTAGAAATATGATTTAAAAAGTGGGTTGAAGGTCATCACAAGGCAGATGTGACCATGCATGAGATGACCTTTTCCAAGGTCAAGGTCATTTTAAGGTCAAAGGTCAATGTTTGTATATTGTATATGTGTGGATGTTTGGGCTGCTTATAAAACATAGTGGGCCATGTCTAAATGGAAATGTTGAGGCATATTCTATACCATTTTTAACTGTAGACTAGCGACTTCGTCGAGTCCGAGTTCAGGGGTAAATATAGAACTAGGAGCATATGTTGTTTCCATTCATAATGGAGGAGCGCGATTTACCAAAATCTCATAAAATAAAAGTAAGAGAATATCAATATTTTGGTATATTTCTTTTGAGATGTCTTTCATTTTCTGGCTAACGTTTTTGATTTTGACTTGTGCCTGGTCTAGCATAGCACAGATCACATTCACCTTGTCGTGGTTGTGACAGAATTTTTCATTTAGGGTCTTGGTCAACTGCCCTACTTCTCTGGCTAATAGGTCAGCTGTGCCACTCAGTTCGCTGTCTAATAGCCCCTTAGCGCTTGATGCACTCATGTTTGTTTGGATTGAGGGTACTTCATTTGGAGTACTAATGCCCTTGGTAGTCCTCTTACTAACATATTTGTCGTCTGTTTTCCATCTACTTCTAAGAGTTATTTTGACATCTTCAGATGGGGTATCATCTGGAACATCCATATATTTGGCACTATTATCATAGTCCATTGATATGTGATTTCTGTCCATATGATATATGCATTGAATGCACAGACTTTGACATGGTCACTCAGCCATGAAAGTTCTATTTAAAGGAACAAAGTCAGTAGTGGGGCAGGGATACGGTCAGACTGGGATACTGGACACCTGCCCATTTTACTAGGCCTTTACAGTTGGAACATTGCTAGTGAAGTGTTAGATTCTTGGCTGGCATGAAAGGGCTACCAGCGCAGTGGTCTCACTGCTTTCTCTCGAGACTAGCAGATAACAAAAACTACATTACTAAACTTTGATTTCAACATGGCTTGAAATAAATCATAAGATAAAAGGTACTTCTGCCAATAGATCTACAAAAAAGAAGAACAGATTCTAATTTTTTCCTCCACAAGAATCCACAAGGCACCACTTTCACACTGTTGATTAGTGAGTGTGCTGCTTTCTAATAACAAATGTTTTCAGTAATAATCCCTGGGCTAAGACCCCAGATTTTCATCTCCATTGCCCCCTCCCCCTGGAAACATTTTTTTTATTGTTTTATTTTGTATATCCATCATTCTAGTTAATATTCCACTTGTTGTCTCTTCGGCAAGTGGTCAGATTACCATGACAACAGCTGTTGAAGTGACCTCCTTTCAAAATGTCTAAATGCCTATAATTCTGAGTGCTGAAAATCATTACTCTGTTATGTTTTCTTTTTAAGTATTACAATGATTCATTAGATTAAACTTTGGTATTGGACTCAATAATCTGGTCCTTTCTGGACTCAGAACAGCAAACAGAATCAAAATGTGTCTTCTCAGTGGCCTACAGCAGCCTTTTTCATGTGTGTACTATTAATGTCTCCTTTACATATTTGCAATTTTCCACATACCCTGCTTAAGCAGATAATTAGCTTGGAACAGAATTCTTTATTTAGTCTATTTTAATCCCACTGAAGGGGACACTCTGCTGAAGGGGACACTTTGCTCAGAATAGAGGGTGTCTTTATAAGTGGGATTTTACTGTATTTATTTTCTTATTAATAATTTAAAGACTATAAAATCTTTTCATATGCATTTTTTGCTATTTCGATAATTGTGCCTCAAGGACAATAAAAGTTACGTCTTGAGTTTAAGATATATACCAACCAATGACGCAGTCCTTGGTAACATGTTTTATGTATAGCTATAATCATAAACGATCAAGTTGCCTGCAATCACTACCTGCTACATTTTGATTTTTCTTATTTGTCTATTTCAGATGGCAGAAGCGGGCTTCTTCCATTGTCCAACAGATACAGATCCAGATTTAGTTCAATGTTTTATGTGCCTCAAGGAGCTTGATGGCTGGGAACCGTCAGACAATCCCTGGTTAGTTGCTTCCTATATGCCTGGTTGATCAGAAGATAGAGTAAAACCCTAAGTCTAATTGAATTATCAAGCAGCTCCGGTCGACGTCCTGCGGCCGGCTCTGGTCGACGGTTTACCCACATGCACGACCTAAATGCACACTATACTATGGCATCACTTTTTTTAAGTAATCCTTGCGCAGAAAATAGTCTCTATTTGTTTCGGTCCGTAATTAATGGATTTAAAAACCATAATCAATGTTATGGGTTCCGACAGCTTAGAAACAGTGAGTTTACTGTTTTATATTTTCAACGAGCACTTCCTAATAGATGGATAATAAACCTATTAGAATTAAGTGCAAGTGTATTTAACAAATTATATTATATAAAAACAAGAAGAAAACTACATATATTATTAATCATTTGTTTTAAGAATATCTGAAAATATTTAAGACAAGAATTTGTATCTTACGCTATGTTTACTATTATTACATTTTCAACTTCCAAATAAAATTGCTTGGGCCCTTAGAGTGGACGGGATTTTGTTGCTAACTATTTTTTGTAAAGGTATATTACGTCCAAACAATGTCTGTTTTATCAGAACATATCAATTTTTAATATTGTTACAAAATACTGCTATGACCGGAACACTATAGTTGGATGAAACACTTTTCCATTTATTCTAGGAAGGAGCATAAAAGCCACTCCAAGGACTGTGACCACTTGAAGGCCATCCCTGAGGCAGATTTCATGGTTTCAGATTTCTTAAAGATGGAGATGAACAGACAAAAATGGGCAGTGGTAAGTAGTCACGAGATAAAGGGGTATTTGTCAGAAAATGTTGCCGTCAAACGCCGACTTCTATAGACAGCAGAGGTTTTTGAATAGTTTTCTACTTTTTTTTATACCAACTTTGATTCTTATATTTTAAAAAAGAACGCTGCAATCGTAGAATTGTAGAACTCTATAATCTTGATTTTCAATTTGTCCAAACAACTTAACAACTACAATCAGAGATGGAGCATTCCTCCGCTCGGAGAGTGATATCTCCCGTTGAGTCTCACGTACACTCTGTGCCCCATAAATACGCTATTTAAAGAAATGTGTTAATTTCCTACTTTTTCCTCAGTTCCGACTTTCATCCCTGCAAAATGTTACTTGGTTGTAGGGAATTTCCTAACCAGTGTAACCAGCCCTGTACCCGAACAGGGCTGGTTTGCTCTCAATGTTCAGTGCTGGAAAACGTTGATACTTGCTTTGGGGAAACGTACTAGACAATGTTGCCTTACTTTATGACTGTATATGTATGTAGAGGTAGTTTTCCAGTTGAGCTTGGCTGCTTCTCAAGTCCAGCCATTTTGTTAATTCTTTTTCGCTTGTTCCGTGACTGCATAGTGCCTCGCATGTTGACCAAAGCACAGCTGTTCACGAAAACTGTACATAGGAATTCACAAGCACAATGTCAGAGCTAATGTTGTCGATGCCTGTGTTAAGCTGTATGACGGTTTGTCTCTGATTCCGCAGCAATTCTGTATAACTTTGAAGCAAAGTACTTTATACAGGGATGCAAGTTTTCTAACAAATGATGGAATTCCGATATTTTATATTCACCGGCTACACTCGCGGTATTAGATTATATATCGATTCATAGCCATTCTGCTCCAAGGTAATATTGTAAATGATTCTCTTTTTTTTTCATAAGCATTTTTAATTTTCGATTATTTCCTCAGTCCCGACTGTCGTCCCTGGATATGGCTGACAGGGGTTGATGTGTAGGGTCTTTTCTGTAGGCTGTGCAATATTGGGCGACGTTTCCAAGAGCAAAACAGCACCAAGCCTTTTCAATTGTTATAAATCACTGACAGTATAAAAGACTATCCAAATACGGATTTCGTTTTGTTTTGAGTTAGCTTATTTTTGTTTTTTCCAGAAACGTGCACAAGAGAAGAAATTGCGAGAGTTCCGTGAATACAAAGAAGAAGCTCGCCGCGAATTGGAATGTCTTGCAGACGAGTAACGATAAATGGTCTTGAATAGAACTTTTAACTACACTTGATACATATTTCATACTCAACATTTTCAAACAAGAATATTTATCACACACATACACACACACAAAGAAAAATATATCACTGCCACATTGTATCGAAATGTCTTTCAGGAATTCAGAATAAATAGACAATTTTAGAAGGGAAAATGCTCTTGATATTTTTCCTTTAAAGATAGATTATGTTCTTTCACATAAAAATAAGGTGACCTGGCTAGGATGGGACGAGAAACACAAGCCTCTGACATATATATGGCATCTATTATTTTTGAATTTGCCCTAGCAACCTCTAATTCGGAGTTCCTGACAAATTAATCCGTTTTGATTATTGATTTCACATTCATCGAAACTTTGAACAAGAATAAACCATAAAACGTTCATAATTTGATAACACAAAGACACAGGTTCTCACTTTCCCCCATAAAGGGATCCAGAACCTATAGTAAATCAGTTCCCGCACTGAGCACCAGGATTTAATTCCAGAAACGCCCACTATAGTGGAGGTGGCGTCACCAACAAGGTGAGGCCACAGATCAGATCTAACACTGAATACGGTTGGTTCTATGACTTTCCCGCCGCTCTTTTGCGTATAGACGTAGCACAAAGGTAGCTCACGACCACAGTGAATTAAAGGCTGTCCCATGCTGATTTATGTACCCGTGGTCTTTCCCGCCCTCGTTAAAGGTTGGGTTCTCATTGGTTCTCATGTTGACAAGGTTGTTTAGGCCTTGATTGCGCCTGAGGGGAGTGGGTCCAGTCACTGTATGCTTGGGTGACTGGTGTGTAGGCGTTCTGGTATGGAAAGCCTATGTTTCCAAAACCTGTGAGTGTTTTAATACATGTAGAACAAAAAAGGAAAAAAACACCACTTTCCCGCCGCTCTTTGTTCACACAATTCACCAATGATAATGGAGGAAACACTACGTGACAACAGTACCAAATGGTCTAATTCTGTGAAAAATAGGTAACATAAGCAGGCCGCAACCCGCAGGCTCTGCAGCTAGTACAGGCATTTACTTGATACTCGGGAAGCCGCCACATCTTACTATAAATTGCACAGTTTATCCAATCTTAATGGGTAAAATTAGCTAATTCATATTTGCCCGATTTATATATATGAAATGTTCTGAAAAATCTGTTTTCTTTGATAAGTCAAAAAACAAAGACGGTGACCTATGAATTTAAAACTTTAATATGTAGTACTATACATCTATATTTTGTGAACGTTTGAGGAGAATGGCATGGGTTTTACTATGTAAAAAGCAACCTTTTAGAATTTCTATGTTCTATAACTTTGAAATTATATGTGTTCTATAACACTTGTAGATCGAATTCAAGTTTCAGGAAAATGACGTTAATTTTCAAGGTAAATTGTCCGACATGCCTTTAACGTTTCAATCTGTTCTATCAAACTAACACAGTATCAAGTAAATACATTAAAAGGGTATTTTTCTTTATTTAGTATTAATATGTACACGGTTTCAATATCACAGTTTACTGATCGATTCCTTCATTTAATAGCATTCACCTTTTGCGGAAACTACTGTGCCCAATATTTGTTAATCATCATAGTGGGGCAAACGGCAAAGGCGAAATGTATATTGCCATGAACAGTCATTGTTCTAGTAGTTGATCCAGATACACACACATATAGATATATATATATACACAATGGGATTCTTGAGTCGTCTGATATATTCCATTTTCTTATCCAAGTCTTTCTCCTTCATGAAATCTAAATTCTTCCTAAACGAGCCTGCTCAATCTTCTTCCTCACACCGTTGCATGACAAGGTCAGCTCTGAATGTTGCATTTTCAAATGCTCTAGTTTGTCCCTCAGATCCGTTGACTCATCCTTTCTCTCCTCAAAGTCACGTAAAAGTGGCTCGTTGCCAAGTAGCCCACAGTTCTGGCGCAGCCTCTGGTTGTCTATTCTAAGGTGATCACGAGCCTGTTTTGTCCTTGTGAGTTTGTCTCGTTTCTGAATTAATAGGAAGGAAGATGATTAATTACCGATACTTTTTCTCCCATCTAGAAATTTGATTCACCTCGTTCATAAGTAATTAAGATAACTAAATTCAAATGTTCTACCCTTAAAACCAACTATTTACACGATGTATAGCCTGTATTAGAACGTATTATGTCTGTATAGAAAATAACAAAACTTTGGAATTGAAAAGGAATCACTCTTTCTACAACAGCCTAATGAATATCAAACAAGGATTTTAGAATTATTCCTAACTAGGAGCTATCTATATAGTACATACGCAGTGAAGGGGGTAAAGTATTTAAGGGATTTGGGGTACACCCCTTCTTTTAGCTAATGCATACAAGATGGAAACGGTTAAAATGGGATGAGATTTTGCACTCTTCTCCCATATCTTTCGCGGCGCTCTCACTTGCTTCATCTCTGCCCAAACCCAATGCTGGTTCCCAGGGTATCCACTAAGGCCAGGGGGAACTAGCCAAAATTTCAAAACAAGGCAACTGTCAAAAGTTATGAGAGTCAAACAACTCGTATGTTATGAGTAAGGAACTATGGGAATTGTTGAATGAGCTTCACAGACATTCCAGCTGCTTCTCTTTTTCAGATTTAAACCACTGTATATTGTGTATCCACAGTTGAGTAAACTGCCACTTCCATTGATCACACAGGTCATGTTGATAAACAAAACTCTGCAACACATAGGTGCCTCCCCCTGAAGAAAGTAATCCCTGTGACTTTGGTTTGAAATAACAAAAAAACAGAAATGAGTGTATATTATTTACCATAGCAATATTTGCATCTCTATTTACAAGTAGAACACCAAAATACTACCCAAAGCACTAAGAATTTAGGATATTCTAAATGGCGTATGGGCCAGATTTGGGCCCAAACAGGCAGGTTGGGGCAGAGATACAAGCAGCTGCAGGAATAGAGCGCAGGATCTCTGCTAGGAGAGTGGATATTTTGAGTATGTACTTTATGAATGGCTCCCTTATACAACTTAACTCTTTCTGTCCGAGCCTGATCGGAGAGCACAGGCACTATAGGACGAGGCGTAATACCTCTATAAACCCCAAGGGGACGAGACTATCGCCGTAATGGCGTCTGTTTGTCGTATGGGCGTCACTTAGCAACCTCTAGATACAAGTTACTATAGTTACTTATCGCATGCCCACAGAGTATAATGATGAACATGGTATTTTTTTTATTAATTGTGAAAAATTGGTGTAAATCTATTCATTATTTCTCATAAAACATAACATATGTGATGATGACACATAAACATAAATATAGTTTTAAACAATGCCTGGAGGCATTGCTCGTCCCCTGGGTGGGAATGCCTCCAGGCATTGCTCGTCCCCTGGGTGGGAATGCCTCCAGGCATTGCTCGGACTGAAAGAGTTAAGAAAGTATTTTCTTTTGCACCCTAACTGCTTACTATAACACCACACAAAGACCTAGGTAGAAAGTGTGTCAACTCAAGAAAGTCATTATACATGACAAACTATGATAATTGAGTTATCAAACTGCAACAACAAAAAGCTTCAAGGACGCATGGTATGGTGTAGAAATACCCCCTCTCCTCCCTACATTGAAATACCTCACCTTGGCAGCTTCATCTTCTACCTCGTGAAGTCTGTTTTTGAGTACTTGGTTCTCGGCATGAACAAACTGTAGTTTCTCCTTCAGGTGAGTCAACACCTGGACAGTGGATGTGATCTTCTTTCGTAGTTTCAGAAGATCCTAAAATTATACAGGAACTACTATCAACTCGCGGTTCCTGCTCTTACCGTGTAGATCTTAGATCTAGCCTCGTTTTAATTGAGGAAGTAATATTAACGATTAATCTGTGCCTATCAAATGTTTATTACCTTTCAAACACTTATATTCTGTATGTAAAGTATATACAAAGAGAAAATCTCAGTTTTTATGTTTTCATCATACCATCATGAACCATTCTGTATTGATGCGTCAAAAATCTATATTTACCAATGATATTAAAAATTAAAAAAAACAAAAAACGTTAAAAGAAGAAGCACATGCTGCAGCAAAAGGCCATGTTACTTGCCTCATTCCTCTCTTCAATCTTTTCATTGTACGTCTGGTTCTCGATTTTCAGCTGTTCAAAGTCGATAAGGTGTAGACCCTCCGCCAGCTCCTCCTAGATGTGAATACATACAAACACATTTAAAAATATTCATATATATATACAAATGTCTTCAGTAAAAGCCATTCAACCTCCTGTAGTGCAATGCAAAAGCTTTTGGGGATGATGGTTCTACGGCACTTAATAGAGGATACTAGTCTTACACATCGATATGAAACATTTATATCACTAAAATTAACAAAAGTTAGCATACAAAAACTGTGCTATTTTATCTCAGCCTTTAAAACATATTTCTAAAAACAACGTATTGCGTATTATGAATTTATTAACTATATGAATTCTTTTTATGTGAAAAGCATGTTTTCACATTCTATGAGTCTCACATTTTTCGTATCGTACGAAAACTTAGATTCAGGTTGTATGCAGTTTTGTGATTACACCATGTGTGTCCGCGTCGAATAGATAATGTACCTTTTTCCGCAATGTGGTAGTGCGTTTTATTTATGCTTAGTTAATTAACTCCGCCAAACAACTTTTAGCAACATATCCTTTAACATTGGAGGACGGAGTGTGAGGGTAATACATTTATAACACCTGTTTATGTTTCTAGAGGAAATACAGTGATGGCATCGTATTCATGGTACTCTCGCTCCAATTTGATGGATGAATACCCCATAGGCGTGAGACTAGATTGAGCGACGGCTTTGACTATATAACACACTGCTAGGCGCGCTGAACGGTAACTCATGGATACATTTCATGCTGCGAGTCACCCTCCCCCTGAGAGGCACTACCCACAAAACACATCCTTTTCTTCGTTCATTCCTTTTGGGCTCCATTCGCTTTCCATTGTATTTCAGCAATCTCTTATACTGAGAGTATTAACCCTTTAACAGCTCTACGTCATTCGCCGTGCACATATAGTTCGGCCGGCAGCGTAAGCCTTCGTGACCTTTGAATGGCCGTCCCTGTGGCCTGTTATTAAAAGATTTAAAGATTCAAACCTATTATCTCATCCCTGGTATTTTTTCTCCATAGACTTAATATTGGGAACTCGTATTCAACGCCCATGAGACATTTCGGAAAACCATCCAATGGGAGATTATGTCACAAATGTAAGCCCGTTAGTAAATGTGAAGGATGAGAACTTTCTGATATTTTACAGAAATACAAGCAGCATCCAACAAATGCGTCATGCAATGTTTATAATTCTGTAATAATTTTCCGGAAAACTGCAAAGGAACAAAAGAGACAGCCATGTCCTGCCAAGCCCACAGGAATGCTATGACATTCTCCGGCCATATCCACGGGAATGCCATATGGCATTACCTGCCACGAAAGGTTAAGCAGCTTTACAAAGTGTGGATTGGCATCAAACTTGAACTGTTTTCTTCTTCCACTACCAAGATCAAACCTTCTTAAGACTATTCTCAAACTTGCCTTAGATTTAAGCTGTTGCTCCTTCTTTTTGAGTTTGTTCTTGAGTTTGATGTTTTCAAGTCGAACATTAACAACTTCTGCTTCCTTTCGTGCTTCCACTGCCAGATACTGCTCAATATCCTAATGAAGATTGTAAGTAAAAGATCAATGTAGCGCGTAGAATGTGCATAGGGGTTCCATGAGTAATGACTCTGTCGTTTTACTGTCACTATTATTCTTGATACATCAACAAATCATACTTAATTCTTCACCCATTGCAAATATTCAAGATCCAGTCAACAGATAAAACACTGTTCGTTATCTGAATTATTGTCTTAACATTATTATATATCTAAATCCGAAATCCAGCTTTAGTTGTAGTATCTACTTTCGTTAAAATATTTAATTCTAAAATCCAATTTAATTTTGAAATCTTGAATCCAATTTAACTTCAGATAACATATTAAGGTGGCCACAATTAGACTGAAAATGAAAAGAACGTCTAAAATAAAGACTTTTTTATTTCCAAAGTCAAAGCTAACCTTTGGAGCAATAGGTTTGCCAGACCGGCTGTTGAGTGAGTTGAGGGCCACTTGCTTCTGAAATTCCATGAATTTGCTTTGCTCATCTTCCACCAAAGCTTGTTTGGCTTGACACCGCTCCTTCATCTCCTCTATCTGCATTTTATAAGTCTCCCTTTCATCAGTATCCTGTGCCCGTAAGTCATCCAGTTGAGCTGTGGTACAGGAATAAATAGATAGTTGTTGAGAGATTTGTGTTGGCTAATAACAATTAACATCCATAACATTTGATATTATGGGACTCCAGATATAGAGACTTGGAATACTTGCAACAAGTGATCCGTACTAGTATGCAGACCTGTGATATGCGATACTAAATCACCGTACCTAATAATGATTCTGATGATTATACATACCCATATATTTGACATATCGCTGCTCAGAGTCTGTGATATTCTTGTCGACCTCCTGTCGTGTTTCTTCGGACTTCTTTTTCCGAAAATGTTCTGCCAGTTTGTGCTGTAATTGGTAGTTCTGTTGTAGTTGTTGCTCCCGCTCAGCGAGTGCTTGCTGCAAAAGTGAAAGTGGATGATCATTATATCTCCAGTCTTATACCTTCACTGCTTTGGTCCAGCATTTTTCCTAACAATAAATGATATAAGATATTTCCCATTGTTCTTTGAATGCCCAACATGTGCTCAAGATTAGGTTATGGAGAAATGAATTAGGAATGAGACGAGGCGACGTCTGTTCCCCAGGCTGATGCTACCTTGAATGACAGTTATGGAACTGTACCTAACCACCGTAACTATGTACACTGGTCGGTGTGACATCACAGGAGTGATGTCACACCTGCTCTCCCTATGTTGCCAGGCGAAATGCGTGGGAACTACCCGCATAAGTCACAGTAAAATGTTATTTATGTGGAAAAGAGGCAGAGGCCCCAGAAAAAGGCTGTTGGGAACTACCTGCATAAGTCACAGTAAAATGTTATTTATGTGGAAAAGAGGCAGGGGCCACAGAAAAAGGCTGTCCAATGAATTAGGTTAAACAAGGGTGTCAGTCGGGAAATAATTTTCATGCAGAAAGGGCTGCCTCAGAGGGATCGAGAAAAACCTGTAAAACACATGGGCTTCAGCCACGGCATGGGGCTGAGGGTCTGTTGAGAGGTTCAAACCACTGTTTTATGGACATGACTAAGGTTCAGTTAATAGTATCATTGTTGTACACAAGGAAACAAAATTCATAAATTGAAAATGAAAACAACTCTATAACTACTGACATTTACGTTATTTCGTTTTCTTATGCAATTATACGTACATGGTACCGTTCAATCAGCTGCTCTCGATCAAACTCTGGTTCCTCTTCCTCTTCTTCTTCCTCCTCTTCCTCCATCTCTTCCTCATCATCTTCCTCTTTGAGGGATCCTGGTCATGATAAAATTTGTTCATACAAATTGAACCAGCATGTAACCTGGTATAATTTCCTTAGTTCACAGGTGCTATATTACCATACAATATCATGTGAGTCCTGATAACATGACTGCAGGGATGTCAGTTTTGCCTTGTTTCCAAGGAAATCTGTGTTTTCATATTTAATAATACGAAATTCTATTTCTTTGTGTAAAAGTAACATAACATGTTTGGTACGTGGCTAGGTCTATGTAATGTGGCAGCTACTGCTTGAATGAGCTCGATGTCTGTTATTGGCTACATCATCGGGACCGTTCGATTGTGACGATCATAGTGACAGCAGCGTAATCGTAGCAATTTGCTTGGTGTCAATTGTTGACAAAGCGGTTTGTAAGTCACAAATTGGGCTTGTCATGTGTTGTCATGGTAAGGGCATGACAACTGCAGCGATTTCATCCTAGGGAATCTTCAGGCTGCACTGATGGAGACCGATTATCATGATGGTATATCAAAACAATCAGATGACCAAAAAAGCGGCCCTGTCAACAGGTTGTGACAGGTGAATAAACCTGACTTTCAATTCTTTGTTTGAATAGGGTAAGAAGGGTTTATTGGGGTGAATAAAAAAATAAAATAAAATAAAAGTAACATAACAATTTCTAAATTACTCAAATGAGCCAAAGCCTTCTATCACTCATTGATCCTAGCCACAGACTCATGTTATGATACAGATTCGATTCCTTGCATTCCCACTGACTGAACCTTTCCCACCTTCCCTCGCCAAATCTCCGTCACCGATTCCGACACGTTTTCCGGGGAATCCCAGTATCAGTGAAGCAGTAAAACCAAAGAAAACCAAGCAATGAATGCCATTAGTTAATAAACACTAGGACTGTGTAGGAAGAGTGATAAACAGACTCTCAGTTTGCACTTTCGTTTTCTTAGAAACATTTCTTATAACAATATTACTTGAATGTAATACATCTCTGGCGTTTTTTGGTGTATATATGTCATGTTTTAAACCCTGTATTGTCATGAAAAATATTTCCTTGTTTTTTTCTGACCCTAACTGACATCCCTGGTCTATTCAATACCATTTCTATCTAATTTTACCAAGTTTTTTATCATTGGATTAAATGAAATGCTTAACGAGGGAGAATTATCAAATTAAGAGACTTTACGTTTCGTTGTCTATCTAAAGGCTGTATTCCACCAACAAGACGAAAACGTTGTACAACGCCCGTACAAGGGTTGCACAAGAGTTGCAAGGGTTGCTGGAAAATCTGATGAAATCAAGATTTTGTCTGGTTGGTGGAGCAGGTCGGTATTTCGCCCGATGTTCATCTGCCAGACATCTGCTTTCGGTTGCTGGGTTTGAGAGTGTCTGTTGGAGGTGTCTGGCGCATCGCTCGAGCGTCGCCCGAGGGTTGCTGGGACCTGGGGCAGGGTGTCTGTTGAAATGATAAAAAATGCGCTTCCACCCACCAGAATTTTCAGGCGATATCCCAACCGATACCCCCAACAACCCTCCACAAGATGTAACTATAACGTCGGCCGAATAACTAATTGATTAGGTTTTTATCGGCTGGAATTGAGCATCTGGCCGATGTATTTGAGGAGTACGATACCCGCCCGCGGGTTCTGCCGGGAGCTGCGGCGAGGGAACGCCGCCAACATAGTGTGAGCGATACCGGCGATACCCGAAGCCGCGAATGGACATCGTAAATTCCGACACTTTCGGCAGAATTCTAGCACCATAGCGTGCCATACACATTCATAACATCAATCCTTATCTTTATTTACCTTCATTGTTCGATTAAATGTGTAATTCCTCGGTTATTTGACGTTTTCTGACCGTTCCCGTACAAAACCCAACACGCCGACACACTGCTCCGCTCGATACGCGGCTTTCGCGGGTTCAGAGCGTCGCAGTGTATCGCCGCACGCCGCGCCGCCTATCGGAGAACTCGATTACTACGTAAAAATGCGGCTAACGTCCACCAGTCGGCGCCACGGCAGGGGCGTCGGCTAGGATCTGCTGGAACTTTGAACCCACCCGACGCTCGTATGACGTCCAAATGAACGTCTGTTGGGGGTTTCGGTGGAGCAGCGACGCATTTTGAGGCCATTTTTCCAGACGTTTCAACCGACGTCGGCTGAAAGGTCGGCTGGAACGTCTGTTGACGTTGAAAAAGTGGTTGTTTGGTGGAATACCGCCTTAATATTCCTCTATTTCATGGAGAGGCACTGGGCAGTTGTGGGAGAGGTTAACATCAATAGGTTCTGCCATACGATTATTAGTCTGTTACTGCGATGAGACGATAGATTTGGTAGGTTTCGAAAAACAAAATCCGTATTCTCAACTTGTAGGTTGTTTCGTTGAGAACAATGAAATAACAGAAGCCCACGCAATGGGCTGTTTCACAAGTTGCTATGTACAAACTACATGTATTTACAAAAAAAAATTGCGATAGCAGTGGAAGAGACTAAAAACAACCGTGACTAACATATGACTCGTCACAACCTCTATGTACATGGAGAGAGGCACGGTTAGGCTGGGTGGGGTGTGAACCTTTTTTTCAATTAATATGTTAAACTTTGTAAGCCAAAAAAAAAAAAAAAAAAAAAAAAAAAAAAAAAACCCATAAAATTAAGCTACATGCTACTGGCTCGTCCGATGAGCACTCCTACAGACACAACCATCATTAACCAAAAACATATTCTGCCAAGGTTAGATGCATAAAAGGTCTAATCAAATATCTATATTTCGTTAATAGTATCATGATGGTTAGATATGTGCACATATGTACAAAGCAAGAGTTCTTTGAAAGTAGCATTGGAACAATTCTGCTACAGTATTCTAACAAAGCTTCTGCTCTATTTAGCGTTCAGGTATTAAACTGCCTTACCAGCCCCCTCCTTCACAATGTCTACTTCAACCACGGGCTCATCAGAGATGATATTCTCCTGAGCTATTCCCGATAAGACAAGACGTTATATATGTGACATCATCTTTTAACACTTTCTCAATGCTGGAATAGGGCTTTGTCTAAGTCGCTTATAAAATTTCCAAGTGACTGCTTCCTAGTAACAAATTAAATTGGTTGGACAAACTGCAGGTTTGTTTTCTTCTTCCTCGTCATTTTCATCGATATTTTGAAACTGCAGATCATTATTATCTGTGGCATGCACTGGTACTAAGGTGATAATAAAAAAAACAAAAAAACATTCACGCTACACTCACATATATAACATGTGTAAGAAATTAAAGAAAGGTTTTTATGAAGAAAATAGAATAATGACGCTTGGTATGTACGTGTAACTAGATGATTACTCACCTCGATCAGGGGTGCCGGGGACTGGAGGGCTCATGGTTCTCTCAGTATCTAGACCAAGCTGTGGTGATGCTTCACGTGATAACTGTTCACCGACTACAAGGGGACTTCCCTCCCGTTGTTGCTCCTCCTCTGCTGCCTGCGCTGCTGGAGCTTCATCTACACAGAGCCAATATAATCATAGCTTGACTTATGCACAACATATACAATTATAGTTTCGCCTGCAACCAGTGGATACAGTATGAGCTTTAAGTGATCACAATACATACACAATATTGACTGGTTTCAGATACAAGCGGCCGTATGCTCCTAGGAGTTGATGCGTAGTAATATCCGAGCGTATGCTAGGATATTGCACAGAGTCAACTCAGAGGATCATACGGCGCTTTTATCTGAAACCAGTCTATATTGTATTCATTATCCACCTTTTTTGAATAAGTGGCATGTCAATATCAGTTCGTTTTAGTTATGCACTGTTTTTCCATACGCACTATTTTTCCGTATGCGCCACCCGGAGCATACAACATATCTGTATGCGCTGGGTATGTCCATACAAACTCCCTATGTGTTTTCTATGGACACTTTGTATTAGGAGGATGATAAAATCAGAGCTTCGTCTATACATAGCCAGTACCATAATGACTTCATAGCCGCACATCCAATAGTCAAAGCTGCATCTGTGCAGACCCAATATAAGTAATATGATATTTCAGTATTAAGATAGATAATTTGATATCATGTTAGTGTTTACGTGGTAGAGTATGAGTACATCAACAAACCTCCTTCAGGCACTTCTGCGTCAGCATTCTCGACTCCAGCCTCGGTTGCTGGTGCTTCACCCTCAGCTGGAGTTTGATCAGCATTAGCTTCCTCTCCCTCGACCGGGGGTTCGTCGCCAGCTGGCGCTTCAGCACCATCTGCTGCTGGTGTTTCTGCTTCTAAAATTACAACGCCGACTTCATCATTTAGATATGTATATCACTTGATAATATGTCGTGACTACCTGGTACAACTCAGTACTATACCATTTGTTTGTAGGTTTATCTAAACATCCCAGAGGGCATATAGAGTTTATCTGAAGGTTCAGCAATTGTCATTGGTTTTACATCATTATGGTTCTGTTCAATCTCAGAAATTTCACCCCTACACATCTACCAGGGTAAGAGTTATTTTGTTTTTACAACACTAGTTAGACATGGTATGAAAAAGGATGGCGTTTGATATAGTAGTAAGACATCGACATATATAACCCTGGTCCTCACTCGCCTGCTGGTTGGTAAGAATTGCCGATCCGATTGATATCAACGAGTACTACCCTGGACCGGACTAGGCTGCAGGCAGGGTGGTAGGCCTTGATAAACAATAATGCCAACATTAACCCCTTCACGCCGGGTGGTGTGTTGAGGTATCAACCAAGGCTGGCCGGGTGGTGCCTCAAGGCATCATATGGGGATGGCCCGGTGATGCCTTGAGGCATCAATTACAAAATATTCGTTTTTGTGAATAAAATTGTGAATATCAGCTCAATAAACATGAAACTTTTACAGTGTGTAGGTATAACATCATAATTGATATTTCTATGCAAAATGGAGAGTGGTATTAAAACCCACGTGTCATACCATGTGATACAAAGATGGAATGATCACAATTAGGCCTCTAGACCCGGCCTCTAGCAGTATTCACTGGTACTAGTACCCGGATCCATACCTGTGCTATTGCCGTGGACACCCAGCGCGATAGGGTTAATAACTTTAGTTGTTTAAACACGTTCAATTGAGCTGACTGCACGACAAAAAAAGAAAAAGAGCATCGTATGACACCTGCATGGTGGCCACACAGTGGCCATTGACCAGCTGGTTTTAGCAGTCGTAGTAGTGGAGGAGACAACATGCTCAATGGTGGTGTAATGGGCGATGGCTCATAAACCCTAATGAGATAGCTTTTGTCAGATTCCTACATATGGAGCCCACACGGCCGCCGTGTGGCGTCGGCCTCTGTACTTAACTGTGAGTATTTTTACACTAGGAGTGTGTATTACAGACACACGACGGCGTCGGATTCATAGCCAGGCAAAATGAAACACCCGTTTAGAATATCGGGAAACGGTTTTCAGATTAATTCTCGCCTGTCTCAGCGACAAATTGGTATACATATAGTATTTGCATATAAAAAAGGTGGATACACATCAATACCCAGAGAATCAGGAACAGTCAATCAAAGTCTTAATCCCATACAAGTATCCCCAACGGGCATCGAGAGGGTCATAAAATAAGGTCAGTGATGTACAAACATAAAAAAAAAATTAATTGAACCGACGGATTCACCAGGAAGAGGCGTGATCAGGGAACAGTCGGCGTGGGCATGTCGATGTCTTATAGACTGAAGTCTACTACTGCTGGGAATGACGAAGAGCAGGGCTACAGTTAGCGATTACTGGTCTAGAAATTTAACTCCGCATCAGAATCATAAGAATCTGGCTGGTAACCTTCAAATTGCTAGACTATTTGCAAGAATTTTAAATCCCGGAAAATGGCAGAGGTTGAGAAATTTATTCAAAAATCCATAAAACATTGGTTTTAAAGTGGGAGACTAAAATAGTATTATTATCCAGATCAGTAAAAACAGTAGATATGTGACAATATAAACTGAAATGACAATATAAATTGAAGTGAAAAGTAATTCTATATACAGTACCTGCTTCTCCCTCATTCTTGGCATCCCCTTCTCCCTCTGCCTGTTGGGGGTCGCTGTCGGCAGGGGGTGCAACATCTCCCTCCGCAGGGCCCTCTGCTGGGGTTTGTTCTTCTTCTCCACTGGGGGAAGCCACTGGAGCTGTCTCCCCTTCAGTCGGAACTTCACCTGTGAGCCATATGTCAGTTACTTGCATGATAGAGGAACTATCTCAAACTACCTATTCTGACATAATGACGAAAACCGTTGTAATGTTTTTATGAAAAGTGTTTAATTAAAACCAGGGGTTGCATATTACAAATCTAAGCTATAAAAATATCGGTCTTGCAGAATAACGTGTATAGAGGTCTACCTTCAGGTATACCAAAAATTCTGTATTTTGAGTTATGAGAGTGTGTTATAAAATACCTATACAATTGTGTTGATTTGCAAAACATGTTAGACAACTACAGTTGGGTTTTTTTCAATTCAAATGCATTGATTGTAGAGCAAGTTGACAGACCGTCTATAGGTAATCATGAACTGTTATTTGATCAAAGACAAATGTAGAATGGTAGTATAATCTACGCAAATATGAATTATTATACATGAAAATCTGATTGCAATACATATGACTACATCAAGAAACAGTATATCAAAACTACGCATGGGCAGTTAGCATACGAGTTAGGAAGTGTGTCAGTCTAAGAGCAAATGTGCAGCAATATTAGAAAATTCAAGGGACCTAATTATCTACAGCTTTAGTTCACACCGGGCTCACCAGGTGGAGCCTCTGTGTCCCCGGTTGGCGCAGTTTCGTCTGTTGGTGGTGCGTCTACAGCCCCCTCTTCAGGAGGGGGCGGGTTTGCTTCTGATTCTTCGGTGTCTGACCAATAGTTAACACTTAATGAATTTTTGTATGAACTTTGCTGGCTAACATTGAATAGTGGGGAAAGAATTAATATATGCTCTGGTATTATAAACAGTTTTATGGTAACAAAATTTGCCAAACATTATCATGAAAATTCGGTTGACATCTTTAGGGCATTTTCATCATGAAATGAGACTAACGTATGCATCTATATTCTTATGTTCGAGATTCAATTGTATTACCTTTTTGTTCCACATCGGGTGCCGGTTCTGCAGGGGCCTCTTCTGCAGGGTTTTCATTTGGAGTCTGCTCTGCGACTTGCACTTCGGGTGTAACTTCGGCTGGCTATATTCATGAAATGAAGATGCTAGTATTACCGAAACATTTTTTTGTCACGCTTACTCTCCCCAAACAAATACAATAATAAAAGCTCCAGCTCCGTGATCCCTATCCAAAAGCATAGTAAATGTCTAAAGGGCTGGTTCTACCAACACAATGGATATGCCGTGGCATATCTTGGTATATCTTACAGTGTCGCAATATCTTTTACCTGCTTTGTCGCGATATGTAGTGCACCATGATATATGTGTGCTTTTTTGCGATGTTGTGTGTATAATTTGGTGCTCCACCACTGCAACCATGGCAAATTTCACGCGATTATTCAGAACCTAGCAAGACTTCGCAAGACAACCAATTCGTGACTAATCTCGCTATATCTTGTGTGTTGGTGGAATCAGCACTTGATACTCTAACCATTATTTTCAACATACACAAAATTGCTATCAAAAGACAACTTGTTTCTCATCACCGCGCGCATCAGAAAAAACGATTTTAGAAGATTTTTTTTTTAAATTATGAAAGGTATGTGTATTTAGTATCAAATTAAAGCTCCTGATGTCAGGAATGCATTAAATGTAGAGCCAGTAAAAACTGGAAACCCTGCATAAGCAGACACCCAGCGTAAGCAACCACTTTGGCCCGGATCGGAGGGTGTCCGCTTGTGCGAGGTTTTACTGTATGTCTGCCCTTTTGATATAGCAACAAAAAAAGAAAAAAAAACGCCCTCGTCATATTTTTCATGGCTTGGTGATGAGGAACAAGTTTGTTTTTTTGAGTGGCCTTAATCTCACTTAAATCATAGATTGACGAATGTGTCAAACTTGGAGGGAATATCTCGACTTGAGACAAGTTCAGATGCAGTTGTAATTTATCACCCCCCCCCCCCCCCGCACACACACGAACACATTTCTGTTAATTTCAATGGGTAAAAGTGTTACTCTCGTATGTGTGGACCATAACGGGGTGAGACAACTGGCCCACTCCTTTGTCGGAAAAATGGCCCACCTACTATCACATCGGGGGTGGGACAACTGGTCTAAATCTCAACTGGCCCAAGACAACTGGCCTACACGAAAACAGTGTGCCAGTTGTCTCACCTTTGACTTGGGCGTTTTATATGGCAAAAATCTAAAGGTGTCTCACAAAGGACACAAGTATAAGAAGACTATGAAAATTGATGAATATGCACGACACATCTATAGAAATCTCATCCTCAAATATCTTTTAATTTGATTATGTTTTTCTGTCTGGAAAATCCGATTTTGTTTTGTTTGTTTTCACCTTAAACATGGGCCTGTCGCTACATTGGGTATATCTCAGGACATAACTATGTGAATTATTAGTACTGGTATTACAACACTTATTAATGACTAATAGATAGATGTAACAGTCCGTAAGATTATATTTTGGATTTTCCGAAGGTCGCTTGTGTTGATTTTACGTTTTTTTTTTACGGAGTTTGGTGCAAGCGCAACATCGGAACAACACTTGTGCCAGATGTCTCAGTAGTTAGGCCAGTTGTCCGCGATAGGAGTTGGCCAGTTGAGATTTAGGCCAGTTGTCTGACATTCATGACATCTGGCACAAGTGTACATATGAATCCATACATATCATATCATAACTCCGCGAATGATTGAAGTAGAGACTCGGGATAAAAAAACAGTGAATAGCTAAAGATATTGCTGCGAGTGCGAAAACGGCTGAAGTCACGCTACGAATCCACCCTATGAACTAACTCTAAAGTAACTGAAGAGAACATGCTGAAAGCAGTCGGTGTATATTCTGATTCAAGACAGGCGAAATGTGATTAATTGCCGATATAAAACGCCCAAGTAAATGTGATAATTAACAAGGTAAGATAACTGAGTAGTGAGACAACTGACACACTATTTTCGCTTAGAGTTAGACCACTTGTCTTGGGCCAGTTGAGATTAAGGCCAGTTTTCTGATGTTCATATCAACCTAATTAAGTGAGTGACCATCCTTATATTTACATCGTTTGTGAATACAATTGAGGATCCTTTCCCTAGATTCAATTCACTGTCATACATTCTTGCCATATACACTATACACGTATACTGGTACCGCATTGAAGGTATTGTTACTCCACATTCATGTATGATGACTCCTAAATTTAAAGAAGTAATATTCTGAGTGGGCGAACTTCTTCCATCATCTCGCCTCATCTAAGCCAATCATTCTAAGCCTGAGAATACTATTTTTCCACAGAGTTTGTCAGGACTTTGTCCATCGAGAATGATTGGCAGTAATTAACAATCATCCAACTATATCAAACAAAGTGCTTCAACATAGAATTTTACACTTAGTCTTGTGGCCGACTCTCGCCAAAACTGCAGCGTTGAACCACAAAGCCTTCAAGTTCAAAGGGAAGAAACATGAACAAGCTACATTATCTCCACTGCAGATCACATGATTAATGCTGTTGATTTATACCCTTACCGGAAACATGTGCGATGCGATCTCGCCCAAATTATAATAAAAGATGATGTTTTAAAATTTTTAGATAACTTGACAATCATATAAACACTGTGCTGCAAAAGGAAACAGACCTGTTCGTCCGCCATCTTGGTTGCCATGTAAATAAAACTGCGGAGCAGTCCTTTTGCTTCGACTTTATTTAATTGTGGATTCTAAGTTTGACTATATATCATATTTTAGTGCTATATAAATAACTTAATACTCTACTTATGAAGAATACCGGTTATTTTTTCAATGATATTTACTGGAGATTATTTTATTTGCTGCGAGCCACCATATACGCTTGTTTTCCGGTCATCCACTAGGGGACCGAGTAGCGTGTGCAAGTAGACTGAAACGGTCGTGGAGAAAGAACCGCTGAATACCCTAGCGGATAACCGGGGAACCAGCGTACTTCCGTGAAATATCGAGGAAAGGGCGCCAACCTACAAATTTTCTGTCGGTAGGAGAGATTGTAACAGCTTCAAAATGATGACCAATATACCAGATACGTCAATTTCAGCTCCTACATCTGGTCAAATTCAGGTTTGTTTTGTTATTTTGCACATTGTATCATGAATGTTCTTGTTAAATCAATCTTTCTCATAGATTCATTTTCGTTTCGTGTTCTTAATTTCAAAACCTTCATGCAATCACGAGATGAGTTTTACTTTACCTTTGTAGGTTTCTCTTTCAGATTCTTTGTTTTAAAAGCAGAGATGATATTTTCTATTCCCTTTTCACTTCTAGTTTATAACACTCTTTTTATATGTGTGTAAAACGAAGATATAGTCTAGTATAAATTGAGCCTCGTTTAACTTCTACTTCAAGTCATCAAAACAGTGGTCTGAGCGGGTACGGGTCGACCTGCCTCTCCATAATCTCCCGGTCACAACGACACCCCGTCGGCTCCTCACTGTCTACACTCACACGGGCGCGGTAGCGTGAACTTGTGAAAGCGTCGTGTGAAAACCCAGGCCAAACAAAAGATACTTTTTTACATAGGGAAGGGTCCAGCCGTATTGATCATATATATACTAATAGTAAGTTTATACAAGAATCTGGAAACATAAATTATTATTTGTCAGACCACATGATAATTAATGATCTATGCTATACGAAAAAAGAAAAGGGAACATGCCAAAAGGACTATTATTAATTATAGGGATTTAAAAAAACATGATAGAAATAAACTTCAGGAGTGTTTTAATAATTTTAACTGATAATAAAGGAGCTAGCAATCAATCATGTTCTAATTATGTGGACTACATACAAAACTATTTAGATTGTGGGTGTCCTATTAAAGCCAGTGATCCACCAAGTGAAAGTTAGGGCCGGCCGCTCCCGCCTCTCGTCGGTTCAAGCCGGTTGGGACAATGGCCTTGGTGGATCAGCAAATAATGTTAACTCGGCTAGAGCCGGCCGCATTCGCCTCTCGTCAGTCGTAGTCGCCTCTCCCATATCCCTGCTGTCCGAGCGTCGTCCGGTCGTCGCCTCACCTAAATGTCACTGTTCTGCTGATCCACCAAATATTAAAATCTCTAGCCATGTGGGGTCGGCTGGAAACTCCCTAGCCGATGCAAAGCTGATTCATTTGTTTTTTTAAAGGCGGCCAGTCGGCGGATGTCGATGCATTTGAAGAGTACGACACCCGCCTGCGGGCTCTGCCGGGAGTTGCGATACCCGAAGCCGCTAACGGACATCGAAAATTCCGACACTATCGTCAGAATTCTAGCAACATAGTGTGCCATACACACTCATAACATCAATCCTTATCTTTATCTACCTTCATAGTCGATTTATCGGTATTTCCGCGGTTATTTGACAATCTCTGACCGTTCCCGTACAAATCCAGACACCCCGCTCCGCTCGATATGTGGCTTTCGTGGGTTCAGAGCGTCGAAGTGTATCGCCGCATGCGGCGCTGCATATCGGGGAACTCGAATACTACGTAAAATGCGCGAGCCGCCTATCGGATCAATGGAGAACTTGGCTGGCCCGTCCCCGCGAGCGCCGGTGTACGGCATGTGGACGTCGGCCGGCTGGAGATAACTTTTTTTGGTGGACCAGCACAGAGAATTTAGAGAATTTCTGACGGCCGTCTCTGAGCGTCGATTTTGGTGGATCTAAAGCTTAAGACTAGGGGTGTGTGAACTAGAAATAACCAAGTTCTGCCAAAGAGTGTAACAGTTGATATAGAGAAACGACAATATTTACCTAGGAAGATTTTAGAATTGAAAAAAGAAGCTTCAAGAATGGATATGTTGGTAGAAATCAGAAAGCTAAGGGAAAAAATAACAAAAGGAATCAGAAGCTTCCATGCACAACAGATTCATGAGTCTGAATGATAATGTTAAAAATCCCAGAAGATTCTGGAGGCACCTGAACAGGATTTGGGTGGGGATAGTAAAAAATCTGATGAATATTTGTTTGAAAATAATGAGATATGATATCAATATCAAATCTAATGAATGAACATTTGCAACAGTAGGGATTTTAAAATCAGATAACCTTAGATTATCTGAAAAAGTATCCAATGAAGAGACACTTGTGATGCCTAGGGTCAATAATGAAAATGAGTCGAATAGTACAGATGTGGCTGAAGTTAAAAAGATTATTAGACATATGGAAAATGGGAAGGCCTCAGGTTTTAAATTTGTACAATCTGATTACTTAAAGATGATACTATTAATAAAATCTGATATATTAATCAAATTATTCAACCGGAGCCTGAATGAAGCTAGCTTCCCCGATATTCTTATAGAAGGGGTCATCACACCATTACCCAAGGAAGGTGATTTGTCTAATTTTAATAACTGGAGGCCAATCACTATTCTAACAATACTGCATGATAACTTAATTTCAGATAATCAGTTAAGGTTTTTACCAAAGCGATCAACAGGTCAAGCAATTTTCCTTTTACTTGAAGAAATACATAAACAACTTAACACCAAGAATATCATTTTGATAACTTTCCTTGATTTTAGAAAGGCATTCGATAGCGTAGACCATAAACTGCTACTTAATAAGTTAACTAAACTGGGGTTTTGTAAAAAAAAAAAGATAGATTTTATTATACAGCTACTTGGAAAACAGGACTTGTACAACATAGCTTTTCAATAAGATATCAAGTGAAATGAAAGTGATTTGTGGAGTACCACAAGGGTCAGTTCTGGGGCCACTTATGTTTCTAATCTTCATAGATAGCCTAAATGAGGTTGTCAATTTTGGTGAAGTCATTCTTTATACCTATGATTGTGTGATATTAATAAGTGGGAAAAATCAGGCCAACATACTCAACAAGATGGAAAAAGATTTACAGGAGATAGATAAATGGACAGTATCAAATAAAATCAGTATTAATTATAAGAAAACTAAAGTTATGTGGCTAGGAAATCATAGAAATTTGGATATAGATCAAAAAGTTTGTATGGGTGATAATGACTTGCAAAATATGTTCTCTCGAAATTCCGAGAGCAGGGCATATGTTGACCTTAATTGATTCGTGGACTAAAAATACTGACCATGTATATGAACAGGAGGAAGTGCATACAAGGAGAGATAAATTTTTTTTTATTAAACTGCAGTTGCCGAGAATTGAAAAGTATAGACACTCGCCTCTTTATACAGGAGTAAAATTCTGGGATAAACTTAGGTATGCGACACAGAAACCGAGACACAGCACTTAGGCATGAATGACAGATTTCAGATGAGAATAAAAGAAGAATTGCCAAGGGTATTAAATGTGTAAGATACTTCAAGGTATCCTTGAGAGTCAGACTAAAGGTCATAAGACATAATACTGTTGACATATATTTGTGATTGCACACTGTTTGCCCCAATTTTTGGTCAGAAGACCTGGTATCAAGTTTTTTATTTCTAAGAGTTAAGGTGTGTAAAAGAAATGTGGAGTCTGGTATGTCCTGTAATTGTATATATTGTAGTTTGTTATAAGTTGACGCCATCGTGCAGGATCGCCTGGAAACGGGTGAATGATTGTAACGTCTTAAAATATACTTGAATAAAAAAAAAAAAAAAAAATTGTTGGAATATCGGGACAATTACGGTGTCATATTAATGGGCTTGATGAGATCTATCACATGCAAATAAGTTATCAATGTTTGGTTGAGAAAAAAATAAGGATTTGGTCAAGTGAATTTAAAGCCCATCTTTAGAGGCATTTTATGGTATGAAGATCAAGTTGCTCATAAAAATAACTAGTTTGCACATGTTCTATGGTTAAAAATGGTATAGAATATGCCTTACATTTCCATTTAGACATGGACCACTGTTTTATAAGCAACCCCAACGTCCTCACATGTACCATATACCAACATTGACCTTTGACCTTAAAATGACCTTGACCTTGGAAAAGGTCATCTCATGGTCACATCCGCCTTGTCATGACCTTCAATCCAATATTTCTAGCTTCAATAGTTCATGAGAAATAGACATTTTAAGTTATTAAATGACTTTTGATACCAGCTTGGTGTTTCGCAAAATTTGGATGACAATTAAACTCTTAATTATGGTTAATTGTGGCAGAACGATAGGCTGAATTCCAGGTCTTTGAATGGTCATAACTTTGCTTTAAATTGGCATAAAGACTTCATTCAAAAAGCAAAACAATCAGTTTGTAAGATCCTTCCATAGATCACTAGCTAGAGTGCATAGAACTAAGTCTTAAGAATTAGGTAAGTGCCTTGAAGGCTTTCGGAATAATTTGAAAATGTCTGATACCAGGTACTTAAAGTCACCCTGCTTTAGCCGCCTATAACCAGAATCACTATAGTCATTAAAAACCAAGGCTCCAGCAGTCAATTGTAAAAATAAGTTGTCATCGTCACATGATACGACACATGGTCCTTGATACTATTTTTTATTTCACCTATAACTGAAATATGTTGTTATACCTACATCATACAAAAGTTCCATATTTGTAGGTAAATTGTTTCTTAATCTATTACATCAATGAAATAGTTATATAGACATCAGAAAATAATGGTATTCCACTGGGAATGTCTCGTGGTTAATACTCAAAAATATGTCGGACCATTCCATAAAAACGGAAAAACGTTTTTTTCAAATAATACTCAAAAATAGACCGTTTTCCCGACCAGACAATGACCCTATGCTTTAGGTGCCAAAGTTGAATACAATTTTCTACAGGGAGTCTTCCAGAGAGACTCGGCAACTAGTCAAATTCCTATCAGGGAAACAGCATAATAGTTTTGCAGCTATGTCAGGAGTGGCCTAACAGGCTCAGGCTCTGATCTGAAACAGTGGGTCATGGAGAATTTGGATCCTGAGATCAGAGCGAGGGTAGTACCACTGTCTGACTAATGGCTATGATGGGTTGATGGACTTGAATTTGTTGCGAGCTATGTTTGATACTACCCAGATCAGGAGAAACCTGTTTTCCAAGACAACACCACCGTGAAGAAGGCTGAGGTCGGGACACCCCAAGCCGACAAAATGGCCAAGGAAAGTTTGAGCATAAGAACTTTTACAAAAATGGCTTTGGTTACAAGGCGAAAAATTTAAAGGGGTAACAAATCAAGAGCGGGACATTCCTCCCCAGGAACCAGTTACCTGTTGGTAAACGCGCCAGTCTATCAATAGACATAGTTTTTTTTCTCTGGTATTTAGTAACCCTCCCTAAAACTAAATCCTGGCTACAGCTTGTATATTCAAGTGGTCCAAGTGCCCCCCCCCCCCAAAAAAAAAGAAAACCAAACTTTTAGTTCCAATTACCAGTAATTTCTCGAATAATTTGTTAAACTAGCACTACGATAGTCTCTCTTCATAGGTAGCGGGTATCTATGCTTGATCCAGACGGTTTAGGAGCATTTATATGTGTGCTATTATGTTTCTAGTGTTCATATAAACAATTCCTCCACCGTTAGTAGTGAGTATTGTTATTATCCATTCATAATAACATACAAACATAGATTCAAGCACTGTATCAGATGTAAAAAAACTAGGGAAGATCTTTCATTAGAAAATAATAGTATAGGATTATGTTTAATTATGTATTAGATCATTCTCGGTAATTAACATTTTCTGTAACTTTATTATAATTCTAGACTACAGGAGATACTACTTAACCTATAAATTACGATTTATCCCCTTATTTGCCCATCGTTGTATGTGTGTCTTTTTTCAAAGAGCTGGATACTTCTAGTATAGTTATGATTAAAGTATGCATGCCTTGCTTGAGCCAGGAAACGGGTTGCTATAGGAGACTGGCTCCCCACCCTCAAACGTCATTTCCAGTTGCCAAGCACCATGAGATTAAAACCGGCAACGGCAACAGGGGGCCACCCATACCCCGACCGCAGGGGGGGGGGGGGGGGCGGGGGGTTGGAAGGTCAAACATTTTTGCGTGTACTCCTTCTTTGTGCTATTACATACAAGATTGAAAGAGGGGTCGGGGGTCAACTATAGGCCCTTTTCCACAGGCTGGTGTCGCACATTATCTGCTTAGTTACGCCATGCCTGAAGCCAAACATAGACCTGGCAACGTTTACTTTAGCATTGTATCACTGAGTGTATGAGCGTATTACGTTTATAATACATGCATATCACCGCAATGATACCATAGATATACCCTAGATAACACAGGGATACCTAAACTGGATATGTACACAAATACATTGGCAGGCCTTGCTATAATATGCTTATCTTTTTCCAAGTTAAAACCAAGATAATTATCAACTATAAAGTTTAGACAGCTCAAACTCATTGATTTATAAATCAAAGCTTCATCATCGATTTATAAATCGTCTGGTATCGAGGATGTATCTAGTAGGGTTGTCAGGGATGCTCTAATTATATTATTGGATGAGTTTAGATTTATAATACAGACCTCACTTAGTAAAGGGGATGTCCCAGATATGTGGAAAAGGGGGGGTCGTAATTCCTATTCCAAAGGGAGGAGATACTACGAGTATTACCAATTGGAGGCCTATCACGCTTATTCCTATTCCTGCGAAAATAATAGAGAAGGTTGTGCACTCGTATCTTTATACTTGGCTAACGGAACGTAATTTCTTAGTTGACACCCAATACGGCTTTAGGCCAGGATACGGCACTGAGGACGCAATATTCAGTCTTGTTCATGATCTATATCTGGCCAGAGATGAGGCCAAAGTTACTGCGGCTTGCTTTTATGACATGCGGAAAGCTTTCGATTCGGTTTCGCATAGCCTTCTACTGGTAAGATTAGAAAGACTAGGATATGTGCCAGAGGATATCATGGCCTGGTTGGTCGACTACCTAGCTAACAGGAAGCAGCAAAGTTATGTAAACGGGATTAAATCAGACGAGGCTTGTGTTGAATCGGGTGTCCCCCAGGGGTCAGTACTCGGCCCGCTCTTGTTTAACTTTTTTATTAATGATGTTTGTGATATGTTGACTGATGTTAAGACTGTACAATACGCTGACGACTTAGTTGTTTATGTTAGTGATGTTATTCCTGAAAGTGCCCTGTCTAAGCTACAGACCGCAACGTCTAAGATTCAAGATTGGTGCGAGACAAATGGACTATGCTTGAATGCGAGTAAGACCAGGACCTGTTGGTTTACACCTAACTCTAGGAGGAAGTACTTACCTGAACTAAAGATTGTGTGTGGGGATGCAACACTAAAAGAGCATAAAGAATATCGATATCTTGGTGTAACCTTAGATGCAAACTTGGACTTCGGTAATCACATCAAGCAAGTTTTAAAGTCAACCTATAACCGCATATATAGACTTAATAAGATTAGGAGATCGATTACTCTAGAAGTAGCTAGGCAAGTCTACTGTGCTTGTATTCTGCCTATCTTCGAATACACGGGATTTGTCATGGGCGGGGCCTGGGAATACGACCTATCTGCCCTACAGAAGGCACAGAATCGAGGTCTAAGGGTAGTACAGGGATACTACAGGAGAAGGCAGCCTATCAAAGAACTGCAAGCAACGCTTAACGTTGAATATCTTGAAAAACGTAGGAAAGTTAGACTAGCTCAGATTATGTACAAATTGTCGAAAAACGAGGGTCTTCTGGATCATCGGATTCGCAATACTAGATCTGCGGGCAAGATTCGCTTTGCCATGCACTGTCATAAAACAGCCAAATATGCAAGGTCACCTATGTACAGGGGGGTCAAAATATGGGATAGTTTAGACACAGACGTGCAGATGCTCGACATGGTGATCGCCTTTAAGCGTGCCGTTAGGAATGTATTCTAATGTCCTAAATCGTCAATATGGCCAGCTATTGATACCAATTGATTTATTGTTTTCCTGTATTGTTACCCTGTATGTACATAATGTTGCGCTGGAGGGCGCCCTGTGATATTCATTGTACAGAGAGTTACCTGCCTGTCAAATGGAAGAACTGGACTCGTCCAGAATTTGATAATAAATGAAATAAAAAAAAACCAAAAAAAAAAACCAACATCCTAGTTTGTTCCAGCAATCTAAGCTGTCAAAAAGTAACACTCCTGCAATCATACCCACTGTTCACACTCTAGCTGTGAATGCTATATATTGCCATACATATATGGGCAGACTCAGCCGTGTTTGTCCGAGCAGCGGCCTAACTGAGGAACTCACCGTTAGGTGGCGTTGAACGGCAACACCTGTAATCTGGACATTTGACGTACATACTCTATGGGTGGCCCCCAGGGGAAAGAATTATTCTTCATTTCAAAGTAGCATCTATTCTTAGGAGGACCTGTCAGCAGGGCATCTCTTATATAAACATTCCGGTCAGGAATATATAGAAAAAAACTTGAAGAAGGCGTACCAGCTGTTGTTAAGCCTCCTTGTTCTCTTTAGGGGGAGTTTCGGGGGATTACCTCTTCTATTTAGGATAAACACCTGAAGTGTATTTTATTATTTCTCAATCTGGGTAGTAATCAATATGAATTCCAATGATTACTATTGAAGTAACAATATTACATATCCAGATAATATTCAAAACTATTCTCATTTTTTTTGTATTGAAGGTGATTTTCGGACCGATGTTCTCGGGAAAAACGTAAGTTATAATTTTGCAGTCTTCATTGAGATAAAAATGAAAGTCTTATAAAAAATAGCATTTTATATTGACTAAACATGCAAAACTTAGTGAACGTATCAAAACAACATCGTCAACATAGCTACCATAGCTTTGTTGATAGTGTGACATCACGTCACTAGGCGAAGATTCGATGATGACAGCGCAGCCGACTTTACCCGAAAATCGGTATTCACACAGTAGCGTCGAAGGAGCACAGACAGGCCTCGCCTCGTTCTGCCAATAACGTATCAAAACAATATTGCTTCCTTTATGTGTAAAGATTATGAAATTGACAGTCTACTGCATGTTTGTGAGTCTACTGCATATTGCCTAACAGTCTAATGCCTGATAGTGCGTTTTGTCAAGTCAGACCGAATGATTGTTCTATCTGTATCTCCATTCCATCTTTTACGGATAAGTATTCATTATACTGCTTTCACACTGCAGCTTACCACTAAATATGAACTATTTTCTTGTTTCATTTAGGACAGAACTCATTCGACGTATGAAAAGGTTCCAAATAGCCAACTACGACTGTCTGATAATAAAATATGCAAATGATGTACGTTATCAGAAGAATGGGTTGGCGACTCATGACAGGTAATTATATTGGCCTAATATATCAGTCCTTATTAGCTGACGGGGTAAACTGTATACTTGGCTCAGAAATCCAATTTTACTACTATTATTTACTGTATACCCATGCTGTATATACTGTAAATACGCACCGTTTTGGCATATGACGTAAAATTACTGTACGGACCACTGGTCCGTACACTAAAATACGGTCCACCTTGCCGTGCAGGTTTATTAAGATATTGGTTGTTAAGCCAAATGAAAATAATTTTTATTTTTTATTTTGGGTATATAGTAAATATATAACGTCCAACCATGCTTGTACTAGTCACAGAACTCGATGATAATTTACTGTTTGTACAGAACTCTGCATAAATGCCTCGGTCCGTACAAACCGTAAATCACCATCTCGTTCTGTGAATTGTACAGCACGGTCAGGCCGTTCTATATAAATATGCATTATTTTATCATCACATGAACTTAAAGTACCCAATTTTAATACAAATGAAAGTCCAGCTTATTTCCTGTCATTTCCGGTTGACGGGGCTGCATCTGACAGCAGATTTGGAAGATAGATCCTTTATCATCCCAATCCTTGTACATACGACCACCTTGAGGATTCCTATGGATAAAACTGTTGTTGTTATACCCACATCGGACAACACCAGACACCCCCTTTTGAAACTTTCCAAATGTATTTTGAACTACTGACACCAAGATAATCTTGATGGCCCCGCTGTTACTAGAGTCATCACAGAGAGAACATATTGATGATGTCAGCGGATGCCTGTAATCGATACTAATATGCGGTAACTGCCGAGATCTAGCGACTTCTAAATTACTTTATACAGAGATGACAGTGTTTCTCGTTTTCATTTTCAGTGTATGAATTTGTTTTTCTTGTCTAAAATGAAGATAATATAAATTGAGCCACACCTACACTAATAACGTTTACAGTAGTTAAACCTCTCCAGAAAGCCTCAGTATCACGCTATAGCAGACACTTCTCGTCTCAGTGAGGCAGTAAATTTCACATAAAAAATATTTCCTTTTCTTTCTTACCCCAACTGACTTCCCTGAATTATGTATGTAGTTTAATGATAGATCTGATATTTTTTCAGTCAGACTTTGATGGCAACTGCGACAACGAATCTTATGTCCCTATACAATGAGGCACTCAATGCAGATGTCATTGGTGTTGACGAGGGACAGTTTGTAAGTAAACCATAAGAAATAAAAATCTTTCTCTGTTTTAATGCAAAATAAAAGTGATATTTAACTTTTATTGGGTCACTTCGTAAATCCAGAAATAATGTCATTCTTTTATTTACATAACATGTTGGACGTTAAGATAAACAAACAAACAAACATAACAAGATCCACAATCAATCACTGCCTTAACTTAAAAAAAAAGAAAAATATTTCCACAGAATACATCTTAATTCTTTGTATAGCATAACTATTCAGTTGACTACAGGTATCGCTAATTACGGGAACCGAACGTTGTTATTAAGTCTTCCTAGAATCTGAACACAACTCTTAAAAGTCTTACATGAACCTGTATAGGCTGGTTGTCTTTATTTTTACAGCCCTATTATCAATGTCATTATGTGTAAATGTGTAGAGTATTGTTAAATTCTGAGAGGTTTTCAGGACAAGTTTAAGTAAGTCTATTTCCTAAATTTACTATTTCAGGTAATAGTCTGTGAAATAATCCCCTAATATGCTACCTTTTATTTGCAGTTCCCTGATGTTGTTGAATTCAGTGAGAAGCTGGCGAACAATGGTAAAATTGTGATAGTCGCAGGACTTGATGCAACATACCAAAGAAAGGTACCTTATGCGATACTTTCAGAATTTGTTTCTCTTATTATTTCGGTTTTACCTGTAGGTCAAGACCGAAATATATTAGGGGAGACAGGGAACGGTTTTTGCGGCTTTCATTATAATACATTACAGTAATATATTCTGAATGATTATAGCCTCGATACCCTCGATACCCTCGATACCGGGTCCGCGACAGTAGTGTATTTTTATATATTGCGCAGGCACCCGTTATGGTTCAATGAATACCTACTAGCGGGTGGGGCTTGCTCTGGTCAGATGTGGTCCGCACCTGGCGACAGTAGTGTATTTTTATATATTGCAACAGGCTTCCACCTCTCTCCCTCCCTCCCAGACACGTTCGATGGAATCAGGTCAAATAGGTCACCAGCAAACCCGCACAGGTTGGGGATAAGGTGAAAGCATGGGGATAAGGTGAAAGCAAGCACGGCCAAATCTTCTGCCGATAAGGTGATGATGTCAGGAGCTGTTTCAAATCAGCTTGAACTGACTTTCCAAGACCTAAACAGCACAATTGGACCAATTCTGAGAAATCACGTTAGCCTTTCTCAGTGAGAGGTAGAAGAAACATGCCACCATGCAAACAAAGTTTTTGCTTAAGAATGCCTGTCATGTGATCTAAATGTATTCGAGTAGAGTCACCCGAACTCATATGAACACAAATGAATCCACTTGAGTATGGGGAGCAGTCTGGGATGGGGAAACCATTAAAGGAAGTTGGGCATTAGCTGACAGGGCTGTCAGTTTTCCTTGTTTCCGCGGAAATCCGTGTTTTCATTTATGAAATGTGAAATCGCTTTCCTTGTATAACATGAACATATAATAACACAGAGTAGAGAGACACAACTGCTATATTACTCATATCAGAAACAAGCCTCAATTCCCATCTCTACCTACCAACAGACTCTTCATAGAAGCATATGTTTAGTAACAATATCATTATTTATATCTATTTACGGTGTTTTTTGTGTATATATGTCAGGTTTAAACCCCGAATTGTTATGGGAAATATTTCCTTGTTTTTTTCTGACCCCAACTGACATCCCTGCTGCTGAACAGTAGCAACACATCAATGTGAAAGAATCTCTAGCAGTGGCCTTAGGGCTACAGTATTTTGCAGTCACTGAATGGTACTACAATTAGGTGTTATCAATGTGTTTTAGGTGTTTTTTCTAAAGCAAAGTATCAACAAATTAGAACATTAACGTGGTCCTCAACTTGTTAAGTGGTCTCTTGACAATGGCCCAGAAGACACAGACGTTACATTTTCTTGGCACAGAGTCTGTTATTTGGAGTGATGAAGATATACTTCTACAGTTACAGAAACTGGTGAGGTACACCAAAGAAGGCTGAGCCTTAGACCAACTTCTGATTGCTAGGTTAAAAGAGATTGTGCTTGTATTGGGCTTTTAACAATAATGCACTGAAACGAAGCAGCATAGAGGACAACACACAGAGTTGTGACTTGTGCTATGGAAGGATCCATTCCCAGCAACAAAAGACACCATAGCTAGATGGAATAAAACGACCATGGTGGAGGCATGTATAGACACACAGTTCAAGGCTCACTTGACCAGGCGAGTGTCCATGTTTAGAACCACCCTGTGGGACTTGCTTATGCAGATCATTCTGCGGAAAGCCAGGTGGACAAATGCAAAACGTTGGATGAAGCAAGGGTCTCACCCTTGGACTGTTTTCCCCCCTACCCCAATTTTAGGAGGTCACCTGCCCCCCTCTGGATGTTAAATACTGCTGGTATCCAGTGATCGCTAAATCTCTGTTGCTCCATCAGACAACCTCATAACATTAGACTTTAGTTCAAATATCACCTTTTAGCAAGGTATGTATCATTTAACCAGGGATGCCAGTTTTCCATGTTTCCATGGAAAATAATGTTTTCATTTTGAGAATAGAAAATGTTTTCTTTGTGTAAAATTAACTTAATAACTGCTAACAAGTGAGTCAGATACCAGTTGAACCTCCCCACAGACCCATGCAAAAATAAAATGCTTGCCCTTGATCCTCCCCACTGACCATGAACCTCCCCCAGTCCCTCAGCCTCGGGGGGGGGGGGGGGGGGGGGCAATGGTGCAATCTTAGGTGGACCATCCCGGCGTAAAAGGCCGTTTTATCAGGGGGCCTTTTTATGGTGAAAGAGTGGCGGTGGACAAAAATTATCTGTCCACATGGCAATATCCCAATTGATTCAGATGATGAATTCCTATTTCTTATGGCAAACAATTTTCCATGTGTTTTTTAGACCCAAACTGGCATCCCTGTTTAACCCATAAATTGTATCCTATTTGGTTTGAGGTTTTCATCAGGTTGCCTTGAAATTTTCTTATCTCGACAGGCCATTTTTACCTTAACTTTTACCCTTTCAAGAAGCTGTTGAGTGACCCTTCCTTTTCCATTTAGAAATCACTATGTAACAAAATTTCTCATATTTTTGTGACATAATTGGTCATGGTTCAGATTTGATTATCAAAAGCGTATCTTATCTGGTTATTATAAGCATACATTAGGTTATTGTATTTTTGCAGGCCTTTGACGCTATGGTGCAATTGGTGCCCCTGGCTGAGAACGTGATGAAGCTGACAGCAGTGTGTATGTTATGTTACGGTGAAGCCTCCTTCACCAAACGGAAAGGAACCGAGACTGAGGTTAGACTTTGACCTTTATTCTTGTATCTATATCATTTTTATACAAATTATTGTACATTCATACAAACGAAAATAACTACAGATCCATCAATAAAATATATCGGCTGCAAGGAGCGGGGCTATTAGTTCAAACGTATAATTCGAGGGGCGGCATTTCAAATATGCATGCATCTTCAAGATAAATAGATATGTATTAGCCTTTAAATGCGAATACTTCTTTGGTATACAGAGATGGCAGGTCTATTGCTTGTTACCGGTCGGTCGAATAACAACAGAGATACACAGCTCGCTGGGTACCAGCAATAGCAACTTGCTGGTCACGGTGACAGCAGGGGTTCGGAGCGCGCTCTGAACTACGACGCTTTTGGAGGATTTACGAAAATTGATGAACTTAAATTCTCAACGTGACATTGTTAGTCTTTGAAGAAGTGTACAAAGCAATTAATTGTTACACAATGCCTTAGTCTCATTAAATGCGAATACTTCTTTGGTATACAGAGATGGCAGTTTTCGCTTTTCCCATGGAAATCAATGTTTTGATTTTCAGTGTACATGATATTTCTTTTCCTTGTATATAATAAAGATGATAAGTTGACTTACAAGTTAATCATGCTCAGTGTTATTCAAATGTATAATTGTTGCGCATTGAAATGCAAATACTTCTTTGGTATACAGACATGGCAGGTTTCGCTTTTCCCATGGAAATCCATGTTTTGATTTTCAGTGTAAGATATTTCTCTTCTGTGTACATTCAGTTGCCTTTACTACGTATTTTGTAGGCGTGCGGTGGTAGCCAATTTAGACATGCAAATTACCTCTTACACATAGTCATAGACTGCATTAGCCTTGACGTCATTATCAGAAATCCCCTGCTATCATGTGGCATTTTGGTGCAAAACAAATCCAAACCTCGCAAAGCACCCCATATATGTAGCATCGTGGTAGGTCTGATGCCGACTAACAGTGAATGTTTTTTGTGGTAATTCAGCAAAAATAAAGTAAGTGGAGAATATATTCAACAGGAAACGTGTTTTAGAACTGAGCTGTGACTGGAAGATTGGTATATTCGTTGGTAAGACTAAAGCCATCCCCATATTAGGTTTCATACATTGGTGCCAACCTTGCATTCCAGTCTCTATGACTGTATCAAGTTGTTCTCCGAATATTCAAAAGTATGACAACACTAATGGTATAGCCAGGAGGAAGTTATTGTGTTGATATGCTTAATTTGATACCATAGTAGAGTTAGATATTCTACAGAAAAGAAGTAATTGTGATGTTTGGTATCGCCGATACCCGCACGTATGAAGGGATATCCCAATGTTTGGCACCAGAATGTAGGGAAAGCCTGCTCTGGACGGGTAGAATGACGTCACACTAATGCGGTCTATGGCGCTGCAGTCGTTCTTTAGAACCGACACCGTGGGAGTGCTCTATTGCACTCAAAGACAAAAAGCAATCCAGTAGATCGAAATTGTATTTACAATGGTGACCCAATGTAAGGCTTCTGATGAAAACCTTTTGAGACCGTCAGCTGGAAGAGTATGGAATATGCCTTGTACCCTAGTTGACTAGAAAAGATGATTTATTATCCCACACTTTTCCCCATAACTGTATAACTTTGCTTTTCGTTTGGACTGAACTTGGGGTAGCGTCATTGAGTACATATTATTGTTTACTATATACCCATGCCGTATATACTGTAAATACGCACCGTTTTGGCATACGACGTAAAAATACTGTACGGACCGCCGGTCCGTACACTAAAATACGGACCACCTAGCCATACACATTTATTAGAATTTTGGTTGTTAAGAAAAATATGAAGTGATTTTTTTTATAATTTCGGGTATATAGTAAATATATAACGTCCAACCATGCTTGTACAAGTCACAGAACTCGATGCTAATTTACCGTTTGTACGGAACTCGGCATAAATGCCTCGGTCCGTATAAACGGTAAATTAGCATCTCGTTCTGTGACTTGTACAGCATGGTCAGGACGTTCTATATAAGTATGTAAGAAACATCGAATACATAATTGATAAAGTAACGTGAAATAATTTTGTGGACTTCTTGGTTGGCTACAGCTGGAGGTAATCGGAGGTGCAGACAAATACCTGGCCGTATGTCGAAGCTGTTACGATTCCTCACCGACCAAGTCTCCACGACCAGAACGAGTGACGTCAGTACGGGCAGATTCTCACACTGTTGGCAGGCAGCTCTTCAAAAATGAAACGATGCAGGTTTCCTGAGGTGAATGATATCTAGTGCAATACAGTCTTACCGAATCTACACTAATCGTACTGATTTGTATCAACTGCCAAGTTTCCTTCCAAACTTGAAAGATTGATACAGCGGGAGAAGAGGTCTGTTGTAAATCCAGTCAATGAATACAAGGAAGTTGATGATATTCTGTGTATAATTTTAACCCGAGGTAGCTAAGTTTGCATGTGCCACTCATAATAAAAAGTAAGTTAATTTGGTATTAGATACGAATTGGAAAATAAGCCATTTCTGTGGATTACTTGTACTGACAATCCGTGGATAGCAGATACCTCGTTAAAACTACCCAAATAAAGAAGCAAACTATCCAATCCAAGACAAACCTGGGTTATTTTCTGTCAACGACAACCGACTCTGTTGGCTAGATGATGTGAACGGATACCAGAGCTCACAGGTAAACTGCCGAGATTTTACATACACAGGCGAAGATATACTGCGCCTTTTTATAGGAAATTTATTAGTTTTTATTGTACATATCCAATTTGGATACTGTATACCACTTAAGTCATTGTAGATATTCAATTGATCATATATGAAATTGCAAGGGGTCATTTCCCTATCATAAATGATTTGTATACTCTCTTCCGTGCTGACCATGTTTTTGTTCGTCTTTTTTAGTGTTTTTTTGAGCATATAAAAAGTGCCAATGACTCACTTTTGACGTTTGGCACTTAAGATTATTTTATTACGTATTTCTCTTTAAAGAATCCGATATTTAGTTCTAATTGGAATGTATGGATACTTAATGGGATGCTAGATTTTGTTTTAAATGCGAATTGAATTTATTTGAAGTCAAATATATATCAAATGAACCAATTGTTACCCGTTATTCATGTACTCTAAAAGAACAAAACTTGAATTGTAGAATTGTACTGAATAAACTATTAGAGATACATCTTTTGTAAATGTAATCGCTTTTGCTTCACTTATTAGAATGAAAATATTTGTAGCTTTTTTTTACATTGCATGAATTGATTATAGACAGTTTGATATAAATGTGATAACGACAGTGAGCAGTATTTGCACAATCATGGCTATTATAGTTCTGATCTGAGACCAATCCACTTCGAATAGATCAAAATGTAGGAACTTCCGTGGGTTTTGCCACCTGTGCCCTGACTTGAGGCACTATCCCGGAGCTCCGCTGGGCCAGAGGCGGTTCGAAACCCACTGCCGATTTTTCCGGATTCTTTTTTCTTTATTTCCCAGTCTAACTTCCTCGTTTTAGCTGACGCAGGCCTCCTAATGGAACCTTTATATCTATAAAAACCTATATTTCTATTCTTGAGCCTTTATTTTTTTAATACAACCTATAATTTTTATGACTTGCTAGTCTGGCTTGCCTGTTGGAAGATCAGCATGTACATGTGCTTGCTGGGTCAGATCCAGAGATCCTGCAATTTAGTTAAGAACTATAAATAAGTGATTTACTATATTTTGACTCCATCCTGAATATGGTAACCGTAAAAAAACTAGGAAAGCCTATGTTTTTAGCCTTGAGAAACTTATATAAACCTATATTTAGATTTTCAAAACGTATAAAAAAAATCTATATTGAGGAAGCGGGATGCTGGGAGGCCTGCTGACGATGTAATGGCATGTAGCGACTACTGAAGTATTACCAGCTGGTATATCAATCCTCTTGGTAGAGAGCCTGGATTATACGCTATTCCTTCTTGACTCTGGACTTATTGGCTCAGATTGGTATTGCCCACCTGAGAGGAGAGCGCCCTCTCATTTTAGTTCACATTTTCATCTTCAAAGCCTTCCCAACAATAGGCACTGTCGTCTAGGTACTAATTTGTGTCTACAGTACAGTGTCAATCAATCGAAAGGGTAAATGAAGTGAAGAAAATGAAACGATTGAAATAAGGTTAATTATAATCAACCCTTGAGACCTGGAGATCACGGGTGTTCGAGCTTTGGCACTTCTTGCTGTGGCATGATTTAGGTTTTTAACACTTCAGATAATATTGATATAATATTACTGTATAACCCACGTGACCTGTAGAGGTTACGCTGTGCCGGGGCTTCGTCAAATTGTCCAATAATACAGTAGTAACTCCAATCTCTGAAAACATGGCGAAGCGAAGGGAAGGGGGTGTGCTAAAAGGATTCCCTTTTACTGAGACCGACAGTGGAGAGTTGGGTTCTGTCAGAGACTGAATTTGAGCGAAAGACACGGTGGGAGATGGTAGGAGAAGCCTGTGGGGCTTGAGAAGGAGTGGTCAGGTGGGCATCTAGGTGATGACTACCAGCTAAAAACTAAATGAAAGACCACTTGTAACCAAAAAACAATTGAAAAATCTTATTGACGTGGCTAGGTTTTGGTCACGGTAGGTGTAAGCTAGACTTGGGTTAATGCTGGTACATGACATTTAGATGTGTAGATGCTGGATCCAGTTGAATTCCTGCAGGTCTCGCAAGTACTTAGCCTTTGAAGTGTCAGGTGCAGCGTAGACAAAGTCAACTTTGTGTATGGTCGCATCGTCGAGACCCATGTGGTGGGTAGAGTTGAAGTCTTTGACCACCTCACTCTTCTTCACATTCTTTTGGGTAATGTTGCCAGAATGTGCTGCAAAGCATGATTTCAGTTCTTGTTTAGACTGCCCAGCACATTGTACACTGCAGAGTTTACAGGTGATGCCGTACACTAGGTTTGAGCTGCAAACATCAGATTAGGTCATTGGTGTTGAGCTTCTGGCAGTATTCGCAACTGTTGGGTTGGAGACAAAAGTTGTTGGGAATCACCAGTGGGTGGTTTCCGATTTCAGTTTCGCCCTGACCAGGAGATTTTGCAGGCTTTTTGGTTGCCTGTAAGCCCCTATTGGTTGTTGTTGGTGAATCTAGACTGATTCCCTGCCCAAATGAAATATGGGACCAAACATTAAATTTGGTTTTCAATCCAGGCATGATCACAGCCTTAGAAATCTGTCTGTTGCAATGCTTTCTATGAGTGATTGATGTTTAGAGCAGAAATATTACTTTTTCATATGGCCTATCGGGGGGGGGGGGGGGGGGGCGGGCGAGCTGTCCCTGTCAGTGCTAGTATGGGTTTGGACTCCAGTCCAAAATTAATCTAGGATCTGCCGTCAAAATATGGCATTACGCAAATCCCTCCATAGCTAATAAGACCGTTCAAACAAAAACAAACCTACATATAGACGAGTCTTCCTACCAGACATGCAACACTCTGTAGAATCTTACCAGCAAAAAATCTTTTTTTGGCACAAAGGATTTCACTCAATGTTGATGAAATTGAGTTCGATATAACAAGTACCTGAGATAAATAAACTGAACACCTACTTTAGTTTGATATATTTATTAAAGATAAGTTTGCGTGGCATAAGTAAACAAAATACTGTTTATCTTGAAGTCATAGTATCATAGTCATGAGGAATAGCAGTGTAAGGTAATAACATCAGATTTAACAGCTCTAGTTCATTATTCAGGAGAAAGCTTCATGAGAAAGAAGAAATCTTAATTTAGATGACAATAATAGAGTTCTACTGTCAGGGATGCCAGTTTTCAATGTTTCCATTTAAATTCATGTTTTCATTTTCAGAATAACAAAATAATTCCTCTTTATATTGATATAGCAACTATTAAATTATCCAATTCAACCACAGCCCATGATCCCCCACTGACCCTTCCCACTAACCCATGTAAACTTGGGCTTTCCTTTGATTCTCCACTGTAATCGTAAGTAATGCGAAAACCCTGAATTGCCATGAAAAATATTTCAATTTTTTTTTCTGACCCCAACTGGCAACCCTGTTACTATAATTCTATATTTTTCAATCATGCATGGTATTGTCAGAGTTCCAACCACAGCAAAAAAGTAATGACAGTACTATTAAACTAAAATCTAGTCAGCACACCGGGAAACTGGCTCAAAGAGAGGCTTTGCACGTGATAAAACCTATATCTTTTTTTCCATGGCAAGTTCTTCCATTACATACTTAATTTTAGATATAGCTAATTGAATGTCCTCTGGTGAAATGTTGCAGTTGGTAACAATCCTGACCATTCTTGATGCAAATGGCAAAGTGGAGACAACGACTCCTTCTTTGGTAGCGAGTAGTTCTTCATCGGTGACCTGTAAATAAACATCAATTTTAAGGTAAATCTAGACGAACAGTAGTTGCAAAAAAGCATCAGGGGTTTATTCCTGCTTGATGTTATAGCATTAGCCAGGGTCATACAATGGCTAGATAGCATGGCAGGACAGCGATGTAGTACAGCGGAAAGCAAGAGAAATGTGATATATCTGTACATAAATACGTACACAGTAATTACATGCCTCAGTAGAGAAATACATATCCCTTTCCTCAATATCAGGGCTGGGATAACTTTCATTATGAGGCAAGTTCTGGACAAACTAGGAAAACTCCTTTAAAGCTGATCATGTGCAATCTATGACTTCTCAACAGTAGAGCATAGAAGAAAGGGTCATGGTAATTAAAGGTAGGAAGTCATACTCGGACCTTTGATACACTGGGGACATGGAAATACATCAGCAGGACAACACAGGATGAGATATTCACCAAGACATTTTTGTTTCAAATTTCTTTTCCAGATACCTGACTTTATTTGACCGGTTTTCACAGAAACATTAACCCTTTAATTGTTAGTTTGATTTTTAGTTCTTTTTTTTAACGTTTTTAACATTATGAACAAAACAATCTTTGCCTTTGAATAAAAGCCATGGCATATAGAAGGATACAGTTAAACATTTTATTTCTTGTGTGGAAATCTTGCTTTATTGTTGACCTTTTAATTATCTTTCCAAACCCTCTTCTTCCACTTCCCAATGGATAATCAGAAGTCCCTGATCTCTAGACACTGAAAAAGTGGATGATATTGTCCTCTTTCTTACATAAATCACATTCAGGGGACTTGGCCAGTTTTGTCTTTGTGAGGTAGCGGCAGCGTCAGTTGTGCTCTTGATGATTTAACCCTGGACACACTTAATTGTATTGGGAAACGGCTCTTAGCTGTTAGTCTGTTCAGCGGTTGTTCCATAGGCCTGTTCTTGAGTCCGACGCAGTCAGGCAACTGACAAACATGCTCATAGTGTACAAACCCACACACGGGGTTAAGCAGGGATGTCAGCATCATTTTTAAAAAAGTGCCCGAGGTCGTTTGCAGCGATAAGCCGGGCCCCTCCCCCCTGGACTACAATGAAGAAGCTTACTGTGAACTCAAAAACGACCATATCTGTGTTCCCTGGTGAGTAGAAGTGGTACAACAGTGCATGTGCTCTAGAACTCTATCTCTTATGCTCTATTGATGTTACCAAATATCTGCATGGGAAAGTATAGTATAAAGCTGGTTCCTGGTATTAGCTGTGGTTTGTATGGTAACTTCCAACTGGATTCAGGGATTTTCAAGGATTCTCTTCCATGGTTTATGTATGGCAGCTTTTTAGGGAAAACCCTGAAGATAATGGAAGCAATAATGCACACATTTGCAGGGAGGTCAGGGTTATGGAGTTCTAGAAATGACATACAGATGTTCTATCAAGGCTTTGGAATACTTAGGATAACATTTCTTTTGTTTTATTAAAAGTCCCTGATAACAAGAATCTCCTGAACGCAGTCATCCTAGGCATTCCGTACAAAGCATTTTCTACCAACATAACTGTCTTTTAACTCAGGTTGTCCGCTTACGTGGGGTGTCACATTACAGAGAGTTAAAATAAACACTTAATAGAGGGATAAATTTCCATTCTGAGCATATTGCCCATTGCTGCAGGCTTTTCCCTTAGGCAGGCTGTCCCTTAAGTGGAGTTTTACTGTATTAAGTAGCTTTACAATAGGCCTTTTTCCACAGGCCGGTGTCGCACTTTATCTGGTTGGTTATGCAATGCCTGCAGCCAAACAAGCCCCTGGCAACGTATTCACTAGCATTGGATCACTCAGTATGTGAGCGTAATACCTTCATAATACCTGTGAATATCACTTGCAGAGAAATATCAGTGATTCCATCGTATTCTATGGTATTCCAGCTTCAATTTGATGTATCATACATGTATATCATCTCAATGATACTTTAGATATAGCTTAGATAAAACAGGTATACGCAAATTGTATACATAATAATACATTGGCAGGCCTGGCTATAATACGCTTATCTTTCTCCAAGTTAAAACCAAGATAATAATCAACTATAAAGTTTAGACTACTCAGACTCGTTGATACAATACCCTAGCTTGTTCCAGCAATTTAATCTCTCAAAAACAACACTCCTGCAATCACACCCACCATTCACACTATAGGTGTGATTGCTGTGTGTTTCTATATGAATACCGCCAGACTTGCAGTGTTTGTCCGAGTGGTTGTGTAATGAGACAGTGTGCCGTTAGGCGGCGCTGAACGGCAACATCTGTATTACAACAACTCCCGAAATATCCAAGACTATGTTAGATTTTGACACATGTGTACAGTATTTACAGTATTCGGTCCAAGTAATATAGCAAATATATGTTCTTACTGTGTTGAGGCGGTCAGACAGTTGAGTGGCACTGAGGTTATTACTGAGCACCTGAACCATGACGATGTTGGAATGAACTCCGTCAACATCTACTTTGACCTGGCCCTGTCCATGTTGATTGAAGGCTGTGAAAGAAAGGCGTTTGTACATAAACATTAGCAATTCACAGATACTATATATCTGTTACAGGTTTATGGTTTTTTACATCTATCATTCACTCTATGGACAAATGCAGAGTAATCTGCAATAATCAATACAATAGTGGAATCTGAGTTTAGAATGGCAACATCTGAAAAGTTGCATTAAATACATGGGCCGTCTGAAGAACCAAATATTCCTGGCGCATAAAATGACCTGTGACAACATTAGGTACAATTTCTTCTAAAGCATTCAACAACTCTTTCCAATACCAATGGGGCGAAAACAGGGAACGAACTACCACCAGATTTTAGGAAAATTCCGTTTCTCAAAGACTTCAAAGCAATATAAAAAAGAGACCAAGGAGCTGTCTCCCTAAAGGGCTAGATCCACCCAAATCGACGCTCAGAGACGGCCGTCCGGCCTCAGCCGACGATATTCGGCTAGGCCAGCCGTCCGGCCGTCCGGAATTGTCTAAATTCTCTGTGCTGGTCCACCAAAAATAGTTATCTCCAGCCGGCCGACGTCCAGCCTAGTTCTCCATTCATCCGATAGGCGGCGCTTATTTTACGTAGTAATCTAGTTCCCCGATACGCGGCGCTGCGCACGGCGATACACTTCGAAGCTCTGAACCCGCGAAAGCCGCGTATCGAGCGGAGCAGTGTGTCGGCGTGTCTGGATTTGTACGGGAACGGTCAGAGAATGTCAAATAACCGCGGAAATCCACGTTAAATCGAACAATGAAGGTAAATAAAGATAAGGATTAATGTTAAGAGTGTGTATGGCACGCTATGGGGCTAGAATTCTGACAATAGTGTCGGAGTTTTCGATGTCCGTTCGCGGCTTCGGGTATCACCGTGTCTGCCGCGCAGTGTTGGTGGCGATCCCTCGCCGCGGAGCCCGGCAAAAATCAAATGAATCAGCTTTGCGTCGGCTAGGGAGTTTCCCGCCGACTCCACACGGCTAGAGATTTTAATATTCGGTGGATCAGCAGAACAGTGACATTTAGGTGAGGCGACGACCGGACGACGCCCGGACGGCTACGGACGACAGGGAAATGGGAGAGGCGACTACAACCGACGAGAGGCGAATGCGGCCGACTCTAGCCGAGTTAACACTATATGCTGATCCACCAAGGCGATTGTCCCAACCGGCTTGAACCGACGAGAGGCGGGAGCGGCCGACGTCCACATTCCATCTGCACGGACGTCGTCCGGCCCTAATTTTCACTTGGTGGATCTAGGCCTTTAGCAAAATCATTGCAACTACCAGACAAAGGACTGTGTTTCTGATCTTCGTGATCTTATCCCAATCTCAAAACACGGTCAATAGATACAAACTATCTAGCAAAGTTATTGTGGATTCCTAGCAGTGATTACAAAATTTGTGTATATGTATATGTCATTTGAATATTGTTTACAATGTAAGATAAATTTGGTACGTGATATACAAATAGGTAGGCCAAAGTGATGAAAACCAGCCTATATGAAGACTGACACAAAACGGCCTCTATACTTGACGTCTTGTAGAACTGAACAAACGTGGAAAATACAAAGCCTATACTGTCAGGCGTCAATTAACCCTTTCCTTACCAATGATGCCTCAAGGCACTCCCGTAGCTAGAGCAAATGATGCCTCAGGGCACTCCCGTAGCCAGCACAAATGATGCCTTGAGGCATCATTTTCCATTTTTCTTAAAATATCATTTATCTCAGCTAATTCAAAATGGATCTTTGTAATTTTTTCAGAGATTATGTAAAATGCCTTCATAGTGATAGTTAAAAAATAGTTCTATAGTTATCACCATGGAAAAATTGACTGACTACTTTAAATATGATGGGAAAGAATACATTTTCTCAACAATTGCAACATAGCCTTGCCCTACAAAAGAAGTCCAGTGTCAGGCATGTGGCATTTAAAGACATGCACCTGCAACCAGGTCCGGTAAGGAAAGGGTTAAGAAATGATTGGAAAACAATATATATAGTGTTGTAAATATGTTCTGTTGATGTACATCAAGCTAAAAGGCTTATGCTTTGTAACCAGGGCCTAAAATTTATTAGCGCAGACTATGCATTAAAACCAGCCAATAGCGCTGAACACTCTCGGTATAAATAGATTAAATAAAAAGAAATAAAAAAGAGAGATGAGCATACCATTAGCCAGCTCTTTAGCATGCCTGTGGTCTTGAGTAAGGCGATCTACAGCATCCTCTATGCCGACCATGGCTGCTGCAGCAAGGATGCCCACCTGACGCATACCGCCACCGAGGACCTTCCGAATTCGGTGTGCCCTACAAGGATAGGATGAAAAATGACCAAATTACAACTCTTTTCTGAATCGTTCTACTCAGCTAGAACAAATACTGAATAGTACAATAAGTTGCACCTTAAAACTGAACCAACAAATAAGAATGTGTAATATTTCATGCCCAGATGCATGCCATCTTCCAAAATATTCGTTAGTTGGTTGGTTCTTTGGGTAGTTCAACGCCCAATATGTTTTATTAGACTTACTTTGGGTCTGATAGCGATCCAACCTATGAGATAAATTAAATAGAAATCACACCCCTACACATTTACCGTGGTGTTTTTGTTAGTTCGCATTATGTGTTCTTTTAGTTATCACACCACATTGACATGGTATGATTATGGTTTGTATGATTATCGTTTGATATACAAATCTACCACTGCTGGTAGTGAAGGAGAAGCGTGGCTGCAGTGGGTCTCGAACCCACAAAGTCGCACAACCTTGGGGTTACAAGTCCAGTGTCTTGACCACTGAGCTAACTCCCCATTCCCGGATTTCCTTAGTATTTGATATTTATTAGAAATCTGCATCAATATGCTAACATCTTGACAGCTCTTTCCCAGCAGGTAGAAACCTTTTCCACTCAAGCAAACCATTGGGGGAAAAACTCTAGGTGTGTTCAAAGAAATGCATGCATGCATTATAGATTAGCGATGTTTAATGTCGGCCTAGTGATAAAATGACCTTAGACCACTCTGTATACGTAATCAGCATATCTGATATACTTCTTTATGGAGGGTCGCATTTGGGGAGAATAGGTGAATTAATAAATATACAAAAGTTATCAAAGAGGGCGGGGGGGGGGGGGGGTGAAAAAAAGAAAAAGTAAAAGCAGGAGCTTCAGGTATAAGACAGTCAGATATGTACAGAAGAACCCTGCCTAACGGACACCCCGCGAAAGTGGACACCCCACGTATTAAAGCTTTTGCTCGGAACGGAAATTGTTCCTTTAGACGTTTGATTTAACCCCGCATAAGAGGGCACCCCGCGTAGGCGGAGTTATTTCGGTACGAAAAGGCCTAAAAGCATGTGTAAGCGGACACCTCCTACCGACACCCTACAAAAAATAGATTGCAAGTATATTCATAGAAAAGTATGTGCAAGAATATTCATAGAAAATACATTTTGTAATTCAATGTTTAATATCTTTGTATACAATCAAAATATTGGAAAATGGATTTTAGATCTACCATGCCTTCTGTCTCCCATACATGTCGATATATAACACTTGCATATTGGCCCGGATGAAACTTGAAAACCCCGCATAAGCCAACACCCGGCGTCCGAACTCTAGTTAATTGTCTTGGTGCTTGTGCCAAACCATTTGGAAGACACATATACTTATATAGTTGTCCATTCCACTCAAATCTGAGATATTTTCTATATTCTTTGCAGATGGGTATCACGAAATACGCATCTAAAAGGTCTAAGGAGCAGATGAAGGCTCCTTCATATACCGTATCAAGAGTTTCCATCATAGAATATTTGTAAGTAGGACTGTCATTTAGATATGATGAATCTAAAATCATCCTGAATTTTAGGGTTACCCTTAGCCCACTGTTTCAGTTTTTAAAGGGCCCTAGCCTATTGCGTGACTCCCGACATGACAGCAACAATATTTTGTTCCTTGTAACATGGGAGAGTTTGCTGGTTCCACTTCTCCTTGACCGTGTCTTTTTGTAATGGTGTGCGGACCATGCGAGACAACGCCCTGTCTACCATATCTGACAACTCCGGTCCAGTCTTATCCCCAGCGCAGGGGATATCACACAACCCCTTGTGATAACTGTCAGTAACGTCTCTGTCAGCAACGTCTTTTGATGTCTTTCTCCTCATGAGTGAGTTGACAACACTCTAATTTTCTGGTCCAAGACTCAGAATCACTGTGCCAAGCAAATATGCGGGACTTTGCCACCTGAGAGGATTGCGCAGTGTCAACATGCGATCTCTCGTCCAGGAGAACTGTAAGCAGCTCCCTTTCCTGGGGGCAGCCCCTGGACCGATGGTTCTGGTTGCTGAGCAACTCCCCATCCCTCTGGGGGGAGGAGATTTGGGCTTGTCTAGCGCTCTAGACTTGGACTGGCTATACTTCAGCGGAGTCCTTCCCCCCTGCTCGTCCACCATGTTGGAACCACAGATTGACCATAATACGTGCATCAAAACCAAACTTGGAATGCGCACAAGAACTGGTACACTTCAGAAGTCAAACGAAGATATGTTGAAATGGCACCTATAAATTGCAATGGTACTGAACTGCAGATAGTAAACAAATATAAGTATTTAGGAGTAATTATTGACTCACATTTAAATTTTGCAAGTCAACTAAAAGAAGTGAATAGAAATGTCAATAGTAGACTGTTTAAGCTCAGCAAGATTCGTAGCTCTATTACTCGTGATACTGCGTTAAAAATTTATACAGTTGTTATTCGCCCTATGATGGAATATTGTTCATTTATTGTTGATGGTTCTATTTACCAATTAGTTAAAGCATTGCAGGTCACACAAAACCGAGCCCTGTGGATAGTAGAACGCATATGGGATGTTAGAAGTGTAGAAGTGGATGTACTTCACCGTAGATGTGGTATAGATTACCTAGATTCCAGACGGAATATGCAATTACTAAAAATCATGTATAAATTAACAAGAGATACTGAGCTCCTAGATACAAGAACTAGACATACTAGAAGTGATTCCAGGTTGAAGTTCAGAACTTATAAGATAAACTGTAGTAACTATACAAAATCTCCATATTATAGGGGTCAGAAACTATGGGACATGCTATGTGAGACAACCCAACGATTAGAGACTGTAAAGGACTTCAAAAAGGAGATCAAAGTGATGTACTCGGTGAATGACTGGCATACATGAGGTTTTTGCTGCTTCCAGGACCATTGTTTATTTATCACCCACCTCATTACTCAAACTATATGATTTTATAGCTCTAACTACCTATCTTTAATGTATAATTATCAGTATACCTTATATATGTAAACGGGAACAGTATGTTACAAGTGTACCTGAATCCTACAGTGGAAGATCTAACATTGTGTTAGAACTGTTTGTATATAATTAAAAAAACAACAAAAAAACAACTGATGTTGTCAATACACAAAACTACTTTACTTTACAGACAAAGTGTCTAAGTGTATGGAGACAACTTTGATGAGGCCTCACGATTCGTAAATCCTCAAAAAAGATCCTTAAAAACTTAGATAAAAGACATAGATCTATACGTTATGCACTACACCAATATGAACTCTTAAAGATGCTCATACCAATTTAAAGTCAAAACTTACCAGATGTAAAGCTATCATAATATCATAGAAATATTTCTCTGTACACGTTCATACTTACTTATTCATCAATTTTTCGCTGCCTGCTACAATAGATCCAACCGGAGCTCCAAGTCCCTTTAGAAACAATGTTTAGATAACGTATCTTTATTTATAATCTGCACAGGCAGGGAGGGGCAAGAATAGTAGAAAAGTAGACTTTTTAAAACAGTGACCGCACGCTATAATTTTTATCTTTCACAGTGAGTGGGTTTGAACCTTTGCTTCCAGCTCAAATGTTATATTCACATAAATAATTTAAAAAAAAAAAAAAAATCAATTATGCGAAGCAAGATAAGAATTCTATTTTCAGGACTAAAAATCTAGTACATAAAAATGTCTACAAATTAGAAAGGTTTCTAGTAGAGACTGCTCACCTCAAATCAACAAATAAATGCTCATTTCTGGATTAAAAATCTCCATCTGATATTATCGCTGGAATAGTATTTTAGATTAATCCACGGGTCTTCCCAATATGGTCCTCTTTATTTTTTCTTATGTCAATAACGTTATCATTCAAGTCTGGACCTGCCTTTGAAAAGCACATGCTGACAGTATCTACATCTTGAAGGATGCGAGCTGGAGCTAAGCCAAGGGCCACTGCAGCATTCATCACCCGCGCGCCATCCACATGTACCCCGAGTTGATGCTCATCAGCTATAGTCCGAACCTAAAGGAAACGTGTCCATATAATACACTCACACTCAGTTGGGGTCGTAAGAAAAGGGGAAATATTTTACTCTCTCAGAGAGACTAAGAAAACATGGAAAATACATCGACATTGGCAATGGAATGAGGCTGGGGTGTTTATTTATTCTCTTTGTTTTACACAAGAAATTGTTTTTTCCCCTATAAACTGAGAATGAAAGGAATTTCCTTGGAAAAGAGAAAGATTGCCATCTCTGTAATAACAAAAGTAAATAGAACTTGACATATGAAATGTTCATGAATAGTCAAGTCATTACTCTTAGAAATCAAGATGGCGGCCATTCATCATTGCAAAAATATCATTAATAAAATCATTATTCCATTATGCTATGGTTGAAGAAAAGACTTGGCGATACATGTTTTTCTACATGCAAGGAAACTAATCCTATTCCATGAATAATGTAGTCATGCCATCTCTGCTGCTCAATCAACTACTAAACATACAACTATTTACAATGAGTACCTTAGATATGAAGTCCAGGGGGAGGACTTTGCCTCCACAGTAGTTGTGAGTGTTCTCCAAAGAAATGAGTCGAGTGATGGGATAGTGCGCATCATTTGTCCGCACTTGGTCCCTTAGCTGATCTAGGTTGAATGTTCCGTCTGTATAGTTTGTAACTGTTCTGGGGTGGACACCTCCAATCTGTGTGTAAGAATTAGATGCATAACTATTAGGATCCCCATTATCTATGCCCAGGCCATTTAGAACCATAGTTCCCATTCTGTACCGTTAATAAAGTAAAATACTAGCGACCTCAGTATTTTATCTAAGAGTATGTATACCGAAAGTTCAGTTTGAAGGCTAAAGAGGAATTCTGTAGGATGTATTTCAATAAAATTTTGAGTTGTGCCTTACAAATTGCTGAGCAAGGAATATACTATATTTTCCCCATGAATGAATAAGAAAGTAAGGATAATGTAAAGTTGCATCTTGGTTGAACTTCCCTCATTCACTCAGCTTTTGGTAACTTTCTTTCAAAAGCATGTTCAATAATTTTACCTATTTCTCAGATGGTGTAACACCAGGCAATGATATGGGTTGCCGCCTACAAGATGCCACCTCTCCATCATATTTCTTGACCAAGCTGCTTGTAAAACCAAAAGATGTCACCGATAGATTTTGAAGAATGAATTAATCATTTCACACAAATTAGATTCAAATAATTTCCTCATTCTTTCATACTAACTCTCAGATGTCTGTGTTAAGGAACAAACTTACCATAGTTAATAAAATAAAAATTAGCTAAAGGAATAATATATTTACATAGGTTTCTTGAACAAAATGTCAATAGGCGTGGAGAAGGGATGGAAAAGATACACTTTTTGCAATATAGGAATGGTCAGCAAAGGCTCGTCTTGCTGTAGAGTGATTTACTATATACCCATGCCGTATATACTGTAAATACGCACCGTTTTGGCATATGACGTAAAATTACCACTGGTCCATACACTAAAATACGGACCAACTTGTCATACACGTTTATTGAGAAATTGGTTGTTAAGCCAAATGAAATTGACTTTTTTTTTAAATTTCGGGTATATAGTAAATATATAACGTCCAACCATGCTTGTACAAGTCACAGAACTCGATGATAAATGCCTTGGTCCGTACAAACCATAAATTACCATCTCGTTCTGTGAATTGTACAGCATGGTCTGGACGTTCTATATAATTACAAAATGCTCTGAGATGGGAGGAAGGATGTAAAGATATTAGAAGGAAAATATTATGATATGCATGAACGTGTTAATTTTAAAATATTCAGTGTATGTGTGTGGTGGTGAGATCGGGTCTATGAAATCTGGATGGCAGCCAGGCATTTGAATAGAGTGTCATTAGTCTGAAACCTGGAACCCCGTGATCTGCTGGTGAACGTACAACCCACTACAAGACAGTGCCGCCCTCGTGGGACAAGGAGTGGAAATATTTACAAGGGTCCACAAAATAAATCATATACACATGTATGTGATATGTACATTTTCCTTTAAAAAAAAAGATACACACACAAAAAATCCCACATGTATACACATACATAACGCCATTCCAGGTCGGCAAAAACTTCTTCAGTGGATGCTATATCTTAGCATTAAATTAAAGGTAACTCTTAGGGTTAGTTCACAATAACTCTCTGGGACTTCTCTATATATGTACGGTAAGCCTGAAATCAATGCCGACCTGTGATATGCCGCCCTGTTCATACAGGTGAATGTGGCACTTGTCGCCAAGCAGCACCTCCATTCCACGCTTTTGACAGTGGGCCATGACTGCAGAGAAAGCACAACCACTGAGCCAGACGTTACACTGACTTCTTTCCAGACATAAAGCAAAGATGTTACATGTTCATTTCTTTCAAAACTGAAATTGTTTTATTTTGGATTATTTTAATTATTATCTAACATCATGCGACCGTTGCGCTCCAATACATAACTCATCTAATAAAGAAGTATCATACCGGCGGTTTGATCTGAGTCAAAACGAAGCTTACAACATAATCTCACACTGGATAGCGTGACTATCTAAGCGGAGGGAGGAGGCACGAAAAGCACTACGTCAGCGCTCCTATTCGCTTTTGGATGTAGCTCGAAAGTGCTACGTTTTTATATTAAAAAGTGAGGGAATAATTGAAAACCGTTTTTTGATATCTTATGCAGGTCAAAATTATTTGAACATTGTGTTATTTTCGTTGAAGAATTTGCATTGGGAAGCAGCCCTACGAATCAGGCAAGACGATGGCACTGCCCTTTGGTGGCAAACTGATTATCTATATAATTCATGGAAATATAAATTGTAACAAATATTAATGTACCTATGGGGCAATCCATAAAGTACGTCTGCAGAATTTCTGCCAAGGGCAAACCGGACGATAGAATCAGTCACAAGGAACTAATCTGAACAGATATTTATCGATATTTAAAAATCTCAAGGTGGTTCCACGGTGAATTGTATGATATGCTTTTACTACTTTTGGAGAGTTGTACACTGGGACCTATTTTTACAACATCTGTCTGCAATGTTGCTAGTCTAATTGGTTGGATTCTGTTAGTTTTAGCAGCTTAACGCAATTAGCTAAAATGCTGGCGTTTATGGTTATAATGATCTAATTTCTAGTAACTCAGTGACAGTGACGTCATGGTGTCAAGCAATAATGGAGGAACAGGCAGTGTAATAAAGACACGCCCGCATCGCCCCCCCCCCTTGTTTAACCAGCTGTGACTCTAGAAAATGTTCGGCTTTAAAATACATGATTATAGATACTGTCATTGATAACAATTATACGCATACATGTGGGCTCACCATTGAACCCGTTCCCTACACCCACATTTGTATTTTTAAGCTAGCACTATCATAGGGAAGGGACCGATGAATAGTGTAGATTCATGTCAGAACAGTTCTGGGATAGAAAGAGGAAAAGTAACAGGGTCCTCGATAGATGTTACCAATGGAATAAGACATCTCTACACTCCATGTATGGACTATATACCTATACATTTATTCTGTTACATCAGTATATTTTAACATAATTCGAAAAACGAATGGGTAGGCCATTCCTTTATTGGCAGATCTATTATACATGTAGGAGTATCCAAACTATTAAGGTAGGTTACGCTATTTACTTATCTGAATACTGTAAAAAAAGAAACACCCTTACTTGTTAATAACATACTACATGTACCTTTCTCACTCATTTCCCCTTCAGTGAGAAATACGTGTTCCAGTCTATATAAGATCATGGAACCACGCTCTGGACAAACAAATGTGAATACACCGGTGAATAGTAAATAATATCTTAATAACGTCGATTGGTTAAAAGTTAGTAACAAATATTTAACAAGTCAATATTAGAGAACTTATTTACCGCACATCAGGTTTCCCATTGTGCCTGATGGAACAAACAATGCCGATTCCATTCCAAAGAGCTCTGCCATTTTTCTTTGCAACTCTGAAAAAGAGTATAAAACACTTACTAGAAGGAAATACACACTTAATTCAGCGAAAATGTATTATACAATGCTGGATGTGATAATAACGAATCAAACGTTATGTAATACAGGATTATGAAATATAATTTGAAGTGATTATCTGTGTAACACCTTTACTACCAATTGAATTCAGTTATAAACTCAATATGCGGACTCATTTCAAATTCATCTATAGATTCGGGGTAACCCCCCCCCCCCTCCCACCTCCCCTCACACTTCAGGGTGTAGTTTTGTGAGGTCAATGTGTTTCTTCTTAGAAAAGTTGTGGGAGCTTTGATAAGACAACTGCATCAACTATGACTTGATTTAAACGCTTCAGTCCATCTGAACGGTAAATCTATGTAAGTCTAAATTCTAAACAGTATATAGCTCTAGAGCTTTATGATTATTAGTAGTATGAAAAAAATAGATCAAAGAAAAGGAGAGATAAACGTCTTTGAAGGAACTGTTGTAATTGTATAGGATTTCGCAAAAAGTCTCTATATGTACGGTATTAGCCCCTATTATTCAGTATACCAGACACAAAATCTAAAGAAACCCAGAAAAATAGAGCCAACTCTCAGAATTATATCTAGATACAACCAAAAGATATAACAAGAGCTAAGTGTGCATTTTGAAATAGAACCATTGGCTTTAAGAGGCCAAACGAGCAGGTGGACGCATCTAAAGATCGCTACAAGTAGCTTAACACATGTTGAAAATTGTTGACTGAAAATATTTTGATATCTCTATTTATGGCACAACTTTGAAAAATACCTTACTTTATCAGGTATGAAACTATTTTTCTTTAGATTTTTTTAAAACACAAGGGAGGGAGGGAAGGAGGGAGGGAGGTGGGGGAGGGAGGGAGGGAGGGAGGAAGGGAGGGAGGGAGGGAGGGAGGGAGGGAGGGAGGGAGGGAGGGGGGGAGGGAGGGAGGGAGGGAGGGAGGGAGGGAGGGAGGGAGGGAGGGAGGGAGGGAGGGAGGGAGGGAGGGAGGGAGGGAGGGAGGGAGGGAGGGAGGGAGGGAAGGAGGGAGGGAGGGAGGGAGGGAGGGAGGGAATCCATATTTGTCATAGTAGTATGACTGCAATTTCGTTTTCGAATTCATATCATTTCCTCAACAAGATATTAAAACATGTTAATCAACATGTACCACAAATCATCTTTTATTTTGGAAATGAACAGTTAAATTGTATAGCGAGATAACATTTTCCGGGTGTAACCTTCCAGGCTGGATGCATGATCAAACCGACTAGCCGCCGTATGTACTTCCAGGATGAATAAAGAGTTTAAAAATAAACCCCAAACACTGACCAATGTCCAAACACAAATGAATGCCTACGATGGATGTACAGATGTCATAAGATACATATATAAGGAAGCAGATACATATATAGCACAGGCAGGACATGGGACAGGTGAAGGGACTCACGCAAGAGGAAACAAAGGGATTCAAGATTGACTTTTTCTAAGTGAAATAGAAATGACATATCAAAAAGGTGTTATTGGTCATACACGCCAGCATTTACTAGTTAAGTAAATATGAAAACAAAATCAAACAAAAAAAACCACGTCATTTAGTGGTATTTATGCTCGGATGAAAATATTAGAATAACAGTGATAATAGTTATAATAATAATTCATACAAAAAATAATTGGAGACGAGGAAGACAGACAAAAGGTAAAACATAGTAAGTTCCCTAACTTCTAAGTATGACCTCTAACTTCACTTCCTGTTCAATCTAAATGTAAACACGAAATTAGTGTATGTTAATTAGCTATGACAGTACCATTTACTGTTGGGTCCTCTCCATAGACATCATCGCCAACATCTGCCCAAGCCATGGCCTCTCGCATCTTCTCAGAAGGCACTGTCAGTGTGTCGCTTCGCATATCCACGCAGTATACTGTGGGATCTGATGTCTTGCCAGCATCGTGATACAGTCGATATGTCTGTGATCCATTGGCAATAAATTTCCTGTTGCGAAGGTTACACCAAGCTTTCCCAGACAGCAAAGTCTTTTTGGTGCATCGTCTTATTATCGGAATGAAGGCAGAACTCTGCATTGCGTACGCACAGGCCATGGTTGAAATGATATACCTGTATAATCAAAGAAACAAGTAATATTAAAAAAACCTTGTGTATACATACGCTCACATTTTAAAACTTAAATACATATATGCTTAATCCATGTACATACGTGTACACACACATGAGTATACCATGACCCTATCAAAAGCGTATTGTGAAACCATTGTGACGAATCCATATCCCATGTTATCATAATACAAGCATATGGTTTGCTGTGAATTATAACACCTTATCATAACAAATAGCAGCTGTAGCTCCAGGTGAATTACAAAATCATTATCTTAAGTGTTTCTTTTGGCTAAACTACCAAACCGAAGGCTGAAGATAAATGTAAATTTCTATGTAATTAAGATTAAATGTGCCTGTATTTCCATGAAATTAAACACATGCCTTGTACAAAACCGTCTCCTTGATATAAACACATATTGTACATATTGTGTACATATAGGGTGCACTAAGCCCATAGTGAATGTTTGGGCGCACTCTTCCTGTACTTCGTATGTACATAAACTAGCATTATCCTACCCCTAATAAAAAACGCCATAGGTTTAACATTGACTCAATGTATTTGAAGGAGCGTTGAATAAAGTGTTATTTATGCACCGAGGTGAATAAAAAAACTGACCAATCAGGGACCAGATAACGAAAGTAGATCCGGCAGTGTCAACACGCTACTATCATGGATAATTACACAATTTTCTCTGTATATCGGTGAGATGGGGTAGGATAAATACAAAACCAAACTCGAGTTAGCCTTCTCAATGTTTATGCTACTCTGGTCAGGTCTGCTACTCACTACACGAGGCGTTAGCCTCGTGTAGTGATACACAACCTGCCCATCGTGGCATAAACATTGACAAGGCTGACTCTTGTTTGGTTTCTACTAATTATCAAAAATGATATTTAGGTACATTAGAAACCCGTGTAGTCGGACATCCTCCGTTCTGAGCCAAAGTGTCCGCTTCCACAGGGTAGCCGCTTACGTGGGGTTAAAATAAACATCCAATAGAGGGATCCGTTCCAAGGAAAGGTGTCCGTTAACGCGGGGTGTCTGCTTACACAGGGTGTTCGTTAGGCAGGGTTCTACTGTATACTATAATAAGAAAACATAGTGACTGTAGGGATGCCATTCGCTCAATAACAGTGTTTTCCCTTATGATTTTATCCCTAGGCATGAACTTCTGTGAAACACAACCCACTGCTAGGGGTGTAGTAATAATAATGTTGGGTCGCACTGTACCTGTAGTGAGTGCCTTGAGTCAACAGGCCGCGAATCAAAGATTTAAATAGCACTTTTAGGTATATAATAACAAGAAAACATAGTGATTGATCCAATTAGGGATGCAATTCTCAACCTATTGATGCCATGAATATGTCCCTCTGCCTGCTGTGTCGGGACGCATTTAGGGACAGTTCATTATTTACGGCAGGGGGGATGAGCTATAGGAGGGTGGGGGGTTATATGAGGGTATTTGCCTGGGGGGGGGGGGGGGGGGGCAATTTATTTAGAGGTAATTGCCTCTGGGGCATTTTATTTACAGGTATTTGCCTGGGGGTGAGTGTTTCAATTTCAAAGATTTACGTTTTTGCAATTCACCCACATAAGAGGTTCTAGAACTGTGTATTTTGGACAATCTATACAATTTAGAGGCCAATAGTGTCTGATCTCTTCTAGCAGAATTAAGACATTTACATATATATAGATATATAAGTATGGTGATTGTGGCAGAGAAGATAATAAGAGAAGTGCTGTAACACCTGGCAGTGCCATGTCTGTGGAGTGGGGGCTCATCATGCTAAGACTTCTTGTAATCTGCCATGCAATAGCTTTTCTGAGATAATGTTCAGTGCAATGTTTTTCAACAACCATCTTACTAAAGTTAGCAGCAAAATTGTTGGCCTATTGAGACTATCACAGGGTTATTGCAGGTCCTTGTATTGCCATTTATGTCCTGAGTAATCTGTTATGTCACCATAAAGGTACATATTTTCAACAAAGAGACCCTGATAAAACAACAGCTGCCTGAAGAAAATGTAAGGTAAATGACAAAATGATCATTTTGATGAAATTCCCTCAACAAACTCCCAAATAACTGCAGTAATGTTACCCAAGAGGTAATACCTTCAAATGCTTATTTGTGACCCTTATTTTGGTAGCAGATGTCCTTCATCACCAAAAATTCCACAAATAATTTTCTATGAGGGTGTATTACATGACCATCAGGACATCCTCAGAAAACAGCAAAACCTGCATTTTGTCAATGTAGAACCGTAGAACCAGAGATTTTCTAACCTTTGCAACACCTTCTTCTATGGCATTTTCTGTGATAATTATGGGAATTTGCCTCTGTTACACATGTTTATAGTACACAGACCAACAACATATGAGGAAAGATAGTCCCAACTGACATTGTGTGGTCACTGTTTGCAGGGATCTTATAAAAACTGAGAAAGTCAGACGAAGCTGTCGTAGTGCGTTACGCTACCACATTGATCTCCTATATGCTTTCACCTCACGAGGTCGACTTTCGTCGCGCGCTAGATGTAATCCCCGCTCCCATTGGCTAGACTTGGCCTAGTTGATTGGACCGGACCATATACAAACGTGGTGTCCTTGACTATGACCCGGGATCGACCCAGTTAGCGTTTTGCCAGCTGGGGACTGACCATTTGTTGATCAGTAGTGGGGGATAGTCATTTTTGGTAGGTTGGGGGAAGGTTTCTGGTCCTGAGCTGAGGATGAAACCGTGCCCTTCCTGTATATTCGGGGATGCTGAGGAATGTGGTTTCAAAACTTACTGTTTATCATCAGGCGTGGCACTCTGGTGGAGTTTATTTTGGTTTGATGTCCTCGTTTACAAGCGTGTGTCGAGGATATTTTTTTCGAATTGTGAATGGGTCGGCTGCCGCCGCTTCCCTAATATCTAGGACTTTGGGGTGAAAGCTTGGAGTCTAGGTAGGGCAGGTTTCCAGGATACAAGGTTAATTTTTTTCCGGTCGGAGAAAATGACGCATAAATAACGTCATTTGAACCACCAGACCAAAATTTAAACATACATCTTATAAAAACTGGTTTGATCTTCATTAATTCAGTTTGCAGTATTGGTTTGATTGTAAATAGTAATGAAAGCTAGGTGAACATTCACCTACCATCTGTAATAGACTGCATTCATGTGACGGCATTCTACCTGCAGAGACAAGGCTATTCCTGTGCTCTGGTGCCAAATATAGGGATATCCTCTCCTGGGTGTGGCGATCGGGAATAAAAAAAATGGCTATAGAATATATAACTGTACTTTGATATTTCAAAGGATGTATCAATGTGAGAGCATTTTCTTGATTTTGCTCATTAGAATTGTCATACTTTCAAATAGTCAAAGACCAACTTGATATAGTTATTGGGATTGGTTGTTTGTTTGGTTTGATTTAACGTCCAGTCAACACTATTATAGGTCTTTACTGCTGTTGACTGGATTGAAGAGAAAGGTTGGCACCAATGTTATGAAAGTAAAAATGGGATTCTCTTTAGTCTTGGATTTTGGTGAGGGTTCATTAGTCTCATTGGTATGATCTCATACACGTTCACATGGGAAAAGTCCCTGCACCTGTGACTAAGTACCCTGCACTGGGTGCTAGCCATTGGCACTTGAGTCTCAAGCATGGCATTCACATGGGAAAAAGCTGACTATGTACCTTGTAAAAGGGAGCATGTCTGAGACTATGTACTGGGTGTGTCCTTCCATATGAATCTAATCCACCATGTTCCTTCAAGAATGGGAAAGCATAATTTCAGTATTCTGCTCTGAGATTTTTGGACAGAGGGAAAGTTATCACAGAATGGGGAAAAGATGTAAAGTGCACCAGACTCAAGTACATGAGTCTCTCCATGTGAATCCCACTTTGCTGAAAACATTTGTTATTAGAAAGCAGCAGACTTGCTAAACCACAATCTGAAAGTGGTGCCTTGCAGAGTTTTGTATGTTTGACAGCAAAACACCAGGGAACTATCAATAATGATGTCAAAACTAATATAGTCTATTATTCAGTCGTTTAAAAACTTCAAATATATGAAAAACAAACCAGGACTTTTTATTGCATAAGAAAATTGGAATGCTAAGGCTAACAAAGGCAATTCCACTATCAGGAGATCGCTCCATGACCTTTTGCAGTGCAGTTCCACTGTATTAGGATCTATACTCAGCTCAAAGGTCAATGTCAGGTGAGCCCCGTGCAATGCAGCACATACGATTGTTCTTTTTGATGCCTCCACTGTCTCAATAGAACACCCCCTTAACCCTTTAAAGACGGGGGTCTGTGGCAGAGCCCTGTTGGTCGTGGCAGGTACTTGGGACTGGTATAATGCCAGGGGACGGGCCCATTTTTGTCTAAATCCAAATTCTATTATTTGATCATGTGATATTACACATCACCCTTATTTATATTATTTGTTTAACAAAATATCATTAGATACTATATCATAGGTATATTCTCTGAAAGTTTCATATTCATTGTTCGATTATTTCTTCATGAATAATTGAAAATTGTAAATATTACTAAATTTCATAAATAATGCCTCAAGGCATTCTCAGGTCTACGCTTGGGAATGCCTCAAGGCATTCTCAGGTCTATGCGGGGGAATGCCTCAAGGCATTATCCGCCCTGAAAGGGTTAAGATAGGTCTCAGAGCAGCAGGTACATAAGCTCCAGTGCTATCATGTCCTGACAGGATAAGGGTTCACTTCCTAGATGGTGCATATCTAATCCTATGACTATGGTACCTAGTTTGCAGTCATTGCTCTTAAACCATCACTAGCGGTCCACATTTCTCAAGGGCTGGATAGCTGCGTATAAGAGGATTTGATTATAGAAGTTTAAAATTTGCTTGCCAGATTTCACCTGGCTTCATTCTACTTATTATTACTATATATGTGTACAGATACATGTGTATATGAGAAACAATCGATTTAAAGCTATTGCCTAGGGGAGAGGGGATGTCCATCAGGGTCATTTGTCTGTGGAGGGGCCCTTTATTTTGAGGTATTTCTGAGTGGGGGCGGTTTATTTTGGAGAATTTCCGAGAGGGGGACTTTATTTTAAAGTATTTTGAGGGGGGCATTTCATTTGGAGGTATTTCAGAGAGGGGAGTTTCATTTTGGAGGATTTGCCGAGCAAAACCCACACCCCTTCTGCCATATATAATGAACACTCCCTTATGGCATCAAAAGACCTCACACGGCCATTCCTACGGCCTCAGTAACCAAGTTTTCTTTTACTATATATCTAGATCTAGATCTTGCTACAAAATGAAAAGATTAAAGGGCCCAGCAACATGGTGCGTTTTACTTAGGGAGGATTCATTGATCATGACTGGAGGGGTCACAGTCATAAAGAAATTGTCCCCCCGCCATGGGAATACAAAAAGTAGGGCAAAAGCACACAGGAGGCTAAAATTTTGTGGCGTTTTCCGATAATGCTTTCCTTCTTTTGCACTGTGTGCAGGTACAAAACTAGCGATAAATTGTATATGTAAACTTGCTTACTATCTTCGTACGTCAAAAATATGCGGTGAAATTATTGATCACATACATTCCGATGCCGGAGGCAGAGGGATGTATGTGATCAATAATTTTACCAAGTATTTTGATGTACAAAGATAGTCAGCCCGTTTTCGTATCATTATATACCTAAAAATGGCGATATTTTATTTAGTCACGTGATCACATACCCCGTACGGCACAGTGTGCCGTTCGGATATAAATACGCCATGGGTAGGAGCGGGCAGTATACGCACTTGATACAGACATAGGTATATAATAATAATAATTAATGAAAGTGTTTGATGCAGAAGTCGAAAGAAAGTGTTCTGTATAAGGAAGGGCTAGTTATATGATGCAGAAGCAGCTAGACTACTGGTAGAGTGTGATGTTTATATGGAGACTTTGTTCTGCCTGGAATGAGGTCGCCTTCTTGGGATTGAGTATGTTGAGAAATGACTGCTCTGCGAGTCTAGGACTACCGACAGTCTGCGGGCTGATTCTCGTAGGGAGAATACACAGATTGATCTCACTACCTTAGGAACTGGGCACTGGAGTAGATGGGGCAATGATCATTGTGGTGAATGCGAACAATGGAGATCGACTAGAACTATTTATGAACTGCGAACTCACCAATGGATCATCTATTCAGAAAATAATTTTTCTGAAGCTTTTTCTCCTATGACAATCTCTTCAAGCTCGTTCTCATCCTCAGGCTCCGATTATACACTGCTGTCAATGTGACTGTTGACTGTGATTCATGTGCTACGATGGGTTTTGCCAGTTATAGGTAGCTTATGTTTTTCCAAGTATACAGTTCTGCTACTGACAGTTGGCCAAGCTTGTCTTCAAGTAACTTTTCCCAGTCATAGTCATCATATACTTTAAATAATATTTCTATATCCTGCTGCTACCATACATGACCTTTGCCTCATTGCCTTGAGGAGGAACAGCTGGTGTAGGCAGTTTATGACAAAACTGCACTCTTATTTAAAGCTGATAATAAGCAATTTACCCTTGTTAATAATGTCAAAAATTATAAGGCCTGGCTCTCACTGTGTGTGTCTGGGGCAGTCAGTGTACCTGACACAGATCACTGCTGACCGTCCCCACGCCACACCGTGATCAGGCACCGGGGATATACCCAACTTGCAGGGTTGGTTTGTTGGTTTGATTTAATGTCCAGTTAACCATTGTAGGTTCTCACCAGACTTTCTCAAGGTTCTTTTACACCACAAGGGTGGTGATCGAATCTATGAAATGAATTTAAGTAGAAACCTCACCCCTACACATTTACCGAGGTGAGAGTTCTTTTACTTCCAACACCACATAGACAAAGTATGAGAATGATTGACCTTTGATATAGCAGTAAATCTACCACTGCTGGGGATGAAGGAGATGACTCCAATGAACAAAGTCCAGTGCTCTTTACCACTGAGCTAACTCCCAACCCCGGTCGCTTTTGTTATGCTTGCGTGCAAGCATATCCGGTCTGCACCACAAGGAGGCGAGGTGACCAAGAGGGCAGACAGATTGTTGATTGCAGTCCACCCCAGCAGACCAGACATTAGGTAGGCATCTGTGGGGTGTCTATGTGGTTGTAGCTTTTTCTATGCCATAGAATCACCTGTATAAAGGTATTGTAGTACACAACGAGGACACCAGTTTACTGCATAACTGAGGATCTTTATTAACCACAACTCCAGCTATAATGATTAAATACACCATGCACTCAGGCAACCACTCCAACGATTCGGAGGGTGTTCGGGAGGCAGGTTGAGTGTAGGAGCTTTTCCCAGCAAAGCCTTGGCTGAAGCCAGATTGACTCCCAAAGGCCCCTGGTGGGCGGTTGCGGCCGTGACGCAACAGGCGCCGACACCGGAAAAGGGGGACGCGGACACAGGGGCCACCATGGAAGCAACCCCAGGGAGACGGATGGCAGGGAGCCTAAGGGTGTTTTTGCCAACCCTGGACGATGAACCTGCAGAGATGCGGGGGGAGACAACGACCGCTGGACCCACCCCTCGCCTAGACCCAGTGGTGACTCTACCCTGGCTACCTGTAGCGGGGACACCTAACGCTCTGGATTGGTGGGCCCAGACAGCGGAGCCTCAAGACTTCTCGGCTGCTGGCTATGATGTGGTGGACGGGGACCAGTACACCCAGTGTCGAGTGAAGCGAGACGGCAGCATCAAAGTGACTTACATTCGCCAAATCACGTACCCTAAGGTGAGCCTTGTTACTCTCCAGGGAGGGAGAAAGAGGAGTTTGGGGAAAGGCAGTACAGCCCTTTCTGTGTAACTACGGGAACGCCCAAGGGAGGGTGTGACTGATTCCAGTATAGGAGCAGGCTGCAGAGGCCGGAGGAGAGCAGGCGGGGTAACTAGGACCGCTGGCATTAACAAGAGGGTGGTGTAATCTTGATCCGGAGACCAGGGGCTTTTGAGAGTCATGGCCATATAGGAGAGAGGGACCGACCAGAAGTTGGGTCCGGGGAGGGGGGGGGGGGGAGGGGAGGAACCCTGGTGCGTGTATCAATGGCGAATTGACACCCCTCTCACTGGTTTGTGTACTTCATGAGTCGGTGTAAGGAGGCCCAGGAGACGCCACAGGCCCGGTGGGCGTGGAGATTTGCGGGTGGGACGACACCCCGAGTGGAGCTGCGAGGTCGGAGAGGTGGAGGACGCCAAGTTAGCTAGTTATGTCATGTTAGATAGCGCATGCTGTACCGTTGTTGGATGTACCTTTTTCTACGTAGTTTTCTTCTAGTCTCTGCGCGTCTGGCAGTGTTAAAATAATGTTCATATGAGTTTTTGCGGGGTGCTCTCCGGAGGCCCTGGGTCACAGGATCTGGTCCACCCATGTTAGCCCTACCGGGGAGGTGTGCGAACCTAATGCGGGGGATTAATAGTATCTCCGCTGTAAGTAGTAACTGTACATAAGGGGTGGCCCCGTCTGGGTCTCTCCATATCAATTGTATTTCAGCTTATCCGGGGGGGGGGGGGGGGGGGGGGGCTGGTGTACCCTGCAGGGTCAGTACCAGGGCAAGGGACCCCACCCCGCTGACGGGTGATCGATAGGACACCTGTGTAAGTAACCCCTTGTTTCGGGGACCCGTGTTAAAATATTCATATTTGAGATGTTAGGGTTGATTCCCACGAGAGCCAGTACCGGGCTGGGAAAAGAGACTGAAATAAGCGGCTACATCAGAAGGAGTATGCCAGCTACGGAGAGGATAGAATAAGGTAGGGTGGGGAGAGCGTGGCGAGTACTGCAGACTGACAAACTGGATCCCCCGGACCTGGTCCTGAGACGAGTCCCGTGGCGGAGTCTCCGAACTCCCCGCATGAATGGCTGTCACATGATCTTGACATCCTATAAAAGGACGGTGGCTGCTCTGGTGCGTCACTTGTGGCTTGGAGCTCATGGACGGATGAGCTCAGCTGCTGGACTCGATCACTCAAACCTTTGTGATATGCTTAGACTTAGTTCTTATAATACTACGCCTGATGCTCCGGGGTTACCTGTAGAGCCAAATTGATGTATTACACTGATTACGAGAATATAACAATCATCAATGCTTGTGTACCGTATTTGGACTCTGACTCTTTATTTGACGTTACAATATTTATCAACAAGTGACTAGTTGACTATGTACCTGTCACTGAAGTCACTTATGGCGACTTGATTGTTCACACTTAAATATCCAGCAGCAACCGCTTTCTTGATTTGTGCTCTTGGTTGGTAGTCATCAGGCTCTCTTGTAGGACTTTCACTGTTTCTGGGCGGGGTATCATTGACATGCAAATAAGAATATTCTGGCAGTTTGTTCTAGACTAGCATGGGGTATGGGATCCTTGGTATGAGTGGATCAACCCATGGTGTGGCACTACAGAAGGACAGAGGTCCAATCTTTCAGAATGCAGAACCGGCTCTGCTGCTGACATGTCTGTTCACTCCGGGTATGCGCGCTTGACTGATTACTACACGGTACTATCTCCCAGTTACACTAGGGCTACAAAAAGTAGTCCCTAGCACGAGTAAGAACCCATTAAAATACTGGTACTCAATGTAGAGTTCTCCTTGCTCAAAGTGCTCTTCCATAAATATTGTAATGGTATTGAAATAAGTAGCAAAAGGGTCGTTTTGTAGCACTTAATGTTGCAGTAAAAGCACTTAATGTATTGATGTTAAAGAAAAAATTATGATCTTGTGAGACTGCATTGATTCTGGGACAGATGTACTGGTGTTGATCTACTGTAGTCTCCCTCCACAATGGCCAATTAGAGGGAGGATGGATGCACACTCATCTCTTAGTAAGGATAGAAGACAATAGACACTGAACTCCAGGGAGTGATACCCTTATAGTTACCTTCTACGTTAATTATTACTATTGTAGTACAAATAAAGCGTGAATTCCACCAACCAGACAAAAACGTTGTGTGATGCTCATACAACGGTTGCTGGGACATCTCGTGGAATTTTGTTTTTTTTCTGTTTGGTGGATACCACGCGATGCCCATCTGCCAGACATCTGCTCTTGGTTGCTGGGTTAGTTGAGCGTCTGTTGGGGTTGGCTGGCGCATCGCCCCAGGGTTGCTGGACCATCGGGTGTGGTTTCTGCTGAAAATCGTTTCCACCTGATTTTTCAGGTGATGTCCCAGCCCATGCCGCAACAACCCTCCAAGAGACAGAATTTGTCCATCTGGCAAAGAACCGATTGATTGTTTTTTGTCTGCAGGAAAAAAAAACAGCCACCAACACGGCCCCGGCACTACCCTGGAGCAGAGAGGAGACGGAAAACTCTGATAATTTTGGTATTTTGGGAGAATTCTAGCACCAGAGCATGCCATACACATTCATAACATCAATTCTTATCTTTATTTACCTTGATTCTTCAATCAACTGCAGTATTTCGTGGAAAATCTCTCCCATACAAAATCCAACATGGCGACACACTGGTCTGCTCGATACACAGCTTTTCGCTGGTTCAGAGCGTCATAGTGTATCGCCGCTCGCCGCCTATCGCCTCAGCGAAGAACTTGATAACTGTGTGAAATGGGACTACCATTCACCAGACGGCGCCACTGTCTGCAACCCGCTGCTCTCTCTGCAGCATTGGCTGTAATGTCGGCTGGAGGATCTGCTGGAACTTTGGGCTATCGCCTGAAACATCTGGTCAGTGGAAGAAGACACTTGTGCGGCGACCACATGGGCGTCTGCTGGGGATTTCAGTGAAGCAGCGACACATTTTGAGGCCATTTGGCCAGACGTTTCAACCGACATCTGCTAGAAGGTCGGCTATGACATCTTTTTGTTCAAAAAAAGTAGTTGTTTGGTGGAATTCACCCTTATGCTGAATTCTTCCGATATGAAACACATTTCATTCCAAATATCAATTCTTGTCACAAACATGGGAGTCTGCCTCATTCAGTCATTGTTGAAAAAAATTTCGACCCAAGCAGAAAGGGTGTAAGAAAGGACTCCCCATGGAAACAAGAGCTAAGTGTGCATTATCAAATAGAAATATTGGCCTTTAAAGACCAAATGAGCAGGTGGACACCTTTAAAACTCAGCACAGTTCAAAGGTCAAAGTTAATTACTGTGATAAAAAGGAAGTCCCCTGGGATGGATGGGATGGATGGATGGATGGATGGATGGATGGATGGAGGGAGGGAGGGAGGGAGGGAGGGAGGGAGGGAGGGAGGGAGGGAGGGAGGGAAGGCATCCATGAATAGGGAAGGGCCTGCATTGATTTGATATTTAAAGCCCTACTCTTCTGTGAACTCAGCAGGTCATGGCTCAATGCACACATATATTTAGCTACCTGTAGGGGATTTGAATTGGCATTCAGCAATTCTCTGAGTACATAGGAAACGTTTTCAGATAACTTCATGGTGATAGCTTCATGGATGAGTGCACACAGACCTGCCTGCATTCTCCCTAGCCATGTGGGGGACAAAACTTTGTTTCTATGTACACCAATAAAGTAGGTCAAAACCAATATCTGGTGGTAAATGATATTGCAAATAATTTTACAAACCAATATCATTTGACTGGGTCTTGACTGAGTCCTACAACAAAGTTATGAACCATTTTGACTTCTATTTGTGTGTAAATATCCTGAATAAACCATCCCCCCTCACATTATGAGATTTAGAAGAAATACATGAATAGCACATCAAATATGTATTGTACCTAAATAATGACACTTCCTAGGGTGTAAGCAACTGTCAGTGCCACTTGTGGAGATAGTAAATGTTACACTAATGCTCACTATAAATCAATATTGAGTAAACGTCTGTTTGAGTATGCCAATTTCATCCAAAATCCCCCCCCCCCCCCTCTTAACAAATACTTGAATATCTCAGCAAATATAGAATCTACCTAGAGAATTCCACTTCTTAGCACCTACTGTTTTTTATTCTCTTTCAAATGAGGCATATTATAATATGATTAAACCAGTTTAAAAGGTAGAAATATGTCCATAAAGCAATTCTTTAAAATGGACCTGTGACTCATAAAGTCCCCCCGAACTGAAATCTCTTTTTTCTGAAAATCCATGTCAAAATACTAAATACTAAAACTGTAAGATATTGTATGGCCATAAAACCGTCTGTCCAAAACAGAAACCATATTCCTATCTCTACTTAGTGAGCTATATAAAGAAAAAATGTGGTCAGGTCATCTAGTGACTCTACAAGCATGTGTACTACAATAGGCTATAGCCATAACCTAAAGAACAACCGTCCACCAGCTAATAACCCCTAAAGAGTTAGTCCCCCCTTGCAATACCCCCAAACAAGTTAAAATCCCCCTTGTTGGTTGGTTGGTTGGTTGGTTTGATTTAACGTCCAGTTAACCATTGCAGGGTCTCAACGGACTTTCTCAAGGTTATTTTATACCACAAGGGTGGTGATCGAATCTATGAAATGAATTTAGGTAGAAACCTCACCCCTACACATTTACCGAGGTGAGAGTTCTTTTACTTCCCACACCACATAGACGTGGTATGAGAAGGATTGGCCTGCCAATATTCCCAGATCAGCTAAGGTGTGCAACCCCCCACCCCCCCACCTGAAAAATATCCTGGGTACAGCTTTACAAATCAAAGTGATCATGGGAGTTATGCCCCCTGAACCCCCTTGAGGGGCTTTGCTGCTAGACCTCTGGCACTATTCCCAGATGTCTTAAGATACGTAACCCCCTCCCTGAAACAAAATCCTAGGGACAGCTTACAACCCAAGTCCTTCTAGGACTCTCACCCCCTGGACCCTCTGGAGGGGCTTTGCTGCTAGAACCCTAGCAATTTTTCCAGGTACCCTAAGATGTGTAACCCCCATCCCTGAAACAAAATATTGGACACAGATTGTACATAATCTAAGCACTTCTGAGGGCTTTGCCCCTTGGACCCCCAGGAGTGGCTTTGCTACTAAACCCCTGGCAATATTCACAGTCTAAGATGTATAACCCCCATCCCTGAAACTAAATCCTGGGGACAGCTTCTATAATTTATAAAATCCAAACGTTTCCAGGGGCTTCACCCCCTGCACACCCAGGAGAGGCTTTGCTGATAGACACCTGGCAATATTCCCAGATTACATAAGATGTGTAGCCCCTGTCCCTGGATACAGACTATACAATGTATATTATTCAAGTTCTTCTGGGGGCTTTGCCCCCTGGACCCCCTAGAAGGGGCTTTGCAGCTAGAGTCCTGCAAATATTCACAGACAACTTAAGATGTGTAACCCCCCCTCCAAGGAAAATCCTAGGAACTGCTTGTATGATCTATAAAATCCAAATGTTTCCACAGGCTTTGCCACCGGGACACCCAGTGGGGGCTTTGCTGCCAGACTTGTCAATATTCCCAGATAGCCTAAGATGTGTAGGCCTAACCACTGGCATTAAAACAAAAATCTGGGTACAGCTTTTATAATCTATAACATTCTAATTCTTTCAAGGGCTTTGCCCCCTGGACCCCCTAGGAGGATCTTTGCTGCTGGATCCCTGGCAACATTCCCCATGAAAGTGACTCCTCGATATAGCTTATATAAACTATGAAATCCAAGTATGTCCAGGGCTTAGCCCTGGTACCCCCCATGAGAGTTTTTATTAGCTGGACCCCTGCCAATCTTCAGAGATGTGCCCCTGTCCCCCAGAAAAAAATCCTGGGTATGCCCCTGACAATTAACTAGAGATTTTGTCTATGTCAAATCATTTCTTGATAGGTATGATAGTAGTTAAGCTTGCAACGTTTCGAAAGCGGTTCTGTTTTTATCTCACCCCCAACACGGACCTTACAGTCGATTTTAAGCAATAATATAATCATGTATTGAATTGTTCAAACAATGGCGTTGGAACTATTGTTGCTGCAGCTGCGGTTCAAACAATAGCGCCGGAACTATTTTTTTAACGCAACGTTCATTGGTTGCTACGTTGCTACGTTCTCTGCCACCACCATGGCGTAGTACTGTAACTTTACGTAGGTGAGCGTTGCATATTTTATTTCAACGTTAACTCAATGGCACAACCTGTACCAGGGGTGGGATAAAAATCATTTCTTGATAGGTATGATAGTAGTTAAGCTTGCAATGTCAGTCAGAAATTTTGTATTTAGTATGAGGATTATTTGCCCTGAGGTGATGGATAGGAGTGTAACATATAAATTGTAACGCAAGATTTCTGCACCACATTAAAAAAAATAATTTCTGCACCACATTATTATTTAAATTTTTTTAAATGGTAATTTCAAAATTTAGGGCATATAGGGCGTTAGAGGGAATTTTGGGTAGTAAAAAGCATAACATGTTTGTGACCTTGACTGAGTGGGCTTGATCTGTTGTGTGTAATCCTTAAATCTGTTCTATGGATTATCAAAGCTCTATGATACTACCATAGTTTGATCTACTTAAGGGATATGATACACAGCCTAATTTATATCAATTTGAACTTGAAACTATTGGATATGACCTTGAGACTGTACGAAGGTCACACAAATATCAATGATATTACATTAAACACATTTAGTCATTGATTGTCTGCATAGACAAATCAAGATTTCTTATAATAGAAAACATTTTTATCATGATCATTTCATGACCTTCATTTGGTGACCTTCAGCTTTTGTCAAGGTCAACCATATATATTTTCTGTTTACATAGGTGTTATATATAGTTTTTGGTGATTTAAGGGAAAGTTCTTGAAATAAAGTTTTCTCCTATTATGACATAATTATATAATATTATGACCTTTTGACCTTGAGATAGGAGCAAGGTGATGCATAAAAAAAAAATCATGACCTTTGTTTTTATCCGGAATGTTTCTGAAAATTTCATGAAAATCCAACCACTGGTTCAAAATTTATTGACCCAAGTAAAAATTTAAATTGTGGCCTTAAATGTAAATTGATTTGTTGGAAGCCATAATTTGGGGTGTCTTTGTGCCGTTTTGGGGATGTCTTTCGACTAAAGGACCAGCTGTCACACAAACATCCTAAATTTCAGACCAGGCTTAAACTTTGAATATCTCAGATATTATTAGGAGTAGAGACACAATCTAAGAAGTATATTAACCAGTGCACTGGGATCTATATGATAGACACATTAGTTTAATTGTCTAATGTACTTCTAAACATGAGGTAAACACCCTACAAAGTTGGAATGCCCGCAAAAAGTCTTCCCCCCCCCCCCCCTCCCCCGCCATAATTATTGAGCACTCACTTAACATCACATTTTAATGTTGAATTATGATATCGTGAGAAAGGAAATCAATGGTCTGGAGTAAACTAATCAGGACTTTGCCTTCCCTCGACTGATGTCCTACCTTCAGGGTTCAGATTTCACTGCGTAAAACTCCTCCCATCAGATTCGATCTGTTGACCTCGATTGGTACTTTCTATGTCAACTGCAACGCTCGCATCCACATTGTTCGCGGCAGCATTACCAGTCTGGCGAGTGGCGCAGTGTGAATTCGCTATGTACCCAAACGATACACCAAGGTTTCTGATTGGGTGATTGTCACTATGCTAGCCAATCAAAGCCATGTTTATAAAGTCGGACCACTTCCGGCTGCTGACAAACATGGCAGACTCGAAGTCGATGTACACTGACGTTTCCACATTCATCATGTGAATTTTACTAATTTCATATAATTATTTATATTATTTTGTCTGTTTCAACAGAAATATAGCACGATGTTTAGCAAGCCCAAAGGTTGGCTCACTGGAGCTATTTGGAAGCCGAAAAACCTTCATTCTCTTGAACATTTGAAGTGAGTACTGCCAACATTTGTGTTAAGTCAAGTGTCGTATGGAAATTTGACAAGTATTGACCTCGGTCCATTGCGATGCAAACACAGAATAGAACATATCAGTAATGCTGTTACTAAACCTATTAACATCAGTTAAGTGAAGCATTCCCCTTTATTATATCTGATAATATCCACTAAACTGCTGTACCCGATAGGTTGTTACGTGTCAAACTTCACCAAGAAAACAAAGCGTATTGTTTCGCTAAACGAAATGAAACCAACGAAATTACAGACGCCTTGACCCCAGGACGATTTGAGTCTGGTTATGAGCCTATGGAGTATGGTCACACAAGAAAAAGAGATTCTACCACATTAGTTAGAGGTTAATATATTGTTTCGTTGGCCTGTATTGATTATCATTATGTTTATTATGATTATTTAAACTGTGTTTCCCCCTTTCAGGTTCCTGTATAGTGTGCTTTGCAAAAACCAGACGGTCACAGAACAGAACAAATCTCTACTAGTGGAGACATTACGGTCAATCTCAGAAATTCTTATCTGGGGAGATCAAAATGACAGTTCCGTTTTTGAGTAAGTGTCAATATCTAGTAATTAGACAAACAACGTTCAATGTATGCATATATGCCTCGTCTCAGAATGAAGTTTATGTAAAGTGTCTGCAATGCATTACTGAAAGTGAAAATAGGGATAACTCATACCATACCTTTGAATAATTTGTGAGTAATATGCTATACGAAGATGAGCTGTACTTGGCAAGTAATATCTATTTCTAATTAGGATTCGAAGTCACAAAGAAGAACAACCCAAACTCAGACAAATTATTTTTCTGTATCATATTTTAACGTAGTTTTATTTGAAGTGTTTGTTGCTATGACATTATACTGTAAATTAAGGCATTGTTAAACTTTCTGTTGCAGCTTTTTCTTGGAGAAGAATATGCTCGCTTTCTTTCTTCGTTTTATGCGTCAAAAATCTGGCCGGTACATCTGTGTGCAATTACTACAAACTCTAAATATTCTCTTTGAGAATATTAGCAATGAAACAAGTGTCTGTAAGTTGCCTAAATTACTCATTACGCAATACTTAATATACGTAATATGGTGACTATTGATATCTCATCTTATAATATTTATAGATAATGAAAGAGGAATCAATTTCAGCGACAAAAATAGACCATGTGAAGTTTTTGAGCGCAAACACATTTTTTTAAAAAGACCCGGTGGCTATATAATTTCTAATGTGGAGTTAATAGTTGCAATTTCATAGCGAAATCTGAAGGTAATAAGTTCATTTTTCTATTAACTGTAGGCACAGTATGAAGTTATAACTTACTGAGATCATTTAAATACATTTCCAATAATTATCACTTTTAGTCCGGGTTGATGTATTACAGAAATGTCTTTTTCCTATCCTTTCTATTTTGATTTATTTCAGACTATCTTTTATCAAACAACCACATCAACTCCATTATTGTACATAAATTTGACTTCTCTGATGAAGAGGTAAGATATTTAATTTCTTTGTCAACACAGATCTCAAACGTGTTACCTAGTATACCATGTAGCATAACTATTAATTTTAGACTCTATGTTATTTCTGGAAATAATAAACATGTATACATACAGATCACTCTAGCATTATTTTTTTCAGACGAATTTACAGTTCTTACAATATTTACGAGAAAAAAGTTCTTGGTTGCTAAACAAAATCCGTGCTCTACGTCAAAGTATAGGTACTTCAAGACACTTTGTATACTTTATCTAACAGTATTGTTTTTCTTCACAGGTCATGGCATACTACATATCATTTTTGAAGACTTTATCCCTGAAACTCAATAAGCATACGATACATTTTTTCTATAACGAGGTGGGTGTTCTTATTTCATTTGGATGAAGAATTGAATTATAACTTGACTCTTAGATAGATAAGGTGAATACATTTAGAATAACGCATAAGTCCTTAGAGTACCAAATAAAGTGGAATGTTATTTATAAAATACTGCATGACACAAAGTATAAGCCGTATATTTGTTTAAAGCCAGAGATCGTAGCTAGCGGCACTGACTGTCACAAAGGATTTTTATGGATGTTTTGTAGAAAGCCACTAAAGGATGTTTGAAGCGCTTGGTTTTCAAAATATAGCTTTGGTAAACTGAAATTCTCTCTCGTTCAATATAAGAAGTAGATGATAGGTATCGACTTGGATCGGATCCATGCTTTTATACTTATTCTTACGTACATGGTTAGGTAGAAAAAGTTTCATTATACAAGGCAGGTCTCTTTTTCATTTTACTTCTTATGATTTTCTTCATCACTTTGTCTTCCTTAATTGTATTGACTGCTTGATGGGGAATATTACATTTAGACATATTACTGACTTGTCTTAGTGTAAGGGTAATTGAATATAAAATATTACAATATGTTCCATGCCTTCTGTGCTATAGTATGAGGTAAAGTCACGCATGTTAATAAGTAAAGTTTTGTAATCAATTCCTCTTATATTCCCTTGCGTAGGTGTTGAATTTGACATTAATCTAAAATTTCGTAGAAAAAAAGTGTAAATATTACGTAGACACTATAGCCACACTGTATAGAATTATATCAAACTCCTGGATTTCATTGAAATTTAGTTTCTATGAATAACTAATAAAACATTGATTCAAATGAAATATTGAACATAAACTATTAATCCTTATCTACCAACGCTTGGAAACCCTTCACTGTTAGTGATTTGTTTAGAGGAATCTTGGAGTTTATCGGATTTTGGAATTCCAAAGCCATTTGTAACTGCCGTTTTATTGAATTCGAGGACAAAAATCAAGTATGCATTACCAGTTTTTATTTAGGGAGCCAACTACGATAAATAGAGATCACTTAGTTCACGCCAAATTCCATATAAACAATTGTTTACCCAAATGGTAGTATCGATTGAACTAGCAGTGCAGCTCGTGGATATGCCAAGAAGGAATGATCAAATTCATTTTATCAATGAATATCATATACAGGCCTGGATTCTGGATTTCTATTAGTTACCAAAGAGTGATTTCTTTACATCGATGTATATCCGAACAGAAATTTATATAGAGGGAGGAGGTGGGGGCTTCAAAATGAAAACCTGAAAGATGGTAAGCCATATTTGTGCAATTCTGATCATTTTACCTCTCAGCTAGTCTGGAATTCACTTGTATAGCTCTAAATACAGGAGTTTCCAGGGGTTTCGCCGATTTTTTTTCCGAATTTGTTTTAGTTTTCCATTTCCCATGCCTGCCTATAGGAGAAACTAACAAGAGAAGTGAAGAAAAATCAGAGTAAACGAGAATAAGCAAATAGTTACGCACTTGTTAGCAGGTGGACGGTTGGTCTTTAGGTTATGGCTATAGCCTACTGTAGTACACATGCTTGTAAAGTCACTAGATGACCTGACCACATTTTTGCTTTTTATAGCTAACTAAGTACAGATAGGAATATGATTAATATTTAGTATTTTGGCATGGATTTAAAAAAAGGAATTCAGTTTGGGGGGGGGGGGGGGGGGCTTTGTAGTCACAGGTCCATTTTTAAGAACTCCTATATGGACATATTTCTACCCCTTAAACTGGTTGAATCAGAATATGATATGCCTCATTTGAAAGAGAATAAAAAACAGTAGGTGGTAGGAAGTGGAATTTTCTAAGTAGATTCTATACTTACAGAGATATTCAAGTATTTGTTGAAAGTTGGGGGGGGGGGGGGGGGGATCAGTGAAATGGGCATGCTCAAACAGATGTTTACTCAATATTGATTTACAGTGAACATTGGTGTAACATTTACCATCTCCATAAGTGGCACTGACAGTTGCTTACACTCTAGGAAGTGTCATTATTTAGGTAAAATGTATATTTGATGTGCTATTCATGTATTTTTGCCAAATCTCATAATAGGAGGGGGGTAGGCATGAGGTGTATGAGAGGATGGTTTATTCAGCATATTTACACATAAACAGAAGTCAAAATGGTTCATAACTTTGTTGTAGGAATCAGTCAAGACCTAATCAAATGATATTGTTTTGTAAAATCATTTGTAATGTCATTTACCACCAGATATTGGCTTGACCTACTTTATTGGTGTACATAGAAACAAAGTTGTGTCCCCCACATGGCTAGGGAGCATGCAGGCAGGTCTGTGTGCACTCATCCATGAAGCTATCACCATGAAGCTATCTGAAAACGTTTCTTATGTACTCAGGTAGCTAAATATATGTGTGCATTGAGCTGCTGAGTTAACAGACCTGTAGGGCTTTAAATATCCAATCAATGCAGGCTCTTCCCTATTCATGGATGCCCTCCCTCCCTCCCTCCCTCCCTCCCTCCCTCCCTCCCTCCCTCCCTCCCTCCCTCCCTCCCTCCCTCCCTCCCTCCCTCCCTCCCTCCCTCCCTCCCTCCCTCCCTCCCTCAGTTAGAATTAAGATAAAATATTTTCAGTCAACAATTTTAAACATGTGTTAAGCTACTTGTAGTGAGTTTTAAATGCGTCCACCTGCTTATTTGGCCTTTTAAAGGCCAATGATTCTATTTGGAAATGCACACTTAGCTCTTGTTAATACTCATTAGTATTCCAGTGGGTTAAATGCATAGTCCGCATGGGACTTTAAAACCGTCTATCAGTCGTATTTTGTCTATTTGCCAAGTTTGGGGGTCTATCACTTATCATTATTCACTGATCAGCATTCAGTGCTCCCGGGTTAATTAATTGTCCGTGGTGATCAGATATAATCTCATATACTCGCTATATATATCATGGATTGGTTTTAATAACAGCTGATAGTGGGGCATGTGTTGTGAGAATGCAGTTTCTCCGATCTGCTCAATAGACTGTTGGGGCAAGTTGCATCGTAAAGGAGGTGCAAAGGAGAAGCAGCAAAAACGATGGAATATCCCCTACCAGAGCAGCAATTTGTATTCTTCATTTATCATTTCAAAATTTCCATTTATTAAGGTAGGGAGTCATGACAATACTGCTTACAATTTAGGTTCTTATAGAATACAGAGAGGTAGCTTTATACGAGAAAGACTTTGGTGGATTTCAAGTGAAACGCGTAGATAAATCTCACAGCAATTCGTGACTATTGTTTTTGAAGATATCGAAAATAATACACAAAATATACACTTTTTCCTCTGTTATAGACCTAAGAAGAGGGATAGTCCCTGTTTTAAGCCCGAGCTCTATTTTATCAGAATGCTATCAACTCTGGATAGAAATGAGATTTTATGCAGTGTGGCTTAGTACTTGTTATTTCCTTCCGTATAGGCTTGTGTTAAGTAAGGTCTGGTTATCTTATACAGGATGGTTCAATCAAGTTCTGGACTGTTTGTACATGATTGTACACACAAACATGTATTTATTTAGGCCAATTTGGTCTCATATGGCAGAAATAATTTCACTTGACATCATCTAGGAATAGTGCATGACTTTATAGAACACTGGAGTTATTGATTATGATTTGCTTTTGAGACATTTGAACAAGTTAGCACACAATGCAGTGGTTCAACAATCAATCAATCTTCCTTACTTAAGTGTACCTTGCTCTACCTACTTGTAGCTCCAGATTCCTTTGAAATATACCCTAGTGAAACAGTTTCTCATCTTTGTATGAGTTGATATTGCTAATGAATATTGTTAGATATCAGCTTTTGTTTAAACTCGATATTCGTTTCCAGAAGATACCGTCACGTAGTCATATTGTCACGATTTGTCATGATTTCATGCTCTTTGTCTCCGACATTTTAGTGCTGGCGTGAGTTTTGCATGATGCAAAATTTTACACATGACTTAATAAACCTGATGTCAGTACCTGCGAATTAATCAACGAAAAACGATCTCATTCAGATTATGATCACAGAAAGCGCAATTTCACTATGAGTGGACACAATAATGAAGGTACTCAAATGTTTATCGGAATGATTAATAAATGTCCCTTTGAATTTACCATGTCATCCTTGTGAATTTTCAGCACACCAATGACTTCGCCCTATACACAGAAGCTATTAAGTTCTTCAATCACCCGGAAAGTATGGTGCGCATAGCAGTACGAACAATTACACTGAATGTATACAAAGGTAGGTGTTTGTCATCACGTGCATGTAGCTAAATATCTAAATTCTACAGCTTATGTTGCAAGTTTACTCTAAGCGTGTTACATACCTATTTAGTTATCTGTACTAGAGAATATCGGGAGGGGGTCTATTACGAAGGAAATAAAGCAGGTATTGCATTGTCCTCAGATTTATTTGAAAATGGCATGTTTTATTGTGTCATTGTATTGAGATGAATTTTAAAAAAAAACTCGGAATTATTCAAGCCATATATCCCTTCATTTTCTAAGTAAATTGGTATCACACAGGACCTGTACCACAATCGATATCTTGTTACGAGAAGAAAAGATATCGTCTGATTAGAAGAAAGACTTGTACGGTGTATGAGTAGAGTGTTGTGTAATATGTCTCCTATTTATCCCCAAAGCTTGTCGCTTCTGTATCAAAACTGACGCCATGGGAGTGACGAAAGGTAATTTCCTCGAGTAGTGGTGGGAATATACTAGGTTCAATCCGTGTTACATTGAAGGGTGGTCAAGGTGCTTAACCGAATGACAAAGCTTTTCAAAGCGGCTTCTATATACACCATACATGCTGCCACCACCTTCACCCCATACCAGCAACATTTAAGGCAATATGTTGGAGCCTCTCCTTGTGATTTGGTAATGGTAATGTAGATGCCAAATGTAGGTGGAATAGTCTAGGGGTTTGGCTTGAATGTGGTTTCAATAGTAAAGTTTACCGTATTTATATACAATGCCTTGCCTTCAAGCTTTTATAATAGTATTTGTCGTTAAGAAGTTTAGGGCAAGATGCGAGTATGTTAAATATGTTGTTTGCTTTACCTCCTCCCTTCCATGAATTAGCAAACTCGGCGATGACAATTTGAGAAAAGCATGAATTAACGACAGATGTGCTTTAGAACAACAAACCATTTATTCACTTGAAATAGCAAGCTTCTAATGCCATACCTCTTAAACCCAGAAAATGTATAAGTTAAGGACAATCATAATGATAAAAAAAATGGTTGCTGATGTGGAATTGCACAGATTGGCGTCGATAGGATTCACAGGATGAGAAATATATTTAAAAAAAAACAGTAGAGAAGAGAGCGTTGTCATGGTGATTGTTTCCATTTATGTAGTTTGTGTTTCTAGAATTATAGCAGAATATAGATAAAATAAAGTCAGTTAGTGTGCCATTAAATATTGATAGTATTGTTCGATTTTAGTTACCTGTGATAGAATATACATGTAGTTCTTGTCAATGTTTGACATCTTTGTTTGAGATGGCGGGGTGTAAACACGAAACTGCAGAATAGATACAAAATATACGGCATATAGCCTATGAGCCATGGGGGCTGCCATGATGCCCCCCGAGTAGGTGTTCATCACTAATGGAGGTGCAAAAGAAGTGAGTTATAATTGGGAAGTGTCACAATTCTAGCCTTGCTCACATATGTATATAATGTGAAGAACATCATGTCCTAGGTTTAATCATTATCTCATCATGCTCTGGGATGGGTGTAGAAAGTCATTGAAAACATTGAAAGGCAGTTGAATTTCGTAAGAACAAAGAGCCAGAATATAGATATGTTCCCCCAAGGGGACTGCCATACCACTCTTCCAGCAGAGATCTTGCGCTCTACTTCCTGTGGCTGCTTATATCTCTGCCCCAACCTGCCTGTTTGGGTTCAAATCTGGCCCATACGCCAGTTTTTGAAATATCCTAAATTCTTAGCGCTTTGGGCAGTATTTTGTGGTTAACATGTAAATAAATATGCATCTATTTATATGGTAAATGATTTACACTCATTTCTGTTATTTGTTATATCAAATTAGGTATAGTCTTAGGGATTACTTTCTTCATTGGAAGGCACCTCATGTGTTACAGGGTTTTGTTTGTCAACATAACACATGTGCTCACTTGAAGGGGCAGTCTAATCAACAGTAGATTCATATCATAAAGTGGTTTAGAGATGAAAAATAAACAGCTGGATTGTCTGTTAACCCTATTTAACAATTCCTATATTTCCTAACTAATAATATGTGAGTTGTTTGACTTTTGACAGTTGCGTTGTTTTGAATCTGAGATATTCGCTGGTCTCCCCAGTCTTTAGTGGATACCCAGGGAACAGGCTTTGGGTTGGGGCAGAGACTAAGCTAGCGCTAGCACCGCGAAAAATCTGGGGGTAGAGTGCTGCCATACTGCTAGCCACCTAATGACTGCTTCATGAACTAACAATGGCTGTGTCCCCTATAGTAACATGCTCACCTTGCGACCATTGTGTCTGCACTGAAAACACCATAACTTCAATATCAAAGTAGACCATAGAAACGTGGTACAGGATGGAAGGAATGCCCTGTTAAGCTGTATTCCTTGACCCCAAAAAAAGTTATGCTCCCATTCAAATATATTTATAATATCTGTGGCATTTCCTACACATTTCTTTGTGGTCTTTTATCGGTTTAAGCACGTACCTATATACAAGGTCATCTAGGATAGTGGTAAACCTCATAGTCGTGATCAAATATACTGTACAATCATTAGGCTATGTAAAAGTCAAGTTGGTTATAACATTACTTGTCACAGTCACATGACACAGTACGTCAGCATCCAATGACTACACCTACACGTCCACGGGTCACAGTGTTTTTCACATTTCTGACATGAGATTTCAAGGATTGCCTATCTCAGATAAGGATGGCTCCACTACATAAATCACCTTTGTCATGGTGCACTTTAATACACGCTGACTACAGCAGTAATCCTAGGTCACAACCGTATCGATGCTAAAATATGTGGATCATAAGTCACAAGTTGATAAATGTCATGGAAAAAATAATGTTTTCAAGGCTCGTGAATTGTCAGGAAATTCTGGAATTTGTCTAGAATTTTGAATTGGGAAACTTTACTTTTCATCAGGGAGCAATGGAATTCCCAAATTTAGACGGGAAGACTCATTTCCTCAAGTTGTGTTTATATTAAAGAAATTAATATTTGAAAGGTGTTTCGAACGAAGGGGGCATTGCTGTTTTCCAGCCCCAGCACCTTGGTTAGAGAAGCTACCAGAAAAGCTTATTACAATTTAAGGTATGGTGTTTAAAAAGTCTGGGCCTATGATTATAAGAATAAATGGATTTAAGGGACATCATATTATAAAGAATGTCGGGGTTCACTTGTCAGGGGAAAGTCAGGGAAATGTTGAGAAATTTTGACATCCCGAGTTTGTGGTAACCCTGTTATTACCTAGGTATAATTTTTTCGTTCCGTTTGCGCTAATCGGTGCTACAGTAGGAAAAAATTTATTACCTACCTTACATAAAAAGTCACGTTTGTTTGGAGTTTCTCCCCCACATAGAGACATAACCAAGCCAATTCATGGCGTAGAGAGTGGGATTGTCATGGAGAGAACAGCTCGAACCTACTTTTCTTTTTTCTAGGTCTATACTCAGATTTTCATTTTCTTCATATGATTCTTTTATAGCCATGCATGATTCGGCAGAGAATTCGGCCAGATGGAACAGCCCTGAAGCTACACTGAATCCTATAGAAACCAGATGGCGTGTTGATGGGCTGTAGTTGCCAGTAACTGATTGCACGTTTAATCAATCTTGGGAGTATAATTTGCACAAATGGTATACCCCAAGCTGAAAGGTCGAGTGGCAGTTATGTATTTAATCGGTCGCACATGATCGGGCCTATCCCTAGTACGTGTATTTCAAAAATGAAGAAAGAATAGATCACTCAAGTGAACAAGTGATGGTGGTAAGGGTTGTATCTATATACCAAACACCTACAGGATTCTGAATCAAAATAATATGTCAAATCTTCCTTGATATTAGGTGGCTAAGTACACTTGGCTTTTTCGAGCGCTGACACAACCACAAGTGACTGAAAGAGTGTCGCCCTGAGTGTCGGGCATGATGTACTTTACCTGCGCTGGTTCACCTGTAGTGCTTCCCAACCTTCCTATTGGTCGTGCACCCTCATTAATATGCATTTGGGGCACTGCGTCCCATCTGCCTTGGCTCAGTGATTGAGGGCGTTGCCTCATGTGAGGCTTTCTGTGTGAGGGTGTTTGGAGGTGTGTTTGTCCTGCTAAACACTGTGTTCAGCCTAACTTGTTGTTTTGTCAAAATACTTGTCGTCACATGAGTTGTGGTGCGTTTCGGGTTTGTGGCCATCCACTATAATTTTATAATATTGTTTTACATCTATGTTGGTGTAAATCCATGATGTGGCAAGGGTTTGCACTTGTTATCCTTTTTTATATTGTACCTTTTAGTCAGTGTTGTCGTGTTAGGCACATCATAGGGTGATCTAGCAGAAACCCGTTTTCCAGCATCAAGCTTTCAAGTGGAAGGAAAAATCCTCAATCTTTCTTGATATAACATCAATCACACTAAGACTTACTGGACTTCCATTATCTTATTTGAAAAATAACGTCACACGAATTGATATTGATCCACTTCATGTAAAGAACATACTTTGGTCACCTATAACAGGATCAACTTGTACTACCGCGGTATACTTGGTTGGCAGTGAAGGGTGTTCTCTAAAGCTGTTTTCAAGCAACGATCATGATAGTTTAAAGTAATCTAACAATAAAAACATTACTTCCAGAGTGGGGCCACATACAATAGTTTACAACTATAAAATTTTAGAAATTATTCCATGTTTTTTTACTAGACATTATATAGGAATATACCCAACCACCCCGTTAAGTGGCTCTGATAGTTGCTACTTCAGAACTGGAGTACAGGTTTGCACTGCGACCATTGGTCAATTTTGGAGTTTTGCCACCAAAACAACTTGGTAATTCCTTGAAACCAGCCCCAGAATTTGTTTTTAATGAAAATCAAGTTGATTTCTCCCATTACTGTGTCTGAACTGGTGGAATGATTTTTTCAAATATGAGGAGAGGTTTCATATAACACACATTACTTTGAAAATTAGAAAAACAGGCAAATGTGAGTGAAAGTCGGGAAGTTAGCGAGTCGCCAAGTTGACCTGGAAGTTGGTGGCACTTCGATCCTCCTCCTAGCCATCGGTGTGGGCATCTAGTAGTTTTTTTCACTACCGCTTGAGGCCCACAGGGCAGCCTGGCATAGCCTGGCATTGAGCCATGCACGACGCCGTCTGGTGAAAGTCGGCCGCACTACAGGCTAGGCATCTTGCTGAAGCACCTATGTAATGCTAAGGCTATGGGCAGATTCGGACGTTTATTTCTGATAGGGATTTCTAAAGTACTTCTCAAGCATTTCCCTTGACAATATCAGATATCTCTTGTCGTTTTAGAAATAAATATGTGATGGCTTCAGTTTAGACTCTAGATGTGATGTCAACAAATCATAAAAACAAGCGACTTCCTTCATGTTGGCACGTTCAAATCATGTCTGGATAATGTAAGCAACCCTATTCCAACCAATATATGTACAGACTGTGCATTAGTAAGTCGATTAGCACAGTTTCTACTAATATACACTCTGACAGCTAGTTGTTGTCACCAACAAGATGGTGGATATGCCCATTGTCAGAGCATTTGAAAGGTGTCTTGGAGGGTCAAGTTTCGGAATTGACAAATACCTTCAACTGACCTGCAGTGGGTATGGCACTTAAGTAGAAAGGGAACATAGGCTCTGTGCGTACAGGGGGACCCCACCTAACAAACACCCTGTGTAAGGACTGGTTTGCCATTGTCAGTATAATGTGACCAGCAGAGTGTTGTGTCAATGGTTTGTGGCACAGCCCTTCAGTGAGGCAGCACTATAAAACGAGCATAGGGTCCCACTGCTACAAGCAAACTAAAGTTAAGTAAATATACCTTTCAAGAGCCAGATAGTTCAGCCAATGAGTCAGTCTTAAAAGAACGTAACTCGCCTACCGAGACATAAAACCACTCAAACAAACAACCAACGAACCCTGTGTTAATGAACAGTCTTTCTCTGAATGAAAATTTTCCCTTCCATTAGATGTTTATTTCAACCTCATGTAAGTGGGCACTTAGCATAAGTGGACACCCCGCATAAGCGAACAGTTATTTCAGTTCTAAAAGCCATCTAACCCTGCTTAAGTGGGCACTTCGGAGAGACACCTTATCAAAATGGGCTGTCCGAGGGGGGGGGGGGGGCTGACAAAACTCCAGCTTATCAAGCTTGTCCAGGGGACACTTTGGCTTATGCAGGGTTCTACTGTATTTTGACTTGGCACGGACGGTGTCCACTTATGCAGGGTTCTACTGTATATCTATGGCAAGTCCCTCTGATATCATCCATGCGCAGAAATGCTAAATGATATCTTTATCTAAGTGTAATATCAATGGAATTTGCACTATATGTAGAGTTATGGTGGGACATTCCAAATATGTTTTGGGATTAGATATTACACATAAACATGATTCAGCAACTGACGTAAAACATTAGAAATACCAAATCTTTGTCAGTTTGGGTAGGTGCCCCATTCCTACTCATTGTAGGCCTTGGTCATATGAAAATGGTCATATAAATCCCTAGGAAGCACAGTATTTATTACAAGAAATAAGGGAAGATAACTCATGTCTGATTATTTGTATGCTGCAGTGTCTTACATGGTAACCCATTAAAAGGTTTGGTCAATGATTTACGTGATTCTTACAATTGTCATTAGATGGCACTGCCTACCCTTGTGCCATATGCACTGGTTCCCCGGTCATCCGATAGGGAACTCGGCGGAATTAGACCGCAGGGAGAGCCTGATGAAATTAGTCAGGATTCTGACCAATTTTGTGAGCGCATGCGCGAACTATAGACTGTAAATAAACAACATGGCGTGCGTGTACAACGTGTTGGCAAAACAGAACCGCGATTATGATCACAATAAGTACAATGATATCAAAAACCTTATGAAGTTATGAAATGATGCATCGAAATATTGTCTTTGTTGCCGATTATTTGATCTATAGTGACAGGCGATTATAGGACCATATCCACTTTCATGTCAATGAATGCAGTGGAAGCCACCAGATTCAAAACAAACAACATGGCGAGTGTGGTGCAAGTGTCATTAGGGACCAAAGGTAATAGACATTACACACTATAACTATTATATTGTAATCAATCTAATATGGAAACGAAGTGTTGTAACCATTCTCGGGAGTGGTGCCGATGTCACAAATGTGCACTGCGTTGCTCGATTTTCTCGCTCTGCAGTTTATTTTCCCGAAAACGATGCAGTGCACTCTCGTACGCACGAAGGGTTTAGCAACTTTTCACGCCATTGAAACCAATGTTAAATCCACTGTATATCTCTGGTAATATCTCAGTAAATATCCAACATAGAGGCATCAAACAAAAAATGGTATGGAGATGAAGAATAGGGGAAGATTTTTTGTGGGTTTTTTTGTATCAATTCGTTTTGCAAAGATTGTTTTATTTGGTGTTTTCTCCAGCAAACTGCCGAAATTGCAGATGCCAGGCTGCTACAAATGTCAAAATAACAACTTGCTCAAAAGTACATAAATTTGCAGATTCAAACATTCATACTTGTATCCCACAATGTTTATTGATATATCTTTTTATAAACACATCAAACTACCTTTAATTATGTATATTAATCATGTACAGGGAGTTCAAACGTTGATTTACGTTACGCCGTATGAGCGATGATACCAGAAAGCTAAGGTGCTCAAAAGTGGCAAAACCCTTTGCCTCGTTTTGGTTTGAACGTTCCGCTCCCGAGAATGCCTTTATTGTTGAATAAGGTATACAAAATGACAGCCTATTCTTAAACTGTATGCACTGTTTTTATTACTTGTCAAGTGCCTGCGGCCCCTATTATCGCTCAAGCAGCTGTCAAAGTCATCAAAGTTCATTTTCGATCAATATTTAAGCTATGATATTGAATCATTAGTCATATTTACCTCTTCTCATTGAATTACATCAAGTTGATACCCCAATAAAGTTTATTGCTCGTTAATATCCACATCGATCGCTACTAGCGCGATGTCCTTTTGCATTTGAAAATTGAGCTGGTTTCCTGGTGTGTGGGCCACTTCCGATGATACACCCCAAAACCAGCGTTCAACCACTGTCAATGGTCCACCCAGTGTGTACTATTGCCTGTAAGTTGTTCGACACAGGCGAGTACCAGCCAATAGGGAGCCAAAGTGAACCCGCTGAAACCACAGATACCCACCTACAAAACACCATTTCCGGTGGCCAGTAAGAACGAGGCCTAGTGCTAAAGCTATGGGGGTTTGAGGCTAGACTTTTGTTTTTGGTCCCGTTTGTTACTTTTGAAGTAAAGTTTATAACTATCGTCTCTGAATAACTCTGTTTCGAAACTACGATGACAGTTGTTAAGTTTATTAAAAATTTGGATCTAAAAGATTGGAGAATGACACATATAATCTTGAACCTACATAGTCAAAGTACTGAGCGCCTATACCCGGAAATAGTATTTTTTACCGGCTATCTGTGGTTGCATCGGGTTCACTTTGGCTCCCTATGTGCCATACTTGGGTAGACTGTAGTATGTCCCATTGTCGCCAGGGCCAGGGCTCTCAGACTCTCGTAGCACGAAGCTGGGAACGGTTCTGGGGCTAGTCAAATAATCTAGGCTTGTACATGAAAAACCTCTTCTGTATGCCCCCAAAACCCATGGACGATGTGGGTCAACTTTATTCAACACTTATAAACGACCTTTGGTCATGTAGAACAGCATTATCCTACCCCTAATAAAAAGCCGCCATAGACTTAACATAGGCAAATTTTATGTGGCATGCTGTGACATGAAGTGTTTTTTATGCCACTAGAGTAATAAAAAAAAAGACCAATCAGAGACCAGGATTTCAGCTACTACGAAAAAGTTCCGGTTGCACTCAAACTGCCTATTCAGATGTTGCTAGCATGATACAGAATAATCGAAAAATGGAACTCACACCTGAAGTGTAGAGACGGGGTAGGATAAATACTATCGTAAAACTGGATGAGGTTTAATCTTGGCCACCGTATTCCACAACTGGAGTTTGGCAAAGTGACTTCAAGAGGCGAAGCCAAGTGAAGTCCGGAGCCAAAACTTCAGGAGTGGAATCCGGTGGCCAAGATTAAAACGAATAAGGTTTTGATTTTATCCTACTCTATCTCCTCGATGTGAGAATATTACGTGAAAACAATGCCGTATGCCACTAGTGGCATATAAAACTCTGTATGCCAGTCAGCGTGGCATACGAAAACCCAACGTTAAGCCTATGGGATTTTATATTAGGGGTAGGATAAAGAACCGAACTCGAGTTAGACTGACTAGTTTTTAAGCCACTCCAGTCAGGTCTGCTACTCACTACACTCGGCTATCGCCTTGTGTAGTAATACAAGACCTGTCCGTCGTGGCATAAAAACTAATCAGGCTAACTCTCGTTCAGTTCTATTTAATTAGCTGAACGAGCTTGAATGTTTTAAAACAATAAGCCTCCTATGAGGTCTCCTTGTACCCTGTCCTTTCACTGGCATAAGTTATTTCACAACCCTTTTGACGGCCTAATGCTTACACAGATCTATTCGAGACACAACGCCGAGAAAGCAGGCGAGGTGTGCAACAAAATGGTGTGAAGGTGGCGCCGCCTAGTGGCTATAACAGGAACTCGAAAACAATAGCAGAGTATTCATGGATAGTCATATTTAAAGATTTATGGAAATAAAAGATCCCAAGCGGTATACATCGACACCAGTACTCTTCGTATTAGACGAATGGGTTAATAGACATGTATTCCCTGTGATTCATAGCTCATCTTTGGCGTAAATACTTTTTTTGGCCAGGATCCGGTAATCAAAATTATATATATAAAAAAAAGAAGTTAATAGTTCTTGGTACCTCTATGGAAATGGGTCGTGTTAGCGTAGAAAGAACTATCACTTTTGGAAACCCAGTGACCTAGTCTGAGAAATAGTTTCTCTAGTGATATAAATGAACGTGTACCAGGCCATTGTAGTTGGCCTGGCCCTTGGAGAGTTCATTTAAGTTGTACCACGAGATTGACCTTAATGGTGACTAGCGCTGTTTCCAAGAAAACTCGGCAGGGTGTCTGCCAAAGCCCTCAAACACAAACACACCAGGTTCTATGATCAGTATTAATTCATTGTCGTAAATAAATGAACTCTTTGTGGCGACATGCCACCATTGTGCCCATGTTCATCTTGTCCAACAACTGCAGACAAAAGATGTAGATGTTGTAAAATATGAGTTCCATCGCAATTGTTTTTTATCGTACAGTGTCGGTTAAATTTGTAATATCTCGGAGAGTTTCCTACTTCCTCTGCCAGAAATATGTGCCTGTGTGCACGTATTTGCAGAGCCCAAAACTGCCCGAAATTTCACGAAATATCTTCAAATCCTGTCCACTGTCAGTATTCAAACTGAGGCTGAACATGTGACATCATTCACTGGAAACCCTGGTGGGGGTTTTAGGTTTTCCCGAAACTGCAATATTTGACGAAGCAAATTACAGGCTAATTGCTGGTTTATAGTGAAAAACAGATACCAGATGCCAGTATGGAATTAGTCTACCTCTTGATTTGAATCATTTAAACATTGAGATTTTATTTTTCCCTGGGAGGGTTGAAATCGAGCTCTCAGTTCAAGGACAGAGCATATGGGCGAAATCTGTTAAATATCCGCGGGAAATTTCAAATTTAAACTTTGCCTGAGAAAAATTGTAGTTTATCAGAAGCCATCAATATCGCATGATTCATCCAGATATATCAAAATAGATTTCAGTTTCGTGAAGGCCCGTAAGGCTTTTGAGTGCGATGTAAGAAGTATTTTGAGTGATACAAAACTTCCAGAAACTTCACAGAACTTTCCGACAACGTGAACGGGCCTCCCCGAAAATCGCCGAAATTTTTAGGTGCTTCTTCTATAGAGATATTCCGCTTTTACAGTTCTACAAGGAAATATTCGATATAAGCTAAAATAATTGTCGGCGCTTTTCTGATAAGACGGTGGGTAGGTGGAATTCCCGCTTTAAAGTGCAGCAGTTGGTTGTTAGTTCTGGCGCAAATAACTATTTGTAAATAATTTTTTGTTTTTTTCCCAGCTAGAACGAGAAATCAGAGAACGGAAAAATTAACTCATTGTATAAAAATATACATGTGCTTTTTTACAGCGCCTATCTTTACATATATGATTCATTAAGCAGAGGGCAGGGCTAGCTTATTTAGTTCACGCAATCATTGAGAGAGGACGACACTGAAGGCCTCTACTCGCGTGTGGGTACTTCTCTTTCTATTGATTCAGGCTATGGTTTCACAGCATTCATACCAGGAATGAATCGTTAATCCACTTGAAGGTTAGAAACACAATAACAGTTACGAATACTTAATAGTGGGGATATAATAGAACTATAAGCAAGCTAAACACTGCTTCGTCAGGCAATGGAACCATTGGACTTTTTTCTCATTATTTAAAGCCTCTGCTTTGGAGAGTTCTTAGGTACTTGTCCTTCTCCTGTCATGTCCTAAATATGCATGGCGGTCTTAGATACATCCACTATAACAATATTTATTAGAATGAATAAAGTTTCCATCCATTTGAAAATTGTAGTTGTAGAAGTACCTGTATTTAAAAAAAACCCGTATACATGTATTTCAAAAGTGGGCGTAATGGTGGGGTGGTTGTAATAGCGGGATGACCGCATGAGGAATGCCCATTTTGCTAGGCACATTTCATGCAGGCCATGCTAGCTCAAGCCATGTAATCGTTACTCGGAAGAATTTTTAAGCTGACCGTGATCTCTTTTTCGTAACACGAATGATTCAAGTTTAGCTACCAGGTAATGCGGATCGCATGTTCTTCCTGCTGTCAATACTGTTGATTTTCGGTGAACTATTCAAGCTGTATGCACTGTCTATAAGGAAAAGCCAAAGTATGTAATTCAGGGAACCGGATAATGTCAACGCCTCACTATTGCTTGAATGTTTGTACTGCAGTATTGGATGGGCAATTTTCAGCGTCCAAAAAAAAACCCACTAGAAAAATCTTTTGAAGTTGTGACAGTCCAAGTTCAAGGAGTACAGACGACCTGAGTGTACAATCTTCCTTTCCTCCCAAATTCAATCTAAAGATAATTCATGAAAGCACTTAGAAGCATATCTAATACGTGTTATTCAGGTGGAAATAATCACTGCTCAAATGTTTACTCCTGGGAATATAAACAAGTCAATATGCTGAATGACCTACAAACTTAGTTTTCGCCAAAATGGGCGGCGTACAAAACCAACAGTGGGCGTAATGGAGAGAGAGCTTGACCTTTATGTAACTATTCACCGACACGCTATTCACGGGTAAAAACAAAAACAAACATTGTATACGCACGCAAATACCTCGACATAAAGAATAGACAGCCCGGGACCAGGAGGGTACATGCTAACATAAACTGTTGTACACGACAGTTATTCAGCGTCGAAATATGAATGATAAGAGCCATGGGATTTTCAATGGGAATTAATACCTAATTTCGTTTTTATATCATCAAAAAATCATCAAAGGCTCCACCACAGTTCAGTCATATTGCATTGAAAGATGTTAAGAAAGATATCCATTTCAGTTATGTATGGAGATATAGATAAACAGTTTATGGAACTTTCTAGTATGCGATCTAAATTGTGCTCTCCTCTCAAATGCAGATCGCATAGTACAAAACATACAAAAGTAAAAGGAATTGCTAGATTTTTTTAGATGTATATCCTATCAATTAAAATGAAGTATTATCTCTGGAAGTAGTTGAGAACAAGATTAATGATATTGATGAAACATGCAACTGGTCATTAATGTTCAGTAAAATAACGGTATGCGACATGGGTTTTTGTATTTATATCTTATGTAACTTGGAGGTAACTCCGATTGGCGCTTTAGTAGTGCACCGATGGGTGGAGGAGGGCCCTGTGTAGAGTACGTTGCGTGCAGAAAAACGTGATGGTTTGTGGAGCGGGTTAGGTACACGTGTACCGAGTCACTCTCCAGTAGGTGCACTGAATTAGGATACATCATATCCAGACCCCCATTACTGTCATATACCTGCTGAACTCTGCTTTTTTTAATTGATTCAAATTTCTTTAGAAGGATGCAAATCAAAACGTTCTTGTTTCCCAAATCGACAAAAACTATAAATCAATTTTGATCAAAATCCGACGCACATTTGTACTCATTTTTCTTTTTAATTCATCAAGAACATGTTTCTTTGTTCTTACTTATTATGGGAAGGATGGGAGGTGTCAAATTTAAAATGGGTTCCCATTAAAGAGTCAATCAGCTGTACACTTTAGTTATATGGTTATTCAAACCGTTGTATTTTACTGTCCGGGAACTGGTTTTGTACCATGAATATCTTGTACCATGAATATTGCCGGCATTGAGGCTGTGTGTGTGTAGTACTCACTGACACTGCGCCCTTATTAGGCAAATAAACCACGGTGCGACGTGAAACTTCGAGACTGTGGGCTCCAAGAAAAGCGTGTGATGGGGGGGGGGGGGGGGGGGGGATGCTGCAGTGGCAATTCCTGGTATGCCTTTTGTTGGGCCCATTGGAAGGTGCGGTGGTTATCTCGGATACAGACAGTGTCTGTTTGTCGGGAAATATTTACTTTTCTTCTTTTTTTTCCTTTTACAAATATTGCTACAGAAGCCTTGTTGGTCTCTAGTTGGATAAATATAAAAATCATGAATCCTTATGATCGTAATTAAATTTAAAACTAAGAATTTTATTCGAGCAAAACGACACTTGTTCTGTCTTTATTGTACAATCTGTCATATTTCATGGGGTTTGTCATACTTCCACCTCAATCAACTAAGACAGATAATTTATATACGAGGAAACAATCTCAGGTGTTAAGTCCATGTATGACTAACATCGGTATGTATGTATCCGTCAATGGCGGAATAGAAAAGAGTTTTCTTTAAAGGCCTGCTCCAACAGGCTGGTGGAATGGCCACGACAGTCACTACATTGCCATGGTACCGCAGTGGTACCGCTGAAGTCCTAACTCGATTATAGATATCGGTGCGGTGGAGCAGGTCACTCGCTCAACGGTGATGGCTGCACAACAGTGGAATGATAAAACCTAATAAATGAACTTTTGTCAAGTGCATGCAAACTAGCCCATCATCCGATGTCGAATGTGGAAGGGGCCTGTTGGTTTGTACACTATAAACATGTTTGGCAGATGCCCAACGGCGTCGGATACACAGTAAGCCCGGTGGAACCGGCCCTTTACAAGCCGTGTGCAACCGTGACTTTAATACCGTGGTTTAATCACCAAGGTATAGTGACATTTGAATATGCGTAATAGAAGAGAGGTGCAGTCATTGATTCATTTGTAGAGAATGCTATTTCCAGTAGATTGTGAGGGGAGATTCGGCTCATTGCAAACGTACTTTAGAGGTCGGTACTTGCAGGCAGAACTGAATGAACCGTTTAACGTGCTCTGACTTAGAAATAATAAATGTAGTAAATCCGGATTTTTAATTCCATCTCCCGTTTCCAAGACCTGTTAATTGTGGACGGTTCTTTGAAACGAGCTGTTTGGGTCATAGTACAGGTTTTGGTTTGTTGTATTTTTGTTTATTTGCCAGTTTACATTCATAGAGGCAGTCTGAAATGCTTGAATACAATGTTTGTATAGTTATTTCCGAGAAGCCCATGTGTACATACTGTACGAGGTGTATCAGTTATGCACAGTTTCTCTTTCTCTTTCTTTGATGACACACTAAACCCGTACAGTGCTCATCCTTTGTTAGCTACATCTTCCCCGTAACCTTCATTTCCTCACTCAAACTGTACAGTAATAACATTTTTTCCTAGCCTGTAGCTAGTAATATTTTTTTCCTTTAGCTCGTGATATAGGAACAGTAATTCACAAAGAACAGTGAAATCACATATTGAAGGACTGACCAGATGCTCCGTATGGAAAAATACGGAACACTGTTCCGTACACATCAACTAAAGTATTAATTGTTAGGCCAAATTATGTCAATCATTTTATTAATTTCGGGTATATAGTAAACATAAAACGACCCACCATGCATGTACGAGACACAAAACTCGATGATAATTTACGAAATTTGTACGGAACTCGGCATAAATGCCTCGTTCTGTACGAAATGTAAATTATCATCTCTTTTTGTATCTTGTATAGCATTGTCAGGTCGTTCTATATAAGTACAGTTATAGGGGTTCTTTAAATCTATCTGACGTCCTGAGTATATACCGTCTTTTCATTGTTTTATGTGTTTAATGTAGACTGTAAGGATCAGAGTTTTCGGACATGTACTAGTGTATATGTCTTTACAGTTGTATTGAAAAACAGACATGACTAGGCTACACAAAGATTGAAATATTACAATAATAGTTAGTCCATGAAGATCTTAATTTGAATTTGTATGACCAGATCTCTTCGTTATTGGCAGAGGTGTTCAAATGCATGAAGTATAACTATGGCCCATCATCCGTAGTTTTTATTTCTATGTTAGGTAAAACGAAAAAAACGTTAAACATAAATATGAGTTTGTTGTTTTTAGAATATAAACTTTGATGTGTTTCCATGAAAGGATATCCTCCACATGATCATATCCTCTTGTGTCTCGAGATTTCTTCTTGTGTACGGGAAATGACGTACATTGTAAATATAATGGCATTTTCCATCCTGTCACTTCCAAAAGTTGGTAGTGACTAGGATCAAAGGCTGTGAATGTTTAAGTATAGAGTGTCCTATCGAGTATCATATATTGAAGACTTGTCAGCTTTTGTTGTAAAAAAAGATATGGTACTGACTATAAGGCATAAAACCATATCAACCTTTCAAATTGAAGTCACCTTGATGTGTCTAACAATTAGTAAGACGTGGCTATGACACCTCTGTAATAAGCCGATGCTACCTTGATAATCAGAAATTAGTAAGACGTGGCTATGACACCTCTGTAATAAGCCGATGCTACCTTGATAATCAGAAATTAGTAAGACGTGGCTATGACACCTCTGTAATAAGCCGATGCTACCTTGATAATAAAAAAAAAAATGTATATTTGTCCGTCCTGCACATATGAAATTATTTAAGTGGACCAATAGAAGCATTTATTATCCATCGATTACAAAGCCCCCATTGATAATGTATGGGGCCACAGTGAACTCAGAAACTATAACTTTTGATTACGAATTTGAAGCCTATTGATTACGGGCCTAAAATCCATTGGTTACAAGAATAGACACGACCAAACTAATTTATGGTCGTTTTGTGCTGGAGAGCAAAAAAGATAGTCCCTACTGATATACCCTACGATATGAAAATGCCTGGCTTTAATTTGTTCGAGAAGATGGACAATAAATAGAACAAACTATGCGTTGGTAGACAGACGGCTCTGTAAACCATTCCAGGTTTACTTGGTAGTACATTCACTAACCCTCGTGTATTACTACGCGTCAACCTCTCGTGGTTTACGGCCACCTGTCTACAAAACCATCGATTATTATCTATATCTTATATATGGCCATTGTGGGCAAGACAAAGGCACACTGTCCAGCTTGTCCATAGCGGTTGCGCACTATATTCATAGCACTATACTTTGTCAGAGCATGTTGTAAATATCTCCATTAATATCAACTCAACCCACCATTCTTAATCCCAATAAAGCTTGCAGCTTTGTAGAACTTGCAGAGACTTCACGAAAATAAAGCAGACGATGCAGTTTCAAGAACATTTTCATAGATTTCGTTTGTGCATTTACTAAACTCACCAATTCCTGTTAACGGTGGTAGATGTAAATAGACTACAGAGCGACCGTAACCTGTAAGTTATCATTATGTGTAATAGATAGCCGACATGTACATATAGTTACCGATACATACCGCCATTGTTTATATACAAAACCGAGAATATATTTATTCGTTCTTACACTCTCATGTTTGTGTTCTAAACACGCTACATTCTAAACTCACATTACTTTGGTTGTTGTATAAATTGATCACCTACACAGCTTCCAAATCAGATAAGCTAGTAATGTGTAGCGTCTGAAAAGAATTAAATAGCATAAGGCTCTGTAGCTGCATCAGGGCCATCTGGTTGTATATATACATATCATACACACTCAATATGTTGATACCTCTGCGATATCTGTTATCATATATTTTTGTTAGAGAATATTTGCATCAAATATCTAGGGTTGGAAAGAAGGCATTGAAGATTATATGAAAACTGTACTATTTCTTTTATTTCATTTTTCGCACAATGTCCTACCCTCTGTCTGGGTTCTTTCGTCGTGTGGTATGGTGTTTCACAGCATGACGGGTTTCCATTCTCGGTAATAGTGGTATGTTAGGTGACCATAAGAGAGGTTGTCCTTTCGCGGCAGTACTAGTAAGAATACAAGTTCTTGGTAAGCCGTATTTCTTAGTGCGGAATCCACGAAACTCGAGCTCGCCTCATCAAGATCAAGCAGTAGCTTTCTGCTTTGCTGAGAGCCAAGCAATGCCCACACAGTTCTGTTTTCCAGATCAATCACAAGACAGTGTAATCGTGTACTGTTGAAGCCAATATTATAGAGAAACAGGCTTACGTGTCTCCGTACGGGTAAAATCGGCGATCAGATGAACCTCTGCCTTCGGCATCGGTTCATCTGATCGCCGATTTTACCAAGTATTTTATCCGTACGGAGACAGTCAGCCTGTTTCTCTATTATTATATACCTTAAAATATCGAATTTTTAACTTTGCTACTGGGGGAATATTTGGATTTTGCCGCCGTACATGCCCCGTACGCCACATACATACCCCGTACGTCACCTAGGTGTCGTACGGATATAAATACGACATGGGTAGGAGCGGGCAGTATGTGTAGGATATACTACCACAGGTATATAATAATTTGAAGCTTCGAACACAATTTAAGCTGAGAGTAGTAAAAAATTAATCATATAATTGGAGATACATAGCCAGGGCAGCATCACAAATACAGAAAACCTTATATGTCGTGATATCAATAGTGCAATAGCAGAACTCCTAGCATTGATAGGCTGTTCCCAGAATTAAGACGCATATCTGGTCTTGAAACAACTCATTTTCCATCAAAATATTTCCCAATCGTGATCACAATGATGAACCATGACCTTAGATTTTAAGACAATCATCTACTTTCTTAAGAATGTTCTTGTGCTGATAGATATCTCTTGGTAGTTGAGAAATCTGTTTGATTCTAAAGAAACCTCAATTCAATACTTTTTCTGGAAACATAAGCGAATCGCTCCAGTGATATTCACCCTACTTAACTCAATTGATTAATATACCAAATCTAAGTGTTGTACATGTTCATTTTACATTGGCTGGTTGCGGCTCAGTAGGCCACTAGTAGTTGTCTGTCAGTCATACTTTTGGGTCTTATATGTGACATCAGCTTATTTTGAATTGCGTGTGTGTTTTAGTCGATGACAAGTCCATGTTGAGGTACATCCGAGATAAGACTGCAGCCCCGTATTTCTCCAACCTGGTCTGGTTCATCGGCAACCACATCATCGAGCTGGACAGCTGCGTGCGCAACGACGCCGAGTAAGTAACTTCCGGTCATGTGAAAAACTCATCTTTATGTTCTTTGTTCTGTGGTTAGGCAAAGGGCTCAGCAACCACCCTGCCTTTCCTGCTTGCACCACTTATATAGCTTGCCTTATATTTGTCACACTTCATAGATCGTTATGCCAAAACGAGAGTACTTAAATTTAGTTTGGCGGGACCCGTTTTCATTCATTTTTCAAAGTTTGTCTCATACGGGAAGTAGTATCTGCTAATTTGACTGCTAAGAAATGATAACAACCTTGACAAAGTATAAATATATATCATATATAGATCTGTGTGATAACTGTCACTAGGTGTGGCGAGGAGCTTCGCGAGAGCGACTGGGATGCGTGGGTCACAGCCAGGTATAGTCTACCAACGCATACCCTGCCAAGACAACCACCCAGTCCTAAGAATCCTAAGTCTTATACCTTAAACAAAGAAATACCCCAGCACGTTTAATTATCAATAGGACTGTGACTTTTCAATTTCATTGATCATATCAGATTTTATATAAAGCTAATATAGCAAAATGTAACCAATGAATTTATCTTTTCGACAAAAATATCAATTTGGTCATATTTGGACTAAATGATATATTAATCTAAAGATATTTGGACTTTTTTTTTTTTTTTAGAGTTCCCCACTCTACTTAGCTTGCACGACTGAGGTATCCATCATACCGTATTGGTTAAAAGACCGTGGCTGAAACACCTCCAAAAAAAATACGGTATAGGGTAAACAGTAATACTGCAAGCTAACTAAACCTTAGTCAGTTATTTTATACTTATACGGGGTTTGAGACAAAATTCAACACTACTTGATGCGAAATGAGGTATGGAAATTTTTACGAGAGGGGTTCTTTCCAGCTTCAAGAAGTAATTAATGTTTACCAGTGATAGGTCTCTCACTTCATCGTATACCAAAGCTAAGTGATACAAAGGTGGGAATGGGTATGAAAACCGTTTCCCTACATCTCAATTAGTATTGTTTCCCCTTTATTGCTTCCGGTAGATCGACAATATAACTATTCGGTGTGAAAATGGCAAAGTTCTTGACGAAAATCCCATATATTGACTGAGTATTCGATTTTGGTAAATGGATAATTCATTTATACGCAGTGAAGCAGATAGTAACATTCTTACTAGAATTAGTTAGTAACACTCTTACTAGGATTAGTTATGTTTTATTACTGTATGTATTACTAATGTAGCTTTATAATATGATATAACAATAATCATGCCATCTAAATGCGTTATTAATTTTAGCATTTTCCCAGGGGGACGTGGGTTAGGACGCTGAGCCTGTGCAAGGAAAATTCATGTACATGACATAGATGATAAGTTTATTGGGAAAACAATTTGACTGATTGTTATGAAGATAGCATTGCATTTGGTTACCACAAATTCAAAGAACAATTAATCTAGGAATATGTGATCGAAGTCTGTTGTGGGGTAAATACCAGCCCTTGTAAATGTAGTATTTGAACCGCTAGTTGATAGCTAGGCGGGGTGGAATTTAATTCAAGAAATGACCAAAAAGGTCACCCGACTGACAAGGGAAGAGGGTATTCTTTATCAAGGAACTCTGTAAAGGTGGAGTTCCATTTACACGGTTTAGTGGAGATCATGTTCGTGGAATGTTTTTAACAAATTCTCCTGCTCGTTTCTCCTTCGTGGCTTTAAGCCTACCTAGTCGATGTATGTGCTGTCATTCCAAATTACACGATTTGAACACGTCTACGTGTTCGTGCACAACGCGCAGAAACATCTCCCCTAAAATCGTGTAAATTGAATTCCACCTTTAGATACATTCATAGCAGAAATTTTAAGGAAAGCGTTGAATGTTATTGATTTTTAGAATTCAAAGAACTGGTTGACATGTACATACATATAAGACTTTGGATATAATATACACGGAATAGATTGATTGATTTGATTGATACACTTTGTCAAGATAAGACTAGATTCTAATTACCCGATGTTGCATACCATGTCTGTGTGGCATAGGCATGGTAAATGTGTAGGGTTGAGATTTCCGCCTAAATTCATCTCAATAGATTCGATCACCACCCTTGTGTAAAACCAGTGAAAAAAAGCTGAACCACGAGTTAGTCCCTACGTTAAACAAACAAACAAACAAACAAACAAACAAACAAACCCGACGTTGTAGAGTTGATCACCCATCAGGCCCTAGTTCGGGCTCTGCTTGGATCCTGATCGGGCTCAGTCGGCCTAGTGAATAGCAGTGGAGAAGCTAAACATGAGTCGTCTTTAGATAGGGACCCAATGCCCCCCCACCCTTCAGTGGCCAGGCCCCGATGGGGAACTAGGTCGAACACAGGGCCATTTCACCATCGGCTCCAAACTCGGGTAAATGGAATCAAGCCATTTAAGTGGTCTTTTTCTTTATGTCCAAGTTCAGTTTCCCAGCAAGAGGCTTAAATGAAAAACGAGTTTTGTAGAAATTGAGTTATGTAGAATATACGAAACTGCTGCTCAGAAGTGTAATGCAGCTCTCTATAGTCTTCATCCTTACAAGTAATACTTGATATGGTGTAGAGTAGGAATAACTGATATAATATGTATGGTGCATTAAATACGATATCAAGTGGTTGCCAAATCAAAGATGAATCAATAACTGATTGTTAATTATATTGGCTCAGCAAGTCACAAACGTGTAATCAAAGTTATAATCTTCGAAAAAAAATTTGATATTTTGAATTATGGTTGCAATTGATCTGGACATAACGATTTGTTTATTTTTTCTACGATTTGAATTAGGCAGCGACTATCAATCTATCTATATATATAATCTCATAGTATTTAAAAACTGATTATAATTAGGTCTTGACATACAATATTTTAGAGAAATGAGGCATCTAGTGAAATCATACTCAGAAGTTCAAGCTACATGGTCATGTAAGCCTCGCGTGTTAGTAGGTACCACTGAATCTTTGTAGTCTGTAAGGATTGGTTTACATGTACATCCGAAAATGGTATTAAGAGTTTGTATATAATAAACAGTGTATCACATTCATCTAGGTGCATTCCCGTAAACATGGTTCGTATCTACGCTTGTTCATAGAGGTGTGTCATTTTCACCGACAGATAACGTCATGGGCTCGAATCATAACCATACTGCTGTGTTCCATCTTTTTTTCACATTAGTATGGCCTCACTATTGCTTTAGCATAAACGCCTCAGAGCTTAACTGATTTGAATATAACTTTTCTGATCTACTTTTTTGTACAGCCACAACAGCAGGGATCGTCTGGCCGATCTGGTGGCAGAACATCTGGACCACCTGCATTACCTGAACGATATTCTTTGTCTAAACATCGACGCCCTCAATGAGGTGCTCACAGACCACCTGCTCAACCGGCTGCTCATCCCGCTCTATGTCTATTCCCTCACCAAGCGCCGCAAGTTCTCTGCACGCACAGTACGTTCACACTAAGAGCCCTTCAGAAAAAGTGCTAGGTTGTTGTGTATCTTTACCTCATACTGTAGATGGTTGGCATGAGACTAAAAGCCAATAGCTGTATATCTCCAGTTTCTATGTCGAATTGAAAGACGTGTAATTATGGTCATGACTACCGTGTATTGACACACTCTTGCTGGGTCTTCTGGGAATAATGAAAACTATATGATCCATACTACGTTTACCAAGGGAGCGATTTAATCCCATATTTGAAAATGTTATTTATTGACTATCCCTTGCAAAGTGTTCTATATTATGTGAAGAGCAGGTTTAAGTAGAGGACTATTTTCACTAGGATGCACGGTTCTAATTGACTTGTGCTATTTTGTGCTTGAATCGTGTGCAGGATGACCGACCCCATGTTAGCTCGGTCGTGTCCCTCTTCCTGCTGTCTCAAGTGTTCCTCATCATCTCGCACACGCCGCTGGTGAGGCAGCTTGCTGATATCATCTTCAATGGCGACATCCAGGTCTGCATGGGTGACACCCCTGACACCTCGGACTCGCCGCAAGCGGTAAGAAACACTCCCTCTCACTTGATCCCTGGTGACCAAAAGCCCTGCCGAACCTATTTGTATGTTGTGTTTGTTTTTTTTATCTTTTTGCCAGAGTTGGCAGTTTTCCTGTTTTCCAAGGAAGTCCTTGTTTTCATTTTCAGTTTACACACTTTTTTTTCTTGTGTAAAACAACGAATAAATTTGACCTCAATCACACCAACAGAGATGACAGATTTCCACTTTTCCAAGGAAATCCACTTTTTTATTTCCAATTTATATTTTTCTCCCTTGTGTTAAAGAAAGATGATATAAGTTGAGTCCTATTCACGACAATAGAACGGTGGGTTGAACCTCCCCACAGACCGTCAGTCCCATGTCATGGCCGACCAGGACATATAACCTCAAGTTTTTCCGGTCTCTCTGAGGCAGAAAAATCTACATGAAAAATATTCCCACCCTGACCCAAACTGACATCCTTACACCAATAAACAGTGGTTCAACCCTCCCCACACACCCCAGCCCCATCCCGTGGCCAATAACGATGCGTTTCCCTTGTTTTCTCAGTCTCTCTGAAGCAGTGAATTCCACATGAAAAATATTTCCCTTTTTATGACCTCAACTGACATCCCTGTTTGTGTAGTTAACCAACAAAGTTAGATTAATGTGTACTTGTGGTTTGGGAATCCCTCCTGGAGTGATAAATATTTTTATAGTACACACTACTATCTCTAAAACAGACAGGGCGGGATTTAAATGTTCTCTAGAGTTTCAGATTTAAAGTCCAATGCACACCAACCGATAGAGTCTGTTTCGATTGGTTCTCAACTCGTAAACTAGTCTAAAGTTTGTCTCAGGCAAAGTGGTCTTTGCGTCGACCTACCCACAGCCATCACAGCAAGATACCAGAGAGGGAGTGGTGGTAGTTTGTCCTAAGCAAATCAGTCTGCACTTTGCGACAGAGATATAATTTTCTGGTCGCTGGAGGCACTAATCAGCGAAGGTCTGACCCTCACCATGTAACTGTGTGTGACACCCTCCTAATAGGCCTTTTTCCACAGGCTGGTGTCGCACCTTATTTGCTTAGTTACGCCATGTCCGAAGCCAAACATACCCCAGGCAACGTATACTTTAGCATTGGATCACTGAGTGTATAAGTGTAATACGTTTAAAATACCCATGCACATTATTTCCATAGAAATGAAAGCAATTGCATAGTATTCTATGGTATTCCAGCTCCAATTTGATGTGTCATACATGCATATCACCTCAATGATACTTTAGATATACCTTAGATAACACAGGGCCACCAAAACTGGATATACACTAATACATTGGCATGCCTAGCTATAATATGCTTATCTTTTTCCAAGTTAAAACCAAGATAATTATAATCTATAATGTTTAGATAGCACAGACTCACTAATACAATACCCTAGTTTGCTCCAACAATTTAATCTGTCCAAAAACAACACTCCTGAAATCACACCCACTGTTTACACTTTAGCTGTGAATGCTGTATATCTCTATGTGCAACTGCCTGGACTCGCGGAGTTTGTCCGAGTGGCCCCGTAACTAGACAGTGGGCCGTTAGGCTGCGCTGAACGGCAACACCTGTATTGCCTGACCCAGCGACTAGAGGGGGCCGAAATCGCCCCATGTTCCGTTCTCGCTCACAGAATTTATCAATATGGTGATAAACTTGTCGGAAGCGATTTCGGGACATCGAACGACAATTTTTCGGTGACAAAAGAACAGCTGGGGGGGGGGGGGGGCGGATTCACTAATCTTAAGCAAATTTTAAAAGGGGGGTGCTACACTGGCCGTGACGATGCCTCGCCTGGGACAAGGATCGTCCATGTTCCGAAAGCGTTGAGAATTGGCAGTGCAAGTAGCTTTGAAATCAGAACCACCTACATTTATCTTACGTTAATGTTAATGCCTAAGTGAAGGTGACTCCTCTATGTAAGTCAGGCCGTTGTCTATTGTAGCTGTAAGCAGAAGTAGGACAATGTCTGGCCTAGGTTACAACTCATTTAACCTGGGATATTGTCCCTTGCTGGACACACAGACACAGCCTCGACCTGTGGGTCACGCGTAGGAACCTTTGTGCACCAATCAATAATCCTCCTGCTATACTTTCCAACCACACCTGATACACTCGTCTTTCAGATTTGTTAATGGCTGTAAATCTTTTTGAACCTCCTATCTGACTAGTCACATGTGCTTCCGCCGGTTGTTGCAGGGCAAGAAAGCTCGGTTGCGTGGATTCGTGAAACCCCCCGAGTCGCTGGCCAAGACCCTGGAGAGTAACCGGGGGCCCGGCAAACCGGTCAAGAGGCCCAATTACAGAAATGCCGAGGAGTTAGGGGGCTCACCCGCTACCACCCAGGAGACAGGTAGCGATGACCCGGGTGAAGCCAGAGCCTCCTCTTCTAAAGAGGGTGGCAGTCATAAACTAGGTATTGTTAAGTTTATTATACTTTTCTCACTATTCAGCATATGCACATTTTTAAATGGCGCATTATCTTATTAGAATTTTCATCAGGTCGCGACATATTTTAAAAATGTGAGTACATCACTGAAAATAAGAACAGAGAAAGATACACAACACTGTCTTAAATCCCTTTAACTGTATAACATATTCTTTTCTTTTTTAAAAATATTATTCTTTGTACATTATTTCTTCGCGACACATTCAGTGTGTTTTTGTCAATAACACCATACATAAAAGCTCAAGGTCTAGACAAAGGACATAATTTTAGAAGGTTCCGCAATATGTATATCAATAATGCTGTCTCCTGAAATAAAGCCATACTTCTGGGTGCCTGAATGATGGAATTAAACCATGTCGATTTGAGCTAGCCCTCATAAAAAAGTTTACCAAATCAACATTTGTGTGCATTTGTTAAATCCTTACCTACCATCAAAGATACTCAATACTCAATCTTGTGTCCAGATGCAGACGACACACAGGGCGCCACTGACGGCGACTCACGTGACATGGTCAGTCCAGGCCAGAACTCTACCGACGAGGAGAAACTGCTACAAGGGGGCACCACCATCGAGCAGCGCCAGGCTGAGTTCTCGCTAAAAAACAGGTTAATGTTGCAAGGTGTTGATGATCGGCACTTACTGCTATTCCCTATCAGTATATTGATAAAAGGGAATGGGTCTGTTTGTCTGGAGTTCAGGCCACATTCTACGATCACTGAGTAACGTGTGGGAAAGTTCATGTTACAACGACATGGCATTTGTGATGAGGTATTGAGCAAGTATAAATTGAAGCTGGGCTACTTGATTTTGATTCAGTAGATTGTAAAGCTCACTTTACTTGGGGCGAGGGGGTGCCATGGCACAGTAGTCATTGTAGGAACTCAAATTGTTCAGCCTGCATCTTTGCCTTACCTGTACCCCAGGCGTTCTGTTATTCATTGGTCTTAATATTGGGAGTTATTTTATACATGGCAGATTTTCTAGTCATTCTACTCAAAATATTAGATATTCATATGTTTTAAAGGTTTTAATTTGATCTGAGTTTTCCAGTTCTTTCCACTGCTAATAACCATATACTTTGTTTGTTTTTCGTCCATATACGAAATAAACTACCTGTCAGGTGATGTAATTGAATATTCGTATTTTCTACGAAAGCCTGTACTATGAAATCCTATCTTCCCACTTAGGCCCTACCTGGAAGCGGTCTTCAGTGCACTAGAATGCTCAGAAAATGACTACGAAGCGCTCTTTGGACTCTGCTTGCTTTATGCCATGGGGCATAACTTAGGTAAGTAGCTGATGTTTATATACCCACTTAGTTACTTCTACCTAACACTGCGTGGCCATTAGAAAACGTCGCACCGACCAACTGACTAGCTCCACCTCCACCCACACTGGGTCGTAGGAATAGGTCAGAGTCAAATATGTACTGTATAATTTAGCCTTATGAGACAAAGTAATTGGTTATCTCTTAGTTCCACTACCTAAGTTCAACAACAAATGAACATAGGAATATTCCAGCCAAAATAATTTGGACAAGCCTATTTTGGAAACAGAATTATTGAAAATGAGCATGTAGTTCAAAGAACCACTTCATCAGGTTAATTGAGTTTCACTGTAGACGTAAAGAAAACATAGGAAAATTGTTGAGATGGCATGTAATTTGCGCTGTAAAAGGGGAACTTTGTGAACTTGGTCTGTCTTTTCCTATAGTGAGATAAAAGCATAAAATGTTTTCACTTTATGGTAGGGGATATCCCGATTTTCAGGCCAGGTATGCTTTATAAAGAAGTCCACTTACTTTTCTTTCGAATGATTTGAGTTTTGAATTAGCAAGGGAACAAATTTTGATTTTCATACACAGATTTCAGTAAGTTGGTATCAGTTTTGAGCAGGCTTTAATCGTTCATAGTTTTTTTATTTGCAATGAAAAAGGAGGTACATATCAGGGATTCTGTCGAAGCCGAATTTATCATGCCTAATTTCCAGTGTCCGGTCCAATAACCTTTGCTTATTATGCTCTAATACTCTTTTATCTGGCGGTCTCTATTTTCCAACATCATGTAGCTTATTATTTAACAATATTTGTCTCTTTTACATGGTACAGGCCAGGGTAGGTCTTTTTATGGGAACCCTAAAACAGGATTGATTGGTATACCTTTGTTGAATTATTAATTGATGTATTTTATTCACATTTCTTACTTTCCTCCCATTATCGTTGTTGTTTCAATGTGACATTGTAGGAAAGGCATCTTTACGTTTTGAAAACATTGCATAAAATCCGAATGACGTTCATATCCAAATTTCAATTTGTGCATGTTCGTGTAGTTATTCTGTGAAGAGTATGAATGGAGCGGTATAATTCTATCAATTATTTGTAGTCAATTATTAAAATATGTACCATGGATTCCCCTCGCCATATATGTAGAAAAGTGGTCGTATATTTCTTTTGTGTTCGCTGGGAACGACAGATAACACCAATATTCAGTTATTTTCAAGCATGTGTAGGCATGCGCTTCCTATGATGTACATCCGTCAAAATATCAGGTATCACTGTGTTACCTCATATAGCTATATCAATTTTATTTTCATTTGATATGATATATTTATTTTTAAAAATTGATATGATATATTTTATTTACTTTAAATTTTGTGTATCATTGACCCTACTTGATAATGTCATGGTTGGCTCTTGCTGTGTAAGTGGACATCAGATAAAAGGTTAATCAGTGAAAAAGGTTCGACACTCGTTGTATAAATGCCCTTGTTAAAAGCACGTGACTTCACAGATGACAACAGTGAAAATAAATCAACGGATGTTTGCATAGATTCTAAAGGCAAGGTAAAAGGAAATTATCTCAATCAAACTTGAACACAAATACACATTTTGCAAACAAGTGTATTTCAAGATAAGAGACTGTAACTGAATGATGATTTGATATGTACAATGTACATGAAATGTTTTTTAATTTGGTTATTTCTTCTGTTCATGATAGGCCTGAATAAAGAGCTGTTGGACTCAGTCCTGATGCCAACAGACAACTCAGAGGTAGGTTCCCCGCTGATGCTACAAAAACTTATACATCTTCATATTGAACAATGTAAAAACAACGAACAGTGAAACAGCTATGATCAAGTCTGAGATTAGTGGATAGGGAAGTAATCAGTTGAGTGTACGACATCGATTCAGATACAATGTACCATCATCAGAATACATTCTAGATTGTTAAGAATAAGCCAGATGTGACATTTCTGTTTTTGCAGACAAAGGACCACTACAACATTGTGCTCATAGAGAAGTTGATCCATCTCATCAACCTCAGCTGTGAGACAGGTTAGTAGAACATACAACTTCTTGTTATATAAATCTGACGTCATTGATTGATTAAATGATTTCGTTTATAAACTAGTCATTTGCAAAATAAAGTATCAATTCTACACCAATATGTATTGAAATGCTGAAAACCATTAATGTTTTAGTGATAGAGTCTTTAAAAATTTTTTTTTTTTTTTTTTTTTCGGTTGTGTGTGGAAGTGTTCCTGTCTCGTATTTATAACTTAAAAAGTAATTTGGTGGTATGAACGTATGGTAGCTCAAACTATTTAAAACCTCTGTCTCCAGGGAGCAAGGTCCGCCTGGCCACACTGGAGATGGCCACACTGCTCCTGAAGCAGCTTGTCTACAAGGACTCGCACTGCTTCCTCCAGGACCGCCACCTAGCCGCCGTGGAGGGGGCTCGAGAGGAGAGCACACTCCTGTTACGCAACTTCTACAAGGTATGGGAAAAGGTACATGTGCGCACATTCTTCCTTCATCTCCTTCTCCTCCTCTCCGGCAGCCGGTGTAACCCCACAGGCAGCTCCCAGAACAGACAGAAACTTAGACACACTTCATTTCGGCCTTTTCTGTACCAGGTATTGGGAAAATCTTTGTCAATTTATTTATTTAACTTGACAAGATATTCCCTCAAAACCAGACTTGACTGATCTTCTTAAGTAGAAATTATAAGGAGACATCAGTGTTTGGTGTAATATTCCGACATGTTTCGGTATTTTAATACCTTCTTCAGGGATCAGATCAATTTATTTATATGTGTTACAGAACACAGTGAATGAATTATTTTTTAGGTCAAAACAAAAGACTGTCTAAAAACCGAAAAAATGGAATAGTCGTTTGAGTCGTGTATGTAATGGCTTAATTATATTTAGAAATATGTAATGAAATTGAAAGTAATATATCAAGTCGAAGAATTGATAACATCAGTGCTATTGGCCCCGTCATCATTTCATTTTAGACCTGTTATAAGACAATTCTAAAAAAAAACCACCAGATAACATGTTGAAGTGCAGTCAGCTTGGAGCATACTGCGTGGCTGTACCCTGCCTAAATATCCAGATCTTCTCTGAGTGACGTGATCGTTAGTTGTTTACTTTCTCCAAATGTAGATTTGTATTGGCCAATTGAGTTTGTGTACCCCGGTGCTGTCTATCGATTTATCCGATATGTTGTTATTTTCTATGCAAAGCCAGCCAGATTATTCGTACATCATATTTGTGACCAGATGCAATGTGTTGATTTAAAAAAATACAGAATAAAGGTCTCAGGTTTGTCATTACAAAGTAATGTTTATGAAGAATAACAACAACAGGTACAAAGTGAATTCATCTCTCTAGACTAAAATGTTCATGAGAAAATATGTTGTTCAGTTAGATTGGTAAGCTGATTCCTCTTTTTATAAAATGTTTTATTTTCTCACATAAACGTTCTGTAGGAAAATGCATGATTTCAAACTGTGTCCGTTATCCCGGGGTTTTAATGTATGTTTTACATTCACAAGCCTCCTCTGCACTTTGCTTATTTGGAAGCAGATGATGCTTATTTGGAAGCAAATGATATACGATGTCGAGTCTACCACAATGTCTCTTGATAAAGGAGAATGTAGGGTTATCCTTATGGCCTTCTTCAGGGCTGCTGGCTGACTGACTGAGATAGTCTGGGGGGCCCCCTTATTTACTCTTCCCGATATTATTGTGGGATAGAAAATTAAATAATTATTATGTTGCATCTTGGGAAAAATGCGACAGGTGGAGACAAAATTGGCTCTAATAAAAAATTATGTAATTACAATGAGTTTAGATATATTAGGTGAGTTGTTTTTTTGCAGTGTTAATTCATTAGACAATTACCCAAGTCGTTATGATGCTGACATAGTTAATCATAACAGTAAATTTGAAAACAACATGTTTACTATATTCCAGGTCTAGGGAAAACAATTATGTATAATTATAACTCGTAATAATGAGCCTAATATTAGAAATGATGTAGGTCAGGAACTGCTATGATAGGAGGCCTAGACATGGCTAAAGTTGAGTTAACTGTAAGATATATTTCAAGATGTTACTTGGATACACACAAAGTATTTTTTGTTTAGAGTTTCTCAGATGGTCATAGCTTCATTTTATATGGGCCTCTTATATCATTAGTGTAGGGTGCCTCTGGGATTTGAAGTCAAATCATATTAGACGCACTCTATATCTTTAGTTCATGGAGTCAATATCATATCGGATACATGTAATGTTTCTTAGAATGCCTGTAAATCTACAGCAAGAAATCAATTTAGAAATAAGAAGAAAAATGTCAAATGATGACAATGAAATCGATGTATATAGATGGCATTCCAGTTTGGCCCTCACAAGGTTTGACTGCACATTAGTCATTCGCCACGCTTTTGGTATCGGCATGCATCCGGCACAATCCCAGTTTTGAATGACATATCTAGAATAAATATGTGAACTCATCTGATAGAATTATAAGCACATCTCTTAACACCCAAATGGAGATGTCCCTTATTCCAGAGGTCTTATACACTGACACTTCTCTTAGGAATTTCACTACTTCCTGCTTTTCTACTTTTATTTCCTTAGATCCATCATTCGATGGCAGCTTTGCTAGCTCTTCAACAAGGTCCATGTGTCCATCTGTGTCAGACTCACTGAATAGTTTAATGTCTAATCCCCCAAAGAACTCATTGATATGATTAGCAGTATCTCCTTCTGGAACTTGGGTGTTACTTGCTCTCTCGTTAATCGACAATCACTACCACTTTTGTGTCCTTCTACTAACTCTCTTATTTTCCGCCTAAACTCTCTTGGTGTTTCTTTAGATTGTTCTATTGCTTGTTTACAAAAGTTGTACCTTGCCATCTGCAGCCCCACCCTAATGAATCGGTTCAGCCGCTTTGCATTGGAGAGGTCCCTCGGGTCAACACTATCATGATGGGCCGTTCTCGTTGATTCGCTGTATAGGGTCGTGTGTATACCTTTACCACTTATACGCGGTGCGGGATATCGATGGATATTTTTCATTCAGGTAGACTATGAACTGGTATAAATCCATTCTGTCCGCCGTTCATATTATTTGGGGGTGGGGGTATAACACAATACCTACCTACTTACCTACCTACTAACCTACCTACTTACCTACCTACTTACCTACCTACTAACCTACCTACTTACCTACCTACTTACCTACCTACCTACCTACCTACCTACCTACCTACCTACCTACCTACCTACCTACCTACCTACCTACCTACCTACCTACCTACATACCTACATACCTACATACCTACATACCTACATACCTACATACCTACATACCTACCTACATACCCACCCACCTATATATCTAAATACATACCTACATGAGGGGATGCGGGTGCGAAGTGAATTAACCTTTTAGGTACGGGCACTTGTGGCTGAGTAGCATCAATAAGGACGAATACTGGTGTCTATATATACCGCTAGGGGACGAGGACATTGTTGTTTGAGCTCATAATTTGACTGTTGTCACATGATATGAAGCACTGCGTTTGATATCATTATATTTCTGCTTAAATATATTAAATACAATATTATGCCTAACTTCTGAGAAAAAAAATTATGTTTATCAATCAATTATTTCTTTGTTAAAAGCAACTTTGTACATTTGTGAGATTTGATGCTTTGAGGCATCATTCGGCTTGGGCCGGTTGATGCCTCAGGGTATCATTCGTCCTTAAAGGGTTAAGAAAAATAGAACACAAACGACAAAAAACTCAATAAATGAAATTAGATGGTGTTGGTATATTTTGAATAGAAAACGACCTAAGGGTGGTGCGGTGCTAGAGCTATGGTTAATCATACATTGTTACTGATTTGAATAGTCCTTTGTTGCTCGCTTAATGATATTCACAGTGCCGAGTTTCTGAAAATCCATGTCTAGTTGGTCCCACCTTGTATCTTTAGATAAAGGAGATCGTCCATATTTGGTTATTAGCAGGTGGACGGTTGGTCTTTAAGTTATGGCTATAGCCTACTGTAGTACACATGCTTGTAGGGTCACTAGGCAACTTGACAACATTTTTGCTGTTTATACCTCACTAAGTACAAATAGGAATATGATTTCTGTTTTGGAAAGAATGTTTTATGGTGGTATAATGCCTTACAGTTTTAATATTAAATATTTTGGCATGGATTTAAAAAAAAAGAATTCAGTTGGGGGGGGGGGGACTTTTGTAGTCACAGGTCCACTTTTAAGAATTCCTTTATGGACATATTTCTACCCCTTAAACTGATTGAATCAGAATATGATATGCCTCATTTGAAAGAGAATAAAAAACAGTATGTGCTAGGAAGTGGAATTTTCTAGATAGATTCTATACTTACAGAGATATTCAAGTATTTGTTGAAAGGGGGGGGGGGGGGGTTGAGTGAAATGGGCATGCTCAAACAGATGTTTACTCAATATTGATTTACAGTGAGCATTGGTGTAACATTTACCATCTCAATAAGTGGCACTGACAGTTGCTTACACCAAAGGAAGTGTCATTATTTAGGTTAAACTTGTATTTGGCATGATAATCATGTATTTTTGCCTAATTTCATAGCATGGGGGGGGGGGGGGGTATCTGCCATCTTTGAATTGTAATGCAGTCATATTCCCACAGAGGTATCTGTGGTTCATATCCCTCTCCAAGCATATTGGCACATGCCTTATACATATATCCTTAATAGAATACTGAATATCTGGTTGAAGCTTAGCCTCACTTTGAGCATGGAGCCTATAGTATGGTGAACTAACACCAGATAGTGCCATAAGTAAGTGCAGATAGATTTCTTCTCTTTTTTTGGAAAAGTTTTATGGCAATGCAATATCTTTTAGTTTTGTTATTTTTCAGATTGACCTTGGGTTAATTGAATATTCAAGAATCATGAGTAAGACTGTTGCAAGACTGTTGTAAGGCTGATACAAGAATTGAAAGACTGTTGAAAGACTTGTAAGACTGTTGCAAGACTGTTGTAAGGCTGACATAAGACAGATTTTACAAGACTGTTGCAAGACTGTTGTAAGACTTTTGCAAGACTATTGCAAGACTGTTATAAGACTGTTGCAAGACTGTTGTAAGGCTCGGGGCTGTTGAATAAACTGTGAACCAGAAAAAAGTCTCCCAGATTCGTCCTTGGGGCCATAGTGTTGTATAAAATAATGTGCTGTAAACAGAAGGAAATTTGACAATAAGAGTATTCTAAACCACTTACAAGGTGTTGTATACAAATACTTTCATTTATAAAATATCTCCTGTTTAATCATACAACACTGAATGGAACAAATCGTTCAGGATGTCCTTTATCGTTGGAGTTATCGTATCGTTCAGACCAGCATCAGAAACGAACAAACTTTATTCTACAGCCCCCTGATACAAGACTTGAAAGACTGTTGCAAGACTTGTAAGACTGTTGCAAGGCTGTTATAAGGCTGAAACAAGACTTGAAAAACTGTTGTAAGACTTGTAAGACTGTTGCAAAACTGTTGTAGGGCTGATACAAGACTGTTACAAGATTGTTGTAAGGCTGATACAAGACTGTTGCAAGACTGTTCTAAGAATGTTCTACTGTTGCATGACTGTTGCAAAACTGTTGTAAGGCTGATACAAGACTGTTGCAAGACTGTTCTAAGAATGTTCTAAGGCTGATACAGGACTGTTTCAAGACTGTTGCAAGACTTTTGTAAGACTGTTGCAGGATTGTTGCAAGACTGTTGCAAGACTGTTCCTAGACTGATACAAGACTTTTGCAAGGTTGTAGTAGGACTGTTGCAAGACTTGCAAGACTGTTGTAATGACTGTTGCAAGACTGTTTTAAGATTATTGTAAGACTTAAGGCTGTAGTAAGACTGCAGTAAGACTGTTGTCAGGCTAAGATGAGACTGGTAAGACTGTTGTAAGACTGATACAAGTGATTTTATGAAAAATCTATCGCGATGACCTATAGAAATAAAGATCCTACCTTCTTAGGCATTTCAAGACGATTAAAATGATACCAATATTACCAGGTTGTGATAGGTATTTCCTGAGGTAATAGACTAATAATGCATCAGTTAATTGTCAGGAAATTTGGGAATTTATCAAAATATTTGATAATGTCTTAAGTCTGAAAAAATATTAAACCTGTTACAGTAGAAGAATTAAAAAATAAGATATACAGGGGAATAAATATTGCACTTGTAAAATATTGCAATCTTTGACAACTTTGTATCAAAGCCAGTATTGGAAATGCAATAATAACAGAAAATCAAATTCTTTTGGTGCTCTTTTTGACTTCTTGTCATTTGTCATTATGCTCCATTATCCCAGGAAATATTTATCACAGACTGGCAATATAGGTATCATTTTAATCGTCTTCAATTACCTAAGAAGATAGAATGATAATATCTATAGGTCATCGCGATAGATTTTTCATGAAATCAGTGTAAAGACAGGAAGGTAACATGTTTTAGTGCTTTAACCTAAAACGATTCCTATATTCTATCTATGACAGGAAATCTTACCCATAACACAGGTATATCATAAATAGTACCAACATATAGGCCTAAGTCTCAGCTTTCTAACCATGTTTTCATTATAGAATTCGGCCAGACATTTACGAAAGAAGAACAATTTATATTTCTTAATATCATGGTGGTATTAGGCACTTGCTGCAGTGTTGGCTTCACTCTGACAGCGCACGCCTCGTTCTGGAGTGAGGAAATTTCGCTGGTGCGCGGTTGGTACTTTATCAAATACATAGAACCAGCGAAACCCGTTATCACGGCGATCGCCGCGCCACACGCAATGCCATATCAACCTTTTTATCCTTGTTTAGTATTTTGACATGGATTTTAAAAAAAAAGTCATTTCAGTTGGGGGTGGGGGGGGGGGGGGGGATTTGTTTTTAGTCACAGGTCCATTTTTAAGAACTCCTTGTCAGGGTCTGGTCTCTTCCTAGACTTGCTCAAGTCTTTGATTATATATATTATTAGAAGACCTTGTATTGAGTTTTAAATGTGTCCACCTACTAATTTGGCCTTTAAAGGCCAATATCTCTTTTTCAAAATTCACACTTAGCTCTTGTTAGCAGGTGGTGATTGGTCTTTAGATTATGGTTATAGCCTACTCCAATACACATACTTGTAGAGTCACTAGGTTACCTGACAACTTTACAGATAGGAATATGATTTCTGTTTTGTAAAGTAGGCTTTATAGTGGTACAATACCTTACAGTTTTAATATTTAGTATGTTGGCATGTATTTGAAAAGAAAACTGTATTCAGTTTGGGGGGGACTTTCTAATCACAGGTCCAGGGTTTTTATAAAACACAGAAATATTGTCCTCACTATTTAAAAGCTTCAAAAGAACCTGTGTATATCAATCCCTAGTGTTTCAGGAACCCCATATACCCATTTCCCTATAAATGTGTGCATCATTACTTCCATGATTTTCAGGGTTTTCCCTGAAAAGCTCCCCATAGATAATGCATTGATAAAAATCCCTGAAATCCCTGAAACCCTTGCAGTGTTACCATACAAACCACTTTGAATGCATAGATAACACCAGGAACCAGCTTCATATCTCCCTTGCACATATTTGGTTTAACATCATTAGGACATGCAAGGCAAGGCTCTGCTTGGAGACCACAGACTGTAGTACCAGGGGACACAGGGGACACAGTTTTCAACGTTTGTGAGTTCCCAGTAAGCTTGTTCATTTTAGTCTTTGGGTTGGGGGGGGGGGGGGGAGGGGTGGTCCCAGGGATTTTCGTCAAGGGCTGCTGACATCCCTGTAAATTAAACATCTAATATAGGGAAAAATTTCGGTTCCGAGCAAAACTCTTCGCTTACGCGGGGTGTCCGTTAGGCGGGGTTCTACTGTACTACAAAGCCTAACCGTCGACAGACTGAAACTCCTGTTAAGGGGAACCCTTGTTGAGGGGACTCCTCGGTCGAGGGGACAATTTGCTCAAAACGGAGGGCCTTTCCATAACTGAACTGTATTTGTTAAAAGTGGGTGTGTGTGTGGGGGTGGGGGTGGGTGAGGGGAGGGGGGTGGAAAAGTCCTACTAAAACAGAGATTTACACAATACACATGTATTAGTTTATAATGAGCATTGCTGTTACATCTACCATCTCTATAAGTGGCTCTGATAGTTACTAACATCCCAGGAATTGTCAGTATTTAGGTGTAACATATATTTGATGTATTATTCATGTATATTTGCCAAATCTAATAATGTATGTGGGGAGGTGGGGTGAAGGCAGCAGGTGTATTATAGAGAAACAGGCTTACTGTCTCCGTACGTAAGTGACGATTAGACTTCACATCGTTTGTAGTATTTCATTTATCCGAATCCGATTGTGTATTCTTTATGACCCTTTTGAACACTGTTATCGCATCTAGCTTTTGGATCTCAATATCTAAATTATCCCATAGAGCAAGGCCTCTAAATATTGGTGACCTCTCATAGCTGACTTTCCGATGTTTTCTTAAAATTATTTCCTTGACTGACTTTCCGATGTTGATGTTTTATTATTTTTACTTTGTTGTTACTTTGCATGCCTCTTACTAGCGTGTCTAAATTCACCCCATTTCTGGACCTTTCTTATGCTACTCCAAAGTGGGGAACAGAACATTTGGCAGGGTATCTGGTCTCTCCCCTCCCCATTCCCGCGAACTTCAGATTACTGGCTATTTGATAAATGAATTTTGAGAGTGCCAGAACAGCGTTTCTTAAAACGATTGTTACATAATCATTTTTCCGTGTGAACGTGGCTAGATCTGACATATGCAAGATAAAAGAGAACACCAAAAAAATCATTATTCTGTCCAAAAAATCAACCTTTTTCAGTCTTCCATATATCAATGATCATGGTCTGTTTAATCTTTTCTCAAGAACACCCGTTTACGCTCCCCCACTGGATACTGGGTTTTAACGATCTATTAATAGCCTCCTGTTTCGGATAATCAAACTGTAAAACTCATTGAATGTGCTTCCATCTTAATAGGGGCATACCAATTTTTGAAAATTGATTTTAGGACAGCTTTTTCTTTCATTCTATCGTGGTCCAACCTCTGGGAAGTGCTGACTATTTGAGTTATAAGCCAAGATTCAAAGTGGCTGCAAAAAATACACAAATCCATGGAAATATTTCTTTGCAACAAATATAGGCATCTGACATCTCAAAATGACCGACTTGATAAGTTCTAATGGTTGCTATCATTTTCACACATATTTGATGGACCTTGTTGCCATAGCAACCAAAGACCTGTTTCCATAGAGACAAAATATGGTTTCATTAGATTTTATTCAATTTCATTATGAATATGCTTATAATCCCATAAAAAACATTGACATAGTGAAAGTTCTTATTCCCATCACTTATGTTCACATTCTTTAAACCGGTTGCTATGGTAACCACATTCTATGGAGGGATGAAATAGGATATAGGATAGGATATTTCCATACTTTACTCTGTAAATCGGCATGCTAACCTACAAATTTGTTCTTGTCTATGACTGTAGGCCTATAACACTTCAAAATGACTGTCTCGATAATAATTTAAAACTGTAAGTTCGAAATTATTTAAGTTTGGAAAACTAAGAGGTAAACTAGCCCAACACGTAGCAAAGCTTGTGTATGTCTCAAGTATCTTGCCCCTATAGACCCTCTTCACACTGGCGCCATCTTGTAATGGCCGCCAAAGTAGGTCACATGAAAACGAGGCGTGCGACCTGACTCCTGAGCGTTTTGTATGAAGAACACTATTCTTTTCTAAGTCGGAAAATGAAAATTGTTCTTGCTTTGTGAATAACAGGCCGATCTTTATAAGTAAAGCACTGTTAGAAAGCTAAGACTCTGGTCTATTTGCTGATATGCATATTAGATACCTATGCCTCGGCTAAGATTTCCCGTAAAATCTTGAACATGGGAATTTGTTTGCTAAAAAATATGAACTCATGTTACCTTCCTGTATTTACAGGGATTTCATGAAAAATCTATCATGATGACATATATAAATTTCCATCCTATCTTCTTCTCTAGTTCAAGACGAATAAAATGATACCTATATTGCCAGGTTGTGACAGATATTTCCTGAGGTAATGAAACATTATGACAGATGACAAATAGTCCATTAGACTAAAAATGTGATTTTCTGTGGAATCATAAAATTATTAAGGTACAGGAAATAAATAGAAATTTTCTCTGTGAATATTTCTTAAATTAAAAGGAGTTTAGTAGATGAAAATATTGTTATGTACATGCCATGTCATAGTGGGTTCAACTTGTGGGGAACCAGTCAAATTATCATCTGGACTCAAAGTACCACCTAAATTGAAGTCAAAGTACCACCCTGTCAGTGGTGTGCTTATATATATATATGTTGATCTTAAATCTTAATATAATCTTTCTACTGAGCTACTGATATTTATTTTGAATTTTTAAATTAATTCTTCAGGGATTTATGATATCATACCAAATCAAAAAAGAAGACTGACATATACCAACCACCCTATTATAATAAGCATATTGGGTAGTCATAGAGTATGTCACAAGGAAGCAATTTGAAGGGATACATGTCAATATTGAAAGATTCCCTTGAATGGTTCTAGCAGCTACAATATGGCCAAGTGCAGTGTTTTCACACCTTGTTCCAGAGGTCAAGACTCTCTACTCAGGTGTTAGGACTCAGGAGGTGTGATAGAAAAACAAACTGTGAAAAAAACCTGGCTGTGTCTGAATATAAGCCTTTACACATAAGCACCCACTGCACTGTGAAGCCACACCAGGTCGCACGCCTCGTTTTCGATTAGCAGAGACACGCTGGTTCTCGGCAAGTGGTACTCAGTTATATGGGACCAGCGCAACACGTTATCACGGCGATCGTCGCGCCACGCTTATGTGAAAGTGGTGAATTGGAGTTAAAAAAAACTGAGTTGCAGAATATAGAAAAACTACATAATAGAGGCATGCGCATCGCTCTAGCGGTATCAACAAGGAAATACTCAATAAAAAGCTTGCATGAAAAACTTGGTATTGAACCGTTATGGTAAAGAAGAAAACGGCAGCTTGCAGTGATAATGTATAAAAATCGGCTAAACCCAGAATGGACCGAGACATCTCGTAGGAACACGCGACTGTACGACAAAATTGTGTTTCCTATGTGTAGAACCAAAAGTAACTGTGTCCTCCGTAGTCCGTATCTTAGAGGTGCCAGAATGTGGAATACGTTTCCCCAAAAAAACCAGGATATTAGTAATCTTGATGAATTTAAGGCAAGTGTGTTGGGATTGTTATAAAATCAGCCCTGAAATGGAATACATGCTCTGTAATCACAATTCATACCGTCACATTACTTTAGTTAGTAGTAACAAACAACTTTCATTATATCGTGACTGGCTGAAAATCTTAATGTATCCCTAGTAATTTGACCCCATGTGGTATCTGAAAAACTTGTACTATTACGAGAGATACAATAAAGAAACTAAAAAAAAATTCTAATGAATGCATTTACATATTCAATGGAACAGGTTGCCATGGTTACCATATTACCTTTCCAATAGTGATAAGATATGGTTTCATTAGATTTTATTCAATTTCATTACAAATAAGTATATAACCATATAATATGATTGTTATGGAGGAGGTTACCTATTCTCACTACGAAAATTCAACTTCTTGAGACGGGTTGCCATGGTAACCATTTTCCATTAGAGGGCTGGAATAGTTCACCTTTAGACAGTGATCTGTAAACAAAATGTGTTCTTTGCTATGAAGATAGGTAGGTTACACCTTATAATGATCGTCTTGTTGAGCTCCAAGAGGAATTATCATTTGCCTATCAATTAAATGGAAGCCTCTGCCACAGCAACCAAATCTCCGCTTCCATAGAGACACCTCTTTTTTCATTTGGTGATTTGTAAATATACATTTCACCCTCAAAAGAGCTATTGGTGAGCTCCACATCATTCTTGTAATAATATTCAGGTATGTTGACATCGTTTGCCATGGAAACCACATTTTTAGTACACTTTTACATGGATGCCATGGAAACCACATGTATTCTACAAATTTGAACAGAATTTGTTTTTTCTTTTTGTGCTAAATTGTTGATACCAGGAATATCATGAAGGTCAACCATGAACTGGGAGCACCATTCTACTGGTCACCACAGAACTCCCATCTAGCCCCTTATGGATTGCAAGAGAAGCAGGGAATCCTGTGTGCTGTATATGCTGATATTTTCCAAGATACAGCCACAATACACCCATGAAGTCTGTAGGTATTCATGGAAATTGGTGCCCAAAGAAATGTGTATACAATCCTTCTTTGTTATAATCTATACAGGATGGAGAGTGGAGGTGGTAGATAAAATTTTCCAGAAATTGTTCGTACTTTCTTAATGGATGGCCACAAAGTAAGAAGTTTAGTAATTTCTGACTCAACCAAACAAAGCAACAAGTGTGGCTTTATGTTGTTTATATTATCAAAATAAGCTTTGGTGGCACTTTATATTTCTTATGGCCATATGGTCTAAGTTGGTCCATACTGGTCACCAATGCACACCTTGCACTTCAGGTAGAGACTGGTATTTCTCCAAGAAAAGTGTCGTTTTCTCATTAGGGCCACCAGAATAGTAGTAAATGTGAACTTAGCATATGGGAGAGCCATAAATTGAGGCTTTGATAGGGCTTCCCACTCTAAACAATGGTTAAATTATGGAAAATGCAATCTGGATCGGTCTCAGTTCTGCTTAGGCTATGAACGAGGACTTTGTTGGCACTCCCAATTCTTCACCCCGTTACACAGTGCGTTGAGTGTTAGTTTTAATTCAGTCCTAAGCAGTTTCTCAGAAGCCTGAAAGGAAACTGTCCAGGCATCAGGGAAGTAAGGAAGAGAAAATAATTGACTTTCGATGCTTCACAATACGTTAATGTAAACAGAAGTTAAATGTTTTCCACTTTATAGGCAGGATCTATAATATTTCGTATGATGGGAGGAAATTCGTTATGTATATATGTAGAATGATCATAAGATTTACGCTCATTTACTCTGCAATACTGTTTATAGGTTATTTTGCCAATAGAAAATAGACTTCATAAGAACAGGCATGTAATGAAACATCTGTAATAAAAAATCAGTTAGCCATATCAAATAGACTGTTCATAAGAACAGGGGTATGTAATGAAACATCGGCAGTGTGATTAACACATTGTATGAGAATGCATGATAGCTGAATCTTGAATTGTTATATAATCTCTGAGATTGTCTATGAAGATCGGTACAAGATGTATGGTTTCTGTCTGTTCAGCGTTTTGTGGCGTTATATGTTTAAATGACTATTGTTATGTTATGTCAATGTCTTGCCCGGTCTTGTAATGTTGATGTTTTGTTCCTGTTGTGTCCTCTTTGGCTATTGTATGGAAGAACGCCAATTAATTTTTAAAAACGTGAAAGGCAGAAACGTCTCACCGTTTCCTTTCACAGTAATCAGAGTAATTATCACGACACCATATAACACCATGTATGTGTTATCGGACGCGGTACTTTCATTGAGGGTGTTGCATCATGTTCCCGATGACTTGGAACTGTACCCATGATCTGCTGTACTTTTGAACCTTAGATCAAACTTTCAAAGGCAGCTATCTCAAGTGGCCTTATTAAACAGCATCAAAGGAGAAGGAGGATATTTTATGGACATTTATGAAGTACCGCTGATATAGCATCAGAATATAAGTACATGTATTGTACAAATGCCTAATACAGGCCAGTGGAAATTACGGACACGCTTTCATTATGAATTAGATGTGGATGCACATCCATCATATCGCCCATTCACCTAAAATTCCAGTCCAGTTAATTACAATTATTGGACGTTAAATCAACCAAACCGAACCCCAAAATAAGATAGCTAGACTGCAATTAAATTGGTCTGTGTTTTCGTTTTTGAGCATATTGTTTTTGTGTCGGTCTCACAAATATCATGTTGCCGTTATATGACTGTGGCTGAAGATACCAGGTAAAACGGCTCATAGCCATAGACCTATCCAGCCGTCCGACACCACCCCTTTCTTCAATCTTAGACGTGACCCCTCCCCTCCCTCCAATACACAGACCAGCTCACCTTTACACCTGACGCCTGTTCTATACATTAGTGCGCCTAGTGGGTCAGTGGGTACAAGAGGTTAAGAATTAGTTTGTCATATCGGCCGCCCTTATATAAATGCTGATAGCGCAGTTTTCCTTGGGGACCCCTCAAAGTTTTTGGTTTTTTTTACAAAACAAACCCCTGCTGAAATGACCTCAATCAGACGGGTGGCCATCAGCCTTATTGACTGTAAGTGCCTCTGTGCGTTTCATTCTCCCTGCTGAGCTTTGCCTTCCGTCCGCCCAGTAGACCGTAGGAGTCCTGGAGAATCTGTATGGAGACGGTGTGTGTGTTTGTGTCTGGGGGCGCTCAGCTGCCATCTCCGCATCGAGGCTCAGACGCTCGCTTAATGAGTACCGGGAAGTGATGTCATTACGGCTTTCCTAGAACTACCAACGGCGGCCGCCCAGATTATTACCCCGGTAACAGTACAGCAGCAGCCGCCGCCTGCGCGCAGTCCACCATAAGGAGCCAACGCCCAGTAAATCCAGGCCCGGGTAGGCCAGGGCAAGGTTGGCTTGAATGGGAGCATCGGTGGCTGTGTAAATGGGTTGGCATGGATTTTAAAGATGAATCCGTGTAGGGTTTTCTGTTATATATATATTTTTTTTTTCTAGACGTATTAATTTTATTCGGTTTGATCTTTTACCTGCGCTTATTTTAATAACTTAGCTATGGCATGGGACAGATGATGCCTATTCAATATAGCATATCTAGGAACTTTTCCTATAATGAATATACAGTACAGTAGAGATTTTACACAAATTACTTCATGTGGCCTACTATTCCTTTGGTAGCTTGGATGAAATATTCAGTACGGTTTTATCCGTTCTATCACATACTTTCCTTTTTAGATCGGTAATTGATAATGTATTTAATATGTCTAAACAGTCAAAATATTTCATGGATGAAAGATATAAGGAGTGGTATATTCGATTATTGGGGAATGCTTGTTTTAAGATTTTGGAAATGTAGATGAGATCAGAAATGATCTGGCTCAGTTTTTACGTACTGATCATCATGTCACATTAAAAGATGTACAAAAGATGTAAAAGATGTACATAGCGGGGAATGTAAAGTATACTTTCTATATACTGCCAATGCTGTAGTATTTAGCATGGTGCATGAAATAGATAAAGCAAGATTAACACCACTTAAAGGATGTCCCTGTGCTTAATTAATGCCCTATTTAATTAGTCTGGTCACGAATGTAACCCCTTGACTCTTGATAGAATCACGCAGTGTGGTAGAAGTGCCATATTGTAGGATGGTGTAAAGTAATTTAGATGGATTTATTTTCATTGTGACTCTTAAATCCGCAACCATTATTGAAATCTAATATCTGTAAGAAGATGAATCAAGGCTAGTTTCTTGAGGGGGGGGGGGGTACTTTATCTAATGATGGAAAGCTCTCTTACATGTAGGTGATTTTCAGCTATCATATCATAAGTACAAAAAGAGCAGATCGTGGCCATGGGCCATAGATAAGATAACCTAACTTTAGACATCAGAAAAGATATGATAAGAGCAGCACACATCTCTGTACAATGACATGCAGAAAGTATTACTACGCACAGAATGCGGTAATACAGACCGTTTGTATGTGCAACGACAATGCTTTCTTTAGAGTCTATGCTGTTTATAACATTAGATCAGTTTCATTCATCTCTTGTCAAAAGATAGTAGCATTTCCATTTCCATCACAATGATGCAATTGTAATTACAAGAACTGTTTTCTTTCTTGATTTTTTTTGTTTAGTTGTTTAGATTAAAAACCGAATTCCCCTTTGTTTAAATCTAATAAATGCACCTAACTATTAGTATCCACAATAATACCATACCCCATCGCTATGGGGTTGCAGTCCTATTGCCTCGTCTAAAATCTTTTATTTGTATACCGGACTGTGGAGCAAACAATATGAGCATCCCCTCACCCTATAGCTCATAGGGAGGGAGCTGATTTAGTTAGGGGTGGGACATGGCAAATCACTTCTGTCCAGGTGTGACGGATGTGAGGTTGCTCAATCTCCAGAATGCCTTTCCATTTCAAATGGATTGGGATGGGTTGAGGTGAACCACCCCATCCCCAAAAAGTGATAACATTACATGCCTTGACCTAGCCATATCAATTAAGATGCCTGATGAGTTCAAACCGGATGAAACCATGACGTATTCCCCACCAGATCTGTCAAATTGAACAGATTGTCACCAAGAAAAGTGCATGGTGTACAATATTCCAATATTGTACTGTGCTGGAGAGTGAGAACATGGCGACGATCGGTCCCCATGGTGGCGGTGCTTGTTGTTATACAGGTAACAATTGACACCTGGAGATATCATAGCAACCAGGTTCCAAAGTGACCGGAACTTGTCATTATCAAGGTAGCATCTGCTTGCCAGAGAAGTGTTTAGCCACGTTTTATTAATCCGTCCTTTCTTGATGTAGGATGAGTAACACAAGACATTGGTAAAAAAACCACAGAAATAGACACAAACCCACAACGTGTGTGACTAACTCAAACTGTTGAAGAACACCAAAAATATGTCCTATCCAGGTCCAGCTTTTAACCCTTTACAGGCAGGGGTCTATGGCAAATCCGCATCGGTCAGGATGGTCACTAGGGATGGGTACTGTGCTAGGGGAGTGGTCTGTTTTCCTCTGAACCTATATTATAGATTATTTGATCATGGGATATTATCGTAAAACTGGATGAGTTTTAATCTTGACCACCGTATGCCACGACTGGAGTTTGGCATAGTGACTTCATGAGGCGAAGCCGAGTGAAGTCCGGAGTCAAAACTCCAGGAGTGGCATGCGGTGGCCAAGATTAAAACGAATCAGGTTTTGATTTTATCCTACCCTATCCCCTCGATTTTGGAATTTTACGTGATAAAAATTCTGTATGCCACTAGTGGCATATAAAACTCCGTATGCTAGTCAGCATGGCATACGGAAACTCAATGTTAAGCTTATGGGATTTTATATTAGGGGTAGGATAATATCGTAAAACTGGATGAGGTTTAGTCTTGGCCACCGTATTCCACGACTAGAGTTTGGCAAAGTGACTTCATGAGGCGAAGCCGAGTGAAGTCCGGAGCCAAAACTTCAGGAGTGGAATGTGGTGGCCAAGATAAAAACGAATCAGGTTTTGATTTTATCCTACCCTTTCTCCTGGATTTTGGAATATTACGTGATAACAATGCTGTATGCCACTAGTGGCATATAAAACTCCGTATGCCAGGCAGCGTGGCATACGGAAACCCAATGTTAAGCCTATGGGATTTTATTTTAGGGGTAGGATAATACTGGCTAGCCTTAATCCTATTATCTGGTTTGACTTATATCATTTAATATGATATACGCATATTCTCTGCAAAATTCGTGTTTATAATCCGTCATTTCTTGATAAAACAACTATATCGTGATTATTCATGAATATCTTAAATAATGCCCCAAGGCGTTATCTGGGGTCCTTTTATAAAACTCCATTCTAAGCTCTTTAGCATTAAAGCGGACCTTGGATTGACTAAATAGTCTTCCCTACTGCCTACTGTAGTAGAACCCCGCTGAAGGGGAGACCTGCGTTACGAGCAGAATGTTCCCTTATGCGGGGTGTCCCCTTGAGCAGGGTTTTCTGTCTGTCGATGGGTATATTACAAGTGGCACTGTATAGACACACTGATATGACGTACAGACAGCCCACAATCGGGTTTAAAATACAAATTGTCCCTTTATGTGGGGTGTCCACTTAAGTGGCGTGTTTTGGAAGCAGGGTTTTACTGTATGTGCTCAGTTCTATGTGCCTACCAATGAATGAATTGAACCAATTGTTGATTTTGATTTTGATTTCAAGCAATTCCACGTTCGCTCTTATAACATGTCATCCGTGCTCATTCTGTAATCACCAAAGGCTCTAAAGCCCTAGTGCATTTATTTATGCATAGAATAAACAAGATAAGGCTCATAACTGAGCCCTGAGGGACTCACCTCGTTGATATTTTTCCAGATATTTCCCCACCTATTTTTGTTACATGTGTCCTACGGCAGAAATAAGATCTAAACATTGATATAAGAGAAGGGACACTGGTAGTTTCCCTCAGATCCTCAGGCATACTATCATGCAACACCCAGTCAAATGCCATATAAATGTCTAAGAATAAAGAATCTTACTGATTGAAGGTCGTAACTACCAAAGAAGTTTAAAGATATGTATGTAGGATGTCAAACACACAAACCCAGACTCGTTCCGTTTCAACGAGTACGTGCAGACTTATGGGATGAGCGATAAATGGAAGTATTTAAAACTCAACGTTCTGATAAACTAATTCATCTTCTGCAAGAGTTCTCCAGTGAGGTCATACTGAGCAGTGTTTCACTGAGCGACCTTCTGAACCCTTTCACAGCTAGACATTGACATATAGAATTCCTGTAAATACAAAACAAAGAATGTCATATGGCATCCTCACGGGTATGGCAGGTCAATGCTGTTTTTTGCTCCTTTAGAATTTTTCAGAAAGTATTGTCGAATTATAAATGTTGCATAGATATATTTGACTGAGTGCTGCCTACAAATCTGTGACATGGAGCAGAGAGACCTGTCATACAAACGTCACAATTCATGATACTGCCTTGCATGATATCTGTGCACAGTGAATAATGTGCGGTTCTTAAAGATTTATCTAAAAATGCACTGCTGGGCGTGCTGAAAGATATCCTATGCATTAGCAAACGAGATACATACTGCTAAGAGTGTATGCAGACTATGTACTGTCAGGGCGGGTCTGTCTCCTGTTATTATAGGCTTAAAAACTGTTTAGTTGATATGCTGTTGTAGCCCTTTGATTAGACAATGTGCAATTATGTTTCTGTCATCATCAGACCGAATCTATAACGCTTGTGCTCTCTGGTTTCTACAGTATGTAGTATTTATAGTAAAGCGTCATTGTTTTAGTGTTGTATACCTTCATGTTGTAGTGTTGAACTCTAGATCTATTGTTGGACTCAATGCAGTTTAGTCAGAATTTAGAAATGCCCATAGCTTTGGGACAGTCTAGATTGCAGGGTATTATTTGATAGCGGAATAGAAAGTGTCATAAGCTGTATGGATTCTTCAAGAAAGGCCCTTGTGTAGTTCGTGTATGAACCAGCTAGTACAATGATCATATTTTGCTGTTAAAAAACGTAGTGGGTGGGATTCCAGAGTGGTAGAGCAAAACCAAGCACTACCAAATTTTCTTAAAATAAAACTGACCAATGACTCTAGGAGACGTGAGGTTCAATCTTTTTCATACAAAGAAAAAGTTCCAACCACCAAACATGGAAAGGCGATAATAGGTGTCAATATATCTGGGTAGCGACATTAGACATTTTGAAGAACTGATATGAATTGGGAAGTGTTCATTCACACCAATATGGTAAGCTTCAGGAATGTAAATTTGCCGACAAATTACCTTTGATAAAAGGAAATGAATTCTAATTATACAGTGGGCCATTCTGACTTGTATCCACCGACTTGTATACAAATCCGTGCTGTAGCAGAAACATCCCGGAACTAAAGTGTAAAAAAGATCACACTTTACTAAGATATAAATCAATCTGAAACTCATTAAACGCAATCAAAATTGCTTTGCTGTTCAGTTATACGGTTTGTACGGAACGAGGCATTTATGCCGAGTTCCTTACAAACGGTAAATTATCATCGAGTTCTGTGACTTGTACAAGCATGGTTGGACGTTTTATCTCACCCCTGGTATTTTTTCTCCATAGACTTTACATTGGAAACTCGTACTCAACGCCCGTGGAGTATTGTTGACAAATACTCAATAGGGGATGATGTCACACATTTTAGCCAATTAGACATTGATAGGTGTGAGATAAAATCTGAACCGCACTCGATCCATAGCCACTGATGATATGCCATTCATTTTGGTTTGCTACATAATCTCACTCGGCTTTGCCTCGTGAGATTACTCCGCAACCCAAACTCATGGCATATTGTCACTGGCTATGGATCTCGATGCAGTTCCTATATACCCAAAATTTATTTAAAAAATCATAAATTTAATTTTTAACAACCGATATGTTAATAAACGTGTTTGGCAAGGTAGTCCGTATTTTAGTGTACGGACCAGTGATCCGTACAGTATTTTTACGTTATATGGCGAAACGGTGCGTATTTACAGTATATACTGCATGGGTATATAGTAAATGGTCTAGTTTCTGTTTGTTGAACATGGCATGACATCGGTGAGCTCCGTGCTACTTAATTTAGATAAATACATATTTGTCCTGCATTCTTCTCTGGAAATGGCTTGGCAGGGTCTGCTTTGTAGGTTGTGTTCACGTTGACACACACTTATTCAATTAATTTTGTGTGTAAACTCAAGCCAAGTTCTTATCAACACAGGGAATGATGAAAAAAGTGTAACCTCGTTCGAAAAGGTTTGTTCTTCTGTGATTAGCAAAGTTAATCGTCGTAATTGAGCCAGAACCGAGCTTTGAAAAGGATTGATTTTTAGACTATATTATACAGAACCGATTAAATGAATAGTTTCCCAGTATCACCGCTTTTAATCACTGAGTGGAAGTAGTATGACTAATTAACCACTAATTAACTGAATGGGTCGGTGACTTAAATTGCTTCTGCATGACAGGAATTTTGTCCAACAATTAGTCCTCTGATGTAAAGAGACTTTGAATTTCTAAAATGGCCGGTCCCCGACAACGAATCGATATTATTTTCGTATATCGGTCTCCTTTTCCGATAATGATGCCGTAGCACACAGTCACTCTAGAATGTTATCGCTATATTTTGTAACTTCTTTCTCGTAATGGTACCAGTAACGGGCACAGTCACATTTCAGATCTTACAATGTGCAATACAGCCAGATTATACACCAAACTGCGCATTTCCCTGCCCCGTTTTGAGTATTGATATAGGATGCGGTACTCATGCCGACTAAGCTCTCTTCAATACAAACTATGATTGTAAACGTTCATGGCCACTTACTAATGCGAGAACGCAAACGTTTTAACCATGTGGAATGTTGAAATGCCGTTGTTTTATAAGTTAGCAACAAGGGTTCTGTTTGATGAAAAAAACATAACAACACACGATTATTTCATGGGCCCAACGACATCTGATATTGTGGTGATGGTCATACATCAGGCGTTATGCTTATCAAAAGTATTAAATAAACAAGATCTGGAAGGAGGGGGTGTGTCGTTTCCAGAACTCTACTAACCAACGAGACCTCTAGGAGGTGTCGCGGGTGGACAAGCTGTAAGACAGGTATTTATTGGGGATAAATGAATGGTTTCTTGAGGGCCGGCAGGCATTGATGCTGTTTTTCAAGGTCTGTACAAATTATTTACTTATGTCGGTGACCGTTAAAGTTCAGTATCTGAATTTTATTCGAGGTTTTGGGGGAGGTGAGGTTCTTTTCACAAGATAGAAAGGAAACGGTTGTTTAACTATCACATTTAAATATTGCGGTTAGAAATTTCCTCCCGTGAACGAGAATTATTTAGAATTAGAATGTTGTCACTAACCAGTTCGTGTATCGCTTTTCAGAGCGAGGAGATATTTCTTGACATGTTCGAGGACGAATATCGCGAGATGAAGGTGAGTACAATTTATACAATTCCAAAACCCTTAAAACTAACACAAAACCAATAGTAGGTTCCTTAACCATATTCTCTGTACATTCTTAGACCCTTCCATGTGTTAAAAGCGTGTTATATGGCATACTATCTATGACTGACTACTGTACTCTTCCAGATAATTAGATGTACGTGTATTACTTGAGTCAGTCTACAAAGGACGTCGCTACCCTACTGAGATGTGAAGCTATACAGACAGAAATGTGTTTCATGTACATTGTACACTGTCAGTGCTGACTGATGTGTGTGCTGTCAGTGCTGGTTGGTATTGCGGTGTTTGTACATATTGCAAACGCTATGTCAGATATTAGTGACACAACCTGCTCAGAAAAGAAACTAAATAAGTACGCAAGTGAAGCAAGCAGTGAGGCAGGCAGAACAATACAGGCAAGCGGGTGGGAGAAAGGGACAGGAAGCCAGACAAGCAGTCAAGCTGGCAGGAGAGTATAGACAAGCAGGCTGGGAAGAAAGGGACAGGCAGACGGGTACAGGCAAGCAGACTGGCAGGCAGAGGGGCACAGCAAGCAGGTGGGGGAAAAGGGGCAGGCGACCAGACAGGAAGGCAGAGGGGTACAGGCAAGCGAGCGGAGCAAAAGGGAGAAGCAAGCAGACAGACAGGCAAAGGGGTACAGGCAAGCGGGCGGGGAGAAAGGAACAGGCAGACAGGCAAGCAGATAGGCATGCGGGAAGAGGGGAACAGATAATCAATAAGCAGACAGCTGACAGCTGACAGCAAAGCAATTCGGCAAGAATACAAGAGGTATACAGGGAGATCGGGGGGGGGGGGGGGCATCCATAAAGTACGTACGCAGAATTTCTGAAATTTTGGAGCCTCTCCCAATCTTGTACACAATAGAACAAAGAGGGAGCATACGCAGATTTTCCAAAATGTCTTACCCCCCCCCCCCCCCCCCCCCCCCTCGGTGCGTCCGTACTTTATGGATGGCCCCTGGGCTGGCAGGCGAGGAAGGAGGCAGGCATGGAGAGGGGAATATGGGGTCAGGAAAGCAGACATGCTTGTTGGTAGGCAGAGGGGGACTGGCAGGTAACAAGCCAGGAAATCAAAGAGGTAAGCAAACAGGCAGGGAGAAAAGTACAGGAGTGAGGAGCAGTAGGTAAGCAGGCAGGCGACCAGAAGCATTTTAGGAGGTATAGATCTGTAGACATGAGCTGGGTGAAGTTCATGAGGACAGATAGGTAATTATATAGAACATCCTGACCATGCTGTACAAGGTACGTAACTTAATGAAAATTGATGGTAAATATGGAACTTGACATAACGCCTCGTTTTATATTTACTGTCAATTTTCATCAGGTTTCGCACCTTGAACAAGCATAGTTTGATGATGTTTACTATATAGGGCACAGAGTGATTGCTAGTTCCGCCATCATCCGCCAGGAAATTGTAAGAAAGTGCCATTGTAGTCGGGGGGGGGGGGGGCAACCACTGTTATCAGTTGTTATAATCTATAGATAGTATTGAGACAGAGCTAAAATTCCTCCATGGCAAGCCAAAAACAATTTTTAAAAATAAAATCCATTGACAATCGGGCCCGCCACCTGGTGTTTTGGTAGTGTCGGGGGGGGGGGGGGGCAACATGGCCGCAACGATAGCACAATAGCTATGTGCCCTATACCCATATTTGTCGGATTCTTACCGTAATTTTGCCTAAAATCCATAATCCAATTGAAAGAATCATTTTGTCAATACTTACAGGATGTCTAACCACCGTTGGATGTATTCACCATCATGCTTAAATATTACGCTAATTCTTACTCCAGTGTACATGGTTACGGTGGTTAGGCACAGTTCTTAAACTGTCACTCAAGGTAGCATCAGCCTAGGGAACAGACGTTGCCTCGTCTTCTCTACTTATTCTTACTCCAAACCTTTTTCCCTGCTGACTTTTATTATTGACAGATGATTATGAAATTTCACATAGAGAGACACAACAGGTTTGGCAAATGACAAAAGTGTAACTTGGTTTTCTCCTACTTTTCATTCTATTTTTTTTCCTATGCCTAAAGGGCACCGTGATGGTGAATACAGAATTTGGACATGGAAGTAGCTAGTAACCTCATAATGAAATATTGGCATCCTGACCAGAATATTTGTACCAGATGCTGGACATCATGTATATCTTATAGAATAATGAGAAAAAACACATTTGATTACATTGGAAATTGGAAGTATCAACATTTTACTTTTCAAATTTAAAAAAAGGACACTCATTTTGATCACATATAATTCATTTTATTGCCCTCTACTGTCATCTAAAATTAGTCCCAGACCACAACATATGTATATCCTGAAAGGCATTGTCCAGATCTACCTGATTATAAGTAATATCTACACATTTACCCATTTTTACAACATCACAGAGCAAAAACATGCATTTCTTCAATTGTACAATTTTCGTGCCGTTGGCTCATTTACAGTATACGACATGGGTATTTTTTTAAATAATTTTTTTATTAAGCAGAATATTTCACGGGCAGTCTACTACAATAGCAGGTCTTGTATGCCTCGGGTTTTACAAATATACTCTTATATATAGTTAAACACTTCCTGCATGCCATGAAAATGCTTTAATTAAGCTCAAATGTGACTGTGTTCATTGATTGGCCTTAGCTTGAAATAAATGACATATCCGCGAAAAGCGCATTCACCACACCTGTCTGGATTCCAAGTATGGGAGCCGCGCTGGGCGAGTCTCATTATGACTGGCAATTACCCGCAGTGAGTTAGAATTGGCAGCCAGGCCATGTTGGACCACAGCCAGTAAGGGGGCATCAAGTGTACCGGTAGACAGCTCTGAAGACAGGCGCTGTAAACAATTACCGAAGTGTGAAGTTACCAGACCGTGAAACAGACAGCATTAACCAGAATAGATAAAACAGATACTAGGAATCTGTCCAAGAAAAGGGGGCGGGGTGTATAAGTTATTCCCAGTTATAATTAATTCAGCGGTTAATATTCATTAGAAATGGCAGATAAATCTCAAGCAGCGTGCATTTTTATCATATATAGTTCAGACTAAAATGGCTTACCTAAATTCCTTAGATGATGTAAATAATAAGATATTAAGTACTCTGCAAAATACCTTATGATTCTAATGACTATGACTGCATTACCTTTTTTGTAGTAATATTTATTATTCTTGAAAAAATGAATGCAATCAGGCTAATTTTCTTCGAAACGATTCTTAGTATACACATGTATAGTTCAAAAAGGATACACAGATAAAACATACTGTGGTCTTTTAACTGCTCCCTGTTTTGTATTTTTTATATTTTTTAGGAGAAGAATGTTAGATTTAATTCATTTTCTCGATAGCTATCTTAACTTTCAGCTTTGAATTTCCACCCTACAAGTTCTTTCCATTTTCCATTTTATTTGTACAATTTTTCAGATAATAACATTCTAAGAACATCTCAAACATGACAGGATCTCTTTGTATAACTTTCCGTCATTTAAAGTCTTTCAAAGGGTGATAATGTTATTGTAAACTAGAGGAAAATACAGAGTAATTTTAAGACCGGCGAAGCACAGATGACATGACGAGGACATGATTACAAGATGAGACAAAACACAGGAGAAAAGCAATATCTAAAGACAATCAAAAGAAGCCTTACATTCTGTCTACCGTATCCTTGTATTTCGCCTTTCTATTCATTAAAAACTCATATATTTTTCTGCCTCTTGTCCTTAAAATACCAAGGGAGTCTCACCTGCTATTTTGAAGAGAATACTTTTACTATCATAATCAATGTCTCCAACATCGATCCATCTGAGCTATGGGATAGCCGCCCGAATCGAAAAGACATTTAGGAAAGTGAGCTGTGTCCTTTACATCTCAGAATAGATCATTTGACATAACAGCCTCCTTCGTTAATGTGTGTTTTTATGATGTATCCCTCGTCCTCTCATAGGACCTTTGACAGAAGGCCAAAGGTCACAATCAAAGAGACTGTATTAGCTTAAAAAGAAACAACTTGATAACTTAAAAAAAAACCCAACTCAAATCACAAACTTTTCCCAGTTAAATTTGTCTATTTTGAGGGTGAGTTTAAAGCTGAAACATTCAAACTTCATTTTAAATCTTTGTTGTAATAGACATATAAATGGGCGACGTAAAGCTCTATTTTTTATATCATATCATTGAAGGATATGATATAGAAAAGAATGATATCCGACTATACCATGCAACAGTTTTTTATGAGATCTCTGTATTTTCCTTATGAAATATATGCAATATATATATATATATATATATATATATATATATATATATCATTTCACCTATTCTAAACGATATGGCGACGTAAAAGTTTATGAAATGTATTTGAAAAAAGGGTGTCAAAAACAGGGGTTCCTCCCGTTTCGTATATGTGTGTGTGTGTGTTTTATGAGCCATCACCTATTGCGATATCTACGTGGAAAATGACCGCCATGTGATCGCCGTGCATCCACCGTAAGGTGCTCTTTCTGATTGTGGTGTCAGCCAAATGGAACACCCCCCTTTAGCGGGCTTCTACTGTACATATATATTAAGATGTATGTTATCTTGCCATTTGCTCGATGTTTCTTATACATACAATTAGGTAAGATATATACCGTCGGGTCATCTCGACCCTGGATAGTGGTCGCTAATGGTGCTCTATTTCATAACCGACTGTGATATTTCTGTCTTTCTCCAGAATCGTCCTCTGAACGTGGAATACCTAATGATGGACGCCTCGATCCTGCTGCCCCCTACCGGCACCCCGCTGACGGGCATCGAGTTCAACAAGCGACTGCCCTGTGGGGAGGTGGAACGCGCACGTCGGGTACGTGCAGCGCCAAAACACAGTGGTGCAATATACACTGGTCCCCTGTGACGCTTTTATGCTTCACCATAGACCAATGTCCACTTGAACTAGTAACATATTAACCCTTTCCCTGCAGCACCCAGTTCCCCTGTTCAGCACTACACGGCAGGCATTGCCTGCATAAACGACCCTGCTACGGCATGCACCTTAAGGCTTTTGGGGGAAATAGCAATGTCACATGATATGTCATGTGATTTGCGTAATTTAACTTGGTAGCTGATGATATTTTGATATGCTAAATCAAAGGTGAATATGTCAATGATACTTTGTCAACATATCTTTTAATCAAACAATTATTTTTCTATTTATTGAATATAGTACATATGTATCAATGATGCCTCTAAGGTGCCAGGAGGCATCTTCCTGTCGTAGCTAGGGGAATGCCTTGAGGCATCATGCTACCATAACAGGGGAATACCTGGAGGCATCATGCTGCAGTTAAAGGGTTAAGGAATGATGTTGATAGTGCTAGTAGTTGAGAGAGATGGTTGGGAAGCGGGAATATCTTGCTGGTGGAGTCTACCCTCTAGATCTGGAATTCAAAACAATCAAATTTACGAGATAATGTATTTACGGTCGAACAGTACTTTGTTTCTGAATCTTGATGCCTACTTGTTTTCTACGTCATTTGCAATTTTTTAAAGAGTTGAAATAAAGATTATGCTTGTGTTTAAGGGTAAGCTAGATGGCAGTCTATAGGTGTTAACATATATTATATATATGGTAAGTCCTTGTAATTCAACAAATTGCTTGGCAGAATAATAAGAGGTGAGCTTTAAATTATTGGGTTTCTTCTGCAGGCTATCCGTGTCTTCTTCCTGTTACGTCACCTCTCTTTGACCTTGAGGCAGGAGGAGGAGACGTCCCTGCCCTTGACGAAGCAGGAGGAATGTGTAAAAGTCAGCGATGTTTTAGACCTAAGTGAGTGTCTCTTAACTTTTTACTCCATTTAAAGTCATTGCGGATTTCAGAGAGACTATTATCCTGCCCCTAATAAAAAACGCCATAGGCTTAACATGGGATTTGTTTATGTCACGGGTGTGACAGAAAGTGTTGTTTATGTCACTACTTTCTGATACTGAAAAAATATGGAAGCGGGGTAGGATAAAATCTAGACGCCACTCGTTTGAGTTTGAGTTTATTCATGTCATTTTGTTGGCTCAGTAATGTCACTCGTCTTCGACTCGTGAAATTATGGAGCCAACAAAATGCGTGGCATAAATAAACTCAAGAGTCAAACTCGTGACGTCTCTTCATATTATTCTGATTATTTACAAATACGTATTAGGGGTCTCTTACTCAGAATATAGCTGCATTTATGATTTGTCTACTTTTATGCAAACCAAGTAGGGAAAACGAATCTAATTTACAAGGTCGAATATCTTTGTTTCGGATTTCTGACATTTTCTTTGGGGTCTATCTCAATTATGAAGTACTCATACAGGATTGTTGCCTTCCCCTTCCGAATATTGCATTGGCAAATCTCATGTAAATCGTTCATAAAGGTCAATTCACATTCCGTAATATTCTTTGCCGACAACTTTTCACCAATAGCTGTTCCTCGGCGGCCCTTTACCTTTTTTTTTGAGTCGGGGTCTTCTCTTCGATAAATATCGTTAACATTACGCGATGTAAACAAAAAATCCTTGTTTATCGCTGACAAATGTAACTTCTCGAACAATACGGGAGGCATGTGTCGGCGACAAAATTCTATTCCTATATACCTTGGGCCAAACACTCTATAATTACATACCTCTGCTGGGGATGTAGTAACTTGCGTTTACTGCCCAAGGCTGACATTCACTACCCCAGGTTGATGTTTACTACCCCAGGTTGACACATGATCAAAAGCTACGATCGGTGAATTTAGAAATGGCTAATACTGATTCAGGTGTTCCGAGACGTTTTAAAAATGCCCCATAACCGCAAAGAGTGTTCAATGACTAGACATGGCGGTATTTGAAGTTGAACAATAATATAAAAGAGTTTAAAGAATAGAGGGAAACTATGTTCCGGTGGGAATAAGTCAAAGTTACGAGGTAAGGCTTGGAAAGATTACTGCCCAAGGCGTAGCCGCGGGCAGTAACTTTTCCAAGCCTTACCAAGTAACTTTGACTTATTTCCACTGGTACATGGTTTCCCTATTCCTATATAACTTCAATTGTCGGCTAATATCGATAAAAACCGAACGTCTCTGAACGTCAACCTGGGCAGTGAACGTCAACCTGGGCAGTAAACGTCAACCTGGGCAGTAACTTCAACCTGGGCAGTAAACAAAAGTTATTCCACCCCCAGCAGCGTTAGGTAATCATAGGTTGTTCTCTCATAGGTATATAGGAATAGGAATAATCGTCGAGGGCGCAATCACCATGATTTCGAGGCCTGCAAAATGTAAACATACTACTTTGATCCAACTATGTCGCTTTGACTTTGTCGCATAGCAACCCGCATAGTCCCCATGAAAGCAGCAGGACACAATCATATCACTTGTAGTTATTCGATAAGGGTGGCCATGGCTTCTTTGACTATCGTAGGTAAAGAAATCTCTTTTTTATCCATATTTGAAGGTATATAGGTATATGGAAATCAAGTACTGGTGAAGGAAAGTCAAAGTTACTCGGTAAGGCCAGGAAAAAAATACTTCCCTTGGCCAAGACCTTGGGCAGTAATTTTTCCGAGCCTTACCTCATAACTTTGACTTTCTTTCACTGGAACATAGTTTCCCTCTAATACACATGCACAGATTATTAGCAGGTGGACGGTTGGTCTTTAGGTTATGGCTATAGCCTACTATAGTACACATGCTTGTAGAGTCACTAGATGATCTGACCACATTTTTACTTTTTATAGCTCACTAAGTAGAGATAGGAATATGGTTGCTGTTTTGGAAAGAAGGTTTTATGGCCATACAATATCTGACAGTTTTAGTATTTAGTATTTTGACATGGATTTTCAGAAAAAAGAGATTTCAGTTGGGGGGGGGGGGGACTTTATGAGTCACAGGTCCATTTTTAAGAACTCCTTTATGGACATATTTCTACCTGTAAAACCGGTTCAATCATAATATAATATGCCTCTTTTGAAAGAGAATAAAAAAACAGTAGGTGCTAGGAAGTGGAATTTTCTAGGTAGATTCTATATTTGCTGAAATATTCAAGTATTTGTTAAAAGTGGGGGGGATTTGGGGTAAATTGGCATACTCAAACAGATGTTTTCTCAATATTGATTTATAGTGAGCATTAGTGTAACATTTACCATCTCCATCAGTGGCACTAACAGTTGCTTACACCCTAGGAAGTGTCATTATTTAGGTAAAATACATATTTGATGTGCTATTCATGTATTTCTTCTAAATCTCATAATGTGAGGGGGGAGGCAGCAGGTGTATGAGTGGATGGTTTATTCAGGAAATTTACACACAAATAGAAGTCAAAATGGTTCATAACTTTGTTCTAGGAATCAGTCAAGACCCAGTCAAATGATATTGGTTTGTAAAATTATTTGCAATATCGTTTACTACCAGATATTGGCTTGACCTACTTTATTGGTGTACATAGAAACAAAGTTCTGTCCCCCACATGGCTAGGGAGCATTCAGACAGGTCTGTGTGCACTCATCCATGAAGCTATCACCATGAAGCTATCTGAAAACATTTCCTATGTACTCAGGTAGCTAAATATATGTGTGCATTTAGTCCGAGAGGCTCTGGCTGTGAAGCGGTGCATACAGTCAGAGAGCAGTCCCATAGAGTTCTATGTTAACAAGTTGACCAAAAATGTACATCTCAGCTCAGCAGACGTTTTCCTTCGAAATAAAGTTTGAATCTTTCTGATTTTGTAATAGATAGTTTCCTGAGGCAAAATACAGTAAAATGACAGTAATTTCCTACCTTTACATTAGTTTTAAGTAATAGAACAGCCAGTGTTTGTAAAATCCATGTCAATGCATTCTGCAGGCGCCAAAAATAACAAAAAAATGGTTTCAAAACTGCAGGTAATTCTTCACAGGGTATTGCCAGGAACCAGCTTATCAAATATGGCCGACATGAGTTGGAAGTGTTGACATGTGGTTAAATGAGTTGTACAAAAAGGCTCCCAAAAGTAACAAAAAGGAACAAAACAGGAGTTTTATCATCAAAAAGGAATTATTATACATTTCTGAAGGTAAGGGAGCATAAACATGTACTCACATTGACAGTATTACAGAGAACCAAGGACCTGATATTTTGTACTATGGGAATAAACGGTTGTGCTCTCTGACTGTCCGCAGCACCGCTAGGCAGTTAGAGTCTCTCGGACTATGTGCATTGAGCCATTACCTGCTGAGTTCACAGAGGAGTAGGACTTTAAATATCCAATCAATGCAGACTCTTCCCTATTCATGGATGCCCTCCCTCCCTCCCTTCGCTCTATTCTTCAGAGAAACCAATGACCTTTTAACATGACGTCAACTTATGCTTAGTAACAAATCAATAACAATCATTCGTGTCCATGATTTATGCCTACATCACAAAAACATACCCGGTCATTAAAGAGCAATCATGCCAACTGTTTCTCCTGCCACACCCAACATTGCGACCTTATGTATATTTTTGCGTTCATCACCACGCGCGTGACCTTTCACTAACTAAAACAAAAGCGTTTCTGGAGTTAATTCGGACTTGGCAATATAGCGACGAAATAATCCATATCTTTATGTGGCATTTTATTTTACACCTTTAAAAGTATATGTGATTGGTTTATTTGCTATGTTTAAAATAGTGGTTCTTTTTTTCAGATAACAGTGACCTGATCGCCTGTACTGTAATAACCAGAGACCAGTAAGTTTATTTGTTTTTAATGCATCTCTTCACTGAGTGTTGTTGGATTAAAGAAAAGAAAGAAGTAACAAACAAGAAGTCAACTATTTCCAACATCGTTTATACCCATCTACCCATACGTATGCTTGATATTTATCTAAAGTTTGATCAGATACAACCAAGAAAGATAGACAATACAGATAGCATGTATTCACGTTGTCTCAGCATCTGATAGTGCACCCACAAGTATTTTCATGAGGATGAGAATTATGAAAAATAATAATTGATTTGTTTACTGGCTTCTTCATGGTTTCGAAAATGGATATATACCAAATATTGAGTATTCCAAAATAATGGTATGTCTAATGTATTTCTCATATTTCCTCATGTATTATTCATATTAGTTCTAACAATTATATATAAATCAAACAAGTGTTCTTGAAAATGTAGGTAGTAAACCATCAATGATTTGAAAATGTAATTCAAGGAAAAGCTCTATATTTCCAACACAGCTTGGTATGAATTTCGAGTTTAATCGGTAGAATCTCTATCATGATGAAAAATGCGAATAATCAAGGATTGCCTGGACAAACTTAATGTGTATTAATCAGCAATAATAATTCACGATAGAATAACCCAATTTGATCACTCATTAACGATGTATTTACGTTTGGTGATTAAAATACTGGGTGGTTTAGAGAAGTAAAGATAAACCTTTATGTTTTATTTGAAATTACCCCCAGGTTACCATGTGATCTATATGAATATATATAATCAGACACCTGTAATCAATTGAAGGCTCTTTCATCCTCTTTTTTAGAATGTACCTCTACTCCTCAACCATGTAAGATCATATATTTTAGAGAAGGGAAAGAGCAAAAATGATAACCAACATTGAACACTAATTCTTGTTTGTATATGAGGTACTAATATTGGTTGACAACACGGTCATCATTAACTCCTAGCTAGACAATATATGGAACTAATATTGAGTATTCAAGGTATAATTTTACGGTCCCACATATTCATCAGTAAGGGTATAAAATAGATACGTGTATATATAAACGCTTCGCTGACGGGGAATACCAGTACGTGACGGTGAATACATTGATATTCTGGCAAATGATTTACACAGATCTATTTAATGAATATAAAACACCCGGTCTCTTTACCTACAGTACCCACCACCATGTTTAAGCAATGTGCGATACTCATATTCTTTAGTTTTTATAGTGAACACTTATGAAATATCCAAAACTCGAACTGCCCAGGTTGATATTTTACTTTTATGTTTTTATTTCACTTCCTCTTCAAATATTTTTTTCTAGGAAAGGTGGTGGATTACTTTTATTGACGCACTGCTATGCGTAATCCAGACAAATGCAATTCTTGAATAACCAAACTGGAACCCGCGTTTAGCTTTTGATGGACATTTCGTCATGCATTAATACACTAACGCATTTGGTCAGCATACATTCTCCGTCTTTTTTTTTTTTCTTTTTTTTTAAATTAGACCTGAATTTTGTGACGATCGTATATTCCCACGTATGAGACGCATCTCGCATATGAGACGCACCCTGAGTTTAGGAGAATGCTATAAGACGTATCTAGGACCTGGTTTTAGAGGTTTAGAACTGTTCAATAATAATGGTAAAAACCGGCGTATAAGACGCAACCCGAGTTCGGGCTAGTTAAAGATAAAAATACAAAAAGACGCTATCTGTAAAAATTAGATGTATAGACCAGCAAATATAGATATGCCTAATAAGCCCTGAATAGGTTTTATCAATTGTAGAAAGGAAATAGTTTTTCGAACTGAATCAATCAGTTATGGACAAAGACATTTATTATAAGCAATGGCCACCACAGACCCTGATCACAACAGTAAGCATTCACTGGATTGCGTTGAACTGACCTGTGAACCTGTATGTTTGCAGACAAACGAAGCGTGAACGTAGGTTCTTGGTAATTGACTTGCTGCAGCTGATACTAGTGGAGCCTGACACACGTCGACTTGGCTGGGGTGTCGTCAAGTTCGTTGGTTTCCTACAGGTGAGTGGGAGCTAGAAGAAGCACAGTCGGTACTCCTCCACCACCCTGCTGGGATGCCAGTGTTTCCGTTGAAATACATGTTCTCATTTTTAGGATAAAAAAATAATTCCTCGTGTAATATTGGTATATCAACTGCTAAATTACCCAATTCAACCACAGCCCATGATCCCCCACTGAACCTCCCCATTGACCCATGTAAAAACTTGAGCTTTCCCTTGATTCCCCACTGTAATGCATTCGTAATGCGTAAACCCTGTATTGCAATAAAAAATATTTCAATGTGTTTTTTTCTAATCTAAACTGGCAACCCTGTAACTAACATCAGTAGAATGTCCTACAACCTCCACTCGCTAAAGGATAATAGGAAACAAATGGATTCGGTCGATAGTTTGTTATATTTTGTTATATCCTTTATTGGTTCTCTACAGTGTTTACATTTGATATCCAAGTAATATTTTTTGTTATAATTTTCCAAATTAAAGCGTCACACCATCAGCGTGTAATTGGTTTTCATCGACTGCCTTGAGGACCAGTCGTTTCAAGTTGCATTGATCGTGTTATTTGGGTATTTCGTACACTTATTCTAAATCTTGTAAGCAATTGGTTTACCATCATGCCATTACTTGGAGTTCCTTCATGGGGATACCACACACAATATATGAATTCAACATTCCAACTTTACGTACATTTCTTTTCATAATTACACTGTACTTTTATGACAGAAAGTTTACTCTCACATTAGATATAATCATACAATGAATACACCTTTTGTACTGATTCATTTTAAATAGTTTGGGTAATACATTTTACATACAATACAAATGTATGGGGCAATGTAGTCCTGAAGTTGAGATAACTCTGTACTTCTGACTGAAGCACATTTAGAACCTAACAATTTACCCGTAATTTGCGGCCTGTTAGTCCTAAATAAATTGTTGATTAGACTTAGCATAAGGCTTTAATAGCATAAAAGATGTACGGTGTAAACCCTCCTATATATATATAGGAAAATTGCCCAAAATTCGTGATTCCGCTTGCTCTTATTTTGATTAACATGAAGTCACCTTCTGGTTTTGCTTTTTGGATAAAATATGATGCCTCATCTATTTAGTTTGGAAGAAGATGTAATGACACACTGATATTAGACATTTTATTTGTTTTGTACCGTCTTTCCTTGGAGCATATTCGTGTCAGTCTCCAGGGTCTCTAAGTCTTAGAAAAAACCCTCATAGTGAACTTCTTGTTAGAAAATTGATTTTTTCCCCCGCATTACCTAATTTGAAAGGTGGTGTCTCTGATGTTAAAAACATCAATGTGTATAGTCTTCCCACTGAAGTAGAAAATGCGTACTAGTGATTAGCCTTCTACAGATCTTTCTTGTGTCACGCCATGGCATGTTTCATTTGATAGGTTATTTCTTAATGTTAGATGTGAGCGGGAGAGAACTGGGAGTTAGCCAGCGTAAGGTTTGAGAAGTGTAAGTGGGCTTTGATAGACAACAAGAGATGTGAGTGAGGCTACATAGACAAAAGGAGATAGGAGAAAGCCTACATAGACAAAAGGAGATGTGAGTAAGCCTACATAGATGAAAGGGGTAAGAGTAACCCTACATAGACCAAAGGAGATATGAGTAAACCTACATAGACCAAAGGAGATATGAGTAAACCTACATAGACAGAAGAGTCGTGAGTAAACCTACATAAACCTAGATAAAGAGATGTGGGCAAAATTAGACAAAAGAGATATCAGTAAAACTAGCTAGACTATTAAAGAGATGTGAGTAAGGCAACATAGAGAAGAGGAAGTGTGACTGAGTCTACACAGATAAAAAGGTGTGTAAATAAGCGACTTAGTCAAAAAGACGTGAGTGAGCCCTCATAGTTGAAAAAAAAAACTTAGGGAGATCGCAGCAGCTCACAACACATCAACATTCACAAGGCAACGATTTCTGCAGTGGATAGGCTCATATCATGAGATGATGGTCTTTTTCTTTATAGGATGTAGAGGTGACGGGTGACAAGGATGACAGCCGGTCACTGCACATCACCATTCACAAGCCGTCTCTGAACATGCATGCTCGCCCACTGCCGCTACTCTCGGCCCGGTTTGTGTTTGACGATCATATCCGCTGCATGGCTGCAAAACAGGTGAGACAAACCACCACCGGTACCACATATTCACACAAACACTAACAGCAGGGAAATAACTCTTGAAAATTACTCAACATTCGTGTTTCCATCGACGTTTGAAAATTACATAGCAAAAAAAGAAGAAAAAACACACACACACACCCTACCGAAAAAAAGCAATGCAAAACCATGCAAGATGTTAATAGCCTAAAAATGTCTAATAAAACCCATAGTTTATGGTTTAATTGCTGATTTGTACGAGCGATTATCACTCAACAGGAATTTAATGAACACCATTTAACAACGAACACTTTTCTGTGTACCGTGCCTTGGGACGACTTGATTTTTGGTGTGTGGTTCTATGGTAGTACTACCATACATCAATCCAAACGAGTCATATCGTTCTTATATATACGCAAATCTGATCACAGTTTTAACAGTGCTGTCTCGATCCCCATTGCTACTGTCTCAATCGATAAGCAGTATTGATCATTTCCAGTGTCAGATGTCAGTTCCAGCTCATAAAGTCTTGACTGTACTGATATACAACTTGTACTTTTTCATATTCTTTATCATAATACATCATTTGTGAAAGTGACAGAGACTGTACCGCTGTTGTATTCGTAAATACTTAATATCGAATAAAGCAATTGGTCCAGTGACTATCTGGGTTAATCTTGCAAGTATTACCATGCTTTCTAACGCTACTTACTCTAAATAATCAGTCATCAATACAATGCATTAATATCGCTGTCATACATTGTCTGTTCTCAGAGGCTCACTAAAAGTCGGTTAAAAGCCCGACAAAGGAAGTGACTATCTGGGTTAATCTTGCAAGTATTACCATGTTTTCTAACGCTACTTACTCTAAATAATCAGTCATAAATACAATGCATTAATATCGCTGTCATACATTGTCTGTTCTCAGAGGCTCACTAAAGGTCGGTTAAAAGCCCGACAAAGGAAGATGCAAATGATCGCTAGGCTGTTAGAACTACCTACGCACATTGTGGATGCCATCTACCAGGCACCCCAGTACCCCCAATCAGCCACCAGTCTACGCACCTCACACCCGTCAAGTTCCGGAATGCCAGGTTAGTATCTCACGCATGATGGAATAGAACTACTTCTAACATTCTCCACGTTTGTACCAAGTCCAAGGACATTTCCCCAATCCAGAGGGTATGCGAATGTCTCGGCCCCTTCGGCACCTTGGCCCCCGTTTCGCGGTGTCATCTTGGCCCCCTCGCGGCCGCGTTTCTCGCATCCTTAGCAGGGTTACTGGATTCTCAGGAGCGGAACGTTCAAACCCAAACGAGGCTCTAGCTGGCAAAGGGTTTTGCCATTTTCGGAGACCCTAGCTTTCTGTTATTATCGCTCGATCGACGAAACGTAAATTGATGTTTGAACTTTCTGTAAATGATTAATATGCGTAATTAAAGGTAGTTTGATGTGTTTCTAAGATATATCAATAAATTCTATGCGATAGAAGTATGAATGATTGAATCTGCGGATTTATTTACTCTTGAGTCAGTTTTATTTTGAGTTGTAGAAGCCTGTTAACTGCAATTTCGGCAGATTGCTGGAAAAAAGACCAAAGAAAACAATCTTTGCAAAACGAATTGATACGAAAAGACCCACCCAACATCTTCCCTTGCTCTTCATCTCCATACCATTTTTTGTTTGACGTCTCTATGTTGGAAATTTACTGAGATATCACCAGTGGGTTTAACATTGGTTTTAATGGCGTGAAAAGTTGCTAAACCCTTCATGCGTACTAGAGTGCATTGCACCACTTTCGGGGAAATAAACTGCAGAGCATTAAACCTGAGTGATGCAGTGTTCCTATTTTGCGGCCGGACGTACCCGTTACTACGTTGCGTGACATCGTCGCCATTTCTGAGAATAGGGTTAAGGTTAGGGAAAGGGTTAGGGATAGGTTAGGGTTAAGGTTTGGGGTAGGGCTGGGTTAGGGAAAGGGTTAGGGATAGGGTTAGGGTTTTCTGTTTGTTTTCTTCCCCAGAGAAAACCAAATTTGATGCCAAGATAGGGGTAAGGTTTATGGTTATTTCACATGTTTTGTAAGATGTGTTTTTGTTTTGTAAGGTTCTTTAATGTGGAATATAGACAAGTACAATTATAAATCAAAGCTTGTGTCTTTGGGAATCCGTATTTTGGCTAAGTAATCACATTGGAAGACATTTCACGCTTTCGCGCATGAAGGCGTGAAAGCGGGTCGAGGTGCCGATGGGTCCGAGGTGCCGTAGGGGGTCCGAGGTGCCAATCAACATCCGGGAATCAACCAGAGAACCTCCCACATTTAACTGGTAAAGAAATTCTCCCCGGTCTATAGAGCCTCCAGAGGTTACTAAACTCCCGATTATCGCCCGGGTAAAGCAAAGTTCCGCTCCCGATACACTTGGCACACTACGACAACATGAACCACAGTTTTCTGGTTTATAACTGGAGAAACTGAATATAATTTCGGATTTCTATGTAGAAATAGCTGAAATTTCCATTTCTGGCATCAGAATTTCAATTTGAGGATTTCTGAAAACCGTTAAACTGCATTAATTCTGGGTTACGGGTCACGGGTCTATCACCATATAACGTCGGTAATCAGCGAAAACCGGAACTTGCAAAACAGACTGGATTACGGGATACCTCAATAGGGTCTATGAAGACCAATGAAATTTTCCATATCAAACCAAAGGTTTAAAGGTTAGGGACAGTTACACCATTAAATGCTAGAAGTGTTGCACATTAACAGATCAGAAACATGACAGTAGATTGATTGATTGGTGGGGCTGCAGATTGTGTTGGACAATGATGTCAATGTCATATATAATATTCCTACCATAGGATTGGCTTTATTTCCTATGTGAATAACCATCATAGGATCGTCCTATCGTATAATCACACTTAATCCATGTATGTAGGACCATAGTATGGTAGGTACTCCTACCCTAGGATTAGAGTACGCACCGATAATAACGACTAATGTAGGTTTCCCATAGACACCAAGGATAAACGATGTAAGCTGATACGGTGCAGATACGCATGTTTATAAGCAGATTTTATGTCCTGTAATGCTTTCCGAATGATTGTATATTGACCTTATAAACGTAGCGGTATTCCATCGGATTATTCACAAGAAAACCTTTAGTGGTGAATGGTCCATCTGATAAACTAACACAAGTAAAGGGAAACGTTGGAGATGTAGACTCCCGCAAAGGAGGTCGCTCTCCCAATTTACACAATCCTTTGACAAGAAAGAGTACTCCCCAGTTAAAAATATTTATATCCCTATGACTTATGTGTACTCTTGCCCTATAGTTGGCAAGTACAGATAGGTCATTGGTAGGGTATGTCAGTTTGATAGCCAGTTGGAAGAAACTCCAATTCGTATTCACCACTCCATCACATGCCTTCCCAGGCACCATGTAAGTTTTCGATAGTGGAAAAGGTGCGCTTGGATGGTTATGTGGGGCATTGGTTATTCACTACCCAAGTCGAGCCGCCAATTCACCTTACTGCACTAAAAAGGGGCTCATTAACGGAAAAGAAGGAGAGCGAATCAGCATTTAACACCTTTCTATACAGCTGTCAGGACGGGGATCCAATTATGATATCCATTCAGCAGGCTGGATTCCGTACTTCCTAAGAGCTGGGGTGTGACAAATGCTGTCAGAATACTTTGAGATTTGTTAGTTATTTCAGGAGTGTTATGTAAACTGGGGGAGAAGTTATTATTGTATACCTATAATAGTAAAACCTACACATACTGCTTGCTGCTTCCCATGTATTTATTTGGTACGCTACCTGGTGACATACTGGGAACGTTACATCAATTGCAGTTAGAATGTCGCCATGTTATGTAAGATGATAGTACGAAAATAGGCTGACAGTGATACCTGGATCTTGACCTGGAAGAGGGTACGGTCATTCCTTGTTGTGTTCTTTTCCACTTAGCCTCAATTGTAATAGGCATCAAAGTTGAGCAAAACCACATAAAATGCACTTGGATATTATAGCTAGGGGACATTCTACTAGTATCTCTGGGGACGTACATCTCCTTAACCGCTAATTGCTTAAAATGCAGTAGGAAAACGCAAGAATAGTACTTAATATATCTCACGGGACATAATATCCTATGCAGTAATGGTTCAGTGTTAGGGGTTGTGCCGCTCTAGTAAGACTGGTGAACTATAAGTGAAGAGGCCGGTTGCTACAAAGAAATCTCTGCCGAAGAGTGCCACTTTGATGGATATATATTCATAGACGTTGAGTGTTGCATGCAAACATTCTGATTCGTTAAAAGAAATCGTTAATCACTGCAGATAGTCAGGAGCACAATCCAGAAGTCTTGATGCAACATGTATGTAGCTGCCGAGTATAGCATGAAAATACCTCTTCATCAAATCCTATATCTTCTGAGCTTTTTGTAATTCAGAGATAACAGTTTTCCATTTTTCCGTGGGAATACACTATTCATATGTGATTGCTTTTCTTTATGTCAAAAAAAAAGATGATATTGATTTAGCCTCATCTACCCCAATAAAACAGTGTTTTGAAACTCCCCAACAGACCCTCAGCCCCATGCCATGGCCGACAAGGATATATTATCAAAGTTCTCCCGGTCTCTCTGAGGCAGAAAATTCCACATGAAATATATCCGCATTTTCCCCTGACCCCAACTGACATTCCTGTATTATATGGAGCCACTTTAGATGTGAAAGTCCAGGAGTTGCCGGAGAAGATGTCACAAACAAAACTGAGTAATTGGCTTTTCCATGGTGATCGAGTCCCTTGGGCAGTGAAGTCATGAGGTGGTCTGTCAAACTACATCTGTGTGCATTGTTCTATCCCAGATCGCTGCAAACCATTGGCACGTTGACGTATTCACTAACTTGTGGTGTTTATCAAGCCGTCACTGACAGAGCGCCATTATAGGAGATACTTTGGGGAATGTGTTTCGTTCTTCAAGGGAGGTAGAAGTAGCTCTGTACTAGAGGCAAAGGCCAGTGCAACCAAGGACCAGAGAGCAGAGCAAGCAGAGATGGCAGTTTTCCACTCTTTCAAGGAAATCCTTGTTTTCATTTTCAGTTTATATTTTTTTTCTTGTATAAAACAAAGATATTATAAATTGGGCCTCATTCACACCAAAACAGTGGTTGAAACCTTCCCCCACACCCCAGTCCCATTCTATGGCCAATAACGATGTTTTCCCAATCTCTCTGAGGCAGTAAATTCCATCTGAAAAAATAATTCCTCTTTTTTTCATGACCCCAACTGACATCTCTGGGCAAGGGATGCTGAAAAGACAGGCAGTTTTAGGCATAGACATATATTAGAGGCAGCCCTGGAGGGCAGTGTTATAACTATTGTAAAGAGAATCGGGGTAGTAGGATTGTATTATTTAATATATCGACGAAATATTAAATATTAGCATGTTGAGAGACACTAGTCGGAGTTAGTGTTGCAGGCCAAAGTGAATACATGTACATAAAATGGGCCCGTCATGTGGGCATGTTACTGTGTGATTGCTCCGCTTGACCTACGATGGTGCATGATGTACAGAACACTCTGCATGTATTTTACATACTCAAGGTGAAGGCGACTTTGAGGCACATTACATTACAGTCATGTTCACCTTAGAAGCTGAGTAAAATATTCCAGGACTAAGCACAGTCTGACATCGAAGTCGCCTAGTATGAGGTTTGCAAAACGATTTCGACAATCATGAATACATAGACTATTTTACTTATTTCAACAAGGCATGTATATTTTCTCAATTAATCAGATTTTAAGAATAAATGTCGGCTGCCCTTATGATGATTAATGACCTATAGGATTTTGGTAGCACGCACTTCAAAACGCATGCGCTATTTCATTTCTGTTTTACACCCGAACCAGTACAGCGTGATGATTGTTCAGGTGAAAGATGTTTCCATTCATTTACACACCAACAAAACCATACTTTACATCTGACGTCAGACCGGTAATGATGTGGTTAAACTTACCACCGGTCGCTCAAGCAGCACCTGCCTATGAGGACACACCACCTCGCACAACAGTTACGCTATTGGTTAACTCATGGGCCGTTGTCTAAATCCGTGCCTAATTCAAATATTCAAATGGCCCAGAATTCCTACTGAAAATACCTAATGCATCACTAAATGGCATATTTGCGAAATTCGATATCATTTTTCCAATCCTGGTTTAGTAGTTAATGGTAAAATAATTTTGAAATTCCACCAGTATGGGTTTAACATGAGGTTGAGGGATTCTAAACCCTCTTTTAGCTAATCTTTGGTATTATGAAGGCTGTTTTGTAATATATATATATATATATATATATATATATATATATATATATATATATATATATATATATATATATATATATATATATATATATATATTATAATCATCTTTCAAGGCTAAGACCATTAATGATAAGAATAATCTAATGACGTTGAAATTAAAAGAAAATAGTATTGGCTTCGATATATGGGTGTTGAAAGCAAACCATGTCTTATGGTAGGGAAAGTGAATTGTTTATGATGGGCTTTCAACTAATAGTTTCTAAAAAAATATCTCAGGGCCTCATGTTCCTGCACTGCTGGCATTTCACCGATGGTCAAAATGAATGATAGAGCACGGCATGCATATTGCAGGTTGAATCTTCGACACTTTACCCAAATATTATTGATTAAAAAGTTAATACATAGCATTTTTCACTGAATTAAAGTCTCTTGTCTAATTGTCAATTTGATGTTTGCCTTTGCGATCTCGGAAGCTCATTGCAGGTCGGACAGGGGAAAAGTAGCCATGAGATCACTTTGCTTTGAAAATAGCATTCTTAAAATAGGCAGACAATGTGTACACAGGACTTCATTTAATCTGATAATTGGTACAAACTCCCGGAAGGGCGTATTTATAAATCCGGGAGTGAGTAACGAAACCTGTGTTGTCGGCCTCTCGGCCAATCAGAATGGGTTATATTTCAAAGCACGCAACATGACGGTCAAAGCCCGCAATATGTAATTCAGTACAAAGCTACACAGCGTATCACGCAATATGGAATGAATTATTATACCCCGAGCACTTACACTGAGTTATCACGAACACTATGTTTATTTCATATGGTAGAACTAATACACTTAAATATGACATCCCTTGTTATTTGATGATTTTCTGATTAGAGCGTCTAGTAGAACGCTATTTAAAATACAGAGGAGCCAGAACTTATATCTAGATGATTAATTTTTATCATATAAAAAGAATTCCAAATATAAAGGCCAATTCCCACTTAACGATTTCGGAACATGGATGTTCTTTTATCGACATAGAAGGAACAGTACTTTGTCTCAAGTTTATCAACAAGTTTGTCGACAAGTTTATCAGCATATTGATAAATTCTGTCCGCTACAACGGAAAATACCCCGTGGCGTGTGCCGCTATGTGCCCATAATTAGCATATTTAGTCGCTGGGTGAGGAGAAATGGGGTAGCCACACACAGTTACTTGGTGACGAAAATGAGTGGAAGTGCTATTTTCACCAAGTTTCTTTGATCGATATGATCGCGCGTGAAATGTAGACTCAACATTTGTATTATAGACCTACGTTGGTTTGATATGAAGGTAGCTCATAACGGGCGTTAATGACTGATATGTTCAATATTCGGTCCCTCAACGATAAGTGCCCCCAAGTTGACCAACAACTAGAATCATAACGCAGTCGGCGGGGTAGAATATCGTATCTCTGTCGTCAACTGTAGACTGATTTGCTTAGGAATAACTCCCACCACCCCATCTCTGGTATCGCGCTGTGATTCCTGCGTGTTGTTGGACCAGAAGCGCATTTTGCGTGAGAAAAAACTCCACAATTTACATAGGGTGCCCACTGAAGCATGAACGAGTTTAAATTAAACATATAGAGAGAAAAAAAGTCCGTTCCAGGCAAAAGTGTCCGCTTAGGCAGAGTGTGCGCTTACACAGGGTCACCTCTTACGCAGGGTGTCCGTAAAGCGGGATCCACGGTATGTGCATTCCACTTAATCCCCGATTGAAACATCAACTTTGTGCACGTAGTTAAATATTTACGGTTCAATAGCAACATGCTGCCACTCTCCATACTGTATATGTTCATAGCAGGATATTAATGATATCAAGATCATCGTAAATGTAGAATAACATAACATGGTTGCATATTATGTAAGACTTGATGAGGTTGATGTTCTACACGTAACTCGAACTCACGGCCTCGTACGGTAAATACAATCAAGTCTCATGAAGCCTTGTAATACTGTACAATCCCGGTAAGTTCTATTCTCTGATCCGGCCAGGAAGTAGGTGGCGCTACGAACCCGCTGGGCGGCCATTTTAGAGAATCCCCTATGCAATGCTAATCCTATGGCACCGTTCGGACGTCCATTTATCATACTATTTAATGTGTGAGGATGTTTTAAGTACTTCTGAAGAATTCTCTTGGTCACAATTAGACTTCCCTGCAATTTCAGATCAAATGAGTGTGCGATATCCCTAGATTCGACTATAAACGCGATGTCAACAAATCGTCGAAACAAGCGATTTTCTTCAAGTTGGCACATTTAAATTATATCTGAATAATGTAAATACTCCTATTTCAATTATTAAATGTATAGGATGCACATGAGAAGGTTGATTAATATAGTTTTTCGCCATTTAAGACTCTGACAGCGCTTTGTATTCACCAGGCAAGATGGCGGATCGATCCGTTGTCAGGTGAATTTACATATTTTGGAGGGTATTTTGAACCGGAAGTGTCCATCCGGATCGGAGAATATGAATATAGTTTATATATTATCTTCTTATTCAGTTCCATGCAAATGGTGATTATAAATAACGATGTGAGGTAGAGAATCACTTCAAATCGGTGAAACCCCCGATGGCCCCTTCATAGTCTTTGAATATTTTGTTGGTGATCGTTTCAACGAAATGATTTGCTTTCAAGGAATCAATAACTGACCTTTATTTGAAACATAACTTTGGCCACTAAATATAGAGCATAGGTCGCTAGACGTAACATACATGTATATTTCATGTATAAGGGGCACATCTACTACACTGCACGAAACTTACCACTTTATTTATACATGCGCCATCGCAGAAGCGCACATATCGGCTGAATATAGACTTGGCTTGGCTGTATTTCACACCTGGCGTATCCAAGATAAAACATGCACTGCGCGATATATATACGCAGAAAAAAAGAAGCAGACCCACCCCACCCCGTACTCGTGGGTGTTGGTAGAGGTTGTAACAACACTGACCAGCTGCCCGCCGCCACCCGCCGACACCCTCGTGATCCTTAGTGAGAAGCCCTCCCCCCGCCGCTCCTTCCGCCGCCCGTGGCCCATCGCCGCCTGCCGCCCATTTGTACAGGTGGCCTCAGTCAGAAACCTTCCCCACCTTCACCCGGGTGTATGGGGGTATCCCTACGCTCCCAGTGAAGCCCTGTTGGCAGAGTTAGGAGTCGGAGTCAGAGGGGTATTCACAGTTTGCGACCCGCCGCCCGCCCTGTATTGTGGGTGTTGGTAGAGGATGCACCAACACTGACCCGCCACTCGCAACCTGCTGTTCCAACCCCCTGCATTATACAGTAAGCCTGACTGTCCACACCTTGAAATGGTGTTTGAAAGTAAGATCTATTAGAACAACAATGAAAAAAAAACACAGTGCAGGGTTTACTATGTGTAATTAATCAATTTATACTCAATAAGGTTTTATAAAGGTTTTTATAAAATAATTGGTAATATAAGATTGCAATTTTCATATAATACAGACTTGGATGGTTAATGGCAAATGAAATATGCTACCAGTAGTGTCCCCAAGTGGCAGAGAATGGAACTATTTGATAGTGGTGTATATACAACAGAATCAGGCGTATACATGAATCAGGTGTATACATTAATCAGGTGCCTACAGATGTGGCATATACACACGGGGAATAGGACGACCTTGTATAGGCCCATTTACAATCCCAAGTCTCGCGTTCTCTCGTGCTCTCGCAACCAGTTTCCGGTGTAGCAGACGGCCGTCGTAAGGCTACGTATACGATGTAAACAATGCCGGCTGGAGATGTTTCTAGTACATTAAATTGTGAAATATTGCATTGGAATGTACTCGAAACATTTGTAAATGCATAACACTAACAGACCCATATACGTCTTTGTTCCCAATCGGTTTATGGTTTCATTTGATTGAGTCAAGAGACAAGAGACTGAAGAGTAGCTATGAATCGGCCGAAATAGGTTTGTTAACAACCTGAGACTCAGTGTTTGCCAAGTGAATCCAATATTTCACCATACGATATTGTAAATATCTTATACCATAATCAGAGACATATTTATATATCATTGTGTCCGATTAATATAAGTACCAGTAGTATTACCAATTATCATAAATAACTAACAACACTATCAACAGAGTCTGCCCTGCCGAGGGCCGGAACGACCTGGTACCCCTGTACCAGGCACACTGCTCTTTTAGATCCAGTAGGTGCAAATATGGACCCCAGATAGATTCAAAATCCAGGAATAATTAAAAATTATCTAACTCATAAAATAGAATTTCATAGATATTTCCGAAATTGATATTGCTCCGGCCGCCTGATCTCTGTGAGCACGCTCATGCTATCGTGTGCCCTACCGTGTCAGTGCAAGGGGAGGGGAGGTGGCGTGTGCAGCAAAGAGGCAGCGTACACATCGTGCCAGTAACAGTGAACTACCGCAGTCAAGGCTGCCATGTCCTTGCCGACTCCCGCCTTTCAACTTGCTACCGGTGTCAGAAACGGGATACATATTTCAGTAATTTACATTACTCTCTGTATTACTCTCTGCAATATGATGCTATATATTGGAAAAGTAAATAGCTGGTTACGAGAGGTATTCCCCGATTTGTCAGTGTTATCACAGACATAAACTCTGATTTGGTTTACTGTTCAGGGTTCGACTATGTATTCAAAAATAAGGAGGATAAGCAATTGCACACTGAATTGGGAAACAACTACAGACCCTGTTGACTATGTCAATACTGTAGATACTTATAATATTGTCAATGTTTAATGATATTAAGTAAAAATCCGGAAAGATTCCTCAAGCCTAGCCTGTCGAGTACACCATCGTATAGCCGTGGCGGCGGTATCGCAGCAGCTTTGTTTACACCGGAAACTGGCTGCGCGCAAAGGGTTTTGGGAAACCTCAAATCGGTCTATACGCAAAAGCATACTTATATACGCCGGGTGCATTCATATATAAAGCGGTTAGTTTCGTGCAGTGCTAACATCAGCCATTTACATGAACCCTCAGTTAGGCGCAATATAGAATGAGAAGCTTTTACCAACCAACATTAATCACTAAACTGAGAACCTCTCAACAAATGGTGGATGATTCAGTTGATGTTCAGTTCCACCAACACCTGAATACCCAAGAGTGAGCCGCCAGTTTGTGTAAAGTGGCGCCCTCCACCCTCACCTTGAGCCACTGGCCGTGGTCCAACACAAAGCCCGTGTGGGCAGCCTTTGTATCGCTGTCACCCTGGCGACAAGGGCGTCAAGCAAGCCGTCTTTCCAAGAAGGGGTTCTATTTGAAGCCTTCACGTGAACACCACTCGGCTAACCACCAGCTGCGCATGCGCCTTGAATGCACGCTCAGACAGAGGATTGGTGTTATTCTCCAAGCGGGGCTTAGTGTGTTGCATCTCTGCAGACTGAGGGTCTGGGGGGAGAGTGACACAGGTGGCTGAACGCCTTGTTTCCAGAATCTGCATCATGACATCGGTAAACGCCCACATTCCCAATGACTATAGACTTTTCTCTTCTTAGTTAGATTTTGTTCGGCTTGCAGAATCGGTTGACTACGCAATGTGGTCAAACTGGTATATAGTTGGCTGGTTGTTTGATGGAGTTTTAAGCTGTAGCAACAGCCAGTTATGTCAAAGGGCGAGCAGGAAACACAGTGGCAGTGCTGAGCATCGTATACCTATCCCCGCGGTCTGCAGATTGGCATGTAGTATTACACTCCCAGTAGAAATATTATAGAGTAGGTCTTTGATGTATGGGTAAGTACAGTGGCATCCTGTACAAGGGGGCCACTGTCTTTTCCGAGCATAAGTGGCCCATTACGCGAGGGATCCTTACGCGGGGTTTCCATTCCATGGGGTGAAATCAAACACATATTACAACATAGAGGGAACCGCTAAGATCAAAGCTGACCTCTGGTACGGACTGACCCATAAGTGTGATTCAAATGTAGTACAAAGAAAGAACCATATTCATAATGTTATTCGTATTTAAATGGAATAATGAACTTGAAATTACTTTATGAGAAATTATTAGTGCAAGGACATTGTCGTGTCCTATACAGAGATTTATATGAAACGTGTACAATAAGGCTGAGTAACTTCAGACTCCGTACTCTCATGTAAAACATGTACATGTATATGTCATACACCTTGGATGAAGATTATCCGCGGCATCCATAACGTTATTTCGTGGTAGACAGGAGTGATTTGTAGTCTCTGAAAGTATGGACGATTGAACCGTCAACACGGTGACGCTGTTTGGAAAATTGCGTTTCGAGGGAAAGTGGAATTTTAACTCGCAGCCTCTATCAGGAATGACAAGGGTATATTGGGAATATTTCTTGTACATGTATACCTATGGTTGTATCAACTAGGTATACCGCCCGCTCCTAACCATGGTGTATTTATACCTGTACGTCACACTGTGACGGACGGGGTATGTGATCACGTGATTAGGTAAAAGTTCGCCATGTTTAGGTATATGATAATACGAAAACAGGCTGCGTTTCTTCATACCTTAATATACTTAGCAAATTTAGAATTAATCCTGTAAATATCAATGAAAATTCAACTATGATTAAGGGCAATTGTAGCCCGAAACGTTGGTTCATTTAATAAACGCCATAACGCCACTTTGACCGCCTGTTGGTTGTACTGTCTACCTACATGTAACTTAGTAAAATTATTGATCATGTACATCCCTCTACCTATGGGATGCTATCGGGATGAACATGATAAAAAAATTCACCGTGTATTGTTGACGCACGAAGAGAGAAAACCAGTTTCTGTATAATACATTGTTTACTAGAAACAGACATAATTTACATATAAATGATTGGTTCTTTTACATTGTATCAGAACCATAGTAAAATCTGTGTTAATTATACATTAAACATTCATGGAAAACAGCTTGCTCTCATTAATGTGAATGATCGATATTAGATTACTTAATTACTTTTCTGGTTTATAATTAGTGCAGCCACTAATTACAAGGTAGTACATGACACATTTCAGTCTGTTCAAAGGGTGTCCGTAGTCTGGAACATACCAGGAAAACTGTCGTTTGCGGTAACATCTCAGTCGTGTTGTACATTGTTCACTCTAACAAGCTGTTACTCTTTGTATTAACTTTTATCTGAATATGCGTCAGAACGAACAGTGTATATATACTATATATTATGTATATATAACTACGAATTTTCAGCAAGAATCAGTGTGTGAATATATACTGAGGAAAGCAATAAGCATGCTCAATATGCATAGCGATTACCCCAAAAACCTACTTCCCAATGAAAAAAAATATCAAAAGGTAATATACACACCGTAGGATAAAGATATGCAAAGAATACTATGTGAAACCATAATTATGGTGACAGTACGGGGTAGATTTATGAGTTGTTTCGGAGAAATTCGTTCTGAACGAGCCGGCACGGCTATTCAGAACGAATTTCTCTGAAACAAAGAGTAAATCTACCCCGTACTGTCACCATTACTATGGTTTCATATCATTATATACCTTAATTCAGTCTTAATTCGCTAAAAGTGACTGTAATTCGACGCCGAAGTCACATTTTACAACTCGCAAAGACGATGTGTACGTTAGCAGACATACCGGAAGTTGATAATCGGAAGTGATTACCGCGCAGCCGCGCATACATTATATCGCCGCATAAATTACCGCTCGATCACCCTGCTACGCTCGATCATCCCGTTGGATAGCTGTACTCGAGCGGCGCAGTGTATGACAGGGGTTTTGTATTTGTTGACATCGACGAGTTGCCTGCTCGGCCTGTGAACGTATCGAAATCGATATTTCTTGCATATCTAAGCTATCTAAAGTGTATCACGTGATTCGTTATCGTATTCCACCTCGAAGTTTGATGTATTTTCGCACTAACTCACTCTGTGGTTACTGTACGACGCCACAGAATTCGCTAAGTGAAGGGATCCGCCATTTTTGAATCTGGCACCTAGAATTCTGTTATCGGCCTCTCGACCAATCAAAATGAGTTATTTCTTCAAAGGGTGCAGTCTGTCAGCCAAAGCGTGCAGGTAAGGCTCAAAGGATGCAGTCTGTCACCCAAAGCGTGCAGTCTGTCAGTATCCAAAGGCACCGGTACAACGTTTCACTGCGTACAGTGCATTCTGTGTGTAATAACTATACCCCTAGGAGCAGTATGTATTTACACTGAGTTAGTGCATAGGTATATAATAATAAATTCGAATAATAGGCATCAACTGACACTTTGTTATTTCAGGAAAGAATGCGTTCTTTGTGAAGATACGATATATACTATTGTTTCAGTCACATAGAAAATGCCTACAGGAATTTCATTTCCTACCTCTGGGCTTGGCTCCCAGCTTGTGAGAGTCGTTAATAAATCTCATACCACCCGTAGCTAACAGGGCATATATATTGGGCCAAAGTTACACCCAGTTCCTATTTCATTGCTAAATCAGTCTCTAGTTTAAGACTCAAGGAGTTCATGGTTTTAAGGATAATCCTTTGCTTGCTCTGAGATGTAAGCTGCATTCCATTTTAGAAAATACGATATCTACCTCATACATTGCAAAACGCTTGTATGTAGCGAAAGCGATAAATGTATAAGAAAATATTTTTAGTGATAATAATTAGATGACAGGTGCGTTGCAAAGTAAGTGGTACATTCGAATACAAATCGCATGGACTGGTTTTCGAGTTGATGTCAAAGGAACTTGATAATTGGGGAAATAAGCTTTATGGAGTGAGAGTTGCCTGCAAGTGGGTTAACATATTTGACACTTTGCCAACCACCACCGGCCTGGCAGAGGTGTCGTGCCTGAATTTACCGTCGTCTTCTCGGAAATTTCCCAGTTGGCAGCCACAATCTAGGCACACTCTCTAGTCTAATGCTAAGTTAAAAGCATTTGTCCAACGATCCTTTTGGTGCTCTCCTAATGTCTGTTCGCTGGACAAGGTTTACCATCATGCCCTCTTAAGTGTAAAAGCGAATGGTTCGCTTCAACACCTGAAATGAACATACGTATCTTGGACCTTGAGACTATTGAAACCTTTGCCACTCGATATCAAATGTAATTTGAAAATTTTGTGAAGCAACTCCATCCAGTCTATCAGATAGGAGCATTGACAAGGAACATTGAAATGTTTTAGTGGCAATATTGTCGAGCATGATTATCAACATTACCTGAGCTGAATTTGAGATAACATCTAGGAATCATAGTCCACTGGAGCCTTACATAGTAGAGTGCTGTACTTTCACCTTCCAAGTTAACATATAAATTTATACCGGTATGTACGGATCTTGGTCCTGTAACCAAGGGGTGCCTCCGGGGGAGTGTTATGAGGAGCCGGGTTAATTAATTAGGCCAAGGGATAGTGCACGTATGTTTCACATGTAGAGAAATTGGAACGTAACAGTATAGCTAATATCGGTCGGGGGGAATATGTCATGCTCATTTTGTATGTTACAGTAACGATATGGGGTGGTGATAATCTGAGCTGAGATTTCCAGAAGGTAGTTCCTTTTGGTTGAAGGTGTAAAGTCGTAATTGTGCTGTGTGAAATTGAGGTAGCAATTTTGATGGGTAGAGTTTATTTAAAATACCCTTTGATTAGTTGATTTAATAGTTAGGTACATAATCTTATTCGCGTTTGACCAACCGTGTTACCCATGCTACCCATACCCGCCAAAATGGCCTTTTAAGGATGGTATTTTTAGCAGTCTCAATGGTGAAAGTGAATTGTATATAATAGCTAAATATAGAATGCATGTACATATTTAAGGTCTCCCTGAAAGGGCAACTTTATTATGATACGATTTATGTAATTTGTCGTTGGAAAGACGACAAAATTCTTTAAATATTAGCCAGTGACCATTGTTTTAAAATGAGTCTGTGAGAGTAATAATGACAGAACTGAAGACGCTTTTACATGATGTTGATCAAGGCCTTCTTCATTGCTTCCACCTCTGAAACACACAAAGATATACATGTATGCTTACTCATTGCAATTGTGTCCACGCTAAATAATCGGAAGTCGCACCCATACATTCAAAATCATATTTAGGAAAGGATAAAGTACAAAGGCCACACAGTTCAGAATCAAGAGTTTCTTTAAGTCTGTTTAATTTTTTCCCTGTCACATTGTCTTTTTTTCTCGGGAATATTAATAAATCGAAGCATGTCCATTTGTGAATGCTTGTTACTTCCAGCGTGAAGCCCCGCAAACCACCCTTGTTCCTGACGCCTCACGTATTTTGTTATAGAGCTTCTTACGCAAAACCCGTTTTGTAGAATTTACCCCAATGTTTTACCATAATTATGTTGGTGTTGGAAATGAAAGAACTCTCGTCTAGGTCAATATCTGGGGGCAAACAAATCAACAATTCAAACATGCCAATGTGCAAGAGCTGGGAACAATGCTCCTACAACACATTATCAAAGGTTTCAGTGAAGCTAGCCTATTACTAACACCGTGTACATGTATACCCTTATTTGCCCTACACAGGCACATCGCTGGAGTATACCATTGCTAGTGACGTCATACACGTGTGACATTCATTCGAGAAGGAGACGAAGGTATGGCCACTGTCAGAACTCTGGTGGCTTTCTCTCTAGCGCCCGCTATCAAACTAATTAGTCTACTAGCTAATATACTGTCCTAGATCTCTATCCCACTGTTTGTCTTTGCCTTGAATACACACTAAGAGCAAATGCAGTATCAATTGTCACTGGAAGAGCGCGGTATTCCAAAATTAATGACAAACAAATGTGCCGCTTAACTGCAGCTTGGTGGTTAGGTAGGTAGGTGGATTGGTAGGAAGGTTGGTAGATCGACAGGCTGATGGTCAGACAAGTTGGTTGGTGGTTTGGTAAATGGATGATTGGGCAGTTTTGGGGTGAACAGGTTGGTGGGTGGGCTGGTTGGTGAATAGGCAGGTTATTGGATGGACAAGTTGATGGTTGGACGGGTTGCTGGGTGGGCAGGATGTTGGGACAGGCAGGTTGATAGTTTGGCAGTTTTATGGGTCGACGGGTTGGTAAGTGGGTAGCTTGGTTGCTGGATTAGTAGGTTGTTGGGTCGGGAGGTTTATGGGTAGGCAGATTGGGGGATCGGTAGGTGGATGGGTAAGCAAGCAGGCAGTCAGACAGGTAGTCACGCGGTAAATATCAAAATAGGGACTGAGGCAAGTCTATCTTTAGACTAATATCGACACGCCAATTCTTTTCGACCAATCCTTTGCTCGACACCTTTGCCCGACCAATCCGTTGGGTCGGTGAGAATCGGTGTACACACTTTACCGACCCGATCACACTTCTTCCCTATGGCAATCTGGCATTACTAACGTCGGGGTAATGACCGACTCTGCCCGAATTATTTTGTCGATGTGCGTACCCTCACCGAATCTTCCCGATTTACAGCAGGCCGTATAAATAGAAATATATCTTAGCCCGGTGACCAAGGAAGAATAATCAATGATAGACGACACTGTGACGTATGCTTTCTCTAATATACCTAGTGTATGTGTGCTGCAAGCGAAACTACTTGCGGATATTATGAAATTTGAATAGTTTCAATAACATCTTTCAAATGAATGAAACGACACCATTTTCTCAATCACGTATACTGTAAAGTGTCACTGCAGCCTATATGCACACGTCATTCACCAAAATCTTAAGGCCAGAATTGAGCTATGTTGACAATCTTTTCCCGTTCGAGCGCGTCCAACGTTGCGGACATTTTTTTTAGAATAGAGCTATATCAGATTCTAATGTTAAGATATCCTTCGGTTTAAGTCTGACCGGACACTGCGCTTCGCTGCCAACATGCTTCGTTTTTTGGGTGGTGACCGACAGACACTATGTTTTGCCGCAACATCTCTTACATTTTATGTCAGAACTCTGTCCAAAATTTATGTAGAAACTTCAACTAAGAACTGTCTTGTAGCTAACAAGGTGGCAATTACTAGATCGAGTTTTTAAAATCCTGTTTGATCGTCACAGCGTAGTGTCCAAGCGGCCATTGTGCTTTGTTCTGAAAATGAAGCGTAACGTCCAATTCGCTAAGCGTAGTGTCCCAAGCGTGCTGGGGACCAAGCGTAGTGTCTTTGATTCCTACAGGTCCCCTAATGGTAGTCAGGAGAAACAGCATTCTGTCTCTGTGCAGATAAGGTTGCGGTTTTCAAGTGATTGTGAGACTACATTCAAAGTGAAACAACCACTCTATAGAGAGCACATAGTGTACCCTGGTTCCTCGATAAAGCGTTAGAGACTCCACGGGAATTCCCGTCTTCTGACAGATGTTTCGTCCCTTTTGTATAAGCCAAGCGGAACAAAGGATCTGCTGGCAGAGTGGAGGGTAGGGGGCAGTGCAGTGCCTCCTAGCAGATCCTTCGTACAGCTTAGCACTTAACACCGGCTTCGGTTCTCTGGTTGGAAAATGGTGCGTTGGGGAACATAAACAAAACATTGGGATTTATGTTTCACTCTTAATGCTTACTATTCTTTAAGATAAATTTGAGGATAAAATATGGTGAGATTTTTTGTGAGTTTGTATTTTAATAATATTCGTAAACCACACACAGTCAAAAGCCTAAGGCGGCTAAGCACCTCTCTCCGGAAGTTAACTTTTGTCAGGTAGCATCGGGTTTGTCTGGTTGCATTAGCTGTAGTTCAAACGCGTTGCTTCATGTGTTCGAATCGATGCCAGTTTTCAATGTTTACATTGAAATTCATTTTTTCATTTTCAGAATGAAAAAAATACTCCTCATGTAATATTGATCTACCAACCGTTGAATTACCCATGTCAACCACTGCCCATGATCCCCCACTGGACCTCCCTACTGACCCATGTAAAAAATTGAGCTTTCCTTTGATTCCCCACTGTAATGCGTATGTCATGCCTTAACCCTGTATTGCAATAGAAACCATTTCAATGTTTTTATCTGACCCCAACTGGCAACCCTGGTTTGATTGAGTCACTTCGTGTCCTTAGACACATTGACGCCATCGGATGGGTTTGTGTCGCATATGTTAGCATTGTATCAGGTTATATAGCATAATATATCCCGTTAATAGTATTTATCACTGTGTGCCTCCATAATAGGCCGTTACCTCCTGCTAAGGTAATAACCTAACCAGAATTGCTTTGTCTCGGATTCTCGGAAAACATAATGATGTAGGTGATACTGATAGTGTACCGAGAATCCGATAAGCATAATTATGCAATGCCGATCTATGTATTATTGGAACAAAGTCAAATTATCTTAGATAAAGATAATTAATGTAAACTTAAGCTATGTTTTATCAAGTGACCAAAAAATGAATTTCACAACATCCACGTTTCTATAAGAACAATACATGTATTGTAACTTTTCAATCGATCCAGCTTTGTTAACGATTCTTCATTAATGAAGGTAAAATGACAAACCGCGATTATGCGCACACATACCATTTTTGTACTTTAGGATTCTTGGTTGATCTGTGTGCAGGTTTTCTTCTTAGCCTAGTATTCTAGCGGGCAGGCATTTTAACGATCAATGGGTTTAGGGCCCAGAACTTATGAATTCATGTTTGCCTATACCTCAGTTACTTGTCAGAGTTGAGATTTGATGAGCTTAAATGATGCTACAGGAACTATATGCTTCCCTCGGTCTGTTTAGCATGGACTACATGACCATAGATTATTTACAAATTTAATGTAGCAATTGGGGACAGCTTTATTTCAGTAATGTGCTACCTCTTGTCGTTTAAAATAGCTTTCGTGGAAGCTTTATTCCTTTCTGCAAACTCTTTTATGCTTGCTATATTTGAATGGTCTACAATCTCCATATGTAATTGATTTTACCACACTACCGCCTCTTTTGCCATGATGACCTATCCAAACTAGTATTATTGTTATTTTTCATTGCCAGTATATCTAGATGGCTTACTTCAGTTCTTGGAAATACTCGAGGTCTACTTTCAGTTTAAAGGCCTTCATATTGCCTTTGGCCACAGAGGGCATTGGAGTCCATTGTTCAGGGTTACCATTGTGTAATCCACTTTTAGGTTTGGAGATCCAGAAACCAATTTCAGGAATGCAGGTTTTCTGACGTTCTACATACACCGACAACAGCTGAATATACATGATTCCTTTTTTAATAAAAGTTTTTAATTTCCGATTTTTTCCTCAGTCCCGACTCTCATCTCTGTAATTTAACTAGCTGTTTATTAATTCATATGGATGATGATTTGGATATAACTTGAGACAGATTTAGATAATGATTATCAAGATTTAGGTAATTTCAGGAATATTTAAAAGCCGATATAGAATTTTGTATATTCAAGACGTTGTATCAACTATGAAACTCCTTACAGTTCCATTTCCCATTCTGATCCTGTAATGAGACAAACATCAATATGACGGAAGATTTAATCTTTAAAACTGGCATTGAAATATAAGTGGTGTGTCGTTCAGGCGTCGACCAAGTGGTAATAGATCTCTTCAGAAATAGCACATGCGTAAGGTCGTTCTAAATCAGTGCCAACAGTTCCAAGTAAGAAGTTTTGGTCAGGATAGGTTAATCCTCTTACGCTCATAAAAATAGCTCTTTTCTGAAATCGTTCGCACAAGGATAATGTTACTTTGTCACGAAGAGTGGCCAAGAGTTTCGGTAACAATATAAGTATTCCTCATGGTTGGACACACGTGACCTTTATTTCCTCGAGTGAGAAAAAATTGCTCTCAATTTGAATAACGGAAACACAATCACCTGGGCTTTCAAGGTGAAATAGCCGTGTGCCGTTGAAATAATTCCTGACCCTGTATGTGACTTCATAAATACAAACATATCATTGTCCTGTATGGTAGACATACCAGGCCTGGGTAGGAAGGGAAGAAAAATTTCAAACATATTCCCTATTGTTCTAACATTCATTTGTTCATTAATTTTATTTATCCTGAATATATGTACTTAGTAATAGTTACCCCACATGTAGCCAGTGAAACGCATACTGCAGAAGGCTATAGCGGACTGCATTTCTCTGATGAAATCTTTTTTTTTTAATCATAGACTTGTACGATCCAGCGGCTGACCATCAGAACATAATTGAACTCTGCTGGCTACTTTCATAAGCGCATATACTAAATTACAACAGGAACATATGATATAGAATCTATGAATTGGACAGATATTTCCTCTCGTTAGGTGTTACGCATTAGGGACATGGCGGTCAATAAACAGTAGACCTGCTTTAGGTAATGTTCAATATGATTTGTTTTGAGGGTCAGACTATTGAGAATACCATTAGCATTCTCCAAGTTGCATCAGCTAAGTCGACACAACGATGTAATTATATAGAAATAGTGACTGTTTTTATACACTATAAGGAGAAATCAAAACAGGGCGAATTTGTTCTGGGATGAGAAAAGCTCGGGGCGACTTCGTTTCTGGGCAAGTTCTCCAGTTTTCACTCACTCCTTCGCTCTTTCCTTCGCTGAATGCATCCCCAACCCCCTACACTGCTCCTGATGACTCTTCAGATAAAATAGATATTTTCCTAAAGGACCCGTATCATTGCTATTATATTATTGACATGACAGTGATATGGGATGGAGCCATTTATTCACATTGAGTGCATTAATGATTTTCATGGAAACTATAAGTCATCCAATAGGCCAGGGGGTTTATCATAACATCTGATCGTTATGGAAGTAGGCAGCGCAGTAGTCTCGCTATCTTTACATGATTGTCTCCCGTTACCCCCAATAGAGCCGTGCTATCACTATGACAACATCAATATTTACTAGGTATGGAAAATAAACTTTTATTGTGCTTTAGTCTTTTATTTTCTAAATTATATTCATATCACTAGATTAGACCTTTTTCATTTATCCGAATCACACCAATATATTGGAGTTTCTGGGAATTTGTTAACGGTATTGTATGAAGTTTTTATAATGTACTTAAGAAAGATATGAGGCATACATGTACTTTAATTTTGTACTGAAATCTGAACGGGAGAATAGACTGGTATTGGAAATTGTCAGAGCTTGTTCGCCATCTTGCCACTTGAGTAGAATATGTAAGGATATGCTGTAAAAGATTTCCTATGTATTTAGTTGTGAAAATACTACTATGCTACTTACACGACACCTGAGTAACACTGTGTAGAAATGACTTAATGAATGCTTCTTTTGTATACATGATGGTACTATGCTATAAGTTCCGGGTGTGTTTCGGAATATGAATCAGAGTGGCGCCCCTGTTATTACCATATATCACATTGAGTACCTTGTATGATGTTCTCTTCTAAATCCTCTAAGTAGTCACTCCAATACATGCGAGTGTATTACGACGTCAACCTCGAGTGGTTTACAGAGCCGCCTGTCCACGTAACTATCGTTTGTATTTATTATCCATCTTTTCGAATTAATTAAACCCAGTAATTGCCATATTAAGGGGCTCTATAGCACAAATGGTTCTATAGCACAAAGGGACTATTTTTCCCGTATACCATGGTTTTGAAGCTGTATACCACAGATGTGAATCTGTATACCATAGTTATAGTATCTGACGTTTTATATAATGGGTCGTCTTTACTGAGTCCCCATACATTTTCAATGGGGTCTTTGTAAACAATGAATAATAGATAGTATTATACAATATGCGGGTCCTTTTACGATGAACCTCTCGAAGGCCGACACTATTTTCCTGGAACACTAGTGTGGCGTCGATTTCAATGAACTTGGCATGCATCGCTAATCCCTCTGATCTCACGATGGACGTATCAGGTACACATATATGTACATGTGTATGTATATATTGCATACATGTCGTATACTTACTATTCATGCATGCAACGAGAGAGGGTGTAAGAGTGGCAAGACATGATTTACAGCACTATATTGCTTTCTTTTCATTTCATATTCACATATATTCGGTCCCGCCACAATGTGAACCTCGTGGATGTTAGAGCATACTAACGCATAGCAAAAGAACCAAGGGTCTTGTCGAACTGAAGTCCATGCAAGGTCAAAATGTTTTATGCGGGTTAGTTGCTTTATCGTCTTCCATTGAGCTGCAAAATGATAGGGGTTTGAACGAACAGCTAGAAAAAAAATCAACATTTCACAGTTACAGGGAATGTATAATTCAGTAATTCCCAGTTTCTTCTGGAATATGTTTTTTAAGTTTTTTATTTATACTGGAGTAAAACAGCTTGGCAATGTAATGCCTATCCTCCGCTGGCTCCAGTCGAAAAAAGAGAGAAGTAATGTCAGATTATGGACTTACATGGCATTTAACAGGTTTTCATCAAGTTTATAACTCACACTATTCTACTCAACTCAAGATATTTCTAAATTTTCGAATCAGGCCATATATGTTCATAAATTGAAAATATACACCCGTGCTTTTAAGGATCGTGGACACCTCCTTTGAAGAATTCCGTGTTTTAACCCCCTGTCCCTTTGAGACACTTTAACTTTAGCTGCATTATAGTGCAGTCAAGAGCATGCCTATCTTTGGATCACAGGTTCAGAAATCAAGACTCGGATGTTTTACTGCTTGTCTCTCATCCTCATATTATCAATAGGATCTCGCATTGATGTGACCCCTGGTTGTTCTTACCTTGTTAAATGCTACGAAGCCAATACAGACCAAAGCATGTTTTATGGCGGTTCATACCATAACCACATCAAGTAAAACTAAGCTTCAAGAAAACACTAAAAGTTCCAGTTCTTTATATATACATGTATAACCAAATTGGATGATTACATCGCATCAAGTACCCTGCACACTTAACCCGTACTAATAATATGTATTAAAATTACCTAAACTTATTAGGTAATAACTCACATCACCTTACAAACGTCATTGTGATTTTTCAACCGAAAAAATCAACAACTCCCAAATATGGGTGTGAGTATAGGTTGTATCAAATCAATTACAGCTGGCATTCCAGAACATCCAGATGTGTACAAAGAAACTTACAGCTTTCACTTGCAGTGTAGTGTAACGGCATGTACTGCGGTGCATAAACAGAGTGACATACACTCGTCTCGCGTATTGTAGCCCTGTTAACACCATGTCACGGTCCTCTGCAAATCTAAGAGCACCATTAACCTGTTATTATTTGATAATAATTCAGCCCTCCGTACAGGAAACTCGTCGAAACTCCCCACTTTTATCCGCAAGGCTCTGATTCTGTCGTCTTTTCGAACGCAACCATTGTGCATTTCTCAGTAAACCATCACGGATGACCTAGTTAATATACAGAGTGGACTTCACTCTAGTGGATGGTTAAGTACGAGAAGTATGTGTCTATTCACTATGGTTCACTCGATGAAAGAGGATTTGAAGTAAAAACAGATGATAGAGATATGGGGATGACATACGGCAGTGAGTAAATCAGTGCAGTCCAGGTCATCCCTGTTTATCTAAAAAGATTCATATATTTTATTCCAAGTCATAACAGTTTATTCCTTTTTTTATTACCAACACATTTAACTTTAGATAGCATATATTCGATATAACGATTATTACTTTGATGTGCCTACACAAGCTTGTCCTCCGCATCGATGTTGGGAGATAGGTTTAATGGCGTGAAGCTTTACAAGCTTGCTATAAGTCCCTGCTGACATTAACGTATACCTTTTACCAGTATTATTAGCAGGTGGACGGTTGGCCTTTAGGTTATGGCTATAGCCTACTGTAGTACAACTGCTTGTAGAGTCACTAAGTGACCTGACCACATTTTTGCCTTTTATAACTAACTAAGTACAGATAGGAATATCACTTCTGTTTTGGACAGAAGGTTTTATGGTGGTACAATGCCTTATAGTTTTGATATTTAGTATTTTGGTATGGATTTAAAAAAAATAGTGAATTCAGTTGGGGGGGGGGGGGGGGGCTTCTGGTATCACAGGTCCATTTTTAAGAACTCCTTTATGCACATATTTCTACCCCTTAAACTGGTTCAATCATAATATAATATGCCTTATTTGAAAGACAATAAAAACAGTAGGTACTAGGAAGTGGAATTTTCTAGGTGGATTCTATATTTACTGAGATATTCAAGTATTTGTTAAACGTAGGGGGGGGGGGGGATTTTCAGTGAAATTGGCATACTCAAACACATGTTTACTCAATATTGATTTACATTCAGCATTAGTGTAACATTTACCATCTCCATATGTGGCACTGACAGTTGCTTACATCCTAGAAAGTGTCATTATAAAGGTGAAATATATATATATATATATTTTTTTTTATATTTATGAAATATATATTTGTTGTGCTATTCATGTATTTTGGCTAAATCTCATAATGGGAGGGGGGAGGCAGAAGGTGTATGAGAAGATATTTTATTCAATCATATTTACACACAAACAGAAGTCAAAATGGTTCATAACTTTGTTTTAGGAATCAGTCAAGACCCAGTCAAATGATATTGTTTTGTAAAATCATTTGTAATGTCATTTACCACCAGATATTGGCTTGACCTACTTTATTGTTGTATATAGGAACAAACATGTGTGCACTCATCCATGAGGCAAATTGCCTTTAAATAAAAGGTCCAATCAAAGGTCCAATTGAAGGTCCTTCCCTATTCATGGATTCCCTCCCTCCCTCCCTCCCTCCCTCCCTCCCTCCCTCCCTCCCTCCCTCCCTCCCTCCCTCCCTCCCTCCCTCCCTCCCTCCCTCCCTCCCTCCCTCCCTCCCTCCCTCCCTCCCTCCCTCCCTCCCTCCCTCCCTCCCTCCCTCCCTCCCTCCCTCCCTCCCTCCCTCCCTCCCTCCCTCCCTCCCTCCCTCCCTCCCTCCCTCCCTCCATTCATTAGAATTAAGATATCAAAATATTTTCAATCAACAATTTTAAACATGTGTTAAGCTACTTGTGGTGAGTTTTAAATGCGTCCACCTGCATATTTTGCCTTTTAAAGGCCAATGATTCTATTTGAAAATGCACATTGAGCTCTTGTTTAAGTATACATTCACAATGCATCACAAGGGCCTTACTATATATTTCAATACACCTGGATGTACTTTCAATCAATATTGCCAAAAACACCTCAGAATTATCATGCTAAACTCTGTAAATGTCAACAGTGTTTACACCATGGCACCGTCTTTGTTGAGTTTCGATTTTACAATCGTCCTTCAAGGTATATCCATTAAGCCTTTCTTGTGTGTGGGATGGTGGTCGAAGTTGGATGTGGGGGGGGGGGGGGGGGTGGCTCTGTAAATCTTGATTGTACCGTTGTCACTTCACCCGTCAGCAGTCTACCAGGTTGCGTAAATTTGTATTTAACAGCTAGGAAAAACTGACGTTGGTAAACCTTGGTGTACGAATCATTTTGGGACTTGCCACAGGATATTCATAACCAGTGTATATAAGTGGCTTGCAGATATCTCTGTTTTTCGAATGAGGACCTTGAGTTTGGTCCTATCTAGACATTTACGCTTAATTGGAAATCATGTTAAATCCATTCTATTGTATCTCCTTCCTGTGATGATCCCATTTTCATTTCAAAAATGTCAATCTTTAAGACGTGAAATACTCTGGAAAACGATTTTATTATATACTTAGACTAATCGCGGAACATGTTCTTTTTAATTGCAGGCCGATTGGTGCGACATCCTGGGCAAGCACAGGGACAGCGCAGTCATGGAGAATCTATAAAGCGATCAGTCTTTGCCTCAGTGGACCAGGTACCAGGATTTGCAAAGGGTAAAGATCACCAGTCGCGGAGGTCCTCTTCCAGGCACGCGTTGTCGCAAGCCATCCATATCAGATCCCCAGCTGGAGCAGTAGTGCGGCAGTCAGGAGGAGCTGTTCCAGTAGCCTCTAAAAGTAGCACTCGCGAAGCGTCACCAGAGATCGAGGAGGCTCAAGAGGCCACTCCCTCCCCAGAGGCGCACGCCTTCCAGTCCCTCAACTCGTCTGCCCATGACAGTCACCAAGAGCAGAGTAATGGCCGTGGGAGCCGGTCCTCCTCCAGTGACCGTACCCCGGCTGTGCAGGAAATACCTTTAGAGGACATGTCCCGGAGAGGAAAGTCTGCCAAGGCCAACCGCAGGCGTGTTGACAATGAGCAGAAGAGGAGTAGCTCTCATAGCCCACATAGGAGTAGGGAGGTGAAAACTCCCCCATCACCTTGCACCAGTCCAGTAGGGTCTCGTTCGCGTACTGAAATTAGGAGGCACCGGACAGGCTCACTACCACTAACCAAGGAAGACGACGGACATCCTAAGAAGGCAGAGAAACGCTTGAGCCAGGAGGATAACGAACCAACGACAACGACTGAGGCCAGTGAAGGCGCAACAGTTGAAACTGACCAAAAAGAAGAGTTGGCTAATGATGCTGATGATGAGTCAACACCACCAAAGTTTATCACTCGTAGTCGATCCAGTTCCGGCAGTGCTGCCCCGGCCAGCCTAACCCCAGCCCAAGAGCCCGCTGCATCACTCCTAGAACCACCAGTCACTCCTGAAACCCCTGTCCTTCTGATCGCCGCCACAGAGTCACCCAAGCTGTTACCACCAATGGAAACAGAACAGATTCACCATCTGACGGACTCAGCGAGCACAACGAGCAGCTCGGTAGAGTCTCCGCCATCAGGCAGCAGCTCACCAGGAGCTGCCAAGCCTAAGGTACCCTTTGCCATCAGCACAAAATGCCCGTCCAGTATCGATGAGAACCAGACAGCAGCTGATGGCGAGAAGGTGCCTCTCACTCCTCAAGAGAATGCCAGTGAACACCTCAGTCGAATGGCGCAAAGACGTGCCTCTTGTCTGTCAGAGAGTGAAGACCCCAATGATATTCCTCTCACTCCAACCACTGCCAGTAATGCCACGGATGAGGTGAAAGAACAAATTAAGTTATGATTTGGTGTAAGGTAGTCGGTGGACCTAGTTCTACACTTGGTTAACCATAGTAATTTGAGTAACAGTGTGACTATCATGTATCAATTGATACCTGGGGATGCAAGCGTCGTCGTTTGACGTTGAAACTTGGCTCACTCGAATTGCCGAGAAATGTGTACCGTTAGCGAGCGAATGATACATGATGGTGATAGTTATACCATTAGGGCATGGTAATGGAATGTAGAATTGGGGAGTGTTTGTTATCCCAAAGGTGTCAGAGAGGATAGTTCTTATTTATTGTATCATGTTGAAAAGTGTATTGTGTGCATATATATCTACAAGATATATGGTCTCTAGTTGTTCCAGTGTATAAACAATACTTTGTTGGCTCGTTAAATGAGTAAAACATCACTGTTGCCAGGTTGTAGTTTTAGAGTTGATCGTCTAGTATTTAAGTACCTTTCCTTCTGGAGAAACGTCCTTTATGTGCGTGTTGAAAACGACACGCATTTAATATCTGAATGCCGTGATAGTCAAGTCAGAAAAAGATGAACACAAGTAGAAGCCAGTACAAAGATGAAGCAGACCTTTATAATTATACAGGTGGCAGTGATCAAAGTTATTTCTGAATCAGAATCACTTACGCAATCTCCTTTTACAGCCTATGGTTATTGTAATTATTATGTTATTGTCGACATCATTGCTTCAGAAATCACGTATGGATCTAGGTAAAAATCATTATACTAGCACTTATATGTATTTATGAATGTATATACGTACATAAATACATCTATACGTAGGTACGTATGCACATACATAATTACATCCATACATAGAAATGTACGTGCATTGTATAAATTTATATTGGTTATGACCTGTGCAACTCTACAGTACTGTGCATGGCATAATAATTTATGTGCAACGCAACTGTTAGTTATATTATTAAATGCAGCAGTTCTTTAGGATGGAAGATGAAACTAATTAGTTACTTGACTGATCATAAAGAACGCAGCATGATATTGGCAATATATCGTCGCGGATGCTATAGGAATCGCGTACAATGTATATAAGGTACCCTTTTGCTCTGCAGTGGTCTTTTCTTCCCTGTAAGCAATATAGAAATTACCGCATACACAAAAGAAACAGTAATACTTGATTGTTCAATACAGATACTGGTGTTTTGAGTTAACACCCTGGTTTTCTATATAAAGTTCGACGACCAACTGCAAAATTAGGTTATGTTTTCCCTCTCCATCAATGGTTTATCGTCTGATTCCTAGAAAAATTTTACTATTTCATGGAAGCTGTTGTGTAGATAGGATGAGTCTCACCAGATACTCAAACAGACCTGTCATACGCACGTCTCTCATTACACATGGCGCCGCCAGACAAGAAGAGAAATGTTTTTATTCAAACACCGATACATGTGTACCGACAGATAATGCTGACCTCCCCCCACCTCCCCACCTCCCCTCCAATATTGAACGATAAAAATTGATCCGGCTATATGCCATAATTTGTGCATCGATAGTGGTGTATAACTTGTCCAAATTCACCTTATAAATTTGGAAACAGATGTCTTAATGTCTCTCTCAACATCCCTGATATTCTTTCAGCGGGCACGAGAAAGTTCAACATTTACTATTCACTGTAAAAACACCACACGTTATCATCTGTTTTCAAAATACACGTGTAGTAAAATCATAATAGAATAAGAAAACATCGTTGAGATTAAATCTTATCTAATGTTGATACTTTTGGAGATTAAAGATAATTTGTTGTAAATTTGTGAATTTTATACAGGAAGCTATAATTTCAGCCTGCATATATGTGCAATTTAGGACTGCTCCTAAAGTGCTACGTCCTTCATTGGCTAATTAGCTAAGAATTGAGCTGCTATTTGCGCTCAAGTTTCATGGAACTGTATTGACGTAGTAGCAGTTCTGTATTTAGCTCTTTAAGTTACACAATCACACGACTCTTTCATAGAATTATTCTTAAAAGCTCTGACGGGCGCCTACGAGGTTAGTTGTCCATGCCATTTTCGTGAAGTCGAAGACATATATGGTTTACTGCGAAGTTAAACCGGTCCAGCGCTATGACTCTTCTCATTGCACATTGAAGTCTTAATTTAAACTAGACATCTTGAACTGTACCTTCTGAAATTTGAGGTCGATTATATTTTTCATTGTGAATGGGGAACTTTGGGATGGGGATGGACTTATATGAGTGTAATGTATCAGAATTATAGCCATTCTGAGGTTAAGAACCTCAGAATGGTTTGGGCTACAAGGGAAGACAACATTAGCATTTCATGATGGCTTTTTCATGATCTCAATAGAAGGCGACTTTTTCAAAGAATGAGTTAAAGACTTCGTACTTTGAAATACTTCCCCCTGATCCTAATGATTCCCTATAAGATGAACATGATATATCTATGATACGAAATAAAGGATGAAAAAAGACCCATTGTATAATGAATTAAATGGCCTGGATTAGAAATCATTTCGGGGGGCTATTTTGGTATTGTTGACATGTAATCATTAATGGTTTCTATCTAAGTCTCATTAAATACGTTATGCTGATATGACACTAAAGTGATCTGGCCTTTTAAGACTTCATCAGGTGATGAAGCTGTAAGCAGAGATGTGTATTGTGACGGTTCGCCAGAGGCCTACTCAAGCTGTGACCAAGATATGAGTAGCTTCTGTAATTTACATTTTAGATGCTGAAGTCAGGTAATACCGCACATCGCATAAATAAAGGGAGGAAAGAAGTACTTATGCGAAGGGCCCTTTATTAATTCTTATTGTGCATAAAATTACCTTAACATACTGTTTAATTATGCAAACAGGTCATGCAAATCTAAGTTTTCGCCGATTCCAATATTTCCTTCATCCAGGATATTTCTGTTTTTGTTTTATAATCAAACATCAGTTGTAACAAATGTGGAACCTGTTTAAAGCTCTTGTGTGATGCAGCACTTTTATGACATTCCGAATGTGTCAATGATTTCCCCATCTCATTATGTACAGAGAATGAATTTTATTTCATCGTCCTGGTTCCGGATTGATCTGCCTGTAATTAGGGTAGTATATAACAATGCAGGGATGGAAATATTCCCAACGAATTACAGATGTTTGTACTATTTTAGTTTATAATAAAAGGTATTTTAGTTTATAATAAAAGGAATTCCGTAATAATCTAGAAATCAAAGAGATCCCGGTCGATCTCCAGCGGCACGAAGCCATTGAGAGAGTGCTTAGAGGCTTCTGAAATACGCTGACATTTTGCTTTTCGAAGAGTGAGTTAGTCTCCTTAACTGATCACATCCCATAACGTGCCATTTTCTTTCACTTTGACTCTCATCCCTGCTAATGCTAGTCAAGTCTATGTATTCCACTAGCATTATTGCGTTGTTATTGAGCGTAGTACAAATGTAAGTTCCACATAATTTTCCATGAACTCATTACTGAATGTGATAACTGCGCATATCAGTTGTGACGGTGAGAAAAGGTTATATTAGTGCCAGTATGTACCCTACTTGAGTTTTGTCTATATTCCTCTCTAAGAACATATATGGTTGTATGCATATAACAGAGCATACCTTTATGGAAATTCACAGCTTGTGAATAGAAACAACATGTATAATACCGGATTGTTATAAATATTTGTACTTTGTCAGTGTCCACTCAGATAGAATAGAGGTGATCTATCACTGGAAAAAGGCAATATCAGACGTCATTCTGCGACCAGGTTCTGATCATATCCTATGGCTTACCTGAAAAGTGTCTGACCTCTGTAATGTCTCAGCTATGCCAACTCAGCTCAGACTGTCATTGGTGCCATGGGTGGGTATCATCGGTGGCTGCCATTAGTGGTTATTGAAGTTTATGTTATTCTTCACTACCCGATATTGCATTTTTCAGTCATGGCATTAACTCTATTGTTGGCCATGGTCTGTGCCCCTTGGGGATTTAACCGCATGGGGCATTGTAGTTCTATTGTGTTCAAACAACATCAATTAAAGCTAAACCTACAAAAAACTCCGATTATTAAGATGCATATTCATTGTTAAGTAACACCAAGAGTTGTTGTCAAGATTGCCAAGAGTGGAAGTAATGGGAGTGATAAATCCTCCATTTGTAGCTAGAGTGACTTTTAGAGACAAGGACTGTTTTCTGGCTAATAAGACGATAATCAGGTCTTGTCTAGTGCCCAAGACATGCAATCTGACCTGCCACGCCATTGCTGGTCTGATTTCATCACGGAGACCATGTGGCTGATAGGATATAACAAGGAACATGTTCTTGCATAGAATATGACCTAATTTAAACCTTAAGTCAAGTCTTGACATTACAATTGATGGTATCGATCTGTTTTGTTAGAAAAGCAGTGTGACTGGAAATGTAACGGAAGCCAGAATAGGGACACACTTTGTGTTCGGCCTAGGACTATGAACTCTATGAAGTTTGTAGTGTAAGTCTTGCTCGCTGTACAAGGTGTCCATTTGACCTGCTCGGTCTGGATCAGGACTGGTTACGATGTCCACTATATGTACCAGTGTGGTCTGGGGGACATCATATAATGTTCATTTAAAGGGACAAAACGAGGATGGTATGTTGTATTTCGGCACAACCCATGTGCACTACGTTGGTCGTAATGTAGTTTGTGTTCACTGCACAAAATATACACCCGACATGTTCATTAAATTGGCAGGTACCCCCGCTTCATTAAAAAAGTGGGGTTTTTTTTCAAATTTAACGTACCTGCTGTTTAAACGTTTTCATATCTCCTGAAACATATTACAGAATTTGGTGAACTAGATTCTAGAGGGTCCTTGTATTCGTGATAATGGGACTGGATGTAATTCCAGTTCTTAGATGTGTGAAATTAAAAAAAAGAGGGATAAAAAGGGTGAAAAAAGCACAACTCATGCACCTATTTAGAATATGTACTGTGTACACAGGTATCCTTTCTTATTGTAGAATTATTATAGGCACTGGAATTTGGTATTGTAAATAGTAAAAGTCCGGTAATTACTGTATAACTTCACTATTAGTTGCTATAAGAATCAGTACCCCCCGTGCATTCACTATGTATAACCACTAATAGGCAGTGATATTTCTTCAGAATTGTCAATTTCATGAAACGAAAATTAAGAGGAAAGAGCATGTTAAATACAATTTGAACACGTGTTTCGAGAGAAAAGCCCTTTGTGAATCAGACTTCTATATACCTTCACAACTGTCAAGACTTTCCCTCTCATGAATGGGGCATTGTCTCTCTGTTTGCGATCAGTGGATCGCATCTGTTATTTAAACCCGTTCCATGTTTTATTTTTCATGCAGCAAATCTTTTCGTGAATACATCAGCAGTTGTGATGATAGGGATACAATTCAGGATCACAACAAGATGTCAATAGGTAACGCAATTGGCCTCTGATTATGTACATAAAACGTAGCGGGACACAATGCAGTTCAGTATGTGATGCTGAAGAAAACATTCATTTTCACAAGGATAAGTTTGTGAACATATTCTCAGATGAAGAAATAAACTTGCATTTCACGTTTAGGTGACAGCTAGCCCTATATTTCAGGGTTGACAATTTTAATAGGTTTGTTATCTTCGGTATTGGGACTGTCTGTGATTACGATAAGGATGGTATATATAATGGTTTATTGATTGCCTGATGGAGAGTATATTTATGGTCTGTGTTGATTGTGATGACTATAACATAATGTAAAAGAGCGTCAATGGAATGGTAGTTGACAAGGGACTGTGTAATGTTTAGTCCATGTGGACTTCTCTGAAATAAACAAATTATCGTTATATCCGTAATGTTGGAGTTTTTGACTTACTTTCGTAATCGATGATGTCACCAATGGAATCTTCAATATTACTTTAAAAGATAGTGATAATTGATATCAATTAGAGCCTAATATAACATAAAATAGATGAATCATTGTCGAAAGCCTTTAAGCTAACAAATAGAGAAAGAGGGGCAGGGAAACCCCACAGCAACCATGTCATTCCTAATGTGATACAGGCCCAGATGCTTCACGAAATGAAAACCTCGGTCACACGCTCCTCTCACCAATCAAATTCTTCTCTAAAGACTAAATATACATGTATAATGGATTGCGGTAAAACTCCGCTAGAAGCTCAGTTTATCGTAGAGCCCAAACTCTGTCGGGGCGTGTCGGTAGTATTCTCTACTATGTGTAAGCTATGCACACCTCCCCTATTCACGTACACCGTTATATCTAACAATCGCAATATCTGTATTATATGTTTGTATACATCGAGATGTCATTGTTGATGCAAATATGTTCTGCTTACAGGCAGGACATTCGTTACAAGTTGCGAATATCATAACCAGTCGTAATTGTCGATTATATGTTCACTTATATCAAGTGTATGAAAGTAGTATCCTGGGGGGTGTTCTTCAGTCGTGACAATCGCTAGTTGAGACCATTTGAAGTGCAAAGTGTTTTTCAATTGGGACAATCTGTAGGGGATCTCAGCCAGACACTGAGATGCGATCGTTTGGAGTGCTATGGGTGTTTTTCAGTTGTGATGATAGCTAGGGATCACAAGTGAAATGATCTCCCGAACGGTCTCAACCTGAGACCAGTTGATACTTGTCATAACTTATTTTTTCAGGTGCTAAAACTTATTCAAATTAGCAAATATTTAGAGTGAAGGGTACTTAAAATCCGACATACCTATATCCCAAATTTCATAGTTTTCTTGTGGTTATTTGTCTAGAAATCTGAAAAATGTAGGCACTACCCCACTCAGCCAGCTTGTGTATACCTACTGTGATGCTCGATTTTACTTGAGCAGGTTAGGGTCAAGGTCACTTCATAATTATACTGAAAAACACCCCCCCTGTATATTAAAGGAAGAGACATAAGTGACTTGTAAGCATATTTTCTCAGGATTTCTGAATCATTCCTGAGATGCCAAAAGCTTGGATAACTATCATGTCTTTATTATGTCTTTTTTTATTAAGTTGAGACATATATTATCAATGGTCCTTATTCAGGAACCGAAATGATTTTCCATAATATGCTGTCGACTTAAGGTGCACCGCGTCAAGTTGAGGTTGCCGTAGATCGATGTGGTTTTGTCTGGGTCTGGTCCACACGCCGCCGTGGATCCGCTGTGCGTTGACCTACGTTTGAAGCCTGACAGATCGCCGACAAGTTCACATCAACGTAAGGTCACGTATGTCGCTCACGATTCTGGACCTGTTCACTTAAGATTACTTACAATGCACAGGTCAAGTGAAGGCGACTTAAGGTAAGTTACGGCCGAACATGGTCCTTCCCCCCCTCTTTGTGCTGCGACAGTTCCACGCCAGCTTCCTGGTAGCATCCTCAATATATAAAAGTACGCTCCGCGAGGCTTCCTCAGTGTCTCCCAGTGTGTTCACCAGGCAACACCTAACCCTCGCCTTCACCTCAACACACTTCAACACCTCGCCATGGTAACTGACGTTGATGTGGTGCTTGTATGTATGCTGGCCGCACTCATAGCATCTCTTATCGAACAGCAGCAGCACAGTCATGAGCTCTTCTGGCGCCTCATGGAATTAAGGATCAGGGAAACCCGTGCCACAAAGTGCCACAGAATAAGATGCAGTATCTTGGTTCGCAATTGGTTTTATGAATCCATACGACGATCATATGAACAATTTGCCACTTAAGGCAAGTTGAGGTCTGTGGCCGAAGCCCCGTCCACTTGAGGGTCATAAAGCCTGGGGGGTTGCCCGGACTGCCGTGGTAGATTTTCTGACAGCCAGAAACTTTGCCCTGCAACTCCCCGACAGCCAAGTCAACCTATGATTTGCAATGCCGATGACATAAGGCAGACTCGGATATGGCAGCACCATGTTGAGGCTGCCAGGACTGTCAGAGTGATGGTGTAAACCTAGCATTAGACCAGAAATAAACTTATCCCAGCTTAAAAAACCAGAGAGAAAACAAGATTCAGCAGAACCTGGAACAAACCTGAAACCTGAAAAAGCAGAGACCCTCAATGTTTATTATACAAACATTGGTAACGATTTAACCCGTATATTTGGTGACAGCTCAGGTGAAGTAACACTAGAGGATAATATAAATTCTCCTTTATATAAAACCTTTATATGACAAATGAAAAAGAAGTAACTGATGTAATTCAAAATTTTAATTATAACAAAAGTTTGAGTATAACTCTATTTAACAGTACCCGTATAAAAAAACTGTTATACACTAACAAAAATAATGTAATCAGCCTTATTGATAGCTCATTAGTTTCAGGCAGGTTTCCAACCAGTGTAAAAATGGAAACAATTACCTCGATTCCAAAGGGAAGACCAAAAGAAAATCCGGGCAGCTAGCGACACAACCGGCAATTTTCGCACTTATTATTTATATACATGAATCAACAGATGACAATCTTATATTACCACATTTATAGATATCAGGAAAGATTTTGATTGCATTAACAATAACCTTCTAATTTTTAGCAACAAATGATTATATATTGATAAGTGACTGTCTAAGTGGAAAAACACAATGTACAAAGATCAGAAATCAAGGTAGCTCTATAATAGGACCAATTTTTTTCATCATATAAAAATATAAATAAACTTTTATCGAAAGAATTTCCCTCGAAGCTAATAATGTACACAGACAACATTGTGATTTTTTCTAAAGATTACGAAATTGAGAAAGCTTATGATTATATGAACAGAAATCTTAATATAATAAACAAATCAGATTGAGGCTTACTATAAATACAGAGTGTTTTTCAAAAAAAATTCCAACAAATGTGGCAAACCACATGAGAACGAGAGAATTTTTACCATTAATATAAATACAGAGACAAGCAGCAGATAAACGTCTGTCGTTGACGGAACACGCCGATGCAAGAAATATATCAACAATAACACCCACCAACACCAACATTCACACCCATCATCCCCACAACCCACAACAACAGAATTGATGCTCACCATCCCACACCCATCTACACCTATCAACAATAACACTTACACCCACCAACACACTCCTACCTACACCTGCTATCAACACCAACACAAACATCCAGGCAACTTGGTGGGTGGGCAGGTTGAAGGATGAGCAGGTTGATGGGTTGTCAGTTAGGTGGGTGGGAGGGCAGGTTTGTAGGTGGGCAGGTTGGAGGATGGGCAGGTTGGTGGGTGGGTGGGCAGATTGGTTTGGTGGTAGAGTAGGTTGTTAGGAGGCCAGGTTCTTGAGTGGGTAGGTTTTTAGGTAGGCAGGTTGGTCGCTGTGCATTTCAAAGGGTGAGCAAGTTGATGAGTTGGCAGGTAGGCAGGTGGGTAGGTTGATGAGTGGGAAGGTTGGAGAGTGGGCAGGTTGTGGGTGGGCAGATTGGTGAGTGGGCAGGTTGATGGGTAGGCAGGTTGGCCAGGGTCAGGTTTGTAAGTGGGAAGGTTGATTGTGGGCAGGTTTCTGGATGGGCAGGTTGATGGGTGTGTAGGTCCATAGATAGGCAGGTTGGTGGTTAAGAAGGTTGGTGGCTGGGCAAGTTTATAGGTGGGTGGGCAGGTTGGAGTGTGGGCAGGTTGATGGGTATGCCAGTTGGTGGGAAGTCAGGTTTTGTGGGAGGGCAGGTTAGTGGGAGACCAGGTTGATGGGTTGGCAGTTAGAAGGGTGAGCAGTTTGATGGGTTGGCAGGTAGGTTGGTGGGACGACAGGTTGGTAGGTGGGCAGGTTAGTGGGTATGGCGACCCATTGATAGGCAGGTTTGTGGTTGGGCAGATTGGTGGCTGGGCAGCTTTGAAGGTGGGCAGGCTGTCCAGGGTCAGGTTTGTAGGTGGGCAGGTTGATCAGGGATTTGCACGTTTGTGGATAGGCAAGTTCCTGGCTGAGCATTTATATTTAATAGCAGGTTAGTGGGTGGGAGGTCAGGTTGGTGGTTGGCCAGGTTGGAGGGTGGGCAGTCAGTTTTTGCTGGAGGGCAGGCCAGGGGATGGGCAGGTTGATGGGTTGGCAGGGAGGCGGGTGGGAGGATAGGTTGGTGGTTGGGCAGGTTTGTGGTTGGGTAGGTTGATAGATGTGTATGTTGATGTTGCTATCTGCCGCAGCCGCTGTATATCGTGGCTGCTGTCTGCCCTCTTCTGCGACTGCCATCTGCCTCAGCTCTAGTGGCCAGAGTATGCTTGTACCCACAGATTCAGTTCCAGTCACGAGACACATCACTTGAGGTCAGGGAGCTGTTTCAAAAGTTAAGTGAAGTCTCACCAGCGGCACGTCGCATTTCAAAGCGAGATGCTGCAACAGCGAGCGGCACTTTGAATCAAAGCGGCAGCAAAACCGCTACCAATACCCAATAGCGAGCGGCACCTCCACCTCGACAGCTACGCTTCAAGTGCCATTGTTATCTCTCGCTTTGGCGGTGAGTACTCTTGTTAAGCACCCTCCCGACTTTTGAAACAGCTCCCAGATCTGTTTCTAGATCTAAAGTCTCATACTTCTGTTATATTTAAGATATCAGGAAACCGTTAGGAGGTGCCAGGGCGATCAATGGTGGGTGACCGAGAGTGACCCAATGCACGGACTGTCCCCTTGCCTGCACGTACCCGCACACTTAACATGTTTACCCGACTTAACAGCTACAACCAGCCACGGCGACATGGTTGATAAACGGGATGAGGCTGACCATGAGTTAGCTTCAGAGTTTGACTTCAGGGCCAAAGCTTCCAGATTGAAGAGACAGACTATGGAGGTAATGAACAGTGATGAGTATGCAGACGATGAGGTTCCTATCATCATGACGGAGCAGGATGTGAAGAAAATGGTGATCACAAAAGGGCAGTTGAGAAGGCTACAGCAGGGATTACACAAAAAGAAAAGAAGGAAAAGACCCAAAGCCGTGAAGACAAGCTGCGAAGGAGCAGAATGTTTGGAATGATAGCGCCCTACTCAATGCAGCTGCAGCGTAGGAGAAAGTTATACAGAATATACAGGAGCAGGAAGACAGCCAGATCAGTGAGGTCCCCGCAAGCGGACAGGGATCAGGAGCGAGTTGGGGAGACAGTAGCTATGAATACTGACAAAAATTGGCATAGGATATGGTAGGGGGACCCGACCCAGAGATGGGGCTCTGGTTCCAGAGAACATGTGCGAAACGTCGTGATTTATTTTGATACCACCATTTACACCAATTGTCATCTTGGCCAATGATAAGATCTGTCAATAATAATCACTGTGTCTGGTTTTTTTTAGAGTTTACCTTCATTTCATCTTAAGAACTTTTCTTGCCAGAGTCAAAAGTCTACTGCAAGATTTAGCTAGATGGTGAATACATTGCCCTACAGCTAAATGGGTGATAACGGTCCAACAAGCGTTACAACACACTTGGACACTGAATTTCTCTGTTGTAGCCCAATCGCCGCACTCTTGTCGGAGCGTGTCAGAGCGTGTCGTAACGATTTTTTGCCGAAAAAAACCGACATGGGCTACAACATGGGCTACAACAGGATACGGTTTTTCTCAATTATCTAAAAAATGATGAGAGTAACCTATGATTTTAAAAACTTAAATAAGTAGCATTATACATATATTATATTCTGCTAAAGTTTGAAGAAGGTGACATGGGTTTTACTGATTGAAATTGAATTTTTCAGAATTCTTATATATTCTACTATCAAATATTTTAGAACTCTTCGTATATGGAAAGAGCACATCCTGATCAGTATGTAACTAAAAGTTTATCAACATCTTTAAAGTATTAATGGAGATATAGATGAAAATGTAAATGCCCATTGACTTAACATTGCTTCCATAGGCGCCAGTGTTAATATCAAGTGAAATCGTAGACTTGTGTCGGAACGGTGTCGTAGCCCTTGTCAGAAGCCTGCCTCCACTAGTGCAGAATGCTATGATAGCGTTCCGACACGCTCCGACATGCTCCAACAAGCCCCAACATGTCGGAAGCCTCCCAACATGCTCCCACATGTCCAACATGTTCGATTTTGTGTCATAAGGCTTGTCGGGGTGTGTCAGAAGCAAAATTGTAGTAAGTGGGTGCAGGGCCTTAGACATTTGCTTCCTTAGTGTGTTTTACAGTATTTAACATCAATTAAACTTCCACATGTATATGGTCGAAAATCACGAAATAGCAGCAACTACCCAAAAAATCAAATCTGAGAGGATCATTAATTCCTTTTGCAAATATCATCTCTATATATTAGAGGACTCATGTGCAAAGTTGGGAACGCTAACTAGCATAATTAGCTTTAGCACAGGGCTAATATGAAAATAAAAACGTCACGTTACGACCCCCCCCCCCCCCCCACCACCCACCCCCAAACTGGCTCATATTTATAGGCTGTGTCCACACCCCCACCAGGGAATGGGCTGACACTGGGGAAATTGATTTGATCCATAGAAAATGTATTTCTATCATTATTTTGCTCCCCCTGGCCTTATACCCACTGGGGGGTCGTAACGTGACGGGGGTCGTAACGTGACGCGGGTCGTAACGGGATGCAAAAATATTTAGAGCCTCATAACTTTTTTTCTAATAAAGATAACGATTTAATTTTTTGGCCATTCTATAGGTATATATGTACCCAACACAGGAAAATTATTTCTACCTTTTTCCTGACCATACGTGACCCACTGCGGGTCATAACGTGACGGGGTCGTAACGTGACGGGGTCGTAACGTGACGGGGTCGTAACGTGACGAAAAAATACGTTGGGGCTGATAACTTTTTTTCTAATAAAGATAGAGACTTCATTTTTTTGCCAATGTGTAGGTATATATCTACCCTTTGATATCACAAAAGAACTATTACTAATATCATAGGGGACTGGAACTATTATTACTTTAGTGGGTGTTGTAACGTGACTGCCCAAACTACACCAAAATAGCACAAATTGAGTTCAGTATGAAGCTATATAGGCTTATCATTTTATGGTGGGAAGATGCATATAAGTGAGTCATTAAGAACAGTGAAACTCAGTGCATTCTGCCACTTTTATATTTCATTTTATGCACAATTTTATGCTGGTGTCGTGACGTGACGCCCTCACTTTTTTTGCGATATTTTAATAAATATTGGAGTTAGGTGTGGTTTTAAGGTTCTGGACTGTGCCATACAATTCCCTAGACGTGTGCAAACTATTGAAACTAATTTCCAAGAAGGATTTTTTGAGATATTCAAAATATAGCCCAGTTGCCGCCATTTCGTGATTTTCGACCATATACAATACATTATCATATATTTTTAACAATCTTACCAAAGTTACATCATACGTGGTGAATTACCCTCTGAATGCATAACATGTGAATGACACTCAGACATTTGAATCGAGGTTTCAGATGAATACTAAATGTATATATAGTTCTTTTCTGAATGGCATAATTTCTGATGAGCTAGCTCTATTCTTGTCCTTTTCCCAAGTATATAAATATATTAATATATATATATATATATATATATATATATATATATATATATATATATAAAAATCTGAACCCAAGCAAGGCAGGAGTGGCGGTAAATATATATTTTATTATACATCCAAATACACAAATATACTGGATTATACATAAGTGATGCAAAACCACCGCCAAACTGCCAAACGACTAAAGAAAAAGGGTTTCAGATATTTTAGAATCTGAAATTACTCTATCATGAAGAGTTTTTGAGAGATATTGGTAAACACAATTACTAGACCAATCACCCCTTAACTTAATATCAAAAATAGCCAACCCTGCTCCTAATAGTGCAGTCGCACCACCACAATTCTTATATATTCTACTATCAAATATTTTATTACTCTGCAGATATGGAAAGAGTGCATCCTGATCAGTATGAAACTAAAATTTTATCAACATTTTGAAAGTTGTAACGGAGATATAGATGAAACTGTAAATGCCCATTGACTTAACATAGGTGCCAGTGTTAATATCACATGGAATCGTAGACTTGTGTCGGGATGGTGTCGTAGCACTTGTCGGAAGCCTGCCTCCACTAGTGCAGCATGCTAAGATAGCATTCCGACACGCTCCGACACGCCCCGACATGACGGAAGCCTCCCGACACTCCGACAATTCCAACATGTCTACTAAATATCTTTGAAGTTGTTCTTAAGCCTTGGTGGTACAATTTATTCAAGAGCATTTGGTCTTTTCTTCTATAACTCTCAAACAAAACTGAACAGTATTCAAATAAAGGGGTTATATTCACCAATAAAATAAGTCTAGCAGCATCCATGTTCAAACATGTTCTCAGTTTCGAGAAGTTAAATAGACTACCACTAATGTTTTTAACCATCTGATTAACATGCTTACACCAATTGAGTTCACTGTCTATGGTTACACCAAGATATTTATAGTTGTTACATTCTGCCCTATCATTGGGAACATTTTTTAGCTTACTTGTAGTAGCAAACCACATTAAACGTGTCTTGTCTACGTTTATTGTCAATCCATTTTGAGAAAACTATTTACCTATAGATGTGATATCTTGTTGCAAACCACGTAAAGCCGCATCCGGAGAATCGGACATAACAAAAATAACTAGATCATCAGCATATTGAATGAAGTCATTGGGAATATCTTTTTTAGCTTACTTGTAGAAGCAAATCACATTAAACGTGTCTTATCTACGTTTATTGTCAATCCATTTCGAGAACACTATTTACTTATTGATGTTATATCTTGTTGCAAACCACGTAAAGCCACATCTGGAGAATCGGACATAACAAAAATAACTAGATCATCAGCACATTGAATGAAGTTCGAGTTGTTCAGGCATGTACCCAAGTCATTAATAAATAAAACAAAAAGCAATGATCCAAGGACCGAACATTGCGGCACACCAAAAGTGATATCTGATGAAGTAGCATTTATAAAGACATACTGTCCTCTGTCTAATAAATAACTTTCTAACTGTGTTACAATTGATGCTGGTATTTCTAGTAGTTTAGTTAACTTCAAAAGAAGTAGACCATGATGAATGCTATTGAAAGCCTTACGAAAATCTATGTAGCAACAGGCTATGTATTTGCCTCGGTTACGAGCAGTGTTAAATGACTTGCAAAAGTTGAAAATAGCATCAATTGTACTACAATGTGGGCAAAAACCATACTGTTCCTCTGCTAGAATATCTGAGTCTTGGGTTAAATTATAAATATTTTCATGCAATATCTTTTCTATTATCTTGCTATAGGCGTATTCAAAAGAGAAATTGGACTCCAGTTTTCCGTTTTCTTCAGGTTACCGGTTTTTGGTATTGGGACTACTTTGGCCATTTCCCAAGCTCTGAAAAGAAATTAACAATTTAGAAGATGTCTTATTTGCCTGATATGCGCTAGTAAGCCAGTTTTTACTATTTCTGTTTTAACATGAGGAAACCACTAGCTTTGGAACAGTTTATGGCCTTGATAATGGTTGATAACGTCTTCTTGGGAACAAGACAACACATAATCAACTATTGGGTAACTAATACAATTTTCCAGATTGCGGTAGTATTCGTTAAAAATGGGTTGTTCCATGTTATTGAACAACTTTTCCCCTACTTTAGAAAAATATTGATTTAGAACTTGTGCTTCCCCAGGCGATTCAACTCTGTTACCATCAACTTCTAATTCGCAAGCCAACTCTCTTTCTGACGGGTTTATGATTTCATTAATGGTTTTCCAGATTTTTTTCGACTGTCCTTGGGTTGCAATTAACTTTTCTTTACAGAAATTACTTTTTTCTTGTTTTAGTATATACCTGATATCACGAGAGATTCTTCTAGTTTCGTTTAAGACTTCTGGTTGTTTTGTCAGTTTGAACTAATTGACGTCTATGGGAGATAAGGTTTAGTAATTCAGGACTCATCCAATTTGGCTTTTTATCAGTAAATTCCGTTTTCCTAATCGGACAATGTCTCTAATTGTGTGGTGAAGTTGTTATCATTATCGTTCTTTTTCCATGTTAAAGATTACTCTTCTGATTCCCCATTTCAATGTATCTATCATTGAATAAAAACTGAAACTAAAACCGTTTATTCATAACTATAGGTATTATAGATAAAATAGATAGAATATAGATTATAGTCTATACCTTGGGTGGGCGTTAAATTTTCTTACCCCTGGTACAACTTCAGCCATAGGAATAACAATGAAAAGTGATAAACGCAATGGTCACCCACGTAAAGGGACAATACTACGACATGATCGTAGCAGAGTGATGTGAGATGACGTCATAATCGACTGGCCAATCAGGGGCCAGGATTTGAGAAATAGCAAATCATCAACATAGAGATAGCCTACGTTCCTAACTTGATTTGCGAAGTAATTTGGATTATCCTGACATTGGGATGCTATTCTCCGTGAAAGGGGCGAAATAAACCCAGAACCATACCCAAATCGTAAAACTCGTGGAGTATTGTCTATGTATACGATTCTCGATGCAGTTCTATAAAAGTCTTGAATAGGGAATAGAGTTATTAAGTCTGGAAACTAAGTCTTCCCCTATGGCATTGTCCTAGTTGCGGATGCTGTTGAGTTCATATAGAGAAATCAGGGGCACGGAGCTTCCTGAATTCAGTGGAATATAAATATATGGAAGTGGATTCTTTGTTCTGAATATCTGTGGCTGCTATCCCACCACCCTATGTCGTCTTTGTGCAGTTATATATCACGGAGGCCCTCAAGATAGAGGCTTGGTTTCTACTCGTGCAGAGAATCCGTATGGAGAGTGAACGCGTAGCCATTCAGTCTATTCAGGTCAACAGGATGAACCGTAATCTATAAAACAACACAATCCTACCATTTTTCATAATTTAGCCAACGAAAACGGCACCGATTATATACTGAGTTCCTCTAAAAGTCGATATAAAATGAACAAGGCAGTACTAGTAAACCTTATTTTTCCTGCATTTTACAGGTTCATACCGATTATATTGTTCTGATAAAACTTCGAGGATCATCGACAAAATCAAGGCGTTTCAAAATGGTTCTATCAGTCTGTGGGAAAGTCCATCGGTTGTAGCTTTAATTTTTACATGAAATATATGCCAGATTAATCGGTGATTTCCATTTACCGATCTAGCAACAGTATACCACCAAATAAGCTCTGCTTCTATTGGCCGATTATTCGGCACCGATTTGCAATCGGGAACCACCGATATATCTTTAAGGTATACAGACGTCAGATTGATTAATGGAAGCGAGACTTGCTGAAAATGCTCACAGATTAATCAGCATAGATTATGTAACAGGGCCACCACCGACTGATTTTCTCACAGAAAATGTGTCTACCTGGACAATACAGTATAAACAGTGCACACACTGCATCCTCATTGATGAATTTATACCGACATACAGTTAGGGGCACCACCCACAGACCGTTAGGGTAACTCAAAAGATTTCGCAATGTCCGTCGGCCAATGGAAACGAGGTAAAAAAATGATCGGTGGTGCCCGACTGCAGATCGTTGGCGAATATTCGGCCAATGGTAAATGGTTCTAACCGAGAAACGATTTATTCATTATGTAAGTATGTGTTCCTATACGAAGATTCCATATTCTATTTCAGCCAACACAACACCTCAGCATCTTTTCACAATATTTTCACATAAACATGACCCCTGCTTTCGAACTAACGAAACATCTTCTCTCATGCCCTTCCCTAGAATGCGTCATGGGAAAGTACGGTCGTCACAATGTCATTTCAATGGAAACAGAAGTAATGTTCAGGGCGTATATATATTCTTGATGTACCATTCTTCGTTGATGTGATCCACATGGCACAGGGGTTCTTGTTTTTAACAAAATGCTGACTATGGGAGCGCCGATATTAATGTCATCTTAAAGGCGAGTCTTTCATTTACAATGATTTGCAGCACCAAAGGTTTTAATTGCTTTGACATATCAGTTGAAAAGAATTATCATAAGAGATAGAGCTTCCATGCTCTAATACCGCGCACGTAGGGAAACTGACTGACAGCGCTTTCAGTCTAAGTTAAACTTTTGTGCTGCTTCTGATCGTGAATCATACTTGATGGAGATGAAGACATATACCATTCATCTCCATACTTAGCAGTGAGTAGATGAAAGTGACTTTTTAAAATTTTTGTGTTGATGCTTATCAAACTCATATATTTCCTTGATATTTCGATCAAAATGGGTCACTTATACCTTTTGATAGCGTAAACATAGGCTATTCAACCTGAATTTGAAGGGTTATCAGTGATAGCTATAGATGGGTAGGGCTCAGTAGTACGCACACCCCACTTTTGGGCCCTTGTCTTGATTTATGCAAGATAGCCATCCGTACCATCCCTTTGCCCGTATGTATACACAAAAACAGGGTTTGCTTTTAGGGAGCGTAAACTGACTATGGAAGTATATCTGTGCAAAAAAGATACAGTAGGTTTGTCAAATTCTAAACAGATATACTTTCAAAGTTTATTTACGATGCCCTTTCAAGTGCCAACCCACCTTGCATATAGATGACCATGTATGGCAAACTGTTTCCGTGTAATGTACCCCGCAAGCACTGGAATTTCGCTCCAGCCTTTTTTCACATCCAATATGATTCCTTTCCCTTTCGGAAATCCTAGACCTGTCTCACCTAAGGGAGTGGTAGAAGGATCTGCTACTTGCATTTCCTTATTCTAATTCATTAGAGGTTAAACATTCAAATCGCCTAGGTATGTAATGTAAAGCAACTCCTATAGACCCTATTGAGGTATCCCATAATTCAGTCTGTTTACAGGTTCAGGTGTTTGCTGGTTGCCGACATTGTATGACCTGTAACCCACAATTATTGCAGTTTAACGGTTTTCATAAGTCTTCAAACCGGAAATCCAATGCCAGAAATGGAAATTTCAGCTATTTCTACATGTAAACCCGAAATTATATTCAGTTTCTCCAATCATAAATCGGAAAATTGTGGTTCATGCGGTCGTGGTGTGGCCAGCCAGTTCGGAGCAGAACCTTTACTTACCTGGGGCAATAATAATAGGGAGTTTAGTAACGTCTGGAGGGTCTGTATAATGAGGGCCACCCAAATCCACAGTGATTGACATTTAGATGTGATTTACCAACCTCTGTCTCCCTCTCGTATTTAAAACTGACTATAGTAGCCGTCCCAAAACCAGATGTGACAGTATGATTATCTAAGCCAGTCTGATGTTGAAGACGGTAATGGCCTGCCGCAGCCCATAACCTCCGTGGACCCTGGTTTCTCCGAATATAATAGCCAGAAAACAGCAAATAGTATTAATTATCGACAAGCAGAGAATTGGTAGTGAGGAGCTCTTCTCCCTTCTTTAACCCCCACCCCTGCCACCAAACCTCACACTCCATGCACACCTCCCTTTCGCATCCTTAAAACTTCATTCTACCTTTCAATGCAAGAAACTCAAGGATTGCCCGGCTTTTTTTGAGCGCGGGAAAACGCGCTCATACACATATTTTTTTTTTTTTAAATTTTATTGAGTCGGTTCGCTCACATTGCTGTTGCAGTCTATCACCTTCCTGTCCGGTCTACCACATCATCTAGAGGTTAGAATGCTCACACAGGCTTCAAGCTTACTGCAGAGAATCTAGCACTTCACTATCAATGTCCCAACTGTAAAGGCCTGGTTAACCCTTTAACCACGGGCGGATGATGCTTTATGGCATCACCTGGCAGGGGGCGAATGATGCCTTAAGGCATCATTTGCTGGACATCTATGAAATTGTTTTTGAAAAGGAAATATTTTAACAATAAACTTGAAATTTGCACAGAATGTAGGTGTAACATCATATCTTTGAATTCTATATAATAGAAATAAAGATATTAAGGATAACAAATCATATCATGTGATTAACCTTTGAATTTTGAGTTCAGAGGAGAATGCCTCCATCCCCTAGAACTGTACATAGTCACTAGTAGCCGTCCCCACGTGTGGAGTTCTGCCATAGGCGGCCGTCCTTAAAGGGTTAAATGAGCAGGGGTCCAGTATCAAGCCTTACCATACCCCCTACCCCACCACTGACTTGGTTCCTAAAAATAGACATTTTTATTTCTAGTCTTTTTGAAGACAAAAGGATTCACTATGTCAATCCTTTCATGAAATGATTAACACTTAGTTACGGCTACTGTAATCTGCTACTAGAAAAGGAACCTATAAGATAATAATATTGTCTAAATGTGGTATCTACATTTAAAATCTGATGGTATACATCTAAATACACTGTATTCAGAGAGTCAGATCTGATGGGACACATCTAAATACACTATATTCAGACCCAGTTCCTACAGACCTGACAAACCAGTTTTACTCCCTTTAACCCTGTCATCAAGCCTTGCACCTGAGACTTGACCATAGACTTGCTGAAACCCTTGATCATCGATTTTCATGAACACAGGGAGGGAGACACAGAGAGACAGATAATGATGCAGATAATAACAGAGACAGAAGGGAGACTCACACAGGGACAGGTAAACAGACAGAGAGTCAGACATGTATACAGATAGGGACAGAGACAATGATACAGAGATGCAGAAAGACACTTACAAAGCAAAATAGTCAAACATACATGCCAAACAACAGGGACAGAGACAAAGATATAGTATGACATACATATGGACAGACAGGGATAGAGACAAAGATATAAACAAGCTGACCTCTACAATTTTTTTAACATGTTTGAATTTGTCAGAAGGCCTACTACACGGCTACGACAAGGGTGGTGTGTCATAGCCATGTCGGGGTGTGTCACCTTCTTCAAACTTTCACAGAATATAGTACATGTATATTATCATTTATTTAGTTATAAAAATCATAGGTCACTGTCCTCGTTTTATTGAGAGAATTGCAGAAAACTATTTCGTCATTGCCAATGTCGGTTCCCTGGTCTTTTCCATTTAAAAAGTTAAAACATGCTCCGACATGCTCCAATAAGACTGCTATTTCCGGGTGTACCGTAACATTTGTAAAAGCATGTCGTAATTAATGGTTGTGGGGACTTAGGCCTGGAAACCACTTTTTTACTATGACATGCTCCGACAAGCGTTATGACATGCTCCGATACAGAATTTCTCTGTTGTAGCCCAATTGTGGCACTCTTGAGGGAGTGGGTTGGAGCGTGTCGTAACGTGTTTTTTTTTGCGGAAAAAAGACGAGACCACAGTTCCGACATGGTCTACGACATGGGCTACGACAGAATACAGTTTTCCTCAATTATTTAAAAAATGATGACAGTGACCTATGATTTTTAAAACCTAAATATGTAGTATTATACATATACTATATTCTGGTAAAGTTTGAAGAAGGTGACATGGGTTTTACTGATTGAAATTGAATTTTTCAGAACTCTTATATATTCTACTATCAAATATTTTAGAACTCTTCGGATATGGAAAGAGCACATCCTGATCAGTATGTAACTAAAAGTTTATCAAAATCTTTAAAGTATTAATGGAGATATAGATGAAAATGTAAATGCCCATTGACTTAACATTGCTTCCATAGGCGCCAGTGTTAATATCAAGTGAAATCGTAGACTTGTGTCGGAATGGTGTCGTAGCCCTTGTCAGAAGCCTGCCTCCACTAAGGCAGAATGCTATGATAGTGCTCCGACACGCTCCGACATGCTCCAACAAGCCCCAACATGTCGGAAGCCTCCCAACATGCTCCCACATGTCCAACATGTTGGACATGTCGGCCCCGTGTGTTGTAGCGTGTCGCAGACCATGTCAGAGCGTGTCCCAGACTAGGCGTGTTGTCGAGGTCCACTTGCGCATGCTTCCGACACAATGTTCGATTTTGTGTCATAAGGCTTGTCGGGGCGTGTCAGAAGCAAAATCGTAGTAAGTAGGTGCAGGGCCTTAGGCATTTGCTTCCTTAGTGTGTTTTACAGGATTTAACATCAATTAAACTTCCACATGTATACAATAGATTATCATATATTTTTAACAATCTTACCAAAGTTACTTCATACGTGGTGAATTACCCTCTGAATGCATAACATGTGAATGACACTCAGACATTTGAATCGAGGTTTCAGATGAATACTAAATGTAAATATAGTTCTTTTCTGAATGGCATCATTTCTGATGAGCTAAACCTGAATAAAGATCCAGAATAAAGAACCTAGGGAATACATCAGTGATTCATGAGACCAACACGATGTAAACCAAACAACGGAACTATATGATATATTTCAAGTCTTCTGTTTAATTTGTATATATGACTGGTAACAGGTGCAGGTATCTAGGAGAATAAGTTAGAAGTACAGACAGAAAATTAGGTAAGGAATAAATGATAGGTATAAAGTATACATGTACATAGTAACTAAATACGAATGTCAGGTGATGGGTATGATTCAGAGTAATTGACTAGCAGGAAATATTGGCGGTAATATCCGTAGATGAATTAGGGAAGAGCTCATATAAATCTTCAGCCATGAGAAACTAGTAATTAACTTTGCAGCCAAATAAAAGCTTCAAGGTCCAGTTAATTGGAAAAATAGCAACAGCAATTGTCCTAAACATCAGAAATAAGGTTAGACGAGTTAGAAGGTTGTTTGTACATCAGGCCGAGCCTCAACAACAATATCGATTAGGGCTTTGTCACCATTATCGAGTTCTCTGAAGTCCCCAGAGTAATAAATTAGTGTCCGGACCCCCAACGCCTTCCTGGAACCCATCCGATGATGGCGGGTGGATGACTCAAGCTGAGCAGCTCTGACCAGCTACTAGCTTCTCCGAACGTGAGATCACGAGAGATGATCCGATATTGAGCGTATTACCTTGACGTCATGGTTTTTAGCCGAATAGCCTTTCCTCTTTCTTTCTTTTGGCGAAAACGCATTCCGTTGATGTTCATGAGACAGTACTGGCGATTTAAATAGATATATTGATATACACGTATATATATATATATATATATATATATATATATATATATATATATATATATATATATATATATATATATAGTGATGGTTAGCAAAATGGTTAGCAAAAGAGATGGTTAGCAAAAGAGATACCTGTGTGAGTTATAAATGTACTCAATCAAACCACAAACAGAAATCCTGTCAAAACTTGTAATATTGTTTAAACAGACACACTTGCATATTGCCTTAAATAGACCGATTTAGTTCAACATTATATATGTGGTGATTTGCCTCAGGTTATCTCTCCCCATTTCTCTACTTTTGTACAGCCCATTTTACGTTCAGAGAACTCTAGAACACTCTAAAGATGAAACAGCAATGTCAAATTATTTTGTGTTCAAACGTTTGCAAAATCAGGTGGCTCATGGTTCGACAGATCCCAAAATAACAATACTATTTGACAGAACATGTTAATTACTATTTCAGCATGAATCATAGATACACAAAGAACTGTTACCTTTCGCAGTTACAATGAAAACAGCTTAGATGACTTCGCACAAGCCATATCCTTATACTATATCGAAATTGGTACCTTCTCTTTATGAGCATGACATTTGGAGAAACCTTTTTCTGAGAGGAAAGACTTACACACAGACAAGGGCACACCGCTTTGTTGTTTTATCTCTACCGGGAATCCTCATCGTATTTGTGTCATGAAGCCATCGAAAGTGAACTGGATAAAAGCCGTTCCAAATAGGCAAAGTAATCACGTGGCTGCCCATGTGATTTCTGCTAATACAAAGGAATACAGTTCATTGGATATCTATGAAGGAAATAGTGCTTACTGATGTGATATCAATTGTGCTTTAATATAATACCTATTCGAGCAGGCTAACATGGTCAATGTGACACGATGATACTAAGATCCAATTTCTTCAGTGCCACATCCTAAAAAAGAACGTCCCTACTAATATTTATTTTTGTAAACGAACCACTACTATCGGGGACAGAGCCATTGTTGGTTCATGAAGCAGTCACTAGGTGGCCAGCAGTATGGCAGGCTCCTTTGGGGGGGACATGACCTGTATTCTGGCTCTTTGTTCTTACGGAATTCAACTGCCTTTCAATATTTTACTATGGTTCCCTTGGCTCTCTACACCCATCCCAGAGCAGGATGACATAATGATTAAACCCGGGACATGAGGTTTTTTCACATGGAACACTTTATATACATATGTTAGCAAGGCTAGAGTTGTGACACTTCCCAATTATCACTCACTTTTTTCACACCTCCTTTAGTGAAGAACACCTACTTTTTCACCTCCATTAGTGAAGAACACCTACTTTGGGGGCGTCATGGCAGCCCCCATGGATCATAGGCTATATGCCGTATAACCAACGAATGCTGCACGAGCATGGAGAGGGTAGATGTGCGTTCGTGTGTTCTGAAAATATACGTGGGTTTCATGCAATTTGTACCAGAGATGACAACATAAGTAGATGTATTTCCCGTAAACACATAGTGGTTACCTACATATGCACAAAATACAAACTAGGAAACATAGTAAATCCAAATTGGGCTCACCAGGCTGCCCGCCGGCAGAACATCCATGTAACATGGCGCCAAAGGACAAGGAGAAGAGGCCACCTTCACTTAGGGACATTTGGGAGGTCCTTAAAAAAAATGAACCACAATCTTGACAAGTCACAACTGAAAATAACAACTACACAATCACTACAGGAACTAAAGGTTAATGTAAAAAAACTGACTGACAAGTCAGAGGAAGTGGCAGCAGAGGTTCAACATTTAGCCAAATACACCATCATACGACAAAGTAGACAGAGATCAAATAATCATGAATGACGCCATCAAAACAATCTATCCGGGGCCTGTTTTTCAACCTTAACAGTGACTACCACCTACTTGGACCAACATTGCACTCACCTATCCATTACAAACTCGGCAATAACAACTTTAATGCCTTCAAAAGACTGTACGATGACCTGCATCCTAACAAACATGTACACCTGTTACTTGTTAAGTGTCTATCTACTATCAGTAACTTACTTGATTGAATTCTATGAACAAAATATAGGTCCGTCCCATAGGGGAGGCCTTTGCAAAATACCTTTTAAACAAGTAGAGTACGGGACACTTTATTAGAGCAATATATTATATGACATCCCACAAAGTTGACCTGTACATTTTATTTTCCGTTAAAAAACTTGCTCACAAGTTGGCTATTGGGTGGTACGGGGAGGCGGTGGACAGGTCTGTCCCAAAGGGGAGGTCTACCCACCGGATCCCTTATGATATAACGATCAACAGTCTGAAAACCCCACTTAAGGGGACAACCCGCTTAAGGGGACAACCCACTTAAGGGGACACTTGGTCCGGAACAGAGGGTGTCCCCTTAAGCGGGGTTTGACTGTATATTATTAAGGCTTTTATCTATCCTTGAGTACAGGTCAAGTAACTAGTGCATATCTACGACCCTCTCCATCTTATTGAAATTCCGATGGGCCCGAATACCGTCTATTGGGTTTACAATAGAGCATGATATGTTTTGTTATAGATTCACATAAGTAGTAAGACAATATAGAAATAGATGAGTCAGTCATCTCTTGAACAATACATATCAAAGGTGATAATAAACAATAGTAAACAAAAGATCATTCGGTGAGACGCCACAGTGTCGATAATCCAAATTACAACAAACAGGTACAGTTATACAACTAGGAAAAAGGTGAAAAGGTAAATATACAGAAAAACAATCCATACATTGTAATAAGCAGTCGAGCAATAAGTAAAAGCAGTCAAGCAAACAATTGGCAAAAGCAGCTTATGGTTTTGCATACTGAGCAAGTTGCCCTTTCAGTATAGCTCTTGGGGAGGTTCTAAAGTTGTCGTAATTCGGTAGTTTCCGTGTTTTAAGTGGGAGTACATTCAAAAGAGAACTAGCTTTGAATTTCACTGAAATTTTGTAGGAATTTTAAGAAATGGTATCGGTGGGTTTCAAAACCAGTGCATCAAACATGCGTGTATTTCGATTTCTTAGGTCAAAATATGTCTTTTTTTGGCTCGTATAAAGGCGACATTTATCAAGTGGGTTTCCCTACGTTCGACTAGATTGTTGATTTTACAGGTTCTATGGGGATAATTTGTACGGTGCGGGCTTCACTGTTGGTGCAAATCCTGACATTTCTGTAGGAGTGCCTGGTCAGTTCCATAGAAAAGGGAGTCGAAAAGGGGACCGAAAATCATGGAAGAACTGTCTTGATGAGTTCTAAGGGTTGCTACCTTTTCCCCACATCTTCAATAGAACAGGTTGTCATGGTTACCAAATTACACTTTAAACAGGGACAATATAATGGTTTCATTAGACTCTATTCAATTTCATTACAAATAGGTATATAACCATATAATATGATTGTTTCGGTGGAGGTTACCTATTTACCTATCACTTGAAATCATATTCTTGAAACAGGTTGCCATGGTAACCATATTCTATTATAGGGCTGGAATAGTTCATCTTCAGAGGCATGTTACCCTAAACATATGAACATAAGCAGGTTATACCTTAAAATGATCCTCCTGATGAGTCCTAAGTGAAGCTAGCATTTTCCCATAAAATTGAATGAAACCTCTTACCATAGCAACCAAATCAAAGAATCATTCAGAGCTTCCTTTGTTTTGTGTGCTCTGTCAAGGGGGTAGTCTAATACACTGTGGATTCACATCATATTGCTTGTGAAGTTCATTAAACTATTCCTGTAATTCCCAACTCATAAATTATGAGTTGTTTGAGTTTCATTACCCTTGACAGTTACACTTATTTGAACATGAAATGTAGTTTCTCAGTGACATCACTGGGTTAAGGCAGAGATTAATGAGCCCAAGCACCACGAAAGATCTGCTGGGAGAGTAAAGAGTTAGGATTTTATGCAGTCTGTTGGTCAATGCTGAGACCCACTTGCCAACCAGCCAACCTGTCCGTTGCCATTTCAGGGTCGATGGAGCTGTTTCAAAAGTTGGGAGGGTGCGAAACGAGAGTACTCATCGCCAAAGCGAGAGCTAACAATGGCACTTGAAGCGTCACTGTCGAGGTGGAGGTGCCGCTCACTATTGGGTATTGGTAGCGGTTTTTCTGCCGCTTTGATTCAAAGTGCCGCTGGCTGTTGCGGCCTCTCGCTTTGAAATGCGACGTGCCGCTGGTGAGACTTCGCTCGACTTTTGAAACAGCTCCCAGGTATGTGGGGTGAGGAGTTATCTCAGTGGTAAAGAGCATTGGACTCATATGTAATCCCAAGGTTGTCAAACTTTGTGGGTTCGAGTCCCACCGCTACCACTTTTCTCCGTCACCTCCAGCAGTGGTAGATTTACTGCTATATCAAAGACCAGTCCTTCTCATACCATGTCTATGTGGTATGGAAAAGAAAAGATATCTCATCTTGGTAAATGTGTAGGGACGAGATTTTTACCTAAATTCATCTCATAGATTCGGTCAAATCCAAAGTAAGTCTAATAGAACCTATTGAATGATAAACTACTCAAACAAACAAAAAAGAGTCTGATGTGATTGGTCATGGCCTACTGAACACACCTCTGAGACAATAGGAAATGGTGCTGGTCCTCTTCCACCATAACCCAGTCTACAAGCCTGGCCTGCAGATAGTGAAGAAGTTGGGTGGTTAGCTTGTTATTATATTTACATGTATGTGAATGAGACACACACACAAAATAATATTACTTGACAGTGCTGAAAATGACAGGCTTGATTTTTGTCAATATGGTTTGGATGTGGTTTCAAATTTTACAGATGATATTTTGTTGGGTAAAAATGTGGGAAAGGATACTGTAGCTGTGTATATAGACTTTAAAAAAGCTTTTGACACCGTGAATCACAGTATCCTAATACAAAAACTGGAGTTAAATGGGGTAAAAGGGGCAAAAGGTTAAAGCAAATAATTGCTTATCAGTAACAAAACCTGTGATTCACGGTGCCCCCCAGGGGTCTATTCTTGGCCCCCTGATGTTCATAATTTATGTCAATGATTTATCCAAAGTGGCACGAAACTTTAAGGTACTACTCTACGCTGAAGACACGGTTGTATACACCCAGGGTAAATTAAATGACCTTTTATATAGGAATTTGCAAAGTGATTTGGACTTAATCCACTTATGGTGCCTACAAAGTAAGTTATCGGTCAACATAAAAAAGACTAAGTATATGGTTTTTGTTACAAAGAAAAAGAAGGACAATTATAGAGGTAGTCTTAGAATGAGTAATGACATCCTATCTGAAGTTATTTCGTACAAGTATCTGGGTATCTATCTGGATACAATTTAAATTATAGACTTTATTTTTCAAATACTATCAAAAATGTATGTTATAAGTTATACCAACAAAGCAAAATGCGACCGTACATATCAAGAGATGCTGGTCTCAGAATGTATAAATCTGTTATATTACCATCCAACTACGGGGATGTTATTTACGGGATTAGCTCACAGAAATATTTAGAGAAATTACAAAACTACAAAATGGGGCATTGCGTATTTGTTTTAAGCAACCCCGATTCACACCGGTTATTAACATGCACAAAAATGCAAATATTCCCTTATTAGAAGAAAGAAGGATATCGCATGTGCTTAACTGGTTATAGAGTAAATTATACGAGACAATTTGATGCGCCAGTTCTGGTACAATCGAAACCAAATTGTTCGAGTTACATGAGTTCGGTGCATTATTACGGAAGTAACCTATGGAATAAGCAAACTCCCATGACCAGGAATACGGAATCGTATCCAATGTTTAAATCTTACAAAAGGGAAAATCATTTAAAAAAAACCATATTAGAAACACCGTACAAAGAGGTTTAATTAGTAGCTGCTCTGCTATTCCTGGCTACAAGACATAAAATCTATTATATTATTGAGACTTTCTTATGCTGTTATAAAATTTCGATGAGAAATGTTGAATGTATGCCTACTACATGGATGTTTCTGGGTGGGATTTTTAAAACCTGCTAAATTGCCAAAATAAGCTTATTCAAGGTTCATGTTGTATAAACGTATCTCATCAATGTAAAAATGAAATTATTTGGTGCATCTTTTGATAGTCTTTCTTTCCAACATAGGGTTTTGTAGAGCTCTGAGAAATTTTTCCTTCCGAAAATCAACAAAAACTGTGATTTTCTAGTGATTTTCACTTTGTTCAAAATCTAGGAGACACAATTTTGAGCCAATTGTATTTATTAACATGTTTAAAGCATACATCATGAGAAGTGTAGACAATATAATTTTGAAAAATGGTAAAAGATTGAAAAAATATAAAAATGGTGAAAAATATCTAGGACCTTCAAATTTTCCAACATAGAGACCCATAGAGCACACAATTGGATTATCCATTCTGATATCAGAACATTATGATTCCATGATGATATTTTCCTCAAAAATGGTGTGTTGGACCACACATCTCTAAAGGATGTATAAAAGAAACAATAATCATAATGGAATAACAAATATCCCTGTTTATATTAAGTACCCCTAGCACTCATGAATACCAAGGTTGATTTTTTTTCTAAATAAAAAAATATACTTTTTATGGTTCAAAAACTGGAAACGTGTTGGCCGACACCCCAGGGTGTCGGACAACATGCTGTATTATAAGTTATGATTTTGGGGTTGTTTTTTTATCAGTAATTGAGTGGTTTGCTTTATTAAATATAGCTTTCTATCACTTCATTAAAAATATAAATGATTATAGCCTCAAATATTATTTTTCTCATTGTTTTGAGCAATTCTATTAACGTGTTGTCCGACACCCCTCGTGTTGTCCAACATCCCTGTGTTGCCTAACACCCCGAATATGGTTCAGAGCTTTTCTTTTAAATGTAATATATGATAAAGGTATTCTGGGTAAAATATAATGTGTGTCACCATATAATATTAGTCTTTCTTAAGTTATAAGCATTTATAACATTTTTGGAAATTTCAAATATTTAGGGGGCTGGACAAACTGCAGTATTATACACAACTTCAAAAGTCTCTCAAATCTAAACCATTCATCTGATTTGGTTGGAATAATATTTTTCTGGAAGGTACTTAGTAGGTGGCTAACATAAAATATAAAAAGAAGTATTATTTTAAAAAAATTGCATGTTTTATCCCAGGACCAAAGCCGAATTTAGCAGGTTTCAAAAATCCGACCCTTCTATCTATATTTGATGGGGATATCTATTGTATGGCTGCACCATGAAAAACAATTTGTTACAAATTGAGGCGTCCGCCCCTTTAATTGAGTCAAAACTACAAATGTGTACCCATTTTCACAACCACGACATTACGTACATGATCAGAGACTCAATAAAGAATTTTTTACAAAAAAAAATGATAGTCAATATTTATTGATTGGAAATTAAATGATTGAAATGAAGTTTAATTATGATTAACCCACGGAACCTTGAAGTCAATGAGTGTCTGAGCTTGTTGCAGGTTGCAGGTTAACTCCAGGGTCATTAGTTTTCATCTTCGTTGAGAATGCAATCGAACAAGAATCAGCCTCCCACACCATGTCTGTAGTTTTGAGACAAGATAAAGTTTGCATGCGCTGCCCTGTCGCCAGCAAAAACAAAATACAGAATCTTTTGGTCATTTTTTAAAACTCTAATCTCTGGTCCTTTCCCATTTGTCAACATAAGCAAACACTCTTTCAGGATCCAAAGTACAAGTGTACTTTGGAACAAATGGTTTCAAATTGCTTAAACCATTTAAGAACTGAGCTACAACCATATATTCTCCCACCAGGAAGCCTTCTTTTTGAATAAATGATGATAGACACAATCTAGCCGCATTCCCAAATCCATGATTGGGAGCATCATCCACAAGAGAATTTAGGAAAAGAAGACCCCCACGTAAGTGGACACCCTCAATTCTTGGCTTAAGTGTCCACTTACGCGGGGTGTTTGCTTACATGCAGCTTTCACTCTGTTGATGGTTATGCTATATAGAGAAAACCTATGAAAGTTTAGGGCCAGAGATCGTATCCCATCGAGTTTGAATTGCATAGTAATTCTCAAGGCGAAGCAGAGTGGATTGTATAGCGATTCAAACGATATGGGATCTAGCTCTGACCCTAAACTTGAATAGCTATCTGAATTTATCTCACCCTTCACATTGACTAATGGGCCAACATTTGTGACAAAATCTCCCATTTGATATTTTTCCTAAATACTTAACGGACATTGGACACGAGGGGTGAAATAATGTAGTACACATGCATATCATACCTTTATATAGGTGATACTATGGCATAGATACTGTAGATGAAACCTATGAAAGTTTGAGTTCAGAGCTTTTATCCCATTGAGTTTGAATTGCATAGTAATTCACAAGGCAAAGCCACATGAATTATGTTGCAATGCAAACGAGATGGGATAGAGCTCTGACCCTAAACTAGAATCGATTTTTGAATTTATCTCACCCTTCACATTGACAACTGGACTAACCTTTGTGACAAAATCCCCTATGGAGTATTTTTTTCTAGGTATTCAATGGAAGTTGGATATAAGTTCCCAATGTTAAGTCTATGGGGAAAAATACCAGGGGGTGAGATAATATCATGAAACACCACAAAATTCCATATGATTGTTTATATGGTGTGAGTTGTCTTTATGAAATAATATCATGAAGTGGAGCTGAGTGATACCTGTAGCAGAAGACAATGAACAGCATGTAATGAATTATATGAAATTGAGTGATGTTTAGATTTTATCCTACCCTGTAACATGTTTTAACTTCATGTCACCCGTGGCATATCCTCGACCATGATCTTCCTTACTGTTCTAAGGTGGGGATTTAGCTCATGGTTAAGGACATCCAAAGGTTCTGGGTTCGAGTTTCACTGCAGCCACCTTTCTCCTTCGTTCACATCAGTGATAGATCTACTGCTATATAAAAGGTGAATCATTCTCATACCATGTCTATGTGCTGTGGGAAAACTCTCAGCTCGATAAATGTGTAGGGGTGATTTCTGTCTGAATTCATTTCATAGGCACCCTTGTGGTGCAAAACCATGTATTAGTCCCTATATACCCTTAGGGTCCCCTGGGATGTTGAATTAATAAACAAACAAACAAACCATCCTTATTGTCCTGTCAATGAGAGAGAATGGAGGAAAGAATAATCAATACCTGTCCAATTACAAAAAGAGAGATACCATTCTTCCAGCAGAACCTTATGACCTGTTTAGTTTCATCATTGCAATGGACCTCCAGCTTTACTCCCAACAGATATGTCACTATCAGCTCCTGAAACCTCATGGCCACATTCATTCACAGGATGCCTTCCTACTTATGCTCATCGCTTACTTTGCACATCTGGTGATGCGCTACCATTTGCTGACTGCATTGAGGGCATCTTCCTAATCGAAATTCCTAGTTAGGGAATGATCAGGCATAACCAGTACACAATACACTTGATATACCTCGCCACTGGTTACCGAGGCAGTAGGAACAGTTTTGGGCCTGTTTTTCTGTGAGGAAAACCCCCAGCTTTCCAGTCCATCGCCTGTCCTGCATAGTAGTTGAGATATTGCACAAGATCTCGCTGTTCCTGTCTCCTTTCTGCTGATTACCAACAAAACTCCTAGGATGATTGAAAAGATCATCCGGATCTAAGAACATTCTGAAGCAGATCACCGAACTTGTAAAGACTTCCCTCCAATTTAGCAAGGGCCCCAATGAGTGGGCCCCCAAAACTGTCCTGCTGGTCAACATCTTGTCTCCTGTGCTTTATGATCGCAATTGAGCTCTAACTCAGCATTCACCCTGATCCTGGGTCAAAAGGTCATCTGGCTACCGGCCAACCAAGACTGCCGGACGTAACTGTGCAGTAATGCACATTAAGGGCCTGGTTCAACGAAGATACACCCTAAAGTTTGGACTATAGAGCCCCAACTCAGACCTTACTTACCTGAATGAAAATAATTTCAAAGCCAAGAATTCACCACCATTATAAACACCGCTCCTTGGATTTTAGCAGATTGCTAGGTTTGCTCACTCTAAGCTATGAGAGTGAACTGAGTGTACAACATCTGCAAAATCAATAGTCAAAATCTAACTGGCATTCACAGTCTTTGCAGATTTTATTTGCAGATGAGCAACATAGTTCACCCTCTGCAGATGAAGATACAAAGTGTCCTTGTTAGGTGGAAGGCACCTGACATCCATACCTGTTATTGTCATATATTTGTAGCCATGTTAGCATTTGCCACAAGGAGCCCTTGAATTCTCCCAATTTCTTGTCCTTAGGGCATGAATATTTAGGAAGAGCACTTCTGTCATCTCCATAAAGGACATCCAGAACTAAGCCTGCGGTGTGTTGCTGTACCCATGGATGGGCTTATCCACTAATTTCAGTATACTTTGTTATTTCAAAATGTGCTACATTTGCATCTTGAATGCTTCTAAGGCTCGACACCGCTGTGATCTCTGTAGGTCACATGGGCTCAGTTGTATTGGCATACAATTTTACAGCACAGCCTGTACGGTATTATGTAACTAAGGCAAGCAGGTGGAAACTGAATGTAATTGTACATCATGCCAGTAGTAGTATATTAAAAGTATACTTGTGGTCCATCATATTTAATTGACTATAATGAACATGACTTGTCAAGTTACCTCTGAGATCAGCGACCTAGCTTCCTAGCAGAGTCATCCCCCCGTGAAAATGACAATAAAAAATGTTAGCTCACCTGACAACAACTCTCCCCCCCCCCCCCCCGATCTTGGTTATATTGAAATGATAGTGATGGTACTGGCTACCTTACTAACCTGTAATGCTTACCCATTCAAACACCCTTCTTTTATCCACTATTTGAGTACAAGAGTGCGTTTTATATTTGGGGACAGTGAGAAGGATAACGACAATAATATGTGAGTTCGTGGGAGGACAATGACAAGTACAGGAGAGTGATCGCGTTAAACATATGTTGTTTCCATATCAGTCCTCCCCTTTCCTGACCTAAATCCTTCGGAAGCACGGTTCCTCATGAAAGCCATCCTGCAATTGGTTGTTCTTTGTGTCTGTCCCAGGTGCTGGTCTAGGGTTCAATACCCGGACAAACCCAAGCCCAATATCTATTCTTATTTTCGTACCACATGTGTTTAGACATGGTTCATCATTGGATGTTACCTACTTTATGTACCTACATATCGTAGCTCAGTGTGGTTCCATGGGTGGAACCCTTTCGAAAGAGTTAGGTTTCATAGTACCTGAAATCGTTTGCCTGTGATAGCTGGTTCTCTCTACTGGTACTACATAAACCAGGACCAACAGAGGTGTCATATTAAACCAGAGATCTTTATTTCTATGAGACGTTCCATTTATTTGACTGTTCACGATCATTACAATAGTTGTAATAGAGGCAAACCCATAACTTCATCTGTATATATGAGGTAAGTGAAGACGTTATCGAAAGTGGGATTCACGTGATGGGATGTTTGTCTGAGACAGATCCTGCTGAGATTCTGTACTTGAACACAATGTCTTCGTCTAAATTGCAGGGATCCATTTCCATGAGACTTGCCTTTCCCCTGTAATTGTTGGCGACATTTACCCCTAAAAAGAGACAGATTCTTATGAGATTTTGAACCTTGTGAGGTACATGAATCCCACCATGTGAATTTCTGAGACAATTTTTCCTGAAATTATTTACTGGTACTTGGTCTCCTCGTGTCTCAATTCCCTGAGACTGAGGTGGAGAAAGCAAAATCGTCAATGCTAGTTTTCCCTGCCAAGGTAGATTTGGAGCTTATTTGGATCTTAAAATGTTTTAAAATTTCGGTGAGAATGGTGTACCTCCCAATTGTAATAAGGGTCCTCTAGTCTCAGTGGCGTGCGTTTTCACGGGTCCACACGGGAAGAAGCCAGAGACTATAAAGTCTAAGTTAGGGGCCACCCCGCTTTAGGTTACAGTTTTTCGGTACAGAAACGCTTCAGAACCCCGCTTAAGAGGACAGTTTGGAGGGGAATCATATCAAATACACTCCAGATTATCTTAAATCCGAGTTTATGGTGTCTGTGTGTACAGGCTAGACAGGTATCGCAACAATGCGACACCAGACGATGGTGGTGGTGAGGGCGAGGTGTGAAGGTGTTACTTCACCTGGATGCCTACCTGGGACTGAGAAACTGTTCATTGAACTGGGTTGGATGCTAAATATTCATCTATTCATTTTATTTATCTATTTATTCTATATCTATTTTTAGAATTGGTTATTCAATAAACGTTTTATCTAATAGCCGACGTTTCCTTCATTTATATAGGTACATTTTTCTATATAACAATCAACAAACTGAAAACCCCGCTGAAGGGGAAACCCTGCTTAAGGGGCCAGTTGGCTCGGAAAGGAGGGTGCCCCCCTGAAGCGGGGTTTTACTGTAATTGAGTCTCAAGGAAGGTATACACACACACTGCACGAAAAGTACCGCTTTACATATGAATCCGAAACGCGTCTAACAGTAGGATTTTGCGTCTAGAAGTTCGACCTATTAGACGTCTCGTAGACGCCTTATCTAGTGGCGTATATACATGTCCATGGTGCGATCTTATATATGTCATATATACGCCTGATTCCGTTGTATATACACCACCATCCAAAGGTTCCGATCTTTGCAACTTGGGGACACTACTGGTAGCATCCAAGTCTGTATTATATGAAAATTGCAATCTTAAATTACCAATTTATTTTTATAAAACCTTTATAAAACCTTATTGAATATAAATTGATTAATTACATATAATAAACCCTGCATTCTTTGGAATTTTAACGTTTTTCCAATAGATTTTTCCTTGAAAACACCATTCTTCTGTTGTATTCTGGGTAATCCCATATATAAGCCTTTAACAACGGGTGGTGGGGTGGTGGGGTGTCGGGGGGGGGGGCGGTAGAGGGTGGGGTTGGGAGGTCGCGGGTGGCGGGTCAGTGTTGGTGTATCCTCTACCAACACCCACAGGACGGGGCGGGCATCATATATACGCCTGGCGTATATATATATCGCACAGAGCATGTTTTATCTTGGATACGCCAGGCGTGAAAGACAGCCAAGTCGCGCGCGTCTATATATGGAAACTACCTCGTAGACGCCCGAAACGCAGAGGCGTATAATAGGTGTATACAAGTATAAACAAGCCACGATACAGCCGATACGTGCGTTATCGCGATGGCGTATATATATGTAAAATAGTGGTTTTCGTGCAGTGACAGGGAAAAGCTGGAATTTGTCTGAGACTATGTACTGGGTGTCCTTCCATGTGAATCCAATCCGCCATTTTTCCTTGAGACTGGGAAAGCCCCAATACAGGTGTTGCCGTTCAGCGCCACCCAACGGTCCACTCTCAAGTTACGCGGCCGCTCAGATAAACAGGCCGAGTCCGGCAGCATGTATATAGAGACATATAGTAATCACACCTAGAGTGTGAATGGTCGGTGTGATTGCAGGTGTGTTGTTTTTTGATAGATTAAATTGTTGGAACAAACTATGTTATTGTATTAATTGGTCTGAGGTGTCTAAACTTAATAGTTGATATATTTTTTTTTTACTTAGAAAAAGATAAGCAAATTATAGCTAGGCCTGCCAATGTACTTATAAGTGTGTATGCAGTTACAGTGTCCCTGTGTTATCTAAGGTATATCTAAAGTATCATTGAGGTGATATGCATGTATGGTACATCAAATTGGAGCTGGCATACCATAGAATATGTTCCAATCGATTTTATTTCTATGAAAATAATGTGCATGGGTATTATAAATGTATTACGCTTATATACTCAGTGATCCAATGCTAAAGAATACGTTGCCAGGTCTATGTTTGGCCGCACGCATTGCGTAACCAAGCAGATAAGGCGTATTGCCGGCCAGTGGAAAAAGGCCTATTCAGAATTCTTCTGTGAGATTAATGGACACAGGGAAAATTATCGGAGTAGTCCGTTTACAGACCGCGCTGCCGTCAGTTTGGGCCTGTGCGCCCTGGCGACAACGACCTCTACTAGAGTCTATTATCGGAGCAACCCAGGGAGTTGTTTAATAGTAGTGACGATTGTTGATAGGGAGAGGTTCCGTTGCATAATCGAATTATCATACCTGCGCATGTATGGCAGAGGTATATCAAAATAGGTCTTAGACCATCAATGACCGTTTCAACTCAACAGGTCTATGCAATACCTTGTCTATAAAACACCTCCCAGGTATCCAGTACCATGACCATTCGTATATAAAAGGGGGTGGGGTACTTGTTTTTCAATACTTTCAACGTGTGAACTTCTTTTTATTTCCACCGGGAAGGAGGGGGTGTTCTATGTGATTTCCATGGGAGGGGGGAGGAGTAACTCTATTTTTACTGTTTCATGTATGCTCCCCTACCTTCTACCATCCGCAGATACGTTTCCAAGTGTTACATATTCATGAACATATACAAATTCCACCAACGCATCGCAGGGCCCGGCCGGGTGCCTTGTGGTCGCCTATTGGTGTTTGGTGGCAATAGCCGGCCCAAAGCTCCCGCCGGTGGCAATAATCTGCTTGGTGGAACAGCTCATGACAGCTCATAGGCCCCTCCCCGTGCCTCCAAAACCCCGACGCCGGACAGTATCGGCTGACCTGTTGGTGGTCGCCGGCCGCCGGCCGTGGCCGATACCGGGGCCATAGCCCATTTTGGAGGTGTTCCACCAAAATATAGTGATAACGACAGAGGAGGCCAGCCGGGTGGCCGGTCTTTATGAGCGCAACCTCCCCCGCAAAGCCCTGCCAGGGGAAAACTGATTCATTTGATTTTAAGCCCCCGGCAGGCCGGCCGGCGTGTCAAAAGCTACACCAAGGGTGACGCCCAAAGCATGCCGAGAGCTGTTCCCCGGGCGCGCGTTGACACACACCGTCAATATTGAGCTTGCAGGCCCGGAAGGGGTACTCGTATGGACTATGACCGAAAATTCGGACAATTGGGGTAATTAACACCAGAGTCCAATATACACAGTCATAATATTAATCCTTATCTTTATTTACCTTCAATGTTCGATTTAACGTGTATTTCCGCGGTTATTTGACGTTTTCTGACCGTTCCCGTACAAATCTCGACATGCTGACACACTGCTCCGCTCGATTCGAGGCTTTCACGGGTTCAGAGTGTCGTAGTGTATCGCCGCATGCCAGGCCGCCTATCGGATCAATAGAGAACTTGGCTTGCGCACATTAATGCTGCCAACGTCCACAAGACGGCAATAGCAAACCCGCTGCGAGTGTATCGCAGCCCCGGGTCTGGCCGGCTACAGGGGCGCCCACCGGGCGCCTTGTGTACGCCTGTTGGTCACCTCGGGGTGGCTTTGGTGGAACAGCTCGGAGAATTTAGGGGTCTAGGGGCGGCCGGGCGGCCGGGTGGCCGGCCCTGGCGGCAAATGCCGGCTGGAGGGCAAAAACCCGCCTGCCGAGGGCCTTTTTGGTGGAATAGGCCCATTAGAATCAACACTATACGCGGTTTTAGAGCTACATGTGAATGACGTCACCGGAATGGCACACTTGTGTCTTGGCACACGCTCACATCCCGCTCAACCGTGTAATTAGTCAAAAACCACACCCAATGTTATATTAGCGGAGTTGTTTCTGTTTTCGTTTTTTTTCATACTTTATACGGGTACTTTTACTTATTCCTGGCTAGACTGGACCCTTCTTCCACTAGGTCCCGTTGACGCAGTTAATTACATAACATAGGGAAATATGGTGATTTCTGTTATGCCGACAATTTGTATTGACCGAGAACCAAAATGAAATAAACATTAAACATCAAAAATAAATACTAGGTATAAATGAATGTTAAAGAATGCCCTAAATGATAAACATGATTTTACCCACTAGCGACTTCCGACCGGTTTTGTATTACCTTCCCATACCGTGTTTGATTACTACACTTTACTAAACGGACCGATGTTACCATGGTTAGTGCCACGTCGTCTCCACTAAATGCCCCCTCCCCCATAGAGGGCTGAAAGGATCGATTTTGGATTTGACTTTTAGGCAGGGCTCTTAAATCAAACGTTACAGACGTTACATTCATTCACTCTCGCCTAGTTATCTTTGAGATTGGGCTGTAGGAAAGTGTGGGCGTGTTGTGGTAAAACAACCATGAACTCTGAACCCATCAGAGGTCGTGTGCCGTGCCATGGTTATTATATCCCTGTTATTGCTCTAATGTTGCGCCACTAAAGCGGGTCAAGAGTCTCTTGTATAACACTAACGACTTCGTCGATTCCAGAGACCGCATTAGTTTTGACGTCATTATCGGTATTTCCCTGCTGTCACTCCCAGAACGGGAATTCCATACGCTCTGGTGCCAAACATTGGGATATCCCTTCATAAGAACGGGTATCGGTAATCCCAAAGATAACAATTTTTTGTTTCTGTATGATATTTAACTGAGAAAACAGAAAAGATGAGTCGGTTAAAGTTTTTCTCACCACGAGATTCTCACTCTCATGGCTCCAAGCCTAAATCTGGTTCACTGTGTCTCTATGTGAGGGAGAAACTTCAAGCATATCCTACCAGAATCATTGTGGGAACCAGCGAAAGTTTGGATCTCATTGGTTTCTCATATAGATCAGAAAACTCATGTAGATCAGAAAACTACAATACTAAACTTTGATGAATCATAAGAGAAAACGCACGTCTGAGTATAGAAATACAAAAAGAGTAGTAGGTTAAAGTTTAGTACTACTGCACGAGAATCTCACTCTCGTGGCACTTCAATCTCTATGCCTAGGTCTGGTTCACTCTGTCTCTATGTGCAGGAAAAACTCCAAGCGGATCCAACCGAATTCTAACGTTTTATATGTGGTAGGTAACCAGTCCCTTATGGCTCCTATTATTTCGTGTGAGACAGGTGCCTGCCGAAAACCAGTGAAATTTAATCTCAGAGGCTTCTCTCAAGGTAAGGAGATTGGAAAACCACTGCATTAAATTCTGTTTTCTGCATGGCAAGGCATATATCATAAGATAAGATGCATATTGAGTGTAGACTACAGACAAGAATAGCAGGCTACGAGATTCTCACTCCCGTGGCGATTCTCTCTTCATACACAGGTCTGGTTAAGTCTGTCTCTATGTGGGGCTGAAACTCGAAGCAGATCCGACAGAATTCTGACGTTTTATGTGTGGTAGGTAACAAGTGGACCAGCTGAGTATATATATATACCCACTCACACACACATACCCACACCCACCCACCTACACCTACACCTACACCTACACCTACACACACACACACACACACACACACAAATATATATATATATATATATATATATATATATATATATATATATATATATATATATATATTTATGTATGTATGTATGTACATTATATCAAATTGCAGCTTGGCAGTTTACCACAGTTAGCTATGGAGTGAACATATATTTTTGATGCGCTTTGTACTCTTGTATTTAGTCTGGGACACTATAGATTATTGACCCAAATCTCTTATTCAATTCTTTAGAAAACGCATTGAACACATTTTCCATAGTTAGCCCTAGTAATATTCTCTCTTTATAAGGAAAGTAAAAATACTTTTCATTAAAAGAGTGATTACTCATTAAATCTGCATATACGATATTTCACTTTAAACTATAGACTTTTTTCCAGAAATTATAATATTGTTCAATGTATAGGAGCTGATCATTGCAGGTAGGAACAAGGCCAGAGATAGAAAGAAGAGTACACGTAGGCCCCTAATCATCTTACCTCTAATAAAAACCGCTAGAGGCTTAACATTGACTAATGTGGTAGGCCATGACATAAAGTGTTCTTTTTATGCCACTAGGGGAATAACAAAATTGACCAATCAGCGACCAGAGCGTATGCGACTGCGAAAAAAAGTTCTGGTTGCACTTAAAGCGCCTATTCAAATGTTTGCTGACATGATATAGAATATTACGATTGATTTTTGGAACCAAATAAGCAATTGGTTGAGATCAATATTAAAATGGCACCTTGATTTGAATCCATTCTATGTTCTGACGGGCACAATAGACAAAGGTACAGAAGCTGAGGTGTATAATTATATACATGTTTGCATGCAAAATTTTACATTTATAGACGGAAGTTATTTCATTAAGGTAAACTTGATCTATATGAAAAAAGAGAAATATGTTTGTAAAATAGGAAATAAGGAGCATAAATTCAAAAATGGGAAAAGGTACTAGATGCCATGATGTAATACTTCATAAGATTGGATAATCCTTTACACAGCTCAATACTTTGGAGATATAATGATTTTCTAAAATAAGCAGAGTGCTAATTCTGTCCTCATCGCACAGTCCAGACCACTTTTCTTGAGTCTGACTGTATTTTCAGTGAATAGTGAGAGGAAACTGGGGACTGCTTCTTCTCTCCTTTTCCCCCACGTTGGAAATGGAACATGACATGGTGTAACATAATGTATCTTGGACCACTCTGTACTAATACCTTTCTTATCCCACTGCTGGGTATCTAATAATTCTAGCTGGCATCTCCATGTTGAGGTAACATCCACTTGCTGTTCTCCTGGTAAGGGACTTTTTCCCATGGGTCATTGTCTAGGCAAATGCTAGATCACTGGTTTCCTGTGTTTGTATGTAATCTGTGCATTTTTATTGTGATGTCTCTTGTAGGTAATAAGTACTCTGTATCATATTGTTAATGTTCATCAACCTGTGTGTACCCTGTTCTGTTAATCATCATGTTATATAAGTGTGATTGTGATGTTGCTATCAGAACAAAACAACAACAAAAATAGAGCAAGCTCATACAATAAGAGCAAGGTCATAATATAATCCATGTTACTTCATATGCTGGGGACACACCAAGCGAGAAAGGCAGTGATTTCGGAATCGCCAACAAGGAATGGCGTATATGTGAGCTATTATTTCATATTTCACCTGATTATTCCTTCTGAGACACTAAATTATCAGTGGGACATATTACTATAAAATAGTATCGTACATACATGCTGATTTGTGTTGCTTGGTATATCCCTTGCTTTGCTTCACAGCATAAGTCCAATATGCAATAGTTTTTGTGGGATTCTTGATACCAGCATCCGGTTTTAGTTATAAACCTTCAAAATATGTGTTGATAAGAAGTCTTTGGGGGTGAATCTACCTAATACATCATTAAAAGAATACTGATGTATGAGTTTATATTCATAGATACAGTGAATCGAATCGGTAACACAGAAATTTTCCTGTTTGAATTAACAACAAGTGACAAGTTACGAGTTTGATTTAAAAATCAACCCGACGTAGTAATAAAAAACAAGCAGCCAGATTAGTAAAGGGCAATAATATGCTAGACAACCTATTGGAGTTGTATATACAAGGATGATATGTTGTTAATCAGACATTAACAGAGACTGCATAATTTTTCTGAGCGGCTTTGAATTTTTTATAGGTGTCGATATTCCGAGTATCGAGACTGTTTCAGGCAATGGCACCCCGATAAAAAGTGCTCGATTTATACTTCTCAATTTGGGGGAATTTTACCTTGTATTTACAAGCCTCCATGGACCTTGTTGGTTCTTTGTGAGCCTCAAACAACGTTCGATCCGATTGCTGCTTATGCTAGGTTTACACCATTACCCCGACCATCCCGACAATGGATTTTGGCCGAATCGTAAGTCGACGTGGTGTCTTTATGGGATTTTTATGGTTTTTGCCCGCTCGGCCCCCTACATCCCGTCGACTTAAGGTGACTTAAGTTGACTTAATGTTGACGTAGGTCAACGTGGTCTTTGATCTAGGCAAGGAGACGGTACGGGTACGGTATGGCCATGACGACTTCCGACGACTTATGTTGTGAGCCAGGCAGATTATGGAAGTTTCCCGTCGACATAAGTTGACTTGGGGTGAATTGCAGCAGTCCCAACAACATACGGCCACTTACGGAAATCAATGTGGTTATTGACCCTGGATACAATCCTTAGCGCTGAAGTTGAACCTTGAAGTACGTCTTCATAATCTACATATGGGGTGATTATAGATTTGTAAAAGCACACAGTAGTGTGCACATCCAAATATTTGCGTATTTTCAAAGGAGAAAAATCTTATGTGCCACTATCCTGACATACTTCGATGTGCTTATTCATTGTTAGCTGGGGATCTAGGGTCACCCCTAAGTATTTGAAGGAATACACTCTTGCACAATATGTATACACTAGTGGGCGATGTAGCGAGAAATTCGCAGGTTACCTCTTTCGCATGACACCGGCAAAGTATTTTACAGTATAATTGATCACGGTAGGGATCTATAGATTGACCAGATCCTCACATTCGTATTTACATATCCAACATCTATGGTTTTTTTTTATATATATAGATATGCACCTTAAAACGAGCTTTTTGATTTTTTTTTATCTTTGCTGGTCGGGTCTGTCTAATGGGTGTATTGCTGTTTGTTCCATTGCTCTGTGATATAGAGAGAGGTGTCGATTGCATAATTCATCATCATGCTCTTCAAGGGTTTGGGTTAATTACATAAAAAAACCATTCACGCCATTCCAAGTGAAATAGACATAAAACTTACATGACCTGACAGAATATTGATCAAATAATACATATCGTAATGATACACCGGAGACATCGAATAACCGCACTCTTATTCATCTTTTAAAGCCTCTATGTACCACTTTTGCTGTAGTCTTTTTTTCTTGTATGCATTTTATTTGGGAAAAAGGGGAAAGGTTTGGTTGTTCGTCCGCACCGAGTGTCATATATTCGCCCCGCTTAACGCCCGCTTTTCAAAGCAAAAGTTACTTTGTGATTTTATCACTGACGCTCCCTCTCCTAGCAGATCTTTAGTGGCGCTCGCGCCTCTTTACTTTCTGCTATCACTCTCCGTGCTGACATTGTAACGTCATCGCCGAGCGACCATCGAGCAGATCACCCGTGAACTATCGATGAAGTTGAATGTTCAGGGATTCAATGATTCATACATGCCTCAATGTGGGGTAAGACCATGCGAAATTGAGTTGTAAAATGGCTCACCTTGAGTATTTTCGACCAAAATATCGCTATATATATGCGGAGTCCATGTAATTTCATTGCTCAAGTCAAGAATGTGAGTTGCAGTATTATTAGTATAAGACCGGGCACCCACCAACGCCGATACACGTTACATTGTTCTTTTTTATATCAGAGCTTCCGAAAGCGGGATTTGTACCAAATTGAAAAATTGCATAACAGGGGTCTACTACTCTACTAGGACATACATCTAGATTTAAAGCTGTAGCAACTATGAGTAATTAACTCAGACACGAGCAACGGCAGTTTAACAATTTTATCACTAAGTCTGGACTAACAGGGTAATCGCAAACTGGGGAGATTATTAAAATTCAAGTCAGATAAAGGGCAAAGGCCGAGAGGCCTGACTTGGATTGGAGGTGAAAGTCATACGTTTGCCAGTTTGGCCACGAGGGCGTAGGGAACTGGACCGGAGTCGAGGTAGGCCCTGAGGCCGGATTTAGACTTCCACGTGCCGTGCCGCATTATGTCTTCATGGGCGACTCCTGGAGTAGCGGCGGCATCCTGGGCGGCACCGCGTCTCAGGGAATGGATTGAATACTGCTCGGGGGCCGGGATACCAGCCTTCCCCCAACCGAGGCGGATAAAGGCCGTCAGCTGGCGTGAGGCCAGCGGCGCTCCTGATGAGGTCAGGAAGGCTGGAGCCCAGGGAGGAGCGGGGGTCGACTCCCTGTAGCGGCTCCAGGCCTGCACCGGGCACAACTGAGACAAGGTCAGAGCCACCAGAAGGGTGGCAGGATGAGCCGCATCCCTCATCGTTTTAGATGAGTTTATGATTATCCTGAGCCCCCCCCCTCCTGCTGGATGTCTCTATGCAGGAGGGTGTGGGGGCCCGCCCAGAGGGCAGACAGGGAGAGGAGGTTGGAACTGCGTAGCATGGTTGCGTATCCCAGAAGAAGAGCAGATTTGAGGACGCACGCCGAGAGACCTGCCTGGTCCGTGAGGCCCGCAAGCACCGCCACGAGGTCTGCTGAGAGAGGCAAAGCCTAGGACGTCTGGTGTGTTGAGAGCCAGGCTGCACCCTGGAGGACTTGCCGTACGAGTGGGTTGGAGAGGGACTCCAGGCCCGAGCACCCGAGATATAGTTCTGGTGCGAGGCCGGAGTGTGAAGGGAGTTGGCTAGGTATTGGGCGTAGAGACCCGCCTCGCGGATGGAGGGCGCCAATGAGTCTACATTATACTAGGCCGAGAAGGTGACGTAGGTCCTGGCTTGGTGGTCTCTGTTGGCTTGGGTCGAGGGCGCCAAGGCCGCATGGAACGGACCATCATCTGTGACTGCAGCTGCGAACCTGGAAGTAGATCACCACATTAGTGAGAGGAACGGGGACTTAATGACTGGGGAGACGAAGTCCACTCCCAGTTCTCGCGCCAGAGCCTCTGTCCAGGAGGCCACTAGCGACGAGACCAGTCCACGGGCCGCTGCCGCCGGGAGATCAAGTTCCTGGCTTGAAGCCTGGCGGATATCTAAGACAATGATTTAAAAAAATTCGGATTTATCCAGATCCAGACATACTAGATATTGGATATCTAAGACAATGTCCCTGCCCGCCAGGGTAAGCCAGATTTCTCTAGTTAGAGCTGCTATAACCGGGTCCTTTGTTCTGCCCGTAACGAGTTCCTCCAGGCCCGGAGCTATGTCCGTCGCCACCTCTATGGTCGCTCCTGGATGGATTCCGGGGCCGAATGTCGCACATGCCACATATATGCCCCATGCCTGGAGGTGATGAGGGGCCGTGATGAGGTTCCTCATATCAGGGGTGAGGGGCTGTGCGAAGTAGTACTGGGCCGATGCCGCCACGCCCCCTTTTCCGCATACTACTTGCACCTTGACTCGATCCCGTGGAGGGTCTATGACCGCGAGGCCTTTCCAGGCCTGGGCATAGGCCGAGAACCAAGCAAGGTCCGCTTTGACGGCCCTGGACAGGCCTATGAGGCTGTTATCCTTGACTTTCCTCAGGGCTGCTAGGAGGTTATTCGTGAAACGACGAGCTGGAAGCACACACCTGGAGATGTGAACGAGTTTGCCTATTAGCGACTGCAAGCGAGTTTTGTCGATAGCGACTTTAGCTGCCCAGTGCGCCGCCAGGTAATGACATTCGTCCATTTTTGCCCGAGGTATAGTCACCACACCTCGTTCTGCATCGATATCATATCCTATCCAGTCGATGGTTCGTGAAGGGGGAGGCACTTATCCGAGAGGGCCAGCCTGAGGTCCGCTGCCAGTGTAAGGAAGTCCTGGTATGCCCTCTGCGCTTCCTCCAGGGTTGCCTCGACCCCGAAGAAATCATCTAGGTAGGCGAGGACAGAGTGACCCTTGCTTGCCATTATATGGACGACCCCGACCGTTGTCCTTTGGCAGGCTGTGGCTGAGAGTCTGGCCCCGAAGGGGGGACTCAGGTCCAGGTAAAAGCCCCCCCCCCCACCACTGCATAGAGGGGGTAGGCCAGGGGTTCGGCTCTGAGCTGCCTGTAGGCCCTGGCTAGGTCAGCCTTCCACATGTATGCTCCGTGACCTTTCACCTGGAGCAGGGTCATGGCGTCCCGGATGCCGGGCAGAGTGTACACAAGTTTGTGGCCGACGAAATTTCCCAGTAGGATGCCTGCGTTGACCCCTTCAGCCTCGGGGAAGGAGAGATCCACTATTATCCGCCGTGTCCCGTCGGCCTTTGGTCTAGTCATCATCGGCGATGTTTGTATCCATTCTATGAATGGGGTGCCCGGAAAGGGGTCTAGGATGGCCCCGAGGGCGCATTCCTTCTTGATATACTCCTCCACGGCGCTTGGAAATGCCAGGGCTGAGGCATGATTTTTCAGCGTTGGGGCGGGGAGGGTGGTTCGAGTATACCCCGAGGGCCACCCAAACTCGAGGTAGTCCAGCATATCCTGGTCGTGGTAGTTGGCCAGGTATTTCCTCCAGGCCTTGATATTGAGGCCCGAGGGCAGCGGGATCCGGGCCCCAAGGTAGTTGGGTAGGCCAGATACCTTGGCACTACTATAGGCTTGGAGAATGAGTTGCAATCCGGACCAGAGTTCTACGCGCGGTGCCAGCCACTTCTCCCTGACGGTAGCAGTGTATTCCTCAGGGCTGAGCCACTGGGGGGGGGGGGGTCCGTGACGGCCACCAGAGCCCTATCTACGGCCACCAGGGTGCCTGAGGTAGTGTCGGTTGCGTGGTGAAGTCCCTCTTGTAGAGCAGGCGGCGCAGCGGTGGCACCGCCCGCGAGCAGCGTGGGCTCTGATGGCAGCCGGCACCACAAGTCTCGTATCATTGATCACACTGTTCGTACATTTATAAGTGTCTCGAAGAATTAAGACTCAAACTTTTACATTACTCCCGGATTTTTGGTTGTTCTTCAAGCTTGGGCTTGAGGCAAGCACTTAGGCTTGAAAGCGAGGTCGGGAGACGTTCCTGGGTGGTCGGTGAGGCTCGAATTCCCAGTGCATCGAGGCGAGGCTCGAGGCTGGGGACCCCATGTTGCTAGGCCTGGGGGGGCCTACTGGTAAAAAGGGGGCGGTGCCGCCTTGGTGCGGGCCTCGGGGCGGGCAGTCTGGGCCAATAGTTGGCGCTGCTTGATGCGGCATTCCTTCTCTGGATGGGGATGGTATGAGGCTAGATTACACAAACAATACGAACAGATATGGAGCTGCCGTTGGCCGTTCTCCTGGTGGCCGTTGGGCAGAACACATACTCCTTGATTAAACAATTTACACGGTGGTCCCCCTCTAAGGTCCTGTTTATCCATGCTCTTATCCGTCTTCCTGGATTTGCCCGATGCTGATGACGGGGGGCGGCGATGCGGCCCAGGGGGGACCTTGACATGGACATCCTCAGTAGCTGAATCTGTGTGGTATCGTCCCAGGCCTGAGTAAGGCGGCCTTTGGCAATCCTACTGAGTATTTCCTCTGACCAGCCTCGGACCTGATCGAAACTGTCTCTCGCGTCATCGAGGATCTCCTTAATGTGACTGATGGTGGGGGGGATCCATTCAGGGGGGTAGGCGGCATCGTCAACCTTGTCCCCCGAGGACATGGTTGGCACCCTCCAGGATGCGTTGGACTTGGTCTTGGATGTCCCCCCCCTCGCGCCAGAGTATCCGCCAAGGAGAGGCAGGGCGGAGAGTGAGTAAGCTGGTATTGCGCGCGCCGCGGTGCCAAGATATCCAGGTTGGCGTGCGGCCATTTCTGCTCCTGCTTCTGCTATTTTCTTAGTGATGGGAGAAACTCTCTTGTAAGGAGCGAATCTAACGTCAGCCCTCGCTCCAGCAGCCCTCGCTCTTCTCTGCTTCGGTGATAATTCCACTACTGAATCCATTCCAGGTTCAGACTCAGTTTCATGGGTTTCTTTCTCTGACATGCTTGCCGCCATTTTTTTAAGTAGGCCTTCCATCCCGTCAAATCTGCCACCAATTTCTTCTATTTTCTTGTCGAGTGCAGACACTCGATCTTCGATTTGAGTGTTTTAACCGCTGCCCGAGGCATGTTGGAGCGAGTTTCAGGCGGTGTGAAGCGGTCTTTTGGCGGAGCAGATCAAAAAGCATTTGAAGTTCTTTGATGGCGGCACCCGAGAATGGTGAGGTGTGACGTCATCACGAGTAGTGACCACATAATCCGGCAGGTGTCGTGCCAGTAAATTAAACCCCAATTTATCAATTACTGTTCAATGTGTGCAATATTGACACCCTAGATTTGAGACGAAAAGTCTAACTTCTTTGTATAATGTTCAAAAACAAAAACAACATGGAGTGGATTGATTCATCCACAAGGAGAACAAGAATGCAGACGAAGACACTGGTCAAGTTATCCAAACCATGCTGTGCCACTGTTTTCAACAGTCCTTATCAACGGGGAGCAAGAACTTGGAATGCCCTTGGGGAGGAAATTCACAACATCGCTGATAAAGAGACTTGAGGCCAAACTAAGAAAGTAATCTTTATGACAAACTGCTAAAATGAACAATTTTTTTACTATTGATTTACCTTTCATCTCATTACTCTCTGTATTTTTCTTTTTTCTGCAATTTTCTTACTAGAAATTATTGTATAAATATGTCAGCTCAATGTAAAACTGTTTCATATTTTGGAAGTACCTGAAAAACTTAACTTATGTTGAGAGGACGGATAATTAAAAAAAAATTCAAAAAAAAAACACGCCGAGGCGCACCGATACAAAATGAACATATCGTAGCACTTCGGTTCGCGTCGGTTCGCGTCGGTTCGCGTCGGTTCGCGTCGTAACGTGTTGGGAGGGTGCATGAAAAAGGTACCATGGTCCCGATACACCCCGATATAGCTCACGATGCAACCAGCGAAATCAACCATTTTTCTATATAATTCCAGAAATGATGCATATTTATGGTTTATATTTCATCTGTAGATGCGAAACAATATTATATGATATTTCATAATAATATTTAATGATAAAAATCAGTTCCAATTTAAAGTATAAATGATCGATTTTGAGACCTTTATCTATTTTCAGATTTCACCATATTTGCAGAGCGGCATTATCATTATATATTCCAGATATTCTGAAAATTTCATAATTTTTCGTTGATTATTTCATATGATTTCCCGTTCAAAGTGTCACCCATACATACCGACGCGCAGCGACGCGCTACGACAATCGATACGTGATTGATTGTCGTAGACCCTCTACGATATAGGTTTGTTATTGTAGCGCATCGGTGCGCGTCGGTGAGTTATCGTAGAAACCTGACCAACTGCCCTGATAAGCTCTACGATTTTGCTACGATATGGATTTTGTATCGGGAGGGCAATATCGGGGCGCGCCAGTGCGCGTTGGGAGCCCGGTGGACACTCCCCCCCCCCCCCCCTCCCCTAATTATAGCATCAAAGACATTTTACTGTCTCAGATCTATATGACGACTTCTGACTAGCTTCAATATAATTGTATAGATAACTGTAATGCACTGCCATATTATATTATCTTATAACAAATCACCTTAATTGATTTCCTAGAACGACGCGCACTGATATTATGGAGACATGGTTAGTGTGCCTGAAGGAAATCTGTTCTGAGTTGTTTTTGGTTCGATGAACGAGCTGAATATTTCCGACACAAAACAACAAGGCATAGATATACTTCAGATATTCTCACTAGATCTATGTCTTCTTATTATATGCCTGAACAAAATTGAAAATGCCATTTTGCAACAAGTTACGTGGTACAGAAGGCATGACGGGATTAGAACAGTTGGCCAGTAAGTGTGAAACATTCATGCAAAGGTATATATGATAATATGCTATTTTGAGATGTTGATTATTAAAAACGCCTGACATACGGCGGCCAAGAGGCGGCCGTACAGTGATCGCACGGTGCTCTTTTTCGTCGCGCAGTCATCATAATGGAACACCTCTTAAATGCAACAGGTTATTTCAGAAAATGTATGAGTAAAAGAAAATATATATTTTATGCTAAATAATGATATTTATCACAAATGGATAATTTTGTACGAATTTACTAAAGAGGAGCAGTGGGTAAATTACACCTACACATTGTACTTATGTAATGTCTAATAAACGGTCTTAATGACACTTTGTTTTATAAATTGACGATTCAAATATCAAATACATAAACTAAACAGTTTTGAATTGCGAAGAGATTTCTTTGATAATTATGTATAGAAACAAATAGAAACGGATCCCCATATCGTTTTGCATTAGGCCTTTTGGATTTTCGCAATATGACAGTAGGGCTATATTAGATCGACTTTACGAGTAATTATATCACAATGAAAAGGTTCCATATTCACAATGCAGAGCCACAACCTTCGGTCCTGTTGATATAAATTATTAATCGCTGCCGTGATCAACTCTTGTTCCTCGATGGGCGGTCTTTGACCTGACATAGATTGATGAAATCCTATAGGCGGAGAAACTATGTCGATCCGTGGCCACGTGACACTCGGGTCAAGGGGATGAGGGTGGGGGGAGGGGGGGGGGGGGGAGAGAGAGGAGGTCACGCTTTCTATCCACTCAGAGTAATCGTTTCCGCGTAAGACGTTCTCGTAAGCTACCGGGTAAACGGAACACGGCTGTTCATGGAAACGGTGGGTTAGCAGGTCGCGACTCCATCGGGGTGCCATGTGGCAGGCAGAACACATTCAAGGATGGCATGTAGACCTTAGCCCAGTGAGGCGTTGTGTAAATGTTAAACAAACGTGCCTGAGAACACACACTGAGATAAAGAAACGCTCATTCTGAGACGGGTACATACATGCCCTGATTGGCTCAGGTACACATATCGTGCATTGCCAGCTATCAGGGCCTATTGTCGCTCAATGGATTTCACTCTCACCTGCCTATGTAATGCTCCATTTGGTGGGCCTATTCAAATACAGTCTTGTATAACATCCCTCTATATGTGTCAGATGCATCTGCTTCTTGGAAACGCTCTATAGCAGGTTGTACCGTTATAATTATCGAGGCCTAGATGTTGGTGAATGGGCATACATGTTCACTATTCTGGTACGGATTCGGCGGAGGGAGGATCAAAAGAGACTACATCCTATTCTAGTTCAGTTTTTTTTTTAATTTTCTCTATTCAGGAGAGCTAGATTGTGACACAAAGATAGTTGAACCCTGCTTCCTTTTCAAAATCTTGGATCCACCTCTGGCATTTAGGCCTACCTACCTAAATAGGCCTACTATACCTATAACTACCGACCGAGCTACATATTTGAGCAGATATGTAGGAATCTGATACTAGTTACACAATGTGAGACCAACTTATTGTATTTCATAAGCAGTGGTCTAAAAGACAGGGCATACTATTTAAGAAATAAATGTTTAGATTCAAATAGATGAAACATAAACACATGACCACATCCTTAGTGCTCGGAATGCAAGGGTAGGCCTAAGAGTTGCCATCTTATTGTGAAACATGTAGTTAGTGTAATTGGCAACATTGCAATTAGTTCTACATCATTATGGAAGGATCAACACATTGCAATTAATTCTATATCATTATTGAAGGATCAACGTTTTTGATATCGTGTTGTAATTATTCATTCGTTCAGGACAACTTTGCAATACCCTCGCTGACTGTTTGGTGTAACAACGTACCCAGGCCCGTGTGAGTATGACAATACACACTCGGAAAAGGTCAGCTACAATTGTAGGTTTCACCCGTGATTATATCCCTTCACATGTATGCTTACATAGGCTACACATACGTTATATCACGCATACATATGAAGCGCTAGCCAGTTTAATCTATTCCAATCTTGGATGACCATATACCTATTCGGTGATTAGATGTGCTACGCTGTGGATACGTTAACCCATAGATTGGTTCGTTTTTCAGGTGAAATTCGGGTGATCTAGTAACCCCTAATCACACAAGGGCAAACTTCGAACAAGGTTTCATTAAGGATAAACAAAAGTCATTCACCACGGAAGAGCCGAAGCTGAATACCAGGAGCAAGTATATCAGTCCCCTAGCACCGGGGACCAGGTAGCAGCACGGGTGAGCTGGACACTATCACCTAAAGTTAATTGGCCCTAGCTCAACCACCGAGAGCATACGAAGACTACACCGCGTGTGAGATCTCAGGGGTTGTGCGGTCCATAACTACCAAAATGTCCATAACTGTCATAAAATGTCCATAACTAGCAAAACCTGGTTAAAAAATGTGTTACTGCATTTGCGTTACATAGCGTTACTTCCCGTTACCATTCAACCACGTTACGCTACCTAAGAAAACATTACCGATCAAATCGCGTTACATTCTAATTGTGTTACGCTACCTAAGAATGCGTTATATTTATGACCACATTACATCCTAACCCCGTTATCGCGTTATCGTTACCACGTTACCGTTACTGCATTACCAATCTAACCTCGTTACAGTATTACACTTCTAACCGTGTTAGCATCCTAACCCTGTTACTGCATCACAGTTACCGCATTACCATACTAACCCTGTTACGCGTTACCATACTAGCCCCATTATGCGTTACCATTCTAACCGCGTTACCATACTAACCGCGTTATGCGTTACCGTTCTAACCGCGTTACATTCTAACCGCGTTACGCGTAACCGTTCTAACCGCGTTACATACTAACCGCGTTACGCGTTACCGTTCTAACTGCGTTACATTCTAACCGCGTTACGCGTTACCGTTCTAACCGCGTTACATACTAACCCCGTTACGCGTTACCGTTCTAACTGCATTACATACTAACCCCGTTACGCGTTACCGTTCTAACCGTGTTACATTCTAACCGCGTTACGCGTTACCGTTCTAACAGCATTACATACTAACCCCGTTACGCGTTACCGTGCTAATCATAGAAACGTGGTCAACTGCTCCGATATCAGGTGACCTTCCGACGCGATTTTTGATTTTCTATCAGGAGGTGAATCGTAGACCATATCGGTGCCATATCGTAGTAGGTGGACGCCAGGTCTTACCATGTTATCATGGTAAAGCCCATTACCGTGTTATCTTTCTATCTGCATTACATCTTAATCTTGTTACCATTACTACATTACCACATTATCATTCTAACTCGTTAAGGTCATTACCGTTCTAACTGTGTTACCATTTATTCTATCCCTAGTATCGCATAACGATTTGAACCCGTTTACCATGTTACCGTTACCACATTTACATTCTAACCTCGTTACTGTTACCATTCTAACCTCGTTACCATTACCATGTTACCATTCTAACCTCATTACTGCATTCTACCATTCTAACCATGCTACCGTGCATTAGTATCCTAACCCTGTTTCTGTGTTATCCCCTTCTAACCCGGTTACCGTGTTACAGAAACCACATTCTGACCTCGTTACCGTTACCATGTTACCATTCTAATCTCGATACCAATACCGTTACCGTGCTACCATTTTAACCTCATTTCTGCATTAATTGTGCTAACATCCTAACGCTTTCATTGCGTTAGCATTACCATTATCACATTACCACTATAGCCTTGTTGCTGCGCTACCATTCTAACCCCGCTACCGCCTTACCATTCTGATACTGTTATTGCGTTACCATTCTAACCATTTTACTGCATTACAATGTTACTGCGTTACTGTTTTATCATCCTAACCCTATTACTACGTTACAATTACCACCTTACCTTTCTTACCGTCTTACCGTTCCTGCACAATCATCCTTTACCTAGTCAACGCATTACCATTACCGTCTTACCCTTGCCGTGTTACTATTCTAAGTGCATTACCTTCCTAACCTTGTTACTGCATTCCAATGTTACCATTACCATGTTACCATTATACCCATTCTACCTCACCAGTCTTCACTCACCAGTCTTCACTCACCAGTCCGCACTCACCAGTCCGCACTCACCAGTCCTCACTAATCAGTCTGCACTCACCAGTCCACACTCACCAGTCTTCACTCACCAGTCCGCACTCACCAGTCCTCACTCATCAGTCCTCATTCAACAGTCCTCAGTCAACAGTCCTCAGTCAACAGTCCTCAGTCAATAGTCCTCACTCGCCAGTCCACACTCAACAGTCCTCACTCACCAGTCCTCACTCACCAGTCCTCATTCAACAGTACTCTCCAGTCCTCACTCACTAGTCCTGACTCACCAGTCCTCACTCACCAGTCCTCACTCACCAGCCTTCACTCATCAGTCCTCACTCATGAGTATTCACTCACCAGTCTTCACTCACCAGTCTGCACTCACCAGTCCACACTCACCAGTCCACACTCACCAGTCCACACTCACCAGTCCTCACTCATCAGTCCTCATTCAACAGTCCTCAGTCAACAGTCCTCATTCACCAGTCCTCACTTGCCAGTCCTCACTCGCCAGTCCGCACTCATTCTGAGTGACAGATACTTAGTGACCCTTTTTGAGCGACCCATACTGAATGACCCTTTCTTAGTCACACATACTGAGTGACCCATACTGAGTGACACATACAGAGGGACCCCTTCTAAGTGGCACATTCTGAGTGATCTATTCTGATTTACACATACTTAATGACCCCTTCTGAGTAACCTATACTGATTGACCAATTCTGAGTCACACATACTGAATGACCCATTCTGAGTGATCCATACTTAGTGACCCTTTCTGAGTGACACCTAATTACTGACCCCATGTAAATGACACACTGGTAACATGGTACTTGGGTTACAAAGGTAAAGTGGTAATGAGGTTGGACTGGTAACACAGTAATTTTACAACACTGATGCCGTAACAGGGTAGGGGTGTAGCACAGCAACAAGGTAAGGATGTAATTCAGTTAGAACGGTAATAGGGTTAGAAGGGGGACAATGTTACATGTTAGGGATCATGGTAATGGTAGCGTAGTACTGCAGTAAGAGGCTCAGAATGGAACACAGTAGTGGGAAAGAAAGTATTGTGGTTACTGGGTTAGAATGGTAATGGATTAACTGAGAATGGTAATGTGGTAATGGTAATGTGGTAATCAGGGATAGATTGATGACAGGTTAGATTGGTGACACGGTAACGGTACTGTGGTAATGTTAATCCAGTAGAAGGATAAATTAGGATGTAACACGGGTAGAACAGTAACGTGGTAACAGGGTTAGAATGATTACGGTAATGTGGTAATTAAGGTTTATCGTAAAACTGGATGAGGTTAAATCTTGACCACCATATGCCACGACTGGAGTTTGGCAAAGTGACTTCATGAGGCGAAGCCGAGTGAAGTCCGGAGCCAAAACTCCAAGAGTGTAACGGTAACATGATAACGAGGTTAGAATCGCGACGGTAACGCGGTAACTGTAATGATACCAGATCAGTAATGTTTTCTTAGGTAGCGTAATGCGGTTTGAGTAACTCAATGTAACGCGAATGGGTAACGCATTTGTTTAAGCAGGTTTTGATGGTTATGGACATTTTTTTATACTTATGGACATTTTGATAGTTATGGACATGGCGAATGTCCATAAGTCTCAAACCATGTCATTTTTGATAGTTATGGACATTTTTGATAGTTATGGACCGCACAGGGGTTCCTAGTGACCTGTCGACCTGGTGCAGACTCAGCTTTTTATAAGCCAAGTTACATAAGAAGAGAGATCCTGTGGCACACACCACCATTCGACTAAGCCAACCCCTACACATATTTACCTCTATAAAAAGAATGGATTTCCATGTATATGTATGCATGCATATATTGTATGTGACATACATATAAAAAAAATCAAAATTACGTAGTGAATATGTATTTGCTATATTGCAAACCAGGTAGCAGCAATCTTAGGCAACCTGACAGTAATATATCAAATATACTTATGCCTTATATTACAAGTCGTTCATGTCTTTTTAACTCTATGCAGATATTTAAGTTTTGTGCAGTGTTTTTGCCTGAAAATTAACTTCTTACTTTGTTGTTATGTGACCATCAATAACTGTACGTTATACTTTGAAAAGTATTTGATCGACCTTGCTGAAAATACAAAATTATCGATGTGCTTAGGTCAATTTTAGCCTTACATCATGGCAATGTGGCACTGGTCCATTTTCCATATTACCTATAACATATTACTTATAATGAAACAGGTAAATTTGAATGGCTCTTATTGCGTTGCGTGTGTATCTGGTGAATCTGGGGAATCTGGTCTAATATATACTCAAAGCTTTATATTCTTACCTGTCTTCAGGCCTGTTGATTAACCTCTTTACCTACTTTTCATAACCGAATTTCATTGAATTCCCCAACGACCCGTTGAGGCATCCTTGATCCGCTTCCGAGTTCAGGATGTTGGACGTGCGACGGAACATGTATACCAGTTCTCTGGGCTTCAGTATAGGCCAATGGTTACAGATTTTGACCTCAGAGTGAGTCACTCTTGGTCGAGTTGAAACCCAAGCATCTTAACGAGGGTCAATTTCTGATTGTTTTCTTCCGTTCTCGATAAGGCCGGAGTTTAGCTGTTACGACTGTACGTGCGACCAACTCTGGGTTGGTAAGCAGCTGTTCTGCCCTGCTTATACTAGGATACTGAGGCGAAAGGACCAAGCCTGTACTTTTCAAATTCCGCCCTAGCGTCAAACTATCAAACATAGGTAAATGGCAATGATTGTCCATGTTGAGATCTTTAGGTCTGTAGTCAGATCTCTTTATGTATAGACATCTTAGGAATGAAAGACAAATGTATTCTAAATTTGTATCTATTAATACCAATGCAAAAAGCCTTTTATATATCCGAGTGCAATACAGTGTGTTATGTAATTTTTTAAGTATTTACAAATGAATATGGTCTATCCTTTCGATATTATCACATGCAGACTTATGTGTAATGTGGTATTTATGTTTTGTACTTCATCTGATCTAAAGGGCGTGTTCCACTGGGTTTAAGCGGCTGTCCACCAAGCTGGTGCTAGTCCCAGCCGATGCCCTTGTAGCCATCACCGATCGTTGCAATGATGATTTTCTCTGTGTTATAGCAGATAAGGGCTACCCAGCCAGTGCTGCTGACTACCGGCCCCTCGCCATGTGTCCAAAACCATGTCACTGGCCCATCGTTGGTTGTCCTGTTTGGGGCCGCTAACTGCCAGCCTGGCCAATAGGCCATTTTGAAGCTGTTCCACCAAACAGGCTGCTCCTGATGAGCACTAAATTTTGCAAACCCGCCTGCAAAGCATCGCCAGCCTAAATCTATTTGAATAGATATTTAGCAGTGGCCGGCCAATGATGCCACGAGCTTTGCCAGCATCTGTGTTGGCAGTATGCCGCCAACACCTCAAGAGAGACTGTCAACAAAAACAGTTGATACCCGCGATGCATTAACCCACAAGGGGAGACCGAAAATTCCATGAGTTTGAGCACTCTGGTGGAATTTTAGCGCCAGAGCATGTTAAAGACATTCATAACATCAGCGCCTATCTTTATTTACCTTCATTGTTCAGTTACCGGCAGTATTCAGCAGAAAATTAATGAGCTGTCATCGTTCCCATGCAAATACCAACATAGCGGGAAACAAGCGAAGACTGATGACTGGTCCCTAGAAATCAGTAGACAGGTGAACACGACACGAGGATAGCCCATCACACAGGAAACGCAGCCAAGCTGGTGTTATATTAGCTGTGGCGAGTACATGTATATGTATCTAAGACTCTCAGCTAATCAGAAAGTGAATTTTCAGGATTGACCAACGAGTGCGGGAAAAGACTGGGAGGAAAACTCGACACGGGATCACGTGTTGTCACACTGTATTGCTATTGTTATTGCTATTCCCATGCTAGAAGGCGTTGGCTTGCTGGTGACATTATGTATAATTGAGTGCCCGGCAGACCATGATCAATCATTAAATACCGAAATACCTCATTGACCACCCTATGTTTATATCTATCACTCTTGTACAATATTTCGCACTGCACATTATACTGTAGTATTTCTTTCTAAAATACTGAATAAAGAATCAAATTCTATTGAAAGCATGAGGAAATCTAGATGGACCTCATGATCAAACTCACCGAGATATAAAGTGGTAGACCGCTAAATTTATCAACATTGGCGAACTACATTAGTAAGACAAGAACAACAAAAACACCCTCCTGATGCGTGATGTGTTTATTGGGCGCGGGAAATGGCGCTCATATACGTCATCTAAATACTAGAATGGTCAGATGGACTTTCAACTTGCGTCAATAAAGCTTAAGCCTAATACACATCTACCAATTGAGTACTTAACGATTAGTTACCAAATGATATTGATTTCAGGGATCTCAGGCAAAATGCGCTTCTGGTCGACCAACAAGCAGCCATCACAGCGGGATACTGCTTGGGAGTGGTGGGAGTTAGTCCTAGGCAAATTAGTCCACAATTACCGACAGAGATACGATTATGTACCTGGCCAACTGCTACGTGCCAATTATAAAAGCCTGATAAAATGGTCTAGTGTTCAGTATCAAAGCCTGAACATATCCCCTGCCCCACTACTGACTGTTTCGTAAAGAATAGAACCTTTTGTTTATAGTCTTTTTGAGGACAAAGGATTCATCATGTCAATCCTACCATTATCCACTTGGTTATGGATACTGTTATCTGCTACTAGAAAAGAAAACTATTGAACGATGATAATGACGAAATATGGTATTTACATTTTCAGATCTGATGGGACGGACCTAAATATACCGTATTCAGGCTGTCATATCTGATAGGACAGATTTGGCTAGATAGTTTTCAGATCCACTTTGTATAAACTTGACAAATCAGTTTTAGTCCCTCCAGCTCTGTCACCAAGCCTTGCACCTGAGATTAACCATAGACTCTCCTCGTCCTTTCTGTTGTACTTCTAACGGTAGTCTATCCAATAATTTGATGCATATCAGCAACGTCGATTTTATCAAATACTTTTCAGTATTCATGTTTTTTTCTGTTTTTTTTACAGAATTTTTCAGTCTCTCTAGTTTCTTTTTGTAGATCATTTTCATTTCCATTTGGGTTGATCCTCCACTAAGGTATGTCCATTTTGGACTTGATTATATTAAGATGACCAGACGTGTGTCCGAAAAACTCACCTTGGTAGGAGATGCATTTATCAAAGGAAATTCATTATTTACAGGATATGACAATTTCTACTATAATCCATTTGTGCATTTTGCAATACTCATGAATTTCTTCTCTAACTACTACCCAGAGACTCTTGTTTATCAATATTTGTGGTTAATCCAATTTCGTTATGCCCATGAGATTACAAATGATATCAGCGTACTCTACTATTAATAGCATTTGTTTGGCTAGATATATCTTGGAAAATTCATTTAGAAAGTAATTTAAGTTTTAATTCAAATGATTTGAGCTGTAATTCTATTGTTATTTCATCATAATACACAATCGAATTCAATCTGTTATCAATTATAACTCTTTAATATCTATATATCTCCACCGCATCTAATCTCTCTTGCCTATGTTTAATTCTATTTTCATACCCACTGTTTTTAAAGTTACTGCTAACTTATTTTTTGATACCGATTTATCCATTTCAAGTAAGTCTTCTTCTTATTTGCGTTTTTTTATAACCGTCTGATCTTCCCCATTTGTAATTAACACTACATCATCTGCGAACTTTATCAATTTACTATTTTTTATAATCTTATCAACATCATTAATGAAAATTAAGAATAATAGTGGGCCCAGGATTGAACCTTGTATCACCACTGTATTTACATTTGCAATTGAAGAAATATTTCCATTTCTTATAGTTTTGTTCTTTCTGTTTTTATAACCATCCAATATCTTCAACAGGTTAAGATTTATTTTCGATTTTTGCAATTTTTTCATCAGTAAAGTATGGCTAACACCATCAAAGGCATTTTTCAAGTCAATGTAAGTAGTGGATATAATGTTCTTATCATCAAGGTTTGTATTTGTGTCAATCAAAAAAATTAGCTTGTACTGTGGACTTTCCAGGTAAAAATCCAAATTGTATACTAGAGTTAACATCTCGAGATAAACAATGGTGTAATAATTCCTTGTGTAATATCTTTTTTAAGAATTTTGACACGAAGGGCAGTATGGAAATCGGACGCCAATTTCCATATTCCCTCAAGTCACCATCCTTTGGCAATGGAGTGGGAGATGAAATTCTATCCAATCAAATAAGAAGATATTGAGAGTTAAACATTCTGCCACAGTAATATGACCGGTAGTCAACACAGTGATTCGGCTTATTTCCAGGAAACTGAACATATTTTTCATGTAAACTCTGCGAAGCTCACCTTATATCAATACCATGTACGTATACTTTTGATGTAGTGTTTTTCATCAGGCCGCTGATTGGTCAATAATGAGGACTTCGGTTGACAACATCCCAGTAAACATAAGACGTAAATTAACGTGTCTCACAGGAAGAATTATTATGTATAAAAACAGTAATGTTAAGGTTTACTTACGGCTGTACCACATGTGGTAATTTCAGGTAATTTTACATAAATTCATGTGATTGATATTACATTTATATTCGTAAATTTACGTTTATGTTCATGAATTCACGTTTATATTCATGAATTCACTAGATGGTATGGCAGGAGTTCCTGTCAAATATTTTTGCTTCTTGGGGAGGGTATGGCCTGTAAAGCTGGTTTATTTACCAAATATACCAAACCAGTAGTTTCAATTATCATTAATCTCATTCAGGCTATGAGTTGCTGATTTTTTTGTCACTGTAGTTATCCTAATTTTGGTAATTTTGTCAGTTTAGTCAGACTCCACCTTTCTGCAGGTGTGTGGTGTTGACATTTATGTCAGTCTATTTTTTTCCAGCTGAGAAAATATTATAGGCAAGTGTTGGGGCCTATGACAAAAAAATATACAGAATTAACTATACCTGAGTATAGCTGAGTATAATCCATGGTGACACCTTCAGGCTAATCATACTCACTTCTCTCCTTCAAAGAGAAATCCCAAAAACATTCCCTTCCTATGTAGATAAAGCTACCAGAGATATATATTCATATAATTATGTAGATTTTCGTTTCTAAAATACATAAAATAACCTACCATTTATGTAAAATTACCTATTTCTCTAATGATATATTTACATTTCTAAACTGTGTGAATCTACGTGAATTTGCATCTTGCGATTGCATCACATTCTATGGTATCCCAGCTCACCTTTGATGTGTCATACATGCATATCACCTAAATGATACTTAAGATATACCTTAGATAACTCAGGGTCACCAAAACTGCATACACAGTAATACCATGGCAGGCCTAGCTATAATATGCTATTCTTTTTCCAAGTTAAGACCAAGATAATTATCAGCTATAAAGTTTAGACAGTTCAGGCTCGTTGATACAATACCCTAGTTTGTTCCAGTAATTTAATCTGTCAAAAAACAACATTCCTGCAATCACACCCACCGTTTACACTATAGGTGTTTTGTTTTGTTTGTTTGGTTTGATTTTACGTCCAGTCAACCATTATAGGTCCTTTCCAGACTTTCTCAAGGTTCTTTTACACCACTAGGGTGGTGATCGAATCTATGTGATGAATTCAGGTAGAAATCTCACCCCTACACATTTACCGAAGTGAGAGTTCTTTTACTTCCCACACCCCACACCATTTTAGGTGTGATTGCTGTATGTCTCTATGGGCATGATGCCTGACTAGACTGTTTGTCCGATTGACTGCGTGACTAGACAGTGGGCCGTTAGGCGGCGCTGAACGGCAACTCCTGTATTCTCCGAGCAATTGGTGCGTAGTAATGTCTGAGCAATAGCGAGGAAACTGCGTAGACTCAACTCCGAGGATGATACGACCACAAGTATCCGAAACCAATTAATGTTGTACCTATCATCCAGCATTACAAATTTAAGATATCAATGAAAAGACAAAACGACCGCCGATCATCATACGCATTGCTGGTTTATCTCCACTCGGGGTAGAAGATGGAGATTATGACTACCCCATAATCTCCTCCGAGTGAATCACACACTTCCTATAGGTATTTAGGGAAGCTTCATATTAGGTAGATAATTAATGTATAGCTCAACTTATTTAGGTACTATCTTGCGTCTTCAAATACAATTACGGATCACAATGAAGCCTCGACACGGTAGAGGCGATTGCCGTTGTCATGAATTTGTAATCATCATTTGTCTTTTAATAAGAACTATATATGATTGATGAGTAAATTAACTTACGATTTATAGTCCGAATACATATTTTTAACCTCCCGTTTAAAACACAGTAAGTAAAAAAATGCCACAACTCCCAAGAGTATCTTGAGTTTTAAATCTTGATTCACAGGATGATCATATTACAGAACATTCAATTATGGACCTAGTATCAACGTTTGGTTACGAATGTAAAAACCTCAGGTCTTAGTCCCTTTTAAAGGCCAACTTAGTTTCTAGACAATGGATGCTTGAGTCCAATTGATTCCACAACCGTGAACGTCTATAATGCGGCGAGCCCTGTGCCCTGGATATCAAATCGAAGAGCTTCGATTACTGGAACTTTCTGAACTGTTCCTAAGTTTTTATCACAACGGAATAATTACTATTTAAAACATTATGGACTTATGGACTTTATGGATCCTAAAAGGTAGTAAAACGTGAACTGAGCTGCAATGTTTATTTGCAAACCAAGCCTTAACACTATTAATAGATCCTTTCCGAAACATTAACAGATAACCTGGACAATTATGTAATACCAAATGTCAAGAATACACGACTACAGTGGTACCCCGCCTCACGGCCACCCCGTGTAATACCAACGAATACATACCTCAGCTCAATAACCATACGTTAACAAACTCTACTAAACTCCTCATATATACTTTACTCCCTTTGTTCATAAAGCTTTGCTCATATACTCCCAAAGTAATCATTTACGTGTTTATGCAGTTTCAGCATGTAATATACTCCCCAGAGTTGTCTCCAATAAGCAAGATTCATTTATGTTATCGCCTCCATGTTACAGACTTCCAGTTAATCACCAGAAATCCTGCAGCTTGTGCTTTACACTGTTCAACCGATGAAGACAGAATTCATTCTTTGCAGAATTCAAGGTAGGTTTAACATCATTGTTTAGTAAACGTGCTTGATTTAGATCTCATTTAAACCCATGTTTATTGTACCCTCTAATATGGTTCTATGATAAGCTTCATCGGAAACACAGGGATCTTTGTTTTTTGGTTTCTTTAATGAATGTCACGTGGTGAGTAGGACAGTTTTAGTCCAAAAAGGCTTCAATTCCAGTTATGATGAAATCCCAGCACTGAGCCATGATCGCTGTTATACATAGCTAACAAAACATCATCTATGGACCATGGTAGGTTGTTTTTAGAGGTATAAACATTACGGATAAGGGCTGTCTCAGTCTTGACATTATATCCCAGAGGTGGTCAGGGTATTGGTCTCGATCAAAGTCAGTCCAATCTCGTTTAAAAAAAACCCAAAAACTTCAATATATTTGAACCCGTAAAAATTGTTGTATATTATAAATTCCTTTACCCTGTCCTTACAAATGATTCCGCTATGCCATGGACGAATGATGCCATATGGCATCCCCAGCCATGGACCAATAATGTCAAATATAATCATTTGACATTTTGCAATTTAGGCTCATTTATGTTAAATGACTAATAATATGACACCATTTTTACACTTAATATGTATTTAGATATAACCATTCTAATCATTGAAGAAAATTATTGCCATAGTAAAACAAATTACGTCACGTGACACATTTATTTTCTTTAATTCATAAAAAGAGCAGTTCTGCTCACAGGAAGATCTTCCACTGTCTAACATCATGTTGCACAATCTTATACTATGTTATACATCTAGAAACAGAATGAATGTGATGAAGATGAATTTTGCGTGGTTTTTTAAAATTTATTTTAAAAACAAATTTTGGTACATGCCAGTTCTTCTATTTGACAACATGGGCGACTCCCTGTACATTTCAAAGTAACTTAGATTGCTTCAACCACCATCAAAAAAACCCCCAAAAAACGTACATACAAGCAGCGACAGTACGTCACAGACCACAAAATATTTATCACTAGGTTCACAATCCATCAGGTAATTGTTGCTTCAGGTCTCGCTTGAATGCAGCTACAGAATCCAAATGCTGCACTTCCCCGCTTAATCCATCCCATATCTGTGTTCCCCGATACATAGGAGATTTGGAGCAGCGCATGGTTTTGTGTGAGTGCACAACGAAGGATCTCTTACCGGCAGTTCTCGTTCTTCGATAACGATGGTCAATCAAGTCATCATTACGAGACAAATTGAACATAATCTTCGCTAGCTTCAGGTATCGTTGCTGTTCAAGGTCTACGGCATCTAACAGTCTATGCAGGCCATGGATAGTTTGTTTACGCCTGTAGCCGCCTTGTATCACCCGCAAGTCCCTGTTCTGTGCTCTATCTCATTTATAAGACATTTATAAACACCTATGAGTTGATCCATTTTCTTTTCGTAACCATCTCAGATTTTAGGCTACAGTTGTCAAGTTAATAGCTAAGCTGTTCCACGTGTATCCCCGAATGCCTCATCTTCATCTCATAGATTTGATATTGTTAGATATCACCCTGTCCATTGCTACGGTATACGACGCTATCAACCAACCAAAATATTCCTGTTACCTTAACCAAGAAATTTATGTTTCCACTAGGCTTAACTATTACTAACGTGTTTTATGAATTCGTAAGGAGCAGTCCGTGCGGGAAGACTTTTTTGATTGAACGGCAGGGGGAACTCACCCATCTAATTAATTGGGTATGCTTCTACTTCCCGTCAAAGTGACTGGTTACCTACTACTTATAAAACGTTAGAATTTCGTCGAATCACCTTGAGGTTGCTCCCGAACATAGAGACAGAGTGAACCAGACCTAGGCCTGGAGACTGAAGAGCCACGAGAGTGAGAATCTCGTGTAGTGAAAAACTCGAACCTGTTCTTCTTTTTTGTAGGACTATACTCAGACACACTTCTTCTCTTATGATTCATTTCAAACCATGCCAATATCAAAGTTTAGTGTTGTAGTTTTCTGATCTACTGTTCTCGTGAGAAACAAATGAGTTCCAACTGTTGCTGGTATCGATCCAAACAGCTCTCATCGCTGATGATCAGCTCAAACACCTGTGTCATTGGAATAATAACCACAAGTTTATGATGGTTTCCCGCACAAGCAGGAGAGCTGGGGGTAGGGGTGGCAGCCAACGCCGACTCGACGAAGTCGCTAGAACTATGAGAAAACGTGGTTACTGAGCCCGTACGGGTGGCCGTTCGAGGTCATTTGATGAAAATATACGGCCCGACGCTGTAGGCAGGAGGGCCGTATATTTTCATCAAATGACCGAGAACGGCACCCGTACGGGCTCAGTCACTATGTTTTCTTATTACTATACACCTCCAACTCATTTAAAATGCCGTTTCATTACCTTTCCTGCACCGTGGTTCAACCCCCTGTTCTTGTACAAAGCCGATGCCATTCACTACGGCCCGCTAGCGGGAAAAACTCGGCAACGGTCGACGTGGAGCGGACTATGAAATGTATGACACAGGATGACCTGGAACTCTGGTAGACAACGTAATTATGACGTCGACAACGCAGAGCAGCACAACGGGAGGCAATCGGACTTGTTGATATCGATCAATCTCGCAGATTTAGGCCATTAAAACTGTCTTAGGTGAAAGCTACACGTTATTTACCTCGATATTTTGCCATTGCCCACTTCTAATTTTTATGTGGATGTCAGGGCATGCCTCTGAAGTTATGAATGGGAGAGAATCGCCATTTTGTTTGTTTGTTTTTGAGCGGGCCGTAGTGTCTGTAGCAGCGGGCCGTACGTTTTTACATTATAAAGACTATGGGAATCACTACGTCCTACTACACGGCGGGCCCGAACATCATTTATACTATATGTCTAGCAGCGGTTATTATTTCATAGACGTTCGCCCATAGGTGTAAAGCATAACCATGTCAAGCTTAAACCTATATCTCTATCCAGTATGTCCACATAAACACTCTATGACTGATCTGTCTTACCAAATGTGAAAACCATAAAAGAAGAAAACAAGCCAAGGATGATCTCAATGTACATCTATTGATAGAAATAAATTATTGAATACAATTTATATGAAATGCATATCCTTATACAATGCTCATTCAGTTTTCAAATATGTCACAGGACAGAGATAGTGGAAAGAGGCCAGTTACTATTTTAAAGGTTATCTCAAAATAACTGGGCAGGCATTTCATCTAGAAATGAAATCATGTTGTTCGATCTGCATACCTCCAGACTCTTCAGTGTGAAAATCATATCTTAGACCATTACCCACTGTACGATTCCGGAACATGGATGTTCCTTAGACAAAGGAACAGTCTTTAGTCTCAGGCCAGGCCTCCAGTACAGAATCGTCCAGTGTGGCACCCCCCTACCGTCCCTGGCCTAGGAAAATGGCCCCGACAGATTTATCAACATGTTGATCAATTTTGTCGCCGACAACGGAGTTTAAGAAATACCCCTCGTGGTGTGTTCCGATATGGGCCCCAAATTTGTCTTAAGGGTTGCTGAAAAGAGTATGCCACACACAGAATTGGTCATTCCCGCCGATTTCTCCCTTGGGAAAGTGAAATATAGATTTGAGATAGAAGAGAGAAGAACAAGAAGAGATAATAAAATGAAATGTAAGTTATCTAGACCCAAAAAAGGAGAAATTTAGACACTTTTGAATTACAAATTGAGATGATGAAAATAGATATATACAAAATGAATAAATTTAAGCCTGTATCAAAAATAAATCAGAAGAAACCCCTATCTTTTAGGATTGTTCCCAAATCGGCAGCCAGTCTTTGAGAAAAAAAATCGTATCTCTGTCGTCCAGTGTGTACAGAATTGCTTAGGACAACTCCTACCATCCCCTCTCCCGTATCATGTTGTGTTTATTGCTGCTTGGTGCGAAATTGCCTGAGACAAGCTTAGGATACGCTTAGGATAAAGGGATTTTGTCCTAAGAAAATGAATCGTACAGTGGGCATTCCACTTTACTTATATCCTCAATAGCATATGTAGATGTATTCTTATTTCCTAATCAACATCATTCTAGTACACCACTCCTATCGATAGCGGTGACCTTATCACTGTATCAGACATCATATGACTACTTATGGTGCATAATTCTCAAGTGAGGTACGATAACAGTTCGGTAATGTTCTGTATCTATCCTTACCAGGCCACTGTGCAGAATGAAGAACAGGTCTATGCGATGAACGTTCCACAGTTTGTCAACAAATGAGGTGTTTTTCTTTATAGAAGGTCGTTTATATTAGGGATATTTTTATGCTTCTGTGTTTTCATTATTTGTTTTCATTATTTATTTTCCTAGGCTTAAGTCTCACAACACAAGGTGAACGTTAATATTACAATAATTGTGTTCCATTATGTATGCAAAAGAATAAACAAAAAGAAACGTTGATCAATGATATATTTCTTGGTCCCAAAAGTGTTCACCAATGTTCAGATATTATGTCACCAAGTCCAGCAAACATTGAAAAATGAGCTGCATTGTGTGCGTATCTCAGTAGATGATATCAGTTGATGTAATATTTTATCTTTCAGGGCCAACACACGTGAGAATACAAAGTAATATGTGCCGATGTATCTCAATGCTTTCACCCTTAGTGCAACACTGAAGTGCGAAGTCCGATGGCACAGTCCCCCACCCAACCCACTAAAACGCATGGATTACGAGCTCTACCTATCTGTTTTCTCGGGGGAGGGTGCACACCCGTTACCCAACAGAGAGATTGGAGTATAACATATCATCGATTAATTGAGGTGCATGGAAGACGACACGGTGATATGAATATGTTCAAAAGAAAAAGAACTCATTGAGACTGAATTCATGCCCAATATAGTGGAAAAATAGAAGACCATACCTACAATTGAAGGGTTTGATGCCCTTAGAACCACCAATAGCCCTAGGTTTCCAAGTTATGGACGATGGAACTAATACTAGATGACACCATTTACGTGTGTCTGAACTGGAGAAAGTCTTAACTGTAAGCCTTGTCAATATCTACACGTGCATCTATGAACATAAATAATATGTCTGATGACACTGCAGGTCCGATCTGATTGCTTTAAAAACCAAGTTGAAGTTGATATTCTACAGAATCTGATACAGTTTCAGTAGATAGTTTACAAATGTATATATAGATTTGATTTAGCAAGGGAGTTAGGTTTATTTTTTATTGAACAGAAAAACTTGTATTGGTACAGTCTGATATCCAAGGGGTGTTTTGTCAGTAGTGACGATCGTCAGTAGTGACTGTCTGAAGGGCAAAGTGTTTATCAGACATGGTGATCGTTAGCGATCCCAAATAGTCGCAACGGGAGACCATTTGAGATTTTCGTAACTTATTTTGAAGATGCTAAATAATTTTCAAATTAAAAATTATTCGGAGCGAAGGGTTCTGATAATCTGGCATACATATGTTCCAAATTCAATGATTTTTTAAAATGGTTTTTATGATTGTGAAAGATATTTGACTGAAAATCAGAAAAATGCAGCCACTGCACTACTCACCTTGTACATACTTATTGTGATGTTCGATGTTATTTGAGCAGGGTAGGGTCAAGGTCTTCATATTTTTGAATAACAGCAACACCCATTCAAAAAGTAAAACATGTCTGACTCAGGAAGTATTCAACGGACAATTATAGAATCTTCGATTTGGATCGGATGGACATGGACAAATCATCACTGTAAGTATGGTTTAATTTGAATAAGTATAAAAGTCTAAATTCAATACTTTTCGATTGCAGAATCTTGAACTAGAGAGGTAATGATTGCTATTGATCTCAGATAGTGACCATTTCAGCGGCGATTTAGCTAGAGATCACCTGTGGTACACTGGGACCACGTCTGAAAAACCCTTCCCATCATTGATCGCCCAAAACGGCCTTGCAATCACTCTCTAATCCAAAGGCCCGGCTCCACTGATGCGATGCGATTGTCGCAAGTCCATAAAAAGTCATAAACGGCAGGCGAGGGTAATAAAAACGGCGCCGCCCGTCGCATCGCACACAATCGCTCCTGTGGGGCCGGACGTGCGATCGTGTGCGATGCGATGGATTCATCACATCGCACATCTTGATTTGTCTATGATGTGCGACGGATTCGTCGCACGGGTATGGATTATTTCATACTTTTCACAGTACATGTATATGAAGTGCTGGATTCTCTTTGGTTAGTGGAATCTTTATCATCATTAATAGAGTCAAATCAAATATAACTATACTTATATCTATATTTACAGCCCCTTTAGCTATATGGATATCTATAAATTCCATATGTAATAATATTACTGTACAGGGATGTCAGTTGGATAAGAAAAGAATAAGCGAAAATATTCATCGTCTGAGAGAGGGACAAGGAAAAGGGAATTTTCAAAATGATATGTAAAATCATTGTATGGGCCTATTGTCGACAGAATTCTTTTTTCCATAGGTGCCACCACAAAACTGCGACGAATCCATCGCATCAATGGGGCATACCCTGGATTTTCTTTGCGATTGAGTGCGATGAATCCATCGCAATAGGGATCATAAACCCCGCCGAGGGGCGACAATCGCATCGCACCAGTGGGTCCGGGCCTTTAGCTGATCTCAGCTAGTGATCGTCACTGAAAAAAATGTATCTCTGTCTCTGGTACTTCAGCTTCAGTAAAGACACAGGAATAGATGATATGGTGTATAAGAAGGATATCAGCTGAGGTCCGAAAAAGAAAGTGGACACTTTTTTTTTGTTTGAAAGTCTTTTATTGGTCAGTAATTGCTGGTTTTTCGTCGGGTGTTCATTTAACTTCTATTCAATACATGTACATGGGTGTGAGACGTATCTACAGGTAAATGACATTCAGTTGTTCACTATCTGACTTATGACAGTAAAATTATACATTCCAAATTTTGTTTCGGCAACATGGTACAATATAATCTAATACATGAGGTAGGTAACTATTTTATATATTTATACGCTACTATACATATACTCTACTATATTCTTTTCTTTTATACAGGGATTGACTCTAAAATTATAGTCTTTGTTACCTTTTTAATTTCCTGGTAAGTTGGAGTCTGTCGGACAATTGCTGCTAGTGAATTGCAATGTCTTGTGTTCAAATTTCATACATCTTGGTACTTATTTTCTTGTGACCTTATAAACATAAAGTTACTAAAACATAAAGTCTTTTGCCAAAGATTTAGTGTGGATATTAAAATGTAAACCTGTGAGCGGCCCCTATTATCGTTCACTGCCAACTCGATGACAAACTATGGCGAATTCGACAATAACAAGCATACAACAGCTACTACTGATATATATTACTACACATTGTGATAATTACCTATATTAGAACAAAATTGCCAATATTACTGTCGTATTATGTATCATTATGTGCTGTGTTATATGTTATGTTGTAGCATAAATGTCCGTCCACATTAAAAAGACTTACCTGCGTGTTATAAACCAAAATGGTAAAATTGTGAAGGTGGGAGACTGCAATAATTGTAGGTAGCAAACCTGACTGAATGAGCAAAACAAATACAACATATTTAGTGGGGTTGTTATGTGTCTGCAGTAAGGATATCGGCTTATACAGTATGGTAGCTTCTATAACAAGCACCACAAGGGGCGTTGGCATAAGTAGATAAATCAAATACTATTTAAAAAAACACCATATTATTTCAACCGATATTTCAGGAATAAATTATGTCACACTTAGGGGGGTGGGGGGTATATTGAAAAGTGTGACACAGCCCAAAAATCTTAGCGGGGGTGTCCAGAGTTGTGTGACAGAACACGCATTACCTAATTCTGAGACTTTAGAGGCAACTTTCCAATAATTTAGTGGCAACTTTGCCCATGCTGGAAAGGTGTTACAAAAAGTATGATAATAAGCAGTTATGGATTGATATCCTGTTGCATATACAAATCCATTGAAATTGTCAAACACCTAAGGAAAAAGGCAACCAAATAGGAGAATGTCTAGATCAAGGAAAGTCAGTACATGTGCTACAAGTGGTTAAGTGTAACTGCAGAGAGTGCTGTTACATTAGGAAGAGTTCCTGTTTCTGATCAATGAGGACAGGTTTCTGCAAGAGATTCAAGATGCCTATTACCACATTTCCACCTGATTTTGGCTGATTATGATATCTAGCACTACCCACTGACTATTTGACACTTTTGGGCAGATAATAAGGTCATAAGATATAAGGTGTGATAGGGGATAACAATCTCAGGTCAATGATTTCTTAGTTACATCTTAGATATATCAAATATTTTATCCCTAAGGATGTTGCCATAAAACTAGTAAAGCAGATCATACAAAAAAGATAGAATGCAGTGAAATTATCCATTATGCCCTAACTGTGAAGAAACAAAATGATATTCAAATAATTCTAAATAATTGTTTATGCATAACCGTAGGAATATGGTGGGCAAAAGCATCTCCCATTATCGGTAAGGAGAGGACACCATCTATCAAAGTTGATTCACCAATGGAGTAAGGGTCCTTATAATGTAATTGATACTGATACTAGAACTAGACAGGCAGCAAAATTACTCTTAAAGTAAAGAAACCCTGTACTGAACAATTTAAGACATCACCTGTAAATGAAGGTATGTTATCATGGAACCAGTTACCTCATGAAATCCATAGTGGAAACAAAAAACTTCAAGCAGGTTATCATAAAGTATCTAGATCTAAACTATAATATTCGATGTGATGTTCAAGGGAAGGGTACATAGCACACTTCAATTACTGCCCTATACATGTATTGTCCTGTTAAGGTCCTGTCATGGTTACATGTCTGTATTATGTTCTGTGTTACTTATCAAACATGTAAATATTAATGCCTATACTCCCTTAATATGGATTATGTGTAATGCTTCAAAACTCTGTGATAGGATTCAACAAACAATGTCTAATTTTATATTATATCAGTTATCTAACAACTAGCTACATGAAAAAACATCCACTGCAGGTGAATGTTACCTTTTGATCTCAATAAAAAAAAATTGAAAAAATTCTCTCTGTAACATTAACCCTTTCCTTACCAGAAGCCTATACTTTGGGTCTGTTAAAGGTACAAAATTGAAAAACTGTTAAGAAATTCAATTTGTTGTCAAAAAGAATTAAAATGGTTGCCATGGCAACCGAAAAATGTAAAAAAGCAGACTACAGATAGAATTTACATATATAAGAATAGAAGCCCAAGTTTGAAAAGAATCTAACACAGCATTATGAAATAACAAACTTCCAAACTAGACATATTTTTACCAGATAACCCCATGAGAGGATGGTAAGGAAAGGGTTTAGCAATATGGCACCACCTGAGGATATTTTAGCTTACCAATTAAATGTATCTGGATACATTTAATCAGTGGCAGACTGCAGTTTCACACTCTCAATTCTTCAGTGGTCAACTCATGAGAAAGAGGGCCTTTCCCTATGTGATGATGATTTCTACCATAACACTATTCACACATATCGGAATCCCATCAGTTTGTCTATTGGAAAATGTACTCAGCTGTAGCTTAGGAAGGGATTATCTTCAGGTTTCAAAATCAAAAAAGTTTCGCGCCTGCTGGATGGGGTGTGGAGGACAGATTTATGCGGCAGATTGCACATCTTTACATTGATTTATCTTCAGGTTTCTCTGTGAGATAGAAATCATACTCCCCCAACCATCTGCGGATTTGCAAAATGAAGGTAGTAAGGCAACTTTTAAGAAGGGGATATTGTCTGTATTAGAAAAGATGTAAATACTTATCCCCAACAAAATTATTGTATCGCCAGTCGATGAGACATAGCAGGGTTCACGAAATGACTGCATTTTGTACATATGTCAAATACGAAACAAACTTGTCTATATTCTCTGTGGGTATTATATGCTCACAAGGTAATGCATCAGAGACTCCAGTTAATTGGGCATTTAATCGTAGTTAATTGTATTTTTGCTATATTTGATTATCTGGTAGACTGGAATCTACTTGAGCAAAAACTCATTGTACATATCATACGTTTCATTGGTTTTTGTTTTTTTTTAAATCTTTTATTTAGACTGAATACAATGCTCAACCTCTTGTGAGGCTGGTTTCCAGGCACTGCCAGTATGGCTCCAAAGCTGTGATACATATCATTTTTCTTTTTGTAACTAACAAGTAAGATATAACATCAGTAAATACAGACAAGATACAATTTGGGGTCAATACAATCTATGCAGAAACAAAAGAGGAGAAGCAAGGTACCAGGCATATAGTCCAGTAATGGGCATATGAGGAACACGATGAGACATAATATCTATAAGTCAACTGGCTGGTGAAGGCACCAATTCCAGCAGCCTCCGTTTTTGAAACAGTTTAAAGTCATCATAGCTCGGTATATTTCTGACATCCGCCGGTTGCGTATTCCATAGTTTTGGCCCATAATAAGCTAGTGAGTTTATGAAACTAGTAGATGTCGGAAAGTCCTGTCTAAAGATTACTCCAGCAGTAAGACGAGTGTCTCGTAAACGATGTTGTACTTGGGTTTCATCCAATTGTTGTCTGTACATGTATTTTAGGACATGCGCCTCCCTCCTAGCAGAAAGAAATGGAAGCTGTACACTTCTATGCAAGAGAATCCTCAGTGTCAGTGGGTGGGCTTTCAGGGATACTCGGATGGCCTGGTTTTGCATTGTCTGCAGTTGGTTCAGTTCAGTTTTGCCAGTGTTCAAATGAAATATATCACCATAATCTAAAATGGGTAAAATCATTGTTTTTGAAAATACTCAGAGAAGCAGCTTGCGTTATGTAATTTCTGACCTTACGTAGTAAATTGATCTTAAATGAAACAGTTTTTGTTATGTGATGTACGTGTGGTTTAAAAGTCAAGTTTTTACCAAATAAGACACCTAAATAGTTATACATAGCGATATTTTGTAATCTTGTTCGATTAACATATACATTTATCTCTCGATTTGCGTTGTTATTTCGCTTCGAACCATAGAGTACCATTTTAGATTTTTTACTAAAAATGCCCTAAAAAAGCGTGACATAATTTATTGACCGTCCCCTAGCAGCGGGGAGCATTTAATAGACATTCGAACACATGTATATACTAATATAGGGTATTGTAGACTGGCTTTTGTTTAGAATATACTATGGTTTGAAATGGACTTGGGGGGGGGGGGGGGGGACATAGAAAAGGAATAGATTAAAAGTAAAAATTCATTCCAACAACATGGATATATGTAATCAATCAATGATTCTGTCCACTGGCATAAACAACAAAACCTGAATGGAATTCCCTTTTATCTGCTGCAGGTGTGTGATCTACCGCTTTTGGAGATGATGAAAATAATGTTTCTTTAAATTTACGTCCCCATTAGGAAAATCTGCTATATGGAGAATTGAAAGGTCAGTGTTCCAACGGCAAATATGAAAATTTATGATCAGCAAGTTAAATAAAAAGTAGAAATATGGAATTGAGGTTTTTTTTCCCTCTTGAGAATATTACTAAAAGATTGAATCTCTATTGTATTCCGTGTGTCGTAGCCCATAGACCATAGATCTAGCCTGATTTTCACCAAAGTGACCTTTACCGGTTTTCTGGTATAATGCCCCATACACCATTAAAATCCCCCATTTCATTGGGGGAATTCGCACGACACCCAACGATCTACTTACACCTTTAAGTCGGGCACCCAACTGCTTGCGATGTGGCCCCGACGTTGCTACGACATCTATGAATCAAAATTACTGCATGATGGCCTTTTCCGAATGTTGAAAATATGGAATTGAGATTAATTCTGGTTTATAGAATGGCAGAGTACCCAACTAGATTACTGCATCGTTGCTGTGTCGTATTGTGTCGGAAGGTTTGTCGCAGTGTGTCGGGAGCTCAGTGGGTTCGTGGCCTTAAAGTAGTACTTTAAGGCCATTTGTATCCAAACATTGGGTACACAAATATTACTACTGGGTATAGTTTCAAGAGCTGTTTTCTTGGACGGCACCATGCTTTTGGGTCGCATTATCATGATGAGCTGTGATTAGTCAGTGAAGACTTTTGGATTCATGACACAATCTACACTCACCCTGTGTTGAAGAAGAATACTTTTGTGTAGCCTGAATAGAATTACATATTTTGCCAAAATGTTTAGTTCCTATACATCTCAAAAATGCTTTGTTCCGATAGTCTCCCTAGTAATGGTGCTCTTTCCAGGTCAGCTAATGCCAAGGGGCATTGTTATGTATGGTTGGGAGTGATCATTATCCTATGGTGAGTCCGGATCGATAATTCGGTCAATTTCTGACATCAACGGTCGAGTTCCCATATCTAATGAGCTTAGGCCCGTTTCTTGGAATCGCTCACATTGCAGGTAGTGTTACACGGAAATGTGAACAATCAGGTACCTGAATGGATTAGCGATACCTTTGTTACTTTTCCTTTTTGTGGGGTGTATGGACACTCATGTTGCTTCCTTTTATCATATCAAGTCCCTTGCTATGTACATGCCAAACAGAATCAGGCTACCACCCAGGATAAGTGCCAAATTACAGCCGACGAGAATTTGGTCAATTTATGAGACCAATTTATGTACAGTGCAAATCAAAAAAAAAAAAAAAATCAAAAAAAATCAAAAAAAAATCTCAAGGCCTAAATCAACGTTGAACTCTAGTAATTCTATAGAATATGTCCGCAATAACCGGAGAGGGGGGGGGGGTTAAATTTCGGAAATAATTATAACGTTCATTTCCTCATTCTGTTTAGAAAAACAGTTCTTCCATGGTGAGACACGGTTACAATCCCATCGGAACTTCAACGACGATGGTTACAAGAATGAAATGTGATGAAGTGAAGTGGTAGTACATATGAAAATAAACCTAAACTCCTTGAATCTTACTCCCCTACCTCCTCTAGTGCCTCTGGGTCGCTCGTCTACAAATTCCTCACTTTTAGATATTTATACTTCAAGGTCATTATTTGATTTTCTCTACGCTCCGCCAGATATTCAGCTTTACATCTATCATGAAGTTCTCTCACCGGGGTTCTGATATCATGTGTTTGCAGGACAGTTCTCAGTATCCTATTTTCAACTTTTTGTAGCTTCTGTTGATTTTTCATAGTGGCTCCACCAAAGAGAAAACCACAATAATCTAGAACAGGTCTGATTGCAGACAAATAGATTAATCTGGAAAAGTTACATATGGTTTCAGTTTGAGTAATATAAAGGATTTAGCTGTCACCGATTTAATAATACTCTTTATATGTTCATTGAAATTCAACGAACTATCCAGTCGGAAACCCAGTTATCTGTAAGATGTCACAAAGGGTATGGCGTTGGCTCCACGCAGCATAGTGCTTATATTGGGTCTAGACTGTGTGACCTTGGTTCAGTACCAAGCCATACCATTTTCGTTTTATTGACATATAAATAACAGTCAAAACATTGCGTTCAAACCACTTCTGTATACATTTGATTCCCTCATCTAGTTTTCTTAGCAGTACATAGTAGTTCTTTCAAGTTATCAATGTATAAGACTAAATCATCTACGTACTGCAGATAGTCACAGAAACCAGGTCTGAAAACATATCATTAGCATAGAGAAGATACATGACAAGAACCAAAACCGATCCCTGTGGGACACCATACCGAATATCAAGTGTAGGACTAGTCTTCGTGTTAGAAACTGTAATACCTGACTTCTATCTTCCAAGTAATTTTTGATCCAGTCAAATATGCAAGCTGAGATCTGGAGGTTCTTTGTCAATCCGGTAAGTAGGATGTGTCTGGGAAGGCTGTCTAAAGCCTTTTAGGCATAGAAAAAACATGCTGCTGTTAACCAGGTCTGAGATAACTTAGAGCCAATGTCACTAAAGTAATTGTTGATATTCTCAGCACTGACTTTAGTATTGATGGCCTTACCATCGTTGTCAATAAATTTGCATGTTCGATTCCTGGAATGAAGGTTGTAAAGTTCCTTCTTTTCCAGAACTCAAGAGGTTTGTTCTTAGTTCGTCTTTGCAGAACTCCCTCTTAAATTGTTTAAGGTCCCTCCAAATCCACATGGTCAAATTTCTAACTCTCTTTAGAAATATCCTATTTCCAGTAGCATTAAGTTCACATATAAGAGTTTGTCTGTCGTCAATCAATTAAATGACTTGATTAAAAGTCCATGGTTCCTTCTCTATTTCAAAGGTCATATTCTTGAGTAAGCAAGTGTTATCTATTTAATTATCAATTTGGTCTGAAATGAAGTTCTAAAGTTGGTCTAAAATAAAGTCCCAAAGTTGAAGTCCCAGTAACATTTAAGAAATCTTCCCAGTTACAATTTATTAGGCTATCGTAAAGCAGTATTTTCTATAACTGCGACCTCTAAAGGTCACAGATTTGTTATGGTAATCTATATTTCTTTTTTAAAGCATAAACTGAGAGGTAATCATATGTAATCCGGTTCCTGCACATACAATTAGTCTGCAGTAGATATGATCAACCAGGGTGCCCCCATTATTATTATATACCTGTGCCCGAATGTCTACTAAATACTGCCCGCTGCTAGGGGTGCAGTAATAATAATGTTCGTGCCCGCTGTCATATAAGTCATTAAAATGAAGTTTTTAATTTTCTTAAGGTATATAATAATAAGCAAACATCCTGACTGTGGGCAAAACCTTTATTGTTCTTGTTCATTTTTGTTTTTTTGTACAAAAAACAAAAATGACCACGAACAATAAAAGTTTCGCGCACAGTAAGGACGTTTCCTAATAGTACTGAACCGGGTAACAGTTCGTATTAATTTCTGTAGTCCGAGGTCTTTAGTTAGATTCAATAATTCCTGAACTAGATTATTATTATTATATACCTGTGTCCGAATGTCTATGAAATACTGCCCGCTGCTAGGGGTGCAGTAATAATAATGTTCGTGCCCGCTGTGAGAGTGACTTAATAAGTTATTAAAATGTCGTTTTTTCATCGATTTAAGGTATATAATAATAAGCAAACGTCCTGACTGTAGACGAAACAATTCTAGTTCTCGGTCAGTCGTCGATAACATACTGCCATCCGCCTATGGCGTCAGGCAGTATGATATCGACGACTGACCTCGAAAAGGAACCGCTTCGTCCACAGTAAGGACGTTTCCTAATATTACGATTATTAAGAGTTGAATCCAAATCCCCAAGGATCCATATTTCAGTTTTACAAATATCTTTCTATCTTGAAGAATCAAGAGCTGCCAGCATAACCTGGTTATTAGAATTTGGTGATTTATAGCAGGTTGCAGGAGTCATTTTACGTACACCAGGCTTGGTGTTGGATACAGTCAAGTACTCAAAGGTTATGGTAATTCCACTTGAATCATTTATTTTGGTCGCATAATTACCAAGGTTTTCTTTTCACATAACAAGCGAGTCCAACCGCTTAATCATAGTGATGATCCTCCCTAAAAGAATTAGAAAAGAAATATGTTTTTCCCAAGAAAATCATACCAGAGCCTTGTCTCAATTTCAACTAGCCTAAGTCTCCGAGATACAAAGTATTTGATTATCTGAATAAACCTTTTTAACCGCATCTTGTTTATTATATAAACTCCAAGCATTAATGTGTCTGACAATGTTACATCGTTAATTCTTGACATTGTGATTTACAGCAAAATACATGAAATACACACATCTGACCACATATAATCCTAATAAATAATGTAAATACATCGGAATATGTGTCAACTCACCGAAATCCAGATACGATCGCATTGTTCACCTATGTGTAGGTAGTCAGACGTAGTTCGACTCTGTTCGTTCCTCACTAGAGTCGGACTTGATGTCATATGCAAACTTTGAGACTGAAATGATCAAAAATGGCGGATATTAGATTGAGGGGCTCCCGATTCAGGGATTTAAAGAAGGATTTGATAAAGAAAAAGATAACATCTGATGCTCATATAGTGTGAGAATGAAGATTGTGATGTAAGTTGTTGAATTCAACTGTTTTTTTAAATTTCATTTCACTTCCTTTACAATCGTTATTGTGCGAACCAGTTTGGTTTACAAAGAATCTTAAAATTTGCCTATGTCCGTAAGTACAACATCTGTGGGGAGTGAAAACGGACACAGCGTTGTACTTGGTATAACTATGTGTAGGCGGCCAAAACATCTATTTCTATCAGTGACACTAAAAAGTCTTGTCCTAGACCTAGTTCGATGAGAGCTTCGCCACAGCTCTCCGCAGTCAACGCAAATATCCATAATAAAGACAGTTCATCTCCTTCCAGTGTATTGAGTGATCAGTGTAGATATGAATCTGAACGGCATGCATGCTTGATGATAGCATAAACATGACGTCAGATTTTAAAGCCACTTTCCAAGCAAAGATTCAGAGCCTTAATTACTTCCTCTGCTATTGTATCTCTGCACCAACCTACCTTTTGTACGGGCAACTTCCAGTCATAGTAAGGTTATCAGATCTGTGTGGCCATTTAAATTGAATAAACCAGCATGTCTATAGCTTCATATCCAAGTCGGAGATCGGCGGAGGACTGAATTTGTACCGGAATTTGAATGGTGGGGGTGTAATTTAAGTTACGCTATTACCTTTGTGTGCCCAAATTGGATTACAAATGCATCCTATGGCTTAAATATGGCGAATATCTTACTGTTTTTGAGGTATATAGTAATATAGAAACAGTATGCCTATGTCTGTAATTTTCTGGTTACCTGGGTGAACATGTTTCTCTGGACATTTAAACCTCAGTCTGACGACCTCGGTATAAACACACGGCGAAACATGGTCGGAAACCGGAAAATTACTCCACAGGAATCCTGTTTCTATATATTACCATTTACAATGGAAGAGTGCAGTATACCTAAATTACTTCATGAAATAAAAGTAAGAGAATATCATGAAAAATTATATATTTGAGCCATCTGTATTTGATAGAAAATTAAGTATCAAGAATGTTTCAATAAACCTAGGGAATTAATTTGATAGTCTTTCTCAAGTGTCATGAACAGGAATACTTAATGAAACTAATTTTTGGTATTAGAATCAGTGTATACATCCTAATGCATTAAAAATGTATCTGAATCAAGTCCTATATGGGTCTGAGTATAACAGGTTAAATAATATGGTCGGTGGATGAAGGTAAGGAGTGTGTATATAAGAGTGGGGGAGAGGTGCTAATATGGAGTGACTGGGTTGAGATTTAGTAGAAACCGAACAAGAGTTAGACATGACAAGGTTTATGCCACGACGGCAGGTCGTGTATTACTACACGAGGCGTAGCCGAGTGTAGTGAGGAGCAGACCTGACCGGAGTTCGGTTAACTCGAGTTTGGTTTAATATTTATCCTACCCCTTTCCAAAGAGATTACGATGTTAAGAATTTAACAAACACTTACCCAAAAACAAGCTGAAGAAGTTGTATCTCCATTTTAGTTCCTCCATGATACACATCGACTTTAATCGACGCGACTGATTGTATCACTTCTATCGCCGTGGCGGCGCGATTGATTCATCCGCATTTTGACAACAATATAGTTTGCGATCTTTTCACTGCACGTTTTGTTTTATAAGCATTTACAAAGTAATAAATATATAATTTCTCTTAATATAAGGAAATAAACAACTCCTAAATACTTTATTTCACTTCTTATCACTTTATTACGACAATGTTAACAAGTAAACAGACAATGGTTACTGACCAACTTTTTATAGGCCAATGTCAAGGTTGATTAGACAAAATTGATTCACACGCTAGATTTAGTCTAGCATGAAAGTAAGGGAGCTGAAACTAACATATTATTTCTGGGATAATCTTGGCGATAGATTCACCTGGCTTTGAGTTGAGACATTAAAATTCAACGTTACATTTACGTTACCCGTGATAGTAGCAGAAACAAACATTCCAGCTATGGTTGTCTGTACATCGGACTCACATAATGCTGGCACTTTGGCGGATGTACCACCTTCAACGGCAACACTATCTGGACATGGATTTATCGCTAGGGTTTTGGAAGATCGCCTTTTCCCCCCGGTAAGAATCGCACTCATCGCTTGCTGCTGATCTTTGCTGGCAACGGCGCAATGATTAAGAGAATTAACATTTTTATGCCCTGTTAATTGGCAAATCACGTTCGCAGGAACATTTGCATTTTGTAAGGACTGACAAACTGATTTCCTCAGGCTGTGGTTGCTGTATTTACCTTTTAAACCTGATTTTTTTAGCCATTGTCGGGATGATTTTTGACAAGTAGTTCAAACCCATTTCGCCACGTATGTAACACACTCTATTGGTTAGAACTGAATTTGGCTTCACTGTTAGGAACAATCCAAAATCATCAACACACGTTTCTTCGGGCCTTTTCGATATGTACAACTTAAACAACTCAACAGGACAACATTCTCCTCCCGTGACCCAGATCTTAGGACTAAATGCCCGTGTATTGGACCTTTCAAGCCTAGACATGTTTTACTGGTGTGCTCATTCCACACTAAAAATTCATTTCCACGTTCATTTTCTAAAGCAACATCCCCAAATTTGCATTTTTTACTCTTATCACATCCACACCACCCAAAACCCTTTGTAAAAAAAATTGTCTCCTGTAAGGCCCTGGGTGATGTGGATCACAGTAAACCTGATTCCCAGAATAACTCTTCATCGTCTGGACTGATAGCCTGAGAGGCGTTAGGGTTGTTCCCTTTTCCCTGTTGTTTGAGCTCCTTTCTTTTACTGGCCACTACGTTGCGTGCTGGTAGGAATTCGTCCAACTTCATCAAACTATAGGTGTTACCCTTGTCTCATAGGTATCTGAAATATATATATTAAAAAAATTAAAAAAATTGTTACAAATATTTTTAGCCATGGAATTTTATTAACGTAGCATTCAATTCAATTTATTGTATTATTTCAAATATTGCAAAATAGGCATTTGTTCATTATTCTATATCATTACCTGTCGAAGCAGCATTGGAAGCCAGTGATACTGTCAGGCTTGTATTCTTCTCCATTTGCTTTCCTCACACCCAACAGGAAATTTGCTATGAAATTACATAGTTGTGTTGGCGGTATATCCTCCATTGGCCTATGCTCCTCGCATTTCTCCAGTAAGAATTTATGAAATCTTTTGATAACCTGTAATTATATGTTAATTATGACAGTTTAGTAACAGTAAATTGTGTATAAACAATGATTTTCATTGATTCACAGTGCTTCGTAATCTTTGTTTATGTAGTACCACTTGACTTACTAAGGGCGCCACCGTCTATGGGAATTTCAAGGTTAAATTTCCGTAGCTTTTTCCATAACAAAATACACTTGTACCTGATCCGTCTTTGTAGTCGTGTTTTTGCTTCGTTTGCTTTTGATGAAATCTCGCAATTCTTGATCGTTTAGCATACTTGTATCTGTTTTTTTTGCTTCTTCAACTGTTTCGCTCACTTCGCTAGGATCGACACGACCACTCGCAGATGGCAATTCCGACATTCCCACTTCTGGTACTGGTCTGGAGTAACTTCTTCAACGAACAACGCATCCCAGTCATCGGAAATGACACTTAAGGTAATTTTTTCTTCGCTTTGTAATACTTTCTCTTCGTTTATGACTTCTTCAGCCAATTCGTACAGTATGTTGTGTAATGCAGAGCCCAAATGACCTCCAAGGGGCAGGTTTGATTCGACTCTGTCCATTTCTGACAGCTGTCAGAATTTAGTGGGCGTGTCCGGAACTATTTACACAGGTGAATAAATCCTGTTCGCTGATTGGTCAATTTTTGTATGTCCCTTGAGGCATAAATTTTACTTTATGTCACGACCTGCCACATAAAATTTGCCTATATTAAGTCTATGGCGGTTTTTTATTAGGAGTAGGATAAAGAGTCATCCCTCCACCAACCTCATACCTCCTTACTGGCTCTGTGTTTCTTTGAAGAGCATAGTGAATGGTCTGTCCCTTCAGATGTGGAAGTTCCAATGCTATACAGTCAGGGGTGTCCCATCAGATTTGAAATGCACATGCATTGTAAAGTGGTAGGAGAGCAGTGAGCCAGAAAAAAAGGCTCTTGAGTGTAGCTAGTTGGTCAGTAAAGTAGATGGAGTGGTTGTGGGAGGGGAAGGGGGGAGGGCTATTCTGGCATGACTGTAGAGTGGCTTCAGGTCCAGTGTGTTATACCTAAATCTTCACCTGTCCCTGTCTGTTGGTAAATATGTCTATTTCTCTTTGTCTATGTCTGTTTTCTGTCTCCAGCTGTCTGCTTCTCTGTCTGTCTCCCTGGCACTATCCCTATATATATTATATAACACCGTTTATATAAATATAAATTATCAACCAATACATGCTAGAGTATTTTTCACTGCGGGACCTACTTGTTGTTTGGCGTCACAGATATTTTTCTAGGTAACCCGGTAACCTGACGCGGTTACCAGAGTTGACTTGGTGACGTTTATTACTTTCAAATAACATTCCGCTCGTTTCTGCTCACCTGAGCAGACGTTTTTAATCTTACCTTGATGTGTAAGTTGTTATTCTACCTTTAGAAATGTATTTCTTGATGTGTAGGACTGGGGTTTGTCCCACTGTAGTTGTTGAATAAAACCCTGTTATTTCATATTTTTCCGCCATTCACGCCTTTGTTACAATTATTCCATTATTTTGTATATAACTATCTCTGTTTATATCTTTTTCTCTGTCCCTGTGTGTCCATATGTATGTAATACTATATCTTTGTCTCTGTCCCTGTTGTTTGGCATGTACAGTAAAACCCCTCTTAAGGGGACACCCTCCGTTCCGGGCCAAGTGTCCCCTTAAGCGGGGTGTCCCCTTAAGCGGGGTGTCCCCTTAAGCGGGGTGTCCCCTTAAGCGGGGTTTTCAGTATGCCAGTGGTTATTCAATAGAGAATACCTACATAAATGAAGGAAACGATGGTTATTAGGTTAAAAGGTTCATTAATAAATAAGCAAATAAATATAGATTATACAATATAAATTAATATAAATGAATATAAATGTACAAAAAATTAGAAATAAATAGGTTGAAGATGGATATGCCTCCCTTGTGAAATTTGCTCCTTTGTACACCCTCCTTTGTACACCCTCCTTTGTACACCCCCGTTCAATGTACCCACCGCCCCCCCCCCCCCCCCCGATGCTATGTCCTCATCTACTAATTACCTAAACTTAGGCAGTATGCCTATTGTATATTATTCTACAGTTTGAATACCATACTAAAATGTATTAATGTCTTCATCACAACCATCCTAGAGACGAGAATCAGTGAGCTGGATTATTGTAAGACAGGCCCAGAGCCTAAATAACTTCCAGGATAAGTAAATGAATGAAAAAAAAAAAAAAGAAGTCAGCAGCCCTATGGCCGTGAGCCGCCGTGAGCCGCCGAGAGCCGCGACGGCTCACTGAATACCGCACCTTCAAAGCCCCCAGCCTGCCCTGTGTCGCCCACCGCTAACCTGTAAGCGGACCTCTAACCCCCTACCTTCAACAAGTGCGAAAATCGCTCATACTAATATCCACTCACTGTCGCCCGCCCAGAGCCGCTAGAGATGCGGTTATTACCTTGAAAAAACACACTCCGGTCGCCTGGGCCCACACGAGAAGGATTTCCAGTGTTTTTGATATGATGTCCCTCGAAACTGTCCCTTTAAGCGGGGTTTTTAAGCATTTCTGTACCGAAAAACTGTCCCCTAAAGCGGGGTGTCCCCTTAAGCGGGGTGTCCCCTTAAGCGGGGTTAAAATAAACTCCTAATATAGGGAAAAATTTCCGTTCCGAGCAAATTGTCCCCTGAAGCGGGGTGTCCCCTTAAGCGGGGTGTCCTGGAAGAGGGGTTTTACTGTACGTTTGACTATTCTGCTTTGTATGTGTCTTTCTGCATCTCTGTCTCATTGTCTCGGTCCCTATATGTCTGACTCTCTGTCTGTTTACCTGTCCCTGTGTGAGTCTCCCTTCTGTCTCTGTTATCATCTGCATCATTATCTGGCTCTCGGTGTCTCCCTTCCTGTCTTCATGAGAATCGGTGATCAAGGGTTTCAGCAATTCTATGGTCAAGTCTCAGGTGCAAGGCTTGATGACAGGGTTGAAGGGAGTAAAACTGGTTTGTCAGGTCTGTACAAAGTGGGTCTGAATACATTGTATTTAGATGTGTCCCATCAGATTAAAAATATGAATACCACATTTAGACAATATCCTCATCAAATAATTTCCTTTTCTAGAAGTAGATTACAGTAGCCATAGCTAAGTGTTTATAACTTCATGAAAGGATTGAAATAGTGAATTCTTTTGTCTTCAAAAGGACTTGAAATAAAAATGGGGCAGGGGGTATGGTAAGGCTTGATACTGGACCCCTACTCATTTATGCGGGCCTTTATAGTTGGGACATTGATAGTGAAGTGTTAGATCTCTGCAGTAAGCTGGAGGTCTGTGTGAGCATTCTAACCTCTAGATGACATATATGAGTGCGTTTTCCCGCACTCAATAAAAGAAAATAGTATCAAAAGTTAATAATATCACCATGTGGTAGAAAAACCAGGTGGTGTAGAGTTAACTGGAAGTCTAGTTTGCTGCCCGGAAAACTAGTAAGTATAATATATATAATATGGATATCTATATATAAGGATAGCAGTCAATGGTATGGTGAGGCCCGGCGGAGGAAACGTAGTGTCAGGAGGTGATAATAATGTGTACATCCCTTCTCTTATCTATTGCATCACTTGATTGCGAGGATTGAGAGGGGGCGGAGGTAAATTTGCTCATGTATAACACCTAATGAGTCATTTTCCTTTGCATTTGGACTCGGCTGTGAAAATGTGTAGTTAAAAATCATGTAAAATCTAGTTTGATCTTCATTATGCCAGTCCCCTGTTTCTGACAGATTCCATTGATGCCTAGTCGATGTATAAAAGATTGACAGAGTGTAAGTCCTGTAGTCCATTAATGATACGTGCTGCCTGTTGCATGTTTTCGGGGTCCCAATCCCAGTCTCTGTGGACTATCTGAGACTAGAAGGCCTTATGTATCAAATTATATTGATCATATGTTGCTCACTTTTGTTCTTTAGGAGAAAGCTGTTTGTATTTCAATTCCTTTATTTTGAGGAGAAGGCAAATGGCTTCATGTCTTCATTTAACAGTTGAAAATGAAAGTGAAACTTCTGAACATGTATGTATGCACTGTCATTAACAAAACGGGTCTTATTAAATGTGACCGTATAAAATCGATGTTATGGTTCGAGAGGCATGTAAACGTATTAACCTATATTTGAGCTTATTTATCTATATATCTGAAAATAGGTATATTATTAGAGCGTGCTCCGACGCGCTATATACGGTGCCTAAAGCCGGAAAGATACCAAACAAGAAACGGCAGCGATTCCCGGAATCGCCAATACAAAATGGCATGTATGTGAGATATCATTACATAGTGATATCTCCCATCGATAATTCAGAGCATAAATAAGATGAAATATGACATCGCTAATTTTCTCGCTTAGTGTGTCCTCGGCATAACGATTAGAGTTGTCACATCTACATCCAGCTTGCTGCAAAAAAAACCCCACTACCCCTTCACTATATGTGCATGCTATTCAGTGTGATATTAAGAAAGAAACTGATGAGTGTTTGGTCTGTGTCCTCGTTCGCCATCGAGTTTGGAGTGCGCAGTAATATGAACTAGGCGATAGCCGAGTGAATATTCTGAAGTAGTCCGTTCACGCACCGTGCCACCTTCGGGTTACGGTACGTGAGGGTCTAACAGAGTATGACTCTGACTGGCCAGCCACCTTCAGTCAGAGGAATATCGTGGTTGGCTGTCCTATTTATAGTATCAGTTTGACAAGGGGGAATACCGACAGGCGCTTAGTCTGCTTAAAGTCTGTAAGGGTCTAACACACCACAGCTCTGACTTGCCAGTTCCTTAGACACTGATTGAAGAAAAGGATTTCTTGGTTGGCTGTTCTAATTTTAATGCAAACCCAAGCCTGAGAATACCACGATTCTGGCACTATTCTGGGAATCATTATAACTCTCCAAGCTGATTTATTTGGTACATGCCCAGTAAAAGCTACTCTAGGACCTCTGCTTGAAGAGTAGCATACTGGTTACTGGCAAATCAATCAGGACAGATTAATACCAGCGGAGGCAGGAATTTCCACCTTAAAATGGCAGTGCAAAACAGTCCCAGTATGAGAGCCTGTGTGCCCTGGCCCTGGCGACAACGGGCTGTACTAGAGTCTAATTCTGAAGCACTCCAAACAAGATGGTGAACAGGGACTCAGACCAAGCACGAATATGTTTCTGATTTTATCTTAGTCTGGAAATATTCATCTCTTTATCACCTGTTGGGAACGAGTTACCGTTCTCGCAAGCCTGTTGAGAACGAGTTCGTAATGTTAAGCCTATTGACTTTTATTCCAGGCTAAGATAATGGGAAAGGAACAAAGTGCTAGTGTCTCAGGGTCTTCGAGGCGTGCCCAGCTGACCATGACCTATCACTCATGACCGAAATACCCCAACACCCACTGGTGCTTGATATGTTTGGATCCTGGCAGTTGCAGAAAGGGCAAGTTGACTGGGTGCAAGTGGGTTTTGTACGTAAATTATGCGTTGTATCCCCGGACCATAGAAGAATTTCATTGCATGCAAATCTGAAGACTGTCGACGATCATCCATTATTGTCATAGTATTTCATGAAATACATATATACTGGACGAACCCCGGACACTGTTAATCATATTCAGAATCCACCTGGGACCTGTTTCAGTAGTTTTGTGACATGTCTAGATGGCGTCTGTGACACCATACGGACAGATCACAAGATCGCAGTCGATGACACACAGAGTTTCACTCATTTCTGGTAGGAATTAAACAATGACACTTTGACATGAGATGGGGATACATCTAATCTATAATCGTTCCAAATATGAAGAAGATTGGCCAAAACGATCTTCTGATATTTGCTAGTCCTTTTCCACTGTTGCTTACACTGTTGGTGCCGCGGTTGATGTCTGTCTAGGCCTAATGTCACGAGACTACTGAAACAGGTCCCAGAGGCCTGTTTTTCAGTCGTGACCATATGTGATAGTTTCAAATTAGCGACCGTTCTGAGAGCATTGAGTTCCAGAGTCAAATGGTCATAATGATAACGTCCATTTTGAGGGGTGAAAGGTCTTGGTCACTGTTTTCTGTTCCAGAGTTGTGACCATTTGGTGACCATTTTGTCAAATGGTCTCCAAATCAGGGACAGGGTCAAACATGTCATACATGTATGATATTCATACTAAAACTTATCAAAATTAAATTATATTTGCAGAGGAGGATTCTATATGGATGTCATACCTTTATTCAAAATTACATAATTTTCTAATGAATATTTCATTCATAAGAATTGCTTCACCAAAGCTAGTGACAACTGCTGACACTGCACTGCTTGATTGCCTTGTTTATATCCTACTGCAGTACTCAACCCTAGGTTAGTGTGATAGTTTCATATTTCTAATTGGAATATTTCATTTCATACATTTCAACTTTATCAAATGAAACAACATTTACTACAGTGAATCAGTGAATCTAATTCCCAAATTTCATAATTTTCTGTCAAGTAATATACACATGAGACAAGTTTTTGTGTTTTAATGGGCCATGGACTAACAGTGATCATAACAGCCCAACAGCGACCGGCTCTGGGGAACACTTTCAGTCATGATCACTGTTTTTGTCTCCTAAACTGTCACTCTTTTGTGATCACAACTAATAAAGACGTCGCTGTTTGAAAAATAGGACCCAGTACTTTATCGCTGCACCAATACTCTCATGGAAAGAAAGTTAGCATATATGTCCAGTCTAGACCTCAATTGGATTTAGTAGTATATATAGCAGTATCCGTGTCCAAATACACGTATGACTATCAAGTGACACTACAGCTTTGTTTTTCCGTTTTTCACTTGAAGAAATATGAGGAGACTGTGCCATGTGTGTGATATCTGCCGTTCACACATCACTCCCTTGTCGCTAACCCAAGACTGGCCCCAGTCCCCGTATCCCTCCACCTACCCCACCACTCCTCTCCTCGATACATTATTTTAATTTTTTTAATCATGAATGTCCATAATCAAAGACTTGAGCAAGTCTAACCCCTAAAGTAATATTCAGCACATACCCTCTGGCCGACATATTTATAGCAAAGGTTTGCAGACTGTCCTAGTGACACAGAACCAAAGTCTTGACATTCATCACTCTACTTTTAAAATATCTTTTCTTATCAGGACACATTCTTCTATTGTTTTGGACACCCAGATAATGAACTCATTCGGGGAATTCCTCGGACTTTCATCGCTCATTGTTGTATTCCGGCGGTTCACAATAGCAATATATCCTCACATTAACACTGGAGAGAGAAATATGAGGAGTCTGTTTTCTAGTTTTGTAGAAATAGCAGGGGGTGTGGGGTTTTCCACGAAGGCTCGATCGTGGTCGGGAGTGTGTTCGGATTATAAATAGACCAGCCCTAACCGTGGCACCGAGTATAGGCCACAGCTGACAAGAGTAGAAAGTGCGCCGCTTACCTCAAGATAGGCTCTATAGCGAATTATCAGTTGGCACGAATAGTTTGTAGTTGCATAATAACTCTAATTAGATGTATATACACGTATTCCACAACGCAAAAATGCGATAGAAATATAAACATACGGAGATACATACTATGTTATAAGACTAAAATCATTATAAGGTTTAAGAGCTAATTTGCGTCATATTAATTCTAGACTCTATAGCCCCGAAGTAAAGTCAAAGCCGTCAGGTAACTACATATACTATGTGAACATAGAAACTTTGGCCTCGAATAAATATACAGTAATTGGATAATATATCAGGTTTTATTTCCAATTATGTCTAAGTACTTAGCTGACTAGCTTTGTATATATGGGACCCTGCTTTGGTTATTTATCTATGAATGAATAAATAAATAAATAAATAAATGATTGAGCGAGCGAGGCACCGTGATAGATGACAGTAAGTCAATGAATGAATGAATGAGTGTGGTATTATTATAATACCTATGAGCGAATATCTCCCTTTTACTGACCAGGTGTACGAATTCGGTTCGTCACTTCGGTTCTTATCAAGCAAATTCCCATATCCGGAAAGAACTTCCTGTATTGAATAGATTTCTCTGCAGCAGGCACAGTGGGAGAATGTATGAACTAGAGTTTCATAAACATCAGTAAATTATTGTTAAAATTGTTTTATGTGAAAAATTTCGACATTTCAATTAATTTGTTTAAATCCAATAAAGAAATGCTTCAAGAAGACAAATAAAGTTAAATATATCATAATTTATTGCAGTTGGTGATGAGGTAACAACACAGGACCATAACCACTATGACTTGTAGTTTTCTTGTGTATACAATACGCTAACATATTATCCGCGCTAACGCACGTTCGGTCAACACACATCACACTAGTATTATGTCAGGTGCTGGGCCCACTGGAGTATCACATTGGTTCTTTATACTTAACAAGTAGAACAAATGAGACACATGTCCAAGGCAAACCTTTACATAGATTCAAAATTGCAAGTCTGAGTTCAAAACAGAAAATATATCCAACTCACGACTAAATGCATGTATATAACATTATATATTTGGTAGTGTGAACCAAACTGAGAGGTACCGTCTTCAAACGTATAAATAATGGCAAGAGAAACATGAAGTATTAATAACGTGGTACTCTTCTATAATACAAAATAAATCAATATAGTAGAAAGTAATCTATTTCGCTGAGTCGATATGGGTGAAACTATATCCCCTAATGTATACTATTCGATCCCTACCATCATGTATTATTTCAGGATACATAATCTCAAAATATCACTTGGTGACAGAGTGGAGAGGAGGGAATATGTTCGGGAGAGGTGTGTGGAGATCCTGCCGGGCCTAATTAAAGTAGGCTCGTATTCTGCATATGATTCATACTTTCTGTGAATTCTAACTTTAATGCTGTTCCTTTTAAAGACCCGGACGAGTCGGCGGCGATGGTGAGTGTTCTGATGACTGAGACATGGACAGACGGTCCCCTCGGGGAGTGAGTGTGGGTGGAAGTGAGAGTGAGCTCACTTCTGGTTAAGTCCTTCTCGTGGTAGTAGTAGAACCAGTCCCGTCCATTGGGTCAGACTTCCGAGAAATAAGCCGCGAGGAGTGTCCACGCGTTGCACTCTCGGTAATACATGTACATGTAGCCGGTAGTGTGGTAGCGGTTGTGGAGTGGTCTTGGGTGGGGGGGTTCGGTGAAGGTCAGAGCTACAGGGTTGGCCAGCAGCAATGTGGGATGAGTCGGTTGGGTGGGTGACCGGGAGGGTCTGGTGAACTACATGTAGTAACAGCTAAGGGGCTAGACTAGATGCAACCAAGTACATGTATGTTCTTGGTGAATGATAACTTATAACACTCTTTACACTCCTTTTTTTGTTCTCTCATTCTTATCAAATGATTGTACATACTTTATATCACTATGAGTCTTCCTTATCACTCTCTCTCCCTTGGCCTAGTATGTATGTAGGTGAGTTTATGTATTTATATCACTAACGGTCTTCCAATCTCGCTCTCTATCAGTATGGGTGGGACTGAGAGGCATGAGTAGCGTGAGAGTGGGGGATACATGTATATTAGTCAGAGTATACGGATACTAGGATAGGGACGTGGTTGGCAATAAATAAAAGGGTTCCGGGCAGAGACAACATTGCTGAGATTTTTACAAAGAAAAGTATTGGTCGGTTCTGAGTATTGTAGTGGGTAGTTTTCTTGCGGTGAAAGTAGTCTATGCTCGCACCTATCTCACCACTGCCGCCGCCGCTGCCGCCGTCGAATTCAGTCAGTTCTCGGAAAACCCCACGCCACCATCGCCGTTGCCGCTGACAACCATCTGCGCGTGGAGTGTGCGTCGAGTCAATACCCTACTCCAAGCAGATTCCGCGTACCACTCACATTGCACAAAAGGGCCCCTCCAGGCACACCCACGTTATCTGCTTGGAGAATGAATCAATACAGCAAACGACGACGACGATGGCGGCAGCGGTGGTTGTTGCGGCGGTGACGGGCGGTGTTGGTGGCGGCTTCCGCGTAGTGCGGCTACGTCAGCGGCGGTAGGAGTTCCGTGAAACACGGGGGAGCGGGCGGTGTGGCCCGCAGCAGGAGACGACCAGTGCCCGGTGTAAGGCCAACCTGTGCACCGATGAGTTGAGCCTGGGGCCGCCTGCTCCGACGACGGTATGATCTAGCGGCCACGTCAGTCTGCCTGCTAGGCATGTGCACCATGTGTCACTCTCCCCGCATAGGTACTAGGAGTGTCATTCAATTTGATGTTCTAATCTAGTAATCCATGCATGTTTACACACATACGTGACGGCCCTCCAGGACTATCGTTGTGAATAATACATACATATTACCAAAAATAAAACCCCGTTATACAAAGAAAATGTGGGTGAGAGAAACTGATGTGTTTTCAGCGTTGTGTGTCTACATAGTGGATAACATGTAATAAATATATGATACTAACTCAGCAGAGGTGTCCACTGGGGTAACGTCAAGAGAATGTATTAAACCTCTGAGTGGGCACTCAACATGTAGTCAAATTATGGATAGAACTCGGGTAGACACAAAGACAGTTCTATAGTAGTCTTTGTTTAGTCCCTCTCCTTCATCTTCTAGTCATGTACAGTCACATATATACATACATATGTATGATGCTTATAACCGTTGACGTAAACAGTATATTATTACAATAAAATTAACAATAACAATAACAATAAACCCGATTTGGAATGCTGAGCACCAACACGCCTCTTGTATGACGTCATATGAAACATCACGACCCAAAGCACTGACACACTTGTCCCTTTGCTTACAGTATTATTCCTAATTTGGACCATTGTAGTCAATGGTATGCATGTAGACGCTATGTATGTGTATAACACTCTCCATCCGTTTACAAATCAAGCTCTACAAACTAGGCACAATTTGCTTCCAGTAACCTGTACAATGTGCTTGTATCAAGTGTATATCATATGAATATATAGATTTATACATACATTTCTGATGTATATATAAACCTATATATATATGTGTGTATGTATACATATATATATATATATACACACACGAATATATGTACAGAGACTACTCTTCTTGGAATCAGCCACAGAAAACAAATTTCAGTTTCTGATGTCCATGACTAAAAGGAAATATATCCCATCGCGTCAAGTCTTTAAACATGACCAAAATGCAGGGTTGCATTATTTGTTAGCAGACGTTGCCAGATGACAATAAAGATGAGGAAAATTGTAACAATGATAATAATTGGGACTAATGGTGATGGTAATGAGCATGACGAGTTTGACAAAATGAAAGGAGTTGCATTGCTGAAGACCGTAAAGGTTTATAAAGTATCTGAGAATATTCGCATGTATAAGAGGTTAAGGAACCTTGCCTTCGGTTTATACGAAGTAAGGGTATTCTCTGAGACACTGGAGGACCTTGAAATCCGTCTTCAAGTTCTGAGTGAGCGTTTCCATGGGGACAGTCCTGTGAACCATCTTCCTACACAGGTGTGTAAGAGATGACACCCCCTGAGTGACAGGCCGTGTAAGCATCACGGGAGTATCCTTACGACCGCTACTCTCCAACCACACGCACTTCTTGTTCCGTTTGTTCTCACTCAGCTGCACGTAATGCTGTACGAGCTTGAGCACACAATCGAACCCAGGCATCTGTGACTGCGATTTCTCGTCGCTATCCAGTCTGAACTGCGCGTTGCGATACTCAATGCGCACGCTGGTTACGCCGCGGGGAGTCTTGGCACTCAACGAGAAGAGGTACATTTTATTAGAACTGTCCCTGAGTAAGAACGTGCCAACAGGCAGTGGCTTCAGCATCATCTTGGCCTGCTCCATGCTCATATGTTCATAGTAGAAGCCACACTGACTGAGCTTCTTCGTCGATACCTTCAGCGTTTTCCACTCCAGTGCGTTCTTGTCGGCGCCAGTGAACTGCTGCGCCCATGACGCAACTGATCCCCCAGAACAATCGCCAGAGGACTCCCCGGAGGAGTCGCCTGATGGAGAACTAGAACGTTGGCAGCCCCAGAAATCACCTCCTAGTGAGTCGACGCCCAGATCACTGCCGTCCCATATGCACGACGAGCCCAGGCTCTGACCGCTGAGTCCTGTTCTGGCTGAGCTGCTCTCGTCCGAGTTGCTCCAGCCTGCGCCCGGCCGACTCTGCGAAGCGTGTCCGCTGTCAGGGCCGGTGATGAAAATACTGCGGGTGTCACTACTGAAGACTTCATCCAATGGTGGAGTCTGTGTATGCCGGGAGACTCCCTCGCCCGCATTGCCTATGGGGGTGGTGGTGGTGGTGGTGGAGGTAGTGGTAGCCATTGTTAGCTGAGCCATGCGGTCGCCGACCTGGGCCGAGCCGAGAGTGCGACTCCGTTCAGCACCGTGCACGTCGCAGATGCTGTTGAGTTCGTTCTGGAAGCTCTCCAACACACTTCCGGTGGAGTGCCGATGTTGGTGGAGGGAGGTTGTCGGCGCCCGGAGAACAGAGAGGTGGCCACCGGCCATGGCCAACTGACACCGCTGGTGGTGGGGCGTCAAGTCCTCCTCTTGTAAAGATCTGGAGTGTAGTAGGTCAGGTTTGCTGCTGTTCAAGGAGTTGGGGTCAGACAGCGTGGGACTGCTGATGCCGCTGTCCACCATCTTGCCCCCCGATTCCCCGCCTGGCGTCGGGCACACTATCCGAGGGACGGTAACCTTGACCCCTGTTGTTTGGTGAAAAGACAAGTTTTCGTAATTAGAGGAAAACTGGGTAGTCTTTTGGGGTTCAAACGTACACTGGGGACATACAGGTTGCTGATGACGTCTCAAAATATGAGCTTGAGAAAGAGTTTGTTTTTTCAGTTGTTGACATTTCAGACAGTCTGATCTGGTTGCCATAGCGACACGGCAAGCCATATCTAAACTTTGGCTATTATTGGTATCAAAGTATTGAGGACATTTGCCCAATGGATCGGCCCGTAAGTCACCAACCAAGTGTTGTTGTTGTTGTTGTTGTTGTTGTTGCTGTTGTTGTTGTTGTTGTTGTTGCTTCTGCTGCTGCTGTTGTAGAGTGGACACTGAGCTAACACTCGGTACATTTATCAACTGGAACGCACTATCACAAGACCCGTCTTCTGAAAAGCCACTGTCACGGTAGTTAAACCTACAACACGCACAATGCATTGTAGTACCAACCCCTTCTTGTAATCCTACACTAATGACCGGCTGCATGGGTGGTTGGGCTGAAGATGCCAAGGAGGTGGTCAATAGTCCATGACCGTTGCGAGATGAGCGTACTGCGGTACCGGAGCCGAGTTGCAGGGCCAGCGGCGGCAGCGGGTGGCCGTGTCCGCATGCCGACAGGGGGCCGATGGTTTGGTCCAAATGACCGTCCCCGCCCCGTAGGAGCCCTTGCAGTTCGAATACCATCCCGGGCGCGGTGACCGACCCAGCCAACTGTCGCTGAGGTCGTGCAGGGGTAGAGGCGGGTGGAGGAATCGGCTGGGCTTGGCAGTTGCAGTCAGCGTTGTCTAGGCTTAATCCCTCAAAGCCTGACTGGGCATCATTCATATTGAGAAGACACATCGGCATGGCCTAAAGTGAAAACTCCGGCTGCCGACTTTTCGCACCACTCGTTCCCGATTGACCGAAGGGCAAGGGGAACAAGGGGGGGATACTGGAGACTGACAATTCAAACAGCACCTACCAGTTGTAGACCTAATATAAAAACCGGCCTGGTCCAATCAATGCACTGCTCCTTCTCTCGTATATGTCCACAGATACATATGGTATCATACTGATTTTTATGATACTCGGTAACTCCACATCGACAGAGATGAGCAGTAGAATCGAATTGAAACCCACTTTCCGCAGAGCTTCCCTTTGTGTGTATCGCGGCTGTGTCAGTGACAGTAAGGTCCAAATCCTAACGTCGGAGACTGAGGTGTATTTCGCTAGGCTGTAGCTCCACTGAACAACTAGCCGTTCTTTGGTAACATTAGAATGACGCACCCATGTTGTTCACAATCCACTGAGTTCAGAACCCTGCTTGTACAATAAGGTCAAACGTTTCGGAGTGAAAACCCAGATCCTGTGTATACATAGGTTCAGTCCTCCGTGGCGTTACCGAGTGTTCACCGTGACTCGGTGACCGTTTCTTAAATGTGTAGAGCTCTCGACAGCAACCACCACAGTCCTTTGTATCTGCAGGTCGTCGGCAAGTACAGCAGCTTTTCACAGGGCCGAGGCAGGCCTGGTGTAGAGCGAAAACCTCCATTAGGGAGTTCTTGGAAGATCATTTGAACCATGTGTACTCCACTTCCCAGAAAATGTTAGGTTGACCATCCTAATATGGGCATAGCTGACCTAGATAAATAATATATGCATGATGCGCGACCTCGCTTGGCGAATGCGAGGCTGGCACAGATGGCGCTGTGGCATGGCGGGTCAGGGGCAGTCAAACAGAAAGCAAGCTTCATTCACAGAACTGGCTGATATAGGCTACACATCGTGTCGGCGGCAGTGGGATCGGTGCATGGCACATGTCATTGAAATAAGCAACGTGGTGAGAGCAAGTGAATCAGAGTTTGATAGCCGGATTCGCGACGCAATGACACACACTCACCTGGGCGTACTGCCAGAAAATGTTCTTCTTCCCGGATGGCTTCTCAAAACTGACGACTCACGTTGCACTCATCAGCTAGTGTAAATTACTGCAACTTGTAGTGCAAGGTGCCTTGGATTAAACGTTCAGCATTCATTCAGTTAATATATATTACCTACATTTGTATGAGTAATTGTGGTCTATAGAGTAGGATTTCAGAGTGTAAAAAGAATGTCACTATGCCAATAGGAGTTGTTAGGTAAGGCCACTCAAAAAAACCCAACATGTTTCTCATCACCGCGCGCGTCAGCAAAAACGTTTTTTGACGATTTTCTTTTTTTTTTTTGGGGGGGGGGGGGGGGGTAAAATTAGATGAACCTTGATAGAAATCATGAAAGATATAAGTATTTGGTATCATATTAAAGTTGCTGATGTCAGGAAAACATTCAATGTAGTTATGTGGTTGGCAAAAGTGATACATCAAATGTAACCAATTATGCGTATATAGGTAGAGTAGGCCCCCGCATAAGTGGACACCCTCCGTTCTGGGCCAAAGTGTCTGCTTAAATGGGGTGTCTGCTTACATGCAGTTTTCAATCTGTAAATAGTTTGACTTTATAGAGGAAACCTTAAAGGTATAGGGTCAGAGCTTGTACCCTATCGAGATTGAATCGCATAGTCATTCACAAGGCGAAGCCTCATGAATTATATGGGTCATTCCACCAGAAAATGTACTTTTGGTAAGAAAGGGTTGGAAAAAAAAATTGCCCGAACCCAATTTACTTTCACTTGTCTGCAAAATATTCACTTTCAACTTTTAGGAAAACACAATTCAAATGGGATATTGGCGGGGGGTCAGTTTTTGTGAGCCTGCAAAAATAGTTTCTACTATTGCCGTCACGTCTGACATATAAAAAAGACTCTTATAAAAGTTGATCATAGAGAAATATATTTTATTTTTTTGTAAGATATAAAGTTTGTACAAAGTATGCTGAGCACATTAAGATGTTATATACAAGTGGAAATAATGAACTACATATGCAATCTTTTTCTGTCCTGCCTTAAAGATGTCAATAAAGAATTCGAAGGTGTTTTCCAAAATATTACCAAATGAATTTTGTTTTTTCTCTTACTATCTAAATACACAAGGCTCACCTTTTTAAATAACAGAAATACTTTTATAGATTGTATGATTTATCTCAAATTAGAACATGTTCCATACATCATTTATTAAGGTAATAACTTCTGGGAAAAAGGTTGATAAATCTCTCGGACGTGATATTTTTAATAACATACCTGATAGAAGAGTAAATTCCACTTCCTCATCACAAATACGAAATATGGACCAATTTCTTTAAAGTTGATGTTTCCTTTTGAATATACATACATTAGCTTCAATTCAACCACATATTAGAGTACTTTAAATGCCAATGACCTGCTTTTTTCTGGAAAAACTACTAAAAATGTCCAACTCTTTCTTTCTAATGAGACTCATAATACAGCAAAGTACATTTTTTTCTCACAGTTTGTGCTATGAACTGTCTGCATACCTTTTCTCTATGCTTTGAAATGAAAAAAAAGCAAAGTTTAACCTTGATATTCCTTAAAATACCACATTTTGTGTGCACATGATAAATCTCTTGGACGTGATCTTTTTAATGACGGACGTGATAGAAGATTAACTTCCACTTTCTTTATCACAAATCCGAAATATGTACGGGTCCAATTCTTAAAACTTGTTGTTTCTTTTTGAATATACATACATTAGCTTCAATTCAACCACATATTAGAGTACATTAAATGTCAATGACCTCCTTTAGAGCTGAAAAAACTGCCAAGAATGTGCAACTCTTGCTTCTGATCTATTACAGAATATAGGAAAGGATATGATATTTTCACATTTTCTTCTGAAAACCTGCAAACCTTTGCTCTATGCTTTGAAATAAAAAAAAGCAAAGTTTGACCTTAATTTTCCTTAAAATACCACATTTCGTGTGCACATGATAAATCTCTTGGACGTGATTTTTTTAATAACGGATGTGATAGAAGAGTAACTTCCACTTCCATATTTGCTACTTGTTTCTTTTATTTTCATTTTCAAGCAATTTTTATGAAGGGAATATTGTGTGTACCATCACCAAATTTGGTGGTACAGCCATTCTAATGGCAGGTGTCAAGCTGAATGAGCAGTGTGTACTATTTTTGTGTAAGTAATTGGTATAACCCGACCGAGGTTTGAATCCATGACCTTCCATGCTTGAGGTGAACACCCCTACCACTTAGCCACCGAGATTGGTCAAAATTTTGACAAATGACTGAATGTAGCTAGGTTTGTTCTAAAATAAAGAAGGGAAGCCTTATAGAAAAAAGGCCACATCAGTTTAGCCTCCCCTGTGCTTTTACCCTATTCCGATATGGGGGGGGGGGGGGACTTTTTTGGGGGGCATTCCATGGGAGGCCAACTTTTTTGGTGGGTATTCCCATGGGGGGGAACCAACTTTTTTTTGACCGAACGGTGTTCCGAAAACTGTGCCCTCCCTGGGCGATAATTAATAAATGCTCCCTAAAGGAGCATTCAATAATCGTCGCTGGAGGGGCCCGGGGGGGGGGGAGCAATTACTACAACATCAAGTGCTACAAAACGCCGCTGTTGCTAATTATTTATAAGTTTAGGGCCTACCATATTTATGGAAGAGTACTCTGAGCAAGGAGAACTCTACATGTAATCTGAAAATCATTCCTTACTTCTTTGTTCTAGTATTACAATGACTCACTAACTTTGGTATTAGACTCAATATTCCTCTATATATATGTGATATATGTAGGCCTATACCAAAATTCATCATTTGCTAATGATCAATTCGTCTGTGAGAAACATTTTACCATTCAGAGTGAGATACAGGCACTGCACCACTCGGCCTGCTTGTTGTTATGTGGTTCAATTAATGCTTCAATGTCAATATTCCTCATTGCCTTCACATTAGGCGCCTTTCATAAAGATATAACAGATGTATTCAGGGTTCATGAGAGAGGGTTTTGCCTTTTATGGGAGTACTGATGAGTAAACTCTCATACATGTGAATGTATATTCATATAGAATAAAGTGTCCACAGGTGAAGGATTTTATTATCATAGAGACTTATTAATGTCCTGTTAACATCCTGTTATTTAAATTGGGTGAAACCCAGATTAGGTCCGGGGTTAATTGCATGGTTCGATTCATACTTGAAAGATCGAAAATGTTATACAGAATACGGACATTACGCATCTTCTCAACGAAAGGTGGGGTATGGCATTCCGCAGAGTTCCATACTGGGCCCGTTATTGTTTTTGATATATATTAATGATATACAAGACTGTCTTTCTGTTGACTGATTTCTGATGTATGCGGACGACCTTGTGGTGTTTACGGATGATGCAGACACAACAGTGGCAGAAAATAGGATGCAACAATATATTAATTCAATGCAAAAATGGTACTGTGCCAACCGACTTACTATCAACGCTGAAAAAAACAGACTGGTTTATCACGGCACCAGGTCAAAACTTTTTATCAATGAGAAAGAGGTGATTTCGTGCTCCGAGATGAATTACCTTGGAGCGATTATGGACAGAACACTTAACTATCAAAAACACTCAGAACTACTCATAAGGAAGGTGAATTATAAACTTACAATATTCTGCAAATTAAGAAAGCTATTTGACACTGATACTGCCATTAGAATAGTTCGTAGCTGCATCATCCCGATATCAGACCACTGCTCATTCTTTTTGGAAAATGCACCCTTAAAATATAAGAAAAAGGTAGAACAGTGTATTTATAGTGTTATACGGGCAGCCTTGGGCAAAGAAGCCTTTGTGAACGACTTACCTGTTAGAAATACTTACCTGCGTGAACGATGTATGATAATGAAGAAGCCTTATGTTACTATTAGGGATAATAAAAAATATTCATAATTTAAATCTACTGGAGATAAGGAATCACAATGTAGATAGGACAACACGAACACCTGATAAAAGAAATATTAGCTTACCACGCCCTAGGAAAGAAAAATTGCTAAATCACTCAAGTATTTAGCATAATGTATATGTAGACACTGACACTTGTCGGATTGATGTCGAGTATTGTAATGTATGGTCGTTATATGTTTTTTCAGCACTATCATTGTATAAACCATAGTAGTTGTATTTGCATTATGGAAAGCCGCTTGTTGTGTGGAAGAGCGATGATTGAGTGTGTCAAACACAATTTGGACAATAAAAAAAAAAGTCTGATTACTGTTGGTACCTGACAGGTAGCGAGTGTACATCTTACATATCTTTGAAAGTATATAACCCTGCTTTGTAAATTGTGTCTATCACTTTTGTTTGTACTGAAGCCAATGACACCACCCTCTTTCGTCTATTTTGTCCTTGTTCAGCATCGACTCAATATAGTTTGGTACTTTGCCCATTGCTTTAAACACACAATTCTTTACTCGCCATGCCCATCTGAATTGGTGATTGGTAGTGTGGACATTTTATACCAGGCATAATTTGCGCTGTCATATCAAAAGGTCCAGGGGAGCATTTGGCAAACGCGGGGCATGCGTAGAGGTCAGTTGCATTCTCTTGTTTCATATCACAGCAGAAGAGTGTTCATTTAGGAGTTCTAAAATGTAGCCATGTACCATCACTTCTATGTTGTATTGTTAGCATTCTCAGTCGTTGATCCAGGTCAAGTAACACCTGCTATACCCATCGGATCCCTGATGTCAACAATTCTATATCTCCTCCCTATTACTGAGAGGAACACAATCAGTTCAGGACTGCTGATTTTGCCCTAATAGAATCCTTGTACTTCTGATATACGTTTTGATATCCTGTCCTATGAACATATTATGCGTTTTGCGTGAGCATGTGTGTATTTCCATATGTATAGGTTTTTGTGTGTCCATGATGTATAGGTATGTTTAGATAGTGCGAGTGCAGTTCAAGAGGATCATCACATAGTGGCGCCTTTCCCGGAAACGAAAGGTAGGTCCGTGCATGATACTCAAGTCGGTCGATGTGAATGTCATTTTGTGGGAGTGTGATAACAGTCTGATAAAGATCTTTGGGACCGTCACCATGTGACAATTATCCGCGATTCCGTGTGCGTAATCTGAAAGAGACGATATATTCACACGAAAAAAAGTACCTCATATCATCTTCTATTGTTACCTGACGTATCAAATTAATTAGGAACACATTATATGTTCATCATTGATGGAATCATGAAAAGAAAATACAGCATGCTGAAAGTCTAGATATCATCTCCTTAACCTGTAGGCAGCGTATGTGATGTACACACAGACTAGTAGGGGTAACCAGGGGGCCGTTTGATATCTGAAAGATTCTCCTACGACGGTAACAATCATGCTAGTCCTAGGACTGTCATAGGAGGGACCGAGTTAAATTAATATGGATTGTCCCTTCAAAGGACAGGGAAAAGGATGGCGTCTTGGAATGTCCTTCCAGGCTGTTTAAATGATCTGTCATTGTCCTGACCTCGATCCTGAAAAATCTGCTTTTTGAAGGACATCTCAATTGGTGTCCTTTCTGATGCTGGTATCCTAAATAACCGAAATATAATCGATGTACATGCTTGAATAATATCCTTCTGAGTTTATAACAATCAACTATGCAGATAATACATTCATTCTTCATCGGATGATAAATTATAATATTTTTTAAATGAAGAAAGGGCTTGTCTAGGGGTCTGAATCCAGAACCTTCTGATTACCACTGATTTTAACTCGGCAACCAAACCAGTACCCCGGGACAGGCGCATTTACAGAAAGGCTTGCATCATGACTGTCCTTCTGACGGATTTAGGTAGAGAGAAGGACAAGAAAATACGGACAATACTTATATAATGTGAACACTCTCCTATCCTATCCTTATCATTGTTCTCCCACGACCTCGCCTGCAATTGCCCTTATCCTTCTCATTGTCCCCAAATATGGAAGGGCTCCAAGGGATTCCAGAGCCAGGGGGCTATGTGCCTAGCATATCTTTAATACCTGTCTATACATACATACATACATACATACATACATACATACATACATACATACATACATACATATATATATATATATATATATATATATATATATATATATATATATACATATATATGTATATATATATACATATATATATATATATATATATATATATATATATATATATATACATACATGTACATACACACCTATAAAAAGCAAGAAAATACCTTTTTGATTTTAGAACAACCTTTACGAAAAAACACTAAAATATCCCTTGGAGATGTCCACAGGGGAAGTCATGTGGCTATATTAGTCATTTATTGTGTGAACATAGCAGGAATCAACATTGGAAGTACATGGAAATGAAACCACCATGTTGCGGCAGTTATTATCACGTCGAGAATCTCTTTTCTATTAAAAGCTATTTACAATAATACCACAAACCACAGTTCTTTTCAGACAGGTGCATCACCTCTGACTTCCAGCAGGCATGATCAAATCAAATTATTTTAGGGACAGATATACACGAATTCTGGGAAGTGATTTAACCACGAGGGCGGATAGTCCACTAACACAACCAATTCAAAGAACTCAGATCCTCTTTGTGAATATGTGCGGATGCCCACATAGCTGTGAGTGGATGTATATTTCGATACATGTTGATCTCTGAATTTTTTTTTCATTCAACGCTTATAGCAAAAATCCTTTGCCGTATATATAATGCCCCATTTTTATTCAAGCTCCATTATAATGTCTGCACTGTTTTACAGGATGACTTGACTCATGTCTCATTGTGTCCATAATGATTCCCTGCTCAAATAAAGAATACTATAAGGGTATATACTGAACATGTAGTAACCATTGAATATGAATAAGTGGTGGCATTGTGTTTAGCCTCCAAAGTGAATGTTCCACTGGGAGTGGTATTTGAATCTACAACTGCTGCATTAGGCAAATCCACTAGCGCAAAGCATGACATGGTTTAACAGAATTGGATAAATGAGTGATTTAAAGGAGCTGTTCCACCAGCACAAGACAGCAATTTTTGTCACAATTTGGTTGACTTGCTAAATCTTGCTAGTTTTCGAATAATTCCATTCTTGCCGCGGTAGATAGCGGTGTGCTGCAATATGTCGGGCAATAGATCACGAGGTGTTCTGGTGGTTTATTACCCACCTAATACAGAGTCTCCAGAGGAAATGGCATTTCAGAATCTCCTGCAGGAAATTCCGGAAAAATAGTCCCATTCAAAATTATATCAAATCATCACATACTTCAAAATAAGTTCATCTAATGTTCATTCAATATCAATTATTTAGGATCAATTATAATAATATCATTTACCATCAAAACTCACTGTTATAAAAAGTTTTGTATTTTAAAAACACAGGAAAAATACGAACTATATACTGCTGTATGTATACACCGAATTACCACCATGCCTGACATTGCTTTAGTATTATGGCGTGATCTGGAAGTATGTGCATTGCAATAAACCTTTTATTGCAATATCCTTGTTATCAATCGTGTAGGTGAATAATAAATACAATAACGACTGGTTTTGTTTACGGCCACCCGTAACCAAAACCAGTCATTATTGTGTATGGACCATCAAGAATACACACATTATCGTATAAAAATACACACCTTATCGCGTGCAACATGTTGCGGCAAAGGAGGTAAGACATATAACAACACTGTAAGATATAACAAAACATACCAAGACATAACAAGGCAAATCCATCGTGCTGGTGGAACAAGCCCTTTACAGTGCAGTTCCGTTGTATTATGAAACAGGTACCAGAAATGAAGTCTGCATTCGTTGGTCCTCTGACCGCATATGTGACTCACTCACATGCCCCTATGACTGAATACAGAAGGAAGTCCACATGTCTGAAGGGCACAAAAGGTGACGGGATGGTAGGGGGGACCGGTTCCTGAAATCACATATTGAAATATTCTACACTCAGCCAAACTCTTCATTCGGGATTAAGTCTGTAATATGATAATATGAGGAGATTATGATATTCCGAAATGTGATTGGATGTCATTTCCATCCGTTCTGGGCAGAAGACATAGGAACTCTTTAGAGCTTGATATTCATATCAGGGTTGTTCACAACTAAATTCAGGAATTGGTGCCAGACTCTGGCCAGACAGTGTGTTGCGCTGCATGATAACATCTGGTATCGTGGTATGTATACGACCTTTTGACTAGCAGCAGCTTCGTCTAGTGTGGAAAATCGTAACCACGTTATATGTCATCTAACCCAACTAGCATGACTTGACCGACCCAGTTACAGAGAACAGAAGTCATATGTGGTCATACAGGACCTAAAGCACACCTGAGTGCACCAACTAGAACCATGTCAGATAGGATACTCTAATAGACAATCAGCGAGAGAATTATCCTATTGATTAATTGTAGAGTAAAGCCATTCGTCATTGTATGAGTCAGATTCAATGTATCACAAGCCCTACACACGAAAACGAACCTTACAAGGAATTTACAAATTTGTGGTAAAGGAAGTGTCTACGTTTTTATTACTGAAGTGCCGGGGTTTCCTGTCATAATTTTTTTTATCTTTAGCAGTGTAACAGCAATAAGTGCATGATGTTATTCCCTTTGACTGCCTTGTTTCTCAGGATCCGTGTCTACTGAGCTCCCGATACCCTCCGATAGACCTTACAACGCGTGTATCGGGATGCATCCTCTGGTGTATCGGCTACGGGTTAAAGTTGACTTCCTAACGCAATATCGATTTTCTGTCTAGATGCATCATTAGGTGTATGGGAGTGTATCAGGAGCTCAGTGGACGTTGGGCCTAGGCACCTGCTCCATCCCTCCCTGTGAGAATATATTATTTGAGGTATGTAGATTAGGGGCCGTCCATAAATTATTTCACACTTTGGGGTTCGGGGGGTAGGTTGAAAAGTGTGACAGCCTAAAAATCACAGGGGGGGGGGGGGGGTGTCCAGAGATGTGTGACGGAACACACATCACCTTATTCCAAGACTTTAGAGGCAACTTTCCAAGACTTTAGAGTCAACTTTGCCCATGCTATAAAGGTGTTGGGAAAAGCATGATAATAAGTGGTTATGGATGGATATCCTGTTAAGGCTGCATACACAAATCACTGAAATAGTCAAACACCTAATCAAAAAGGCAGCCGAATAGGAGAATGTCCAAATCAAGGAAAGTCAGTACATGTATATGCTACAAGTGTATAAGTGTAACAGCAGAGAGTGCTGTTGTAGTTTGGAAGAGTTCCCTGTTTCCCATCAATGAGGACAGGTTTCTGCCAGGGAGGCAAGATGACTATTGCCACATTTTCACCTGACTATTGCCACATTTTCACCCACTGACTATTTGACGTTTTTGGGTAGATGATTATCAGGTTGAATAGGAGGTCAATCATTTCTTTATAGATACATCTTAGATCCCTAGGGATGTCATCATAAAACTAGTAAAGCAGATGATATTAACAAAGTTAGAATACAGTGATTATGCCCTAAGCAGGAAGTATCCGGATACATTTAATCAGTGGCAGACTGCAGGTTCACATTCTCGATTCCTCAGTGGTCACCTCCCATGAAAAAGAAGGCTTTTACCTCAGTGATGATGATTTCTACCATATATGCATTTGATGATAATTTCTACCATAACCCTATTCACATATATAGGAACCCCACCAGTTTGTCTATTGGAAATATGTACTCAGCTGTAGCTTAGGAAGAGATCTTCAGATTTCTCTGTGAAATTGTGCTCACCCAACCAATGAAGGAAATGCTGAGCAGTCATCAGGTGGAAATGGTCCGTTATGGGGGTTGATGATTATGCACAAGGATAAATCCCCAAATGCACCACCTGCCAACCTTTGTACAGTGCCCATATCATGGGCAGATTGAACTCATAAATGTGTTACATCATTTATTATATACCCGTGCACGAAACTGACGCCTATACTGTATGGAAGTAATGTTCTGATATCATATGTATGCGCACGAAATTCAGTGTACGGGCACCGGGTGCACGAAACAGGAAGCAGTTAGCTTGTTCCCGATCCTTTATTATCCATCGTATACAAAACTCCCATTGAAAATGTATAGGGACTCAGTAAACCACTAACCATTGTATAAAACCTGTCAGATACCATAACTGTGGTATACGGATTCAAACCTGTGGTATACAGCCTCAAAACCATGGTATACGGGAAAAATAGTCCCTTTTGCTATAGAGCAAAGAAATAGTTCCTATTGTTATACCCATTAATATGGCAATTACTGGGTTTAATTTATTCAAAAAGATGGATAATAAATACAACAAACGATGGTTTTACGGACAGGCAGCTCTGTAAACCACTCGCGGTTGACCTTGTAATACTACCCGTCAACCTCTCGTGGTTTACGGCCGCCTGTCCACAAAACCATCGATTATTGTCTATATATTTCACATAAGAACTTGGCCACAGCTCCATACACTGCTGACACTTAGCCATTGCAAAATGTAAACAACCGATGACGTCACAACGTCGTCAGGGAGAGTGATAGCGGTGGGTTGTAGTAGAGATGAAGTCCTGCTGGGAGAGTGAGCAGTAGCTATGATGTCATACAGTAACGTTTGGACAGGCTCGAGCACCCCTAACCTAAGACAAAGAATGTGGTAGGAGATTGAGAGGTTGATGATGCGAGCCACACTGCAACGCTCGAGCAAACTACGGCAAACTCGTGAGTACTGGTTTTGCGTTGCGATAAACTGGAGCGGTGCAGTGTGGATGCGAGCAGCCTCACTATCATATCTATAGCGATGTTGTAGCGAAAACCACAATTCGAGTACACGATGCTGTGCCCGCCAACTTTGACAATGGCATTCAGGTAAATATTTAACCAATTCTATTGATTTTAGGGTACATAATAAAAAGAATACAGTCTAGGCTACAATTGACATCGTTTTGTACTTGGTCCTAGGTCCAGTTTTAAGTCCTTCGCTCTATGACCTCAGGACATAAAACTGGACCTAGGACCACGTACAAAACGACGTCCACATAGCCTAAGCCTGTATTCTCTAAATACATGGAGGAGTACCACAATAAGGAAGATGTTGATTTTGGTAGTAATTCACCAGAGCAGACTAGACCAGACTAGATTTATGCTTGATCAAAAGTTCAACACTGCATATGATTGGTTGGCCTAAAATGATGATTACTACAGTAAAATATGGGGAAGTATCAATAGCTTAGGGGGTGGTACGAAATGTGTGACAAAGTGTGACAGGTGGGTGGGGGTGGGGGTCCTAAAAATGCCCTAAAAAAGTGTGACATAATTTATGGACGGCCCCTTATATGTACTACCTCTATTGGCGACCAAGCATAACTCGTGGACATATGGAAAGAAGCTGTATACGTGAACGAAGAATAAGCATTATGGAGAAACAGGCTTTCTGTCTCCGTACAGGTAAAATACGCGGTGAAATCTGAAATTGGATGCACCGATGCCGAATGTTTCGCTCCATAAGATACGCTTGGAGAGTGATACGCGGTAGTCTCTTGCTTTTGTACAGCCGACGTTACGGTCACGTGATACCGTTACATACGTCACCTAGGTGTCGCAAGGGTATAAATACAACATGGGTCTGAGAGGGCGGTATGTGTAAGTTATACTAACATAGGTATATAATAATATTAAATAGTAAAGAACGTCCTTAGTAAATTCATCATGTCATTGGGTGGCTGCATAGTACTCCTGTGACTAGTGTGACATGTTGATATATTATTTTTACACTGGCATTTAAAAGCATGGAGTTAACTATAATGGAAAGTATGTATTCACGAAAAGATAAGCATCCACAATACTGTTTTGCTCGACGTGTTATCTCGATGCTCTTTTTAGAGCGTGCTTGCATGCGCTAATTACATCATCTAGAGGTTGGAGTCAGGGTTAGAGTGGTCACATTGAACTTTCAGTATGCTTCCAGAAAACTATCCCTTTACTATCTGCATGCTGTTCACTGTGATAGTGAGAACAGAGCAGGGAACCAGTGTCACAGGGTCTTAGAGGTGTGCCCAGCTGACCATGACCAATCACTCAAGACCGAAATACCTCATTGACCCACTGTTGCTTGATATGTTTTGATCCTAGACTCAGGCAGTTAGAGAAATGACAAGTTGACTGGGTGCAGATGGGTTCCAGAAAACTATCCATAGGCTATATCTGACTCAAACCTTCTAATTGTCATTCATTTCTAATTGCACGCTCATTCATCTGTGATGAACATACTTTTGGCTCCTAGTGTGGTCGTGGAGTCAGCCCAATGGAACACCCCCTTGACTGGGTTCCTTACACTTATAAATTCTGTCTGCCAAATCGCTGTGGGGAGTTGCTGCACAAAGCTTATAAGTAGCAGTACCATTCATGATAGTATACGGCATCTATTTGATCAAAAATATTATATCTGTCTGGTATAGTGACGGTGTATGGGAACTTGAATCGATAGCAAGGCAGGATCATTTTGCATTCTTTCTTGACTTGCGCAATGAAGAGTTGTGGGTGAACAGGACGCAATATGTTGACTGAGACGCCAGGAATTTGCTTCCTTTATGGGTGAACAGGTAGATTTGTACAAATATATATGCACCACATACATCTAAATCACCTAGGACTCGAATGGCCGCTCTAATGGAATCTAAAAGATCGAACAATTAAAAGTATTTTTAAATGCCCAGGTCATTCAAAATGTAAAAGCTGTATATAAAGCAAATGAAAGTACGGGGCTACTTATATATGGCGTTTTCTTACCTACTTGTATATGCATCGGGAGCAAATCGTAGTACTTTCCGATGCAAAACTTTAAATAGCATCGGGAGGTCAGGTGAGATGGTAGTCATAAATCAAAGATATTGTTAAACTCCTTAAATGGAAATAAAAGTTGTATGAGCTCCATATAAATAACAACTTTGACCGTGTTGTTTCACCTTTTGGCACAACAATACTGTATACTGATTATAGTGCACTGGACCTGAGCCAAGCACATATATTGAAATATATAAGAAAGGTATAAGAAATGTAGAAGTAAAACTGTGAGCTATTGTATAGCAGAAGTTAAGCATATATCCCATATGAAACGCCCTGAGAGCTGTATCTAGGCCAGTGTGTCAGCACACAAGCACCCAAGGTGAAGGCCAGTAGGATGGAGCATTAGGGCCAGTGGGTCAGCGCCTGTCCCACTTAGCAGGGATGGATCATTTGGGCCAGTAGGTCAGCGCCTGCACACCTACTGCCCCACTTAGCCTGGGTCAGTAGGACAGGTCATTTGGGTTAGTAGGACAGAGAGTGAGAGTGAGCATTTGGAACAGCGACCTTGACACTTTAATGCATGCAACCTCAATACTAGCTATATAAGCCAGCTACACCCATCATTCTGGGTTCTTAGACTGGCGTGTGAGGAACCTGTACCTGTGGAAATTACCAATAAAAAGAAGCATTTCAAAGTACCTCTGAGCAGATCTCATCTGTTAAGGGCTGACGCAGCCAAGAAGAAGTTCTCTACCTACTACATCCCCATGGACTTAAACTACAGTATTCTAGTGATAAGTTACTCCAGTGTTTGTGACATATTCTAGGACTTTACCAACTACAGTCCACATATACTACACAGCTCTCCCCCTTTACCACACATACAACCAACCATCATATCACTGTGGACCAGTACTACATATTGGTCCACAGTTCAGCCCATATGGTGGAGTAAAACCCAAAAAAGTGAACTCTACGCACCGGTGATTGTACTGCACAGCCTTTATTGTAGACACACTTCAGCGATGGATTTTGACTTATGCTATGTCAAATCCACCGCGCGATACTGTGATTAATCCCGGATTACGTACACCAACGGATACTCCAACACAAGGTACACAGCCTGGCCAGGCATCAAAGTTAACACTTGACTCGGTGGCTGGTAACACAGGTTCCACACCACGAGCTCTCACGCTCGCGGCCACAGGTGACAGCGCTTCGGGGACCAGATACACACGCTCATCTGGCCCTCCCCCGGAGGCATATCTTGGTAAAAACCAGGTTTGCATAAACGGTACATGGTACACACCTGCAGAAGCGGCCGCTCTGCTTGGTTGGCCCCGTGACGTCAAACACATGCTTCCAGTGGAAAAGGTAGTGGTACCAACCCTACCTCGCCTGGATTTCTCACCCTCCAGTCAAAGGAACCCGGACACCGCACGACGGCAGCAAACTCCACATAAGGAGGTCCTGTCAGTGCCCAGCTGCAGTGCTGACTCTTCTCGGGCACCTTCGGGTAGTCCAGTGCCTGTGAGAGAGGAGCGGCACCGGGCTCGACAAAAGGCCTGGTCTGACCCGGCAAGACCAGCAGCCCTAGTCGAAACCACAACTGGGACTGTCAGAAGTCTGTTCCAAGAAGAGCCTTCCTACACACAGGGAGGTGTGGTGCCCGACAACCGTACTCAGTGCTTAAACTTGTTTCATGACACTACCCCTCAACCAGTCATGCCAGACCAGGTAGAAGGAGGCCAGGCCGCAGGGCGGCTGCCCAGCCTGAAGCTTCCATCCTTCTCTGGGTCCGCCAGCGAGTTCGTTGAAACATATTTCGATAAGGTGGACTCCCCGTCCACCATCTACGGTTGGACAGATGACCGACGGCTAGCAATGGCTCTACATACAGGGAAAGAATTACCCCATCTAGTGAATGTGTGCAAATTGAAGAGGGCGTATAGCCCATGGAGCCCAACGACAGCCGAACCACACACTGAGGACATTGTGAATGAATCAACACATACAGCACTGGGTTCAGAACACACCAACGAAGTGGAGCCTACAGTCTCTCCACATTCGGACACTGGTGTTCACCATGAAGCCGGTGTGGCACAACAGGACGTCTTCCCTGACACACCGCAGAAGCCGCCGCAACATGCTAATTGCGGCGCAACACAGCTCAGGCCACGCAATTGTCTCACACATTGCGTGGCCCCTGCTGGCTGTATGACTGGCAGGCCCCCCAGCTCGGGCACTGCCAAGGACCCCGACAGTCGGTCTAACATGCAGCCAGCCCCATCCTCACCTACTGCAGATGGTGAGGATACACACGCCACGGTAGGCAGTCTCCCCCCAACCCAAATAGTGGCAGAAGGGTGTACAGTATCCCGACAGCCATGGGAAAATATGGGGCACAGCAAGGGGGATGGTCAAGCCACCACAAATACAGGTCATCACACTGGGGCCGGACCAGGTGACCTAAATATCCAACTGGCTACAGGTCGCGACCCACTTACTACTTCTACCACAAGCAAGGAAAAAGGAAGGTCAAGGCCAGCCAGACAATCATCTAAGTGGAAAAAGTACTCCTCCAGTACCACTTATTTCGGTCGAGATCATGACACCAGTGCTGGACTGGCTGATCCAGAACCAGAACTTATCACACCTCTACAGGGATCTAGCTTTGAAACCGCCCCTAAAACAAACAAGTTGGGGGTAGGGTAAAAGCCATGTAGAAAAACATTACAGATGCAGAGTCCTACCTGTATTTCTTCACTAAAAGTACTCTAAAGTTGACCAAACTAATGTACCTCCAGACCCCGGAGGAACCAAAGAAATAATGTAAGAAGAACCAAATAACTGTCTTACTTACCAATATTTGGCCCACACTGCCTTCAACTTCACAGTAAAAGGTACATCCATGGGTATTACACTGCCTTCTGCTTCACAGTAAAAGGTACATCCATTGGTGTTACACTGCCTTCTACTCCACAGTAAACAGTATATCCATGGTTGTTACACTTCCATCAATTCCACAGCAAATGGTATATCCATGGTTGTTACACTGCCTTCTGAGCTACTGTGTTCAGAAGTCATATATATTCATTCTGACAGTCACAGTCAAACTGACCACTTCCTGTATATGTACCATACTATGACTATCACAGAGAACTGGCCTGGCAAGCCTGACAGACACACAACGTGCTCTCAGAAACATTAAAATCACTCTCCTCACTGCTAGTGAGGCAGTGGAAATTCTTATAAACATTAAGAGCAGGGTGCAAACCCATAACTCCAGGCCCAGTATCAACAGACTGCTGTCCAGCCCACACCTGGCCGCCTGTGGATAAACAAACTGACTGCTTCATATAGCTGAGATACAGAGCACCCTAACTCCCTTAATATTTGGCGGATTTTGATGGGGTTACCTTTATTTTGACGGTATTTCCGCTGCCAAGACAGCTGCGCCATTTATTTTCACTTCAAGCAAAGATCTGTGGCCGTTACGACGCGGTAAACACCCGCCCGTCGCCAGCCAGGCAGCTGGTCTATTGACACTAGGAATGACTGAATTCCTGTCTCTAGCTTAACTGCTATTTATCATATAAACATGGAATAACCACTATATCAGAGCTCCAAACGTACTCTATCTATTGCATTGAGATATAGTTGTATGAATCTAAATTAATTTGGTATCAGGAACAAGTGAACATTGTCAGTTGAATTGATATATCTAAGGACATAGCACATTGGAATATATACATGAACATCCTGAGTTAGCCAACACATGGATTAACTCTGTTGTAACTTCTATCACCTATTGACAATAATTGTGCAAATTGGACTATCAATACATATGTGTGACTCTCTTTGATGTTTAACTTAAGACTGTAGGACAAGTTTCATTAGGAGGAATATAAAGACATCCCTTGTTGGAAATAAGTGATTTCAGGACTTGAAATATTTCTACCTGCCCTTACACAGGGAACCAGCAGAGCTTAATTGGAATTAGCAATCCAGGATCATATTCATTGAAAACATACCTTTCTACATTTTACAAAATTATGGATAAAAACTCAACCATGATGTACATTATTTGGATTGCCATTATTTTAGGTAATGGGGTTAACTCAGTACCCAACCTACTTAATCATCCAATATTCAGACCCAATCTGGGGGTGGCTTTGATGCCAGGTAAGCTCATTGCAGCAACAGAAGGTAATTTTATATATCAGGGATTCCGAGTCCCAGTTCCATGGATTAATGGCAGTTTGCCAGGATCAACACCGATCTCATCATGCTCGACTCGTGTCACTTTCTCAAACAAAGTGGCAGAGAAGGCATATCGACGGATGTGTGCCAGAGCTGCCGGTGTTCTCCCAGCACTGCATAGTGTAACACAAAGACTGACAGAATATCAGACCAAACAAGCATCTGACATTCTTGAAGCCATCCCTGCTTCTGCTTTTCTCTACAGAAGCGACAGGTCAAAGAGAGGACTTATTAACTTAGTTGGTGAATTATCTTACTATTTATTCGGCACGGCCCGTGCCTCAGATGTGGAAACTAATCGGCTTCTGTTACAACATGCCAAAGAACGCATTAAGCAAACTACGACTAACCTGGGAGCTTTTGCCAATGCCACCATCCTCAAGTTCGAGGGGGTGGACAACCAAGTGACGGAAATTTATAGTGAAATCGATCGGCTTCAGAGAAAGCTGTCCCAGCTTGGGGCAGCAGTTGAGATTATGCGGGAAGACCAGAATATTGATAGGACGATCCAGCGTATGGTGGACAGGATCCTGACCCACCATTTTTCAGTCATGGCTTACCTACAGGCAATAATCAGAGAAACAGACAATTTCGCAACTGGTATCCGTCTGCTACTGCGTGGAGGATTAAGTGAAGCCATTATTCCTCCATCGACGATTAAAGCTTCTATGAATGAACTGGGTGAAGTACTTCGTGTAAAGTTCCCACGCTTTCGCATTGCTTTTGCTGACCCGTCGTACTACTACGACAATACTCAACCTCAGTTCCTTATCAGGGACAATGAACTATTGATATTAGTAAAGGTGCCAATTACACCACAAGCTCACCTCTTCAGAGCTTTCCAGGTATTGGCATTTCATGTCCCAGTGCACTTTTCAAACTCTTCAATAGTGGATGCTACGGTCATCGGAGGTTTACCCGACGAGGTGGCCATATCTATCGATATGCAATACTACGTCCCTCTCACTACACTTAGTTTCCGAGACTGTGTGGGGGATACCATTTTAACGTGCTCAGACTTTATCTACGCTACCCCTACTACTGTGAAGTCGTGTTTGGCAGCCATCATAAAAGGCAGGGACACAGATGCCTTAGCCTGGTGCCAGGTGCGGTATGTGCCCCAGCCATCTTTTCAGGATTTTGCAGTGCGCATCAATGCACAGTCGGTACTGGTTGTATCGAAGGAAAAAAAGGGACAACTTCTATGTGACAATGATCCAGTCCAGGAAGTGAACATTTTTAACTATGCAATTATAACAATTGGCTGTAACTGTGCCTTCCAAACGACAAACATTTGGATAGGCTACCAAATTGGGAACTGTGGCATTGAGCCGCCTCCAGTTGCAGTGTCCTTTCCCGTCAATCTACCGTTTATTAAGGCATTCGACCTGAGTACAGCTTTTCACCTGAACTTTAGTAGAGAGCCCCTGGCCGTTCCGGATCCCGTCCCGGCCAGTCAACGCCAGAAACTGCTGGCCGAGCCACAGCCCTCCAAGGGTCATGACATATGGACAGTTGCTGCAAAAATAAATGCCGACATGCGGAGCCCTCCTCCGGCTGATATCAACCCACAAGATGTCAGCTGGGGTTCCGTCGGTCACGTCCTGGGCTCGGCTTGGCGCATAATCCTTGGATCCGTAGTGGTGCTGGTTGTCGCTGTGGTCCTGTTCTGCCTTTGTAGAAAGCAAAAGGTGCCGCTGATGGCAATGGCGACCGCCTTGCCCTCAGCACAAGCATCAGCATTTGGGGCGGAGCAGGGTCTGACTACACAGCTGCACTGCACAACTACCAGTGACATTCTGACGGGGCTACTCATCCTAATAATGATGGCACTACTATTCTACCTGCTAAGAAGGTGCCGTCAGAACCGCAGACACGGCCAGGATGGAGTTTACCTCCAAGTGTCAACGCACAGAGGACAGGTGGACTGCTACGTGTCCCCAATGCCCATACCAGGAGTGTGTACCTTGGTGGGAGAGGGACCACCCATAACATCAGCAAGCCTGTCGTGCTCCTGCTGTAAGATGAGTCTCCTGCCTAATTGGGGGGCGCGGCTTCTAGTGACACAGCCCAACGATGCCGCCCCTCCCGTGACCTTCACCCTACCACCGGCCATTGATGTCCCATGGGCACTCGCCCTCTTCCTCCGTCGCCGTGCACCAACTAACTTGGTGGCCAGGCTTGTACAGATCAAAAATGGGAGAATGACACTCATTGCCGGCCCAGATGCGAGACCTGAAGGTGAATGGTCTGTCACAACGCTCTTGGCGGGAGCCTCGGCAGCACGCAGCCAGCAGGCTATACAACCTGCTGGACAGGCACCGGCAGAATCACAAGTATAGATGAACAATGCCTAGTGACTATGAGACTTTGCACAATATGATATGGACGATGTATAAGTAGTGTTTTCGTAGTCGGTGTGAGTATCATTATTTAGCACCTTTTTAAGTAACTTTTTGAACTTATAAGTGACACTACCAGCTTCTCAGTTGTGGTTACTTGTGCGTAACCAGTCGGATTATGAACTTATTGGATACTGACCCTGTTGTATCTTGTTAGTTTTCAATCTTTTGTAGGTATGTAAACCCTGCTACAACTTTTTACTAATTTATAACGTATAGCATAACTGTGTTTTATGGTCGCTTTTCCCAAATGCCGCTCATAGAAGGAATCACCGATGCTCTATATACCGATTGTCCCTAGCTCAAGAATTGATTTGGTGTCGAACCAGAGTAAAATATATAAAAATGCTAATTAATCTAGTGAACTCAGCTATAACAAAACGCTCACAACTATTTGGCAATATGAAAGTAAGACAGGTAAATGTCTTATAATAAAAAGAAAGACATGTGCCTTTCTTTTCAAAAAACCCCAGGGAGTGCACTGGACCTGAGCCAAGCACATATATTGAAATATATAAGAAAGGTATAAGAAATGTAGAAGTAAAACTGTGAGCTATTGTATAGCAGAAGTTAAGCATATATCCCATATGAAACGCCCTGAGAGCTGTATCTAGGCCAGTGTGTCAGCACACAAGCACCCAAGGTGAAGGCCAGTAGGATGGAGCATTAGGGCCAGTGGGTCAGCGCCTGTCCCACTTAGCAGGGATGGATCATTTGGGCCAGTAGGTCAGCGCCTGCACACCTACTGCCCCACTTAGCCTGGGTCAGTAGGACAGGTCATTTGGGTTAGTAGGACAGAGAGTGAGAGTGAGCATTTGGAACAGCGACCTTGACACTTTAATGCATGCAACCTCAATACTAGCTATATAAGCCAGCTACACCCATCATTCTGGGTTCTTAGACTGGCGTGTGAGGAACCTGTACCTGTGGAAATTACCAATAAAAAGAAGCATTTCAAAGTACCTCTGAGCAGATCTCATCTGTTAAGGGCTGACGCAGCCAAGAAGAAGTTCTCTACCTACTACATCCCCATGGACTTAAACTACAGTATTCTAGTGATAAGTTACTCCAGTGTTTGTGACATATTCTAGGACTTTACCAACTACAGTCCACATATACTACACAGCTCTCCCCCTTTACCACACATACAACCAACCATCATATCACTGTGGACCAGTACTACATATTGGTCCACAGTTCAGCCCAATAGATTGTTTGCCCTAGGAGAACTCTTCCAAAGAAGCCTTACAACTATTCTTAAAAGCCAAGCTATAGGTACATTCTGTGTATTCAGCTATTTACAGAATTGTCATACTGGTTATAACTAGAACACTCGGGCGTTAGCCATCTCTTTATACCGATGCACAGTCTGCTCCCATTCGTGCATCCTTCTTAATCATTGGGAATGGTATCTGTTGACTCACGTTGACAAACGAACTTTCGGACGTGTCGGCCATCTTGGAATGTCCGAGTATGTGACTAGTGTTTCCTATTAAGTTTGGTATCTATGTATCTGAAGTATTTGAGTCTGTATTTCATAAATAACTTTATCCTACCCCTAATATAAAATCCCATAGGCTTAACATTGGGTTTCTGTATGCCACGCTGACTGGCATACAGAGTTTTATATGCCACTAGTGGCATACAGCATTGTTATCATGTAATATTCCAAAATCAAGGAGATAGGGTAGGATAAAATCAAAACCTGATTCGCTCATCCAGTTTTACGATAGTATACAATGTGAATGTTATGTGTATTTTTATAATACCTAGTCATAAGTTAATGTGTGAAATATAAACGTTATGAGTAATAATAAACTGTCACATGAGTATGCTGGCTTTGCTGTAGCTAGAAATGGCGCCATAGTTCTCTCTATCTCAAAATATAACCGAAATAATGGCAGATTCTACAGTATCTCAAGTATGTGTTCCATATAGCTGAAATCAGGCTCTATAGATCTCCCAGCCTATACCTGGCTATGAGGCAGTGATTGCCGGATTAATGGAGCCATTGCGGAAGACCTATTTCCTCATCGGCCCCAGCCCAGGACCCTCGTGACCCTTCCAGTATTCTTTCCGGTTAACATCTGCTCTACATATATGGGCTAATTTATCGGGGGGGGGGGGGGGGCAAAAGTTGTATAATCCAGAGAGAACACTGCGCGAAAACCCCGACTTTTTTCATATATAAGTCATCGAGTAAATGCATGTACCAGATGTATATTGACTAGTTTTCATATGTTTACGTCCACAGGTCACGCTAGCATATGCGGCATATACAATACTGTTTCCTCTTTTATACGGAAGCGTAATGACTGTATTTGCCGCCAAGCGTATAGGAAAAGAAATATACTGTGTGCGACATATATACGCTGCTTGTATACATGTTGGTACGAACTTGTGAGATATAATGGCAGGAGGCAGCTGTCGGACTAAGCGCGGCAACGCAGCAAGAGACATCTACCGGACGTTTTTATGAACTCACACTGTTGTGACGTGTATATCACGTGACAGTCTCATCAACTTTTTCAAAGACTCATCACGTTTCTTTACCGGAGCGCTTCTTAAATCTCTCTGGATTACATTTTTTAGACAGAAAGTCAAAAAAAAGCATGCCGCCTTAGAAGGGAAACAAGGCTGTGGTCACGAAGACCCCAAAGGTTTCAGCAGCGGGCGAAGGTCACGCCGCTAGAGGCGAAAAGAGGATGGACCTGATTCAGGCTCAAATTGAGGGCCTGAAAGAGGCCATTTTGGCGGCAGCATCCGCATCGGCTCGTGGGAACGATGCAGGAACCGGGCAGCAGAAGAAAAATGAGGTGCATCCTCCTACACCAGCAGTCAACGTTTTGCCGACACAAGTACACGATAGGGCGATAGTGCCTTGCACGGGAAACGCGATAGATGGGACCGATTCTGCAGCCATTGCCGCAGGAGCGGCCATGGTTCCCAGGGCTCCGATTTTGGCGCCAAATTCGGATTTCGCGGGGATATCAACGGATCAGCTTGCGCATCCCTGGATTCCACGTGATGGACGGGCGGTAGGCGTGGCCTACCAGGACGAGGATCTCGACCGCCAAGTACAACAGATCCTCCAGTCTACCTCACACGTATTGAGGCCTACCTCAGGTAAGCCCACCCACCCAGCTCACTATGTTTTTCGTGGAGCTAAGAGGGAGCGAGCCGGTCTGGGGGCGCTTAATGTTCAAGAGTATCTGTGGGCATCTTACGCATGTCTGACGATCCCAAGACTCCCGCCAGTTGCCACAGACCGCTGATGACACACCTCAGGGAGGTAGTCGAGGATTCTATTGAATACGATTTCCGGCAAGTACGCCGCTGAAGCGAAGAAATTTTCTCCCGCCTCACAGAGGCAGGCTTGGCAAGGAGGATTTACTGAGCCAAGCGGGAAAGGCTAAGAGCAAGGCGCGCCCAGCAGGCGGCAGCCACGCCCCTTGCACAGCTTATAACACGGAGAAGGGGTGCACTCTCCAAGCGCCGCACGTCGCAGCGGCAGGAACGGTGGATCACGTATGGGAGTACTGCTATGATGTCTTGAGCTTACATCACCCCCACGTGGCCAAGGATTGCCGCATCAAGGTGAAGCACAAGTCTGCGGCAGCCGCCAGGAGTTCTAACCGGCCCTTTGGAGGTAGGGCAGGTACGCCTGCCGCACGCGACTAAATGGGATGCGTCCGAGCGCTCTCAGCCGGCACGCAAGGACTGCGGCTCGGAGAGCGCTTGCGGCGACATGGGCAGGGAGGTGGACAACTCCTCATCCAATCACGTGCCGTCCCGCGTGGCGGGAGCGGTTGGTGTTTTTTGCCGCCCTCAGCCCTCTGAGGAATTCAGGGAGCAGTACCCTAAGTTTACTTCGGATTACACTGTTATTACCAACGTTGAGGCTTACAATTTCGAGGGAGCTTGTGTTATTGTCCCCTCAGCTCTCCACGTGGACGAGTGGAGAGCACGTTTAGGCGACTTTCATGATGTAAATTTGTGTGACTTCCTCGATTTCGGGTGGTCGATTGGCTATACCCGGGAGCAATGGCCGCTCCCTACTTATGTCAACCACGCATCGGCACGGGCCTGTATTCCTGACTTACAGCGTTTTGTTGACAAAGAAATCCGCTTAGGCGGACTACTCAGGCCTTTCGAGGCTTTACCCTTCGGCATCAATACTCAGGTGTCCCCTCTGTTGACACGTCCCAAGCGGGATTCTAGGGACAGGAGAGTGATCCTCCACTTATCTTTCCCCGAGGGCAAGGCGGTAAATGATGGGATACCGGTAGGCCTGTATTTGGGACAAGGTTGCGCCTACACACTGCCTATGATAGGCGACTTGACTGGACGTATAGAGACGTTAGGCCGACACTCATACGTTTGGAAGGCTGATCTCAGTAGGGCCTACAGACAATTGAGGATCGACCCGGGCGACGCCCCTTTTCTGTGTTTTCATGTGTTTTCATGTCGTTTATATCATGGCCCAGGCCGGGTTTCGAGTACTCGCTTATCTGGACGATTTCGCCGGGGCGGCGGCACGGGAAGACGAGGCCTACCGAGCCTACCAGACTTTCATCGACCTAGCCGACACGTTAGGCCTACAGTTAGCGGAAGAAAAATGCGAGCCTCCTACGCAAGTCATCACGTGGCTGGGGTTCACGTTGAATACACATGACATGGTCGTCACAATTCCACGGGACAAACTCGAAACTGTGCTGGGAGAGTGCACCAATTGTCTCGATCCCAAATGGATTTCCCTCCACCACATGCAGTCTCTGCTGGGTCGGTTAATTCACGTGGCCAGTTGTGTACGGCATGCGAAAACGTTTATGGCACGTCTTTTCGCGGCTCTACGGGCGGCTCGTGTGGCTCCCATTGTGACTCTTGGTGATGGAGCTCGAGCGGATTTACGTTGGTTCGGGTTCTACACAGCTTCATCGAACAGGCGCCACCTTGTCCAGACAACGTCGCTTTTCGTGACGCTACACGTCGGCGTGTCCAGCAATCGAGGTCAGGTCAAGATGTGGGACGTTGACTTGGAGTGGGCGTGGCGCATTCCAGCTATTGACCCCGGCACCGGTTTTTACAAACTGGCGGCTTTTGCCTTGGTCGTGGCGTGTACACACGGTCTTGGGAACGTTCCCGCAGGTGCCACGGTACGGGTAACGGCTTCCCACGCTGCCGTGTTCACTCCCCTTCACCACGGGTTAATCCGCGACCCGTTTATCGCCGCTTGTGCCTGTAGGATATGGTTGGGGGCCGCTTTAGGCGATTATGAAGTCGTGCCAGACGTTGTTCTGAGTGCTGAAACTCCTGTAGAAATCGCGTGTTCAAGAAGTTTTACACGATTTTCGTTGATTCCAGGTGCCGACCCCAGGCTCCACGCTCGGATGTTATCTTCATTCGAGGCGGCCTCAGCTGTCTCCACGTGCCGGAACAGGTCAACGCAAGCCGTCAAATACCTACGTTTCGCAGTCAGAAACAAGTCGTCTGTTCTCCACCCGTCAATCCTCCAGGCATGTCTTTACGTGCAACATTTGGCTGACACCCTCGCCTCGCCCACAGCCATTAGGAATTACATCTCTGGTGCTAAGTACTGGATTACTCACCGTGGAGGGGACGTTTCTGCGTTCTCTTCCATGCAAGTGGCCTCTGTTCTCCGGGGTGTCTTAGTAGCGTCTGGTCACGTTGCTCGACAGGCCCCGCTGGTTTCCTGGAATATGCTGGCGGATATTTGCCGTTTATCTGGGCAGCTGTCGTGCGGTCTTGTTGTCAAGGCTGCGGCCTTGTTGGCCTTTCACTCCCTCCTGAGGGCTTCGAACCTCTTCCCGGATACCTCTAAAATGCACCAGTCCCCTCACTATTTATTGAGGGGGGACGTTCAGGTGGTTGATGGTTGCCTCCTCCTCACCGTTCGTTTGTCCAAAACTATTTCATCGGGATCCCCACCTGTCGTATTACGTGTGGAGTCGTCACGTTTTCCGGACATGTGTCCTGTTAAGACTTGGGAGTCTTGTAGAGGCGTGGCACCTGGCCAGAGCCTAGACCCCTTGTTTTTACTTAGGCCAGGAGTGGCCCTCACGTCTTCTCACTTCACATAATTGTCAGACTACTTCTGTCACGTGCCGGTCATCACGAGGCCTACCTCGTCACACCTCACTCATTCCTACCTCGTCCAGTCAGGTAGGCCTCTCCACGACGTCCAGAAACTCGGCACTTGGGCTTCGCAGGCTTCTTTGGCCGTCTACTTACAGTAAATTCCGTCTTCGACGTATGCCCTTTTATGAATTATACTGTTGACTAATTTCCGTATACCTTCGTATACCGTATACCATGTATACTACGTATTTGTCTTTTTCAACGTGAAAAATCAAATTTTTCGTCCACAGCTTGGCCTCGTATCAGTCATTGGTACGAACTTGTGAGATATAATGGCAGGAGGTAGCTGTCGGACTAAGCGCGGCAACACAGCAAGAGACATCTACCGGACGTTTTTATGAACTCACACTGTTGTGACGTGTATATCACGTGAGTCTTATCAACTTTTTCAAAGACTCATCACGTTTCTTTACCTCCCACCCACCCCACATGTTTTTGGGTGTTACCTTTTATGAATTACACTGTTGACAAATTTCCGTATACCTTCGTATACCGTATACCATGTATACTACGTATTTGTCTTTTTCAACGTGAAAAATAAAATTTTTCGTCCACAGCTTGGCCTCGTATCAGTCATTATATACGTTAAGCGTATATGTATACTGACAGAAAAGCCCCCCGCCGCTCCCCGGCCCCGGCGGAAAGCTTTCTCTGTACTCGTTGGTGGTATGTAGGCTCCACAAGGACTCGGTAATGGTATTTGGGGGTGCCGGAAAGACCCGAGTGTATGGAACATACCTCCCGGGTGTATGGAAGACACCTTCCGGCGCTGGACTAGGCATCGGCTATATGGAACATATATAGCTTTATTAGGCACACTTTGCCTTTTTGGACTGATTTAGACAATTCTATTTCCGTGCATGTTCTCTATACTTGCCAGAAAACGTCACTTTTTATTGTGACGTAATCTCCTCCACAGAGGTCTCTAGAGCAGATCTAATGATGGGTTGTAAAAGACCAAAAGATGACATTGTCATGCGAGAAAAATCTTCAGAATATGACAAATTCCTCATCAAATGAAGAGTTCATACCATCAATAACACATCAAATAACAAGTGTTCCAGTAGAACATATTTCAGTAATCATTACACATATTGATTAAATGTAAGGAAAGACAATTCACTGTCAGATGTGTGACCACTATTATATATATTTTGACAATAGACTAGATTTAACTGGGTTTATTCAAGGTAAAGAAGGACAACTTTATTCAAAATGGTCACACTTTTTATCCTATTCCAAAGAGGGGTTGGGGCTTTTTGTTGGCATTCCAAGGGGGGAGTCAATTTTTGTTTTACCAATGCGTGTTTCTGTGGCCTGCAGCCATGAATAATGAACGCTCCCTTTGTAGCAATCAATCATATCGTACACCCTTAGGCCCGGCCTCCACCTACTACGATATGGCTCCGGTCTACGATGCACCTCCCGATAGAAAATCAAAATCGCGTCGGAAGGGTCCCTAATATGACTAATATGGTGGGTTTTTTTCAGCAGAAATAGCAAATATAAGGTGTGCCCGTAGTAAATGTATGCAAAGGCGCATGCGCAAACGCCTCATCTAATGAGAATCTCGGATCGTGAGACCGTGGACTGCAGGCGCAGCCGATCTGTCTTTCTAGGAATGACTGACAGCATTTTGCCTTCTGGGAAACATGATCGTGCGACGGGCTGTCGCCATGGCAACGGTGAAAACAGTGGTAAAAATACAGTCATTACGAGAAACGGGTGATGGCTCGCCAGGTGGGATAGCCTACATGTCTTGACATGATAGAATAACAGCTCCTTTTACTGTGAAGGCAAAATGTTTTGTGCACATATTTTTTCTTTTGATTTAGCGCGGAGGAGAAGTTAGAAAGCTGCAATAGAGTTTGATGAAAGTATCGGTACAAAAGGACAGCGATCATCGACGATAGACATTAGCAGTAGTGTCGCAGCCTGCTTCTGAATTTAAACTTGATAAATGATTTATGCAATCCTAGATCACCTATATTATATCCCCTTCCTATACAATTCCAAATATTTTCCATTTCTTGTCTACCAAACGTTGACAATTTGTTGTCTGGACCATAAACATATTATTGGAGAACGTTCTATTCTGTATTTAAATTTCACATTTTTCTGTAAATTCCGTTATACAAATGTTTTACAAATTTTTAATAGCTCATTGGCAATTGATTCAATTGCTGAATAATTGCTGCGCCAAGGGAATTGTTATCCGCCAGACGAAGATTGACATGGGTCCAGCTAAGAAGACCCTCCTATGGGGTAGGCCTACAGGGCAATACCCCGGACGCACTTAGATTTTAAAGATTATATAAGCTGTATCCAGGATTCTGTTTAAGGGGGAATGTTGCCAGGGATCCAGCTCCTCCTGGGAGGTCCAGGGGGCAACCCCCCCCCCCCCCCCCCAAGTAGAACTTGAATTTCATATTATATGACCTGTACCCAGGATTTGTTTTAGGAACAGGGCTTACACATCTTATACTATCTGGGATTATTACCAGGGGTCTGACTGCAAATCCCCTCTGGGTGTCCAGGAGGAAAAGCCCCTGAAAACATTTGGATTTTATAGATTACAAAAGCTGTCCCCAGGATTTTCTTTGAGGGGGGGGGGAATACTCATCTTAGGTTATCTGTGAATATTGCCAGGGTCTAACAGAAAAGCCCCTTATGGGGGTCCCGGGGGCAAAGCCCTAGACAGAATTTGGATTATATGCAATCTGTATCCAGGGTTTTTTTCAGGGATGGGGGTTACACATCTTAGGGTATTTGGATATATTGCTAGGGTTCTAGCAGCAAACCTGCTCCTTTGGGTCCCGGGGGTAAAGCACCTCTAGAAGACCTTGTGTCATAAACATTCTACAAGCTGTCCCTAGGATTGGTTTCAGGGAGGGGGTTACATATGTTAAGCTATTTGGGAATATTGTCAGAGGTCTAGCAGCAAAGCCCCAAGGACAACATGGGAAATATGCTAGAAGTTTAGGAAATCCCCTAATGGGTCCAGCAGGCAAAGCCCCCAGTAATATTTGCAGTTCATTTGGATTACACAAGCTGTCCCCAGGTTTTTGATACATACCTGCGACCAAGTACCAGGGGTCCAGCAGTAAAGCCCTCATGGGGTCAAGGGGGCAAACCCCCTGGGAATACTTTGATTGTATACCTATAAAAGCTGTACCCAGGGTTATGTCTTGGGGAGATGTACACACCTGAGACTACCTGGGGAGATTGTCAGGGGTCCAGTGACAAATCCTATCTGGGAAGTCCAGGGGGCAAACCCTGGAAACACTTAGATTTTATACATTATTTTTTTTCAGTGAATGGGGCCATTAGACCTGAGATTACTTGGGAACATTAGAAGGGGTTAATGGGGCAAATCATCCTAAAGAGCCTGTCATTTGGATTATCTTTAGGTGTCATATTTGCTTTGTTGAATGACACTGAAACAAAGAGGCATGTGTTTATTCAGAGTTGAGTGGGGCACAATAGGTACTACCTTAACTACATTCCCCTAAAGAAGCATTCACCAGGGGAATAACCAGGATTTAGTTTCAGGGGGGGGGGCACACCTTGGACTAGCATGGATGTTGGCTTGGGCTCCAGGGGGCAAAGCCCCCAGCTGCACAGTTTTTGATTATACAAGCTGTATCCAGGATTTTGTTTGAGGGAAGGGGGTGGGGGTCACATGCCTGACACTATCTGGGAATATTGCCAGGGGTCCAGTAGCAAAGCCCCAGTTAGGGAGGGGGTCCTGGGGGCAAAGCTACTGGAAGAACTTGGATTTTTATAAATTATAAATCTTAGGATTGTGTTATGGGGAGGGGGAGCCATACACCTGAGATTACATGAGTAGCTTCCCAAGGGTCGAGCAGCAAAGCCCCTGCTTGGGATCCAGGAGGCAAAGCCTCCAGATTCGCTTAGGTTTTAGATTTTATACAAGCTGTCTCCAGGATTTTGATTGAGAGAGGGGGATCAGGGGGTGAAGTCCCTGGAAGCAGTTGGATTTCTAGATTGCTAGAGTCCTGTGTCATATCTCCTCCTTGGAGTGCACTAATGAAGCTCCAGGATTTAATTTCGGTGAGGGGAGTCACACACCTGAAGCTATCTGGGAAAATATCCAGAGGTCCAACAGCAAAGCCAATCCTGGATGACCAGGGGGCAGAGTCCCTAGAAGTACTCACAGTTTGCCAATTCTATTTAGGGGAAAAGTATTTGCACACCTGAAACTATATGGTTGTCAGGGGTCTAGTAGCAAAAACCCATCTGGGAGGTCCAGGGGTCAGAACCCCTGGAAGCACTTGGGTTTCATGTGATCTAGGAACGATTGAATGAACGATAGGAACGATTGAATGAAACAGAACATTTATGGACATTAAGCTGAAATTTTATTACATGGTTATTACAACATAGTCGACTAGACTATAACATCGCATTGGATAATACTGCCTGTAATTGTATAACACAGATTGCTCTCAGGAGATTAAAGTGATTAACTTGAATTGCAGTGTTTGTCTTCCCTCCTCTCAGGTCATTGAGATGTGAGGTCACTGTGTCTCGGTGACTCCGTTAAGCAAGTAGTTCTATCCCCTAAATTACACTACTAAGCAGGAAGATGGAAGAAGTTAAGATAATGATCTAGCTACCTAAACAACTACTAAAGGGTCACTAATTACACCCCCACTACGGTGCAGTTTTACAAAAACAAGACTACAACAAACTTATAGTTAGCTGCATTACAGACTTCTTAGATATCAATAGTCCTATAATGAACTACAGGATCAAGACAAAGAATGGTATAGAACCCCCAAACACATAAATGATAGGATTAAACAACGGACAGCCCTGCATAGTGGATATAACAAAATAAGAAATAAGAAATAAGTAGATTACGTAAGGTAATCAACAAACAGATCAGAGAGTTTAAAGCGGAATACATGGAAGCCCTAATCATATGGAAGAACGCTAATAAGCGAATATGATAAGTCTATTGTATAAAATTTGTGATTGAATAATGAAAAAAACAAATTTGAAAAAAAAACAAGGAAACCCCTGACGATTCTGGCGAATAGTAAACGAAGAATGGGACCCAGATGAAAATGTAAACATTGAATACCGGAAATGCTGTAAGGTGCATGATGATGACATAACGATAAGTAACAATATGAATATGTATTTCTCTAACATAGGTAAAAATATTTTGAATATGCTTGGACCCATAAATGATAGAGACCTAGCTATCTACAATCGCGAGATGATACCTAACAATTACCAAATCCTTACTCCCATAGATAACACAGACGTCGTAGATAGCCTAAAGAATATTGAAACAAACAAGACTACAGGAATTCCTCATATAAAATCTGGGCAACTACGTGAAATACTGATGTATAATCCCTCTATACTTAGAGACCTTATAAATCATCTGTGTGAGAACAGCACTGGGTATTAGAATACCTAGAGAACATCATATCAGAGAAATGTATATTAATTGTAAGATGAGAACGCTCAAGTATAGAAGATTACTGTAGCTGATTATGATCAATTATTCACTGGTGGTCACATGACCCTATGAATCCAACTATAAAAGAAATTCCACTAACAAGAAAGGATCATAAAATAAAAATAAAAACAGACTGCCCAATAACCTTAAGATATCAAAATTCCCCATTATACCAAGGTATGAAAATATGAAATATGTTACCCTCTGACACACAAAAGACTGAGAAAGAAACTCACTTTGAGATTAAACTTAAAGCATATTCTTAGATGAAAATCCTAATCTATGGATCTGAACTCGCCTACTCCGGTCACCACACCTCTACTCCTGTTTATGTATGTGCTGTCCTGTCTGTATTATATGCTGTCCGGTTTGCTCCATAAAAAGCATATCTCTATTATACAGTAAAGACAATAGTCATATGTGTATCATGGGGCACTTTAACATAATCGATTATCTCATAATCAAGTTACTCCCGTAAATCTGTTTGTATATGTTACCCTTTTTAATTTTACTTGAGACCACATTTAAAAACGCCCAATGAGAGCGACCTGTATGTCTTTCTTTTCTGAATGAAATTAAATAAATAAATCTATGTAGATTCACGTAGTCTGGACATGTAAATTTACGTTCCAAACCATGTGAATCTAATAGGTAATTTAACATATATGGAAGGCAACTTTATGTTTTTAAGAAATGTAAATCTACGTATTTTTATGAGTAGACACATATTTTTATGTCTCGAGTACGTTTATTTACATTCCCGGGACATTTTTCACATGTTTCATAAATGCAGTTATTTGCTGGATCCAAGATGCAGACACCATTGGGTCTCAACACAATGGATAAGGGTTCGTATGATGGATACCAACAAAGGCCACATGAACAAAAATACAGAGTTAGACCTTACACACCACCATGAGGAAGAGGGATTGGAGACAAAAATGGAAAGATTTTTTTTCAAATCTATCCAGTGACAAACGTGTGACTCTAAGCTGACATTGATGTCAAAACTACATACCTAAAGAAAAGTGTAGTGCCACCCAACTGTCAAAATTACTTAAATTAGGATAACTACAGTGACAAAAAGATCAGCCAATCATAGCCTGAATGATATTAGTGGTAATTGAAACTGCTTGTATGGTAAATTTGGTTAATAAACCAACTTTACAGGACATATCCTCCCCAAGAAGTACACAAATTGACAGAAACTATTGCCATGTCAGCTAGTTTATGCACATTAATGTAGATTTATGTATATAAACAAAATTTATCGTAAATAAATGTAGAATAAACTTGAATGATAAACAATATGCAAATATACATAAACCTTTTATGTTTTTACAACATCATGAATTTTCCAAAAATAACCAACGAAAATCTATGTATTTACAACGTCAGAGACAAACACAATCATTGTGTTATAGTAAGTTTACAATGGAGATGTTACATGAGAAATTGAAACTGGTAGGTCTGTAGTTCCTGGCCCAGAAGGTTGACCAAGACCAAAAACCTACATATGTATCATGCTGAACCAGCATTGTTCCGAAATCTGAAATCTGCTTCTGCTTCTGCTCCTATATTGTAATATGAGAAAACGTAGTCACTGAGCCCGTACGGGTGGCCGTTCTCGGTCATTTGATGAAAATATACGGACCGACGCCGAAGGACAGTACACACTTCCATTTCTTACAGGTAAGGCTAAGAATGTTATGAATGGGAGAGAACCGCCATTTTGTTTGTTAGTTTTTGACACTGTCACTGGTCTCGCTTTATCACGATAATGTACGTAAGTGTGACGTAGTGTCTGTAGAAGCGAGCCGTACGTTTTTACATGCTTAAGGGGGCCCTCCCACCTACTACGACGCACTACGACGCACTACGATTAAGTCTGCGACAGCATCGCTTGTCGCCGACGCCGTCGGTGACAAGCACTGCTGTTGGCGACAAACTATGGAAAGCTGACTAATTGCGGCGACAAACCACTGCGGTCTGCGATTAACCTTCCGACGCACTACAACGCTCTACGAAATTCAAACATGTTTGAATATCGTAGAGCCTGTACAATTAACGTTTTTTTGTTGTAGTGCGTCTTAGTGCGTCGGCGCGGAGCTAGTTCGTCGGCGACAAAACCTGACTAATTGAGGAGTTCGTCGGCGACACCTCCACGCGGCCAAAGGGTTAATCGTAGTAGGTGGGAGGGGCCCCTTAGCCTATGGGAATCACTACGTCCTACAACACGGCGGGCCCGAACGTTATTTATACTATATGCTTAGCAGCGGTTAGTAACCCATAGACGTTCGCCCATAGGTGTATAGTAATAGGAGAAAAGAACCTGATTGTGGGCGAACTATGTCTTAGTTCTCGGTCACCTATCGCGGACCTATCGGTGACCGAGAACTAAGACATAGTTCTGTCCACCGTCAGGTCATGTTCTTATTATTGCATACCTTAATTCGATCAAATAAGACTCATAGTTGTTACAGGGGTGTATATCACGAGTTTAAAGTCGCGATTCGACGTCGTCCGCCATGTTGTTTTGGTCGCGATGACGTCGAATACGCACGCCATCGAATAGCACAGACTATGCTAGAAGCACGATATAAGATTGCAGTGCGACGAAGCGCACCATAGTGGGCCGTAGTCACCGAATACGACACGCTCGTGAGAGGGTAGTATTTCACTGACATTCGTACATAGGTATGTAATAATAAAATATATATGTGAAATTCCAAATGGGAGGATTCACATTTGGTAGGAGTGGGTGAAACTCTTGAAGATTGAAGGGGGATCCTCACCACTTCAAATGCACTTGGGTACGATTTCTTTACTTTTGTTTGATAAGCACTTTGGGGAAGGTCAGAGAGTACGAACCGGGTACGGGGCACTTGTTTTTCAGTAGACACACTCACTCTCTGGCCAACTCTCAAAGTCTGATATAGGATGAGTGGGAGGTATATATGTATATATTTATATATATATATATATAATATTGACCTCGTTACATAATAAAAGAGACAAGGCAGTAGTTGGCTGGCAGAATTAATTACATAGTAATTAACAAAAACAGGCTTTATTCAATTGATATACAGAGAGTATAAAACTTATAAACCTGCCACAATACGATACAAACAATTGGGCTAAAACCCAAAATTTAAAATTCAAAATTTCCCACGTGAGTGAGAAAAATACAAGTGAGGTGGTCGTTGAGCAGATGAAGAATGAGGATATAACGGTTGTGAGCTGATCACCGCCACGGGTAAGGAAATATCACCGTAGTAATCGCATTATCAACAGCAACCACCTAGACAACGGAAGTAGGAAATATCCGAGATGAATAATAAGATACATTCCATTCGGTATTTATATTCATATATTGACATATATAATAATATATATATATCTACATACATACATACATACATACATACATACATACATACATACATACATACATACATACATACATACATACATACATACATACATACATACATACATACATACATACATACCTCCCACTCATCTTTCTCTCTCTCTCTCTCTCTCTCTCTCTCTCTCTCTCTCTCTCTCTCTCTCTCTCTCTCTCTCTCTCTCTCTCTCTCTCTATATATATATATATATATATATATATATATATATATATATATATATATATATATTTATATATACATATATATATATATATATATATATATATATTAATATATATATACCACATATATATAGACAGACAGAAACAGACTGAGACAGAGACAGAGACCTACAGCTCTACCCCACCGCAGACGACATTTGGCCCGGGTCTGAGATTAATGGCTATCGTCTGCGGCTTGGGGTGGGAAGCACTTCGTTAAGTGAAGTATGACAAAAGCCTAGTCTTGGAAATGTTAACAGCATTGCGATTAATGCTTCCTTCGTGGAATTCTTCGTGCAGTCCCTCTTCCGAGAAAGCTAGTTTTGGAGGTGTTACGTCATTCCTTCAGCTGAAACATGTGTATATTGAGGAAGTATTTCATTTCAGAAAATTAATTTGACATACTTGCTAACAAAATACTACTTACATAAGTTTGATTTGTTACGTGTATAGACCTACACCCGACAAGAGTTTAAGCTGTTAATCTCAATCACGGGTTTCAACTGTCTGAATTAGAATTGGAACAAGAGTTTATTGGTCAGCACAGTCGAGAGATCTCACTCTAGGCCAAGGTCTATTCAATATTCAATATGATGAAATTTATTATTGTATTTTGATATACTTCAGTTTTACATGAATGGCACACTACTTGAAAAGCTCTTCATCTGTCCTAATTGTATCTTTTTTCTATTAAATAGAAATTAATGTTAGATTCGTCTCCTATATACCCAGGAAATACTGGCATTTGAGGGGAAGTATCATCTACAGTAAAAGAGATGATTCCTTACTTACATGAATATCCTAATTTTCAGCTTGGACGGTAAACACCATACATTTAAATACAAACGCAGGCGTACTTATCCATCTGGTGCAAATATGAAATGGGATTTCCACCTCCATGTTTATGTTATGACGTCCTGAATATGAAACATGATGTGCACTTTCCAACACGGTCGTTGATATCCGAAAATCCATGCCTCTCCTATTGTACCTTCTCATCAAAGAGAAAAAGAAATGAAAAAAATGTTGGGATGGTCGCAAACTGTGTACAAACATTATATTCTCATGCTCACGCCTTTCATTTTTTTCCACGCGAAGCTTCTTTCTTTATATTTTCACTTTTGGTCTCCTTTTAGTGAAGGATGGGATGTGGTATTTGCGGTTTACCGGTGAGTGCGTGCTCCCTCCCCCGCTACCAGCACTGACTGCTTTCAATGTTGACACTCTATCGTTCACGTCATTGGGAAATCTAGAAATGATGTCACCATCTTCTTCGCAGACAGTGAGTAGGATACTAAAAGCAAACATTTTTCAACAACAGATAAACATCCGAACGTTCAATGTCGTCTACAAAGGACTGAATACGCTTTAGATTCAATATCCATACTACAGTATCTAATTTAAGGGCTGATTATTTGGAGTTTGTGGTTTGGCAACCGATCAAGATTCGTCGTGTAGGGCACATATATATGTATGTCGTCTGCTGACCCATGACGGCGTCGCTGTGGCGTCCGCGTGAAGACACTTCCTGGAAAAATCGCTTATGATAACAAAAGATCTTAAAATAGAGAAAAAGAAGAGAAGGTCCAATCCTATATCGGGCATTGGTGTCTCTCCTATAACGGTTTCGTCATACGGGCCGATGGTTCGCATTGAATATAATTTACTACGATTGTCAGCGTCTATAATTCTACATTTTTTATTAGGCAACCGATTCCTTCATCTCTGTTAATCTATTGGCATTTCGATACAACTATGCAAGGAAACCCAATTCGTTTCCTTTTGAAAAAAAGAGTGGCATAGCTTTGAACACCTTCGAAATAGACACGGGTCCCCAATGTATTACTGAAAACAAATACACCAACCTCATTCAATGTTGAAACTAATTAGGAGAGTAGGCTATCAAACATGATTAAGAGGAAAATCATTAAGCAATATGCAGAAGAATGGTTGCCATTCAGTTCATGTATTCTGACAACACACTGAGACAGTATATTTTGTTTGCACCTGCCAGGGACCTGGGAGCTGTTTCAAAACCATAGACTTAACCCACGTTTTGAAACAGGTCCCTGTTTCACTAGTCTTGTGACATGTCTGTGACACCATACAGACATTGGGGTTGTCTAGTTTCGTGACAACACAAGTAGCTGCCCTTAGGAAAAGACAGACCCCACACATAAGAATTAGACAAATCTACACATCATGGACCTGTTTCACTAGTTTCGTGACAAAAGTGTTAGATAGACATGAAAAGTGGCACCAACAGTGCAAGTAAGAACGAACAAAACGAAGTCTAATGTCTAGTTCTTATGAAACCGGACACACCATCTAGACGCCATCTAGAGATGTCACGAAACTAGTGAAACAGGTCCTAGGTGAAATATTCCGTGCTTTACCAGAGAACAATTGGTTCGTTTTGACTGTTTCGTAACCTATACTTGTAGTTAACAAGTGATATACTGACGTTATGACCGGTAGCAGTTTGAACATTTTATTGACAGTGTTATGATGGCACGTCAAACTGGTAGTCATGTGATGTCTATGAGGAGTGGAGGCAGGCCCTCCGGAGACATGAACACATTTTTTTACGCATTGCCAACGCCACGTCCCCATATACATTTTCTAAAATTAGTTAAATAAAGGTGGTGCTCCATTACATCGGCTTGAATGCCGATCATTATCCGATCAGTTGGTCTTAAAGGCAATGCTCCATTGCGCCGATCCACTGGAGATTGATTTGGTCGCCGACCGATCGGATTCCAGTCGCCTATCATGGAGCTATAGTGGAGCTGTAGTGGAGCTAGAGTCCTGATCCCCCCGGCGGTCGGTGCTTAACGCCTAGTGGTGCTCCATACCAGAGATTTAGAGCCGATCCACTTTTCTCCACTGGGGACTCGAAGAACCCCAGTCGCCGAAGTGGAGCAGCAGCGCCGATGGAGCTAAGATCAAGGAAAGAACCAAGGGACAAGAACCATCGGAGAATGGGAGGAGGTAGGGTTAAGATTGCTCGGCGACCTTCAATTTCCAGTGGATCTTCGCAATTGAGCCCGGCCTTTATGCCGTTCTATTAGAGTGGTAGTAGAGCTCGAGTGGAGTAATGAGCGCGATCATGGCGCATCCTGTGCTAGCGATCACATTTAGATCTCCTCAGATTTCTAACACTGATGTAGTACGATTTACCTGGTTTTGCCGCTCACGATGCAAGGAAGAATTGCTCAAGACGTTTATGGATGGAGGGGGGCACAGTTTTCGTGGGGGGGGGGGGCAAAATATTTTTCAGTTTTTACATTGGAGGCCAACATATCTTCTGTTATTTCTAGGGGGAGGGGTTCTCCTATTGGGAGCAACATTCTCTCTTTAGAAGTATCAGAAACTGTAGCTACCTAGTATTTGAAGAAGGACAACTAATATTGTTGTTGTTTCTCTGCAATATGATGCATTCTCAGAGATATATGCAGGTAAGAATGTGAGCTGATCTTTGGGTTAGCTTCCAAGGGGCAGTGTCCCAGGTTAATGGGTCAGGGCCTTGTTTAATACCCCATACCAACGAGAGTATGGTACTGGGACACTTCGTACGAAAGTTTTACAATCGTGATCATTTGGAAGAACAGTCAGAGCAGAGGGTAGAAGGGCTCTCGTCAAAAGGTGTTTCATGAAACGTTAGCCGCCATCGTCTACTCGGAGGATGGATTATTAAACAAGGCCTAGATATCTAGTTCCATCGATATTCTGGAATGGGGGTATTTTTGTCAGCATTTCCAAGGGGGTGGGGGCCAACATCTTTTACAGTTTTTACAGTCAATGGGGGTACCTTTTTTGTGTTTGCCTTCTTCTTTTTTTTTCTTTTTTTTTTGGGGGGGGGGGGCCCAGTCCAGACAATTTTGCTATTGTGAGAGCCACGACTTTAAAATACTTTACATTTAACTAATTTCCATTTAATTCAAGGTTAACTATTAGATCTACGTTCTGTGGAAGTTTCATGTATATTATCAAATATGTCTTATAGTTACCTACTACATATAAAAAGACTGTTTCGACAGGGTATGCTTGCAGTTGCTCCCCCACATAGAGACAGACAGAAACAGACCTGTCCATGAAGATTGAACTGCTCGTGTGCAGAAAAATTTAAACCGACTTTTCTTTTTCGTATGTTTTTATTCAGATTTGCTTTTTTCTTATGATTTATTTCTAGCCATGTTGGAAATAAAATTTATTGCTGTAGTTTTCTTATCTCCTTTCTCTGGGATGAGCCTCTGACAGCCTCCGCAGCCTTTTGCCAATGATGCTTCTATGAACTCGGCTATAAAGAACTGATCAGACATCGGAACCATCCCTAGTATGACTCACGCTTTTACCCTTTAGGACTACACCGTAACTTCTGATGTGTATAAGTTGGTATAAGTAGTACATGGAAAGCCGACAGCCATGTCGCTGCCAGCTTAAACGATCAACTCCAGATGGCGTCAGTGAGACAAGGACTTATTTTCGAGGGAATGTGTGTCGCAAATTTTGGGCATGCTGACCCATATACTACAATCGCAGCTTACTATAATGGTTAGTCTATTGATTAAATGACAAAATCAACACAGTTTATAATAGGCTTTGCCTGTGGCACATTATCTGGTTCTGGGGTACCAATTATGTATGTGGCACACTACATGTGAGGTACCAAACAAGCAAACTTGCGGTCACCACTTAGAAATGAGAACCTTTCGCGCCTAGTCTATAAATCTTACAGATTCCCGCCAACATCCCCCTTTTCGTTCCCTATGCCATCTCTCGACACACCAGTATATTGTGCGGTAGACAGGATACCAGGGGCCCGTTTAATAATCTAGGATCTTTCATGTAGACGCCCTTATAGACAGCTAATATAGTCTTAGCGAACAGACTTAAATATCATTAAACCATAATCTTTGTACGATTCACAGAAAAAGGTCTTCATGTAAGATCCTAGATTATTAAACGGGCCCCAGGGTAGCATCAGGCTGGGTGCGAGAGTTGGAGGGCAATTACGCTGGGTCACATGTGCCGCGTTACGCTACTGATTTGTTGTGACAGTTTCACAGAATCTCCCATCCCTCGGTATTAAAGTAACTCAGCCACAGACAGATGAAAAAGGCCACACCTTCGGGAGTTATATCATGATATAGAAAATCGGGGGATCCTATGAGTCTTGGTATTATTCTCTTGTCAGCTTCAGATGCGATTTCTCTCATATAGCAATGATGGAAGTCAATTCCTAAATCTTGAGGTTCTCTTTACAATAAGAAAGTATTTAATCTAACCATTCCCAGAAAACATATATCCGCTAACACGAATAGACGACAAGAATAGGTGCCACACTGATGAGATGCAAACTAAAGGGCGCCTGTCTTGATATGATATACCATTTCGTTTATATAGTACAGATTCTATATTTTACATAAAGCATGTTACCCTTCCAGTATAGATCAGGGAGCTGTTTCAAAAGTCGGGAGGGTGCTAAATGAGAGTACTCATCGCCAATACGAGAGGCCAACAATGGAACTTGAGGCGTCGCTGTCGAGGTGGAGGTGCCGCTCTCTATGGGATATTGGTAGTAGTTTTGCTGCCGCTTTGATTTGAGGTGCCGCTCACTGTTGCCGGCCTCTCGCTTACAAAATGTGACGTGCCGCTGGCGAGACCTCACTCGACTTTTAAAACAGCTCCCTGGTTAAGAAAAATTCAGACCCAAGAAGCAGCACACCTCAAGCCATCCTAAACCGGGTTCCTAATAACTAATGATTAACTTATTCTTTAACTGAGTTCTAAGGAGGTAATGGACAACTGGCAATGGGTTCTAAATACCCTCTTCAGAGTCCGCATGAAGTCTGGTATACCTGCTATAATTGGTGCGCTCACTGGTGAATGAATAACTCAGACATGCCGTCTGGTCGAAAAGACTGCTTCTGCTATCACTTAGGCATCATACATAGTTAAAGATACAGTTAAAGGTAAATATAGCTGACTGGCCATGGATATACTTGGGGATGGGGGTGGGGTGGGGGGGGGGGGGGGTACTGATTAGCATTGACGTTTTAGTCTTATTGGCAAAACAGGAACTTTGAACAGGGTAAATGACTCAGGTTTAAAAGCAGACAATCTCAATTGTTTTCTTTCGAAACAGTCCCGGGGGAGGGGGAGTAATCTAACTGAAACTGGATTACTCTAATCCGGATCTTCCACTATAAGTTGTGCTTCATACATAAAACAGAAAGACATCCATTTATGCCTCTTTATTATAGAATATTTACAATAAGATGAATAGGGAGATGAGAGGGTAGATGGGATTAACAATGATATTTGTGTTGTCAAATAACCCCTTGAATGTTTGTGCTCAGACCTTTTTAATTGACTTTCCTCAAGTAAGATGATTAAGTATTTGTACGGTAGCTATATTCAATAACTCTAGGTCCCAAATATGGTTTTCTTTTTAAAGGGCAATGTTGAACCAAAGTATTATTAAGTAACAGACAAATGAAAGGATTTCATCTGACGTTTTAGCTGTAACTTGCAAAATAGAATAAGACATACTCAGGAAATAAAACTTATTTCAGGATGGCAACCACCTTAGACCTTCCCCTAAGGATCCAATCTGACATATAATAATGTTATCTATTAACCAGACATGTTATCAAAAATCAGTTTGAGGAGGCTTATTGACTGCCAGGCTAATTGTCATATGTTCGACCTGTAATTCCTGTCTATCAGGTGCCGATATATTATGCAGTTTAACATTATTTTCGAAGGTGTCATTAGAAAGTCTTTTGTGGTTATGGATTAAGAGTGTGTAATTTGTCGGACCGAACAAAATGACTGAAAGAATCTAAAAGAAAATGCATCCCATGTAACTACGTTTCCACACACTGTGGCTGATATTCTACTACATGTGCTGTGCATGCTTTTAATTTGTTTTGTGCCACGATCTCATGGTATTTAACCGGAAAACCGAATTTGTGGTTGTGTAAACAGAGAGCTGTTTCAAAACCATAGACTTAACCCACGTTTTGAAACAGCTCCCTGGTGCCCTGGTAGTCGTTTGATATATTGCATTCCCGGGTAGCACATCTGAAAATATCGGTGAATATGACAGGCGAGCATGTATTCTGCACCCTCATCATGATTCCAGGGGAGCTTTACGCAATAACTGGAGCACTTCCCAGAAAAATTATACAATAGAGGCGTACAATCACAGCACGGCTCTTTGTCAGCACCTGTAGTGTTCCTAGAATTTCTCGAAACGTTTGCGGACACTCCCCATTTGTTTGGCGACCAGGGCCCTGTTTTTCAGTCAAGACGATCTCAAGCTGCGATCCGCTGAGATCTGTGAGCGATCCTCAGACCGTTTGGGAGATCAATGGCTGCAGGTGTTTTTCAGACATGTTCTCAGCCCAGTTAACACAAATATGTCCTAGCAACATAAATTTACGTATTTATTTAGTAGAATTTACGTAAATTTGTAGAATTTACGTAAATATGTACGTAGATAGATCTCTATATAATGATCTCAGGTTCTATACTGATCTTCCTGCTGGCTGGGATGTGACAGGTGCAGGCCACTGTGATGGAGGAGGCTGCCACTGCTGTGTAGATTGCTGACACAGCTGCTGCTGAGATTGCTGCTGCCGCTGGTGTTGCTGGTGCTGGTGCTGACCCACCACCTGCTGTTGCCCTGAACCCACCACCTGCTGTTGCCCTGGACCCACCAGCCTCGCTGCTGCCATCTCCCGACTGTTGTTGAGCTGGCATTCCTGAAGAACCGTCATTATCCGCCGCTCCACGTTGAACCAATGGTGTTCTTGTAGGTGGCTCAGCTTTTTGTCTAAGGTACCCAGCAAAGGCGGAGGAAGGCCCAGGAGCAGCAGCCGCCTGGGGGTGGGGGGGGGGGGGTGGGCTGACAACTTCCTTCAACACTGTCTGCAGCATGGTCATCAGTGTTCCAGAATCCACGAAGGGCATGTGCACGTGAAAGTGGTCAAGAGTCTGCGTCGTCCGCCTTTGTTGAGTCTTGCTCAGTTGTTGGTACTGTTCCCTAGTTTTCTGAATCAGACTCATGCAGGTGTGAAATGGACTGAACAGCAGTGCTCGGCAGTCTCAGATGTATCTGGTGGACCTGGTAGAACCACATCTGGTGCATCAGAAGGCCAAATACCAAATGTGGACGCAAGTTGACAGGAAATGAGTCTTACCCAGTCTTAAGTGGATATACCGGGGCTTAAGTGGACTTGAACATCAGATGAAAGTCGTTGTTGGGCTTCATTACCCCACTGCATTTTTGGGTTGCCAGGACAGCCGGGGTGATGGTGTAAACCTAGCATTAGATGAACCATGATAGAAATTATGAAAGGTATGTGTATTTGGTATCATATTGTAGCTCTTGATGTCAGGGATGCATTCAACTTTGCATTATGTGTAGACCCCCGCATGAGCATCCACCTTCCGTTCTGGGCCAAAGTGTCAGCTTACGCAGGGTGTCTGCTTGCACAGGGTTTTCAGTCTGTCTATGATTAGGCTATGTAGTATATCATACCTTTACATAGGTGATGCTATGGAATAGGGAGACTGTTCTAACCTCGCAGACACCCCACAGACGCCTACCTGATTCCTACAGTAGCTTACGCAGTCTGGTAGACTGGTGTCTAGACAATCAGACACCAGGCAATACACACCATAAACTAAAAATCAAGATAATCTGGAGTGTTGTCCCCACACCATCCAGCCATATTTGATAAAGTACCCCTCTGAAGTGTCCACTTACACGGGTTAAATGGCTTTTCGTGCTGACATAACTGTATGCAAAGGTGGCTTGTCCACTTATGCAGACGCAGTTTCTAAACAATTACACACAGTAAAATGAGTGAGATATTAGAAGTTTAGAGTGAGAGTGCAAGATAGGACCTAAATTGGCATGTCTGAAGCCCATGTCATGCCACTACTAAAGTCATCTTTGATTAAACAAAAAAGCGCCATCATTATATTTTTCATAGCCTGGTGATGAGAAACGAGTTTTTATTTTTTTGAGTGGCCAATTTGTAAAATTAAAAAAAGGACGTCGATAATTTCCGAGCACCGAGGGGCACGTTCATTGACCAATGGCAATGAGAGAATATACATGTACAGTCATACTATGCTTCGTTTAAGCGCTCTCATTTAATAACCTAAAGTATCGTTTGCTATGACACCCATAAAGAAGGATACACTAGATATCACCAAACCCCGTTTGATAATTGGAACCCACATTATCCCTGGGTGCCGCATCACCCCATAGAGGAGAAGGAGGATACCCTAGCCATCATGGTCTTTGGGTAGGTTTGCTAGACCTTAGCTCAGTATCCGTATGTATCACAGTCCGAGCCCGGGGCTTCTATGATGACCTTAGTCAATATTCAATTTGATGGTCACCTCATGTAACGGCCACATTGGCTTTGGGCCTGTTAAATAAATTATGCCCACGAAAGTATAGGGTACAAGAAGACCTTATACGAGGGCTATCGGTTAATAATATTCAACCTTGTTTGCTAAGACTGTGGTCATTGCTCAATGTTAAAATATCATTAGCTAAGTGCCTCATAAACTGTTTATATGTCAGGTACTATAACATTCCCGGGGAGGAAGAAAAGGGCCCGAGTGCGGGTGGCTGGGTAACTGCCATCAGTAGGGTTCAGCGGTTAGTACGATAACTTAATCATTCTACAGGGCAATTTTACAAACCCGAGAAAGAAATATCTGTGGATGAGACGATGGTCAGACACAAAGGAAGATGAAGTCAGATACTTAGACTTGCTCAATCCTTTGATTATGGACGTTCTGTGACGCCCCCCCCCCCCCCCCCCCAACAATAAACTTGTATGAACGTCCTTTACAAGGTAGACAAATAACATGAATTTCTAGGTGGGGAGTGTGGAGCTCTCGGTTTTTGCCGCCGCACACAAGTATACATAGAACAGATAACAGACTGTCTGTCATTCACACATGAGTGCTACAAGGAACACTCACACTGCCAGTCAACATGTAACATTTGAGGCGTACTTTAAGAACTCATTTATTTGTTTCCTTAATGGGACAGAACATTTTCCATAGGGAACAAATAACTCACATGAAGGAACTCAATCACCAAATTGGGCAGGGTGTTCCTTTGGTAGGACGTCCGGTCCTTGAGATAGGGGGCCATTCAGAATCTGTGTTTGCACTTCATTTTCTCTTCTGATCTAGTCAACCTATAACATCATTAGGGCTAACCTACCACAAATTGCAATAAATGTTTTCTTTCTCCACAATGCATTTCAGGGAGGCCCCAGAACATTACACAAAACATCCATCATTATCCTCCTCGGGGGAAATGCCAAATTTGCATAAATCCAATTGACCAATGACACACCTATAGTTCTGTCAAAATGGGCATAAAATCACCCCTAAATAACCTTTTTGAGACATTGAAAAGACCAAGCTATTTACTTTTAGACTTGCAACTTAATAGACACTTTCCTGATTAGACAGCTCGTTTAATTATGTAAGTTATATATTTCATATATCTTTCATTAATTTAATACTAAGGCAGCTAGGTACACCTTAATGGATAATATCTGAGCAATATATCAATACATTCATTTGAAGAATTTTTAATAAAATAATATGAATTGCACCTATTCGAAATAACACTTTTTTTCACTCAAATCTGTTGAACTGCTGGCACATATGTCTTAGTGCTCTACACAAGCAGGTGAGCAATCATGGTGCAGCCGTATGATCTATGATAGGAGAGTGTGCCTCTCCACCAGTGCTGACAAGATCTGAGTGCTGGCATAAGCTTTCAGGTGTTTCTGGAGGCTGCGCAATAACTGATTCAAGGTAAATAATGAGGAGTATTCATGTAATATAGTTTAAATAGCTCAAATATGCAAAATCAATCGATAACAAGAAGTTCCTTCTCTGATACTCCTTACGGGGTTTTTGAAAAACATTACTGAACTTCTGACTGCTCCCCACCACCACCGCAATGGTTGTGGTCAGCATGAGTGGGTGGCACCCTTGAGTTACAAACCCGTAGCAGGGGCGTCAGAACGTTTTGAAAGTGGGGGGGGCGAACTGAAAAATTGCTGACTTTTTTCTTGGTATGAAGTTTGACATTGACCTGGGAGCTGTTTCAAAAGTCAAGTTAAGGGAGGGTTCAACAATTATGGCCCAGGGGGGGGGGCACAGTTTTTAGGGGGGGGGGCCAACTTTTTTTTTTGTATTCCAAGGGGGGGGGGGACTTTTTTGGGGGTATTTCCAGGGGGGGGGCCAAATTTTTTCACTAAACCTGTCGATGGGTCGATGTTGTAGGCCAACTCCCATATTTGTGTTCAATGACAAGAATTGATGTTATGAAATGCAATTATATCATATCGCAAGAAATCATCTTAGTTATACAACTATGATCATTACCCTACCCCCGGATAAAAGTAGACAAGCAGTGGCTTGGGAGAATAAAATTTTATTTAATTTTATGGAATAATATGGAATAATAGTAAGTAAAATTATGTCGACCTTACTGGACGAGCATATTAATGATAAGATAATATGAAGGTAAGTAAATGATAATTGACAGGTAGAATATGAGTCAATTATGATAAGTAAAATATGAAATACAATACACATGATAATTGTATGAAATACAATACAGGTAATTGTATAAATAATAAAAAGGTCTACGTGAGTAGGGAGAGAAGAGAGAAGGTTGTGGGTGGGTGGGACGAAAAAGTACTGTAGTACGTGTGTACTGCAGGGAGGTTGAAGGAGAAGTGAGGCCGGGGTCCGGACCGGGCTGTACCACGTGACCTCGTGGTGGGTGAGAGAGCCGCGAGGGGGCAGGAGGGGCGCCCGGGAGGCGCGGTAGAGGGGGACACCGGAGGAGGCAATGACTCCCCCTGAGCAGAGCCCATGAGAATACCATTACCCTACCCCCGGATAAAAGTAGACAAGCAGTGGCTTGGGAGAATAAAATTTTATTTAATTTTATGGAATAATATGGAATAATAGTAAGTAAAATTATGTCGACCTTACTGGACGAGCATATTAATGATAAGATAATATGAAGGTAAGTAAATGATAATTGACAGGTAGAATATGAGTCAATTATGATAAGTAAAATATGAAATACAATACACATGATAATTGTATGAAATACAATACAGGTAATTGTATAAATAATAAAAAGCCAAAAAGGCAAGATAAGGAGAGGGGGGGTGGGAAATGTTTTCAGTCTTTGTGTAGTGACTGGATCAAGGCTCGATTGACGGCCTTTGCATCGTTGGCCTTGATGTATGCCCGGTGGGCATTGGATTTCCAGCCCCCGTAGCGCTGGATTGACAACTCAGGCAGGCCCGCCTGGTATGCCTGAGTTGCGGCGGCCTTACGTAGGCTGTGGAGGGTGTACGTGGAAGGCTGTCCTGCTGCCTTCAGCAGGGCCTTCCATTCTCGGGTGAGAAGTCTCGTGGTGACCACGTCCCCGGCCGCGAGGGTGAGGAACGGGGCCTCGGGGCTGGTCGTAGGGACGGCCGCGATCATATCGGAGATAGCGCGTACCGGACACGCTGCGACCTCGGGGGACGCCTGGATTACCACAGTTTTTTCCTCCCCCACCAGTTGTAGGTTCTTGGCCGCCTTGATACGGACGGTCACTTCCGTCGGCGTGACCACCACGTCGCGGCGCGACAGGTGTCGCGCAGGGTCGAACTTGGCGGCCGACGGTGGGGCGACCTCGCTCTGCCGCAGGGCCGCGTAGTATATGATGAGTATCCCAGCCCGCAACACCAGGTGGGTCGGCGAGTGTGTGAGGGCCGCGAGGGCCGCCCTGAGGACCTCCATGGGGACCGGAGGCTTGATATTTGGGACGTACGATTTGTTGCGCCTCATTGCCTCGAGGGCGCGCTTCACTCGGTAGTCCTCTGTCGGCGCGACGTCCCCTCCCGTCAGTCGCAGATGCGACCGCACATGGGATAGTTGATTCGCGACCGTCGCCGGGGAGGGGGCGTGGTCCGAGACGTATTCGAGGTACGCCGTGATGAAGCTGGTAGTGGGTTTCTGGGCGTCGGCACCCATCCGCCGGCAGAATGCGAGGTATGTCGCGACGGCACTCCGCTGGTTCGCGACCGTTCCGGGGGCACGCGCCTCGCATTGCCGCGCAGATGCCCTCGTCTGGAGTAAGAGCAGCTCCGGATCTGCAGACGAGACGGAAGACAGGGTTAAAACACACGTGGGTGCAGGGAAAGACCTCGAGGAGGGAATGGAAATTTCTGAACATCGAAGCCGTATCGAAGTCCCTCGAGGTCAGGTGTGCCCGACTGAGGGCATCCGCGACGGTGTTAAGTTTTCCCGGGACGTGCGTGTAGATGAAGTCTACCTGCATTTTGGCCTGAACCATCCAGGCCTGGCGGGCACACTCGGCCAGAACGGGGTTCCTGGCACGCCCCGATGTGAGTGCCTGGACGGTTCCCATATTGTCGCAGTAGACTTCCACGCGAGATCCCCTGTCCCGGTCTGTGATGAACGTGCACATCGCGAACACCGTGTTTAGGGCCTCCAACTCAGCGATGCAGCCGACCGGGTCGTTGACCGGACAGACCTGTCCGGAGTAGCAGTACGTGCCGTCCGTACCTCCGATGCCCGAGAGACACGCGTCGACGATGAGGCACTTGGTCGGGGGTCCTCGCGGGATAATGGCGTGGCCATTCCATCCCTCGGCAAAGCGAAGGAACCAACCGAGGTCCTGTCTCATATCGGAGTTTATGTTCAGGTAATACCCACTCATGCCTCGGAGGGCCTCGAGGAGTTTACTGACGAATGGGCGTGCCGCCCTGATGCACTTTGACACGTGTAGTACCCGCCCGAGGACGGATTGAAGCTGGCGTTTCGTCAGGGACCGCTTCATGGACACGGCCCTCACGTGTTCTCGGACCTCGTGAAGCTTGTCCTCGGGCACGGTAAGTGACATCTCGGCGGCGTTGATCACTATGCCCAGCCACGTCACGACCTGGCTCGGGGGCTGGGCTTTACTACGGGCCTCGGGGAGCCCGAGTTCCGTCAGCAGTTCTCGGGCCGTCCGGAAGTCGGCCTCGGATTTCTCTCTGTTGGGTGAGAGGATTATGACGTCGTCGAGGTACATGCAGGCCTCGACCCCCTTCTGTGCGAGTATCGCGACGACTGCCTCCGCCACACACTGCATATGGTACGAGGAGGCACGGGCACCAAAGGGCATCGCCGTATCACAGAAGTACCCGTCCCTCCACGCGAAACACAGAAGGGGCCAGTCCAGGGGGTCGCACCGGAAGTTTTTATACGCCCTCGCGATGTCGATCGAGCACATATAACTTCCGGTCCCCGAGGCCACCAGGCGGCCGACGAAGCTGTCGACGGTCGGGAGGCCATGCTCTCTCTCCTCGCCGTACACCGAATTCTTCACCACAAAGCTGTTGACGCTGTCGTTTTTAGGGTACGTCATGTCGGTAATGACACGACGGTCGTCGGTCCCCCTTTTCTCGCGTGTCATCAACGGCGACACGTGACACCAGGGTTCAAAGGGGGGAGCCTCGTACGGCCCTAAGAGGTTGCTGAACCCTCGCTCCTTGTTGATGAAACTGTCCAGCTGATCAGGGTATCCCGTGGCACTGGGGTGATTGGGCACGCCCCTCGTATCGCTAACGGGGCCGGTGTATCCCAGGGGAAAACCGTATCTGATGAAGCCCAGGAGCTCCTCCCTCCCGGGGAGACCCGTGAGGTACCGCTCCCACGCCGGGATACACAAGTCTGTGGGGAGGTCGATGCGCGCCGCGAGCGCGTTGGGTAAGCCCGTACGCCGCACCTCCTCGTAGATGTAGGCGTGGCCCGGGGGCCCGGGGGCCGAGAAGGAGGGCCAGTGAGTCCGCCGATGTCCGGCGAACCTCTCGGGGTCCGTCCGGACTCCGGGCGAGGGAACCCCGGTCTCGCATACCTCCCTCACAGCGGCGAAGTCAATATCCATTCCAGTGTCCACCTCCTCCCGGGGCAATTGCCGAGCCAATTGCTCTTGCTCCCCGCCAACACGCATAACCACGGGAGTGGAGTCGTTGGTGGGCGGGGTCCTGTGTTTGCTACGATCCCCCACGTGGGCGGCACGTGTTGTTGTTGTCACGTGGGGTGTTGCGTCATCCTGCGTGCACTCGCTCCCTGGTACCCCCTCCCCGAGTGCAGGCGTCCTGAGGGTAGGGGGTGTATGACGCGCCACGCTCACTCGCGGGACGCGTCCGGGCCGTTTTTTGACCCCTGTTGTTTCAGCGGTTGAGGATCACTGGTGCGGAGCGAGTGTCCGGCGTGCGGCATCCGGTGTGTCGGGGGTGCGGATGTTTGGGCAGCACTCTCATACCCGCCACCGTACATCAGCTTCCTGTTGCACGCGTGTATGGAGTGCGTGCACATCCGGCCAACGGAATCACAGAAGGAGCATATGTGAACCCACTTGATGTTTCCGTCCTGATGCCCGTTCCGTTGCCGACACCCCCGCTCTGAGTTGTAGGCTCGGCAGGGGAGCTCCCGCCCCCCGGTCTTGCCGCCGTCGTGGCCGTTGGTCGTGGTGGTCGTAGCCGTCATAGCCAGGCGCACACGTTCATCCTGGATCCGCACGTGATCCGACCAGTAAATCCGCCCAGCCTCGACTTGGTCGAATACAAAGTCGGACCAACGGCGGACCCCGGCCCACGGTCGAGACTGCGCATCCACCGATACTTGTGAGAGATGCCTGTACATATCCCTCCTATGTTCCTCGGGGACCGCTCTGTGGTCCTCCATCATCACGAGGAAGGCACTGACGTATTCCATAGGTCCGAGAGTGCCCCTGACCTCGAGCTTCTGCGCGAGGGTGTACAGACCCTCGCGCTCAACATACATATACGGCTTCGAAATACTCTTAGAATGAAAGTCAGTAGTACTCTTACCGGCCGTACGGTCGTGGGGCATGGCCTCTCGGTCTATCTCTCGCTGCAGGTGGTGTTCCGGTAGGTAACGGTCACGGAGGGCCCGTGGGGCGGGGAGGCGCGAGGCCTGGTCCTCTGCCCATTCCCGCGTCCGATCCTCAGCCGGGGTGCGTGCCTCGCGCACGGTCGGCGGGTGATGAGAGACCCGGCTGGGCGACCGTTGTCTGGACATCGCTGCTAGGGTGGCCATCATGGTGTCCATCTTCGCTTCCAGTGCGGTCATACGAGACGTCTTGACCGTTGATCCTCGTTCCGAGACGGATTCGATCTGATCGTTTGCCGCCTGCGTTCCATCCGACTGTACCTGACCAGAAACCTCCGGTGCCCTCGAGGTGCTGGCCACGGGAGTATTCCTTGTCGTGGGACCCATTCTCCTATAGTCGTAGAAGTACTTTCACGTGTGTATGGTGTGCTGGCCTATACTCGTGGAGTATGAGGCTGCGAGCACGTGGCCAAGAATAACGAAAAAGTACTGTAGTACGTGTGTACTGCAGGGAGGTTGAAGGAGAAGTGAGGCCGGGGTCCGGACCGGGCTGTACCACGTGACCTCGTGGTGGGTGAGAGAGCCGCGAGGGGGCAGGAGGGGCGCCCGGGAGGCGCGGTAGAGGGGGACACCGGAGGAGGCAATGACTCCCCCTGAGCAGAGCCCATGAGAATACAATGATTAATGCACAAGGTAACTATAGTTGTCTCACTCCCTGGAGTTAAATGTCTATGGTCACAGTCCTGTTCGCCAATTCGAGATGGGTGTACATCCTCCCTCAGTCTGACAGACTTATGTGGAGGGAGACAACAATGGACAAACACTAACATTTATCCCAGAATCAATGCAGTCTCACAAGATCATTAGTTTTTTCTTAAACATCGATGAATTAGGAGCATTTACTACAACATCAAGTGCTACAAACGCCCCTGTTGCTGCTTATTTCAATAAGATTACCATATTTATGGAAGAGCACTATGAGCAAATGACTCTTTATTGAGAACTCTACATTGAGTACTTAAAGGGGTTCTGCATGCAAGAAAATGGGACTTTGTCTTCCTTCTGTAGTGCCACACCATAGATTGATCCACTCATTCCAAGGATTCCTCACACCATGCTAAACAAATTGCCAGAACATCTGTATTTGCATGTCACTGATACTGCTACAAGAAACAGTGAAGGTCCTTTGAGATTCTGCAAGGGAGCCTAATGACTACCAACTGATGGCACAACATGCTTATTACACATATCAGTATGTACCATCAGAAATGTGACCAATACCATATACTTTTTACAGCGACAATTTAAAAATTGTTGCTTTCAGTTGCAACATAAATTCATCATTCAAATCATGTATATGATTCAAATTCATATGTTAAAAACAGGACATAGAAACCTCTGATATATAGCCTCTCCAAGGACTCTCCTGCAAAACTGGGCAAGGAATACGTAATGGCTGACATTTTCCACTATTGGTTGCCAGTGGTGCAACTGCAAGCACCTCTCCAACAAAGGTGACTCCAGATGGCAATGACTGACATTGAAACTGGCCTCCAAATGGTGTGTGTTTCAGTCCTGCTCCAGACCTCCCCATCTTTTTTGCATCAGTGCTGTTTTGTCAACAACAGATGTTTATTTGTTACTTGTTTCTTTTATTTTCATTTTAAAGTAATTTTTATGAAGGGAATATTGTGTGTACCATCAGCAAATTTGGTGGTATAGCCATTCTTCCCCTGGGGCCCTAGCCCACTACTCCTCATTCTAATAGCAGGTGTCAAGCCTAATGAGCAGTGGGTACTTTTGTGTGTGTAAGTAATTGGTATAAGACGACTGGGGTTTAAACCCATGACCTACCATGCTTGAGGTGAACACCCCTACCACTTAGCCACTGAAATTGGTCAAAATTTTGACAAATGACTGAATGTAGCTAGGTTTGTTCTAAAACAAAGAAGGAAAGCCTTATGGAAAAAGGCCACATCAGTTAAGCCTCCCCTGTGCTTTTATCCTATTCCAAGGGGGGGGCCAACTTTTTTGGGGGTATTCCAATGGGGGGGCCAACTTTTTTTTTGACTGATCGGTGTCCCGAAAACTGTGCCCCCCCCCTGGGCAATAATTAATGAATGCTCCCTAAGTCTCGCCAGTGGCACGTCACATTTTGAAAGCGGGAGGCCGCAACAGCGAGTGGCACTTTGAATCAAAGCGGCAGCAAAACCGCTACCAATACCTGCACCCCCAACCTCAACAGCCTCGAAGTGCCATTGTTAGCTCTCGCTTTGGCCATGAGTACTCTCGTTTAGTACCCTCCCAACTTTTGAAACAGCTCCCTGTTCCACTGGAACCGTAAATCTGTGAAAAGTCAGGCTTAGCCGTCATTGCATGGTAAATGGTCAGAGAGTTTGGGACTTTTCCACGGTGAAAAGTCATAGCTTAGCTGTCATTGCACGGTAAAAGGTCAGACATTGAAACTTTTCCACGGTGAAAAGTCAGAGCTTAGCAGTCATTGCACGGTAAAAGGTCAGACTTTGACACATTTCCATGGTGAAAGGTCAGGGCTTAGCTATCATTGCACGCAAAAAAGTCAGACTTTGACAGTTTTCCATGGTGAAAAGTCAGAGCTTAGCTGTCATTGCACGGTAAAAGGTCAGACATTGACACTTTTCCACGGTGAAAAGTCAGAGCTTAGCAGTCATTGCACGGTAAAAGGTTGGACTTTGACAGTTTTCCACAGTGAAAAGTCAGAGTTTAGCTGTCATTGCACGGTAAAAGGTCAGACTTTGACACTTTTCCACGGTGAAAGGTCAGGGATTAGCCATTATTGCACGGTAAAAGGTCAGACATTGACACTTTTCCATGGTGAAAGGTCAGGGCTTAGCTATCATTGCACGCAAAAAGGTCAGACATTGACACTTTTCCATGGTGAAAAGTCAGGGCTTAAGCGTCATTGCACGGTAAAAGGTCAGACTTTGACACTTTTCCATGGTGAAAGGTCAGGGCTTAGCTATCATTGCACGCAAAAAAGTCAGACTTTGACAGTTTTCCATGGTGAAAAGTCAGAGCTTAGCTGTCATTGCACGGTAAAAAGTCAGATTTTGACACCTTTCCACACTGAAAAGTCAGAGCTTAGCAGTCATTGCACAGTAAAAAGGTAGACATTGACACTTTTCCATGGTGAAAAGTCAGAGCTTAGCCGTTATTGCACGGTAAACGGTCAGACATGGACACTTTTCCACGGTGAAAAGTCAGAGCTTAGCAGTCATTGCATGGTAAAAGGTCAGACTTTGACACATTTCCACTCTGAAAAGTCAGAGCTTAGCAGTCATTGCACGGTAAAAGTTCAGACATTGACACTTTTCCACGGTGAAAGGTCAGGGATTAGCCATTATTGCATGGTAAAAGGTCAGACATTGACACTTTTCCATGGTGAAAGGTCAGGGCTTAGCTATCATTGCACGCAAAAAGGTCAGACATTGACACTTTTCCATGGTGAAAAGTCAGGGCTTAAGCGTCATTGCACGGTAAAAGGTCAGACTTTGACAGTTTTCCACAGTGAAAAGTCAGAGCTTAGCAGTCATTGCATGGTAAAAGGTCAGACTTTGACACCTTTCCACGGTGAAAAGTCAGAGCTTAGCTGTCCTTGCATGGTAAAAGGTCAGACTTTGACGGTTTGGCATGGTGAAAAGTCTGAGCTTAGCAGTCATTGCATGGTAAAAGGTCAGACTTTGACAGTTTTCCACAGTGAAAAGTCATTGCATGCTAAAAAGTTAGATTTAGACATTTTTCGACATTTTTCGACATGTTGAAAAATCCAGACAGTTTTTACATTTGATTGAGTTAAATTTGAATGTGCTGACTTTTTGGGGCTGGCAAAAAAGTAGGGGGGCGGCCGCCCCCCCTGCCCCCCCTATTCTGACGCCACTGCGTAGGCAGAAGTTGAAAGTTCAGACAGTTTTGAAAGACTGGACATAATTTTAGCACCAGAGTGTGCTATAAACCCTTATCTTTATTTACCTTCATAGTTAGGTTAACAGAACCATCACCCCGCTGGCACCAGTTGACCGCCTGGCTCAGTGGAAGCAGTCTCCGGATGGGGCCCTCGTGGTACTTTTTAGAAGTACATTTTCCCCCTGCTTTTTGTATCGGCGCTGTTCTGTTAATAACGCATGTTTATCTGCTACTTGCTCACCATATCCAATCAGTAGGCTGCATGGTATGTCCTCTTTATGCCTGAATTGGGGAATATAGCCGGAAGCCATGAAGGTTTGCTAGAGAAATGCTGGAGTTCACTTGATGACTGAAGGTGTCATGGTATTGCCCTTTTTCTTAACCCTTTCCCTGTTGCACCCAATATCCCTGCACAGCATTGCGCCGCAGGCAGTGCCTGGAGTAACACCACTCATACCACAGGCACCTTTTTCAGAAACACTGATGATATTTTGTCTGGAGACATCATGTTGTAGTTATAGGGTTAAATCATGCTACCTTAAGGTCTTGTCACATCTTAGTTTTGGTACTTCTTTCATTTTATATATGATTTGGCTGGGTTGTTTGGGGTTAAAGGAGAGTATCTTCGATTTGTCTTCATTAATCTTTAACCCAGAAAATTCGCTGAAGAGATCTAAGGTTGATAAAAGTCCAGCTAGTGACTTTTGTTTACATATCATTACTGTGAAATCATCAGCAAAAACCGGCAGCTTAACCACTTGCCACTTCTAACCTTCAATTCTATCTTGGTTCTTATCTCTGTGGCTGGAATATCATCAGTAAAATGTATGGCGAGAGGCCATATCTTCGGTGTGCTCCTGTTTCAGGAGAGTAGTAGAATCATTGTTGAGGGTGCAACATTATTGGCCCTTGTATATGTTGTTTACCCATCTCATAAAGTCTTCTCCAAAGTCGAACAGTTCTAGTAATCTAATAACGGAATCCCAGGTGACAGAGTCAAAACCTGACGTCAATGCTGATAGTATATACAAATATACCTCAGGATGTAAATATATACATTATTATCTAACATGATTATATAAACATGAATTATTAACCAATATTCACAATTAATCACAATTATTCACCATGGTTCTCGCTTTGTTGTCTGGCGTCATACCACTCTTCTTGGTATCCCGGGTAATGATGCGGTAACCGGTGGTTACCTGGTGACGTCTACCTATACTAGGAGCAAATAGAATGTTCATCATTGATGAATGAGCGTGCAATTGTAAACCCATGGGCATTGCTCAGGGGTAATCATTGCCTCCCCGGTGTCCCCCTCTACCGCGCCTCACGGGCGCCCCTCCTGCCCCCTCGCGGCTTTCACACATACCACGAGGTCACGTGGTACAGCCCGGTCCGTACCCCGGCCTCACTTCTTCTCCACCCGCTCTACAGTACGCACGTACTACAGCACCTTTTTTCGTCTCCTTGGCACATGCTCGCAGCCCAATACTCCCCGAGTATAGGCCAGCACCCCATACACACGATAAGAGGGCGATAGAACGATAGAAAGAAGTGGAAATGCCTAATACGAGGAACACGCCCGTGCCTAGCACGTCCCAGGCACCGGAGGCGGCCGCAGGGTCCGAGGCCACGCTGAGGGGATCGACACAGCCGTCGAACGAAAATGTGGACTCCGTTTCTGAGAACGGCTCGACGGTCAAGACGTCGAGAATAACGGCTCTGGAGGGCAATGTCGCGCTGATACTCGAGGCGATAAATGGACTTCAACGGGCAAAATTACCATCGAGGGCATCTCAGCCGGCGACCGTTAGAGAGGCCACCGTCGCGGAGGACCGGACCAGGGACTGGGCCAACAATCAAGCATCCCGTCTCCCGGCACCCCGTCAACTTCGCGACCGGTACCTCCCAGACGAGCTCCTCCAGAAAGAACTCGACCGTGAGGGACTACGACACGACCGCACGGCCGGTAGGTTTAGTTCTGATCTCCATACCGTTAGATTATTGTCCAAACCTTACATGTATGTGGAACGCGAGGGCCTCTTCACCGTGAACCAGAGGCTCGAGGTCAGGGGGACGCTCGGCCCCATGGAATATGTAAGCGCGTTTCTGGTAATGATGGAGGACCACCGGGCGGTCCCCGAGGACGACAGGAGGGACATGTATCGCCACCTGTCCCAGGTGTCGATCGATGCCCAGACTCGGCCGTGGGCCGGAGTCAGGTGTTGGTCCCAGTTCGTTTTTGACCAGGTCGAGGCCGGGAGGATTTACTGGTCCGACCATGTGCGCATACAGGACGAGCGTGTCCGGCTCGCGATGACGGCAACCACGACGGTGCACGACGGCCAGGACACGGGCAAGGCCGGAGGACGGGAGCTGCCCTGCCGGGCATTCAACTCGGAGAGGGGGTGTCGACAGCGGAACGGCCACCAAGATGGCGGGATCAAATGGGTGCATGTGTGCTCATTTTGTGATTCGGTCGGCAGGATGTGCACGCACTCTATACATGCGTGCAACAGGAAGCTGTTGTACGGTGGCGGGTATGAGAGCGCTGCACCAACATCCGCACCTGCCCCACGCCGGATGCCGCAGGCCGGGCACACGCTGCGCACCACCGACCTCTCAGGAGTGCAGAAACAACAACCAACGGCTTCAAAAAACGGACCGGACGCGCCCCGCGAGTGAGTGTGGCGCTTGTAACACCTCTCGCCCCCGGTACGAGTGCACTCAGCGAGGGCGACCCGGTCAAGGAGTGCACGACCCGTGATGTCACACCCCACGTGACAACAACACAGCGTGCCGAGCACGTGGGGGACTCACGCCAGCAGAAATCCCCGCCCCCTGAGGAATACACTCCCGTGTATAGGGGCGACGGCGGGGATGTGGAGCAATTGACTCGGCAATTGCCCCGGGAGGACGGCAACGATAATCTACGAATCGACTTCGATGCCGTTAGGGAGTTCTGCGAGACAGGTATTCCCACTGCCGGAGTCCGGACCGACCCCGGCACGTTCGCCGGACATAGGCGGGCCCACTGGCCCCACTTCTGCGCCCCCGGGCCACCGGGACACGCCGATATCTACGACCGGGTGCGGCGCACGGGGATGCCCAACGCCCTCGGGGCCCGTATCGAGATCCCTACTGATCTCAACATCCCAGTCTGGATCCGATACCTCTCGGGTATCCCCGGAAAGGAGGAACTCATGGATTTCGTTAGGTTCGGATTCCCTCTGGGGTACGCCGGCCCGGTTACCGACACGCGGGGGGTGCCCAACCACCCCAGTGCCACGGGATACCCGGACCAGATAGCGAGATTCATTGACAAGGAGAAGGGGCATTCCAACCTCATGGGTCCGTTCGAGGATCCCCCCTTTCACCCGTGGTGCCACGTGTCCCCGTTAATGACACGCGAGAAGAGGGGTACGTCTGATCGCCGCGTTATCACGGATATGACGTACCCCAAGGAATCCAGCGTGAACAGCTACATCGTGAAAAACTCTGTGTACGGTGAAGAGAGAGAACATGGCCTCCCGACCGTCGATGGTTTCGTCGGCCGCCTGGTGGCCTCGGGGCCGGGGAGTTATATGTCCATGATCGACATCGCGCGGGCGTATAAGAACTTCCGGTGCGACCCCCTCGACTGGCCTCTGCTCTGCTTCGCGTGGGGGGAGGGGTACTACTGCGATACGGCCATGCCGTTCGGTGCCCGCGCCTCCTCCTACCACATGCAGTGTGTAGCAGATGCCATCGTCAAGATCCTCGACCAGAAGGGGGTCGATGCCGCGATGTACCTGGACGACCTTATTATCCTCTCCCCGTCGGCCGACAAGGCGGCCGCCGACTTCGAGACAGCGCGAGAGCTGTTCAGGGAGCTGGGCCTCCCCGAGGCCCGGGAAAAGGCACAGCCCCCGAGCCGGGTTGTGACGTGGCTAGGGATAGTCATAAACTCCGTGGATATGTCCCTCAGTATCCCGCGGGACAAACTACAGGAAGTGCGGGAGCACGTGAGGGCCGTCTCAACCAAACGCTCGCTGACGAAACGACAACTGCAGTCGGTCCTCGGTCGGGTCCTACACGTGGCAAAATGTATACGGCCGGCCCGACCGTTCGTCAGCAAACTGCTCGAGGCCCTCCGGGGCATGGCCGGATACTACATCAACGTCAACTCGGAGATGCGGCAGGACCTCCAGTGGTTCCTGCGGTTCGCCGAGGGATGGAACGGCCATGCCCTGATTCCTCGAGGGCCTCCTACCAGATGTATCATCGTGGACGCGTGCCTCAGCGGAGTAGGGGGCACGGATGGGAGATACTACTACTGCGGAAGGGTCTGCCCCGTGGTAGACCCCGTGAACTGTATCGCCGAGCTTGAGGCCCTAAATACGGTCTACGCAATGTGCACTTTCCTCACGGACCGCGACCGAGGCACTCGTGTGGAAGTGTATTGCGATAACATGGGAACCGTCCAGGCACTCAGGACGGGGCGTGCCAGGAATCCGGTCCTCGCCGAGTGTGCCCGCCAGGCCTGGACGGTACAAGCCAGACTCCAGGTGGAGTTCGTGTACACGCACGTTCCGGGGGTGCTTAACACCGTAGCAGATGCCCTCAGCCGAGCCCACCTGACCTCGAGAGACTTCATCACGGCCGTTAATTATATAAATTATCATTCTCTCGTTGAAGTGATCCCATGTACCCACACCTCTTTCTACCCCGTTCTCTGTCTCGCCTGCAGATCCGGCGCTACGATCACTCCAGACGAGGGCATCTGCGCGGCAGTGCGAGGCGCGTGCCCCCGGAACGGTCGCGAACCAGCGGAGTGCCGTCGCGACCTACCTAGCCTTTTGCCGGAGGATGGGCACCGACCCCCAGAAACCCACAGTGTCCTTCACCACGGCGTACCTAGAGTACGTCGCGGGCCACGCCCCCTCGCCGGCGACGGTCGCGAATCAGCTGTCGCACGTCCGGTCGCACCTCCGGCTCACGGGCGGCGATGTCGCGGCAACCGAGGACTTCCGGGTGAGGCGCGCACTGGATGCAATGAGACGGAACAAGGAGTACCATCCCAACGTCAAGCCTCCGGTCCCAATGGACGTCTTCAGAGCGGCCCTCACGGCCCTCACGGCCTCCCCGATGCACATCGGACTGAGGGCCCCGGTTCTGATTATCTACTTTGCCGCCCTGCGGCAAAGCGAAGTGGCCCCACCGTCTACGGCAAAGTACGACCCGGCGCGACACCTGTCATGCCGAGACGTGGTCGTCACGCCCACTCAAGCATCGATAAGGGTCAAAGCCGCGAAGAACATGCAGAGGGCGGGGGAGGAAAAGACAGTCGTGATACGAGCCTCCCCCGAACCGTCCTCCTGCCCGGTACGGGCCATCCGGACCATGATCGCGGCCGCACCTACGGCCGACCCTACGGCTCCATTCCTCAGCCTGGTGAACGGAGAGATCCTCACGACCAGGACCCTGTCCAGGGAATGGAAGTCACTCCTTCAGGCGGCAAACCAGCCCCCTACATATACCCTCCACAGCCTCCGGAAGGCTGCCGCGACGCAGGCATTCCAGGCCGGTATGCCGGAACTCGCCATACAGCGGTACGGGGGCTGGAAGTCTAACGCCCACCGGACATACATCAAGGACACTGATGCCTCTGCTGTGAATCAAGCCCTGATTATGTCCCTCAACAATACCTCTTAAAAACTTTACCCCACCCCCCCCTCTCCATATATTGGCTCTTGGCTATTTCATTCATATATACAATTACCTACATATTTTTCATACTACTGTATTGTATATCATATTTTATACTTATATTAATTGACCTTTATTATACATGTCAATTACCATTATGTAATATTACTTACCATTCATATCCATATTACATATTAATATGATCGTCCAGTAAGGTCGACATAATTTTATCCATAAAATTCAATAAAATTTTATTCTCCCAGCTACTGCTTCTCTACTTTTATCCGGGGATAGGGTAATGGTAAACCCATGGGCATTGCTCAGAGGTAATCATTGCCTCCCCGGTGTCCCCCTCTACCGCGCCTCACGGGCGCCCCTCCTGCCCCCTCGCGGCTTTCACACATACCACGAGGTCACGTGGTACAGCCCGGTCCGTACCCCGGCCTCACTTCTTCTCCACCCGCTCTACAGTATGCACGTACTACAGCACCTTTTTTCGTCCCACCCACCCTCAACCCTTCTTTCTTTTATCCTACTCACGTAGGGCTATTTCATTCATATATACAATTACCTACGTATTTTTCATACTACTGTATTGTATATCATATTTTATACTTATATTAATTGACCTTTATTATACATGTCAATTACCATTATGTAATATTACTTACCATTCATATCCATATTACATATTAATATGATCGTCCAGTAAGGTCGACATAATTTTATCCATAAAATTCAATAAAATTTTATTCTCCCAGCTACTGCTTCTCTACTTTTATCCGGGGATAGGGTAATGATACGTGGATAACAATTAAAAGGTTTCGGTTACATTCAGGATATGGATAGTTTTCTGTAACCAAATGGAACCCAGTCAACCTGCTATTTCTGCAACCACCTGAGTCTAGGATCCAAAAATATCAAGGTCAAGCACCAGTGGGTCAATGAGGTATTTCGGTCTCTAGTGATCGGTCATGGTCAGCTGAGCATGCCTCTAAGACCCTGAGACACTGGCACCCTGCTCCTTTCACACTATCACAGTGGATAGCACCAAATGGTGAAGGGATAGTTTTCTGGCAGCACACTGAAAGTGTATACATATATGTGACCACTCTAACCTCTAGGTTTCTAGATGATGTATTTAGCGCGCGCAAGCACGCTCTAATAAACGGTCATTCCGCTGTTTGTTCGCTCACCCGAGCACACGTCTTCATTTACGCACGCACACACACATACATATATATGTATAGACGTGGGCATGTAGTAATAAGAAGATGAGTCTCCAGGAATAGCAGATAATGATATTTACCACATATAAACCACAACCGGGGGTGTATATAAATATAAGTCAGGAAGGTAGATCTACACAGGAATTCGCCAGGTGGCGTCATGAGTACAACAGGCTGATTCCGTTGGGAGCGCTGAGGGCACGACCACGTGAGGGACGTTAATAATAAATTATTAAGCCAAACTCAATATGTGCATGTATATATATTACAATATGAATATCATATAGATCTATCTAAATTGAAAATCAACTAGAAATCTTGTGTTCGTTCTCTGCAGAGATGCGTTTGCACGGATGCCAGTAGTTACATACTAACGAAGCTCCATGTAACAGTCACTCTGCTCCTATTTCAATTCAAGATGATTTTATTTTTACCGTTTGTTATCTAGATGTGTACTTCTTGATGTACAGGTGGGGATAGCCTGTATATGTATGTATGTATGTATCTTTCAGACGAGCAAAGTTCTCTTTTTTATGGTTTCATCAAGCTTTTGAGTATAAAATGTAAACCTCCATTCATGTCGATATGCATGTGCTCTTTTGTCCAGCGTGGAATATGTTTAGACATGTGCTTATCCAAGATACATAGATTTAGTATAAAAAAGGGATGTCAAATTATGACGAGTATATGAGGTAAAGTAAGCGAGCGGAGCAGCGTTGTTATTTGGCTGGCACCCGCAGGGGGCCGTCCCCCCTGTCACACTTTGTCACACATTTCGTACCACCCCCCCAAAATATTATGTGACACTTTCCGAAACAACCCCCCCCCCCCCCCATTTTCTTTCATATGTAAGATAGCATAACATAACAGTTATTACAAATTTGACTAAGCTACTGTAATACACTACTGATTTAGGGGAGATATTACATGAGACAAAACTCCTGATTTCATAGATCACTGAAAAGCTATTGATACATCACCATACTGTACTGTAGTAATTGTTATTTTAGACCAACCAATCATATGCAGTGCTGAACTTTTGATCATGCATAAATCTAGTCTACTCTGGTCTACTCTTCCTCATTGTGGTAACCTACATCTTCCTCCTCCATGCATATGATGAAACATATTTATGAGTTCAACCTGCCCACAAAATTTATATTTCCAATAGAAAAATGCCAGATACATTTGATTGGCAAGCTAAAATATCATCAGATGGTGCCACATTGCTTAATGTTAGAGAGAATTTTTTCAATTTTTTTCTTAGATCAAAAGGTGACATTCACCCACAGTGGGTATTCTTCCATGTAGCCATTAAAGCTTGTAATAGGAAGAAGCCTTGGAGTCATTCAGTAAACTTACTATCCACAACTGATAGTAACAATACTATACAATTAGACCTATATAGTTAGTGAATCCTATTTTAGAGTTCTCAGAGCATTCCACATAATCCATATAAAGGGAGTACATGCATTAATATTTACATGTTTGATAAGTAACACCGTTCTAACATAACCCGCACCCACTAGTTACGACATGCTCCGACAATCGCTACGACACAGGGCCTTGTTTTTTAGTCATGATATCGCAAGTCTACGATCGCTTAAGATCGGATCAAGATTCTACGGCAAGTTTGACAACACAAGATGGCAGGTGTGCTATAGACAGTGTCGTAGGTTGAATCAAACGATCTTGGCGGAAGTTAAGACAAGTATAGAACTGTCTCAGGTTCTATAAAACATCACTGTATATTTCCTTGCTTCCCATACGAATTAAGCAATGAAATTTTAACACGAGGTTATTGTGGTATCGCTAGCTTTAATCGCTATCGCTATATTCATGCGGTATCGCTATGTTTTACAATGCGATAGCGATACAACAATCCAGGGGCACATATTGAATGAGACAGTTCTTTAATTAAATACAGATGGCATCGCAGTTAAAACTGATCTGACACCTGGGAGCTGTTTCAAAACGTGGGTTAAGTCTATGGTTTTGAAACAGCTCCCTGGTGGTGTGGATCGCTTTTCCCTATAGGTAGAAGAACAAGTGGCGGGGGTTGGTGGTGCCACCATGGATCGTTATTTGAAATATCAGATAAGGCTGTAATTAACCGACAGCGATACGATCTGCAGTGCTGTGAATGTCCCCGTAAAAAGTATCGCTAAAAGCAGTATTTTACACAGCGATGCGCCTATGCAATACAGGTGTTGCCGTTCAACGGCCCACTGTCTAGTTACGCGGCCGCTCGGACAAACACCGCGAGTCCGGCAGCATGCATATAGAGACATATAGCAATCACACCTAAAGTGTGAATGGTGAGTGTGATTACAGGAGTGTTGTTTTTTGACAGATTAAATTGTTGGAGCAAACTAGGGTATTGTGTCAACGAGTCTGGGCTGTCTAAACTTCATAGTTGATAATTATCTTGGTTTTAACATGGAAAAAGATAAGCATATTATAGATAGGCCTGCCAATGTATTAGTGTCTATACAATTTTGATGTCCCTGTGTTATCTAAGGTATATCTAAAGTATCATTGAGGTGATATGCATGTATGACACATCAAATTGGAGCTGGAATACCATAGAATACGATGTAATCGCTTTTATGTCTATGGAAATAATGTGCATGGGTATTATAAACATATTACGCTTATACACTCAGTGATCCAATGCTCAAGTATACGTTGCCAGGGATATGTTTGGCTTCAGACATCGCGTAGCTAAGCAGATAACGTGTGACACCAGCCAGTGGAAAAAGGCCTATTACGATGCGATCCGCAAAATTTCAGGAGCAACATTTAGGCCCACGGATTGCTATTCTGCGATCCGCAGCTCTGTTGTAAACATGGAGCAATGGGGCCCTGGCAAAAACCTGTCCTCATGGATCAGAAACAGGAAACTCTACCAAGTATAACAGCATTCTCTGCTGTTACACTTAACCACTTGTAGCATGTACATGTACTGACGTTCCTTGATCTCCTATTTGGCTGCCTTTTTCCTGTGTTTGACTATTTCAGTGGAGTTGTGTATGCAGCCTTAAAAGGATATCCATCCATAACCAGTGTACGTACACGGTTCTCACAAGGTAACAAAATGTGCAGCCATCTCTCAGCGCATAACAAGGAGCTGTTTCAAAAGCCGGGAGGGTGCTAAACGAGAGTACTCACCTCCAAAGCGAGAGCTAATGCCCCAGTCACACTGGCGTAAAAAACGGCGTTTTCCCGTGTACGCACGTCTACGTTCTTCTACGCATTTTGAAATCTAGAAAGACGCGGAGATTCGTAAAGGAAAGTCGGAATGCGCCGAAAAACGCCCAGGGGCGTACCCAGGATTTTGTTTCGGGGGGGGGGGGGGGGGGGCACACCTCTGAAGATTGACAAGGATTCAGTCAAGAAGACCCTCCTGTGGGTCACCAGGGCAAATTAATCCTCAGACGCACTTAGATTTGATAGATTAAACTGTATTCAGGATTCTGTTTCAAGGGGAATGTGACCAGGGATGCAGCTCCCCCTGGGGGTCCAGGGGGCAAAGCCACCAGAGGAACTTGAATTTCATTGATTATACAACCTGTACCCAGGATTTCTTTTCCTAGGGGCAGGGGTTACACATCTTAGGCTATCTAGAATTATTACCAGGAGTCTGGCTGCAAACCCCCCTCTGGGTGTCCAGGGGGCAAAGCCCTTGAAAACATTTGGATTCTATAGATTATAAAAGCCATCCCCAGGATTTTTTTTGAAGAGGGGCACCCACATCTTAGGTTATCTATGAATATTGTCAGGGTCTAGCAGAAAAGACCTCTATGGGGGTCCAGGGAGCAAAGCCCTTGAAAGAACTAGGATTATACGCAATCTGTATCCAGCCTTTTGTTTCAGGGATGGGGGTTACCCTTCTTAGAGTATCTGGATATATTGCCAGGGTTATAGCAGCAAACCCCCTACTGGGAGTCCAGGGGGTAAATCCCATAGAAGACCTTGTATCATAAAAATTCGACAAGCTCTCCCCGAGATTTTGTTTCAAGGAGGGGGTTACATATGTTCAGTCATCTGAGAATATTGTCAGAGGTTTAGCAGCATGGCCCCACATGGTGGTCCAGGGGGCAAAACCCCCAGGATCACATGGCAATATTGCCAGAGGTTTAGGAAAGCCCCTAATGGGGTCCAGGCAAATCCCTCTGAAACATTTGGATTTCATAGATTACACAAGCTGTGCCCAGATTATTGTCACAGGGAGGGGGAGATAGATACCTGAGACCAGGTACCAAGGGTCTATCATTAAAGTCCTTATGGGGGTCAAGGGAGTGAAACCCCCTGGCTATACTTGGATTTTACACTTATAAAAGCTATACCTAGGGTTATGTCTTAGGGAGATTTATACACCTGAGACTACCTGGGGAGATTGCCAGGGGTCAGTCGCAAATTCCATCTGGTAGTCCAGGGGGCAAACCCAGGAAACACTTGGATTTTATACATTATATAAGTTGTTCCAAAGATTTTGGTTCAGGGAGGGGGTTACATACCTGAGACTACCTAGGAATATCAGTGGGGGTCCAGTGGCAAAGTCCCCCCTGGGGGGCCTTGGGACAAATCCCTTTGAAGGACTTGGCCTTTTTACATTATACAATTTGTATCCACAATCATTTTCAGTGAATGGGGTGGTCACAGACCTAAGATTACTTGGAAAGATTGGGTCCATGAGGTAAATCACCCCTAATAGCTTGCATTTAGATTATTTTTAGGTGGCATACTTGCCTTAACCACATTCCCCTCAAGCAGCATTTACCAGGGGCATACCCAGGATTTTGTTTCAGGGAGGGGGTCACACCTTGGACTACCTTGGATGATTGGCTTGGGCTCCAGGGGGCAAAACCCCCATCAGCATTTAGAATGTGTTGATTATACAAGCTGCAGCTAGAATTTTGTTGAGGGAGGGGGTCATATGCCTGACACTATCCAGGGGTCAAGAAGCAATGCCCCAGGTGGGAAGGGGGTCCAGGGAGCAAATCTCCCGGAAAAATTTAGATTTTTATAAAAAATACATTTTAGGATTGTTATTGGGAGGGGGAGCCATACACCTGGGATTACCTGGGTAGCTTGCTAGGGGTCCAACAGCAAAGCCTCTGCTGGGGATCCAGGAGGCAAAGCCTCAAGATTCACTTGGGTTTTAGATTTTATACAAGCTGAATCCAGGATTTTGATTGAGGGAGGGGATCGTTACACACCTGAGACTACCCAGAATGATGCCACAAGAGTAATAGCATAGCCCCTCTGGGAGGTCTAGCGGGCAAAACTCCTGGAAGCACTTTGGTTTCAGATATTATTTGTACAGTCTATATCCATGATTTTGTTTCAGGAAAGGGCTACACACCTGAGACTGCCTGGGGAGATTGTGAGAAGTCTAGGGGCAAATTGCCTCCTTTGGAACCCAGGGGCCAAAACCCCTGAAGTGTTTGGCAGGGACTCCAGCAACAAAGCTCCTCCTGGGGGTTTAGGGGGTGAAGTCCCTAGAAGCAGTTCGATTTCTAGGCTGCCAGGGGTCCTGTGGCATTACCCCTCCTTGGGGTGCACTGATGAAGCCCCAGGATTTTTTAGTGAGGGGGGTCACACACCTGAGAATATTTGGGAATATATTGAGTGGTCAAAAAGCAAAGTCAATCCCGGGGGTCCAGGGGGAAAATCCCCTGGAAGTATTCACATGTTAGCGACTCTATTTAGGGGAAGAGTTTTTACACACCTGAAACTACATGTGAAGATTGCCAGGGGTCCAGTTGCAAAAACTCATCTGGGAGGTCCAGGGGTCAGAACCCCTGGAAGCACTTGGGTTTCATAATTCAGAAATTACAATGGGTCAGGGGCAAAGTGCTTCTTTAGGGATCCAGGTGGGGAGGGGGTGAAGCCCCTGGGTGCACTTGTATGTCCAAAGATTGTACAAGCTATATCCAGAATTTAATTCCAAGGGGGGGGGGGCACACAACTGAGGCTATTTCTGAACATTACAAGGGGTCAAAAAGGAAAGCCTATCCTCAAGGTCAAGGGGGAGAAGCCCCTTGAAGCACTTGCATTTTACTGTGCTTAGGATTTTGTTTTCAGGAAGGGGTTTTACAGACCCTGACTGCATGGGAAGATTGCCAGGTGTCTGGTGGTAAAATCCATTTGGGGGTCCAGGAGGCAAAGCCTGCAGAAGAACCTGGCTTATATTTTATACTAGATGCCTCTTGGATTTTGTTTCAGGGACCAGGATGGTTACCGATCTAAGGCTATTTATGAAGATTGCAAGGGCTCTAAAAGTGCCTCTTGGGGAGTCCAGGGCCCCCCTGAAGAGCTCTGTCTCTCTTTTTTGGGGACATATTAGACTTGCTCAAGTCTTTGATTATGAACATTCATTAAATGATTAAAGAAAATTGGAATACAACTCATTATAGCATGTGTCCTTCTCTGACTGGCCCATGAATCAAAGACTTGTCCACTCTGACCAGAATCTCCTGTTTATGACCCCAAGCCACTCCCTGTAACCCTATACCTCCCTCTACCCCTCCCCCCTCCCCTCCTCTAGTTCCCTGGCCGCCTGTGTTGTCATAGCAATATATTTTGCCTACTTCTGACTATGTCTCGATTGAGATCAAAGTGAGAGGGTATCAATCTCCCAGCTGATATCCTGACCAGTAGGCAGACCTCTGCTTGGGGAGTGTGACGCAAAATCACGCCAGTCTACACGGCCGATTACGGATGAGACCAGTCCCTGTGTCACTCAGTAGGGGTGGAGGGGTAGGATACAGGGACTAAGGCCAGTCTAGGGACATATTTGCTTTGATAAATGACGTACATATGGTAACAAGGACATGTAGGGAGATTCTTTTAGAGGGTGGGGGGGGCACACCTTGGTCTTCCTTACATGCATCCTTCAAGTGTGTACCCCCAACCCGCAGGGCCCAAAAAATTGAATTAATAAAGAAAAAACCCACCCCTGGATAGATTTCAATATCTTATGTATGTGTAAATAGCCTATTCTTGTATAATGCTCTAACTTTTTTACTATGATAGATAGAACAAGAATTCAAAAAACAGTGTTGATAAACGTTGAGAAGCGTACAAAAACGTTAAAGCAAAGCAAGCAATACGTTCCAAATCCGTTCCAAATCTGTAGCTAATACGTGGTCCCCACCAATTCAAATACGTAGAAGAAACGCCGTTTTTTACGCCAGTGTGACTGGGGCATAAACAACTGCACTTGAAGTGTCGCTGTTGAGGTGGAGGTGCCGTTCGCTATTGGGTATTGGTAACGGTTTTGCTGCCGCTTTGATTCAAAGTGCCGCTCGCTGTTGCCGGCCTCTCGCTTTGAAATGCGACGTGCCGCTGGCGAGACCTCACTCGACTTTTGAAACAGCTCCCAGAACTAGACATCAGAGACATGTGATGCACACGTCATCGCTTCACGCAAGCCACCTCAGCTTCAAACAACGTTTGATTCCCACCCAACCACTCCATTTTTTTTCCTGTTCATGTTGTCAGTCTCATTATAGGGCTGACATTTTTGGGAACTTATAAATTGTATACCTTTATATACTAGTATACTCATATGTTTCCATAATTGATGAATGTGAAATGCCAGTGGCGTCAGAATGGGGGGGGGGGGGGGCGCAGTGGGGGCGACTGTCCCCTCTCCACCTTTTTTGCCAGCCAAAAAAATGTCAGCAGCTTCAAATTTTACTCAATCAAGTGTACAAACTTTCTTGACTTTTCAGCATCAAACAATGTCCAAGTCCGACTTTTTAGCATGCAACAATGGCTAAGCCTTGACTTTTCACTGTGGGAAAATGTTCAAGTCTGACTTTTTAGCATGTAATGATGGCTAAGCCTTGATTTTACACTGTGAAAAGATGTGAAAGTCTGACCTTTTAGTGTGTAATGATGGCTAAACCCTGACTTTTCACCATGGAAAAATGTCAAAGTCTGACTTTTGAGCATGCAATGAAGGCTAAGACCTGCCTTTTCACAGACATTTTGTAGATTCACGGTATATCCAGTGGAACAGGCTAATGTCAAAGTCTGACTTCATACCGAGAAAAATGTCAATAATTTTTCAGTTCGCCCCCCTCCTTCAAAATATTCTGACGCCCCTGACTGCTGCTGCAACTCTCGTCTTATTTAATTGTCAAAAGTCAGTGTATATATGACGTTTTCATATATATCTGGGATGGAAACTAGACAATGGAGAATTTTCAGAGCAGGTTTGCATATCTCATTCTCCTTTGTAATATGCATTTACTTGAAGCTTGAGAAACAAATTAAAACTGAGTACATAGTACTTATGTTGTGTACATTCCTCTATACAAAATAGAATACATCAATGAAGAGCAGTCCAATCAAATATAGAACAGTCAACGCTATACGTATTTCTTTATAAGCAGATTACTGTTTTTTTATTATGTCTCTTAGATTGTGAATAATATAATTGAATATTCAATTTCCGCCCTTGTAAATAGATCAATACATCTGATATTTCCTCCAATGTTCTCATGTTATGTCTTTTTGAGAGGTTGTTCGTGAAATGCAACTTTTTAATGGCTTGTCTAAATCATATCGACTCTAACCCTGATATAACATTGTCGGCCAGCTTCTTAAATAATTATTTTGAAAAAACATTTATCATCTGTACTCTGAGATAGCATTGTTTGGAAACCTATTTCAAGAGATTTATGAGTAAAGTAAATCAGCAATTTATGACTCACTCAGATGGCTATCATAAAGGTTAGAAGCTTCCATATCATCCTGGTCATAAATATGCATATCTTCGCCAATGTTTCGGAACAACACATTCCAAGAAACACCAATTGTGCTTGTGAATACTTCATGGGTTAACGCCAGGTGACATGCAACCCATGCCTGCCTGACAAACGTTATTGATCCCCATTTTCGTCTCACTGGCGCAGACTCTCAAATTGGTGGTCAATCATTAACGGATCCGTCAGCAACGGATCGACTAAGTCTCAAACACTGTCAGATCTATATAATTTGTATTATCATTGTAACGTTTTTGTAGTTTTTATTGAATTATCATTTTTCCAAATAATTCATATTCTCTTACTGCCTACAGAGGAGGCAGCTATTTCCCGATGGGTATTCAGTGAATGGACATATTTCTATACTTATATAAACTACTTGTTGATTAAAGTGGAATGGTTCCAGGTAAGTCATATGATCCCGTCAATGGCTACAGCGTAAAACATCCAACAATCTATTCATGGCGAAAGAAGCAAGTACACAATTGAAGACTAGATCATTATATCTAAAGCATATCAAAATCCCCTCCACAGAAGCCTTTCAGACATCTGCCGGAGAAAAAAATCTTTTGATTAAAAGATAGATGAAATTAGAGACTCAATCTCAAAATACTGGTCAGTGGTCTGTGAAAACCCCACTTTCCTCATTACTGCCCGTATACTGAAGTACACGTATCTTATCTCACTAGGGTACAGAGTGTCTATAGTCTAGAGACAGTATAATGGTCACATAAAGGTAAAGTGAATAATAACCTCAAACTGACTACTGAGCTGCCTGGCTAGTAGTTAGGAGTAATGTGAAAAATAGTTCATTAACATTGGCTTCATGATTTTCTATGATTGCATATTTATTATTCATTATGTTGCAGAATACGTATAGCTGTGATTTTTAGTGATTGCTGTTTAGTCGCTCTATAATTGATAAATCGAATCAGCAACCAATAAGGGTTTTATCAGATTGCCATAAAATCAGCCTCGATCTAGCTCCTTTTCATGTGACAAAGTGATACATCATGAGATTCCCCTCACACCAATGAGCACCGCGTGTACCATGTAGAGTCTGTCCCATCAGATATGACACTTTCAAAACAAAATAAATCAATGCCTTTCTCAACTATTATGATAATAATGACTGAATGTGGAATTTACTTTTTCCAAATCTGATGGGACAGACCTAGCTGTATTGTATTCAGACTGTCAAATCTGATGGGGCAGACTTGGTATCTAAACCCACTTGACCCAGACCTGAAAAATCTGTTTCTTTTACCGTAACAGGCTTTGGTCTGAGCTGACTTACAGTGGTTGGTACAGTGGATCGTAACCTTCTACCTTGTGATAACCTGGCTAGGGAACCCAAACCTTGTGCAAGGGTATTTCTCCACTCTAGAACGGCAAGGTTTATATCAGTCTTATACCGGGGACACACCAAGCGAGTGAATGCAGCGAACTCTGGAATCGGCAACACAAATTGACGTATATGTGAGATATTATTTCATTGGAATATCTCCTGCCTATAATTTAGCACCTTGGAAGCAATGATCAAGTGAAATATGAAATAATAGCTCATATATAGGCCATTTTGTATTGGCGATTACAGAACTCGCTGCGTTTCTCGCTTGGTGTGTCTTCGGCTTCAAAGTGTACTGCTTTCTTCAGAATGTTTAAGTCATACTGTGGTCCTCCATCTGATATGAACTGCTCTGTGATGCCATGTCTAGAAAACTGTTCTTTTAGGAAGGAAATTACAGAGTAACTCATTGTGTCTTGTGTCAACCTTGGAAACTACAAATTTGGAATAATAGTCTGCAACAAGAACATAAATATCTCGATCATAGTAAGATAAATCGCTGGCAACCTTCTGCCATGGATATTTGGGAACCTGCGATGCAATCATTGGCTCCTTTTGTTGCTTTGTGCAAAACTGCTCACACATTTCAGTTACTTTGGCTGTCATGCCTGGCAAAAAGAAAATGTGTTTTGCCCTGCTAGTATATTTTTCTACACCAAGGTGGCTTCTATGGATTTTTTTGGATTTTTTTTATTCAAGTTTGAAACAAAATACCATTCACCGTGGTGGGCATTCTTCCATGTATAGAGTAATTAAATTACAATAGGTGCAATATGTAAAAAAAAAATTCTACCGCCAACCCCAAACGGGAACGCGACGAAAAAATTGCACACTGCAATATGTATTTGTGTCAACATGCTCTTATGCGTCAAGCTTGGTACAACCAATCTATTACATCTTAGAACAAGACCCTAACATTCCAAATGGTCTGACCTCTGATGGTACTGAGACATTACAATCAAGCCAACCCTGGTTGGTGTAATTCTGAACTGTTTGCAAGACTAGATCTTGATCAGTTTCTCTTTGGAATTTGGTTAACCTTACATCACTAATAGCCAAGTTCCTGACAGAGTGTACTTTGTACTCTTCAAGATGACTTGACTAGTGGACAGTGGTTGCAGTGCCCTGCTCAGGGTATGACCACTGATAGAGACCTTGCCTTTTCGCCAACCAACTCTGAAGGAATACTTTTGAATCCTTAACAACATGCGCTGGATGCATGGTGGCGCAGAACAGATTGGCTTTTTTGTAAAGCACTTCTAACGGCTTGTGGTCAGTTTCTATTATTATATCTGTTCAACCATGTAGTCATGGAATTTAGTATGACCCCATGTGATGGCTAACATCTATTTCTCAATTTGCCCATAGTTCTTTTCACTTTTGTTTAAGCAATGCAACGCAAATGCAACTGGTCTATCACCTTGTAGCAAGCATGCCCCAAGACCATACGATGAGGAATCAATGTTAACAACAATTGGCTCCTCTAGCCAGTAATAATATAAGACAAATGTTGACCCAACATACTGTCTGAGTAATTTGAATGCATCTTGCTAGGGTTTGTCCCAGTGCCATGCAACATCTGAATTTTGAAGGAGTCGCAAAAGGGCTGCATTCTGTGACAGCTTTGGAATGACTTTTCCAATGTACATAATCATACCCAACCAACAGGTAACATCATCAACATTCTGTGGGGTTGGGAAGTCATGGATCGCACTGACTTTGGCAGGGTCTACCTGGACTCCTGTATTGGAAAAGATGTGACCATGATATGTAACAGAACTAACTGTGATCTTACATTTCTCAAGGTTGAGCCCTAACCCATTCTTGAGTAAGCAATCAAGGACTTTTTGTAATATGATATCATGCTCAGCGAGATCTATACCTGGGATCAGGATGTCATCGCATACGATTTCAACACCATTGATGTTGGCAAACATATTTGTTATCATCTGCTCCCAAAGCTCAATGGCGAATGAAATACCAAAAGGCATTCGCAAGAACTTATAATGGCCAAAAGGCAAGTTAAATGCCAGAAGTCTAGACACAGTCTGAGACACACATATTTGGTCAAACGCTTGGCCTGCGTCCAACACTGAGAACACTTTCTTCCCAACTCAGTAAGCTGCAACATCTTCAACTATACGCACTGGGTAGTGTTTGCACTGAATCCATTCATTTAGTGACCTTGGGTCAATACACAAATGCAGGTCACCTGATTTTTTTCTCAACTATTACAAGTGAGTTCACCCATTCTGTTGCATCTGTAATTGGTTCGATAGTCTCCTCATCACACAATTTATATAGAGATACCTTTGACATTTTCAGGAGTGTATGTGGGACCCTATGTGGTGGATTGAGGATGTCACATGAATACTGGCTTGCCTCTAACTCAACATTATGAACAAGTCTGACACTTGACTTGTCATGTACAACAAGATTCATGTCTTCACTGGAACTCAAACTTAGAACTGGTTTTTGTCTGTCTACAACAATGAATTCTGTGGGAAAATACCTGCCTTTATGTTCAATCAACAGTGAGACTCTGCCATGTGGCTTGTTTGTTTAACCAAAATACCCTACCAGTTCCATTTTTGATGGAAACAGCTTTACACTGCTGTAGTACTTATCATACATTGATTTGGGCAACATGTTGACCTCACTGCCCATGTCAATTTTAAAAGATACTCTGGTACAATTTGGAGCAATGGAACTCTCCATACCCCTCTCTTGGACCCTGTGTGTTTGATATTACATATATGGTTTGCTACAAGTTTTATGCTAGGTTTACACCATCAACGCTTCCAAAGAAGCAGCAGCACATAAAGGCTACTACTACTGCTACTACTACTACTACTGCTGAAATGCATGTTCCACCTGCTGTTGCACCAGATGTTCCACCAGGTCTACCAGATACTCCTGAGACTGTTGCTATTGTTGCATCCATTTTACGCCTGCATGATTTGGAATCAAAAGACCAGGAAGCAGCACCCACTGCAGAGCCAGAATCTTTTGAGCCAGACATGGCACTACCCCAAGAATGTCCACGTCCACATCCCTGCGGAGTACTGAAGTCTCTGCTAGTTTTCTTAAGGCACTAACATACTGAACATCTGACTTCCCCGACTGTTGTGTCCTAGCAAAAACCCTGTCCCTTTCTATAAGTTTGTTTTGCTTTGGGATAGAGTGTGCTTCAAATTTCTCTTCAACAGGTTTTATTTTCAACTTGTCAGCTGGGTCATCAAATTACAGTGAATCATACACAGAGCACCCTCTTGGCCCAATGACATTCAACAAACACATAACTTGCCTCTTTTCAGGTTTTTCAGGCATCACCTCAGGCACACATTAAAAAAATCAAACTCTGTGCTGAATTGCCTTCTGTGACACAACACCTGATACCTTACAAGGGAAACATATAACCTGTAATTGTGACACAACTATAACTTTGGCTTGTAAGTATGGCACACTACAATTTACACTGAAACCTCAATCCAATGCAAAAACCATTAATGACACTTGGATTTGGATGAAACATGTGCACTAACTTATGTGCTGGCAAAACAACCCATACATGCAAAATGACCCCTGACATTTATCTCAAGGTACATACTAGTTGTTGTAGCAAACATAGTCAAAACTTCACAAAGAAACTAAACATCACTCCAGTTGACAGTGGTTTTTCTGTGGATAATTACAATGGCTTGACACTGTACATGTGCTTTGGTGACACTTCACATAAATCACTGAATGAAGCAAGTACATGCATCTTGTTCCACAAATACCAGTCGGACTTATGCTTCACAACTAAAGCGAGTATAGACCCTTTTGAGGTATCCCATAATTCAGTCTGTTTATAAGTTCCGGAGTTCGCTGGTTGCCGACGTTGTATGGTGATAGACCCTTAACCCACAAATATTGCAGTTTAACAGTTTTTATAAATATTCAAACTGGAAATCCAGTTTCAGCTATTTCTACACATAAATCCGAAATTATATTCAGGTTCTCCAAATATAAATGTGAAAACTATGGCTCATGTGGTCGTAGTATGCCCAGCCAGTGGCGAGCGGAACTTGTATTTACCCACCCTGGGTGATAATAGGGAGTTTAGTAACCTCTGGAGGGTGTATTCTACCAACTACACACTTTTTCAACGCAAACAAGACGTTCCAGCCGACCTTTCAGGTGACGTCGGTTAAAACGTCTGGCCAAATGGTCTCTCAATGTGTTGCTGCTGCACCGAAAACCCCAACAGAGGGTTTGCTATTGCCGTCTGGTGGACGTTGGCGGCACTAACGCGCAAGCCCACGGTTCTCTATCTATCCATCATCATTCATCATTCACGTGCACTTTCCTGGATTGCCAGGTCGCTCAAGCCCATACTTGTGTCAGTGGCGAGCTGTGCTATTTGTGATCTATGTGTGGTTGTATGTGTTTGTGAGTTAGCCTTAAGTATTTCCTCTATCCTGGTTGCTTCTTTTGCTATATTTTTTAGGGTTTGTAAGTTGTGGTCAAAAGCCTGATTTAGGTATGTTTTTGTGGCGTCCGTTGGGTGGAAGGTTGTGCATTGGTTTAGGACATGGTGTATTGTTTCCTGTGTTTGGCCACACCCCCTGCATGTGTCCGTTTGGTGCATTGTCCTGAAGTTGTCCTTGGTGGGGAACATCCTGTTCCTTAGTTTGAAGATCTGTTCTGCTTGTTTTCTTGTCATTAGTGTTAGGTATGTAGGTCTCCTCTCTGTCTCCTCTGTTGTTCTGTTTAGGATGTATTTTACTTTGCTCTTCTCCTCTGCTACTGTTCTTGCTTGTTTTAACCAGTCGTTGTTTATGATTCTCTGGGTTATCCTATTCCATTGGGATTTGGTTGTGGTTCTGGATGCCGTTGGGTTTATTCCTAGTGTTGTAATCAGTTGTTCGGTTGTTGCTAGCCATCTACTATCTTTTGGTATGTTTGTAATGGTTTTTCCGTTTTGGGTTTTCCAGTAGTGTAGGATTCTTTTTGTTTTCATGGTTGTTTCAGGGTCCTTAAGTTTTGTTTCTAGGTAGAGATTTTCTCTAGGAGTTGTTGATGGGGCTCTAAGTGTTCTCCTTATTATGTTGTCCATGATTTTGTTTATTTGTTTTATTTGTTGTTTGTTTGGTTCCCAAGTTTCCGCACTGTAGGTTGTGATCGGGGTTATACATGTCTCGATTAGTTTCCATATTGTCTGCATTTCTATCCCTCTGAAGTTTGTGTCCTTTGCCAGGAATAGGATTGTCTGGAATGCCGCTTCCGTTTTTCTTTTTATTTCCTGTATTTGGTCTTTCAGGTTGCCCTTTTCGTTGATAATTTCTCCTAGGTATTTGTAGTGTTTAGTGTGCTGGAGTTTTGTGTCGCCTAGGGTCATTTCAGTTTGTTCTCCTTTGCCAATGATTAGGGTTTTAGATTTTTCCTCACCGAATTCAATCCTGTATCGGCTTGCTACTTCGTTTGTGATATTTAGGAGTTGTTTGTGTTGTTCTACGTTGTTGGTGATTATCGCTACGTCATCGACCCAGAGTAGGCAGGTGGGTGTATGGTGTGTGTCTGTTTGTTTGGGGTTGAGTTCTTCTATGGTAAAGTTAATGTCGTCCATGAGGGTTGAGTATTGTGTTACTGCGAGGACACCCCCTTGCCTTATGCTGTCCTTTATTTTTATTCTTCGTGTTGGTCCATGTTTGGTGTTTATCGTTGCTGTTAGGCCTTGGTTTAGTTTATCAATTATGCTCCAGGTGCTATCAGTTATGCCTTTTTTCTGTAGGCTGTACATTATTGCGTCGTTCCATGCCTTATCGTAGGCTTTTGTTACATCAAGGAATGTTATGTAAGTTGGTTTCTTGGCTTCTTTGTTTTTATGTATTATGTCCTTTATAGTTATGATGTGGTCTGTTGTTGCTGCTCCTTTTCTTCCCCCGAGTTGTGCTTGTGTTATATGTATTTCATTTTTTATTCTGTTGTTTATGAGTCTCTCATAGAGTTTTCCTAGGTTGCTCGCTACTGTGATTCCTCTTTCGTTTTTGCACTGCCCTTTTGTACCTTTACCCTTGTATATTCTAGTTATTGTCCCGTGTTGCCATTGTTGTGGTATTGTCTTGGTTTTGCTTATTTTGTTTAGTTGTTCAAGGAGGTCTAGTTTGTTGTTGTGGTTGAGGTTTTTGATGAGTTCGTTTGGTATTCTGTCGGGTCCACTGCTCTTACCGTTTTTTAGTGTTTTTATTGCTTGGTTGATTTCCTTCAGGGTGAAGGGTTGCATCCTTTCGTTGCTGTGCGGTTCCAGATTCCTGATGTTGTCGTTTGTGTGTTTTATGTGTTTGGACCATGATTCGTAGTTTTTGTTTCCCTCCCTAGCTTGGTATAGGTTTTCGAAGTACTTAGCAATGTGTTCCTTGGCTTCAGTGGGGCTACTTATTGTTTGGTTTTGTTCGTCAATTACGTCGTATTCGTCGTTCGTTCTACCTATGAGTCTTTTCCTGGTTTTCCAGAAGAGGTTGGTCTATTAGCGTGTGTAGTTTCTGTCTTGTTATCCGTTTGTCCTGTTTTTCGTGTTCGTTTCTCAGTGCTCGGGTGGCATATTTGTATTTTTCACTAGTTTCATGTATGTTAGTGGGGTCTTTTGTTCTACATGCTCGGTTGTATTCGTTTTTGGCTTTTCTCTTTTCTGTCCTTAGTTTTTTTATATTGTCCGGTTCTGGTGTTTTGTGTATGTTTTTGACCGTTACTGTTCCCAGGTTTTTCTGAAGTGTATTTATTAGGATTTGTTGGTATTCTGTGTAGTTTTTTGGGGGGTTAGCTCTTAGAGTTTTACTCAGGTATTGGTTGCAGGCGTTCCATTTCTCCTTGGTGCCTTTTGCCCATGTTTTTCTTTGTTCTGTATGGGTTTGGTGTGGGTTGTTTACTATGTTCAGTGTTATGGTGTTGTGGTCTGTTTGTGTTTTGTTAGTATTCCTTATGTCTAGGGTTCCTTGATGGTCTATGTTAGTTTCGCTTATGGTTCTAGACATACCTTTCGTGCATATAGCGTAGTCGATGATCGATCTCTGTGTGGGATTTTTCCTATTGACCCTTGTCCATTGGGTTATGTCAGGTTGGGTCGTTAGGACCTCAAGGTCCGTGGTCACCAGCATGTCCTCTAGTAGCTGGCCGTTTCTAGTTTTTTCCTGTTTAATGTGTGTTTGGTTGATGTTGAGCTTCGCGTTGAAGTCCCCTATGACTAGCATGTCTCCGATGTGTTTGTTGTTTGTGATTTGTGTTGTTAGTTCCTCGTAGATGTTTTGTACATTGTCTATGTTCGAACTCTCTTGTGGCCCGTAGAAGGTGCCTATGATTATTGTTCTGCGTGCTTGTTTGAGTTTTATCCACAGGGATTCTATGTTTGTGTGTTTTGTGGTCTGGATTTCTTGTGTGTTGTGTTTGATTTGGTTGCTTACTAGTATTCCTACACCTCCCCCTCCTCTGTCCTTTCTCGGGTTGTGGTACCATGAGTACCCTTCTATTAGGGGTGGTCTCTTTGTTTTGGTCTCGTTGATGATTGCTATGGTTGTGTTGTGTGTTTTTAGGGCTGTTTGGAGGCTTTGTTTTTTCCCTGTGATTCCGTTGATATTTGTATAGAGTATTTTGATTGGTGGGTGCTTCTTTCTTGGTCTTTTCCTTTTTCTTTTTCCTTTTTTTTGGTTTGTTTTGTTTGGTTGTTGTGTGTGGTCTTTGTTTGTTATGTTGTTATCTTTCTGTTTGTTCATGTGTGTTTGTGTTGCTTGGGGGTGTTGGCCGGTGTTTCATATCCTGTGGTCTGTCGTTTGTCTTGGTTGGTATGAGTATTGATTGTGGTCTCTTCCTCTGCGTTGGGCAGTCGGGTTGTCAGCGGGACTGGCCGACCTCGTGGGTGACTGGTCCCAGCTGCGTGTTTTGTGTTTTATGCTGTCAAGGATTCTATTTATGTGGTCTATTGTGTCTTTTATGTCGTCCCTCCGTCCTGTGATTGCTATCCTACCTCCGTCAGTTCGGTGGCTGTCACTTGTGTCAATCCTTACATCATATTGTTTGGTGATTGCTGATATTGTCTTTCCCCCTTTCCCGATGATGTGTCTTACATCTTCTGGTCTGTATTTGGCGATCTCTGTTCCGATGCCTCCTGTGGTGTGTGTGTGTGTTGTTGTGTGCTTGGGTTCACGACCCCTCTGTTCCCTTGTTGGGCTTGGTTGGTGTGGTCTGTTTTGGTCACGTGGGTGTATTCTGGTTGATTGGCCTTTGTTAGGTGTTATCCAGGGGTTTTCGTCCCGTTGGGGCTGTGGTGGGGGTTGGGGTCGGGCACTTGTGTGGTCTTTATTGGGGGTTTTCCAGGGGCTTGTGTCTGTTGGGGGTTGTGGATGGGCCTGGGTTAGGGTGCTCGGGTGTGGTTGTGGTTGTGGCTGGGGTGTGTGTTGTGTTGTCTGGGTCTGGGTACACGGGTGTGGTTGTGGTGGGTGGGTGGGGTTCTGCTGTGCAGGGTGTGTGGGTTGTGTTACCGGTAGGGGGTCGGGGTTGTAGATGTAGTCAATTAGTGATTTGATTTGTGTGGTCAGATTGTTGTGGTCAAGGTGGTATCCATCCCGAAGTAGCTTGGCTTCTTCAAGTATGTTGAGGTTTCTGTGTTTTTTCTGTTGTTGTAGGGCTCTTTGGATGAGTTGTCTGTTTGTGCTATGTCTTTGTTCGGTCTCGAATGGGGGTGGGGTAATGATGGCCACTGTGGCTTTTGTATTTGTTTGTATGTTTGTGGCCGCATTCATTATGTTATCGTGTATTGTCTTTGGGTGTTTGTTCTGTCTGATGTCGTTAGTCCCTACCAGGAGGAGGATGTGGTCGGCCTTTGTTATGTTATCAGTTTTTTGGCCTGAGATGATGCTCAGTTCGCCTGCTGTGAATATTGTCTCTTGTTTTACTGCTAGGTTTGGGTGTTCCTTCAGCAGTTGTGCGATCGGGGCTGTGTTTGAGTCCCCCAGTATCAGCACCCTTTGTTTTGTTTGTTGTTGTTTTGGGGTGTTGTCTGTTTTTGTTTGCTCCTCCCAGTTTGTTATACTTTGTTGTAGCAGGTCGTTTAATGTGGCTTCTGTTGTCTGAAGTTTGTCTTTTAAGCCCTGTTCCTTGTCCTTGGATTGGTTCAGTTTTTCTTCTGTTGTTTTGGCTATTTTCTGTAGGTTTTGGATAGATGTGTTTTTTTCTTTGATCAATTTTTCCAGGAGGTCAATTCTTGTTGTGTTAGACTCCAACCAGAGCCCCATTTGGGACTAACGGAACGAAAAAAATTACACCAAAATGATCCCCCCCACAACCCTGAAGAAAGTGAAGATTAGAACGACAGAAATAATAGAGAGAACGAATCGACTATTTTTTCTTGAATTTAGGAAAAATAATGGAACTACATACTCCGCTGCTAGAATGAAATTCTAGCAGAAAGACCACAGAAGAACACCTACCGCACCTTGCCTGATGAGACTGGTTAGTAGTCGAAACCACGAGAATAAATATCCTCGCTACATGCGGAGATATACTCTATATGGTATGAAATACCATGTAGTGCCAAAAGACAGGATGGCGACAGATTGGAATGGGGATGGCAGCACGAAAAAACCTGCCACTGGGATTGGAATCTCTCCCGGTATAAGATTTCTTGATGATAGTGATCTTTTTCCAGTTGTGAAACATCTGGCCCCCCATAGAACCAACCAGCGACGGTCGGGTCGAAGCACTCGCACGCCGCACGGTTCTATTCACCGACGTGAGACCTGAAAATCAACATAAACAGCTCTCGACCAATCAAAACGCCGCATTTCGGGGTATGCTGACTGACAGCGGCGTCGTCCGCTTGTCAATTTCCCGCTTCTCTCTATTCCGTGGTCGCAAAGCGTTGGGTGAAGAAGAGTCAAACCTTGCTACGCCTCGTCTACCTGCTTTAGACTCCTGTTGTAGTTTTGTTTCTTGTGTTTGTCTGCAGTGGGTTTCCACCATTTTGTGTGTCTCTTGTGTTTTTGTTTCTATGTGTTTTTTCAGCTCTTCTATAGTTTTTTTCAACTTTGTGCAGTTGAGGCAGCTTTTGTTGTCAGTGTTAGGTGGCTGTGGTTGTTTTTTGTGTGGTTGTGGGTTTTTGTGTTGTGTTTCTGTTTGTTGTGTTTTTGGTGTTGGTTCCTGTTGTGTATTTGTCTGTGTGTTGTCCTGTTTTGTTTTCTTTGTTTTCACCATTTGTGCGTAATCTTTTGTTTCCTTCTTTCTGGTGCTTCTCCTTTGGTTCGATGATTCTTTTGAGTCACTTTCTGTATCTGTGTTTTGTGTGTGTTCGTTTTCAGTGTCTGATTGTGTGAGTCCATGCTCACTCACTATTGTGATGGTGTTGTCCATTTCCATCTCTATGGATGTGTCGGTGTTGTCACTTGTGTCTGTATTTTTGGTGTTAGAGGCCATTGCTGGCTTGTGTGGTGTGTTGTGTTGTCGGAGGGTATGTTTTGTTTCGTTTCCTGGTGTGTTTTGTAATGGTTCACTTTTTTTTGGTGGAACACCTCCAAAATTGGCTATTGCACCGAGTATTGTCCCCGGCCGGCGGCCAGCGGCCACCAACAGGTCAGCTGATACTGCCCGGCTACGGGGTTTTGGAGGCACGGTGGCCGGCAGGGTCTGGCCGTGAGGGGCCTGTGAGGTCTCATGAGCTGTTCCACCAAGCAGATTATCGCCGCCGGCGGGAGGTTTGGGCCGGCTATTGCCGCCGGTCGCAAATAGGCGACCACAAGGGGCCCGGCCTGGGCTTGTGCTTCCTTGGTGGAATAGGCCTCTAAGCGCCGGAAGGCCGATGTGCCAGCAGATACCCCAGCCGATGCCCCAGCTGACGTTCCATATAGAGCAGCAGTGTGCAGACAGTGGCACCGCCTCATGGACATTGGCCGCAATTAAAATGGTAATCAAGTTCTCCGCTGAGTCGATAGGTGGGAACATTGAAAACTTTTCAATTTTGCTCTAGATTCTGTGTTAAACAGAAGAATGAAGGTGAATAAAGATAATGATTGATGCTATGAATGTGTGTGACACGCTCTGGTGCTAGAATTCTGCCTGGAGTACCCAAACTGTCTGAGTCTTTGGTCTCCATGTGCAGGTGAATGCTTCGCCGGTATCAACCATCCAATTTTGACGGCGTTCCCTCTACACAGGTCCCGGCAAAATTCGCAGCGGATGCTTTACTCTCTTCAAATCCATCAATGAATGTAAATAAAAGATAGTGCTTGATGTTATTAATGTCTGTGCCATGATCCGGCGCTAAAATTCTGCCCAAAATACAGAAATTGTCAGAATTTTTTCAATCTCCGTTCCCGGCTTCGGCTATTGCGGGTGTTGACCATTCATGTTGGCAGCATTCCCTCAACACGGGTCCCGGCAGAGCTCGCGGGCGGGTGCCATACTCTCATCAAACCATCGGTCAGATGCCCAATTCCAGCCGACAAAAACTAATAAATCAGATTTTGTCTGGTGGGAGATATGGCGTCTGGTGTCCGGGAAAATGTACATCGGATGGGACGCTGGGTAAAAAATCTAGCTGGTGGAAGCATGTTTCAGCCAGATGGCCAGAAGCCCCAGTAAATGTTCATCAACCATGAGGCGACGTCCCAATAATCCCCAACAACCCCCCACCAGACTTCAATGTCATCCTGTAACTCAGGCCCAATGACTGCTGGAAAGTCTAGCAACTAATTCCACCAACCCGGCAGATGATTCAAATAGAGTAGATCTGCTGGCCAGCAACCTCCATACGGGCCTTGTACAACGTTTTTGTCTGGTTGGTGGAATTCTACCTTTACTTGACAACGGTACACATTGTTCTTGATCATGACTCCCAAATCATGCCTGAAATTACTTCTGACACCGTGTTAATGATAATAGACTGATGACAAGTGCATGGTTGACATTAAAGGTAGTAGCTTATAGTAACTGCTTTATTGACATCAGTACCAGATCTATAGTTGCAAGTAGAACCGCACTACTTTAACAAGTCGTAATGCGTGAGCAGAGGTTTACAGCATGGAATTATAGAGATGCACCGTACATATGCTCACGCTCTTGATAGAAATTATAAGTCTGCCAGGAAATCTAGATGACCACCTTCTAACACTCAGAAGGGGCGCTGCAGCTTGTGTCGGTGATGAGAGTGACATTTATCCTTTTCGGGGAATGATAGGAGAACGGCAGTGAGCGGAATAGACATCATGCCGTTTCCATAGCATTACATGCTGCTCACAGCGAGCATCGCTGCTTGCCACAGGAGGTCTTGTTTGTTACAGAACCCGGCGGGCAATAAACGTTTTCCAGGAAACTAATAGGCTTGTAGTACTGGGAAATCCCAATTGATTTAATTCAAAACCGCTCATGGTCCGCGCCAAGCATGGAAACAAAAAAAATGTCTCGGGGGCTTTGAGTCAGATGTCGTTGACTACATTGGCGTGATGGGAACATTCTGGTTGCCTCTGGATGATAATCGAATAATTAGGTTTCCCTTTCCGCTTCGAGATTAGTTGGGATTTATTAAATTGGGGATCGGCTTAATACAATCTTGTAAAAGCTACACATGCCGTCTTATATTACCTTCTAGGAAATCATCTTCCTAATTAAAGCCAGCCAGAAATATCATACATACAATCAGCCCCCACCAGAGCGAGCCCTGACCTTTCTATAAAGCTGGAGACACATCAAGCGAGAAATGCAGCGAGTTCCGTATTCGCCAACACAAAATGGCCTATATGTAAGATATCATTTCATATTTCACCTGATTATTGCTTCCAAGATGCTAAATTATAGGCAGGAGATATTCCTATCAAACAATATCACACATATACGCTAATTTGTGTTGGCGATTCCAGAGATCGCTGCCCTTACTTGATTGGTGTGTCCCCGGTATCAAGGAGGGGGCGCGCATTTCTATGGTAACTACCTTTTTCACGTAGGAACTAGACTGGGAACTAGAGGTATGTGAAAGGAAATTGATTATTGCGCAGATAAGAGAATTGTAGAGATGTTTAACTAGTTTGTTTTTAAACGTAATGTGGAGATAATTATGCATTGGCTGGTTAAAACTGATAGATATATCATCTGAATGAATTAAGATAACAATTTATCAGAGGTGTTGTAAGATGTTTGAATTGTGAGAAACTTCTCTGGTTCCGTTTCTAGTTATTCCATCCTTAGTAATTAATCGAATTCTGGAGGCAATGAGTGTGCATGTAATAGACATTTTTACTTGATATTCTTATAAATCGGGAGTCCTAGAACGTCCCCACAATGAGATGTTGTCTTCGCATAGGGGTAGTTTGCGCCACCCAGAGGATATTTAAAAATCATAATAAATTGTAATAAAAGAATATTCACTTAGTGCCCTCGTTTATATGCATGTTGCTAATCATATAAAGTAGAACCCCGGTGAAGGGAAACCTGGGACCTGGTTTTCAGACGGGACAATTGGAATTCACTCAGGCGATTTAGGATAGTGAAAATAAATCACATGTTATAGCGGCCTTTTTCTTAAAGCCTTTGAAAGTCTCGCATGTGCATTCTTTTGTCCAAATTGAAACACTGATACCAGCTGTCCAACTGATTATATAAATGGTTATCTGTCTACATAACTGGGACCAATGCAGACGGTGCTCATCAACAAATCAACCAGCTTAGGACTAGATTTCGTGTCCCACAAGGGTCGCTTCTGGGTCCCCTTTTGTATCTCTAAATCTGATATTGGAAGTATCTACCAATAGAGTATTAGAAATACACTAACTATAAATGTGGCTAAGGCAGAAAGGAAGGTGTGTATTGAGCCAGAAATGGTGTTTGGATTCCCCCCCCCCCCCCCCTATGATAAAGAGACCTTTTTTCAAATTAGCAGAATGGTCGACACATAAAGTATATCTTTATAAAAACCATCGCAGGCCTTTTTTGCTTTTCTGTAAAGAAAAGGGAGGAAAATGGGAGGTCAGGGTATTATCTCCGATGAGAAGCCTGAGTAGTATAAAGATGACCGGCATAAGATGAATAAAATCCGGATATTTTACTATAATCGGGATTTTAGAGGAACATTTAATGTTGGAGGGTATCTTTACCTTAAAGTATAAAATTTGGAAAGTCCTTAACCCTTTCATTATGATATGATACCTCCAGACATTACCGTGGGTGCTGCAACATAATATTTATAGGCATTTTCGTGGCCAATCAAGATTATCATGGATACAAAATTCGATTAATAAAGAAATAATAGATTGACTTCAACAAAACCTCTAACAAAGTATAAAGGGCATATGGATCTAAAATATAGAATGATAATATACCTCCTGTCCTGGGGTAAATTACCAGGGAAAATGCCTGTGGCGTGAGGCTGTGTTAGGGAATTGCGAATACCTGCAGGGAAGGGGTTAAGAAGTCTAACTTGTAGTCTTTTTTCAAAATATAATCAAGCTCATCCTAGCCATAGACGAGTCTGACTTAGCTAGGTCATGCATCAAAATCAACCCTTCAAAGGTTATTTTCTTGTTATGAAGCCGACCACTTACAGATTTCCTATGATTAAAGTATAGAGTTCAGGGTAAATTATATTCTTGATCTTATCAGAGTGGCAATCGAGTCAACCTGTGCAATCAATGAGATGTAAGACTGATGCCACATGAATGTACTTAGTACAGTACCTTCGTTTGGATCTCTGACCCACAGAAAATATCTTTTTGACCTATATGAATGTACACTGCTTCGTGATCTACGAAATGCCCTATAATTTATATTTTATGTCACAATTGATCGCTACCTCAGCTTTGAATCAAAATTATAAAACGGCTACTAGTTTTATCCTTTACCATCCAAATTCGATTACACACCCACACACACTCTAGCCATTCAAAGTGTCTAAAAACTACCAGAATACTGTACCTGCGCTAATCGTTCGCGACGGGAGAGGTGTGGGCTTTCAGCGACTACTGTGGAAAACAATCACAGATGACGCCACTGTTGCAATAATAGAAGTGCGATTAGTAGTTAAAGGGACAGCCGGCAGATGGCACAACGGGCTGTAGAGGAGATCTTGTGTAGGTAACTATAGGTGAGAAAACGATACTAGAGCAGAAACAGCAAATGAAAGATAAAAAATGTAACCCAAAAGAAAGAAGAAAGAAATTTAGCATTCTGTCCTATGATTCTTTATTGTAGTCTTTTACAATCAATAGAAAACGTTGCATGAGTTCTAATCTCAGAGCCGCCTCTTTGAAAATGAATTTTGCTACAAGTGGAAGGAATGAAGAGTGGGTGAAAAACTTAACAGCCACTGATATTAGCTGTGAGGGAATTACGCTTGAACTAGGGGATGTTATGAAGGAGGCTAAAAATAATGTAGACGTCTGGAAGTCCTCCAATGTAGAGGGAATCGCATCAAAGTTTCTTAAGGTGGCCATGCTGGTGGAATCGGAGAAAAGCACTATAGGCTCTTTAATCTCTTCTTATTAGAGGGGGTGTTTCCAGCAGCATGGAAAACTGCGTTAGCCATACTATTGAAAAAAGGAAGGTAACGCAGAACAGGTAAACGATTTGCGTCCGATATCATTGCTGCCCCTAATTGGAAAATTGATTGTGAGATTAGTTCACCACCATCTCTCAAATCTGAACAAGGTAACAACTTGTTAAATAAAAACCAATGGGGATTTAGACCAACCCATTCGACAACTGACACTTGTATCAATCTCACTGAACATATTCTTTATACCATTAATGAAGGTTGACTTTTTTTATCAACGTGAAGTGTTTGATACGGTCGACCATTCCATTTTGCTTGAAAATTAGAACTGATGGGCATAAAGGGTGATTTAGATGTATCAATTGGTATTTATCAAGCTGGAGTTAGACAGTCTTTAGATAAACTGTGATGTACTGCAAGGATCCACCCTCGGCCCCTTTTTCTTTTTAATTTCCAAATTTTCAGGTACTATCGGGCAAAAAGTATGAATGAGAAGCCAATCAATTCACATCAAAAATTGTGTAGAGACACTGGTATCGAATCTTCATCTGATAAGTACCTGAAAATTTGTAAATAAAATTTAGCATGCCTCTCAGTCCAGGCTGACAACATGACCAGGTAACTACAGTCAATGATACAAAATCAGTGATACTGTCTACACAATGAGAGGGTGACACAACAACAGATACACTCACTCATCAAATCACACACATATATGTCAAACAAAACAATGGGTTGACAAAACAACACGTAGGAAACACACATAACCTACACACAAAAATCTTGAATGTATCTGTACCCAAAATGAATAAACTGTAAACGACTCTAATGCGTTAGATCAATATCTAAATATGAATTGACATCTAGAAAATAGACACCAACGCAGCCATCAGCATTTTCAAGGCCATAGTACTGCCATATATCGACTCTGATAATATTATTCGTGAGGGCTGTCATACCTATTTGCTTGATAAGCTTTAAGCTCTGCAGAATAATGAAATATGTATGAAAAATCACCACTTTGTGACTCCTTTGTTAGAACCATTATATTATTACATACCTGACTGTGAATGTCAGTGAAATACTACCCTCTCACCAGGGTGTCATGTTCAGCAACTACAGCCTACTATGGTGGGCTTCGTCTTACTAAACGTAATTTAACGTGCTATAGACGAGATCCGCGAGATTGACACCATCGTGACCAGAGGAGGTGTGAAGCGTAGCGCCCCCTATACCAACCCAACTCATATATGCGATCGGGACAGGGTTCAAGGCGCCACTTTCAAACATGCCAGCATTGGGGTAGGAGCTCTAGAGAATGGACTGTGTGTGGCTATATCAAGCCCTAGCCTATGGGAAATAACGCTGTATTCCACAGCACAGAACAGGCATAAAACGTGGAGCTCTATTGAGCTCTATTGTGGTTTGGAGTACATTAGATGTCACTCTATCAATATATGAAAAGATTTTTGATAGAGCTCTAACAGTTTGTATGTAGTAACTGTTACTATAGGTCAGGAAGGCATATTAGGGACTAAGGTGAAATCCGCATTCAAATAGTGTTTCCCTAAAAATTCTTATAGATTGACTTGTGCTGCTTATCTAATTAGTTTAAGTAAGCATTTGTTTGTAATTAGTAACTAAAGGAAAAACTTTGTCTGAAATTATAATGTAAAAATATTGCATCTGTTCCAACCAAGCCTTACTTCTTCATTTTATGCCTACCACGACAATGCTTTAACATATGGCACATATCACAAAAAGGGGCTTTTTGGTACTTTTCTATTTTGATAACAAAACAGTCCATTTTTACTTCTACTATGAGTACAATAAAGTTTAAGGTATCACAATGATCCTCAAAGAAATATCTACTTGATTAAACTGTGCGTTGAATTTGCTTCTATATGGAATTCTATGGAATCTTCACTCATATTCTAGAAGTCCAACATTTTGCCTAACTTTTAGCATGATTTCATAGAAAATATGACAAAAATGAAAACAGATAAATCACCTGAATAAATCTAAAATACATATGACAATAGAGCCCATAATCTCTGGTTTAATATGGTATCCTTTGTAAATCTCTATCTTTTTTATAGCCTAAGTTATGAGAATCTTTGTATTTTAAGTCAAAAATAACTAGTTTTCAGTCCCCAATATGGTTGCACGACCTATAGTTAGCCTATTTTAATATAGGAATCTCCATTCAGCTGTCATCTGAGACCATGCCAAAATGATAGGGGGCGCTGCGCTTCACACCTCCTCTGCATCGTGACCAATGTCAACATGGCAGATGACGTGACTTCAGGACTTGAAACTCATTATACAAGCGCCCAGTAACAATCGCATATTGAGGTATCTAACATGGGGCTTGCACATACAACAGTTTGAATAGCTTAAATATTCAAAATCAATCAATAATAACTACATGTCACTTGCCTTGGTCCACAATGGCAACACACAGACATGCTGGATGTACTTGTTGCGCATGCACGAAAATATTTGAATGAACCTCACTCTCCCAATCGTAGTAGCCCACCCCTTCGAACTGCTATCGAACATCGCCGCTATTCGGTAAGCGTGCATCTAGGACTACAATATAGGAGAGTGACGTTGATTTACATATTTCTGCGCATGTGCAATGGGCACATCCGTCCTGAACTTCTGTTTTGATAGTGTCAACATGGCGAGGTCACAGGGAGTGGCTCGACGACTCTATATGCATTTAAGATGGCATTTTTTTCCCATTGAATTAAGGTATATGATAATAAGAAAACAACCTGACTGTAGGCAGAACTATATCTTGGTTATCGGTCACCTATCACAGACATTCACCCCGGTGCCGTAGGTGGAGGGGCAAATGTCTGCAGCAGGTGACCATGAACTAAAACATAGTTTGCCCACAGTTAGGTCGAATAATATGGAATTATTATATTATTCATTAGATATTGATTTATCAAATATTCCGTTCGCTATGCCAGCATAGCGACGGAGCCGGGATCTCAACAGCGATGAAGATTATGAAACAAAACTTAAATTTCTCCACTGTTGTTACCGCTGTTGGTACCTCTAATTCGGTCTTCCGTTTGCTATGAACCCAAAACTGGTGAAACGTGTCTCTGTACCGCTGTGATGATACTCGCGGCTGAATATGTGGAATTATATGTATACTCCATCCACAGAGGAGGTGTGAAGCGCAGCGCCCCCTATACCGACTTGGTTCATAATATATACGATCGCGGCTGCCTCACGGTGCCACTCTCAAACATGCCAGCAAGGGGGAAGGAGCTCTGAGAAGAACCCCCACCAAAAACATGAAGAATGCAAATAGCTCTTGTGTCATGAATAACAGGCCGATTTTGTTAAACAGAACATTGTTAGAAACCTAAGACATAAGCCTATTTAGTGATATATATGTCATATATCTGTGCTATGGCTAAGGTTTCCTTTCGTATGTTGAACATTGGAATTTCTGAGAAAAAAGGCTGTATTCCACAACACAAAACAACCATAAAACGTGGAGCTCTATTGAGCTCTATTGTGGTTTGGAATGAATTAGATGCCACTCTATCAATATCTGAAAAGATTTTTGATAGAGCTCTAACAGTTTGTATGTAGTAGCTGTTACTAGTTAGCCTATTTTTGTTATATTTTAGTATAGGAATCTGCATCAGCTGTCATTTGAGTCCATGCCAAAACGATAGGGGGCGCTGCGCTTCACACCTCCTCTGCTCCATCTACTGCGTGGGTCCTAAAACCAGTCAACTGTGACTGATGTTTCTGTAGTATAAAGATAGAAATGATAAAAAAACAAATATTACCTAGTAGACGCCTATAGCATTCTCGGCGGTATAAATGCGAGGTAGGAGATTTTTATTGTGGTTCTTTCCATTGTGTCTAAAAAATGTGGATAAGCTAACGTTATAGAAAATTGGGGGAATACCCACCGAGAAAATGGATCTGAGGGTAACTGTCAAGCAGCTTATACATAAATTAAGTCTTTTATTAGAGCGTGTTTTTTACACTCTATATACCACTATGGCCTAGTGGTTAGAGTGGTCATATTGAACTTCCAGCAGGTTTCCAGTAAACTATCCCTTCATTATCTGCATGCTATCCCTTCACTATCTAAGGCCCAACCACTTTGTACTTCTCAAACTGATGACACTGCAGTCGTTGAGAGAGATCCCTGGTGAGCAGGAGCGGTACTATAGTTTTGAGCTGGTAAATAATGTTCAGGACCACTTCACAACCCCAACCTAGATATGCACTAAATTTTGTGGTAGTATGCTACATTTTTTTGATGGAATTGGAGCGTGTCTGAGGGGTAGGGTGTGTCTGAGGGGGAGGGTGTGTCTGAGGGGGAGGGTGTGCCAAATGGTGAATCTATCAAATTTCAGTTCATTTTTTTGTTGCAAGTATTGTATGTAACATGAGCAATATAATAAATTTGTTCTGTATTTCATTTTGTAGTGAATGTTAAGAACTGGTGTGACTGTTATATTCAGTAAATGCAATTAAAGGACATTAAATATAAATCTAGGTACTAGATTTCTAAAAGCTGTAGGGACTTGATAAGACGCATTTCAAGAGGTATTCAAATTGAATTTATTCTCGTGAGAAAACTGAGCTGGATATCCAGTTGAAATTGTTAATATCATTGCGGAATATGTATTCTCTAAGATGAAAGATAAGAAAAAAAGGCTAGACTGCATTCTAAAAAATATGTCTGAACCCACCTTCTCTCAATTCATGAAAACTGGTAATATACCTTACATGGCAATTATGGCAGAGCAGACAATGAGTGAGGTACTATTACACTTAAAAGTAACATGGCCGTGGAGTGGGCACGCATTTTACTAGTGATCGGTCATGGCAAAGCTTTCCTGTGATAGCAGCGCTCCATTCCAGTTAGAAGCAAAATTTAAGGCATATTCCAGCAGAAACTATTGCTAGAGCTATTACAGGCCTTTGTTTATGTCATTTAAATCCTCAGAAAGCTGTAATATCACCAGAAATGTACACACTTCGAACAAATAAAGACTGATAAAACAAGTTGCCTGAAGGAAATATAACGCCAATGACAATTAACTAGATGAATATTTATTTTTAACTTATCTCCCAAATCTCTGCATTTATTTTAACCAAGTGATAATAAGATGGCTGCTGGCCACTGGTTCTCCTATGATAAAAAAATAAATGCAGCCATAGCTCTACGGGTTAACTCGACCCGAAACGAACTCGACCCGTAGTTGTTCGGAGAGCTCGACCCGTTTTGGAGAATTCGGATGGAGAACTCGACCCGTTTCAGGTACTTATGATTAAGACATTTTCATATAGAATGAAAGGTCTGACTAGTTAGGGTTAGGGATAGGGTTAGGGAAAGAGTTAGGGATAGGGTTAGGGTTAAGGTTAGGGTAGGGATAGGGTTAGCGTTAGGGTTAGGGTTAAGGTTAGGGAAAAGGTTAGGGTTAGGGACCAAATTTGAAGCCAAGATAACATATTTACTACTAAAAGTAGTATTTATCCACAGTTGAGACACTTTAATTGAGAAGATTTAAAACGGGTCGAGTTTTTTACGGGTCGAGTTCGTTACGGGTCGAGTCCTCCAGTATTCGCTCTACGATAATCTTGAGGTTATTAAGATGTCTCAAGTGATGTCCCATGCTCGCATTATAAGCACAAGTGCCACCATATCCTGTCAGGCTCATGGTCCACTTCATACACGCCTATTCCACCAAAAAGGAATTTTTGCCCTCCAGCCGGCATTTGCCGCCGGGGCCGGCCACCCGGCCGCCCCTAAACCCCTAAATTCTAGGAGCTGTTCAACCAAAGGCCCACGAGGCGACCAACAGGCGTACACAAGGCGCCCGGCGAGCGCTCATAATGCCGGCCGGACCCAGCGCGGCGATACACTCGCAGCGGGTTTGCTATTGCCGTCTGGTGGACGTTGGCGGCACTAACGCGCAAGCCCACGGTTCTCTATCTATCCAATAGGCGGCGCGGCGTGCGGCGATACACTAAGACGCTCTGAACCCGCGAAAGTCGAGTATCGAGCGGAGCAGTATGTCAGCGTGTCGGGATTTGTATGGGAACGGTCGGAAAATGTCAAATAACCGCGGATGGAAATGGAACAATGAAGGTAAATAAAGATAAGGATTGATGTTATGAATGTGTATATTTGACACTGGTGCTTATATTTTGCTCAAACTGCCGCAACTGCCGAAATATCGGTGTCCGCGTATCGGAATACCGTCCGCGGGCCTTTGTGGACGGTGTATATCGTAGTATATGCGGGCGAGCAGTCAACGCGCGCCCGGGGAACAGCTCTCCGCGTCACGCTCTTGGCACGCCGGCCGGCCTGCCGGGGGCTTAAAATCAAATGGATCAGTTTTCCTCTGGCAGGGCTTGTGGGTGACGTTGCGCTCATAATGCCCGGCCGCCCGCCCAGCCTTCTCTGTGGTTATCACTATATTTTGGTGGAACACCTCCAAAATTGGCTATTGCACGAGAATTGTCCCCGGCCGGCGGCCAGCGGCCACCAACAGGTCAGCCGATACTGCCTGGCTACGGGGTTTTGGAGGCACGGTGGCCGGCAGGGGCCGGCCGTGTGGGGCCTGTCAGCTCTCATGAGCTGTTCCACCAAGCAGATTATCGCCGCCGGCGGGAGGTTTGGGCCGGCTATTGCCGCCGATCGCCAATAGGCAAGCACAAGGGGCCCGGCCTGGGCTTGTGCCTCCTTGGTGGAATAGGCCTCATAGATTGAAGAATAATTCCCATACACTGACTGCTTCCAGTCTTATGCTTTCCCAAACAACGTGCAGTAATTGGGATCGGCATGCACGCGGATGTCACGCGCGTATAAGAACGAGGTATCAACGCAACAAGTCCTGACACAGATATAATGATATACCCTATAAGGAGGGAACACCCTGTGTGCTCAGTGACGTCAACCCACCCTGACTCACAACACGAATCTGCTGGACCACTGCCAGCAACGCTATCCGTGAATAAGTCGCGGCGGCATACTTCCTGGGGAAAGTGTAGTGTATTCATTTATTCCCCTATTCTAATTTCCACTTCTCGGTCAGTGTATGTCTCCGATTCACTCGTTATTTATCCATCCAGGCATATTATCATTAAGAAAATGATTAAATCATTACAAAATAGTCCTGTCGTGAAAGGAGAATACTATTTTAGGGTCTTGGGCCGAGGGGATTAAGTAAGATGTCGACTTCAGCTGACTTAGTCTGTTCGTGTTAAAGTGCACAAAAAGATAATGTTTGTTGTCAAACGTGTCTACGTTTTTATTCGAGATACCAATTTCTGCACTGATTTCGTGACTTCTTTGTGAGTGGGAAGATTGCAGAATTCATGGTGGTATGTACCTATGCCAGACAATCAACATGATATCCCACTTGCGACAAGTTAGATTTCGTGGTCGATTTTGTAATATATGTGCGGGAAGATCTGAGCTCATGGAAAGTTACTTTCTATATCAATCATTATAGGAAATCTTACTTTTTGATATAATCAAACAATGTGAATTTCAATAATATAAGACCGTGCTGTATTTTCACTAATCTGGGACCTGTTTCAGTAGCTTCGTGACATGCCCAGATGGCATCTGTGACACCATACGGACAGATCACAAGATTGCAATCGATGACACGTGGAGTTTCACTCACTTCCCGTAGGAATTAAGCAATGACACTTTATCATGAGTAGGAGATACATATAACCTATAATCGTTTCAAATATGGAGAAGATTGGGCACTCCGATTTTCTGATATTTGCTAGTCTTTTTCCGCTGTTGCTTGAACTGTTGGTGCCGCTGTTGGTGTCTGTCTAGGCCTAATGTCATGAGCCTACTGAAACAGGTCCCTGGTGTTTGTTCATCTATTGCATCTAAATAATTATCATGATATGCCATATTATCCTAGTATTCCCTAATCATTTTAATTCCAATAATTCGCCTTCAAGGGCAGCCATATATTTGTATCATGCATGCCCAGTTTTTTCACATAATAGGCTTGATTGGTTTCTTCGTTACAGGTGAGTACACTGCAGTAGCCAAATAGCTAATGATAATGCAGAAGTTTGAACTGAAACGCCTAATTATATACACATAACGCATACACATGGTGTTATAAATACACATGTGATAGATTGAATTACTAAATCATTAGACTGTTTTGTTTCCCAGTACATGTACCCCGAAATCAGTGACCCCTGACGGTGCTGACTGTGGCCCGCCAGTCATGAAACGTCCCAAAATATCCCACCTTCCCCTTCACCATTCACCCCACACTCCAAGCACCCGCCTCCTGCCCACCCTTTCTTAATCATCGTGTCTTTACAATTGGTTGCCCAGTTGCATACACAGGAGGAGCCGGTTCGGAAACAAAACCAAGATAGAGCCAGAGCGCGAAGGGTCCGACGTGTGTGTGGGTGTACTGTTAGACCTCAGGTTTGGCAGGCTTGCGGAACACACGGGAACTTTACATTTGAGGGTTTAGAGGTTGAACAGGATACCCGAAGTAAAAGGGAATAGTTGTGAATGCCATGCAAGACCTCACCGCCTGAAGTACCTCTACATTCTCCAGAGCATCGCGGGATGTTTTTTCCTCTATAGGTTTTAACCTGGGATCTTAAGAGGTTTTTTTATATATAAAATACACCAAGCGGATGCAAGATGAGAGTAACATTGGGTGGTTGTGTTTTTTTGGTGATGGTTATATCAAGTGTTATAACCTGCGGTGGCGGTCAGCGTCGTACAGCTCATCGTCACGATGACCCAGGCCCTGCTCCCAGACATTCTCAGGTGCGCAGAGTCCGGCAGATTCATGGCCACCCTGGAGGAGAGCCGCACCCGCCGCACGGAGATGACAACCAGGAGGGCCGGCGATCTGATTCCGAGGACGGATCTGACCAGCACAGGCAGTCTGAGGAGTGGTTCAATGCCTGGTGGAGATTTACACGGGACAGAGAGACGGAAGAAATAGGGAAATCAGAGGAGGATGAGGGGGGATGGGAACAGGAGGAAGACCCAAGTACATGGGGCTCTGAACATGACGGTCCTTGGGGGAGTGTTGATACAGGGACACATCCAGATCTACCCGAAGTTGGAGGCCAACGGGAAGCAACAGATCCTCCCCTCTTGCTCTCTGAGGTGAGGAGGAGAGGCGACCGCCCCCTGGACGGGTAAGGTTTTATTTTTGTGTAATATGATATTTTAAGTGCAAGATAAAACTCATGTATAAACAACAAGTATCATTAAATACAACCTTCAATTTAAAATCAGGAGTTGTTGGTTTTGTGATATAATCTTTACATTTGATATTTATTATAGTTCTTTCAAATTGTTTAAAATCAAATGAAAAAAAAATCAAATCAAATCAAATATTGGCTTCACTAAAGGAGCAAAAGAGATGTTCACCTGGGTCTGCTTAATGGTCCTACTTATTCCCTCGTGACTGCAGTTGTAGGTGACAAGACCAGTCAATTTCCAAAACTTCTTGTGGGAGTATGCGGCCCCTTATGTTTACTGTCTTTCCAGGCTACAGTGTTTTTAGTCTACAATAATTTTCCGGTCCAGATTGGACACTTGGAGAATGGTTTAATTAAATCCATCGAGTGGATGTTGATATACTGACATATTATATATATATATATAACGGTCGTGAGCTGCAAAAATACGTTATATCAAGATTCCTATCGAATACTTTTTGGGTAAATGTATATCAATATTCACAACTAACTACCATAATCAATGGTTATGCAAATTAGAGTTGAGCTTTGACGGCAAGCTTATCGAATGTCATTTCAGAAAACAAAGTACATCTATGCATTTTAGGGTCAAATCTCACCTCAACGGATAGAGTAGGGTGGGTATCTTTTCACTTCCTGGAGATTTAATGCATATACATATTCACACACACACACACACACACACCTACACCTACACACACACACACACACACACACACACACACACACACACACACACACACACACACACACACACACACACACACACACACACATATATATATATATATATATCGGAAGGCTCATGTGTCACGACTCGGACGGTGTAATGACATGCCTCGAGTGACTAATACGTGTACGTCTAGAGAGGGACCGTGACCCGGAAAATGGCCTTGTTATATAAGCCGCCCCCAGCAGTGTACACTGTACTTACTATAAATGATTTACTTTTCTGAATGTATATAAAGTCACATACAAATTATGTTGTTTGGAAGAATGAGTATTAAATGTTGTCACTTTAAAAGTGACGGTTGCTCAACAATATTTGGACGAAGCATACGTAAAAGTTCCAAATACATGTATATTGTAGGAAAGTTCATTGCTTGAATATCACAGAAACTATTGTTACAGCAATCCTGCCCCCACTACGAGAACATACATTGATTATAACGGTTTGTAGAACGCGATATTGATGTTACAATATAAACTGGATCATTCTTATGTATAAACTAACGTAAGGAATTTTGTCACATAAAAACAGATAGTAGACTGCAGCTATTCACCTTGAATTAAAAGTCATCAAAGACTCTTCCTATGTCATCCAAATGTATCCTAGTTTTTTTCTATTACGGAATAAGATGTTTCGTGAACAGACACAGTGAAGCTATTCATGAAAAAACACGTTATATCTAAGGAAGCATGCATTTTATACTTCGTAAGAATTATTTTGTATCCTCCATTGGTAAGAATTGGTTTCATTCTCCAATTTGAGGTGTCTCATAGAGTTTTAGAAAAATGACTATCGTCAGGAATTTGTAGAGGGTATTCGATATTTGTGAAGTTGTCTTGGTATTTTAAAAATTGTATTCTGTTTAATGATTTTATCAATGCAGTGTTGGAGATGGGGTTTTTAAGCGTGCCATGTACAGATATGCATATACGTTATGTTCTTGGTGCGTAGTATGACCAGCTGGTTTTATGGAAATTTTAATTTATCTGTTTTCCCCCCAGACCGGATGGTTCAGTGTGCTCACGGGAAGTGCTGGAGTCAGAATTTCATGATGAGCGGGTTGGCTACCCATGCTGGAAGTCGAAGCGTGTACGCTGTTCACAATGTGGAGAGAGCTGCAGGAGAATCAACAGGCAGTGTTACCGACTCACGTGAGTTCTTCATCATTTCTTTCCGATCTCATTAAATATTCATCTAGATGGCACCAACCGATGGATGGTCACTTGAAGGAAAAGCTATTGGTCCTAATCTTTTTTAAAGGTTCAGGGACCTGACCTCGTTAAGACTAGACCTCAGCGGACCAAAATTGATGAGTCGCTTATAATAAATTGCTTCATAAGAAGCCAATGCCAACTACTGCAAAAAAAGGGTGTCAGTGGCAAAGCCTGAGGTTAATGGATAAATATGTACATGCTATGCAAATGATTTATCAACATATTAGCTCACTTGATAATATCAGATGATAATATACATGTAGTTTCATAATTGTGCCCATATTCAAATCATTGACATCCTTTTCACCCACCCTCCCCACCAACCAATTTCCCCCCTAGTGCTCTCATTCGGTATGGCAGCACTATTGTTACACCATGTTAGAAATCAGAAATACGTCTACGATGCATATGGAGAGGGGGAGACTAAATAAACTAACTAAGAAAAAGAAGAATACAAAACCAATCAAACGAATTAAGAAACAAAGGTCAATCATAATTGTATTCATTTTTCTAAAGTATTCCCGGTTTGTGCTCATATCAGCATCTTTTTTATTTAATGTTTTTAACTGATTTCTTATTGTTGTTACTGTATATGAATTATGTAATAACCTCCATATGCACGTGTATATATTGTATATCTTTTTTTTGTCACGTTCTGAAACTATTTGTTGTAGGTTACAAACTTGTTACTATCGTGAGAGGCGCTGCCGGAAGCGCTGGCAAACAAGAAACTATTGTTGTCCTGGGTACGAGCAAGTTGAGAATTCCTGCCAATGTGAGTCATTCTTTGACTTTGAGAATTTTCATGAATGTCTGAATTTCTAGTGCTAATTCAGATTTAATTCAATCGTTCTGAATAATTCTATATTTAGCATATTTACTGTTTCCATTTTTTCCCAGCATTTCGTAATATCAATTGAGTATATGACACGGTTATATAAAGCATATGGCACCCGCTATTTGGGAAAACAGTTATCAATTCTAAAGCGCAAAATTAGTAGGGAAATTAAGGAAGCGAAACGAAAATATTGGTCGGACCGATTTGAAGAAAACCTTAAGAATCCCAAGAAATTTTGGAAAGATATTAAAGACTTGTATGACCCAAGCTTAGAAAGCACCGTACCGCGTATGTATGATAAAGAGAATGACCGTAACATAGAAAAAGATGAACTCCCTGGTTACATTAACCACTTTTTCAATATGGTTGGCGAATCCTCGTCTGATCCTAGCGAAAACAGAAATTCTGACACCGATGATATAACATATACTGTAAATGTAAAAAATGTTACTGTTGAAATGCTCCAACCGATTGTATATTTGGGAGACATACATAACTTGGTAAATGAGATCGATTGTGGAAAAAGCAGCGGTGTGTCTAATATTAACACTAATACCCTAAAGGATATATTCTCTTTCACTGTTGATCAGATCCGACATATTTTCCAAACGTCATTAGATTATTCAATCTTCCCAATCGAGTGGGCTAAGGCAGATATTGTACCAATTCCTAAGGGTAGTATATCTGACTCTGTTAGTGATTGGAGGCCAATCTCATTATTGCCTCTACCCGGTAAACTTTTAGAAAAATTAGTTCATAAAATAATTACGGACCACCTAACAATTAACAACCTCCTGAATGCAAACCAATTTGGATTTAGAAAGGGAATGGGTACAATAGATGCTATAACAAAATTTGTACAGGGGCTTTATGATAACAGGGATGATGGGAGATTAACTACTGCAATTTTCGTAGATCTGAGTAAAGCATTTGATAGGGTCAATCATTTTAAATTATTAGGAAAATTGGGAAACTTGGGCATTAATGAGAAACTGCTAATGTGGGTGAGAAATTACCTGGCACATCGCCAGCATAGAGTAAGAGTTGGTAATTCCTTATCGACCTATCTCGACGTTAAATATGGTGTGCCTCAGGGAAGTATTCTGGGTCCGCTTCTCTTTAATTGTTATATTAATGACATGATTACCGAGGACTTCAGTTGCTCACATATAGCATATGCAGACGACCTAGTCCTATACACCACTGATAGGGCTAACCAACTTGTTGTTGACTCAATCTACCGACTAAACTCTGACCTAAGCTTACTTGATGTATGGTGTAAGGAAAATAACATGAAAATAAATACTAAAAAAACTAAAGCCTGTATTTTTGGTTCAAGGAACCAGTTGGTTAGAGTTGCAGATGCACTAAAGATGGTCAAGTTGGTCGTAGATGGAGTAGTCTTACCTTTTTGTAACTCCTATTCATATTTGGGTATTACGATAGATGAAACACTAAGCTGGACTAAATGTGTGTCTGAGACTCTGAAGAAGGTAAATTATAGACTCTTTAAATTGTCAAAAATTCGGAAATATATTACAGAAGAGGTAAGCATCAAAATCTATAAATGCTTAATTTCGCCCATATTTGATTACCCAGGCTATTTTATGGAAGGGGCGATAAAAAGTCTTAGATATAAATTGCAAAAGACACAAAACAGAGGTCTACGTATTTGCACGAAAACTCTTATGGGTGAACTATCAACGGATATACTTCATAAAAAATGCAAGGTGCAACTGCTAGATAAAAGGAGAAGATATTTGAAAACTCTGCACTTACGAAAAATGGCTTCAGGTATAGTGAGCGATAATGACCCAAAAACACGGGCACAGCAAAAGAGAATTATAAAATTGAAACGCCCTAAAACCTCATTCTATAGAAAAAGTCCAGTATATGTAAATATGTCCGACTGGAACGACCTTCCATTGGAAATACAAGAGGGAAGCCTGGGCAGTCTTAAAAAACATATTAAACTAAAATTTTACGACCCGTACATTTAAATCATACAGTTCGGTTATCTTAATCGAGCAAATGATTTGAATCTGATAAGCCGTGTCACTATCGCTCATTAATCCATCAACCTCATTACTCCATAACCACCATGTAAATACTAGAAGAGGTGGAGGCTAGTTCTATGTTCATGGAAACTATTTTGTCAAGAGAAAATTTGGCCTGAAAATCTGCTATGCAGAGGTCGAATATATGTACCCTTTTACAGTACTCCAAATAAAAAAAATAAAAAAAAAAAATATATATATAAGTAGATAAATGTTAGTAGAAGATTAATCATAGATGCAACTCCTTTGAAATTGCTTTTCAAAGGAACATTACCTCATACTGTAATTCACGATGGTGTAATTGTATTTATTGAAAATGATTTGTGGTTGATAAGCATAATAACAGCATTTCATAACGCTGTCTTTTCATTGCATTCCTATCAAATTGATTACAGTGAGTGGCACCGACTGCCAACAAGACAATGGAGGATGTGAACACTACTGTCTGAGTGAGAGCCAAGATAATCACAGATGTGAATGTTTCAGTGGATACAGGCTGGTCGATGGGACCAGGTGTGAAGGTGAGTCAATTGACATTACATATAGACATTGAAATACGCCAAAATGATGATTACATTTCAAGGAGAGGCACACCTAGATTGATCAATCACAACGTTTCTGCACTCAAGTATAAGAGATGAATAGTCTTGATTATTGCGAATTTTCGAAATTATACTTTCGAAATTATACTGTCTCCTACCATGTACTTGCTCTACCAATGTACAATACGTGTTCATCTGTAATTTTAACAAAGTATATTTTACTCTTTTTTTTCTGGCAGATATTGATGAATGTGAAGTGAACAAAGGAGGTTGTAACCAGGACTGTGTGAACACAGAAGGAAGCTACTATTGTGCGTGTAAAAACGGCTACCGACTAGACGATCCTTTCACCTGCAGAGGTAAGTATGAAGATTAGCTATTGCTTGCAGGTTACTGACAGCAACCCCTCCCATAGGTGCCTTAAGCTAGATGAGTCTAAAAGTATGTAATTCCACATCTCTTTCATTATAGATCAACTGACGGCTAATGGCACTTCCCCACGGGATGATAATCCCCCAAACACATTGGTAAAGATAAATGTAAACTAGTCGTGGATGAGGGCTGCATGGGAAGTAGGTTTCTCGATATTGTTATAGGAGCAGTCCATAATTCATATGATTGTATTCCGTAGCAATAAACCATGTTGTTTATAGACCATCATTGAGAATAACGATTCCTTAAAACCCGTGCTTTATTATGCCTGTAAAGCCTATAAGACACCGACCCAATGGCTGTGCCCGATTCTACCTTTGGCCGACGGATTCGTCGGGTTTGTGACAATCTGCGTCAATCGGGTCGGTGTACGCACTTCACCGAGCCGATTTTATTACCTTTCCCGACACGTCGGCCATTACTAACATGTCAGATATGACCGACTCTGCCCGCCCTTAAGATTCCGGTGTACGCACTTCACAGATTGTTACAGATTCTGAGCATGCCATCTAAAAAGCATTGCTATCTATTCCTCAGTCCGATTCACAAGTGCTTTATATCGATTTATAGGGGAGACAGAAGCGGTTATAGATCTGAAAATTGTTTTTTTTATATCTTAAATAGAACAGAAGTTATTAAACTTTACATTATTGCCTATATATACTTATCACCCGGTCGCTCTCTTTGATCTCTTTGATCTCATTCAGGGTCTATTTACGAGGTTATAAAAGAAGGGGGTGTCATCTGGTATAGTTTGCATGTCGGTGTCTTATGGGTATAATAGGTATAAGACACCGAAATTTTATTCCCGACTCTCACCGAGCCGATGGTCGGGATGAATCTGGAACAAATTTCGGTGTCTTATATGCTTTACAGATACCACTTTAATCTTTTGTACATGTATATGATAAAAAGTGATATTTTTTTACTTCTTTTTTCAGAGATAAACGAGTGTGACACTGCTAACGGAGGGTGCGCTCACCAGTGTTATAACACCCAGGGTGCTTTCTACTGTGAATGTGACGATGGATTCATGCGTAATTATGGATCAAAATGTACAGGTGAGTATAGAATATCCAGTGAATAACACTAATTCAACACATAATGCACAGGCGTGGCTTCTCTATAGATTTTTCATGGAAGACATACCTTTATCTATAGATTACGCATTCCCATTGAAAACGTATAGGGCCACAGTAAGCCACTACCATCGTTGTCAGAGACCATAACCATTGATTACAGATTTTAAACCCATTGATTACCGGTCTCAAAACCATTGATTACAGGAAGAGACACTCAAGAACAGATCTGTGTAGTCTCTTTATTCTGGAGAGCAAAACAAGTCCCTACTGATATAGATGTACTATATCATATAGTAAGGTTTTGATATGTTCGAGACGGTAACTAGGCGAATAGGCGGTACTGTAAACCATTGCGAGGTCGACTTCGTAATACACTCATTAACGCAAAACCATCGATTATTTTCTATTCATATAGCATCCATGAGTGTGGACCTGACTTAAATTTATAATTATTTGCCACAAAGGCACATATTCATTGCATAAATACATTTAACAATCGACTAGATATTGACGAGTGCGCAGGAAGTACCACATGCAGCCACAACTGCTACAATTCACCAGGAAGCTACATATGTTCGTGCCCACAAGGCATGTGGCTAAACAAGGCCGACAATATGACCTGTCTTGGTAAGATTTCATGATTGAAATGAATTTACTTGAATAGCTTTTTATAATTGTTAGAATGAGAGCTTTAACTTAAATGTATATATTATTCGACAACTTTCAAGATTAGCATTTATATACAGAAAGAATTGATAGGAAACCTATATCACAAAACAGAATCACACTCAGAAATTAATTTATTCAAACTTCGAAAGGGAATTTTAGCACGATAGAATTGTTTTTCATTACTTCTAACTTGGGGGAATCCTTCAAAATTTCCAATTAAAAAGTCTCCACAACAGTTGTCCTGTATTTCATCTGGCCTATTTTGACATCTTAATCTTTGACAAAATTAACGTTTATTTGTATCATTCCATGCTTCCCTCAGGGACCGATGCAAACCCCGCATCAGCAGACGATAAATTGGGGATTGCCTCGGGCACCGCGCTACTAGGGGACTCTGGGGTCGCTATCATCGCCGGAGGAGTTGGGGGCGGTGTTGTCGTCCTCTGTCTCATTGTACTTTTGGTCTACGTCATGCACAGGTCAAGAATGACCACCTCCTTACCAGATGGCACTGAGGACGGGTCTAATGGACGCGGGGTAGTGCATGGTTACGAATCGACGCGCCGTGATCTCAAAGAGGGTGACCGTAACGATCCCCCGCAGTACAACAACCACGCATATGACAAGTTAGACCAAAAGAGTATGGTACGAACCGTGCCCGTTCAGGGCGCACATCACGTGCTCATGTCACCACCATCGTACCTCGAGGCCACAGCACCGCCTCCTTCAGAAGTTCACTCTTATTTGGCTATAGGTTATGAAGGTAACGTCCGAGCGGCATCTGGTATTTATGAGCCAATTGACTACAGTGCGATAGGCAACGATGGTAAGTGTTATTCAATGGGCTATGTAAACCGGGGTACCTATGGAGGGGAAGAGAGGAAGCGGACACCCACTCTTCCACCACCAAGAGCAAATCGGCTCATCAACGATAAAACCCCGTCCTCTCCTGTAATGTCAAAGCTGAAACTAAAGAACAGAGCCACGCCATCTCCAAAGCGTAAACTGAGTACAGCATCCATGACTCCCATAGGTGAGAAGGAACTTGCAAATGCAATGAAAAGCCTAAAGAAAGTAGATAAGTAGGATGGAGGGACTGCATTTTAGATTTGACTTTAGATATGTCATGTCGTTCAGTGTTTCACAACATTTCATATTAGTCGACCACAATTATGATAGGAATTAAGTTGTTTCATGAACTTGTGAACGGCCAACGAGAAGAAGATTATGTAATTTATCTTGTCTTGGACTTTATATATGTGTCCAGCATTATCTTGCATTTTAGTGCTATGCAGTTTCAGTATGGTGCACATGTCTTATTCTTTTGATAGTGATATGATGCAACTGTATTATTTTCATTTATGAGTGATTTAGATCTCATTTTAACGAAAGATAATTGAATTACCATTTCAAATTACCTTAATCCCATGAGAGACAATAGAGGATAAGCGCTGTATTAGGCTAGGCGTCCACCTACTACGATAGAAATTTAGACCTATACTGATATGGCACTGATACAAAAAGCAAATTTATATATTGGACACATATCGGGAAGGTGCGAAATCGTAAACATCTGTCTAGACATCCCAATCCACCACGCATCGTAATGGATTTTTTCGGTGCCTAATCATAGAAACGTGGTCAACTGCCCCGATATTAGGTGACCTTCTGACTTTTTTATCGGGAGGTACATCGTAGACCATATCGGAGCCAAATCGTAGTAGATGGACCCCGGGCCTTAGCAGCTGTGGAAATTTAAGTTTTTATGAGACATCGCTTTCACCTTTCTTCATACGTATTCGTCGTATGATAAAATCATGAGCCAAAATTGTAGGCTCTGACGTGCATACAACACATGGGATTAGTATTTGCTTCCTGGTCTGTTTCAGATCAGGTAGCCTTAAAGAGTAGTTCTTTATCGTACGTTATATAATAGTCCTTCATACTACTGTACCGTCAATGACTCATAAGAATATTGCTACATTTTTTACGTATTTCAATATGTGTGTACAAATGTAGGTAGGTAGGTATGTGGGTGATACAGATATATAGGAATCTCTAGTTTCCTTGATCAGTACATGTATTAACTATTTATGTTGGATTAATGATATGCTAGCATACCCTAGATTGGAAGAAATCATTGATATATACGTTACAATGAGACCTGTCACCATTCTCGCTGAGTAATCTAGTAAATAATAGCATAGAAAAATAACTATCAAGGATGAAATACATACGATATATATACTAGAATTATGGTGAAAGCACATAACTGGGTTACTCCTAATGCAAATCAAATAACCTAGAAACTACAAATGCCTGCAAGATATAGTAATGTATTATATCTATGATGTTGTCTGTAGTGTAGTTTGTATATCATTGTGGCATTAGGAAGGGGATTTTGGTTGATGTACTTTATCTCTCCTGCTTTGCCAGTTAGCAAAGTCCATTTAACATCCAGTCAACCCCTTTCATGGAAGGCCCGGCGATGCGGGTGTCGCACATATTTCATTGTCCTACCGACGGTCCTTTGACGGTATTCTATGACCAACTGCGATAAACCCATCGCAATAATATTGAATGGTATGTCCCACGGGAGCGATGCGATTGTCGCAACGATTGTGACGGCATCTAGATTAACCTACATAGATTAACATGAATGCGTGAGCAATTTTACCTAATTGATATACAAACATGTACATGTAGATATTATCTTTTAGTTAAAAGAGTAGATGTGACAGGTAACTGATCATCACTCCACGATATTCTCCATGTACGCAGGTCTGGCTATACTAGCACGATTGTGTGCGATGCGACGAGCACCACCGTTTTGATAGCCCTTGCTCGACTTTTATTGAATTGCGACCACCGCGTCGCACCAGTGGAGCTGGGCATTACCCTAAAGGCCCGGTTTCACTGGAAGGACGGAATGGTCGCAAGACCTTAAAAATTAATAAACGACAGGCGAGGATAATAAAAAAAACAGTGGTATGCGGTACCGTAAGTATGTTTAAAATCCTCTTGTGTCGGTACATGAGTTCCACTGGTACATGGTGTCTACTGCAGTCAATGATGTGAGTGAAAACGGCAGGCTGTGGCTGTAGTTGTAAGCTTGTGCCTACTTTTCTTTTCCTTTCCTATATGCAATTATCTGTGAATATATTTTTGAATATAAGTCATATATAACATCTTTATATTGTTTCTATATACCACTAGTACATGGGTCTATTACAGTCACTAGCGCTGCGACGATTCCATGGCATCAGTGTGGCATCCCCTGTACTTCTCTTGAGATTGAGTGCAATGAATCCGTTGCAGTTGGGGTAACAAAACATGGTTGATGACCGCCGACTATACGTCCATAAAAAACGTGCAACGATTCCGTCTCTCCCGTGGAACCAGGGCTTAAGATTAAGCAATCCAGTGCAGTGTAAGGCCTATATCTTAGCATCTGACTTGTATATTTTCTAGTAGAATTATCATTGTCGTAATGTTTTTTTGCTATGTCTAGCGGTGTTATACATGATGATATATCGAACATGTAGGCCTACATGTTGACCATATTTTTGTGCAAGATGGTAAACATTATCTGTGGTATAAATAATCATGTATATATCGTCGGCGGGCAACGTCTTAGATTGAAGATATAGTTCTAATTAGATTAATATTGTGCCCATTTAACTATCGACTATAATAAAGGCAGAACTTGTGAAACTTGGTCTAATGGAGGAAATGTATACAAGTCCTATAATTTCTTTGGCGATACAGGATCTTATTTTTGACGATTCGAATGATTGCATGTCAATTGATTTATGCACGGACTTAGATAGAGGTCCGTTATTCATAGATTTCTCGAAAATGTTCTATTAAAATGATTCGGGATCACTGCCCAGACATGTGTAGTAATAATTCTACGATAACGCAATATCTTCACAATTAAGGTTCATGGCTTTGAGCCTTTTCTTTCTTGAACTTTTTGTATACCAGCAATATATGTATACGTATAGTTTGTATGTGTGTTTGTGTGCATGCGTCTTTTAAAGGCGCATATTCAAGCCATTCGCCTGAGATCAACGTTAGGGACTACGTTTTAGTATGGTCTTAATATGGTTTTAATAAAGTCTTCTTGTTTTTATTGTTGATCTTTTTTTTTTATGTTTCCCATATATACATGCATGTTTGCTTTCCATAAGTGGCAATTTTCTGCCATGAAACTATAAAAGTAGGTCCAATTGAACTAGCCGACATAGTATAGGCCCTGCTTTTTGGAAAACTTATGGTTTTATAATTGTATGGAATTTTCACAAGCGTCTTTATTTTTAAGATGCCTGTAGGTTGTAAGGCGAATATAACCAAAGGCTTCCTGTTATATTTGGACTAACAAATGTGTAGGTTACCTAAAGCAGTAGTTATTTCATAAAATACGTAAACTATTAAAAAAACAACGTTATCAGGCTCTCAGGGTGTGCTTTTTTCATATTGGGACCGATTCGTTAGTACAGTGACTCCGATCTTCCATCGCCCTTCTAGATTGTTGGTTTCTTCGTAATTATATTCGTCACATTTCCCTATTTCACATAACCTTGGTGTGGGAGACTAGCCCCAATTTTGTAACGATCGTGCATACATTTGATACAAAATAAGGCAGTTTGTGCGTAATAACATACTAAAGTAGTGTGCAGATGGGGATGACGAGGGGTAGCAAGATACTTGGTATTTTTTGGTATCAGGAGCATGCTTTTCTTTTTGTATACTTATTATCGCGTTTCACTCTTAGAATCTGACCGCTATAGCTACACTATGTTAGCTCTGGTGGAATACGATCTGAACAACCTTTACTTCCACTTACCCAGAGTCAGAATCTCTGCTGGAAGAGTGAATCATTCTTTGAGCAGATCTTTTGTTTAAGTAATCTCTGTCCCAACAGGCTATTGTGGTTGGAGATTGTAGTACTCTCAAATCCCCTTATCCATATTAATATCATTTTCTTTTTTGTGTATCTTGATAGAAATACTATGAAATTAGATTTTGTTATCAATGCGTTAAGTTGATAATGCTTTGTAGTAAGTATTCATAGTTAATATTCCACTATGTCCCAAAAGCCTACCCTGCTTTGAGATATTTGTCTCAGAGACAGGGGTTGGTTGCCAGTATATACAGGGTGCGGATCGGGGCTGACTATGCTTCCACCTGGTGACGGTTGATGAAATGTCTGGTTCCCAGGTCACCATCTAGGTGGTGGGTGAGGCGGAATTACTGCTCTGGTTTCTCGGTAATCCACTAGGAGGCTCGGTGTCTAAATAGAGATGCTCTTTCTAGCCCTATTCGCACTATATAAATCATAAGTGGGATGAACAGGAGGAGTGTTCATGATAAAACACAGGGGAATAATAGGGAGCCAAAGTGAACCCGCTGAAACCACAGATACCCATTTACAAAACACCATTTCCGGATGTAGGCGCTCAGTACTTTGACTATGTAGGTTCGAGATTATATGTAGGTTCGAGATTATATGTCACGTCTCGCACTGACTGTTGTATATCTAAACCGCTAGTCGGCGCTACCTTAGTATAACGCTATAGTTCTTGTATCAACCACCAGATGTCTTTACTAGTATTAAACGGCTTGAACACAACAGTATGGCGACCTGAGGATGGGATAGAATCACCCAGCTCGAAAATTAGACCATCTTGCTTGGCAGACAAAGTGTCTCTACTTGCAGATGTCAACACAAGCTAAGTGCAAGGCCATAGAAGCCATTTACTACAAATTGGATGAACTTTCATTGAAAAAACAGTGATAATTTGTTGTGTGGAAAGAGCCCATGTGGCTTTAACTTCTAAACTCTCTAGGCCTCAAACAAATCTAGGTCTAGCTGGTTTCAGTCCACAGTAGTGAAAGTGAATTAAGTCTTCAAAGTTAAATGACTGTATTGATATAGGCTAGGCTCTCTACAAATTAGTGAACCAGGAAAAAAAAAGTGACAGTGAATCTGAATAACCCAGAAAAATTATGGCTGAAGCTAGGAATGTTGTAAATGCCATAGGTGAGTTTAGTCCCAATAAAGAAAAGTGGGCTAACTATCAAAGAAGGTTCAATGCCTGGATGCGCATAAACAAAATCCAGGATGATGAAAAAATCGATGCTTTATTAGCTATGGTGGGGCCTGAGGTTGTGGACTTGTTAGTTGCATTGTGTGCCCCTGCTGAAATTGAAACCAAAACATATGCTCAACTGACTGAATTAATTAGTAAACACTACACCTCCGGATCCAATGAGTTAATTGAGAGCTTCAAATTTGATGAGCGCAAGCAGGAAGATAATGAATCTGTAGCAGATTATATTGTGGCTTTGAAGAAAATAAGTACACACTGTGGGTTTGGTGATGAGGACCAGGTCAAAAAGAGGTTAAGAAATCGCCTAGTTACTGGTTTGAGGTCCGCAGCAATTAAAAACAGACTGCTAGGTGTGGGTGCAGCGTTAACATGGGAGAAAGCTGTCGATGTCAGTACGTCAATGGACACCGCTTGCCATGGTAATCAGCTCATGGGGCCCACACAGGATGTAAACCGTGTTCAGCGGGGAGGTTACAAGCACAAGGGAAAAGCCCCCTCTAACAAAAAGTGTTATCGGTGTGATGGCGACCACGAAGGTCGGTGTCCCTATGAAAAGGAAAAGTGCTTCAATTGTGGTAAAATAGGTCACATTTCCAGGGCTTGTAAAACAAAGCATGTTCAAGGTCAGTCTCAAACAAGAGGTACCTCGTATAGAGGCCGTGGCCGTGGAAGAGGCCGTGGGCAAGGTCGCACAAATTACGTTGATAACGACAAACCAGAGGAAGAAGTCAGCTATGCGTCGCTGTTCGAAGTTAAGAATGGAAAATATGGAGAAATAACGGTCAAGGCCCAAGTCGAAAACAACAATATGACATTTGCTTTGGACACAGCGTCTGCAGTTTCGGTGTCGGTGAGGACGACTACCGAAAATTCTTTCCCGATTTTCAGTTGCGCGAAGCGTCTATCAACTTAAAGTCATACACTGGACATAAAGTCGAGCTACTTGGTGAGATAGACGTACATGTGGAGTATGGGAGTCAAAAGAGACATTTGCCTTTAGTGATCGCGAAAGGTGCGCGTACACCGTTATTCGGACGGACCTGGCTGAAAGCCATACGTATAGACTGGGGAAATGTCTTTGCGATCCATGCAACACCCCTAGAGCAGCTCCTGCATGAGTATCAGTCCGTGTTCAAAAGAGAGACAGGAGAAATAAAGGATTTTGAAGCTACAATCGAGTTGAAGCCGGATGCCACACCAAAGTTCTACAAAGCACGCCCCATTGTCTATGCCCTCACAGATGGTGTGAAGAAGGAGTTACAGAGGCTGGAAAATAACCGAGTCTACCGTCGCGTCGAAAAAAGTGAGTGGGCATCTCCTATAGTAGTGGTTCCAAAGGGGGATGGGCAGCTACGATTGTGTGGTGACTACAAAGTGACAATAAACAGTGCGGTCATTGACCAACCGTATACGCTACCTACAGCAGAGGATATATTCGCGACGCTGGCAGGTGGTAGTCAGTTTACGAAACTGGACCTGTCTAATGCCTATACACAAGTGGTGGTAGAGGAAAAGTCGCGGAAGTACTTGACCATCAACACTGTGCAAGGACTTTATGAAGTACTCAAGTTGCCCTACGGGGTAAAAACAGCACCACACATCTTCCAGAGGATAATGGACCAGGTATTACATGGAATTCCTGGAGTTTGCTGCTATATCGATGACATATTGATAACTGCTCCCACAAAGGACGAGCATCTAAAGCGTCTTGAACTGGTACTTCAGAGACTGAGCAAGCACAATATTCGAGTCAAACGTGAAAAGTGTATGTTCTTGGCTCCCGAGGTCCAATATCTAGGACATGTACTCAACAAGGAGGGTCGTAGGCCAGTACCAGACAAAGTTTGTGCGGTGAAAGAGGCAAAAGCACCGGAAAGTGTCCCAGAACTCCGCACCTTCCTCGGGATGATCAATTATTACGGTGGGTTTGTTAAGGATTTGTCGACCATCCTAGCTCCGTTAAATAACCTGTTGAGGGACGACGTACCGTGGAAGTGGTCATCACAGTGCGAAGAGGCATTCAACAAAGTCAGGGATGCCCTAACAAGTGACACAGTCCTAACCCACTATGATGTCAACAAAAAGCTACTGCTCGCTACGGACGCATCTCCTTACGGAGTCAGAGCAGTACTATCACACATCGATGACAAGGGAGAGGAAAGACCGATAGCCTATGCATCAGTCACGCTGACAAAAGCCGAGAGAAACTATGCACAGATAGAGAGAGAAGCATTAGGCATCATCTTTGGAGTGAAGAAATTTCATAAATACCTATATGGAAGAACATTCACATTACTGACAGACCATAAACCACTGACGAAGATACTCGGTCCGAAAACAGACGTGCCAACCTTGGCAGCCCTACGGTTACAAAGGTGGGCGCTGATCCTCATGTCCTATGACTACGATGTCAAGTATAAAAGGTCCGAGGATCATGCCAACGCTGACTATCTGAGTCGTGCACCAGTGGACATAGCCAAAGAAAACATGGAGGCTGAGGTTAACTACTTTAGTCATACAGACAAACTACCAATCAACGCTAGAGACATAAAGGAAGCAACCCGAAAAGATCGGATCCTAGCGAAAGTGCTAGAGTTTACCATGAATGGTTGGCCAAACCATGTGGATGACGATGAACTGCTAGCCTATTATACAAGAAGACACGAGCTGTCGTGTGATCAAGGATGTCTTCTTTGGGGAATGAGAGTGGTCATACCTCAGAAGCTACAGGAAAGAATGCTTGAGGAGTTGCATATTGAGCATGTCGGCATAGTGCGCATGAAAGCATTAGCACGTAGCTACTTGTGGTTTCCTGGCATTGACAATGCGATAGAAGCAGTAACCAAGGCATGCAAAACATGCTTGAGTCTTAAAAATGATCCACCAGCATCTCCGATGTATCCATGGCGATATCCGGAAAGGCCATGGGACAGGCTACATATAGACTTTGCTGAGTACAAGTCGGAAATGTTTCTTGTTGTAGTAGACGCCCACTCAAAGTGGTTGGAAGTGGTCCTGATGAAGTCTACAACGGCTGAAAAGACCAGGGAGGTGCTTGAGTGGATGTTCGCCCATAACGGTTTCCCACGAGAGGTTGTAAGCGATAACGGGCCACAGTTTATCGCAGAGGTGTTCCGTGAGTTTCTGCAAAATAAGGGTGTTAAGCATACCCTTACTGCTCCCTATCATCCAGCGTCCAACGGACTTGCAGAGCGAGCATTGCTGACCCTAAAAGCAGCTTTAAAACGACACACACTGGATGCAACACGAGACATGACTACAGAGAAAAAGCTTTGTAGTTTCCTGTTGTCCTACAATTCAACTCCACATTCTGTGACCGGGGTATCTCCATCTGAGTTGTTTCTAAAAAGACAGCTTCGCACCCGGTTAGCGATGATAAAACCCAACCTTCATGTGACAGTGGAGGGGAAACAGGAAAAGATGAAGGCAATTAACTGACACAATCATCAACGATATGCCAAAAGATGAAAATCACTCTGTGGTTGCAGATACTCCACCCAAAGCAATGCCACCAGCGGATCATGGGGTTACCCATGAGGAACCATCCAGAGTTCCACCCCCGGTGGTTGCTACACCACCTAGGCCTATAGCACCATCACCAAGATGAGTGCCAATGAGAGCCAGAAGAGCTCCCACAAAGTTTAATGACTATGTTACTAAATGACTGTTCTATTTCAGAGACTAAGATTTCTGACACTCACTTTTGGTCATGTTAAAAGTAATATTAAGTAAAGAAAACAGTTATGGTTAGTTGATAGAGGACTATCTAAATACAAGTTGATTTATTGGATTTTAAAGACTCACAAGAACTAAGCATATTCATACTTATAAACAGTATACTCATAGTTATGGACATCTACCTCAAAGAGACCAAAGACTTTAAACATGTTCTAATTATATGTTTATTCCAGTACGATGTCAAAACCATTAAACATGGAGGAGTGTTGTATATCTAAACCGCTAGTCGGCGCTACCGTAGTATAATGCTATAGTTCTTGTATCAACCACCAGATGTCTTTACTAGTATTAAATGGCTTGAACACAGCACGGACCTAAGTAGGGTTTCAAATATTTAAAAAAACGATTATATGTGTCAGTCTCCAATCTTTTAGATCCAAATTTTTGATAAACTTAACAACTGTCATTGTAGTTTCGAAACAGAGTTATTCAGAGACGATAGTAGTAAATTTCACTTCAAAAGTAACAAACGAGACCAAAAACAAAAGTCTAGCCTCAAACCCCCATAGGTTTAGCACTAAGCCTCGTTCTTACTGGCCACCGGAAATGGTGTTTTGTAGACAGGTATCTGTGGTTTCAGCGGGTTCACTTTGGCTCCCTATAGGCCTTGTTCAGGAGTCCATAAAACGATTCGCAACAGACAACAACAACAGAGAAAAAAAACAGAACAAAAAAACGAGAGAGGATTAGGGAAAAAGAAGAGCAAATTAAAATTCACCCTAAGCAGATCAGCATGTAAGACAGCGGAAAGGCCGAACTACCTAACACAACTGACGAGAAAACAGGCAGAACAGATCTTCAAACTAAGGAACAGAATGTTCATGACCAAAGTCAACTTCAAATCAATACAGCTAACGAACACTTGCAGGGGGTGTGGCCAATCACCAGAGACAATACACCACATACTAAACAAATGTAAAACCCTCCACCCAACAAACGACAGCAAAACTTACCTAAATCAAGCATTTGACCACAACATACAAACCCTGAAGAACATGGCAAAACAGACAACCAGGATAGAGGAACAACTCAGTACGAAAACAGAAACAACTGTCACAACATACAGAACACAACTAGCACAGCTCGCCGCAGACACAGTCATGGGCTTGAGCGACCTGGCAACCCAGGACAGTGCACGTGAATGACGATGATGATGAAGAGGACCGAGATATCACCGAGGCTAGATTCTCTATATCAAACGATTCTAGGTCAAGATCCAAAATAAAGTGGGTGAGAGGTGGTGTGCGGTCCATAACTATCAAAAATGTCCATAACTATCAAAAATGACTTGGTTTGAGACTTATGGACATTCGTCATGTCCATAACTATCAAAATGTCCATGAGTATCAAAAAATGTCCATAACTATAAAAACCTGCTTAAACAAATGCGTTACCCATTCGCGTTACATTGAGTTACTCAAACCACATTACGCTACCTAAGAAAACGTTACTGATCTGGTATCATTACAGTTACCGCGTTACCGTCATGATTCTAACCCCATTATCATGTTACCGTTACTGCATTACTGTTCTAACCGGGTTACCATTCTAGCCCCATAACAGCATACCGTTACCATTCTAACCCAGTAACCGCGTTGGCGTTATGCGTTACCGTTCTAACCGCGTTACCATACTAACCGCATTATGCGTTACCGTTCTAACCGTGTTACATTCTAACCGCGTTACGCATTACCGTTCTAACCGTGTTACATACTAACCGCGTTACACGTTACCGTTCTAACCGCGTTACATTCTAACCGCGTTACGCGTTACCGTTCTAACCGCCTCACATTCTAACCGCGTTATGCGTTACCGTTCTAACCACGTTACATACTAACCACGTTACGCGTTACCGTTCTAACCGCGTTACATTCTAACCGCGTTACGCGTTACCGTTCTAACCGCGTTACATACTAACCGCGTTACGGGTTACCGTTCTAACCGCGTTACATTCTAACCGCGTTACGCATTACCGTTCTAACCGCCTTACATTCTAACCGCGTTATGCGTTACCGTTCTAACCGCGTTACATACTAACCCCGTTACGATTTACCGTGCTAATCATAGAAACGTGGTCAACTGCAATGGTACCAGAGACGGACGATTACTACGTTAATAATAGTCGTAGAAACAGGAAATAAAAAACAGAGGATAGGTTTCAACCCCCCAAACACATCTGAGATTTCTTTATTTTTAATTTTTCAAGATTTCAATTTTTTAACTATACATAATATATCGGTACGGTATAGACTTGCATAGGCCTACATATTACACTTGTACACATATTACATATTCAATACCTACCAGCTCATAACCCTTCTCATAACTTATCGATGTCAAATAAGGAACAATAATAACTGCCCCTCCACCATACTGACCCTCCACTATACTGCCCCTTTCCCACACTGCCCCTCCATCATACTGCCCCTCTACTACACTGCCCCTCCACCATACTGCCCCTCTCCCATACTGCCCCTCTACTACACTGCCCCTCCACCGTACTGCCCCTCCACCATGCTGTCCCTCCACCATACTGCCCCTCTCCAATACTGCCCCTCTACTACACTGCCCCTCCACCATACTGTCCCTCAACCATACTGACTCTTTCCCACACTGCCCCTCCACCATACTGCCCCTCGACTATACTGTCCCTCCACCATACTGCCCTTCTACTACACTGCCCCTCCACAATACTGCCCCTCTATCATACTACCCCTCCACCATGCTGCCCCTCTCCCATACTGCCCCTCTACTTTACTGCCCCTCTACCATACTGCCCCTCCACCATACTGTCCCTCCGCCATACTGCCCCTCTACTATATTGCCCCTCCACCATACTGCCCCTCCACCTTGCTGCCCCTCCACCATACTGCCCCTCCACCAAGCTGCCCTCTACCATACTTTCCCTCATCCATACTGCCCCTCTACCATACCTTCCATTAACCATACTGCCCCTCCACCATGCTGCCCCTCCACTATACTGCCCCTTTCCCACACTGCCCCTCCACCGTACTGCCCCTCTACTACACTGCCCCTCCACCAAACTGGCCTTCTCCCATACTGCCCCTCTACTACACTGCCCCTCCACCATACTGCATGTAGGATGTAGAGATATAGGATGTATGGATGTGGAGATGTGGGGATGTAGGATGTATAGATGTGGAGCTGTAGGGATGTGGGGATGTGGGAAGTAGGATGCGGGGATGTATGGATGTAATGATGTAGGGATGTTGGGATGTAGTGATTTCGGGATATGCAGATGTAGGGATGTGGTAAAGTAGGATGTAGGATGTATGGATGTGGAGATGTAGGATGTGGGGATGTAGGATGTAGGGATGTGGGGATGTGGGGATGTGGGGATGTAGGATGTAGGGATATGGGGATGTAGGATGTGGGGATGTAGGGATTTAGGGATGTGGGGATGTAGGCATGTAGGGATGTGGGAAAATAGGATGTAGGGATGTAGGAAAAATGGATGTGGAGATGTGGGAATGTAGGATGTAGGGATGTAGGATGTATGGATGTGGAGATGTAGGATGTAGGGTAGTATAGTGGAGGGGCAGTATGGTAGAGGGGCAGTATGGTGGAGGGGCAGTATAGTGGAGGGGCAGTCTAGTAGAGGGGCAGTATGGGAAAGGGGCAGTATGGTGGAGGGACAGTATGATAGAGGGGCAGTATGGTAGAGGGACAGTATGGTGGAGGGGCATTATGATTGAGGGGCAGTATGGTGGAGGGGCAGTATGATGAAGGGGCAGCATGGTGGTGGGGCAGTATGGGAGAGGGGCAGTATGGTGGAGGGGCAGTATAGTGGAGGGGCAGTGTAGTACTTAGAGGGGCAATATGGGAAAGGGGCAGTATTGTGTAGTACTTAGAGGGGCAATATGGGAAAGGGGCAGTTTTGTGTAGTACTTAGAGGGGCAATATGGGAGAGGGGCAGTATGGTGGAGGGGCAGTATAGTGGAGGAGCAGTCTAGTAGAGGGGCAATATGGGAAAGGGGCAGTATGGTGGAGGGACAGTATGATAGAGGGGCAGTATGGTGGATGGACAATATGGTGGAGGGGCAGTATGATAGAGGGGCAGTATGGTGGAGGGGCAGTATGATGGAGGGGCAGCATGGTGGAGGGGCAGCATGGTGGAGGGGCAGTATGGTGGAGGGGCAGCATGGTGTCCAGAGGGGCAGTATGGTGGAGGGGCAGCATGGTCTCCAGAGGGGCAGTATGGTGGAGGGGCAATATAGTAGAGGGGCAGTATGGTGGAGGGACAGTATGGTGAAGGGGCAGTTTGGGAGAGGGGCAGTATAGTAGAGGGGCAGTATGGGAGAGGGGCAGTATGGTGGAGAGACTTATATAGAACTGCATCGAGAATCGTATAAATAGACAATACTCCACGAGTTTGGATGGGCCGCAATCGTCATCGAGGCGAAGCCGAGTGACGATTTCGGCCCATACAAACGAGTGGAGTTGTGTCTATTTATGATTCGAGTGCGGTTCTGGATTTATCTCACCCCTTTTTATCAAATTAAATATCATCAAACTATCACAATAATTAGAAAAGACTTAGCAAATCCACTACGCCACGGCCGTGGCGTAGTGTTGTCACTTTACGGGGGTGATCGTTGAGTATTTTTTTCTAATGTTATTCCTATGGCTAAACTTGTACCAGGGGTGAGATAAAGTGTGATAGAGCGGTTAGAACGGTAACGAGTATGGTGGAGGGACAGTATGATGGAGGGGCAGTATGGTGGAGGGGCTGTTTGGTAGAGGGTTAGTATGGTGGAGAGACAGTATGGTGGAGGGAAAGTATGGTGGAGGGGCAGTATAGTGGAGGGGCAGTATGGTTGAGGGACAGTATGGGCCGCACAGTGGTAACGATAACGCGATAACGCGATATGACCTTAATGTGGTAATGTAGTAATGGTAACAAGATTAAGATGTAATGCAGATAGAAAGATAACACGGTAATGGGCTTTACCATGGTAACATGGTAAGGCCTGGCGTCCACCTACTACGATATGGCACCGATATGGTCTACGATTCACCTCCTGATAGAAATCAAAAATTGACCACGTTTCTACGATTAGCAGGGTAACGCGTAACGGGGTTAGTATGTAACGCGGTTAGAATGGTAACGCGTATCGCGGTTAGAATGTAACGCGGTTAGAACGGTAACGCGTAACGCGGTTAGTATGTAACGCGGTTAGAATGGTAACGCGTAACGCGGTTAGAATGTAACGCGGTTAGAACGGTAACGCGTAACGCAGTTAGTATGGTGACGCGGTTAGAACGGTAACGCGTAACGTGGTTAGCATGGTAACGCGGTTAGAACGGTAACGCATAACGGGGTTAGTATGGTAACGCGTAACATGGTTAGTATGGTAATGCGGTAACTGTGATGCAGTAACAGGGTTAGGATGCTAACACGGTTAGAAGTGTAATACTGTAACGAGGTTAGATTGGTAATGCAGTAACGGTAACGTGGTAACGATAACGCGATAACGGGGTTAGGATGTAATGTGGTCATAAATATAGCGCATTCTTAGGTAGCGTAACGCAATTAGAATGTAACGCGATTTGATCGGTAATGTTTTCTTAGGTAGCGTAATGCGGTTGAATGGTAACGGGAAGTAACGCTATGTAACGCAAATGTGGTAACACATTTTTTAACCAGGTTTTGATAGTTATGGACATTTTTTTATACTTATGGACATTTTGATAGTTATGGACATGACGAATGTCCATAAGTCTCAAACCAAGTCATTTTTGATAGTTATGGACATTTTTGATAGTTATGGACCGCACAGGTGTGCGGGCAATATGTCTAGCCTTCATATTTAGGACTAAATCCTTGGATTGGAATTTGGCATCAAATTTTAGGATATTGATGGAATGATTTCGCTAAATATGTTAAAGTTAAGGATCGATAGCCGCTGAAAATATGTCATGAGCCTTGGTTCAAAGTAATCTCACGAGGCAAAGCTGAATGAGATAACATAGCAATCCTAAATGAATGGCATATTTTCAATAGCTATAAGATCAAGTTCGATTCGGATATCTCACCCCTACCAATGACTAATTGGCTAACATTTGTGACAGACTAGCTCCTCCATTGAGTCTTTTTTGTTTAAATAGTCCATGAGATAGCAAATGAACCCAGTCATGAAGGGAAAGTTTCAGCATTCATGCATGGAAAATGATTTCCAGGGGTAGGGCTTTATTTGTATAGCTATTCTAGTTAAATTTCAATGAGCTGCCACTAAACGGCGCTGTGTTCTGACCATTTGGCGCACTCTTCATATGCCATCAGCTGGCCTGGTCGAACAAACACTTTAATCCTTATAGGTTTGAATTTTCCAAACAATAGCATATGTGCAGGCATGGGAATCGGAAATAGCAAAAAATTCTGTGGATTTGTTGTTTTTTGTTTGTTGTGTTTTTTGGGGGGTTTTTTTGTTTTTCTTGGGGGGGAGGGCTTAGCTTTTCTAATTCAATTCATGGCCTCCGCTGAGAGTTGTCACGGCCTTTTTATCTTTTGAAAGTCATTATGTTAACATATATTTCTGCTCGGATTTACATTGACCTCATTAACGACCCTTGGGATGTTCAAAAATTCATTAATTTGGAAAAATCATGAGAAACCCTAAGCCTACATATATCTTTATAAATACCATGTCCTATGTGATCTTGGATCTTGGATGACAATATAAACTATATTTAAAAAGGGGCTATAACGTGAGCCCTTTATAAGGGTCATTCCACCAGAAAATGTACTTTTGGTGAAAATCATACTTTTGGGGGGTTAATGGGCTATAATTTCCTTATAACTGAATTTTTTTAATTTTTTTTTTTTCTGTGCAAAGAAAACACCCTGCCCTTTCAGAAAATCATTACTTTTATTGGTCTATCTACATTTCTTTTTAATCTGTGGTCTTTCAAAGTGAGAAATTAGCAAAAAAGTGCATGTCCTTTTGATATTTCTAAAGTTTAGCACTATTTCTTTTGTGGAAACTATTAATATATGTTCCCTAATTGATTTATTTCCTGAAGTTATGTAAATTGGCTGTTGTTTAGTAGTATTTTCCCTTATTTCTAAGGCTCTGCAAATTTTTTAGGTGTATTTCAATGAAAAGTGTGCTTTTTCAGCAATTGCTATAGGTTATATTTGGCATAGCCTGATGACAATATATTTTAATGGTATACTTCCCAAACATGCACTTAAAACTCTGGACATACATCAATTTTTCACATATGTATATGATTTTAGGCCAACTGCAACAGGTTTTTTTTCCCAGCCGAATTACGAAAAGAAATCGATTTTACACAATTGATATCACGGATGTGATGAGTTGCATTTAGCACTCTCCACTTTTCCATATTGGTGCTAACTTGGTACAAAAATTACTGAATAATGTGGCCATAGGGTCCGTAGTGTAAGTGTAATAAAATGCTTCCAAAGTGCCTTCACTATGCGAGAACAGGGAAAGTAATTTTGAAGGAATCACGTCCGTGATATTTATCACGTCCGAGAGATCAATCGAAGGCGGGAAAGCTGATCACAAGAACCGGATGTTATCCCTTTTAACTGTGCATGCGCCTCCACTCCAGCGGTTCAGCGGCTTGAGGAGACATCCAGCTCATGTGAGTAGTCCAGATTTCTTCGATGCTAGCATTATTTTTCCATCCTGGACATGATTTTCTGTGTTAATAGTGATAACTTGGAGTTTGTGATTCTGTAGAATCCATTTTCTTGAAAAGTTGACAAGTATTTAATGAAAGTTTGTGGTTTGAATAAAAGAGTAGATTGATGAGTTCCCAACATGGCCACTACTGGAAGGGTTGGGGGTATTTTCAATGTCTTAGTGAATTTTTCAAAAAAATTTGTTTAGCCATATCACGTCCGACATGGAAATTCTTCTTTCGATTGATCTATGAGAAAATGTGCAAAGAGGTGCAGAATGTATATATATTACGATCTATTCCCAATGACAAAATGTATGTTTAAAAGACTGTTTAGTATCTGGACTCAGGTTGTACACCTATCATGTGGTAATAGCCATCACGGACGTGATATGGGTGAAGTATTTTCATCGAATTGACTAAGAACTATGTTTGAATGAGATTAAATTACAATAATACAGTAGCGAAAGTTGTTCATTATGTGCACCAAGTGTCATTTCATGAGTCTAGGGAGAAAAAGTGAAGAAAGTCCACATGTAAATATATTTTTTTCATGCATTTTTGTAGCCGCCGTCACGTCCGATATATATATGTCGGACGTGACGCCCAGTTTGGTTTCATCTCATAACAAGTATGAAAATGAGGGTTAGGATAATCTGTTTAGATTTTTCTTAATGTTTGCCTATTGTACTCCATATCTAAACGAAAATTGAAATGATTATGAGATTGAGTTACTACCTATAGTGGTTTATTTTCATGTCGGACATGATGCATGATTTCTCAAAACCATACCTGAACTATAAGACTTGGACAAACCTTGGATAAAATCACCTGGAATACTGGAGACAGTTATATTCTATGGTGTGATGAAAAAAATAAATCATTTTGAGGAAATCTTTTTTTGACATTTTTGGCAAAAATCTGATTTTGGTAATATTTTTGTTCTTACAGCCATCATATTAAGTTTGTGGGCAAAATATCTATTCTAAATATAAGTCTGAACAATAGTCATACAAAGAACACAATTTTTGAAAACAAATGTACCTTTTGAATGTTATTTAATAGGTAGTTTGCTAATTTTTTTGTTTTCTCTTTTTTCAGTTTTAGGGCTATCCATAAAGTATGTACACACAATATCTCAAATTTTCGACCCTACCAACCCCCCCCCCCCACCTTATTTTTGTTCACAATAGAACACAGAAGTAGCCTATGCACAAAATTTTAACCACCCTATCCCCACTACCCCCCCCCCCCCCCCCTCAGTGCATACATACTTTATGGATGGCCCCCTACATATGAGCCATACCTTGAAAGCATGGGGTGTAAAACCGTTACCTCTGGATGAGAGGAAACCTCCAAAGGACTCATCTAAGGACTGGAGGAACAAGGAGATAAGGAAAAAATAAAATTAAAAAGATAGAGAAAAGGTTTGCAGATGGTTCTTAGCACAAAATGTAAATGAAAAATGTACTTTTGTGTATTCTGAGTGGTATCAGAAGCAAGAGTTTGATATTCTTTGCAGTTTTTCCCCAAAAACCAGGTCATTGGCATTTAAGGTACTCTTATATGTGGTTGAATTGAAGCAGATGTATATGTTTGCAAAACCAAAGAAGATTTTCTCAGCAATTTGTACATATTTCATGTTTGTGATCAAGAAAGTGGAAGTTACTGGTCTGTCACGTCCGTTATTAAAAATATCACGTCCAAGAGATTTATGATGTACACACAAAATGTGGCATTTGGATGAATATTAAGGTTAAAGTTAGCGTTTTGGCATTTAAAAGCATAGAGAAAAGATTTGCAGACGTTTTTTTAGCACAAAATGTAAGTGAAAAATGTACTCTTCTGTATTGTGAGTGGCATCAGTAGTAAGAGTTTCATATTCTTTGCAGTTTTTCCAGACAAAAAAAAACAGGTCATTGGTATTTAAGGTACTATTATAGGTTGTTGAATTGAAAATCATGTATGAATTAGCAAAAACAAACAAAAGTTTTTCAGATTTTGGTCCATATTTCGTGTTTGTGGAAGTGGAAGTTACTGGTCTGTCACGTCCGTTATCAAGAATATCACGTCCAAGAGATTTATGATGTCTACACAAAATGTGGTATTTCAATGAATATTAAGGTTAAAGTTAGCATTTTTTGCATTTAAAAGCAAAGAAAAAAGGTTTCTAGACGGTTTTTAGCACAAAATGTAAGAGAAAAATGTGCTTTACTTTATTCTGAGTGTGATCAGAAAGAAAGAGTTGGACATTCTTTGTAGTTTTTCAAGAAAAAAAACAGGTCATTGGCATTTAAGATACTCTTATATGTGATTGAATTGAAGATAATGTATGTATTTTCAAAAGGAAACAGGAACTTTTAATAATTTGGGACATATTTCAGATTTCCCATCAAGAAAGTGGAATTTACTGTTCCATCACGTCCGTTATTAAAAATATCACGTCCGAGAGATTTTTAAACCTTTTTACCAGAAGCTATTAGCTCAAGAAATAATGCATGGAACATCTTCTAATTTGACATAGATCATGTATATAACCTATAAAAGTAATTCTGTGATTTAAAAACGTGAAACTTTTGTATTTAGATAGTGACAGAAAAAACAAAATTCATTTTGTAATCCCTTGGAAAACACCTTCTGTATGTGCATCTTTGAGGCAGCACAGAAAAAGATTGCATAAGTAGTTCATTATTTCCACTTGTCTATAATATCAGACTATGCTTGACATACTGGGTACAAACTTGATGTCTTACAAAAAATAAAATATATTTCTCTATCATCAACTTTTGTATGAGTGTTTTTTTATATGTCGGACGTGATGGCAATAATATTTACAATTTTTGCAGCCTCACAAAAACTGACCCCCCACTAATATCCCAGTTGAATCATGTTTTCCTAAAACTTGAAAGTGTATATTTTGCACACAAGTAAAAGAAAATTTGGTTTGGGCAAATTTATTTTTTTTACCCCCTTTTTTACCAAAAGTACATTTTCTGGTGGAATGACCCATAACCAAATGTTGTTAACAAGGCTAATGATATAGGCCTAGGCTACATCGCCAAATTTCCTAATTGATATTGTTTACCATATGATAATCTCTATGTGTTGTAGAACGCATATCTAATTAAAAAGTCTGGGACACCATGCTAGTTTTTTTTAATTATTATTTAGAGATGAATATTAGGGCTAAGTATGGAAATTTCATAAAAGAGAGTTGGTTTTTTTACACAGTTTTTCTAAAATTTTCATAGAATATAAAAGATGTACACGTATAAATTTAGAGAATACTGGCTTAGGCTTCGAGGATGTTGTTTGTACACGGTTCTTGGCCTGATTTTACGGCCTGAGCTCGAAGAGCGATAGGTAAAGTATTCACCCCTGATCTCCATTCAGGGGTGAACAGCTGTTCTATGTAAATAGGCGAGGCTCTTTGCAGTTAGGGAGCCAGCGAGGAAGACTGAACAAAATGGCAGGATTTAAGAACCAGCCAAGATCTAACAGAAAACTAGCTCTAAAACACAGTTATAAAGTAAGCGACAGCTATTTTGAAGGTTGGCGAAGACAAATGGGTATATATTTACCGATTCAAATTTTTTTTTCATATATGTCAGACTGCGGCCAGTCTTGAATGACAAGAAAGGGTTGGGTGTATGGAGTCAGCACCCGGCCCTGTTTGGGGACAGGGCTGGGTATACTGGCTAGAAGAGCGAAAGCCCTAAAATCAGGCCAAGGACCAAGTACAAAACAATATCCATCGAAGCCTAGACTGTATTCTTTTTATTATATACCCTCAAATCGTTATAAATTGCTAAATATTTACCAAAATGCCATTGTCAATGTCGCCGGGCACAGCATCGTGTACTTGTACCTTGATTTTCGGAACCATGTTGCATTTGAAGTGAAAGCGAGGCTGGAGCCTGTCCAAAAGTTACTGTGTGATGTCATAGTTACCGATCACTACTGAATGTAGACGAAATGTTACAAATCATTTCGGAAACAAAATTTTGACGTGGCGTTTGGTTGCCTACTTCACCCGTACCTACTGTCCATAGTGTTTAGTCCTACGGGGGCCTGAGTCTTGAGTCTGTGAATCCAATTGTATTCAATTTTCAGTCTCAGCTCTTTTGCCCTTTTGCTTTCTGGATGTTTATATAAAAAAAAAAAATCCGAAAAATTCGGACAAAATTCCATACCCACCACCCCCACCAGGGAACAGGGCAGGACCGAACTAACATCCACCTCCAAATTTTTCCAAGGAAAAAATTTTGAGAAAAAATTAATTCAAATCCCCCCCCCCCCCCCCCACACACACTTTTTTTTCGCTGGTACATATGTGAAATATGCAGTCGGGAACAAGCTACATACTTCCTGTTTCGCGCACCCGGTGCCTGTACACTGAATTTCGTGCATGTACATATAAATGATATCTGAATATTACTTCCGTACAGTATTTAGGCGTCAGTTTCGTGCACGGGTATATAATATAGAAAGACATGGTTAGTGTGTCTGAATGGAATCTGTTAAGAGATATTTTGGTCAGAAATACTCACCGAATTCGAAGAATGAGGTTAGTGTTTCTGACCAAAATATCGAGGAACAGATGGAATTCAAACACACTCACTATGTCTTTTTATTATTATATACCTAAATATCATTCAGAATGCCATTCTAAAACTCACTAAATAGAAGAATGAGTGGTCACGTGGTACAGAGGGTAGTATTAAATATATTACGCCACAGTGTGGACGGATGAAATCTTTTCTCCTATCGCGTAAAAGTGATACATGTCATTTTTCTGAAAGTTGGATATGTATATAACAATATTAGGCTAATGTGATGTAAAACACATATCGAACTTAAAGGGGGGGGGGGGTACGTCACTATGTTGTTGTTTTTTTAATCTAGAGATTGATATCATGATGATATTGAAATAGAATATAGTATTATAGAGGAATTTTTAAAAGTTGCATTTCACAAAGTAAACCCCATGTCATTTTCTTCAAAGTTACACAGGATATAGCTATTGTGGAGTAGGCCTACTACCGGGTATAGATTTAAGTTTGAAAAACTATACCGTAGGTCACTGGCCTTGTTTTTAAAGGAATTGAAGAAAACCATTATTTTTAAGTAGGCCTGTACCCGGTACCGTACCGTAATTCAATCAAATGTAATTAATTTGGCTTAATTTAACAATTGGGTTAGGACAAACTCCGTGATATGTTATACTTCACTCATTTAGTATAAGAATAAGTCAAAAGAACCGATTTGACTTGATATTTGAAAATCACCAATTTGCGCCATTGTGTATTATAGGATATGCCTTTAAAATATAAGGGGTCTCTCACTTCGAGTTCTGTGTGTTTGTGTGTGTGTGTGTGGGGGGGGGGGGGGGGCACGGTTCCAGGTTCCTGTGTGTGGCGCCACCTGTCATTTCAAACTGGCGTAACGAGCATGCGTGTTGCAGAAATCGATGCCAGCTCCCCCATGTTTCACGATGTAGGCTGGAAACATGGAGGATGATGTGAAGGAAATAGAGCTACAAAGGAGTGAGTCACTAGGTTTTGGATTCTCCATCATTGGCGGTTTAGGTTCGGAACTACCCCCGGTCATCTGTGATATTGTAGAAGATTCGCCAGCGGACCATTGTGAGGAGGTAAGATAGTCGTTTCGGCGATACGACCAAGCGGTCCGGTGGGTGCTGCAGTGGCCGACGGATGCTGACTGCAACCCTCACCCGTGTGTGATGGTTCAAGTCTAGGGAGGTTAGTCTAGTAGAGGTGGTGGTAGAAGCCCGCCCCGTCCGCTATTGCCAGGCTTTTCAGAAATCCAGCCACCATCTTATCGCTATTTCCTGTCACTATACCAATGTCAGAATCACTGTGACGGGCAGGACGCATTAATGAATTATTGGGGCGATAATAGAAGCGACTATGCGTAGCGGTTTTTGTGTACGGTGTGTGTTGCCGAGGGGAGGGGGGTACTATTGACATAATAATGGGGGAGCTCTGCAGAGTCCAGTCGACAGAGCGACCGGTGGCAGCGCAGTCCCAGCCTCCGGGCTGTAAGTTGTCTAATCGATCGGTCGTTGACAATGACACACGGGCAACATATACTACTATTGTCCAACCTGCACTGGAGGTGGTAGCGATATTCATTCCAGAGCATGGGTAGAGAAACTTGCATATTGACGAGAAACCTCGGTGTCACAAGTGCCGCTCTAGTTCTCCACGTAGTGACGCTTTCGAAAGCTGTGTCTGGTAGCTATCTGTCAATAAAGGTTTGTGTTACGGGCATTGTCGGTGCTGACTGCAAGTTCCACTTGACTAGGAATGCTAACAAGGCCGGTAGAAAGCTAAAGGCATAGTCTAGGAATTAGATGACACATTATAGTCATATAGACCTTCAAGTTCAATACCTGCTCAAGTTGCCAGCATTAAACAGAAGAGAGATCTATAGTATATATCTATGTAGACTAAGCAATTCAGAAAGCAAAGAGAACTATTATTATTAATCTTGCAGCTTGGGCAGTGATTGTAACATAAGATTGTAATTGATCATGAAGGTGGAACTGCTATGGTAATCCCACTCTTCATAAATATGGGAAATGATATTATACTCCCGTTCTTGATTATGAAGATCATTGATGGGGTAGTATTGTTATGAGAGGCCCCGTGTATGGATTGTACAACTGCATTATCGCATGTCTGGATTGTGACCTTATTACAGTTAATTCTCATATTGCAATATCCGTGAGACCTTGATCTCCAGAGAGGCACATTAGAAGATTCTGGCCACAGCCACATTGTTGTTCAATGATAACACACGAGTCCATAGACCGACAAATAGGCTCTTATTTTCAACACTTTAATGTTCCAGCGCTCGCTAGACATCGATATTAGTACATGTATTGTTTGTATCACGTGCTTGTATTCTCCGAGTCATCTGGTAACTTCCGCTTTAAAATCCCCTCCAATTTATGCAAATTTCCCTGACAACGGACGCAGTCCGCCATATTGCTGGTGACCACAAAGCGCTGTCAGAGTCTAAAATAGTGAAGAACTAAACTAATTGACTTCTTCATGTACAATCGTTACATGTAATAATTAAGATTTAACTATTTACACCATCCAGGCATGATTAAAACATTCCAACTCGAAGAAAATTGGTGTTTCAACGATTTGTTGACATCGCGTTTGGAGGCTAAACTGAGGCCATCACATAATCATTTGATCTGAAACTGCCAGGGTGGTTTGGTTTTGTCAAAAGATTGGCTTGTGGGTTACTTAACACATCCTCACATATCAAATAATATCCGAAATGAACGTTTGAAGTCCCCATAGGCTTAGCACTGGATAAGTTCCTTGCCAAGATGGCCGCGGAGGGGGTTCGAAGCGCCACCTACTTCCAGGCTGACTCGACGAATGGAAGTGAAATCTGAACGTACGAACCGTAAATTATCATATCGTTTTGTAGCTTGTACAGCATGGTCAGGACGTTCAATTACGTATTACATTCGGCTGCATTATACCCACTTTGTGACATTATTTTCAACTGAAGAATGTACTATTGTAGGCATTGTGTGCATCCATCTCTGCCCTGTAAGTCACTTACATAATATTACTTCTTTCAAACGTCATGACTAACATGCACATACATTTCTTCGTGGGAAGACAATCATCTAGGATGAACTAAAGCCTTCAGATTAGATGTTAGCCTGTAATTTTTAATGGAATTGTTTAGAAATGCATAGGCACATTTGTATGCGCTTAGCGTTACCTCATTAGCTCCCATAGCGAGGTTTCTGTTTATTTTGTTTGACCAAAACAACAAAATAAAAAACGAACAACACGATAACTGTTTTCTCAGTAATGGTAAATAAACTTATCAAATTTGGAATTACCGGTAATTTGGAATTCATAGTTTCCAAATATTGAAAAGGAGACGGCATACTATATGTTAATGGGGAGATTTATATCTTTTGGTTGAAGATAGAAACATTCTACAATAGAGGCTCGGTGTATTAGCGGTAGACAATACAGTAATTTTGTGTGACGCTCTCCACAGCAGGGTGTCGTCCTGCTGACTGCATGCAGGTGCTTGTCACCATGTTACAGGTGTGCGCGTGCCTCTCTTTGTCGTGGAAATTGTAGGGCGGTTAAATGTTGTTGGGAGAAGTAATAGAGGCATGGATATACTTCAGGTATAGGCCAGCCAACAGTTGACGTTAAGCAGTACAATATGTAGATGGATCTGAACTAAAGAAGTCGATCCTGACCTGGTTGGTTTATACAGCAACGCCGGTGCTGGGGTCATTTAAACCTAAATAAGGTGTTCACCCATCATCGCCATCAAGGGATGAGTAGCTGTCCTAGGTAACACTTTGTGGTAAAAGGAGCTGGTGTCCGGAATATGGTATGAAAGTGTTCAATTTGAGAATGGAATCCAGCATGGCTGGCGTCTAATAAGAAGGGAAGCTCCAATGGAAAACTCTCTATCTCTATACGCCTACACAGCTGTGAAGTAAGATGGCATTGTTTATTAGTGGCTCGGAAGTAACTAGACGTATGTTTATTTAATAACAGCTTGTATGATATAGATGTAGATTTCATAGGAGAATATTTACCGATCATATTATGTACACAGTATTGGAAATCAACCAGCCCTGTTGGGACAAGGCTGGTTATACTGGCTAATTTAAAGCTAGCCAGCGTTTTGAGCTTCAACCAGTCAAACCTCATGAAGACTGCATGGTTTTCTGCAAATGCCATATCAGAAAATTGAGGACTGATATAGAGTTTGACAAAAAGGAGTGGCAAAGTAGTCTATATACATGTACATGTAGTAACATTTTGAGGTATCCTGGAATTTGATTTACTTAAACTTGGAGTTTGATTTACAAGCTAGCGTGAGTTATGTATAGTATAGCATGAAAATAGAAGTTGGTCAAACCCAGGAGAGTCATAGTGGCTAGAAATTTGCCGGTCTATCTATTATTACTTGTTCCCTCAACACCCCACAAGGATGAACCTCACATAGTAATGCCAGGAGATGTCTCCTGTATTCCCCATTAGCAGTCTCTGTTGACAGAGCTCTGTTTTTATGTAACCCTCTGAGGCCAGTGTCTGCCGCCTCGATGCCAGGACAAGCTTCTCACGTTTTGAGGCATGCTTATGTAGGGTGTACTATAAAGAACCACAGTCCCCCTTCTTTTTGAATGGAAATTCGGAAACAAAGTATCTAATTACTGTGCCACTACTGGCAATGGTGTGGGATCAATAGGGTTAGTATCCTCCTGTCATTGACCCTTAGGTAGGGACATAATATCATACGGTTTAATCCCTTGCTCCTTTTGATCCATCACTAGGACAATTATATATAGTTTTCTGTCTTTATCTTTTGCTGTCCACATCCGGACGTGTCATACAGAAATATCGATAGTTTCAATGACAGTCAAGTGTCGGTCACCAGAAACCTTATCAATTTATTTTTTTTCACCTCCGCTAGTAAATGTTTGAAGTCAGTCCCGACTCACTGTTTCCTTCAGGTCTATTGAGTCTAGTCAGGGAGATCTTTGCGATAATTACGTTTACCATAAAGGACAACGTGACCCCTCTGTTGTACTTGAGCTATATGAGACTTTATTATAGACATGTGCATATACGTAAAGCTAAGTGATGAGGCATATATATATACATCATAAGGCTGAAAAATTACATTATGGAAGTTCAAATTGTGTGAACACGTGGATAAGTCACTACTGATAAAATATAAAGCACAAAATACGAGGACAAAGGACAGTTTTAGAATACGCAAACCCACCAGCGGCTGTAAGACATGCCCACGGGTACCGGTACTTTCTGTGAATATTTTTCATGTCGGTATCTGACATAACAAATTGAGTTTTATATATGATCGTAACGGCAAAAATCACAGACATTATGCAGAAAGAGCTCCAATCTTCATAGCACCCACGACGTACAGTTTATTTGAAAATCTCACTTTTCTACATTAAGACTGTTCACAATCTACCGAAAATGCTTACCACGCGCTACTACTTCATTGAAGCGGACACGTTTCAGTGAAAACCAGGTCTCGTCAAAACAATCACTGTAAAAAAATACACAAACAGGTGGTGAGACTCGTTTCATAAAAATGAGCTCTAAAATTGTTCAAGGAAAGAACTTATCGCAGTTCTCGGGACAAGTTATTGTAGGACGGTCCCTGTTGTCCCTCTGTACTCTCTGCCTTCCCCCCGGGTGTAGACTGTTCTCGGAAGTACGACACGTGTTTCAGGATGACTACATGAATGACTCAGTCGTATAAGGATTATTGGGCAAAACACGATTAGATAAAGTACAAATATGCATCGAAGAGGAGGAGGAAGGGGTCTGGTCAAGTGGTGAGATACATAACTCTGATGTGGACTATTCGCGGTGTTTCATGTTTTACAGCTGTGCTCATGTCAGCGCATTACTGATTTTATCTCGTCAGGATACATGTGTTCAATCTTGCTTGTCGTGATGGTTAAAAGAGAAAGTTTAAAAAGCGAAAATCCTGGACCTGTATGGTAATTTTGTGAAATTCTAGGAAACTGGAGGAAGTGCTTGCTCCTCTATAATTTTCCAGCCTGGAGTAGGGGCGGGAATGATCTATAGTGATCGATCGGGAGACGTTGGGAGGCCTTGCTGCCTCCAGATTTCCCCAGCACGGTTGCATTGGACCGTGACCTTGGTTTCTACCCGGTTGAAAACAAATTATGATGGTTCTACTGAGCTCGAGCCAGTGTTAGATAACAAGTCTCGTTATATCTAAAGGTATGTTGGAAGAGTTTTTGAATTTCCCCCGCCCACCCCCTCCCAGTCTTGTACGCAGTAGAACAAAGAAGGGCCATGCGCCAAATTTGCCCCCCCCCCCCCCCCCAAGTTCGTACTACATACTTTATGGATGGCCCCAATGTAAAAAATGATGATAACAAGCAATATTTACGAATGACTCTCTCAGTGGTATAAAGGCCCGGCCCCACTGATGCGACGCGATCGTCGCATACGTTTTATGGGACCATAAATGCCCCCTCGACCAATTTTATTACCCCAACGGCGACGGAATCGTTGCACTCAATCGCAGGAAAAGTACAGGGTATGCCCCACTGGTGCGATTGAATCGTCGCACCACTTGGGGCACCAGAGTATATACATGTATACCGTATACATACCTACATAAATATATACTTACACGTGTACATTAGTTATGTGTGTGTGCTATAATCCCAATATTCAAAGGTAGGTTAGAAACACGGATTTATGAAATAATACATATCATAAATGTGATATATATGTAATTAATAGCCTTGAGATACACTCGTTGTATGACCATTATGGGGTGCCTCATTCTCCTACTGTTCTTTATTGGGAGTTTGTGGGTATCTTCTACATTATCTTCAAAAATATAGGAATTACCCCATACATGTGCGACTGATTCGTCGCATATCATGAACATCTCAAGATGTGCGATGCGATGGATCCGTCGCATCGCACACAATCGCACACGCGTGCAAGTCCGGCCCCATAGGAGCGATTGTGTGCGATGCAACAGGCGGCGCCGTTTTTATGACCCTCGGCGGCCGTTTATGACTTTTTATGGACTTGCGATGAATCCGTCGCACCAGTGGGGCCGGGCCTTAAGCGTGGTCGCGTTTTGCGATTCAGCCTTGTCACCACACAACAATATTTCAGAATTACATGTATATTGATGATATGTCGGAAAATCTGTATCAGTACGATTACGGGGACATTTCTAGAGGGTGGAAGGAAAGGGGGTTATCTAGGTGCCTGGACTGCCCCAGCCATTTAGAGTCCGTGACTTTTTATGATAAATTGTGATTTGGAGAAGGCTACACCTCCTTTTTTTAAATCTTGTGATTTCCCCATGCAAGAATCTATATGACAATGTAATGAATCCACGCTAGTGAATATATTTGTAACGAATGCTCCTAGTTTAGAATTAAAGCTAGAAATGACTGGCAGGTGGGCTCTATGCACATGCTTTAATCTGGACGGATAATCCCCTCAGCTCTGTCATAATTCATGGCGGCTCCCCGCAATAAACCTAGATGAGACCCTGTAGTCTAATCTCCCAACATAAGCGTGATTAGATAACTCTGTTCTGATGTTGGTAAGGACACGGCGCACCCTATTGCAATACGTGAATGATATGCTATTAATTACGAGAGTAACGCGGTGGATCAGCGCGTAAGATTGCTGGCAGTTGACAAGGCTTAATCAAGTCTATTTCGGATTTTATAAGCGCCAAAAGTAAAGTACAAGACTGCCTCAAAATGATGTTTATAACAACAGACAAATATGATTGATATAGATGTAATTGTCAGCTTAAATGAAGGAATGTCAATGATAAAAGATGACAAGATCAGTAAAATAGAGATCAATTAAGAAGAAAATTGGTTGATAAAACACTGGGTGTCACAGTTAAGTCAGTAGATAGCGTTACCAACTATGGCAATAGGGTTTAATTAAGAAAACCTTGGGTGAGCGGGTGGCAAAATAGATACACGTCCGTCGAGGTTCATTGACTAGAGGGAAACTTGGTTTCCCTATTCCTATATACCTTCAAATGTAGTTTAATAACGTTAAATATTGCTATTTGCTCGGTAAGGCTCGGAAAAATTACTGCCCGCGACCAAGGCCTTGGGCAGTAATTTTTCCGAGCCTTACCTCGTAACTTTGACTTTCTCTCACCGGAAACTTGGTCTCCCTATTCCTATATACCTTCAAATGTAGTTTAATAACGATAGATATTGTTATTTGCTTACCCACCATCAAATGCGAAGCCAGATCCAACCTTATCGAGTAACTTGACACTCCATGTTTTCTCCCCACTGCACTTCTCATCTGAATTTTGTAAGAGACAATCTGATTGGTCTAAAAGTCAACCTTGGGTAGTAAACGTCAACCTAGGGTAGTATACGCAAGTTATCCCACCCCAAGTAACATGATGTAATCATAGAGTGTTCAGTCATAGGTATATAGAAATAGCGCATACGGTTTTGAAAATCAGATTACCATTGACCACGGGACAAGTGGCGGTAGAAAAGTTCGATTTTTGTCCGAGTGTTGCTGGTATATGACATTAATAATATAGAGTAGACGATAGATATACTGATAGTAAACGGTCCGGCTATCAGATTTGATATTAATTCGGGAGTTATTACAGTGCATGATGTCAATAAGCAGTCGGAAACGACCGAGTGCGATCTTGTGTTACTAGCGGAAAATAGTATTATTTCGGCCTTCTCATTAGTCGATGCTTATTGATTTCTAGATAATAATGTAGAGTTCTAATAGGAATTTTTAGAGTGGAGAAAGGGGTATCAGGGTCGGCATTATGCTTCATGGCAATAGAATAGCAGGCAGAGCATGTGAAACACACTCTTTTTGACACTCACAACCGGTTGCTAACGGATAGAGACACACATTGATCCATTTCTTGTCACCCGTCAGCAGAGTCAGTTGGCCACCAGTGACTCTACTATGGCCAGGCGATTTACCTTCAGCGTTTAAGAATATATCGGCAGTTTCTAGTGGAATATATTACACATATCCGATTTTAATTAGAGACACTTTATATGTAACTCCTGATATCAAATTGGAGTAGAATTCAATTCAAAATATCTCTGGTAAGATGAGAAAAAAAAAGGAATTTTTACCTCATGAAACAGAAAACGGACTACCATGCTACGAGCAATCAAAACAACTACATGTATGAAGTCCAGGTTGCCCGGAGGGGCTGGGAAGGTAGAGGTGGTACTGCCCGTATTAGCCTAGTTCTTTGGGTGGCTGGCAGTGTGGGGTTGCTGGGGAGACTGCCGTGCAATGCTGCAGGAAGCGCGATTACAATACCGTATTCCACAAACCGAGCCTGACCAGCAGTGTGACACTAGGGGACGTTATCCAAGGCAGGTAACCAGACAGGAGTGAGTGAGTAGGTGGTGTTGATCAGGAACAGGGAGCATGGGACCAGGTAGGGAGCCTGACATCAGGCAGGAAACCAGTCAAGGGGACACAAGAAGGGGGCCACACAGAGAAGACACTGAAGACCAAGCAGGGCATATGACCCCAGGTAGGGGTATGATAGAAGGCAAGGGGTCCGGCAATATTGATAAGCAAGTAATAGGAACTATGCGGTCTACCATCCATCGCAAAAGTAGATTATGTTATATGACTGTAAACATAAAGCACAAAAAAGAAGAGAAACACATAATAAAGTAAGAAACAGAACCTCATTTACACATTGAGGTATGATACTGGGCAGGGGACTGGGCAGATGTGACATCATGCAGAGGCCAGGCAGGGAGTATAACACCCGGTTAGGAACTAGGCTGGGGCATCACCGTCAGCTGCTATGTCATGCTAGACTATTACATAAATATACCTACTCTTTATGGTACCGTTTCACTCTAGCTACGAAATAGACCCGAGGATCCCCCCCAACCAACCATATTAGACTTCTACACGTACGTATGTGGTGCCATGCTATGACTTGTATATATCTATCTGATATCATGTAGACCAATATGTAAGCCATTATTCCATTTGCTGACATCGCTGACTTCACATAACTGATTTCAGATAACATTGATTTCATTTCCAAATCTGGAGGAATAATTCAGTATCCCATTCTCTCAAAACCTTTCAGATTGCAGTTCCTTTTTTTTTACCTTTCGCGGTTTATGATTCCTCCATTTGAGTAAAGTTATTTTATTAGGAGTGCACGCTCAAACTCACTATCAATATCAGGTATAGTCTATCTTTAAAACCCACACTTAAATAGATTCATTCTAGACTTCATTCAACTGCAAAAGAGGACTTTCAGAGAAATACTAAATTTGGACAACGTGGAAGAGCTTCCTTGTCAGAAGTTGTAGAACTTACAGAATGTATTAACCGCAGCTTAAACCGCATACAAAGGAAATGGATCCGAAGGTGACTTGCTAATATCTATTTAAACATATACATGTATAAAGTTTACCTGATTTACTGCTTTTCCTGTCTTCCGGGAATGGAAGTGTTCTCACGATTCATGACAGGTATTCTTCATGTTGGCGCCATATTGAGGCCAGCTATCATCATAGTCCCTGTATACCCTCAGAGTCCCCTGTGACGTTAAATAAACAAACAAACCAAAACCAAACCAGCTATTACCATAAAATGAGAGTATCTCGTCTAATATTGGTGGCCCGCATATATGCGTACACAAGGTTTATGATAGACATGTATTGCTATATCAGTTCTCTCGAGTCTCAGTAGTCTGATCCACGTCACACCATGCCAAGACCCAACCAATTTGAATAACCTGCCCAGATGAGTAAATATAGTGCAATCTGGAAAAAAATGTGCGACGAATTTGTCGGCCATTGGGAAATTTTGTTGACAATAAATGAATACTGTCTCACCAGAGTTGCTCCCATTGACTTCGTTTGCTAAATGATAAGTGACGATGACTCTGTGTGGCTAGTAGGGTTTGGTGGGTACAGTCTGCTCACTCAATGGGTGGTTCTTCCCTTAACGGTCTCGGAAAACAGAAAGAGTGCCTCTAATATAAATCATAGTTGTGTTTTCTCTCATAGACATAAATTCTACATAGGAAAAAATGTTCTTTTTTTTCATAACCCCAACCGACATCCCTGAGGAATAGTGACACAGTCAATCAAAGACTCTCATTTACAATAGCGGAGGTGAAGGTTTAGCCATAACTGCATTATAGGTATTATGTTTGGTCATCGTTTTGCAGCCAGGTACAGACCCTTTGTGACTGCTTCAGTCGTTTTCAAACGGAAATTATAGTTATATAAGATTCAGAGCTACTTTCCATGTTTGACCTCGGACGCTATAATGAACACTTGTTAACCCAAGCTGAATAAACCGCATGCACTACTCAATATATAGTGCGCTCCACCTGAAAGGGAGGTACCTAGACGCGTTCGGTAAAATCACCTTATGTGAGAATGTGCCATATAAGAATGCACACGTAGTCAGTGGACTGCATCGCTATTTGTGATGACTCAGCGTATTAGCGTCATGAGACGTACACCCACAGACGTGTGTTTACAGACAGTGAGTAGTCAGGAGTGCCTTTGAGTGCGATGCTAGATACATAATCTCCGTCTTCAGGAAGCCGTCTAACGCCAGGTGCACTGAATAGATGGACATCGGTGGATGGTGACAACCAAACACTTACATTTCTTGACCCCATTTTTTTCTCTCTCCCACTCACATGCAGATGATTGCCAAGGCTGGTTTATAGGTCATCTTTGGCTACTCCATTCAATTCTAACCTATAGGTAATCCTATGCGATCGAGAAGTCATTCGGCGCTTCCATGCCATCTATGACTAGCACAGAGGACATCCTATGTAACCTTGATATCATCCGTGCGAGTATAGAGGTCTCCATGGTCGGTAGATATGTCATCCTTGACTAGCTTTAGAAGTTTACTTCGACTAGTTTTTAGTTCATCCTTTGCTAATTTCTAGGTCATCTTTGAAATTTTGGAATTCATCATGGAAAATGGAATTTGTTTTAATATCAGGGAAAATTGGCTCCGGTCCTCTGGCAGCCTTTAAATGGGTACATATTTAACAAAGAAAAGAAATTATACCTTGTTATGTTTTTATATTGGTGGCCCCGAAAAGACAAAGCATAAGGAGCCATGCCATGATTTACACCATCATCTTGGCTTCAGAGGTTTCTAAGAAATGTTCCATTTGTCCGTGAGAAAAAGAAATTTACCAGGGAAAGGCCGGGGAAATTTAGGGAAGTTTCGCATTCCCGACTTGTGGTTACCCTACATTGACTAGTATAAAAGATATCTTTAGCTACAATAGGGAGCCAAAGTGAACCCACTGAAACCACAGATACCCATTTACAAAACACCATTTCCGGATGTAGGCGCTCAGTACTTTGACTATGTTCGAGATTATACATGTCATTCTCCAATCTTTTAGATCCAAATTTTTTATGAACTTAACAACTGTCATCGTAGTTTCGAAACAGAGTTATTCAGAGACGATAGTAGTAAACTTCACTCCAAAAGTAACAAACAAGACCAAAAACAAAAAGTCTAGCCTCAAACCCCCATAGGTTTAGCACTAAGCCTCGTTCTTACTGGCCACCGGAAATGGTGTTTGGTAAATGGGTATCTGTGGTTTCAACGGGTTCACTTTGGCTCCCTATAGGAGTTATCCTTAGGTATTTTAGCTGATACCTTTATATATTTAGTGTATATCTATCCGTAGCACAAAAGATTGTGTATTGATCCTGCTTTAGATATGAAACATGATTTAGTAACACTGTCACTGTAACAGTTTCATCCAGGGGAAACAATGCTGTTTGCAAAGTATATATATATATATATATATATATATATATATATATATATATATATATATATATATATATATATATATATATATATATATATGTATGTATGTATGTATGTATGTATCGGAGATCTAGTGCTAGTCTAGGTTGATATACCATCCCCAGTCATCGCATTAATATATCAGGATCCCAAAGTGGCACCTAATGCCATGATACCTAACAAGTATATTCAATTCAAATGGATTTCAATATCACACTGTAGGGCTAGTTGATTATAGTGGTCAGGAACCTGGGCTTTGAACAGTGTGTTTCGGCCAAGAGAGATACATTAAATAATACTTAAATACCAGAGCAACGTCTGTTTAGTGAACCCAAACCTCCCAACTCGTGCAGACAAGTATGTAAACCCCCAGTAGAAGACGGGGCAACAACAGAGAAATGGGTACAGGCAGACTGCTCAGCAAGTAGATCCCAGATGCCTTGCAAGGCGTCCCACCGGCTTACAGCCAGTTACACACTATGACTGGTTTCCAGGTGCGTTATAGTAGTTTACTACATGCCAGCTGGCCTCCCACCTAGCTACCTCCCATCTAACCAGAGCCCCACCCCATGAATGATTGTGTGATTTTAAAAGAGGGACAAAAACTGACAGAAATACGAGACTAATTTTATCTTTTTCAGAAGTATCGTTGTATCATCAAGTGTCCCTGTATTTTTGTTCCAATTTAAAAATATCATTGATGATCTGTAGACCACGAGGTATACCATAGGTCTATCTCATAGCAATATCATCCTGACACTTTTGGTGTTTGGTTATTATTTCCGGGTTACTTATCTTGGAAGTAGCAATATGTGTTACTAATCTGATAAGTAGCAATATGTGTTGTCAGTGTGCAAGATAAGTAACCATCATTTGGGGTTATATCCTGGTAGGAAATATCATGTGTTGTCTGGACTATGTACCAACATATGACATCAGGGTTTTAGATATTGCTGTATATAGGCCGCTCTAAGAATAGACATGGATTAGCATTAAGCATTAAGGTAGATTATCTTGATCCAATAATCCCACTTGGGATGATTTGTACTGCAGGAGAGGCAATTTTGAATGAGGTTTATCTAGGCGCATGGCCGTCCAGGACTGCCACCCTGGTGCTAGGACCTCACTATTCAGGCATATTATGGGGTGGATGGTATTCCCAGCATCACAACCCTTCATTCGTCCTCATCATATAGTCAGGTCCTCAGGTATTAGTAGCTGGTCGACGTTAGTGTAACAGTCCACAGCCAATGTATAGACAACAATCTATGGTGGTTTTGTGGAAAGGTGGCGTCAAACCGCGATACACAAGCGTTAGCCAGTGTATTAAGAGGTCAACCTGAAGTGGTTTACAGACATATTATCCATCTTCAGAAATGAATTGAAACCAAGGATTGCCATATTATAGGGTCTATAAGTAGGGACTATTATTTATCTCTAAATAATTCAACTAGATTATAGGATCTTGTACTGTTGGACTATTGTTTTGCTCTTCAGAATAAAGTAAGTACAAATTTGTTTAGAGGTGTATTTCCCCATGCCCAATGGCTCCTGAGCCATAATCTATGGTTTTAAAATCCGTCATAAATGGTTATGGGTTCTGACAGCATAGAAACAATTGGTAGCAGTTTACTGGTGCCCCATACATTTCCAATAAAGACAGATCTGTGGATAATGGATAAGGACCAGCCGAGATCAAGACGCAATACTCCATAAAATGCGCCATTTACCATCACTGATGTATACTATACCGTGTAGTATCTACATTTATATACATGAGCAAAGGGTACACCTTGAGAATAGAATTAATATGAGCCTGGGCTTCCCGATATTGAAAATATATCAACTGCTCCAGCACTATTATTCCTTTTCCAAACAAGCTTACACCGGCATAAGCGGGTGGTGGAGTTGCCTCATAATAAGGTCCTTGACTTTGATCCGTGAACTGCGTTCGATTCCTCGTAAGTCGTTGCTCATCGCTGATCCTTACCTCACAGATTCGATCTTGCCGCGGTATGACCTTGACTGTTGATAGTGTCAAAACATAACCATTTAAGAAAACCAGCCAAAGAAACATCACATCGGGTCATTTGACGATGCTTTATAAGGTCTCTCCTTTAAGGATCACAGTTGATATTATAGTCCTGTTAGTCATCCGATAGTGATACGAAAAAGACTTACATGCTCATTAGAAGAAGGCTTCGCCAACCCCCCATTTGAATTGATGATATGAACCGACTGCTGAAATGGAATAAGAGAAACAAATATAAGAGCTATGGAAGTTTTAAAGGTATATCAAGATTGTATCTGTAGACTCTAGAAATGTTCTCCCCAATGCTGATATAAAAAAAAATTGTTTTATCAATTCTTATCTAAAGGAGTGGTATAGAGACTCTGCCTCTGGTGGGTTTTTCCCTGTCGGACTGATTAGATCAGGAAGTCTTTGCACCTGTTGACCTCGGTCCTGATTAACCTTTCCAATAACTGACCACCACCTTGACCTTAAGGACCCTGACCTTGACCCTGATCTGGACGACCACTTGACGAGGTAGTCTGTCTAGCATGCACGACTAAACGTTTCTGAAGAAATCTCTGGCTTGGCTGACCCTGACCCGGACCGGGGAAGTTATGAGCTCTGCCTGCCCACCAGTTGTATTTGCAGTTCGAGATGGAGTTGGGGACCTGAACGAGGTTCTGCCCTACGGCTGTGCATACATCAAAACTAAGTCTGTTACCTTTAGGATGAATATCATAAACCGGGAAGAAGTAGACAAAATGTCCTTCAAGAAGAAGCTGAAATATGTCTCTGAATTGGCTATATGAAAAGAACAGAAATGGCATATTCGAGTCAGTAAATCTGTGGTTACTATTTGACCTCTGAAAAAAATATAAGCTGATAAAGGCGCGAGGATAGGCCGGAAAGGTGACTTAACTGTTGAAGCGATCGAAACTATTCTATTGGGCATATTCTTGTGGGTGTGACCAGCCTACAAAATAATCATGTGCCTCACTGACAAATCATGCGCCCGACATGCCCCTAATTTCATGCCCCTTTAATTATTGATTTCCTTGATTATGGTTCATGCTGACATGTTGTTTCCAAAAGATGAATTGGTATGTATGTTACCGGTCTCCATGTAAATATTTGGTAACACATGGAGGCAACGGCTAGACCTCTGGCGTCTCTTTACACAAAATAACTCCTAATTTGGGTGTAAGTATATATTGGAGAGATGGCAGGTTTTGATTTCTGCAAAGCCTTCGCTTCTGAATTGCCAAATGCATAGAATTGTGCTGTGAGAGTATTGCAAGGAGAAGTCTGTTTTCTGTATATTGTATGCGACTTATCATAGCTTTTCCCAGAATTCCTATCGACAATCAACCAGTAAAGAGAATGTGTAAACATAAGATAAATGCCTGTAATCTAGACATTAACAAAAGCAATGTGACCAGTGACGTCAAGATGGTGTTTCATGAATATGAATACAGAAATACAGACAGCAACTCGTTTTGATCAAAGAAGTCGTTCTCAAACTCGTTTGAATGCTATGTGACTTAACCAAAACTTGATAGTTTCCTCTTTAAAACTGGATAAATCCTACCGAGTACTATCAAAAATCATTGTGTAACGAAATTCGCAGCGTAGTGATCAATAATTTGAAACATTATACCTTTAAATTTGAAAAACACCAACAAATACACACAATGGACCAGAAATACCAACTTGATGGTATTCTACTATTAAATTCATTATTTGTGTAATGTTCTCTCTTGAAATAATAATAATAAAAAAAACTAGTGCCCACATCGGGCAGGTTTAAGAGTAGCTGTAAACTGAAAGTCTATTGAAAAGTAGGTGAACTAACTAGCCGGTATTAATACCCCCATTGTTCATGCACAATGCTAGTGCTTCGCCATTTCCCGATTCGTACAGTCATGTCGTCGTTAGTTTGTTTCGTTGATGTGATCCAGTTGGAGGTTGATATACAGGCAATTTGGTTGGATGCAACACTTATAGATGGCATTACTAGCGCCAGCTCAATGGTTGTATTGTTCATTACTTGTTATTGATATTCCGTTGTTAATTCAGGCTGCTATGTCAGAAATGTCATATATTTCAGTTCTGCTAGAAGAGAGCCTTATCTAGGAAGCAGTGGTCAGTATTCTGTAAAGGCTCCCTTTATGAATGCTTCATATACTGTCTAATATGTTGCTGAGTACACTTTCCAGCTGCCGTCCGATGCTTCCAAAATGCTTGGCTTTTACCATAATGTATTGATTGCGTTTGCAGAAGGAAAGGCAATTTGGTATTTTGCTGCTGGGGCGTTTTTAATTCCGGACATTCTGTCCAGCACCAGGTGGCAACGTTTCGAAGGTAATAAATCATGGTTGGAGAATACATTCATCAGCAGATGACTTCTTCAGAGACATGAGCGGCGTCACCGTGGGTTCCTTTGTTTAAGATAGAGTTAGCCGCATAGCAGACGATACTAAGCCGTGTAACCATGGTAACCAGATGGCTATGCTTTCTGTGCTCCAGCTACATGCAGGCGACGCGATACTCGCAGTAAACGGCCTCCACGTCAGCACCTTCACAACCAAAGAGGGTAGGCCCCCGAGATCGGCGGAAGTAGGGGGCGCCACCGGACGCCAGGCGCGCACCCCTGGTGGCGTCCCTGCTAACGTCGCGTTTCTCCCGCCGCTCCTGAGTGTTGTAACGGGTTCGATGTCGCTTTCACACGAACGGCGGTATCACACAAGAGCATTGCGAGTTAGGGGTGAAGTGTAGGGGTTAGTTCACTGGATATCATTTGCCTCAACTCCAGTGTGCAACAATAAGAAAAAATATCTCTGGTATTTACAGCCACAGAAGGAGAAAAACGAAATAACTTGAAGAAACGATTGGAGACATTCAATTAGGACTATAAGATAATTTGAATTAAGTAGAGGAGACGAATAAAAGTATCTCTGGTATACAGAACTGTTTGCATGTAGAATTAATCCAAATATTGTCATAGTCTATATTCAGTGAAACCAAAGTGTAGAGTAAAATCAACTGTTTCCTCGCATGTTGATATTACTCTCTCAGTCTCTTGTGAACTGGTTATATATACTTGTATAGTATACATGTACATATATGCTTAGCACCGGAATTCGGTATCGTGAAATTCTCTCCCATCTTCTCTGATGAGCTGTTTCTTCAAGGTCGGGCATCCAGTCCCCCTTCTTGTATCTCTACTCGAGCCTGTGTGATGCCAATTGTTTGTGGAATGTGTGCTCTTACAACCTGACTTGACCCTCTTTGCATGTAATTCTTTGGGCGTAATTCTAGGGTATGTTGTGATGATTGTACGTTAAAGTAGGTGGCATTACTGTCCATGCCTGGTAAAGTGTTTTGTTCTATTGCCAGCCCCTGTAACTATTTGTTGTGTTCTACTTGATTGTCCGCTAGATCTACAGTTTGCCAACCTGCGAAATTATTTTACCAATGTTTAGACTATTTCATTTGAATTGGAGGAAAATCCCTAATCTGTATGCAATATAAAACATTTGTAGAAGCCCTTTTTACACAGGCCAGAATCTGAAACAGATAATATCATACGATATTCAACATGCAAATTACCACGAGACCTCCAAGCTCGTTGCTCAATTTGTAGGTAATCTGGGCACGAAGCTGTTATTCAGCTCTCACGCTTGATTAGAACAGGATCACCAGCACTGCTTAATCATAGTGAGCTGGCATCAGAAAAGGCATTAACATTGCATGTAATTTGTCCCCTTTTTTCGGGTTAAAAGTGTGCTTCCTTTAATCTGATTAATTTGATGACCTTGATGTAATACCACATAGATGAAGTATAGGGATGAAATCCGTTTACAGGTTGGCGTGTGAAACACCGAGCAGTCTGGTGTGGGGAGTGTCATCTGCTGTGGTTTTCATCGCATGTCGCTCCATTAGAATCGTAGGCAGTAATTAGTACTTGGATTACTCGATCATAATAAACAAAACTCAATCAGGTCTGCCCCGTTACGTAACATATCCTTGTGCTATAAAAAGCCCACAAATAGTGTCGTCCGTTGCCTTTTTGATAATTATTGTGCGTACTGAATTTTGCAAATTATTGTAGACAATTTCACACCTTTAGAAAGGGCAGTGTGTCCGTAGACAAATAGATGACTTCGTCGGAAATGCCTTGGACAGTTCCTTAGGAAATATTTGGAAATTATATTGTTATCTGTTGTACTGTTGGAGGTCATCATTAGGAATGATTACCCTAATGTGATAAGTGTAAATGTCAGTGTGTGAGCGTCTGTGTACTTTGGAGAATCGTCGCATATGGTTTTCTCTGTACTGTAGAAGACAACCAACCACAGTAGTTATTAGTGCCTTGGTGTGGCAATAGGTCATAAGCATATAGATATAAGCAGTCCACTTCTAGTGATGTTTAAACACCACATAGACACATAGATTCGAACTTCCTATTGGCTGGTGTACACGTTCCATACTGCACTCTCCCAACATAGTCCAATACAAATTATGAATTAATCAGCATCATTCGATTTCTATCCTTAATTGAATTTAATCCTACAGTTATGAGGTTATTCTAATGTTATGTTTTATCACGGGGCGTTGCAATGTCCGAGCTCCTTTCCCCACCACGTAGCTAATTCTAATGTTAGTTTAGATTTGTATATGCTGGTAGAACGGTAGACATACGACTTGGTCATTTCTGTATATCCTTCATCAGTTGTGAGATGCTGCTTTAAGGAAAATCCAAGAGCAGCTTCTGAGGAATTACATAAAACTCAACAACTCGATTTGCCACTGATTTTGATATGCGATAGCTTTGGTAATAATCCCTCTTGCATACATGTACTTCCTTATTTTCATTACAAATACAACCAACAGTTCGAATGTTTTTCCGCCCTTCTCTTTTTCCAATTTTCTCCAAATCTGATTCGCTGCCTCGAAGTATCTGATTCTAGCATCATCTCTTCTTGGATGTCATTCATCTGCAGCATGTATTTATTTTTGCCGTTACAAGAAGTCATGTAACACTCACAACCCACATGTCTATTTACGTATAATTGCCAACTAGGCAGAATCTGGAATAATGTTATTCAAATTCCATTAACCTTGATAGTAAAGATTTATGGTATAAATAAAGATATGGGTCAGAATATTTCCCCCAACTTGCTTAACTTGAGCTACAATTACATTTCCATGATAAGCACCTCGTTTATACATAAACACTTGGAATGCGTTGTCTAGTATATACAGGCATAAGTACTGAATATCTGTGACTGCAAATAAAATTTTGTTAAAAGTTGGCTAATACTGGAGATCTTCCATAATTTCCTAACAGTATCAATGGTATCAGTAGTACTTGGCAAAACACCTGTACACCCAGGTGGTCTTACCTAGAAAATGACACTTTCTTCAGCGAGCTATGCAGCCGTTGCTATCCTGTAATTCAGGCGCCAAGCAAGCTACCTTTGTGAAGTAACTATTCCCAAGGGTAGGTTTTTCGTCTGTCACAAATTTTCTCTCACCTGTGGTTGGAGTGAGTGGGGCAACGAAACACATTTTTATTCGCTTTCATGCTAATAAATAAAACCTAGTAGAATAGATACGATTCTGGGTTTCCTCGGAATCGTTATAGTTCACGGTAACTTGGAGGATTCAAAATTCGAGCACAATATTACAAAAAGAAGAAGGTACAGAAACATGTGACACCGCGCCAAAAATAGAATACTCGAGTATATGTTAATGCAGTACAGGTAGGATGTAATGTAGGAGTTAGTTGGGATGGGTTGGTCAGTCGTCTGTAAACAACAAAGCAACAAATTCCATTCGAGGATCAATGGGACCCCCCATGGATAAAGGGTTCCGATGACCAACATATAAGGTGTGAATACCGTCCGCCTGATTGGGTGCTCTTGTATTTTCCAGTGCTGAGAACCCTTCGACTGTCAGGGCCGAGGCTTCATCTCAAGTTGTCACAAGGTAAGGCGACTTCAAATCGAAGTGGGGTTTAACTGTATAGAACATGGTGAATGGAAGGTATGAGGTCAAGGGGAAATCTGCAGGGAGTATTAGTATGAGAGAGAAGAGGAGACGGTGTGTCTATATAGGAAGTGTGCATTTCACCCGTTAGTGAGCATATATTTCAGTCCCATTGTCTATCGACTTACTTCTCAGTGTATAGGTCTTCCTGAAGGTCAATATACGGTCAATTTACAGTAAATTTAGTTTGTGTTTGAAGAAGAGGCTACACAAGGTTATTTGATTTGGGCCCAGTAAATATATTCAGAATATATTCTGTATATATTTTGCTAAAAATTATAAAACACGGTCGACAGGACTAATAGTGTTTGGCATGACGCCATAATAGTTCTCTAATGCTCATGTTTTTTGGGGATGCCAATCACTTTCAAGGTGTTATGTCATGTTATAAGCCATTAATGACATTCTGGTTAGTTCAGTTCCTCTCTGACCACAGCGAGTTTTTAAATGATCTTTAAATGAAGTACGCACGCTTAGTTTGCTTTCATAACCATAAGTTGCATACAGAGTATTTATGAAATCCTCTTCGATAGCTGCAAGATTAAATTCCCATTGATCTAGATCGACTCGACTATAGGAGCTATAATTAATGAAAACTTAAAAAGAAAGGTTTGATATGAAGTTGTACATATATTATCGTTATGTTTATCATAATAATAGAATTAGATTTTGTAATCACCTTAAGTACATTGAACAGGCCATTGTTTCTTCTAACTGTCCATTTTAGACGTTAAAAGAAAACACATATTATGTAGGCATGGTCAGTACTGTTAAAGAGATGAAATGAAAAAAAAAATCCCGAACTCGTAAGATCTTCAGTAATTCAAACCGCTTTGTGCGGTGATGATAACATGACAAAATGATTATAAAAATATGGACACTTCTAGTAAAAACTGTTTATTTATTATTGATATAGCAGTGCTGTATGGGTTAATACCCAAAACCTTGAACCGGCTATGAAAGATGATCGCAAACTATGGTGAGGTCCAAGTGAACATAGTGTGGTAAAAAAAGATTTCGCTATGGTTCGGACGTCTCCTCGTTCCCGGTGGGGTGTGGGGGACAGATTCTAGCGTAGCAGAATTTTTTTTTTGACATACCAGCAGTCGCTCGCCGATCGCACGTCGTATTTACATCCAAGTGAACATAGCCCTAATTTCTTGGCTCCTTTCTATATACAAAGGATAAACAATGAAATAGATTCACTCTGAAATAACGCATATCTTGCTTGTAACTGACGTAGTGGATTTATGCTCTGACCTAAGGCGAGATTAGTGAGCTGCTCTGTTTTTATAATTTCTATAAGTGCTTCATAAAATGTTGGGAAAGAGGTCGTTTTTTGGCACAGGACACCAGTTTCCATAAAGCCAGACTCATACTGGTTCAGGGTCATGGCCATCTATAATTTCTGTGCCAATTTGCCAGTTTCGGAACTTATAACGCCGTATATATGAATTGTGACTATTAATTTTGTTACTATTTCATGGTTCGTTTGCGTAATTTACAGGATTAGCACAAAACTAGAATTCTTATTCATAGATAATGATAGATGGCAAAACAATATGTCAAAAAGATTGATGGTGTAATTATCGATGATCACGAGTTTTCGGATGAAATTCTTCTTGACCAGTTGGTTAGAAATTTGATGAATAACGGGTTAAAATTGAGCTGTCACATGTTTCAGTGCATATATACACTTCAATCGATGACATTGGTAGAATCACTCTTAAAGTTAACAGAGATTGTGCAGTCCTTGTCTCATCCTCTACAGCCCCTGTGGCGCAGGCCTCTGTGGTGCGGGCCTGTGTATGTGCGGGGCGCTTTAATGTTAAGAGATGTCGGTGGCTAATAACCTAATCAACAAAGGTCTCTTATTTCACATTGGAAAATCCAACGCCAGCCTTCGTGAATATGGAGTTGGCCCGAGGCTGTCCCTGTTTTACCAGACTTTGGTCTCGCCAGTGGATTTCTCCAGGGATCTTGGATTGTTGCTACGTTTTCAGTTTAAAATCTGATGTCGCTTCGCCGACCACCCATATTGTAACTATGAATCTTTAATATATATCAGTGCTCAAGAGAATCACCGATCAAAGAGAATTGTTCCTCCCATGAGGAAAAAATAAAAGAGACCAGGAATAATATTTATGACTTGAAAGACCCCCATGTATATATTGACTCTATTAGACCCACATGTCTCAAGGGTAGCTAATCTGACTCATACAGCGCTGGTAAGACAATAGGGTGCCCGAGGAAGGGAAACAGAGCTGCTAGGACATGTAACTCATTTTATACGTATGTAATGAACGAACCATACACGGTGACATAGACAACTAACTTGACATTACTCAATTTACCAAGTGGACAGCGAGATTATCATCCCACAAAAACTTGGCCTATTAGCGTAAATTGCAGTAATAAGAGAGAAGGTGACTGAGGGCATTGGCGGAGGATACGTCAACAAGGTTACTGCTATAGTAACTTCAGACCCGAGGCTTCTGACTCAGCCTAGTTTCCAAGCCTTAGTGTTCCCACGAACAGTAAACGTTTGTTATTTGTACTCATGGAATTCTGCATGGTTTCATTTAATAGTGTATCCAGGATTAGCTGTTTTGGCCAATGAGGAATTCTTTCACTGCCAATGCACTGTGGAAAAAGATGTGATATTCAGTCTCTTGTAAATGACTGATTTCATTAGGAATAGGCCTTTTGGTAAAACTTGATGTATAAGGAATCTCTACTCTTTTTTTAAAAAACCTGTCTCCTAAGTTAACTGCGAAAATAAGATAACTGCATTCTGTAGCGTGCTGGACTGCGCAGAGGCGCTCTGCGGTGGGGTCATGGCATCATTTCAGTGTATTGTTCATTATGTTTATCAGATACGATCTTGTTGTGATATGACACAGGCTGTTGCTGGAGTGTTAGAGATAACAAACATCAAGTTATACTAATTAATGAGGCTTGTATATATATTCGTAGGAATTGATATGGTGCTGCACTGAAGTAATGCTAAAATACATAATTCTTGTGCATGTATTAAGTTTGCGATCCACCAAACAACGAGGCACATATGTGTTGGTGGCGGTAGTGGTATGATTCAAGAATAGACTATAATGGTTTTCATATGGCTGTCAAAACAGGCATGCTTCTAATACACAACAGCTACTTGTCTAGCTATACCCGCATCGCCGCTCTGGTTAATGCGTCTTACTGTGTGTACCCTGAGTTTTCCCACACTAACAAGTCTTTCTCAAGCCTGGTCAGGTCAACTTCATCCAAGCGTAAGCGCCATGTAACAAAACTGACCACAATATGAAGACCTGCTGAAGGGCGGCTTGACTTGATGAACTATTCGAAGAGGGGAGAGTTGATATAGGAGTGAGGTACTATGATAACTGCCAGTGTCATGGCTGTAGAGTGTGTGTGTGTGTGGGGGGGGGGGGGGGGGGGTCATACTAAGACAGTGATCTGCCATGCAAGAACTTTTCTGTTTACCACTGCAGTTTTTTTTTAACTACTATCCTATTCAAGTTAGCAGCAAATCAGCAGGCCTATTGCAGCAGAAACTAACGCAAGGCTATAGCGGGTCTTTGCCATTTATGTCCTGAGTATTCTGCAATGTCACCATAAAAATACACCTTTTGAACAAATAAACACTGATAAAGCAACAGTTGCCTGACGAAAATGTAAGGCCAATGACAATTGACAAGATTAATATCTATTTTGATAAAATTCCCTTAAAAATCCCCTGAATCACTCTAGATATGTAAAACAGGTCCCAGGGCATCACTTACCACAAAGTGATGCTCCATGTTTGTATCATAAGCTCAAGTGGCACCATGTCCTGTCAAGCTCACGGTCCACTTCCAGAGGTTGGACATGCCATCCTCATTGTCTGCTGTCATTCTATGCCTACGCAAATCAGTTTGCATTACTTGCTCTTAAACTATCACTAGAGATCTACTTTACTCAAGGGCTGGATAGTATGTAGCGTGTATTACAAGATCTGATTATATGTTTACTTTACGAGGCTGAAATGTCTGCCTCCAGGAAGATGCTCATTGCCTAACGAAAACTGCAAATAATCAGATCACTTACATTTAATATCTTGTTTAAATAAAGAACATAATGACCCAAAACTGACCAATCAGGTTTATATAGCTAAAGTGTTCATTTGAAGTCTCTATATTAATCATTTACAGCGTTGCCACCTGAGATATATGGAGTGTCCTAGCGCTTGGTGCAGCCTAGCACTAAACAAAAATTAGCCATCATGGATTTCTTTACATATTAGGTTTAACAATTTTGAAGAAGACAATTACCATAGAAGAAACCGCTGTAGTGTCCTCGTTCTAAATTGAGAACGCGGTGATGTAAGGCGGAAGGCCAGCAAAGCTGCGTGGGGAAAGGTCGACTAGGGACGAGCTGGCTCGGGGCTCGGGTAGAGCTGACTCGGGGACGAATTGAATAAGGATGTGCTGGCTAGGGGACAAATTGACTGGTTACCGGGGCGATCCACCCGAGGTCTGTGCCACTCTTCATGCACAAGTGACTGAAGTATGCCTGATGTACATTCCGGTTAAATGTTAGAATTGGCCCTGCATCATCTCAAGAAAACAAGACTAACTAGAGAAATTATAGGATACTATACCATGATTGAATAGTGATACATGTTATTAATACCTGTGAAACTTCATTTATAATGCAGCTGACTGAACACTTATACCAATAATTATGGATGAGTATCAATGCGAACTACTAAATCTAGTTATATATTTTTCCAGTTTCAGAAAAGCCCATGGTATAATACACAATATATTCCTGCTAAGGTTTCAACAAACAGTTCAATGAATACTTTGAAAACTTCATTGAAGTGTGCACCAAATGGCTTGAAAATAACTGCTTGGTGTTCTGCGAGTGAACTTGACCCTTTTAAGAATAGATCACCCCAGACTTGCACACGGGTAGGTCCTGGAAGGAGAATCCTCCCCCCCCCCCCCCCCCCCCATCCAAGTCAAATTTGCTATGTACCTTTACCTGTACAGCGTATCCAGCTGAACCTTAGAAGAGTACAAGAAAGTAGAACATACTTAATAACTAGTAACAACATGGACATGTTGTTTGAGACTACTCAAAAGAAAAATATAATGAATTGTGTCAAAGATACCTGTATCTTTTATAGTAAAATAAATATTGTTGAAAACATTGGAAAGAATTGACTGAAATAGGTCTATAAAACTGAAAAGCTTCATTCTTAGATTGTCTATATATACGCACAGGATCCCTGATAACCCACAAAAAAACAAAAACAATTTATTTCTCCTTTTTGTAGTCTGACCTGAAGAGTCATGTGACTCGAAACGTCGCCAACTCAGTAAAACCGTCTAGACTAGGACGTCTATAACATGGTCTGTGTCGTTCCTGGCTTTCTAAGGACGTTTTACATTATTCATGTAGGAAATTAAGTATTGTTGAAATTTTAAAATCTGATAATTCAAATCACAGTATGGTATAATTAAGAGTTATTCAATTACAATGTACATGTATATAGTTATTACCAATAGCGCAATTGGTTGTTGAATTAACTCCTGTCATTGATTCACTGTTTTCTGTATTTTAAACGAGGTAACCTTATCAGATGAGTTAAAATTGAATTTATGTTATTATAATGAAGTTACGATGGAAATGTCTAAATTGGCATTGTTTGTAGGACGGAGATAAATGTGTTATTACACTATTGGTGGATCTCCTTCACACCACTGTATAGTGTTTGCACATTTCTATCATCGCCGTATATGTACATGTATACATGTGTATATGGCTTACGAGGAGAGAGCGAAGATATAATATTTGTCGTGTCCGTCGTAACCATACTGTATCACATGTTCGTGGATAGGTCATGTCTGAGTAGGGGTACTGTCCCAAAGAGCGGTGCCTGCCCTCATGTGTATATCTGTATAGCATAGACGGTGTGGCCTGTGCGCCGCTGCTGTCTGCGGTGAGGAGGTGGACGAAACTAACGTGTATAAATGTATTATCTACAGAAATTGAGCGCGTCTGGTAAAGTGACGGGCACTACGGTAGAAATCCCACTTCGCACGATGCAGCTGTGTGGGCTGTCATACATGAGCGATTTACTACTCTCCGTCCCGTAAAATAGATATCTAAATTGCTAAAATGAAAAGGTAAAAAAAAAAAAAAAAAAAAAGGTAATGCAACGAAAGAAAGATAATTGTATGATGACAATTCCCAAAGGTGGATTTGTTTTCTTTTTTGTATCACCTTGCTGCCAGTACTATACATGTAATCTAAAATAGCCTCTAAGACTGGAGTCGCATTGTTTTTATAATCTTACCGAGAAGCAATAATAACCTAAACGCTAGTACAGTAACATAACCTAGGTTTCGTTACAGAAAGCTTTGAAATATTCAGGTCCGACCCTCCAATATTCACCATGAGTAGTATCCAACACGAGCTTGGCCAAAGATCATTAAACTGTGTCACTCTATTGATCCGACCTGCCGAGGTGAAACTACCTCAGGTCACGCTCTATTTGTTCTCTCTGCTGAATCGGAAATGACCCAATATCTTCGACCCTCGAAATAAGAGCCATACCCCGGTTTTATATATAAATTATCTAATCTATAATACAGCGACCATGGGTAGTAGATTAAGATATAAATGCCGTTTATTTTGACCATGAATTGACCTTGTAGATTTATAAAGGTGCCTATTTTTGTGATTAGGAACATCTGAAAGGTATTGTGTTAAGAGTACACTCACAGTATTATTAGTTTCTTTCATAGAAAAGGGGGCGTTAGAGTTCTGTGTCTTAGAATGATGCTACCTTGAATGGGAATATTCTAATTCCAACTTTCACCCTAGATGTAGGATATACAACTGACTATGATAGCACAGCATCACATATTATTTCTACGGGCATTTTGGGTCCATACACTTGACCGGCAATTAATTACCGAGGATATATAGTCTTAATGTGATATAAACCATGACTGTGTAAGGAGCTATGGAAAGGTCACGCACCAAGAGAGCCCGTGAAGCATCATAAAAAAACAGCTGACAAATGCATGTAAGGACCACAACAATTATTCATTATGGAATCTGCAATCAAGGGGTCCAGGAAAATCATTAGGACTTTATGGAACGTATTTAGTCGGATAGAGAAACTAGAACATCACTGTGGTGGGATGGGTTCGGTAAATGATGGATTATTTTATAGACGAGGCAGCTGGAGCCCCTCCATATATGAGCGGTAGTAATTAACAGAGTGTAGCATCTATTTAGATAGAAACCCTCCGAGAGAAAAACAGTAGAATGTGTCAAAGTAAGTCTAGGAAAATAATCGCAGGAACCTTAATGATATGCTTTTACTATTTTATATCATTTACATGTTTCCAGTCGTAATCCATAACCAGGCTAACATCAATTAATATACAAAATAGAAATTCCAATCACAATATCAATTCTTCTTTTGTTGATTTGCTCCTGTAGTTGAACAGGTTTAAAGAAAAGTCAAGAGAATTGTGGAAGTTGCAGCCTTGCTCTACAGTTGACCAGATGTAGCACTCGTTTACTTAGAGCGGGCGGTTGGGGGCCGTGATCGGCGAGCCGCTCGCCATGTGCTGACCTCTATCTCGGACTGTAACCTTAATATGCTCAGCGTTTTATTGGCGACCTGAGCTGCTCACTGTATTGGGCTGACTGGCTAATCCCAGCTCGGCCTGTTTTGAAGACAGCTGCTGGGCCAGCTGGAAAATGAGGAGTCCCTTCTCTGCAGGGTCAGATTGCCTTGAGGAGGTTGTTCATGCACTTAACACCGGAACGCTACGCGATTCTGGTGTTATGCACCATGCAATTATTGTTTCGGCCAAGTTATTCCTTTTACACAAAAACGAAAATGCAACGTATGCAAACCTGTACGTCTCTAACTTCATTTCTGCTTCACAAATAATTGCTCGGAACTTCAATTTAGGCATATATGAGAAAGTTTCATTTTGTGGTGGCCATAATGCCACATAATTCCCTTTAAAACATTAATCAAGATAAGTTTTCTAATGTATTATTTTCTCGGGATTAGCGTCAGAGTTGGTATGTTACATGTGTGTTCAGATTGAAGCACTGTCTATAGCATCACTTAGGGTCTGTCGACTGTAGCGCCGCCATGTTCTAATCACCCCTGGAAATTGGTGGTGGGTCATCAGCCTTTTAGGGCATGATGTATGGCGGGAGTGCGTGTTTTTATTATGCAACCCAGATAACCGTAGATTATGGTCAGGAGCACAGATAACATGGTCATTAAATGATAACATTGTTTATAAAGTGTTAGTGACAGTCTTTGATCTTGAGATCCGGTATCAACCTTTTATCAGTATAGATCTGGGTCCGAGAGGGTCAGGGGTCGACTTCTCAGAGAGAGGTGTGCACATCAAACAACATGTACATTTATTACAGTTGTGGTACTGATGAGGTCCCTTACAGCTGCATGCATTACAGACGAATTACCGTTGGGGCTATCCATAAAGTATGCACGTAGAATTTCTGAAAATGTGGACATACACACCCCCACAATGAAGGGACATATGCAGAATGTCCAAAATCCTTTACTCCCACCCCACCCCCACGCCCACCCCCTCAGTCCTTACATGCTCTTACTGACAGGGTAATATAGAGCTATATTTTTATGCATTACAGATAGGGTACCATGGAGCTATATGTACAGCACAATACAAGTACAAATGCATGTACAAATCAGATGCTTGTACACGGGTAGTGAAGTAGTTTTTTTTCTTCTTGTTTTGGTAATTGTATTCGCCGTGTGTGTTCTATGTTATTTAAAGATGGTCAAACTATGTCGATTTTATATGAGAGTTAACCGATGTTTCACGGATAGACATGTTCCTCTTTCGTTTACTTTTAACGATACTGAAATGGCATTAAATAGGAGCCCTGCATCACTATGACAATAATTTCCTTCAAACTCTAAAAATAAACAAGTTGGCGAATTAAGGAAATATTAATATATACAACTCAAGATATATTCCACAATAAGATCTGTATTTGACTTTATTGGAGAAGGGTTAGGACATCTTTAATCTAATGCTTGGTCGTGCTGGGGCAGAAATAGCTAGTGGGCGTATTGTGGCTGGGGGTTGACTGTGTATAAGCAACCCAATAGCACATAGTTTTATAGGCTCTCCCTACCACGCCCATAATGGTAACTACCTGATAAAACAGAATCGAGTTACTCGAGGACGCCCGACCTGCTCTGCCTGCTAGGATCCACACAGTAAACTCCCCAAATAAACGCTACCCACGTCACCCTCTTTTATCACGTTATCGCTAACATATACAAACAGCACCGTAAACGGGTTACACGATGCAACTGCCACTAAGAAGCCCGCTCAGATAGCGCAAAGAAAAGATTGATCTATTAGTACATGCGCCTATGTCAGTGATAAAATATATATTCCCATGTGGTCCCTGATGTTTCTTTTGTGCAGTTGTCAAGACTGTTGGGTGGAGGAGTATGGGTAGTTTGAGCCTCAGCTATACCGCTATGTTTTTACATGGTTGTCAGTCATCATCATCTCATAAATTCTTATCTAGCCGTGATAAACCCCTGGCTGCTGCTGTAATGTAAAACGCCACTAGACACAACTGTAGGAATTATCTCGTGCAATACTCAAAATACAATAGGAGTGTGTGTGTATATGTTCATATAAGGGAACATATATTATATATGATCAGCATGACGAATATGGACGATTCGTGACTCTTTTATCCCATAATGTCTCGAGGCCCCCTAATGACGTCATTCTAGTAAGGATCTAGTGATACCGGCTGTTCTCAGGTCTATGGAAAAGCCAAAGGTCAGGGCGACGTTCTGAGGGGGCGGGTGGTCTCTAAAAATGGGCAGCGGCTGTCAAAATGGACATGCACAGGGCAGATCCAGAAGGGGTGGGAACCTTGGGTCAAGACCCTCACTACCCTCTTGGTTTGGAAAATATATAGCAAAATATTAGGTGTGGCAACCAAAAAGGGAGAGAAACTGGCAATGAGTGGTACCTGTGAATATGAACTAAGCAGGAATATGCAAGTGTAATCATATTATGATTTACTAGCTTGTTTACACCGATAGTCTGATATTATCGCTTCACCACAGATCAAGTGCGTGGTAATATTGTCGGTACTTCGCCTTCATTTTTTTAAGGCTTGAGAAAACTCAAAGTCGAAACTGCTAGCTCTTATATCTTTCAGATCTTCAGTGAGCTTTAACTTATTAACCTTCCAGGGCCACGTCTTGATATTATGACTTACTAAATTGGGATGTATCTAGAAAATGTTGCATACTTCCCATAAATATATAATTTTAAAAAAGTGAAGGATGTAGTTGGAAGGGCGCGGTCGGGTGGGATTAGTCCATGGCTAGTGCATGGAAAAACTAAACAAAAATTCTATTTGTATCGACCGATGGTTTGTAAGTTATTTTGCTTAGTTTTTATGCCTCCCACTGAAAAAAAAAGCTCGAGGCCGTGTTGACCTCTATGCAAACATTCCCAGCGTTAGATGGCGATGTGCCCCGCCCACTGCTCATACAGAACGCTGGAGAATCTTGGACGCTGTGCGGACGCTGGTTTGTCATGTGCGGGTGGCGGTGGTTTGGTAGGACTGCGGTGGTGGTCTGTATTTCAATGCATACAGATCGCCATGCAAACTATCACGCAGACCATAAGAGAGTATGGCCATGAAGACTAGAGTATCAGAGAAACCATCTTAGGGATTGTCAAAAAGACCCAGCGTAGAGACTGTCTTTGAGACTGGTGCAGACACCATAGAGATTGTCATAGATACCCAGCTTAGTGACACTCACAGAGACTGACAAAAACTGTTACAAACACCAGCACGAAGACCATCATGGAGACGCACACAAACCAGACTGGTATAGAGACAAACAAACCAGACTGGTATAGAGACAAACAAATCATACTGGTATAGAGACCAGCACATAGATTGACATAGATACTGGCGCAGAGATTTCCAGAGACCAACATCGAGATTGTCATAAAGACTCACAAAAACTGCCATAAAGACCAGCACAGAGGCCATCATGGCAATTGTCATAAAGACCTAGCATGGAGACTGTCATCCAAACGTTCACACAAACCCGCTGAAGCCAATAATAGATGGAGGTGGACATGACACCCGCCAGGACTGGTCATTCCGTGTCTCGCCTCTCGTGATAAGAGCCACATCACTTTGAGATGAGGTGAGTAAAAATATCGCACAGATCGTCAGAGGAGGATCAACCGTATCTATATTACAGCGAGACCTGATGTGAATTATTGCATCTTATCTAAAAACACGCTGAATTCTATGAGAATTTGCAATTTGAGATATAATCTTGGTATCAGTCTACAATGGTATAGAATAAATAATATGTTTAGATGTTCTGGGTTTCATTACCTAATATTGTTGAGAATGTTCTCTACACAGCCTCAGGCTAAATTTTCATCTGATCATAAAAGCCTGCTCTGAACACACATATGTGGCAAGTTCTTCAATTCTGGTAGATAGCGGCATGTCTGGATGTTAGCTGGTATTACTGCTGTCCTAAATTAAGACAGACTTGCCATCAGTGACACACTGATCAGACGATTGTCGCATACCTATGGTTGTACATGATTTCGAATGTAAGCAGCGACACACGTGATCGGATTTTGATAATGTAAGCAGTTAGCGTGTTGGGTGTTCTAGGGGATGGGGATAGGGAGTGAGTGAAAACAGTAGCCTGCTGTCGAGTCTGAATATTCTTTCCCTTCCACATCCTCCACACACACATCACTGCGATGTTATTACCACCCTACCCACTTATGGGTTTTGAAAGTGACCTGGATTGCTGCATTGATGCTTACTGTCTTCCATTACCCTTCAGTCTCAGAAGGACGTAACTAGCCTACCGAGACGTAAAACTACACAAACAAACAAACAATCCCAATCCCCCTCATCCATCGACGTGTTGTGCCCAGATTCTAACCTGCTATTTGCGAGGGGTAAGAGCCTGTGCTGTGTGTGCTTTTACTATATGTTTTAACTCGAGTTCACCAAAATGCCAGACACGCCACACATTGCTGACACAGCATAGTTAGTAAAAGAAAGGTTGAGGGTTATCCCTCCGCAGGGACCTGATGTTTTAAAAGACAAGTTAAGTATATCCGTCTAAAATTTAAGTATGGTCTGGATACTTGACCTTTATTTTATATCAGAATCATGTTGTAAATTGACATAATCTCAGGCGGTGGTGAGTTCAACTGTTGTTGTTTCAGTTAGTACTCGAAAACACCATCACGCCTTTTGTGGACGGTCCTTCGCGAAAAAAACCAGGAAGGCATTAAAAAGGGCGGGAATAAAAGAGACGCAAACAGGAAGCACCATGTCGTCTGCGCTGACATGAGGAGAAGTCGTGTATGTGCAGTGTGACCAGGCCACAGGCTTCTGGTCTGTCTCAATCACAGCGTTCCAGTCTGCCGGTCCTTTTACTGTCCTTTGATTTATGTGGCACAATATCACGAAATACGCATTATGTTTATATAACAAAAGAGGATTTGATATTCATATAGGGTTTCCAAAATTACTGTCCATATTAAAAAAAAAAAAAAACAGATATTGGCACAGGCTGTAGTCAACGTCGAGCTGATACTCTGTCAACTGGAAATATGGACAGGTTCTTGCCACTGATTCAGACGTTGATTCTGTTTGCTATTCTCACTGCTTCAGGCGGAGCATATTTCTTTACAGAGATAGGAATAGCAGCAATTGCCTTGTATAGATAGGAATAGCAGCATTTGCCCTTCTCCAAATGGATTCTGCTGTGCTCCAGAGGTGCTAAACGACAACATGGCGAATAATGTTAACTGGCAATTTACTCTCAGTAGATTCTACTTTATATTACTGCGCTGCCTATGAATGTATCTGGATATTCGACTGTTTTCCATAGTAACTAGGCAGGGGACCACTCCGAGGGCACAAAGCGTTACAGTTCATACAAACATGTTCGATGGTGCCTTTGTCCAACCAGGTCCCACAGCCTGGTCTCTGTTGTTCTGACATCTGGTCCCGTGTAGTCTGCTCTGTACCGAGAACCCTTTGATCTAGATTGTGTTTGTGGATGTATTTTATGCAAACATTTTGAACCAATTTCTCGACTGACCCAGTTAATGTGATATGGGAACGGTCGGCTACAGTGCTCAAGGCGAATCGGATTTAGTTGGCCTGCCAAAAGGAGAACGCAAAGGTCATTGCAGTTTGAATTATCTTCTATGGTGATTAACTCATAGTGAACCAAAGAATGCCCGGACGAGTTAGATGTCAAGATCGAAGCCCCTTTGTGTTAAATCCTCAAAACCATTGGTAGCGGTGTTTAATATAGGTCTGTAAAATATTGATGAGCGTGGCAGTGGTCGTGAGCGTGATTTATCGTAGCATCTTGATGCACTAAATTCATAACCATCTTCAACTCTGGACCAGAAATATTGAAGCGACCGGGAAATAGAACTGGCTCCTGTTGTATCTACGTCTAGATAGTCAGAGAAGAAATCTAGAAATACAGAGATTGAAAATGACTCGTGAAGGTATTGATCACGCGCTGCTAGAGTCAGTATCGCAGACCCTGACTCGGACACCACATTCTGCCCTCTGCATGTCAGCCCGATCTGAGCACCCTAACCATACCAGGCCGCAAAAACATATAAGTGCATCAAGTTCAATCACGCTTTCATTAAGACCCTATATAAAATAGGTCATCAGTACACTATTCCGACAACTGAAGGGAGTTGTATTTATTTACTAGTTATCAAGTGTAAATGCAGTGTTCGATCAGTGCTGTTACAATTCAAGAAAGAGATTCAGTAAATTAAATAAATATTTACGTCTAGAAATGTTAAACATTGATATTATAGATACTATCTTCCTGTCTGTGTTTGACACAGTATTTTACTGCATATTATATGATCAGCATCTAAGCAAATACACATGTATATCAAGACCCCTTCTCACTAGAGTAGTTTGTCCAGATACTGAACCCAACAAAGCAACAATAGCTCTATTCACCCCTCTCTAATATAGACCCGTCGACTGATACGGAAACCAGATTGATGACCTTGTTGTTGAATACATTGTGTTATCGAATCTTGTCTTCATGGCATTTGGTTAACACAGGAAATAGCCTTTTGCGGTACTGGTGTACACTGCTGATGGCATTAGGTATAGAGCATGCTCTGACGGGAACCAGCGTAAGGGGACGCCCCCGCGTTGAGAACGAGACTGGCCTCGTCTGGGAGCCGGGTGATTGGCACGGCGTATCGATCCACGCCCGGTCACGTGGCATGGCACCTCTGTCGGCGTGTGTGCTGCAAGGATAGGCGGTGTGCTGGTTGCCTTGGGAACAAATATCAGGGGTGAATACATGTAATGGGCGGATTCCGGGCACCGATGTAACTTTCGATTTGTAAATAGAGGAATTTGGAATACTTAAATTTTGATTGCCAGTGATGAGAGATCGATACAGTGATAATCAGTTATGTTTACCTTTTTAAAAAATGAAAAAGAAAATATTTCAGAATGGACGTGATATCCTCTTCTCTCGTAACCTGTTGTTGAATACACGATTGCTCTGAGGTTTCTTTAGCATCACTATACAGTTTGTTTGGACACTGTCTGTTCCAACTTGGACAGTATCATATATACATCACCCCTGATATCTAAATGAAACCGTAGCAGTTTGGCTCGTATAAAAGGGCAATAGACTATAGAGTGTGTCCTTGTATTTGTTAGCAGGATTGAGACCGTGATAGTGTTTTGGCACTCAACTAGTCCATTCCATATGTAAGACGGAGTGTATCTCAGATTTAGAATTGATTCCGATAATGAATGCTTTAATAGAGACTAGTTTTGTATTCCTCAGAAAAATGTAATTTGGTAGGTGTCATAAGTGATTTGCGTGGTGTGATCTAAACCCTGCAGGCATATATCCTCGTGTGTTGACCTTTGAAGGTTGCGAAAGGCGACCCGATGAAGCCCCTCATATATCTGGGTTCCTGACATCTGCATCAGACCTGACATCGGGCCTGACACTGCCCGTCAGTGGGGAATCTGACAACCAGGTGCCTGGTTACCTGCACTGCGTATCGTAAGGCTGTGTAGATGGCTGGAATCCGGGATCCTGTCACAGCAGTTTTGCAGTATGGAGGTCACCCGAGCAGCTCATATGAAGCCACTCAACAGTCCAATAGCAGCTATGGTACCCAAACAATTCATGCTAAGCCACTGTAGTGGTGGGGCAGTTCATGGAAAGCCACTGTCATACCTGTCATATAAAGCCAACATGACGCAACCTTGATAACAGAGAATCTCACATGAAGCCAGTGAATACATGAACAGCTCACACGTAGTTACTTTACATGAAGCGACTGCAGTGGCCAAGCAAGAGTGAAGCAACTGTTTCAACAGAGAAGCTCAGCCACTGCTAAAGCTAAGTCACTGCAGCACCTAATCAGTTTATGCTATGCTACAATTGCACCCGGTCAGTTTATCCTAGGGTCACATAAATCCACTGAAGCACAAGGCAGTACTTTCGAAACCACTCTTATCAACTAAAAAGCTTTTACCCTACCACTGTAAATGCCAGTCACTATATACTAGGTGACTCTATCATACAGGCAGTTCACAAACAGCCACTGCATCCACAGCAAAATATATTTGGCATATAGTCAGATTATCTGGTGGGGGGTTCCGGGTAAAATGTATTTCAAAGGGGAAAAAGTTCAAAGAATAAAAGGATGGATTATTGTCTGTGAAATATAAACAGTTCATGGTCGGCTGTGTTCAGTAAATATTTACAGGCATTTGTTGGGCGGAGAGCTTGCAGAGATTTGTCGGCCGTTACAATAGTAACTGAAGGAGACTGACCGTATTGGTGTGGGGCAGATTGGATATTCAGTACAGCCTCCGAGTTTCCGGTTAGGATGACATGGGTGGTGTAGGCGGTGGGAACGGTGATTATGTGACAGGGTTGACATATTTCCCCGTTATTATACCCCCTAGTAAGTACTGCCCGGACAGAATTACCAGGAGCTATAAATTAAATAGAAATCACGGCCAGTCAACCTACTTTGTAGACCATGATGTCCGATATGTCCATGTCGTGCCATGAATGGGGTACGTTCGTGATCTCAGTACGGGCCTATGATAAATCTGGAGGGTGTTGCATTAAAATATGGGATTGTAATTTCCACCCAATTTTTCAACAACAACAACAATAACAACAATAAAAAAAGAAGAATAGGTATGATAGTATGTCACAGGAAATACTACCAGTTGGGAGATAAATTTTCTTCTTTTTTCTAGAAAATGATATTTGATGCTTAACTCCCTCATGTAGGGTAGTTCCCAAGATAAATATACAATGTAATTTACAATATAAACAACAAATTTCTTTACTTATGTCCTTACTCTTCTGGGATAAGTTTAGTGAGTTCAATTGGTCAGGGTACGCTGCATGGTGGACGTTTAACGATGCCAGAATCTAGGAAAGATAAGAGAGACACATAGTTTTTTACTTGAAGATTCAAATGAGGACCTGAGAGAGGGCCTTGAGACGACCCCTCCGCCCATCTATTGTAGACCACTGTGTACATAAGCAGGTTGAGACTGTGTTTGCCAGCGTGTCACGCCGTCGCCGTGTGGAAGGTGCCGTAGTACTGCGTCTCACTTCCCATGGGGCGCGGGTGTTTTGTTCCGATTCCCGTGGTGTGCTTACACTGTCACCAGACACCGGACAACAGACAGCCAGTCACATGTTCGTCTGACCGTTCCACCATCCGCGTGCCATCTGCCGTTGTCGACCGCCGTCCTATTGTTTGAAGTTACAAGTCACTGCTACTTTGAGGCGCTACTAACAGCGGTCCGTACAATATATGTACGTCAGTGCTGACTGTGAGTCCCCCCCTCTCAGGTGGTCACTGCAAAGATTACTACAAAATCCAGCCAAGTGATGATGTACCCGCGATACAAAGTAACGTGAAAATATTCCATTAATTCATTTAGATGTGAGTTTCCAGTCCATACTTGTCCAGAAATCCCCATCAGATTAATAGAAAGTGGTAGAAACACCTCTATAGCAAGCCGAAACAGAAACAGAAATTCCCTTCACTTGTCTCGATTGCATGGTAGAATAAGCATCAATGCTAAGACATCCCATTATGTTATGAAATGATTTGTCTGCATCTCGGCCTGTAGCATCAATACTGAGTCGTGTGAAAGCTCTTGTGACCGGTCTAATGGATAAACTCTGCATGTTGGTATATGACACACATACTGTTTCTGATATATGATACCATATCTTGGTGGCCACCTCACAGCTTAGATGATACCTTGATACGGAAACGGAAGAGAACGAAAGAATACATGTATATTGCTTGTCGGATCTGATTTTGTCACCAATGTTTATTGTGATAGACTATTCCTACTGAAGCTAGATAAAATAAACACAGATCGCGTTATCATAACATTATGTTACACAGGCATTGCTGTTATGACATTTCATTGAAAACTAACAATCCTTCAGTACGTTGTGTATAGTTCACAATCCCCACGCTCCATGAAACCTACTGCAAAACAAACAAATAGGAGATAATCATAAGACAACTTCTCCGATGTTGTCGACCCTTGTGTCATTGTCTATTTTCTGTGACATGTCGACCCTTGTGTCATTGTCTATTTTCTGTGACATTGTTGTCAGAAGGAGATACCAATGACAGCTGGAATTAACAAATATATGTACACAATTCCCACATGCGTTATCCTTTAGAAATTCGCTTATTAACCCATTTTAAACTAACATATACAACCAGTCAGTGTCTGGTTGAAATCAGTACGGACTTATCAGTCAGAATCGTGTAGAATGCCTGGGGACCATCCCTGACATGGAAATACCATTCACCATAAAGTTCGTTGGTCTTGTATATATTTCCATATATTCAGAGTCAGTCTGTGCCTGATAGGTTGGCAGATATGTGATGTCCTGTAGCTATAAAGCATTAGTTGGTGCCAACATTTGGGAAAAGACAGAATATGTCAAAGTGTAAAGGCATTTGTGTGAAGGAGACCGGATCCGATTTCGTCTGTAACGTCATATTTTCATTTTCCACCTGTTCTCCTACATTAACAATAATCTGGCTCATCACAAGTGAAAATGCTTTATTCTTTTCAGTGTCGAAGATTGTTTGTATAAACAAATCAAATTGGACGATTTAAAAAAGTGGTATTTGTTTTTAGGTCTTTTTATATGGAAAAGTACAGGAACTTACCATTGTATCAAGGCGATACATATCAGACGATGTTAACAGGGGAAATTCAAAATGTGCCAAATGTTGTTCAATGCAATAAAAAGGTAATGGAAGATCTACCAAACCAATGGGAGAACTTGTGTCATAAGATCCATTGAGTATAGGAGGTCATAGAGATAAGAGAAAGGGATGAAAAGACTAGGCCAAATCTTTATTCTTTCTAAGTGTTGTCTAGTCATTCTTAGTCCTTTCCTCTCTTACATCTTCGTGGAAGAACCCAAATGGAATCGACGATTGGATTTGTCGTGAAACTTTATCTTTTTAAAGAAGCAACATGATATAGTTATGTTGTAAAAGTTTTGCTTTTATGAAGTATTATGCTTGACAATTTATCCTGTTTGATTTACGTGGACTGTTTATATAGATAAAATCCATGGAAGTAGATCTGAGTTAGAAAGAAGTTATTGGTCATGCAAAGCTTTCATAAAAATGGATACGAATCAAATCAGTAGTAATATATTGATTACATGAAGAACGCCCAATATTGATAAAGAAATCCTCTCCAATGCAGAAAGGTTTGATAAGAGCAGTGTATTGCATATGTCATGCTGCATGCATTTATCTCAAACCCAACATGTCTCTCATACCTATTATAACAGATAGAGTGTGCTTCTGGGTTGGTAGAAATCTAAAGAAAATTTGACAAAACAGAACAGGTTGAATTTCACCGTCTCTGGATAGGTTGTAGTAGACTGACATATGAGTATGTCCTGAAAGGAGGGGCCAGTCCCATGTGCCAAAAGTGTAATGCACCTCTGACAGCGAGGCATATATATCATACTGAACGGCATAAACGACAGGAGAAAAAAAGGAAGACAGGTTTCAGAAGGATTCATTGTCACTGCATGATATGTTTGACACTATCAAATAAAGAAATTCTAAACTTATTGTCAGAAATTTAGATCTCCTACAAAACCAAATAAGCAAGAAAAGGGAACGCAATATTGGGTCTTTGAGATTATGGATGTTGTATTAGGCTAGTGCATGGGAGAACATATATGTATATGTATTTCAAAATCTTATCTCGTTTCTCCTAAAAGAACAAGCGGGGAGCAAAAACTAGACAACCAACAAGCTCTGGTTAAACATTACACATACATTTGGCATTAAGGTTGGCAGACTAAAATTGGGTGATTATACCTTTTTTGCCAAATTGGTAGCTAGTGAATGCCTAGCAGCACATTTTATAACTCGTGATAGTGTTTCCCTGCACTGTACAAAGACGTAGTGTGTAAGCCTTTTGGTGAGATATATACACAAGTACAGCACCATGTTTGTGATCCACCGTGGACCCCATGTAGCACTGAGTCATGGCCGCTGTACGGCCGATTGGCTTGTTTCAATATTGTCCTGTACTTGACGGTCGGAGTTTGTTGTATGGTGACCGCCTCCAGGCGGCACGAGGCCTGGATTCGGCCAGCCCGGGGTGGGGGCTAGAGAGGGCCGCCGACAGGGGAGAAAGCAGGTCCCGGGCAGCTCTAGTGTCATATGTGACGTGATGGCACAAGATCAGCAACGTGCTGCAACTTGGCGAATATATTAAATGAAAATGAAAGGAATTAGACCTAGTGGGAATTATATATTTTTAAAGCGTTTCCTGATGTGATGGTTAGAAGAAATGTTATTGCACTTTTTTTTTCATTTCGTACATATATGTGTATTACCATAGAATAGCTCTACAGTATTGGATCCATTTAATTGGCAATGTCGTTGTTGAGAAACCATTCTTTGAAGCTAGTGTATAGACTACAATCAGGATCGTGCATACCTTTGGTATTACCTTTATATTTCGCTATAGTATTGATTGATTGACATAAAGAATATTTGATATTTACATACATGTACGTGGTTCAGCTCACGTTTTTATTAAACACGCAAATTGTTATTAGTAGCCTTTACCCCAATATGATGTTTTCCGATAGAAAACACCGAATGAATGGAATACAACTTTTCAAAGAAATAGTCCTCTGGTGGTGCCCATTTAATAGAAACTACCAGTTGCCAGTGTTGCACGGGAAATTTAAGTGTACAATTGCAATAAAAATATCTAATTATGCTTTGGTATGACCATGGACATACATGTCCGTGGTCAGACGGAAACTATTCATCATGATTGTTATCTTAAATCAACAAACCCCGACATATAACTGATTCGGTGCGATGGTATCACACACTGTGACCACAGCGTTCGTGGAACGTCCATGCGATTCCTTCCGACCACTAGTTGAATGAGTGAATAGGAATCAGGTGGTTAAGCCGCTAATCCCGGAATAGTGCCCCAGTGGTTAAAACCTGGGGTTGAAGTCCCTTTTGTCCACAAGGAAGGATTATGTACATTACTTTAGCGGATAGTGGAGAAACTGGAATGTCGGAGGAGTATCCTAAAAGTCTCCCTGATTAGTTAAGGCAAATCGTTCGGAACGCTAGTGGTCATATCGTGTCAGTAGATTAATCAAAGCGAACATGGATTTGGTATTATTTCAGTAGCATAATCTGTCAGATGGAACTGGGTTGAGGTTACCTCGTATATCAAAAGGGAAAAATATAATTCCCTAGGCTGAAGAGAGAAAACAACTGTTCACCGTAATCTGGAATAGTTAGGTATGCAGCTGTCTCTTACATGTTTATTAATGGTGGTAATATATTACATGCATATAGTCAAATACGCTCTTTAAGTAATATGTTAACAATATAGTGCCACGTGCTAATCGTCGATGTTGTATAATTGGTTCGTTTACCGTGAGTTGCCTGGCTTCTTTCTCTTAAAGGGAACACATATAAGTAATAACTGAGTTTCTGATAGCATTAAACACTATAGCTTCCAGGGACACTCCAGGTTCAAACATACATATTCGTGCTGGTTCTCATCACTACTTCTAGAGTCCGGTCGGGTTGTTGGGTGGGTTAGAAGGCTTGGTTCGAGATGCACATATCACCAAGCCTTAGTACCGCTTCATATCTACAGTGCTGATTTGTTCAGTATATTTGGTAGTAAGTAGGCATCATAGAATGAAATCAGGCATATTATTAACAATAGGCTTGACTGCTGGCCGCTCACTTCTAGTGAACTAGAGAGTTAAACTATGCACTATGCATGCTTTTAGTTCTAGTTTTGCTGTTATTAGGAGTTAATCTGAGAGACGAGCGCCATTCTAATAAATATCCTTCTATAAAAGTCCAAAGTCTGAAACATATTATCTCAATTAAGAACTGCTCATTTTGGGTGGAGGAATTCCCTAAGTGCCTTTATCTTATGTCGTTCTTCCGAGTACAACTCAAATTAGGGGTTTGCTCGTAGAATTCACATTAGCAGGATAAAAATAAGCTATTACTCAATAAATGAAGTTTTCAAAACTCAGTGTAAAATAGATTTGATATTGAAAGTATAATACAAAGTTCAAATTTTATGAAATATCGTCACGTAATTAAAAAAAAGAGTAGACACATTGGTGAAAATTATTAGAAATCATTGTCCAACAGTATAGATAAATTGTTTTTAAAGGAAGAAAATACATAAGCTAGGATGTAGTGACTAAATTTGGGCGTGCCAAAGGAATTGATACGGATACCACTGAACATTATGAATATATCGCAACCCTTGCAATATAGAAAATATGCAGCATGAAAAGACTACATTTAGGCCCGAAAACCAAAGTGGCGTAAGATTCTTTTTCTAACGAAGAAAAAGAAGTCGGTCTAGATACCTACATTTTGTCTTGGCACAAGAAGTAATGGATACACCCACTTGAATGGGTATCTGTTTAAGAATAGGATGTAAGACAGCCCCTTGGTGTCTCACATGGCACCGAGCCAGGGCAGTGTTTTCCGATATCTCTTGCTGCTAGGAACGTCACATAAACGCCAATGAGCATAGGAAAAGTAAAGTCTAGGTCGAGTAACACAACAAGTACAAGAGAGGAAAGAAACTAGGTCTTCTCCGACAGGGATAGGGTGGCGTATTGATGTTTATGGGCGTTAGTAAGGTGTGTTCTATAAAATCTGAACTATAGTAATCATAAACAAGTTTCCACCTTCGAAGTTGTCAAAATAAGTCGAGCTAAAAACATATGTTTTATATTTACATCAAGCCAATATGTGTGTTTTTACATATCGGATGGATTTCTGAGTGATTCTAAATGCCATTGTAGTGTGTCCAAAATGGGTTTATGTTATGAGAAGAATAACGCCCACACTAAAAAAGAATTGAAAAAAAAAGTTTGAATAAACAACTCTTATCGATAAGAGCTACTTCGACCGTCATATCATAAGTTATTGATACCAGAAATGCGCCTGTAGGACTGATCTTGATAGTAGATGATTAAACCGCCGGGTCTTCATTTGATAAAATACCACGGTTTATCAATTATTTCTCTAGTTGATAGGTAGCTGAGGCTGCCTAATGCGTCTCTCTTTGGAACCGGCATTTACAGCTAAGCTGTCGTAATAACCACAGGAGTCTCTTACCTATACGTCAATCTGTCGTCTCGATTCCAGACAAGCTCGCTCACTAAATGTTAAAATGGTTGGCTGCCTGTAATGGAGACACACATAAGAGCCTGTGAGTGTTGTGCACAGTGGTAGAAAGTGCGGGGGTAATAACAACCTGAGTGCACAGCATGCCGCCTTCTATTACTCTGTAGACTGTTTATTGTCCAACATACTACGTCGTAAAGATTTGCTTAGTACATTAATATTATTCCGACTTCCATGCATTCTCCATACCAAGATCACCATACACCATGTATGCTTATCATACATCACATGGCTACAGTAAGTATTTCCAGTACTATTATGTTGCTCGGAAATCGATATTTGGATTATTATTTGCACTACTGTATACTTCCTCTTTTGGAATAGATAATAGGACTTGATAGTATCCAGTTATACAATAGATGTATGGTAAATTCTGACAAGGGCATATATCCTATAAGCTGTGGCACGCCCTGAAAGATCTGTGGAATAATGCCTAGAGATCACTGGTACTAAACAACAGCCACGACAGCCGTTGCCAGTACTGATATTATTTGCGATGGTCTAACCGTCCCACTAATATAACCCGCCTCTAGTTTTCTGTATAGTGCCTACACACGTTTACGGCCTTCCTGTGACAGGTTGTCAGCAATTTTTATCATGTTAGGAGTCCCATGTCGTGATGTCAGTTGTTTTTACAAGGGCTGAATCAGTGATCGCGCTATAAACTCTTTTTATGAGTGGTATATTTGGTTCTGCAGAGTAAGCACTGACATCTATGATTCTACATCGTTTCATCGCCTTTATAAAATAAAAAGTGCAAATGAATAATCAAAAACAGTCTTTATGAATAGGTGCGAAAAACCCTGTCTAAGTGACATACCATGTTCCAATTTATAACCCATTTATCCCAGAATATACATGTGTTAGGAATAATTCTCAACTAGATGACTATGAAACTAGACTACATTATGACGATAAGGTCAGTGCTGATAAACATTCAGGAGTGGAACCTTCTATTCGACCAGTAGGTAGCACAGTTAGTGGGGCCATCTGGTGTCAACTAGAGAGACTAAAGTGGTAGGTTAAAGACCAAGTCGGACAAGAGGAACCGCCAACGAGTTTCAGTCTGATTCACCGAACGTCGAATAACTATCGTTTATCGTTGACCATCGCATTGGAAAGTAAAATACACCAATCGAACACTTAATTAGCCTTGATTTGATGTGTCTTTAAGGACAAACCAGATAATTTTAATCTTTAATAGATCAAAAACATGATAGGCTTATGCATCATGGAATATGTGGGAGGAACTTTTTTCCAAAGTCAATCGATTTTGATAACATTGCCTGTACTTTACAAAAAAAAAAACACAACAAAAACAACTGCCGTTCATTACGGCCCTCTGGCACGGCGGGCGCGAACATTATTTATGCTTCACCCCTAGTAACGGGTAGTATTTCATACATTTTTTTCATAACCATAAAGCTGCACATATACATTTATATTGAGATCAAGTAATGATACCTTGGTCGCATATTGTTAGGAAAATATTCGTATCCCTTATATATGATATATAAAGTTATAACAATTATTTCATGTTGAACATTTCAGACCCTGACGTGCGAGCGAAAGCCGAGCGGTACCTGAGCTGCTCCCCAGAAGACATCAGCGTCCTCCGTGATGTTATATCCCAGCAAGACCTGACAGGTGTGGAAGAGTTGATCGTCAAGTGTGGGGCTTCGGGCAGCCCCAGATCCAGCCCCAAACGTGCCCGGCCCTCCCCACAGCACACCGCTGGCGGCCCCCAGCCGTCGGCCTCCCCCACCATGCCCAACCGGCGCGACGAGGACGCCGGGCGGGGCAGCATGCGCACGCATGGCCACTCGCACATCCCACGCATGCGCAATGACCCGCACGCACACACCTTCTCCAAGGCTTACCACGAGAACGGGGTCGATTCCACCACCTCGTCTCACAATGGGAAAAATGCTAAGACTGTTGAGCCTCCGGATAATGTTGCCCAAAACAAGCAAAAGGAGCGTGGCTTTGAAACGTTTGTCATGACTGGGGACATGATCATAAGGACTACAAAAAAATCTGAGACGACAAGGAAGACGGCGTCAGATAAAATCCCAAAGAAAACCGTGTCTTCGCCGAGTAGAGAGCGGGCTATTAAGGCCCCGAGTGACTCTTCAAAACCCAAACAGAAGGGCTCCCCGTCTAAAACTCAGGGGTCTCCTTCTAAAACCCACGGTTCCCCTACAAAGGGGGCCCAAGGGTCTCCCTCCAAAACTAGCCAAGGCTCTCCGGCAAAAACGCAGGGGTCTCCTTCCAAGTCCATTGGTTCTCCATCGAAAATCCCCGGTTCTCCCGTGAAAAGTAAAAAGGTGGAGAGCCGAATTCCCATCTCCTCAAAGAGTAGAATACCGAAGCCTCCGTCACAAAGAGGGTCCCCAAAGCATACACTGCGAGAGTCACCCAAAACTCCACAGGCCCCGCTTTCCTTCCGAAGTGAACAAACTGTAGCTGCCACTATTGCTAGCCCAGAGCCGATGGATATTGAAAACCTGGAGGCAGTGAATAATAATGTGATTCCCAATGTTGCCAAAAGTGAAGAAACTGTTGATGCAGGGACGGGCCTGTGTGAGAGGGACCTCTCAGTAAATGTGGTAGAACCAGAGGTGGTACCAGAAGTACAACCAGACCAGGTACACTTAGAGTCCACGGTGGTGCACCAACAACCCTCCACTCCCGGGTCCCTCGATCTCCCAACACTCTCAACCACAATGTTATCTACAGGTGTGGGCCTACAACAATACCCCGTGTCACCGCCTGAGCCTGTCTTCTCCCTGGAGCTGGACCAAGAGGAGATGCTGGTTGTGAGGCAGGGACACTTGGAGGCTGAGGAATCTCTGGTCTATGAGGAGGCTATTCACGCTGCGACGCAACCCCCGTCTTTAGAATCCAGCCTCACTGGGCACAGCGCCCTTTTCCCAGGAGAGATGTCACACTCGGCGCCCGTCTCGTCACTCGGCTACATGTCTTTCGCCGGGTTCCGTTTTCCGGATGTCGACATGGCGCTCGATATCCCACCAGACGACATTTCCAGCGAGGACGATAGCTACAAAAACCTGGACTCGTTGGTGGATGTGGACGACCTGCCACCTCCGCCAGACGAGCTTCTTCAGGACTTCAACGAGAAACCAGACTCGCAGCCGCTCACGCCGTACCCTGTTTCTGCCATATTGCTCCGTGACAACTATATCGCAGCAGGGGCGGCGGCGGCGGCGGCAGCGGCACTTCACCAACAGGCAAGTAGTGGTCTACTTAGTTCTCAAAGTGACCACCAGGTGTTTAACGGCAGTGGGGGCCACAAGCACGGGTACGAACCAACCACTTTGGAAACCGTTGTGGAAGCTGAGGGGGTCGGCACCTCACAACGTGAATCGAGCCCCGCTATTCCCGTACCAGGCCCCCACAACCGAAACGTTAGTAAAAGCGCTGAAAAAATTACACACAGTCGTGGTCCTGGGGTGAAATATAGCAGCCCTGTTGTAGGTGTGCGCACTAGCAGAAGCCAAGAGAATTACTTTCAGAGCACAGCAGATGGTATGGCTTTAGTTGACATAGATTTTGATGAAAGCATGGCTTCGTCTGTGGATGCTTTACCCTATAGTTATTCTGAAAAGTCGAGTACTTCTTTGGATACTGTTTCTATGCCAGGGCATGTTCCCATGCACGATCACCACACGCACGAAATGTCTCGGAGTCTTGATAATTCTCCCGAGCGGAATTATGATAAATATATTGAACGGATTCACATGCCAACTTTCATTAGTGTAGATGAACCTCCGGGTACTAAACCCTCCCAACAAGATCAACAAATTACACAACATCAGCAGTTAGAGTCCACCGAGCCGAGGCTCAGTCCCACTATAGTGGACGATGTCTGTGTTGACCTAGATAACGGTGTTTTTTCACAGGAGATCCTCGAAGGAGCAGACGACATTGAAGCAGACAACTTGGTTAACACGGTAGACCACCAGCAGCGGTCATCGCCGGGTCACGTGGTTCCAGGCACGACAACAGAGACGCTATATGGCCGAGAACCGTGCTCCTCACCGTCACGATCTCTCTGTCGGACAGCAGATGAGACGCCCAAAGGGGCCGACGCTGTACTCACGCTAGGTGGCGTAACAGTGACGAGCTCTGATACCGAGCAGATGGGGCCTAACGTATGCAAGTCGGCCGGCGGTGGCGGCGGCGAGGTGGTCGGGGGCAGCAGCGCGAGCCCTGCCCGCCTCCCGAGCGCCGACCCGGGAATAAAACCCAAAGCCCTGGCGGCGGAAGCATACGCCGACACGGCGGTGACGGAAACCGGTGAGCAGTTCTTGTCAGGGGAGGAAGACAGAGGGAGCAACTCGCCTAGGGCTTTACAGCGGCGGCGGTTAAGCGATGGCGACAGTGACACTGAGGGCGCCACTGGCCCTCACCAGGCGGCGCCACCGATAAATGACCCCCATATAGAGGTGGATCTAGGGGACATGGTGGCGGCCACGTCAGGTCCCCCGAGTCCGGAGGGCGGCGAATCGGACTCGGAGAGTATTTATCATCAGCCCATCAAAGACGTGGACCGGCCTTCAGCCTCTCGCCTCGCTAAGAGACTTTTCCACAATGACGGCTTCAAGAAGCAAGATATCTCACGCCACTTGCACAAAAAGTAAGTCCATCTACCAATCACATTATTAGTGTGTGTGTATGAGATAATCTGTGATCTGTTCAGTGTGCTTTCCCTTTACCGAGGAACAGGTAGGTTTATTCTCACCTGTTTACTGGGACAGGTTTCACAGTCCTGGCGAAAGGTAAGAAATACATAAAACATAAGAAATACTGCATTGCCATAAATCATTCTAGCGCTATGACCTAGGTATGGTGCCCAGAGTTCGTAGAAATTGCCACAGATATGTTCACCTCGAGTGTGTAGATGTGGTCATTAAGTTCTGGTTATGCCACGGATATTTTTTATTTGGTTAATGATTGGAAAATGACTATAAACTACACACAAACTTTCAATTCACAGGTACTCTGACACTTATCAAACAGTTTAGAAGTATAGCTCCATTTCTGAAAAGAAATTGTTGTATGCTAATAAAGAGAAACTTCCAGGTTGGTCAGGTGAGATGAAGCAAATATTTAGTGTCACTTTTGTTGTAATTTCGAACGTATGCATATACCAACATGAAATGTTATATTCTATTTGTAATGTAATTGTATTTATTGCGTAAGATCTATTTTCTTGTATGGGCATTTAGGTTTGATTTAAAACATAATATGGGGTTGGAATGGACTAAGACTGGTGAGAGAATAAAGAGAAACCCTCACTTCACGAGCAGAGCAGATAGCAGAGTAAAACCCTCATAGCTGAGCGCACACCTCAGGCACTGACTGAAACACAAGCGGCCGCTCCTCCAGCCAACTCCCGGGGGTCAGGCAGGTACACGCCGGCCCTGCCCGCCCTCCCACACCATATCGTGTTATGTAATAATAAGCGCCCTGCTCAGTAATAAGCCACACATTAGCCGGTAGCTACACCGCCCTGCTCCGCCTCCCGGCCATCAAAAGACCACGTTTTGGATCTTCACTATAGAAAGCCAGCCGAGAGATCTTTTAGTTCATTGTGATGCCATCAAGGGAGAGAAGGGGGTGGTGCAAGTACGTTCGTACTTTGGAGGTATGGTGGGAGAAACTCAAGAGTTAAGAAAAAAGGAGAGAGGTAGTCAGGCGTTTGTGTGCATGTGTGGTAGCTTGGCGTGGGTGTGTGGTTGGAGCGGGGTAGCAGGGGTTGAGAAGGCTCTTGAGCAGAACTCAAAGCGGTCTGAGCAGTTCCAGACTATTGGGAGCAGCTCACATGGCAGGGCGAGTTAGTCCAGTTCACCCAACCCCGATTTCCGGGTAGGACTTGTTCATGGAATAGTCTCTGATGTCTGGTTTCAAATGTTGTATCATACTGCTTCCGACATATATATGGTCTATGATTTTAACACATTTGAACATGGTGAATTAAAAGATAAAGGACTTTTTAGGCAACAATATGGTTCAATAGGTCATATAACCTTATATCGCCTATTCCTATAAGTTGACTGATTGAAACATCAGACTAAACATATATTTTAAAAATATTGAATAACAAAAGGGGGCAGAATGTCATGACACTCTCCAGTAGTGATTTTACTAAACATACATTGAGGTATAGTTTTGCTTCTCATCATAAGCACAGTAAGACCGAATCCTGACAGCAGAATAATTGAGCCCTCTGTAGAACTTATAACCGGAAGAAATATTTACATTATATAGTCAACATAAATAGTACATATCTATTTGGACGCGTCGAGTTGTGGTTCAAGGTAGCGACCTTTGGAAAGATAACTGTTCGATTATGTATTACAAATAATTGCTTTAAGTATAATTCTCATCATAAGTCAATGATACCAATATTTTTTAATTGAGATTTATTTGTTTATTACTGTTGTATAATATGCTTAAATATGCCATAAATACATGTGTTTTAGAAGTCGGAATAACACGGCTAATACATGTATTTCGAAAAATCGTTTATTCATCTTCCATAATTTTTTTTTTTTTAAACTAATTTCTTTCCTTTCACTCACTGGGCCCACTAGTCACAACTTGACAGATTGGTCAATGGGGTGGTGGTTGCTCAATCTCCTTTTGGGATTTTATCAATCAATGAAAACTGAATTGAACAAGCAAAAAATATTGGTTCCCTTAATGTTACAATGTCATATGCCTTGACGCAGCAAAACTCCACGATGCTTGAAGAATCCGATATGTACGAAACCTTGACCCCACAGAAACTGTTTCTTAGAATTAGTTTCCACTCTCCTCCCAGATCCTTCGCTTGCTAATCTCTGCCTCGACCCAATGCTGGTTTCCAGGGTATCAACTAAAGATAGGAGGGGGGGGGTAGCTAAAATTTCAGATTCAAAACAGGACAACTGTCAAAAATTGTCAAAACTCAAACTACTCGTATGTTCTGAACTATAGGAATCGGTAAATGAGTTTCATAGACAATCCACATGTTTCTTTTTCGGATTTAAACCTCTTCATAATGTGAATTCACATTTGATTAGACTGCCCCTTCGAGTCAGCACATGGGTCTTGTTGACAAAACAAAACCAAATAACACATGAGGTGCTTTCCACTGTAGAAAGTAACCCCAGAGACTTTGTCTGGTTTGAAATAAGAAATAACAGAAATGAGTGTATAAAATGTACCATATAAATATTTACAAGTAGAAAACAGAATACCCACAAAAGCCCTCACTTTAACTCGTTGTTCTAAGACAATGTTTTCCTAAATATAATATAGCAATCGTTTGGATCTGACTCACTTTCAAGGTAGCATCTGTCTGGGTTAGAGGTGTAAGTGCCACATCTTAAAAAAACAGTCGAATTCAAATTTTAGCATGATAATATTGGTGTTATTGATTTTAAGACACAAATTTTAATTGAAGACTAAAGTATGAAAAGTCACTTGGCTCCAGACCTAACATGTATAAACTTTAACTTGACTTTTACGACTATCTATGTGCAGATAAAATAGACTTCAGGCGAAAATGCAAATATCTGTATATTACCAGTCATATACATGTATTTTTCTTCGTGAGCTCAGAGACTGTCTTGCAGGGGTATAGAGTCGTCAGGGGAGGAAGAGCTGTGCCACTCACAAGAATAGCCTACTGTCGTCTGCTCTCTGGGCTCGCTGCCTGTTGGAACAAATAATAGCGCCATCTGGGGTATTATCACGAAAACCTTTTTTCCTGTGGCTTGCTGTACGTTAACTGTAATCTGACTGGTGTCACCACTATGCGGCCAACCAGTGAACTTGATATTTATTACCCACCTAAAACGGAGTCCCCATACTAGAATTATGGACTACAGGTCACTACTGAGTAGATTACGGAAAGCCGGAATCTGGCGTTTTTTGTCACCTGACGGGCACTATAGAAACCATCTTATATAAGCAATGCACAGCGATTTAGACTTCTTTCTGTAATAATTAGTCGAAAGGTGAGTAGTAAATACAACATTACCTTGATTTCGATCTGCATGGCCGTATTCTCACTGTAATTAACACTATGCAATACCCTTCGCTATCGCTCGGAGTCTTACTTCGCGTCAACTACGCGGAGAATACAACCATTCAGATCCAAATCATGGTAATATTATGCATGTAGCCTACTCTCTTCTTTGATTCATCGACTTGACTGCGATTTAAGGGTACTATTCATTAATTAAACTTTCGCAGTCACTTTGGCATTAATACTGCCTTCTCAAAACACGCTATGGTGACATTGTTTATAAGTTCAAGGTAGCCCATGTCCCTGTAGTAATAGCCCATGTCCCTCTCTGGCACTCGTATAATGCCAAAGGCTCGTTAGAACTACAATTCCCCATCAGAACATTACAAGGTAGGTACCTCGGGTAATTATGTATTAACCAGAACGGAGTCATCTGAGTAGAGTGATAAAGAAACTGGTCCTTCAAAGATAATTGCACGTTCATTGATATTTGGAATGAGTTTGTTTGTTTTCACAATGAAGACGTTCAGATTCTCTTTACCGTTACGATATAATGATTGGTAGGATTAGATTACAGATTGATCATTTGAGTGACACATAGGAATTCTTTATTCTGTTCTTTAGATAACGGTAATTGCTATCCAAAGATGTGATGTTGTAGCTAACATAAGCTATTTCTTGAAATCATGAATTAGATAGAAGTTCCAATATTAGGACAAGGCTAGGTCTTTTCTATGTGGCAGCTACCACTCAAGTGAGCTCGATTGGGTCATCGGCTGACGACATTACGACATTGTTGACAGCACTGTAATCGTGGTGATTTGCTTAGTGTCAAGTTGTTGACAAATAGCTTTTGGAGTCACAAAACAGATGTGTCATGGCATGTGCATGGCAACTACAGCGGTTTCATCCATGGGAGTCCTCAGGCTGCACTGATGGATGGAGATTTGAATAAGACATGTTGATCTTGTCCAAATCTGCCATCGGAGGCGGCCCAGTCAATCGATGTGATGACAGGTAATAAACGTGACATTTCTGAGTTGAAAAAGGGTAGTGATGTTTATTGGTGGTTGCCTAAATGGTATAGGTTTATTAATGTTTACACAAAGGGAACTAGAGACAGATGGGGGGGGGGGAGGGGGGCCTTGGAGAGTTTACAGCCCTAGACGAACAAATTTTACTGATTATTGTGAAACGGTAAGTGATGAAAATAAGAGAGGGATTTGCGAACTGAAGATATAATAAGAACAAAATTTGATGTGGCTAGGTCGATCCGCAGTCCCTATTTACATCCTTGAATGTTAATGGCAATTAGGTTCCATCACATTCAGCCCTAGAGGGGCATTGTTATGTAAGTGTTGGATCCAATTGAATTCTAACAAGTCTCGTAGATGTTTCACTTTCTCGCTGTTGGGGTGAGCATAGACAAAATCAACAACGTGAATGGCCATATCGTCGAGACCACTGTGGTCCTTGCTATTGAAGTGTTTGGCCACTTCACTGTCAGGATCATTTTTTTTATTTTGAGGAAATGCGCCGCGAAACGGATTTTAAGTTCACATTTGGTCTGCCCAACATACTGGATGCCACACCTTTTACAGGTGAAAAAAAAAGATTAGACAGAAGTTCCATGTTAATTTCCTTTTATTGAATATTAAGGACAAATGATACAGATCCTGATGCGACAGGAAAATGAAACTGAATAAAATTGGAATTCATGGCTAGTCTCCACATATATATCTGCTTGGCCATGTTGTAGTTGTCTAATGGCGTTTGGGTATACAATAGGCCTCTTTTTGCCAGTAGGTGGTGACTCAGTGAAATGAAAGCATTAGTTGTATGTGTTACAACAATGTTCTTGTATTTGTAATATGACTGATACCGGCATGTAAACTTCCACGGGAACACCGCAGCCATCTGTTTCCGTCCACAATGTAAGTCAGATCACCCTAAACAGGCAATGGTAAAGCATAGATATTCTGTAAAATGTCGTTTCCATCATATATTTCAAATGATGATAGTATATAGTGATATACGACTAATATAATATGTATTGAACCATCACACTTTGTTCTAATGGAAGATTCTAAATAGCTTGTGAATTTGCAATACATTGAATAACAGCCGAAAAACTAAGATGAGTATCCAAAGGATACTCATGTTAGTTTTTCGGCCCGGTGTGCTATGATGAAGATTACCGATATCGGAAGGAAACGGAATAGACCCTATTGAGGTATCCCAGAATTCAGTCTGCTTACAGGTCCCGGTGTGCGCTTGTTACCAACGTTGTATGGTGATAGACCTTGAACCGTAACCCGAAATTAATGCAGTTTATCGGTTTTTATAAATCTTCAAATGGGAAATCCGATGTCAGAAATTGAAATTTCAGCTATTTATACATTTAAATCCGAAATTATATTCAAGTTCTTCAAATATTAATGGGAGAAGTGTGGTTCATGTGGTCGTGGTGTGCCCACCCAGTCGCGAGCGGAACTTGTATTTACCCTGGGCGATAATAGAGAGATTAGTACCCTCTGGAGGGCGTATGTCAGTGTCGTCGGGAGCCAGAGTGCATCGTGGAGTGTAGAAACGTCTTTGAGAGTCACAAAAAGGTGACCATGGTCCCGATGCACTAGTACACCAATGCAGATATCAGACACCATTTTAATATTAAACGATATAATTCCTAAATGAAATAATTGATTTCTGACACTTATACTTAATCAAATAAAACTATATTGTAACGATCACACATAGAAATGACAAGGACAAGAGGATTCCAGTGCACAAGCGTTAAACGAGATATATTATGACTATAAACAGTTACATTCAGCAGTCATCAACAGGTAATTGTCCTAGCTGGTCTACATTCAACAAGTAGAGAGTGCTCAGTGTTCAGAGTGGTGACCTCGCCTCAAGGGCTGGTACACCAAGTCTCTCGATCGCGGGAAGACTGTCCGTATTCATAGTGGACCGTGTGACGTCATCTCTCGTGGTCTCACGCTCTCCCGAGAAAGCCCGAGACTGCACATCCCCGGAATGATCGGAGAGACCACACCCCCGGATCCATCGGAGAGGGAGTCGGATACATTCATTACAATATTTAGAGCGATGCGTTTCATCTAATTCCGAAATTCCGAATTTTCTGTCTAGCATTTCACATATGACATTTTTCCTTCGAAAAGGCTCACAATTCAGACCCATAGGGTCTCTACTATTCTCCGATCCGGATGGACACTTCCGGTTCAAAATACCCTACAAATTATGCAAATTCGCCTGACAACGGATCGATCCGCCATCTTGGCTGGTGAATACAAAGCGCTGTCAGAGTTTAAAATGGCGAAAAAATATACTAATCGACCTTCTCCTGTGAATTTTCTGCATGATACATTTTAAATTGTATTATTTACATTACTCAGACATAATTTAAACATGCCTGCTCGAAGAAAAACGGATGTTTCGACGATTTGTTGACATCGCGTTTATAGTCGAATCTAGGGCTACCACATACTCATTTGATCTGAAATTGCAGGGAAGTCTAATTTTGACCAAGAGAATTCTTCAGAAGTACTTAAAACATCCTCACACATTAAATAGTATGATAAATGGACGTCCGAACGGTCCCATAGGATTAGCACTGCTTAGGGGATTCTCAAAAATGGCCGCCGAGGGTGTTCGTAGCGCCACCTACTTGCTGGCCGGATCGGAGAATAGGTCGGGTAAGTGGTATCCATGGCAACAATGGCGGCTGGTTCACAACAAACCCACGCCGGTGTCGCACCTTATCTGCTTAGTTACGCCAAGGCTGAAGCCAAACATTCACATGGCAACATATTCTTTAGCATTGAATCACTGAGTGTATGAGCGTTTTACGTTCAAAATACCCGTGTACATTATTTACAGAGAAATAAAAATCATTAGACCATATTCTATGGTATCCCAGCTACAATTTGGTATGTCATACATGCATATCACCTCAATGATACCATAGATATACCTTAGATAACACAGGGACACCTAAGCTGCATACACACTAACACATTGGCATGCCTAGCTATAATATGCTTATCTTTTTCCAAGTTAAAACCAAGATGATAATCAACTTTAAATTTTAGACAGCTCAGACTCGTTGATACAATATCGTAGTTTCCTTCAACAATTTGATCTGTCAAAAAACAACACTCCTGTAATCACACCCACCGTTTACACTTTAGGTGTAATTACTGTGTGTCTCTATTGGCATATAGCCGGACTCAGACGTGTTTGTCCGAGCGGCCGTGTTACTACACAGTGGGCCGTTAAGCGGCGCTGAACGGCAACACCTGTATTTTCAAACCTGTTTGATAATTGTAATACAGATGTTTTCTTCCTGGGTGGGGGTGGGGGTCCATCATGTAGGGTGTTACCGAGGGGGGACATCCTGTTTTATGGTGTCTGCACTGGGGGGGGGGGGGGGGGGGGGGGGGGTCAGTCTCCATGACAAAACATGACAAGGGGTGAGGTTGGTGTCTAAAATGGAAAATATTGCATGACATTATTTATAGACAGCCCTTCAGAGTGGCCTCACGCTTATCTAGACAACGTTATCACAACTAGAGTGTGAATGGTGATGTGATTGCAATGGTGCTGACTGCTGGGACAAAATAAATTGGTGTATGACTGAGTATGGACTGTCCAATTGATAGTTGTCTTTATTTCACATAGATTATAAGATAAAGATATGCATATGATAGCCAGGTCCACCAATGTGTTATTGTGCAGCCAAGTGCCGTGATCCTGTGTTATCTAAACCATATATGTTGTACTACTGGAGCGGAAAATATACAAATATAACCCACAAAATCAGAGCTTGGATATCATATAATACAATGCAACTCCTGCCCTTTCTCTGGAGCTAATCTAAACAGGTCTTGTACACGTACTACTCTCAGGTATACACTCAGTCGCCCAATGCTAAAGAATACGTTGCCAGGTATTTGCTTGACCGAAGGCGTTGCGTAACTAAGGAGATAAGGTGTACGGGAAAGGTATACACGGTACTCTGTTGCAAAGAGCATTGTCGACGTATATATCTTATCCTCAGACACCTTCATGGAAAACTCATCTTGTAAACGCAGTATCAATTTTGCAGCAATATATGCCATTGACGACCAAATCGTTCAGATTGACATGACCTGATGAAAGGCATTACCTTCGTGTGAGTTGATTACTCGGCATGTGAGTAAGCTCTTGTTGCAACTGGTTTACTTGGCTGGTTACTGCCTATGTCGAACGTTTTACTAAAAGGCAGGTAGAACGAGCTGATTGCAGCGCTGGCAGTGGTTGAACGCTGGTTTTGGAGTCTTATCACCAGAATTGGCCGACAGACCCGTGAACCAGCTCAATTTTCAAATGTAAACGGACATCGCACTAGTTGTGATGTGGATATTACGAGCCATAAACTTAAATGGGGTACTAAATTGATGCAAATGAATATTAAAGAAGAGATAGACATCACTAATGATGCAACATCATCGCTGAAATGTTGATCAAAAACCAACTTTGATGACTTTGACAGGTGCTTGAGCAATAATAGGAGCTGCATGTACTTGAAAACCTAATTGGACAGTGCACATGATCAAGGAATCAACTGACAGTATGTGTAAAACATTCAGCAGTAGAGGCTGTGTTATGGAGCATCCATTTTACGAATGTATTAGAGCCCTCCTATCATTCTATATAATGACAGCATGATCACGGTTCTGTCTTGCCCTTGAAACACAGTCATACAGGCCACCTTGTTTATTTAGTCTGTAGCCTGCGTATGCGCTCACCGAGTTTGCTGAAATCGAACACATCAGGCTCCACCTGCAGGTATATTCCGCCGTGACTCCTAGCAGATACCTGGGGAACCAGCGTACTGTTATATATACCCAATTTTGGTAGGAATTGGAGAGGCATGTATTCCAATTTTCTCATGGGCTGTTTTCGTGTCTTGGGATTGCTCTGTTTAGTGCAACCCCCATGAAATCTCCAAGGAAGCAGTGTTAATAGAATAATACGGCATAACAACCACCCTCCACAACCATGACATCACACTGTTGTTGGCACTCTCCTATCATAATTTAGACAGGATTGCATGAAAGGTTCCCTATATACCCCCAGGGTCCCCTGGGACGTTAAACCACAAACAAACAAAGCATGAAAGGTAACCCAGCACAATTCTGGTTTCAGACACGAATAGTCAAGAATGAACAGTGGGGGCTGGGGGATCAAGGTTTCATTCGAATAAGATTCTTCAGGCATCTTAATGCTTGGCTGTGTCAAGGTATATGACATTGTCACATTTAGGGGAAATACACACGTTGTAGGTCTCCAAACTTTATTAAAGTATGATAAGTCAGAGGAGAAAAAGCAGCTCATCCAGGAAACGGCCTCCTGGGGTGGACAGCAACGATCAATCTGTTCACCCTCTTGGTTGCCTCGCCTCCGTTTGGTGCATGCAAGCATGACTAAAGCGACCTGGTTGAAGAGGTAGTTCAGTGGTAAAGAGCACTAGACTCATAATCCCAAGGTTGTCAGACTTTGTGGGTTAGAGTCACACTGCTGCCACTTTCCTCCTTCACCCCCAGCAGTGGTAGATTTACTGCTATATCAAAGGCCAATCCTTCAAATAGAACATATTGGACGTTAAACTAAACAAACAAATCCAGGAAACAGGGAACTCAATATGTTTTGGAGAACTTCACCCACAAAGTTAGATTTAGATACTTAGGATAAGACAATTTCATATAAAAGGAAAGGTCTGGCTAGTTAACTTTAGACGACTAAACCTGCGGATTTGGAAACTGTGTCCAGCTCGGTTTAGGATTCGGGTTAGGGTTAGATATACGGTTATGGGTAGGGTTTGCTGTTCAGACCGTATGGGATTTGGGTCCTCAAACGGAACATTCAATTATTTTCAATGCGATATCACAAATAATGTGGGGCCTCCATGTCAAGAGCCCAGTGTATAGAGTCCAATATGGTAATTTGTACATCATCGAGACTCATAAAGCCATTGATGTTGAAGTGGTGCCCCATGTCAGTGTTGAGGTGTGGATGTTTAATGTGACAGAAATGTTGTTGGAAGCAATCCATTAGCCTCCGTTTTGTTTGTCCCACATATTGTACAGAGCAACTAGTGCAGGTCATGCAGTAAGATCAGGTTGTAACTCTGGCAACAAACATTGTGTTGGCCGATTATGATGTGTTTGTGGAGAACAAAGAAAACTTCTGCACTATGGTCAAGAGCCATGCAGTATCTACAATTCATTGTGTTGCGATCGTTGATGTTTCTGGACCTACAGCCGCTCACCAACGAGGTGTTTCCTCCGGTTTCAATGTCAAACCATGAAACGGCTTACACTAACATGTTACATGGATAGAGTGGTTTCCTTAGCCCTACTACCATTTGTAGTTAATGTAGTGTGCAAGTTATTTTGCTGACCTTGCTAGAAGGTCCCAATTCTAAGTGATAATTTGTTCCACCGAATTGAAGGTAGGGTTGAAGGTCGTGACCCAAATAGTCTTGTCTTCCACACCATCCGCACAGTCCCTCGGGTCTGGGCAGCTGGTGTGAGAAGCTTGGACTATGCTGTCCGCAATGAATACTGGGGGTATCCTCAGTTTATAAAGTGTGTTGCTTTAATGAGACTGTGTCTCATGAAATCAGCTTCTCTGGTGCAGATTCTATGAATTCTGAGGAACTGGCCAAAGGGAATCCCTTTCTTGTAATGAGGAGGGTGTACCAAATTATGGTACAAAAAATTCTTTGTATCAGTCGGTTTACGGGAAAATGATGAGGTTGCACCCATCGATGCAAACTTGGGGTCCATGGAGGAGACTCCTGTCGGAGAAGTATAACTGGTGAACTTGATGTTATCATGTACACCATTCAAATGTGAGATGAACTGGGTTAGGTCCTATTCCCCATGTTGCCAGAATATGAAGATGTCGTCAATGAAGAGTACCGTGGTTGATGTCAATAAGTATAGACAAATCTGTTCTCGAAATTTGCCGTCAATAGACTGTCTTTAAAATGCCTCCCAATTCAATATAGACACAGCTCCATGTGCAAATCCTTATATTGAGACACAAAACAGCGGTATGAACATTTGTTTTTCAAGCACTAAATCTTATTCATATTTTTAGGTATTTGCAGTGAAAAATTATATATGTACCAGGTATATCATATGTATCTCCCAAATTTCATAATTTTCTATCGATTATCATTCATCGCTGCGAAACATTCTATTGACAATGCAAATTAAAACGTGAAAATATGGTCACTCTATCTCTAAATCGGCTTCTGCATAACTTTCTGTGAATGAGCTATGAATCGACGACTAAAATAGCGGGTTTTTTCCCCTTTTTCTGTTTAAGTACATGTATATATAGGTTTATCCAATAACCCTGGCTCTCTGCCTCTACCATCGTGTCAATTATAAGGCAAAGGTCCTGAAATCGCAATCGCTAAGCGGGCACTAACTACGTTTTCTCTTACTACCCATCAGTCTGTCTGCCCCTCCAACTTACTGCCTATCTAGGCCTACCTGGCTGCCGATTCATCTCACTGACTTCATATCCACCTGACTGCTCATTCATCTATCCATCCACCTGATTGACCGTCCATCCTACAGGAGTGGATAGTTTTGTGAATGGACAATTGGAAACACTGTTACACCTTTTACCTTCATTCAAACATTCTACGCTTATCCGTCAACGACAGACTTCTATCTACTCTTTGTTAGTTCGTTTCCTTGTTTATGCAACTCCTCAGGCCTACTAGACGAATTTGATAGTTTGTTGGTTCTTTCTTTTTGTTCGAGTTGCGGTAATTTTTCTAGTTTACTGCAATTTTGGTAGGGAATTTGAAAATTGAATTACCGGTACAGTAGAACCTCGCGTAAGCGCATCGTCCGTTCTGGGTCAAAGTTTTCGCGTACCCGGGGTGTCTGCTTAAACGGGGTTGAAATAAACATCTGATAGAGGGATCAAGCAAAGGTGTCCATTAACGCGGACTGAGCACATACACGGGGTAGGCCTATCCATTACTTCCAGGCCTACTATAACCATAGCTTACTCGGTACCTTGTTTGTTTTGTTGTTGTTGTTGTGTTTTTTTTATTCCCACCGGTTCTGCTGTGTTGTTGTGAGTTTCTTTCTGGCCGTCCCGTCTTATTTGAAGGATGAACCACGGCTGTTGATATTTATTTCTCTTTATGTGAAAAAAATGGTTGCTCTCCTGTCAAGAGCTGTGGACTAATGTTCTAGTTTCCGAACGCAACATATTAGAAGGCCAAACTGCCGTTACCCGCACTGATTTTTGTCGTTTCCGAACGTAGCCAAGTCTGGCTTGTGACGTAGTGCGCTGACCTAGTTTTCCGCTGTTCTCACATCTCCAGACAGTTTCTCTGTTGCCTTGTCTAGGGACCATCGCGAAACATGTGCTTGGAGAGTAACACTGCTCCTCGAACCGACGTGTATTACCTGCCCACTCAGTGCACATACTCCCGGTCGTGAGACGGGGGGCTAGGAATACGAGGAGAGGGGATCCGGCTTGAAGTTGGAACCCATGGACTGGAGGAGGCTTCTTTTTGCCTCATCTTAGGAGAAAGAACTAAGGCAACATGGAACGCTAAGGATCTTCGCACCGTTTCGAGCCGCAGCAGGGACGCCCGGACTGTCGGCAAACGTTATATTTTTCTCGTCCCCGCTGTCACTGTCATTGTCAAACTTCCAACATGGTGTACATTGGCTGCTGGTAAATTTGATATAATCTATTTGCATACATTTGTCGTTGGTGGTGTGTATCAGGTTATTCTCATAATGGCAGTCCCGGGTACAGAAAGGTAGACATTTACACTGACACAGTGACAGACATCGGACTGTCAGTAACTATTGGTTTGAACGCTGTCAGTGTCCCTATAGCATAGGCTATACACAGTACTAAAAGTTCTGATAGGATTACCGTTGAAGTGAACTATGTTATTGATTCTAACAAATCTCGGTACTATCACAAACAACGATTAGAATTGAATCAATAAATAAGAGCCTTTTCCAGTGGACTCCGCCAATTAATAGGTACCCAGGTAAAATGTTCACGCCCTCATCTCCATGTTCTGCCTCAATGGGGAGATGAGAATGTGAATATTTTACCTAGATGATGGAGTGTAGTCTGTAGACCCTATAAGGGGACAGAGCCATTGTTAGTTCATGAAGCTGTCACTAGGTGGCTAGCATTTTGGCAGGCCCCTTAGGGGACAGATCTATATTCTGGCTCTTTGTTCTTACGAAATTCAACTGCCTTTCAATGTTTTACCATGCTTCCCTTGACTCTATACACCCTTCCTAGAACAGGATGAGATACTGATTAAACCCAGGACATCATGTTTTCCACATGGAACACTTTATATACGTATGAGCAAGGCTAGATTTGTGACATTTCTCAATTATCGCTCACTTCTTTTACACCTCCATTAGTGAAGAACGCCTACTTTTTCACCTCCATTAGTGAAGAACACCTACTCGGGGGCGTCATGGCCGCCCCCATGGCTCATAGGCTATATGCCGTATACACTGTGTATCTCTACTCGAGTTGATGTGATTGTTATTCTCCGATCCGGCCTGGAAGTAGGTGGCACTACGAGATATGGCGGCTGCCATTTCTTGAAGCAACTATGTAATGCTGAGCCTATGGACGGTTTCAGACGTGGATTTCTGATATTATTTGGTGTGTAAGGCTCTTTAAAGTATCTCCCAGACCCAGGCCTTTCGTTTGGCAGTATCAGAATTTTCCTGCAGTTTCACGATAGATAGGGGCCATCCATAAAGTATTTACGTACTGAGGGGGAGTGGGAGGGTGGGTCCAAAATATCGAAAATTTTGCTTTATCAAGTTTATGCCCTTCATTGTTCTATTGCGTACGTACAAGATAGGTGGGGGGGGGGGGGGGGGATGTAGTAAATTCTGCGTACATACTTCATGGATGGCCCTTACTGTTGACATAAAAAATACTCATTTTTTAAATTTTTAGTTAAATCTCGTGCACTGTCCTATTTGTGTACAGATTAGTCCATAACCTTCCTCAGTTTACTTCCTTCATGGATCTAGTGCTTCCTTGTAGTATTCGCATGTATCCTTGTAATAAATTATTTACTACATAGCAGAGGAGGCGATATTATGTGCTATTCAGTTAGCGTTTAGTGGTGACATGTTAAATGTTTCTTTCCGTGCAATTGACATAACACACACATCTTTATGACATCATTGGTGGCACTAAAACATGTATTAAATAAACCTATTTGAGCATATAGACAGAAGGGTATATTCTCAAAGGTTAGCTGAGTGTTACTGAAGAACTCCCTTGAAACGAACTCGACTCTTATTGTCAGAACTCGACCTATCTAGGAGAACTCAACCTGCAAAGTCAACCAGATTTAGATACTTAGGATAAGACAATTTCATATAAAAGGAAAGGTCTGACTTGTTAACTTTAGATTAATAAACCTGTGGATTAAGAAACTATGTTCAGCTCGGTTTAGGGTTGAACGTTCAGGTTAGGGTTAGGGTTAGATATATGGAAAGGGTTAGAGATATGGTTAAGGGTAGGGTTTTCAGTTTATCATCTTCCTCCTAGAAGACCAAATTTGAAGCTAAGATAACATACTTCCTGCTATTAAAGTAGAGCCTTGAAGTTTTCAATGCACGGACATTGGGCGGTAGATTATTCCAGAGTTGTGCCGATTTATATAGGACGTCATTCGCATATTTTGCCAATTACGTTTTTGTATTACTAACAGTTTCTGATCATGGGCTCTGGTACATATTTCTCTCTTGTTTTGTTTGTTTGGGTAGTTTAACGTCCAATTTGTTCAATTAGACTTTTCTCTCTTGTCTATATAATTGTCTACTGTAAGTCTTTCCTTTTGTGGGCTACCAGAATCAGATTGTTGGGTCTTCTATCTTAAAGTTTTTCCAGTGTATAGCGTTTGTGCAGTTCATTATTATATACACATGTAGTATATTTGATAAATACGTGCAGATGGGTGATTGGTGATTCATTAAAAACTCGACGTTCGATGAATTACTTCATCTTCATCAGGAGTACTATTATTAGTCCTTCCCGTTATCTATCCTCAGAATGATCATGATTTGCACCGTTAACTATTTTTCCGGTTCTGAATTATCTTATCAGACATTGCTATGATATATGAAGCACTGGCACATATCTGCCGAGTGGTACTTTGTAATCGCACAATATCTAAAATACAAGTCCGTGCGTAACCTTTGCGGAATGATTATGTTATACTTCATGAGAGACTGAGAGTAGGATAGACCACTGCTTAGAGGGAACCCTAGGCCACTAACTACCACGAAATACACGTGTATAGAGGGCATTTAAATGATAACGTATGTTTTTCTGTGACCAGAGGTGAATTGAACGAGTTTTCAATGTTTGTAGTACACAATTATTGGTCCATTTATAGTGATACAGTAGGGTGATTTTCCCAAGAGAGCTACACTATCCAGCTTGACCTTTTCTATAATACAACATTTAGGTTTATTCGTGAATCGCTGAGGCAGTTATTGAGATGATTGTCAGGGTGAACTGTGCTTTTATTATAGTACACCGAGTATCGGTACATATGATTAGAAATAAACCTGTTAGAAATAATTGAATTTCTACATATAATGTCTACTCTCCTACAAACATATTCCAACTGTATTTCGCCTTTAATATAAAAGGGTAGTCGAGAAATTCCTTTTTTCTATTTTTTGTATTGTGTGAGTTGACCGATGTCATGACCTTTATTAGCGCTAGCTGCGCCCAGAGCTCTGCCAGGCTGACTGCATGTTACCATTATCGTGTCATCGTAACACTATGTACAGGATGTAAAAGCAACGCATGGAGCTGTACTTTCTCTGGCCGTTTCCCTCCCCTCATCCTGATAGCTACAGGGTCGGGTTGAGTTGCGTGCCACCCCGCCCCCCCCCCCCCCCCACCCCCCACCCCGCCCCCAGACTCCCCGCACCCAACACCACCACCACCACCACCACCTCAAAATCCATGGGGAGAGAAGGGGAGTACTCGAACTGACGACTCGCACAACAACACTGACCCAGTGCTGCCAGCTCGCCGGATTGCCAGCTTCCTGTGTGTGGCGATTTGGTTGAGGAGGGTGGGGGTTGTGCCAGATTAGAGAATCTGCACTGCCCGGCGCAAGTCAGGGAATGTAGTGCATGCACGGTGTCGGGTTTAGAGGACAGACGTCAGGGAAGCGGGTTATGAACTGATATACTTTGAGTCTAGATTTTGTACTTTTGGGTGAATCGCTGTGTATATCACTATATGTCAGTAGTTGCGTGAGCATTAACAATGTAGAGAGCAATTTTTACCGAGACTCGCTGTTACTTTCCTATCAGTTTCCCGATTGAACTTTTCATGTCCATGATATGAGAGCCCGTATAATAGAGTCTAGATTTTGTACTTTTGGGTGAATCGCTGTGTATATCACTATGTCAGTAGTTGCGTGAGCATTAACAATGTAGAGAGCAATTTTTACCGAGACTCGCTGTTACTTTCCTATCAGTTTCCCGATTGAACTTTCCATGTCCATGATATGAGAGCCCGTATAATAGCAATGCCATTATTCAGTTATGAGCAAATTGCCATGCAATTACTGATTATTGGGCACAATAACGGCAAATCAGGAACTGCCGTCCATTGGGGTGGGGGTGAGGGCTCTAGAGTCATAAAGGATTCATTTGATAACAGATATGTTGTAAGCTATTAACAGTACACGGAATATCAGACTACCAAACCTCAAAATGCAGGACCGCAATTGAAATGTTAACACAATCAGTGGTGAGCATTAAGCTTTTTTGTGAAAACACTACCCACGTATTCAGATTTAAAAAATATATATATATGAGTTCCATGTCAATCAAGTTCATTAGCGAACCCAGGTCTAAGGACATGCATTTTAATTCCTTTGAAGAGTAGAAGGAAAGAAACTACCATAAATCCCACCCACTTCTCAAGTAGTAATCTTACTTCCATGAAATTTATACGGTATCTGCAAATGGTTCAATTGTAGCCTTTGCATTGTGCCCATTTCTCTACCTTATCCACTATGTTCTAGTCGACACTTGTTCAGTCATGCCACATGTTCAAGCCATGCTCGTTTAAGTCCTACGTAGAGGGTGGACAAACAACAGCCGGTCCAAAAGTCTCTGTCTTACAGTAACTTAACATTCTCAGAAAAGAGGTCATTTGCTTATAAGTGAAATACCGGTGGGTCTTTGTCCTATACCTGAGCGCCAGCAAGACTGTTGTCCCTTTGTGTTAGTGGCAGCTTTGCAGGCATCTAGAACAAAGGAGATTATCTTTAATAGGATGCTGGTGCCCCTTTGTCTATCTCAACGGAGATGCTTCATGGTTTGCAGTAGAATATAGAAGTCTAGGTTTCTGTGTGGGTTGTATTATAACTGTGAAAGAATATTTCAGAACCAGTATATTGGACATTGCAGAATGACAACTCTTGTTGGAATTAGATGTCCTGCATTTAGACGCGGCGACTACCTGTCTAACTAGTTATGCTACTTTGATTGTAGTTATTAAAGTGTCCTGATTCACTAGTCATCGTCATTGTGCTTCATTATGATAGCAATTATATACATGAAGTATGCGCATTGTTAAATTGCACACATACATGTACACATGTACACTTTGTAGTACATAGTTTTAACCATGGTCAAGAATGCCTTAAAGGCATATTTTGAAGTCAAACACCGAATTGTTTGGCATACGGTGGATCGAAGACAGCCTCTGAATGGACAAGTTTAACCCATATAAGGGGAACAACAAAAACAATATATGTGATGAGAATCACTTCTTAATATTGTTCCAAAGTATCATAGATATTTTTAGCCCATCACATCACGTCCAGTGTAGTGTACGTTATTTTCACCACGTGAACAAGCTCAGGTGCCATATTTAATCGAGGCAGGTGGAAGCAGGTCATAAGGTCATATTGCCTAGTATTAAGCTGAATACCATGTTGACATGCATCATGTTCCAAAATATCCTCTCACAAGCGAAGGAAATACATACGCTTGCAGAAGATGTACCTCATAGGCGTCAGCTTAGATATCATGTTCTTTGTTGAGTCTGTTCTGATCTCATCGGTTCATCTCTAGTAATTATAACATTCGCTCCATTTTACCTGAAAAGTTTGTATGGGTTTCGGCGATTAATAAAGCAAATAAAACTGAAATTTGCATATATCACAAACAAGTGTTGTAATATGAAATATTTCAAATGTACCCGTAAGGGTGTCAAAGCTGATGTATTTTTCGGATTGTGGTTAATCAGTGAATGGGTAGCTTAGAAGAGGGTAAATCTGGAGAAGAGTTATCTCTCTGCTATTAGCATGTTGCCAGATATATCGTTATAAAATGTGAGTTCGAGATAATGTGAGTTTGGATAAAGTTTATAACAGCTTTACACTTTTATAGTTTGAGTCAGTTATGATGCATGCAGACAATAAAAAACAGCGGCCAGAGAAGGAAAGAGGTACCGCCATTCGGGATCGTATAAAACGCACAAATATATAAAGAGCTTATGTATTGTGTATTCCAGGAACGACTTCGCCCAGCTTGTGGGTGAGGAATACTTGAAGTTCTTCGACTTCACATCAGACACATTAGAACAAGCCCTACGCAAGTTTCTCCGACACCTCACCCTGGCTGGAGAAACACAAGAACGAGAGCGCGTTTTGGCTCATTTCTCCAAGAGGTACATGGAATGTAACCCGGTTTCTTTCAAATCAGAAGGTAGGTCTCAGCTATTAACATTTAAAGAGATGATGGCATCAGTCATACTTAAATTGCCCGTTTACTAAGGGGCCGTCCATGAAGAACGTACACACTGAGGGGGGGTGAGAGGGGTCACAAATTTGGAAATTTTGCGTATGACCCTTTTTCCATTGCGTACAAGATTAAGAGGGTTTGGGGCCCTAAATTTCGGAAATTCTGCATACATACTTTATGTATGGCCTGTGAGTCGTTGCTCTATTTCAAGGATAGCAGTTTTACACTTTTCCATGGAAATCTTTGTTTTTATTTCCATTTTACAAATCTATTTTTCTTGTGTAAATAAAAAATATTATAAATTGAGCCTTATTAATTAAATTGGATTATATTTTGATCAAGTCAGGAAATGGTTTTACAAACAATATCTCTAGTCATTGACACTTTTATGCTTTACTCGAAATTGGGAGAGTGCACGCTAGAGTATGTACCTATTTGTCTTATGAATTTATTTCAAATGTAGTCATAGAATAATGTCCCTGATCAAGTGGTAGAGATAAGCGGTCACTAAATCCTTAGTGAACTAGTCCCTTTATCGATATGATGTCCTATGATAAGAGATGGCGGTTTTCCACCTTTCCAAGGAAACACACATTTTCCTTTTCGGTATATGAACCATTTGTCCTTGTGTAAAACAAAGAAAACATTTCTCGAGCCTCATTCATGCCCATGAAATGGTGGCTTAAGCCTTCCCACACACCCTCCGTCCCATGCCGTGACTGAAAATGACTGGTTTTCAATTTTTCTGTCTTCCCGAGGCAGTAAACTCCACTTTGATAATATGTTCACATTTATCTGACCCCAACTGACATCCCTTTATAATAAAGCAGTGAATCAATTAGAAGATGGCTGCTGGGTTGACTGAGACAGTCATAGACAACCTTAAATCATTTTACAATACAGATATCTTTGCATCTTAAAGTTATTTTCTGATCAAAATTAATCAGAAGCAAGAGAAACATGTAAACTATCGATTCTAGTGAGTTTGATTGTTGGATGTAAAGATCTGAAGAAGTCAGAGTGCGAACCATCTTGGTTCGCAAAAAAACCACAGAATTTGCCTATGGAGTGATCCACGACCCAAATACGGAAATGTACTGTTTGGGTCGCCCACGACTAGCGCAATCTGGGGAGTTAGCCTAGTGCTTAAGGTACTGGACTTGTAGCTCCAAAGTACTAAGACTTTGTGGGTTCGAGTCCAGCTGCAGTGACTCTTCTCTTTCACCTCCAGCAGTGGTAAATTTACTGCTTTATCGAAGGCCAATCGTTCTTATACCATCTCTATGTGGTGTGGGGACTAACAGAACCCCCACCTCAGTAAATATGTAGGGGTGAGATTTCTACCTAAATTCATCTCATAGATTTAATCACTCTCAAACCAAAGTAAATCTAATAGAATATGTTGGACATTAAACTACCCAGATAACCAACACAACCAAGCAGAGGATTTGAACATCCAAGTTTTATTAACTGTTTACAAATATCATTATTGCACTCCAGATTCAGTAGTCTCAGTATTGCAATGGCTGTCTTGAGCTTTTTAAAAACAAACCATTTAAATTTAGTTCTCTGTTTTTGCATCCAGATGCGTGCCACACGTTGACCTGTGCTTTAATGCTGCTGAACACTGACCTCCACGGACAGGTAAATATATCCATATTCTCGCTTAAGGCTACCTGTTCATACTACATTCAACATCAGTACACTGCTGGACAAACAGTAGACTGCACCAATCTGAAGTAAACATTAAACAGTGTGGCCCTGAATAAGTATAAGATATCGTGCCATATGTCTACTAGATCAGTATGTTGTGCATTCTCTGAGTTGATGTATGATAAATTAACTCCTCCGGTCTTTTACGGTTGTGGTACGACCCAGATAGTTCCACTGTAAGCAGCATAGAAGAATGATATGACCCCCATGATTATAGGAGGTCAGTCTTCTAATTTGTAATTATGTAACTTGTATATTCATTAGATGGGCAGGGTTTACAGGATATTACTTTTCTGGGGATTTATATGATGTGGCCTCGCAATGTGCGATATGATATGATATCATAACAAAAAAAATTGAAAAATGTACATCACTTAGGCAGATTCTATTGATAGAGGAACAATTCTTATCCAAATATTCAAAATATGTTTACATTTCTCCTTAAAATATTCATAGATACACTTAGAGCATAGGATGTTGTCCCTCAGTAGAGACAAGGTCTCTTCCAAGTCCACTCATTGTGCTGAATATTTTACAGCCATATGATTTATTATAATCTGGAAAATCTAGGTTGACAGGTACCCCAGCTCCGACTAGCGGATGACCACGGAACTACGTGTAGCTTAAAAGCTGGTTTCCCGCTTATCTGCTAGGGTCCTTGGCGGAATTAGACTGTTAGATTCGGCTAGGATTTCCTCATGTTAGTTTCAATCTTTTAATGTTTCATCCCTTCTGTAAACCCTCTATATTGTATTTTTTCTCCATAAACTTAACAATGGAAACTCGTATCCAGCGCCCATTGGATATTTAGGAAAAATATCCAATTGGGGATTATGTCACAGAAACCTATTCAAGTATTGGGTCATCTGGAGCTTGATACCATCTTGTTTGAATCGCTATGTAAATAATTTACTAATTTATGCGGCATCGCCTTATGTATTAATACACAATTCAAACTCGAAGGGATACAAGCTCTGGACCTAAAATAGGTTTCCTCTATGGTACAAAATCGAAGATTATGGTAGTACATTTTGGTACGTACGTTTCATATTCAAAATAAACTTTGAAATAGAGATTAGGGACTATTTCATTTTGCCGTCGGAGACAACGTGACCACAAGTAATATGATAAGGTAAAGCATTATTAGTCCCACGTTTGCATTTAGAATTAATACACAACAATGATAATGAATAATCTCCATATTTTCCAGAACATCGGGAGGAAGATGACTCTGAATGAATTCATCGACAATCTCTCCGAGCTGAACGATGGAAACAACTTCCCGATAGATACTCTGAAACAACTATATTCTGCCATAAAGACAGAGCCCTTAGAGTGTGAAATGTAAGTAGAGTTTGTCTTTTGATTGTGCCTGTGCCCGGAGCATTGCCTATGAGAGCATGTTCTCAAGCTAAACGCCACCAAGTTATTCAATCAGTACTACTAGTTATTTAAATGTCTGCATATATTTACTAGGTGCTCGTGCTATAGTTAATAACCATACGTCCCCTGTACCACCTCCCCCTGTACGACAAATGCTGTCCTAAATTCAGTGTATTCCTTTCTCTATCTTCAGTTGTATTTTTCTTTGATGAATTAAATGTCACTCATACGAGGTTTATAGTTTGCACTCATGATATTGAAACATGCACAGAGTACATATGATAACTGCATGGCTTTTAGTATTACAAGAACCCGGAGAAAATATATAATAAGCACTTACACTCAAGATGAGCAAGCAACCGAACATATATAGTCGACGTCACAATATCATACCTTCTTTCCGAGTATGCTGTATGACAAAAGACGTGTATTAATTGTCATATATTTTTAAACAAGTCTATCAGGGACTGACTGTCGTTGCCTTGCATCTCAAGAGTTCTATCGCTGCCTATCGGTTTACTGCGCTTACCAAGTCTAGCTAAGCCCACCCATTGTAATCCTTACCGTTCTTCATCGACTTCCTTGTACTGTGCTATTGCTAAAGTAATATAATCCATTCTCCGAAGTCTAGATAGATTTTTTTAGTTTATCATTGAGAAGACCATTTTTTTAACAATAATGAAGATGAGTCAAAAGTCAACTTGCAAAGATCTGTATTTTATGTTCTTTGTTTTCTTTACCTTATTTAATTGTTCTCTTTACGTTGCGTCTGTCTCAACCTATGTTTCTGCTCATATATGAAAACCAATCTTGTGACACTGCGGGTTGGAAAGAATCATTTTTGATGGTCCCTTGTTTCACTGTCGACTTGAAACCTTTGCTATATCCTTAAATCTCTCTCCCTCAGTCATTTTCTTTGCCTACAGCTCAGCCTTTGCACTTGGCTTCTTGCCCTCTCATACCTCATACAGCTATCACCACTCCATCACTTCTTTCTTTCAAAAAGACCTGTAATTGTCCTCAGACCTCTCCCTCCGCCCGCTATTCCATAATGATACCACCCGCCATACTAAGTGGCCTTCTCCGTTGTAGAGATGTGGAGATAGAGAAAAGCGTGCTGCAAGCTATGACAGAGTCAAGAAGGTAACCAAACCATACAGCACCTAGGCCTTGACTGCTGATCTACTGCCAGCTGCAAGTCTGCTGTCAGTGGCTGGCTGGTTGCGTGGCTGTCGGCCTCTAAGTCTGCCATTGACTTAGCTCTCACCTAGGCCGACGGCTGATTTACTGGTCTTTCACAGACCAACAGCTGACCGCTGGACACTAGTCAACTACTGATTGTCTGTCAACTGTTGCCTGCCAGGTAGCTGATGATCTGATGCAATCTGTTAGCTATCAGATAACTGTTGGTCGTATGTTAGCTGTTAGCTGTCAAGTTACAGTTGCTCGTCGATCAGCTTATCTGTCAGTCTACTGTTTTTCATACATCAGCTGTTCAGCCATATCAGCTTTTAGCCACTGGTCTTATGGAGGTTGACCGCCAATCTGCAGTCGGTTGTAAATCAGCTGCTGACCACCAGTCGGTTAATAGTAATCCATCGGCTGTTGACACCAGTCTTCTGCTGGTTGCCCATCATCTGTAGACTATCAGTCAGGTATTCGTCGCCCATGTTCTGTTGACCATCGGTCTGCTGCTGGCGACCTGTCTGCTATTGACGGTCCATCAGCTGGTGGCTACCAGTCACCTCTTGGTCGTCCATCCTATGTACACCAGGGACCTGTTTCAGTAGTTTCGTGACATGACTAGATGGCGTCTGTGACACCATACGGACTGATCAACACAAGTTGCGGCACTTAGGACAAGATAGACCCCAAACACAGTGTGTCCAGTCTCAAAAGTATTAAACGAATTCACTCACTTCCCGTAGGCATCAAGCAATGAAACTTGATCACGAGTAAGGGATACATATAACCTATAATCGCCCCAAATATGAAGAAGATTAGCCGCTCCAATCTGCTGATATTTGACATCAGCTGTGACATGCGTTTTGAAACCCGACAAAAAAAATTCCGTTGCTGCTTGTACTGTTGGTGCCGCTGTTGATGTCTGTCTAGGCCTAATGTCACGAAACTACTGAAACAGGTCCCAGTTGTCGACTATTGGTGGTCAATCGGCTGTAGAAAGTCAGTCCGTTGTTGGTTATCTTTTAGCTCTATACAATCGGTCGACTATTGGTTGTCCATCAGCTGTTGGGATTCAGTTGGCTGTAGGTTATATATCGGCTACTGAGCAGTCTATAGTTGGTTGTCTTTCAGCTGTTGAGAGCAACGGTCTGCTGTTGGTTATTCGTGAGCTTTTAGCTGCCGGTCAGCTGCTGTTGCTGCTAATCGCATTTGATTAAGCATGCCTGCCTCCTAACAGATTTTACTGCGCTATTATTAACACAAATGCATGCTTTCCGTACCTGCTGTGATCTACTAATTGAGGTAGTAATATAGACATAAGAGAGTAGCCTAGTTCTGAAGATCTACTATGGGATGGAGATCAGGTGGACTCGGTCACATGGACGACAGTTTGTTCCTAACTGATAAAACAATGAATCCTACTTAAGAAATACGAACTCCATCACTGGATTCCATATTATTAAGTGGTACAACGTGCTTACTAGTAAAGGTAGTTGTGTGTATAAACAAAATCTTAGTTATGTATTGAAAAGAGAAAATATCGTGTATGTATATATATATCAATGCACTGTCTCGAATATTCTCTGAGTTTAGCCCATTGTAGTGTCAAGCCCATAAGACATTGACAAGTATCACTGATTCTCACTGAGCCAGTGGTCGGCATGAATCGGTGAAGTTCTTGTTTCTTGTTACCCTCATGCAGCGACCCAATTGAGACATGAGTGCTGCCGGAGGGTAGGCCCAGCTAGCCCTTAGACTGGTTGGCAGGCGTATACAGTCAGTAATGTAAAGTTTGATAAATTCTGTTCTAATTAAGATTTTGGGAAACCGGTTTCACATCTATAATTGCCTTTGTCTCTGCTGGAAACCGGCAAGTGATACATTGTATATCGCACTATATATGGCATTCCGAATTACCCTGTCCGCTCAGTTGGTGAAAGAACATAAATCGTCAATCTTAAGGTCAGACTGAGTCAGTCATATCTGACATGGTAGTAATAATAATCATGGTAGCCTAATAGGTGATAAAATCAGATTGATGAGGTGCCTTACATCGACAAAAATGATACGGATTCAAATCAAACTGACAGATTTGTCGGGAAGAGCTGGTGATGAGAACAGTCGGCGTGTTGATGTCTTATAGGCTTTAGATTCCTGACAATCATTGATTTAAGATTAGAAGCACCTTGCAAACAAAGCTTCCAAGCAAAGTGTGAGGTAGGGAAAATGCTTCTTATCGGGATAGACCGCAGGATAACTGATTTTCGTTAAACACGCTTATTTATGTTCCTTTATGAGCCCTTGTATGTAAACATTCTTACAATGTTTATTTGATTAATTTTAGATAGATTTTTCTTTTTGTTGAAAACATTAGTTTAATCACACAATAATACTGTTATCCGCTGCAAGTAAAAGACTATCTTAATTTGTAAGCTTCTCATCGCACAAATTACAATTGTTAATGTGTGGGACATGCGGTTGATATCTAATTGTAAAATGACGAGGCATGCCTCCAATCAGTTGATTCTTCTACAAGAAGAGCATGAGTGCAATAACCGCCTGAGAATGAAGTCTCTCCTCAATGATTTCTTCACCTTTAACGAACTTTGCCTAAACTAGCATGTTCTCTGGCTGAGTATACATGTTCTTGTGTCGTGTGTGTGTGTGTAATAATTACCAAAAATTGCATTGACCATACACTACTGACTATACAAATCATACAAATAGCTTTTACTGGAAGGGCGATTGTAAAAAAATCGAACGCAATAAGATTTATTGATTGGAAGAAACACAATGAGAACAAAATAAGAAAAACTTGCATACATAGTTTAATTGATTATGTTTATTTATGACAATGTTCCCAACAAATTATTGAAGATCATTTCCGTCTCAGCAAGTAAAGTTATATAATTGTGACCCTTCAATGCCCCTACTGCAAATAGAAACCAATATTTTCCCCGCTTATTGTAAAGAAGGGGACTTTTATTGGTTGCATTTTCAGTAACAGGTTTATCCATGAATTTTTTGCTTTGGGATCCTATGTAATTAATATAAATTTCAAAATACATTATGATATGATTCAATAGTTTGTGAATCTGTTTGCTTATTTTGGCATATATTTAGATGTTTGGCACCTAGTGTGCGATTTGTGGTTGTTTACAGACTCTACGCTAGACTTTACGGAGACATAAGTGATAACACCTTTCGTTACTTACCCATCAACCAGTCACCGCTCGCGTTCGAATTTACAGTGAAGCGGAAAATCGAGTATAGAGATTTTAGATAAAGATTTAAAAGAAATATACAAGTGACAGTCTGTCTCTCAGTTTGCATTATGAAGCAGTTTTAATTGCTGATTTGAAACTGATGTCTGTCGGTTTGTAAAGCATTGTTGAGAAACAAAATTGATATACCAGCATATGTTCCCAACGGTGACAGTGGTACGACTGGTAGAATACGGGTTACTCTATCAGAGGTTTTACATACCACAAATTCGGTCTCACCATGATATGAACCTGGGATTTGCTATAACGATAAGCACCCCCGAAATCCACAGATTTATTCCAAATAGAAAGAAGCGGATACAAATATCTGTATGCAAACTGCTAACAGATGGCTATCTGACGGATAAGCAGTGCCAACAGCAGTGCAGTGACCATGTGTTTAGTATTGCTGAGTAGGCGATTGCAGAGTAAAGATTGACAAGTAGTGACTCTTCATCAGCCCACCATCTAGAAATTCTGGAGCAAAACTCACTGCGTAGAAATTGAACTCACAAAGTTCACAGAATACCTTTGTTCCGCACCAGGAATCATTGCAAGTGAATACCCCAATTAAGATTGCGAAGCCTATACAACCAACTATAAAACCCATTTCCTTCCTTCATAAATAACGAATGATATGATCTTTAAATCAAAATGAAAACACTGAAAAGCACACACACATTAACTCATGATGCTGAAACAAAGAGGTACATGTGAGGTCTGATAAACTACATACACATACCTGGGGAAGGTACGTTAAATTTCTTCATGTGTATTACTATAAGTCTGTGATTCTCTGCCCACACAGTGAGCAGGATGTCGATGATATGGAGGCGCTGGCGGCGTCCGGAAGGGCTCAGGCAGTTCCTCCTCCAGAGCAGCGGTTCATAGGACACAACCCCTTCCTAGATGTGAGTTATTTAAAACTTATTGTTCATCCCTAAATTATATGTACAATGACATCTTTTTCTCTTTTTTATTTTGAAAAATTATGCTTAGACAATTGAGTGGATAAGTCACTGAGCAAACATTTTGAATTCATTTGCTATGGAAATCTGAAATATTAAGTGTGCAAACGACTAAAGACAAGTGGTATGATATCATCAATCGATTATTGTTCTCTATTCAACATTTATTTTTGAAAAAGCTGATTCGTCTCAATAGAACAATGGATCCATATGCATTGTTTAGCTCCGTACTAAAGCTGAAATTCCTACCTTTCTTTGGTGGTCTATACTATTAGGGAGCGTCACAGTAGTTTTGATAAGTGTTTTTGTTCTATTTAGGTGCCAGACGCATCAAAAGCGACCGAGTACAAGAAGGGTTATGTCATGAGAAAATGCTGTCTGGATGCAGATGGCCGAAGAAGTAAGATATGTCGTACCTACTTAGTAAAGTAAAACATTAATTTTATATGGCTTTCATTCCTTTTAGTGACATATATTTTCCATGCCCTGGTTACAAAGTTGCCTGAAGAATATCTAAACAGTGGCCTATGCTTAAGTGTTTAGATCTCTAATTGGTCAAATTTTGCTTCACTGTATATTGGCATAATATGTTATATTACCTGTTCAAATCAGTCGCATTAAATATGATTATGAAAGAATATTACAAAATAGCCTATTATACAACTCGCCAACATTGTAAAAGATAACTAATGATAATTGCTGGTGTGTTATTGTAGCACCTATTGGAAAGCGTGGGTGGAAGATGTTCTACGCCACGCTGCGCGACATGGTGTTGTACCTGCACAAGGACGAACACGCCATGAAGAAAACGGGCAACTACGACAACATGTCCAACGCCATCCGCATCCATCACAGCCTGGCCACCAAAGCCACGGACTACACCAAGAAACAACACGTGATCCGGCTGCACACTGCTGACGGCGCGCAGTACCTCTTCCAAACCAGGTAAGTACGTCCCCTTGACACAGTCAGCGGTTACTGGGGAACTCGACCCGTTTTGGAGAAATCGATTGGATAACTCGACCCGTTTCAGATACTTATGCATAAGACATTTTCATATAGAAGGAAATGTTTGATTAGTTAACTTTTCTACAAATAAAGCAGAGGATATAGAAAATATGTCCAGCTAGGTTTAGAGTAGTTTAGGGTTAGGGTTAGGTTTAGAGGTAGGGTTGGGGATAGGGGTAAGGTTAAGGTTAGGGTTAGGGATAGGGTGTCCTGTTTGTTTTCTTCCCCAGAGAAGACAAAATTTGAGGACAAGATAACATACGTACTACTAAGCATAGTATTTATTAACAGTTGAAATACTTGAGTTGGGAAGAATTAAAACGGGTCGAGTTCTTAAAATGGGTCGAGTTCGTTACGGGTCGAGTTCTCCAGTCAGTACACAGTAAACCCCCATTCATAATCGTTATTGTGGTAGCAACAGGATTGCACAGGAAAATTAGATTGAAGACGCATCATATAAACCACTGCTTACCGTACGTATTGAGATCTTCTCCAATACATTGTTACATTTATTCAATATTGTCAACAATATTTAGGTCTTATTTTCATTTTCTATTCATTTTTTTCTTTTTGCTTGTCGTATTATTATGGCATCCATAAAACGTCTCAGTGCAGGTGATTTCAGTGGAATACGCGCCTGTCCCTGTCATCACATAAAAATTAGTATTAGAAGGGAACGGTATTAGAATAATATGTCCTATTTCCATCAAACATAGTTTTTAGGGGAATGACCGCTTTAGAATGCAATTAATATGAAAAGAGAGAGTTCATCGAAACTATTTTAAGATATATGAAATGCTTTTTCCGTTACTCCTATCACTACATGAGTGTATTGTTTACAGATAACCCATAATGATAATGCTATATTAATTGTAAATCTGTTGTCATTCAGTGATAGTAAAGAATGCCAGGAGTGGATAGATACTATCAACTTTGTGGCAGCCAGTTTCTCCGCCCCACCGTTGCCAGGAGGGGTAGGTTCACAGAAGAAGTTCCAACGGCCGCTGATGCCCAGTTCCTACACGAAACTCAATCTGGTAAATATTTTTCAGGTTTAATTTAGCTTAGGTCATGTCAGTTACACCTATCCCCAAAGATTTTTGTTAAAAGATTACAGGACATCCAGTCAGTTAACTTAGTTGTTAGAGGTATTTTTCTGAATGCTCTTTCGCTAGATTCCTTCTTAAAGCTAGCATTCATTTTATATACCTACCCTGATATCACGAGTATAATTAACGCAGGAAAAAGAGAACACCGAGACAGTCTGGAGACCAAGGACTTGACTTGCTCATTAAGACTGATGTTGAAGATAGACTATGATTTAGAACATTCTTCACAGCCCCTAACCTATCTGTATTCGTGGTGTTCTGTTGTGACTGCTATCTTTGTAGCAATATCTATGAAGGTTATATACACTTTCTTTTCACTTGAAAGAAAGCAAGCTTCGGTCGTCAGCTACCTGTCCCTGGATGAGTCTTTCTGACATTGGCACAATTGCTTATTGAGTATTCGTCCCTGCTAACTAGACCCCATACTCCATACCCTAACGAAGGTCATGCCCATACACACTTCCACAACGATAGGTGTGGATCTGTCTTAGATAGGTGTGTGTCTTCAAGTATTATGCTGTAGTATTGGGTCAATGTAGTCGACCTGGTATACTTATGTCACTCAAGTGTGTATTGGTAATGCTATCTTTGTGTGTACCTCACGTGTTGTTTGTGTTGACAGCGGGAGCAGCTCCTGCACCACGAACAGCAGGTCCAGCAGCGTGAGCAGGACCTGCACGAACACCAACTCTACCCACCAGAGAAAGGCGCCAAGTCGCGTATCATCCAGGACTATGTGGAGAAAGAGCGATTTCTACAATATGAGGTGAGGAATCATTAGCCTTTAATAGTGTATAGTCTTATTTTTTCTGAACATATACCATTCAAATAACTTTTTTATTTCCCTTCCTGATAGCCTCCTGCCTAAACATTTTCTGTGATAGATTCTTCTCCGCTTCCCATCCCACCATCTTGAGAGAACTTATAATTCGTTTATCTACGATATAGCCCTTGGTGTTGCATTATAATGTTAACTAATGTACATGTATATGAGATAGAATTCTGTATATTTCGTCGCAATTGAATATCGAACGCTGAATCATATGTGATTCCAGGATTCATTGAACTTTCAGCTTATCGTAAGGTACTTATTCAGTATTTACGATCATGTTTGGATATGAATTATAAATAATCTGGCAATAAATGTAAAAACAGGCAATATCCATCCTGATATACGATCCTACATTGAATCTTTACCCCACCCCCTTTTAAAAATGTATGTGTATATTATCTAAAGAAATTGGAACAAGCTTTGGATTTCTTTGCAGATGAAACGATTTAAGACATACCTCTTTCTGCTGCAAGCAAAGATAGCCTCCTTCCCTGAACTAGAGCCTTCGCTGGTCGAGGTCGCCATAGGGGAGGTAGATGAACCTCTGCCGTCACCAGAGTCGACACATACGTCACGTGTACCCAACCCGCCTACGTCACCGCCACAAGCAGCCAATGAGCAGCAGCGAGACAAAAGCAGCAAGCCGGTGCAACGCAGCATGTCTGATAGGTACAGTTACCGTGCTGCCATCTATCAGAAAGACGCCGACTTAGACCATGAGATCATGTTGTGAGATCGCAAATGTTCTGCGTGTGGTGCTTGGTAGAGTAAAGTTGTACACTGACCGAACATGACTCCCCTGTCACCCCTGAACCTCGTTATGACCTTGTCGTGACCTTGTTACTGTGTGAGTGATGGAAAGGGAATCTATTGATGTCCACAGGCAGCCTATCCCATTAAAATGAATCTCAAGTTTGAGATGGAGGATTTTCAATTGGCTCGGGGAGGGGGGGAGAGATTTTTCTGGGCCATCCAGGTGTAATATAAATTTGATATGAGAAAACGGGATTTAAAAAAATATATTTGAAAGTTTTTTAATTGAGATACAGCGCGATGTACATGAAGGGAAGTTATACCCTGGGATACTTCTTATGAAAATGAAGTATATCCTTTGTTTTATAAAATGCCAATATACCATTATCTTTCTATAAACGGTGGGAACACGCTTTGTTGAAGAAGAAGAATTCTTCGGTTGTCAACACTGCTATACTTAATGACATTTATTCATGTGCCCTGCTAGCATGGCACAAGTTGTTTTGAGAAATTCGTGATTCTATCTGTAAGATAGACGACGCTAGTCCCTATCAGGGGTGACAGGGTCAATACTTGAAAACCCCTTTATAAATTATCACAAAGTTGTGCCCTGTGTCTGGACAGTACTGATGACGTAAGAGTCCCATTTTTTGACTGAATGGGCCGTCCACTTTGTAGGTATTCAGCTGAGTTGGGAAGTCTTTGAGATTCAATAATTGTCTGCGTGTGGTGTGTATTAACTTCCTACTTACCTGCGTGCAGGGTGTCTGTGTCAATATTTAGCTGTGTGCTTGATTATGTGTTTTTGTACGATAGCAAGATCGGAGGAAACACTTCAGACCTATATGCTGCTCATGATATGCTCATGATTTGCATCCAAACCCTCATGAGCAGCTCATCATTCTACAGCTAACTGAGGAAAGAGGGGTCCCCCCCCCCCCCCCCTTCCAAGTATCCTCTAGTCCCACTGCCTCACATTTTGTATAAATTCATTGTCAACAACTACATTATACATCTACTCACACACACATTCATGCATGAATTCATGTAGGGTTGAATATATAAATATGAATATTTATTATTTCTTTTTCTGTGTAACATGATAGTCCCGAATTATTTCTTCTGTTCACCCCATTTAGAGAATTCATACCATAGAAACCGTGTTATTCATTTAATCCCCGAAAGGGATAGACTATGGCAGGTGCTTGCGAATTTGTGTGTCTGATGTATATATTTATAATATTTCCAAGAAAACGAAAAAGCAGGTCCCCACCTTCATAGCCTCAGTGCGACTGGCAACTGTTATGTTGCCATGGTTAAGTGTTGTTGCCATGGATACTGTTGCTACGTTTCCTAGGCAACACCACTCAGCGTGATTGTTAGTTGTCACACGTAGATCATACTTGCTAACAGTAAAAGGGAAAGGATGATATCATATACTGGCATTCCTTAATTGGTCAAAATGTTACCGGCTTCCTTTGGTTGGATAGAGATACATTTCTTTCTAATGGGATACTCGTTATATTTGTTATATATATAAAAAAACATTAAACATTAAAAAAAGGATGAGAATTGCAATAAGTAAATTTGAATGCATGATTGTTGAAGTGCATCAAATTTTGTTTAAAACACAAATTTGATATTGACCCAATGTTTGCAAGTATGGTGTTTCGTTTGAATAGTACGTGGGTTTCTGAAACAGTGCGCGCGAATATTTATATATTAGACATTATACGAATTATGCAAGTCGTTCTATCATGTATATCAACCTCAGCAGGTTTTGCTTGAATGAACAGAATTGTAATTAACTTGAGTTTCACCACTAGTTGATAGTGTAAATCTGGGTTTGTAAATGTACAGATCATAACAGTAGCTCAGAGTTATATATATATATATATATATATAGATCTTATTTTTATGTCTTGGTCTTGTTGACTTTTTATGACATTTTAGATGTTTTATTCAATAGGCACTTTTACGTTTTTACGGTCTTGTCTGGTGAAGTTAAGACATTATTTCAAATTCAGGCTGAACATGAATGCGCTTATAATTATTAACAATTTCTAATCACAATGATAACACTGCAAAGGTTTCTTATGTGTATAGTCCGCGTTTTGTCTTTGTTTTCTTGTTCTTGTATACCTGTTTTCCCCTTATATTAGCAGTTGAAATCATAGTGATCGGGTTTATGAAAAGTACTTCATTTGTCAGATAGCCAACTATAGAATTATAACAATGCATGCTAAATCTCTCCCACTTATTTGATATTTTCTTTCACATTTGTCCCATTTATGCTAAGCCGGAGTTTGAGCTGGACAAGACTTTCTCTAATATAGACCAACAACCCGTGAACATTTTGTAAGCATCGTATGGCCTTTCTTATACCATAACTCCGACAATGTTGTCTCCGATCCAAGTAATCCTTGCAAGTTCTAGCATTATCCTAATTCAGCCAACGACACTTGTAATGGTTTGCCAATGCTTTGCCACCCAACGTATCAATGCCCAAAGATATATGACAAGCTTACTGGTAAAAGTGTACGAATATTTATACAAAGTTTTCTACAGATTATTATATTCAATGGAGAAAGAAGCAAAAGGTATAGAAATTGTACCTTAAGTTGTCCCCTCGTAGACAGTTTTAGTATTCATGTAAGAAGGCATCTAGTCAATTTGAAATGATTGGAAAGCGTGTTTGACCAGATTAGACAACGAGCTCTCTCTCTCTCTCTACATATATATAGAGAGAAAACTGCCATATAAAACATGTATTAAGCTTCCCAGGGGGATTCGTTCTATAAAGGTGTACACTTTGAGTGGACACAGGATTGATACCTTGTTCCTTGTGTGTATGATTCAGGCTAGAGACCAAACTCTGATCCAGACTCGCGGTGAGTCCTTTCAAGACGGTAGAGACCGTTGCAGTTACTCCCGTTATTTTGTCTCCATTCCCAATATCCTTATTTATTTTTGTTGTGGGTATCAATATCCACAACTTCACCGACGTTTGCTATGCAGCAGATGCTTTGCTAACAAGGAGATTCCATTTTGTTCACGGTTAATAACTCTAATACTCCCACCCGTGAGGTTTCCGTTACGCTGACGTACTTACCCTGAGTCTCATAACAAAGTCCTAGTCCCCCGTGTTTGTGGCTAATAGTGATTGGTTCAGTTTAAATATTTAGAAAAGAATTACAAATCATTCGACCCATAAACCTTATTGACAATGCGTTAAGTGCTGAGTAAGTGACCCCGCGACCCGCACGATATATTAGAGACAAGTGTAGGCCTTGTTGACAGTTGTGGTGTTATGAAACACTGCAGTAGTGATTACCTGATGAGAATATACCGATTCTTTTTATATATAAGTAAGAGTCTTACAAGATTTGACCTTACACAGGAAATATTGATGCTCACACATTTCTCTATAGCCACACAGAGGTTCATTCCTCTTGTATAAAAAAAAACCTTGACAATACTTACAAAAAAAACTGATAAAACCATAACAACATAACAAACTTGACTACTCCCGCTTTAAACTGAATTATGTCACTACAGTGAGAAGTCTGCAACACCCATCTTAAAGTAGAAGTATACTGAGCAGCAGTGGTCTTCTTGCAGGGATGGTAGTCAGCCGCTCTTCAAGTTCGACCTAGAGTGGCCCCCCGAGACTCTGAGGGATCCATTCTTATATGCTAGAGAAACATATGTCTGAAAACCAATGTCGTTGAGCAGGTGACATCAGTTATTTCTTCGATACGCCTTTTCGGGTGGCCTTTTAACTACCTATGTTCCTGCTTTCCTAAGATCTATAACCTGTATTGTGAGCCAGTTTGACATCTGACAGGGCAAGTCAAATTTCCCCTCTTCGGAGTGGGCCCTCACCCATATCGTGCAGCACTACACGATAATGTCACACCGTCTCCCATCTATGCTTCCATTGTAAGGGTAATTAATGAAATAATTTAATGGTCAAGATTAGTGCCACAATAATATTATAGAGCATAAACCCGTTTAAGTCGCCACACAACAACAATATAGAGCATAAAACCAATTAAGTCTCCACCAACTTCTCGCTAAGGCATGAATCACTACCCTTCATACAGCAGAGTACGCCGAAAGAGCACCGACACCAAGTACCCAAACACCTCCAATCGCCACTTCTCTCAGTTGTCGTAATTCTAAGACAGAAATAATGTGGACAATGATGTTAAGGATGGTTAATGCTATGTTGCTTACATATAAGCAGTCGCACACTAGGTAATGCTATTTGACGGAGTAAAACGAGATTCAGACACGCTGTTTGCTTAGCATGATGGGAAAACGCGATATTTCTCCTAGAACCGTAACCCTTACGAAGATACACACCACAGGACAGAGTCATAAACAGAACTCAGAAGAACAACTGCAACCTTCTAACAGTTTATTGACAAACCTGGTCATGGGATTTTTTCCAGTATGCTGAAGACGCCGCTGATTTCACGCTACATTTACATTTTAATATTTTGATTATATCATCACAGCTTCTAGGAAACAACTAGTGCTTGGTTAAATTGTATAAGTATTGCAAACATTCTTGTTTTGCTCGTTAAAGATGACAAGCTTGGTTAGTCAGCGGCCTAAGGATGGGCATACACGTCGCTCTAACATTGGCGCGATTGCTTATTGAGTATTCGTCTTTCCTAACTTCCCTAACCCCATACTCTATACCCCGACCCAGATGTAGATCATACCCTTCCCCGTTTGCATGATGATAAGTGTGGTGGTGCCTCAGTTAGGTAACGTCTGCAAGTCTCGTGCAGTTTACATATTGATCATAGACTAATAATTTCCATTTCCCCTCCCCTCATCCCAGCAGTTCCCTGTCAAGATATAGTTTTGGTAGAACAGAAATTATAACGGCAATGCTACACCACAGTATTGACTAACAACACTTAATTAATTGTGCTATATTTACCGACAGCTAAATTTATAATGCTTTCAATGCAAGCTATAACAAATTACGTGAAAATCTAAAGTATTTCTTAAAAGAAAAACAAGTATCAAATGAATATCATAACTTATATTTTAGCTTTCGAGTAAAAATGAATTGACAAAAGTTTAATTATCTTTGTAAAGTAATTGTAGTCATTCAATTACCAGCATTCCTAGTCTTGAAGTAGATTTTACAAATTATCAAAACATTTCCGTACTAAGGATGTTTATGCCTGCATTTTGTTTTATTTCCTGAAGGGACTAGCCTACTAGATGGATTCCTTGTGCCGCAGTGGTCTCTAAACCACTCTCGCCGACACCGGCACGAAGAAACTGCCATGGGATAAGTCTCCACCCCCTCACACTTCATGAACAATGGACTGAAACTAAAGACTTACTCTGTAATCAATTCCAGTGGTTGTGATAGTTGTACAAAATAGATCTTGGATTCACTGAGAGCCATTTGCATTTGGCTGCTGCACTTTTGTCAAAAGAAAATATGTGCAAAGCTAAGGCTTCTGAAACAAAGAAAGTTGAAGAAGCAGCCACGAAAGACTGCACTTGTGGAGCCTGCAACTGGCTGTAAAGTTATCATTATTTATTTGTCATGCCGATGGATTTTACATTTCTTGGGTGGGAAAGCCACTATCTTCCCATCCCTTATTTCAGAAACAATTATATTCTGAATAAGCCAATACAAGGAACAGTGAAAAAGTGCACAACACTGGATATTTTAGGACACATGGTAGTAAAGCCATAGCTGGAAGGTGACTTGTGATTAGTCCTTGATTGTGCAGTAGAAAGGACCCCTGCAACCCATCTGCACGTTTCCCATTTCAACAAGTGACTTTACAGTACACGAATTCGGTTTGTGGGCTAGACTGACCTCCCGCGTGATCTACTAGTCAGAAATTGTCCTGGCACCTTTAATAGAAATTCAAGAGATATACTCAAAATACTGGAGAAATATTTGGTAAACGAATTGGATAAACTGGAAAATTCTCGATGAGTGCTTCGGAAGACAAAGTTAACAGAGAAAAAGCTCATGTCAGTGAGAGCCAGGTGTTATATTGCATTTCATACTCATTTCGTCAAGTGACCCCAACCAGAGAAGAAATGGGACAAGAAAGAAGATGCTACACGTGTTACTTATGCCTATCGAGACTGGGAAATTAGTATTGTCAGCAAGTTAGTCTCGACATGAAATCTCGTAAATTATGAAAACCACAATATAGTGGGTGTCACAGTGCAATCTTTATATGGATATTAATGAGCTGTTATACATAGGTACTGTACATATATTTAGTTATACCTGTGATTTCACAGACACCTGTGAATCAGGATTTTCAATGTTCTGCATACCAAGGACGTATGATGGATTAAAAAAACTGTGCAGGATTCAAGTGTTCTTTTACTTTGTTTTAAAACAAGTGGCTAATCTGTGGTTTTTACGAATCCAATTGTATATGAAGAGTATTTCAGTTCTTAATAGGACAATAATGATAATTAAAATCATTAAACGCATAACTTTTACTGTATTCAGTTTCTTCAGTGACATGCATACTAAGGCTCGGCCCCACTGAAGTAACAAGATCGTTGCAAGTCAATAAAAAGTACTCTGGTAATAGACGGCGAGTGAGTGTAAAAAAAACAGCCGTGCCCGTCGCATCGCACATAATCACACTAGTGTGGCCGGGCTTCCTTATATGTGCGGTTGTATGCGATGTATCCATCGCATTGCACATCTTGAAATGTTCATAATTGTTTAAATCTGGGTTTACTCTCTTTAGAAAACCCCTCTCCTCTACAAGGCGGGGCGGACCCTGTTGAGATATTTGCATAAAGCGATGGCACCTCTCCACTTTCCTATGGGAATCTATTTATTCATTTTCACTTGAATACATTTCCCTTGTATAAATCAAGTAAAATCTTAATCTGAGCCTCATTCAAGCATGTTATATCATTAGAAATAATTTAGGCATTAGAAGTACTGATTTTCTTGTGAAAGAAAGGTCGGCACCTCTATACCACAAGGGTTTCGACGATTTTGTCACACCAGTGGGGTATATTCATAGATTCCGGCGCAATTGGGGCCTTAAGTCCTGCGATGGACCGTTTATGGCCCTGTAAAGCGTGTGCTACGATCGCGTCACTTTAGTGGGAACGGGCCTAAAGACTCGCAGCAGTTAACATTTGTATTCTATTCAGTCCCCATGATTTAGCCTTATTTAGGTGGTATTTGTGTCACAGGGTTCATATGTAACGACGCTTTTAATTGAGGCGTTCTGTATCAATAGAAGGCACTCTTTTAGAAACATTTAACTACTTCAGAAAGTATAATTTGGTAATAAAAAATATTCATCCAGAATACCTGTCACATCTGAGAAATCCTTCTCAGACAGACGATGTAATGCTTCATGATCACATAAATCAATTATGTGAGGTTCGACTTACAAACCTGGATGATACACGATTAGTGGCAGGTGGACGGTTGGTCTCTAGGTTATGGCTATAGCCTACTGTAGTACACCTGCTTGTAAAGTTACTGGGTGACCTGACCACATGGCCATACAAATCTCACAGTTTTAGTTTTTAGTATATTGGCATGGATTTTTAGAAAAAGAGGTTCAGTTGGGGGGGGGGAGAGACTTTTTGAGTTACTGGTCCATTTTTAAGAAGTCCTTTATGGACATATTTCTACCCCTATAACTGGTTCAATCATAGTATAATATGCCTATTTTGAAAGATTGTTTGCGTAGATTTACAGCTCAGTTGGCTAGTTAGATTCTTTTGAGACTGGACATGCTAGGAAGTGGAAGTTTCTATATTTACGTAGATATTCAAGTATTTGTTGAAAGTGGGGAGGATTTGGGGGTGAAATGGGCATACTAAATCAGATGCCTACCGGGTACTCAATATTGATTTACAGTGAGCATTTACCATCTTCATAAGTTTCACTGTCATTGTGTAGATGAAATGAATATTTGATGTGCTATTCATCTATTTTTGCCAAATCACATAATATGAGAGAGGGCGGAGCCAGCAGATTTGAGTGGATGGTTTATTCAGCATATTTGCACACAGAAAGAATGGCTTATAACTATGTCCTAGGAATCATTCAAGACCCAGTCAAAGGATACTGGTTTGTAAAATTATTTGGGATATCATTTAACACCACCAGATATTGGCTTGACCTACTTTATTTGTATACATAGGAACAGGGATTTGTCCCCCATTTTGAAGCACATGACCAGGGAGCATGTGGGTGCACCCCAGGGACCTGTTTCACTAGTTTCGTGACATGTCTGTGACACCATACATACATTGGTTTGTCTAGTTTCGTGACAACACAAGTAGCTGCCCTTAGGAGCTAATCTCTAGTCTAATGTCTAGTTCTTATGAAAACGGACACACCATCTAGACATGTCACGAAACTAGTGAAATAGGTCCCTGGTCTCAGTTCCTGTGTGGACTGATCCATGAAGGTGTTACCATGAGGCAAACGACCTATGTTTCATATGTAGTTAGGGCATTGTTGATTGCTTGGTAACCCTACTGTCCTGCTGGCACACAGGGTGGGATGGACAGGTGTGGGAGAGAGGGGGAGGGGGAGGCTGCACAACCATATAGGGGACTAATAAATACACATTTTTGGCTTGGTATACAAAGATTATCATCACAACTCCATAGTTTGAAAGCCTCTATATCAATACTATTTTCTGGAAATAATTTTTGACATTGCTCAAGCTACTTGTACTGAGTTTAGATGCATCCACTCAATCATTTGGCCCTTTAAAGGCTAATAATTCTATTTCAAATGGCACACTTTGCTCTTGAACATTATTCTAAGGCTCTTTGTGTTTTTCGCCTCCATCCGTATCATTCTCTGTAGACTTTTCTTTTTTTCATTTGGTGCCACCTGCTAAAATATTCCTGTTGAAATACTGCCCGCATGAAGACTTACTCCCAAATTATCCCTATATTTATATAGTTGATAACACGAGGAGCCTTTTTCCCGATGACAGAGGTGAACATTAATCTAAAAAAACCGCTATCATGTCTTATATATAAACTGTTGAGTTCAACTCTCCCAAATTAGATAAGTTCATTAATGTTTGAAAATAACCATTGCATGCTTACTTCAACCTCGACAATAAAGGTACAAACCCAAGGAGCGGGAGAATACACCAATCATCAATTCATGAATATTCGAAGAGGTTATAAATAGAACCATCAAACTTACCATACAAAACAATTTTATGGTGAAGGTGACACACAAAGGGTGTATGACACCAATATGACGCTAGGCCAGCCTCTTAGCTGAACTCCGGGTAGGTAAAGTATTCACCCCTGATCTCCATTCAGGGGTGAACAGCTGCTCTATGTAAATAGACGAGGCCCTTTGCAGTTAGGGAACCAGCGAGGAAGACTGAACAAAATGGCAGAATATAAGAATCAGCGAAGATCTAACGGAAAACTACCCCTAAAACATAGTTGTAAAGTAAGCGACAGCTATTTTGAACGTTGGCGAAGACAAATGGGTATATATTTATCGATTCAATTTTTTTTTCATATATGTCAGACTGCGGCCAGTCGTGAATGACAAGGCAGGGTTTGGGTGTATGGAGTCGGCACCCGGCCCTGTTTGGGGACAGGGCCGGGTATACTGGCTAAACTCCGGGCAGCTCCTGCTGTACATCCAGCCGAAAATGGCCAATCTTACCGCTCTCATCCGCTAATCCACCTTATTCTAGCCAGCCGACGACCACACTGCGCCTGAACACAAACCTTGTGAGCTGCTCTACTAAAGTCAGACGCCTGCCAGATGCAGAGGTGGTGAGTGAACTGACACATCATGTGCTGGATATAGGCGCCATTTCTGTGATACGCTTGCCCCTCCCCCGGTTCACTCGATAGGGGGCGCGTCAAACGTGCCCATTTCTGCCATGTTGGGATTGTACAAAGCGATGAATGCTCTTCAATTTCCCATTGAATACTGCAGTTCATTGAATAATGAAGGTAAATAAAGATAAGCGTTGATGTTATGATTGTGTATAGCCGACAACCACACTGCGCCTATTATGTCCAATCTTTCAAAACTATCCCAACTTTCGGCCTATGCTCACAGGTTTACGTCTCATGAGTATCACCCACTCACGCTAATGGATCCCTGACCTCGTCCATTGAGGTGGAGGTGGGGAGCACTCAATGGGGGATGCGTACCCAGGTTAGCCTGCTGTCTATTCCAGCCTCCTAAAAAAACGATGTCTGGGAGATACAATGGATGACCGACAAGAATATGCAAATATTTGGGGTGGAGGAAGGCCTGCTATGATGCCTAGCCAGTGGAAGAGTGACAAAAATGACTACTTCAGCTGCATGGCAGCCCAAACCCCCTGCTGACACTCCATAACCTGCGGCCGCCGCTTCACAGCCAGAAGCCGCCGCTCAACTTCAACACCCGCCGACTGGCAGGCGGCGGTGGAGGCAACTGTTGAGGTGTTCTGACAGGCCAAGGAGGTTGTAAAAATCGTTGATGATGGCTAATTAGCGACCATTGAGAGGGCATTGTGTTCCATAGGCAAATGATCATAACAGTAGGGATGCCAGTTCTCAGGGAATTTCTGGGTTTCAAGTATTTTTCTCAACTATGAACATAACCATTAATCATATTCAAATGTAGTCAATAGGCCTGTTAGTGGCCAGTGTCGGTAACGCGGCGGCGGTTGCCTGGTAGCTGGAACCAGGCCTTACCCATTGGGTTCAAGGGCCTTGCAGGGTCAGGTAAAACTCTCTGAAATCTTAGAGGCTTTATGGTAGACTGCCACAGGCTAACGGAAACTCCCTGAAGCCCCGGATCCAAAGAACTATGCTGGGAGAATGGAGTTTAATCTTAAGAATGCAACTTTAGAATGTGACTTTAGACTGAGGCTGGTGGCACTGGAGTGCATGTGCTCAGGGGTGGTCACTCAATAGTCTTGTTCAGATCTTTGATTATTTACATTCATTGATAAATCAAACTTTATTTGGTGTTTTATGAATTATTTTACCAATGCTAATGATTCTAGATATGGTTATAGAATTACTCTCTATTTCACACTGACACTTATCCAAATTACATTTACAGCATAGAAGTGTATAGAGAAGATAGCTTTCCTGTTTTCTATGGAAATCATTTTTCATTTACAATATTTAGGATTATTTCTTTAATAAAACAAAGATGATATTGAGCCTCATTCACCACACAAAAAACAGTGGTTTGAACCTCTACACAGAACCTCAGACATGACGGTTACAAATATGTACTCAACGTTTTCCATGTCTCCATGAGGCAACACATTCCTGTGAAATTTTTGTGAATGGGTCTTGTTAATGTTGAACTGTTGAAAATACCTGTAGTTCAGCCAACCCTCACCACATGGCATGTCTACATACATTTTTTTTTTTTTTTTTTTTTTTTTTATTCAAGAAACAGTTTAACGACAAGCACTATTCGCACTACAAAACGGCGATCTTCCATAGTGAAGTCACAAGAAAAGCAATACAGGACAGATACACAGACGATACAGGTCGAAGACAGCACATAACATATACTGGTTTTACAGCAAATAAAGTATAGTACGATCTTTTGATCCTTATATTTACAATTCCAAGAAATTGATTTTTTTGCGAAAAACAGAAGTTTATATGAAGTCTTCGCCATCTAGTAAATCTGGTAGTATTTCCTTCAACTTGAGTTTGAAACAGTCTCCTCGTGGTAACAATTGTATATGTGATGGTAGCTTATCCCAATAGGTTCTACCAACGTTCAGCGGTGATTTTCTATATTTTTCCGTTTTTATCCTGGCTACTTTCATTTTAATTTTGTCTCCCGTTCTCGTTCTTTTTCCTAAGTTTTCAAATACATTTGCCGGATCCTCCAACCACCATTTAATCATTAATATTAAGTGAAATACTCTTCTAGTGTTTAAGGGACGTATTTTACAGAGTTCGTAAAGATTCTCACGACTTATGTCTCTTGTTTTGGAGATCCCTATTCCGAGTCTCAGTGCCTTATTTATTAATACTTGTAACTTTAATCTTTGTGCCTTAGTCATACAGTAGTGAACCACATCGGCATATTCCAGTACTGGTAGGAGCATATGTTTGACTACTTTTAGAGCGGCCTCCGTATTTAATAAGTATCTCACCTTTCTAAGTTTGAATAATTTTATATTAAACTCCCTTGATGTTTTTTCAAAGTGCTCATTGAAATTTAAAGTGTTATCTAGTAATATTCCCAAGTAACGATATGATTTGACTGCTGTTAATTCTGTTTTGGCAAATTTAACTGCTTGCATTTTTTCAAGATTTTTTTGATTACCTAGCCACATTACCTTTGTCTTCTTGCTGTTTATAAATAACTTATTCGCTTCGCACCATCTATTTATAATCTCTAGATCCGCTTCCATATGGAATAAAGCCTCAGCCTGGTTTTTACCATCTGAAATAAGTACAATGTCATCGGCATATAATATCGGTTTAACGTTTGTAAGTGAAAGTACTATATCATTTATAAAGACTAGGAACAACAGTGGTCCTAACACGGACCCTTGGGGCACACCCACCGTAATTAAATCCTCATCAGATATTATTTTACCAAGTTTAGTTCTAATTTTCCTATCATTTAAGTAATTTTTTAGAATTCCAATTAGATATGACTTTAGTCCAGCTTTTTTAAGTTTGTCAAGTAAGAGTGAATGGTCGACAGAGTCGAAGGCCTTTCGGAAGTCTATAAATGATATTAATACAACCCGTTTGTTATTTAGTCGAGTTATCAGCTCCGTAACCAGATTAAAAATAGCCTGAGAGGTTGATCTGTTTGGCAAAAAGCCAAATTGACTAGGAGTAATAAAGTTTATTTCATCTAGTTTATCAAATAGTCGGGCGTGTATAACCTTTTCAAATATTTTCGATAAGAAACCCAAGACCGTTATTGGTCTCCAATTACAAAACTGTTGAAGGTCGCCTTCTTTTGGAAGTGGGGTTATCATGCCTAATTTCAAGATATCTGGAAAATATTTCTCCCAGAAACAATTATTTATAAGGTCAACTAATACTTTCGGTCTTGTTATAAAAATCTTTTTTAAGCTTTCTGATTTCACTAATTTTATGCCAGTATTTTTACCATTATCTATGCTTCTTATATACCTTAAAACTTCTTCATCAGTCGTAGTTGGTGGGTCACAGGATTCCTCTTCATACATTACAGCTTCAAATTCTCCCCCCTCATTTATTTTTTTATTACTTATATCTAAGTCCTCATTTTTTTTCGTTAATCCTACACTCACAAAGTAGCTATTCATTTCATTACTAACCTCTTGGACAGTTTTAGATTCATGTATAGGGATGGTGCTAGTTTTACTATTGGTGCCTGCCCATATTTTATTTAACAGTCTCCAAAATTTTTTCGGTTTACCCTTATTTGTTTCAAGGTTCTTTTGAATTTCTTTAGTTTTTTGTTGTCTTATAGCCTTATGTATTTGCCATCTAAGTTTTCGCACTTCTTTCAGGTTTTCTCTGTAGGTATGATCATTACTGCTTAGTTTATCAATTTTTTTTATTAAAGCTTGCCTCCTTTCAATTTTATCGTTTATACTCTTTGGTAGGATTAAGCCGTCCTTTGTTCTGATCTTTTTTTTTTTAATAGGAAATTTGCTGTTTAATTCACTTTCAAGATGCTTAATGAGGAATTCACATTTTTCCATATTTCCTTCTGTACCCCTGTTTTCTAGGTAGTTATCCATTATGTTACCAGCTGTTTGATTATCTAGCATTCGCAGGTCTCTATATGATATATTTATAGATTTATTTTTATCTCGCTTTTTTTTTCTTACCCCGAAAATCATGACGTGGTCGGATATGTAGTAATTTATATTGCCAGAATTTGCTACAAATTTACAATCAGTGTATATGTGGTCTATGGTACTCTTACCGTGTTTATGTAAGAATGTTTCTTTAGTTTTTAATAAATCTAGACTATGTGTTAATAAAAAATCTCTCATTATTTTGGCTTTAGGGCATCTTGTAGCTGTACAGTTCACATTTAGATCTCCAAGGATCCAATGCTCAGCAGTTTCAAATCTTTTGTCGCTTATTATATCTGAGATATAATTATAACAGTCCTGTACCGGTTCCATATTTTCACTTGGTGGTCTATAAACAGCCACTATTATTATCCTTTTCATATTTGGTATGGCCAATTCACATGTTATACATTCAATATTTGGGGAAGACAATGTATACTCTGGAATTATTTTCGCATAATTTCCATACTTTTCATGCAAGTATAATGCTACTCCTCCCCCTGATTTTTTTTCATCATATTTCCTATCACATCTGAACAGTAGCATGTTATTAAGATCTAGCATGTTTTGTGTATATCTTTCGGTCAACCAGGTCTCAGTTATTGCTAATACATCAAGATCAACCAGAATATTTCTCAACTCTTCCAGACGCCTGTACAAACTTCTAACGTTTATGGTTACAAATTTCATTCCTTTAAAGCTTCTTAACTCATTTGGCGTTACATAAGTCATTTAAGTTACAAGAAACTCTGCTCTCAGTAGACAACACCATATCCGATTTCTTACAAGATAAACATACAACTTTCTTTGCTTCCACAATACTTAGTAATGACACAACGACAACACAAAAAATATTGGAGAGAGACATGCTAACAGTGTAGACACAAGAGGACATCATAATGAATGATAACCAATTGAGCCTGGGATCAGGATGTACCCGTCCCATGGCATAGTTTCACGTGCAGAACCAAAAATGATTCGTAAAAAGTCTAAACACGAGTTATGTGATATAGTATAGTAGTAGTAGTGCCTTAGAACAACACTCTGAAACAGAGGTAAAACAGAAACCCAACCAAAACAATCTTCCGAGGCAGCTGGCAAAGCAAGGTCTTTATGTGTAAATATCATGTAAAAGTTGATGTAAACGTGTCTCCAGTTTTGTAAACTAATCATTATTAACTTCGTAAATATCTTCATTTTTAACCTTTTGCTATTTCGATTTATTTCTTCTTATAAAATTACAATCAGTGGAATTTGGTTATCACTTTTATTTATGTATAGCTCTAAAATGTATCACACAGCATTTCATCAATCTAACTTTACAGTATAGTATTCCCACATCATAGGTATAGCGGGACATCATATGCTCAGGTGAGTCAAAGTATTGGTTAACTTTTGGGTCGTATTACAACAAAAAACAACACAAGGTGTAGTTCAATGACTGATGTGTTATCAATATAAAGCATATTTCTTCAGATCTGATTTACTATGGTCCAAGTATAGAATCATGTTTATGTTCTTTTGAACTTAGGTGATACACATATAGCATTTAGTTGGTTAATACATTATCAATGCATGCAGATCTTTTGATCCATTTTGTTTAACATCATATGACACTTTCATTTATCATTGGTGTGATCCATTCACGATGTTCTTATTTAGACAGTGATTTAGAGACTTGACTATATTATATTGTGGTCTAGCTGCTGGATGTATACCATCATACAATTTCCAATACATATTGTTCATAGGCATACCAGGTACATTTCGATGGATTTCTTTTCCCATATAGGGCGTGCTGACACCATTTCGGCCATTTATTTCCGAAATTCCTTCATTTACAGCTTTGACTATAGTTTCTAATTCTGCCTGTTGTAGATGTGCGCCATGATACAAATTGTTCGCTCTTTGTAGGTCTAGCGCATAGATAGATCCTAGTACTGTTACACAGTTGTTGTCCATCGCCTGTACTCCGATAGTCAGATCTTCGAACAGTGACACAGTTTCGTTTATGATTGTTGACACACTTCCTTCCCTCAGCTTAATTACCCTTGGTCTTGTGGATTTAACGGTCAGGCTATTTGTCCCTCCTACCGTGTATAGTGCTTTGTAGTGGTGGTCCTCATGCCTCGCCCTTCGGATTTCACGCAGTGCTGTATTTGTTAACTGTTCAAGGGTGGCGCCGGGTGTAAAAATAACATAGCTGTCCATGCCCCTCATCGTGTTCAATGTTGTTTGCATATTCCTCGCGCGGGAGTCCCCCACAATCAGGTAGGTAGGCTGTTGGTTATTCATTTTTTGTTGCTGGTATAGGTCACACTTTTAATAGAAAGACATGGTATAAGTTTAACAGAGATCAATTTATAAATAATAAATATACTTCATAAGGCCATGCGCAGTGGTCATCTTTATAAAAACAATAAGACTTTGTGGAATTTGCAAGACTACAGAATTTAATTTGTTAGTTTTTTAGTTTTTTTTGATTCACTTTCCCTCCTAAGGTCGTCTCTAATTACCGTAAGTATTTTACCCAGTCGATTTTCACCACTGAAATATCCATCATCGTACATACTTTCCGCAAAGTCATGTCCACCACCCCAGTAACGATCTTTCGTACCTTCAATTAAGACTGCGGGATGACTGTCTATCAATTTCTGACCAAGGTTAGGGTTTTGTCGAAATTTTTCATCTAGCACAAACTCCATTACATCGTCTCTAGTTTTTAGCCATTTTATGGTTGCCTCACTCTTCCCTCCTACTCTCTTTGCTTCTAGTGGAGTCTTACTCCTCAGCACGTCCTTTACAAGTTCAGGTTCTTCATTTATTTTACACTTTTCTGCTTGAAAGCAGTGTTCTGCGCTTTCATATAGTACTCCATTATAGGTAAACTCACAAGGGAAAAAATTACTCAAATAGGCCGTATCTCCTTTGAAGACCAGTCCTGCTTCAGTTGATCTTAGTCCCTTTCTTGGCCTATCTACGCGGCCAATTTGAGTTCTATTTTTACCATCGGTGGTCTCTCTGGTTTCTCCTACCGGTTCTTTTACCGTTGCACTGTCAGCACTACCTGGTTCAGTCTCTAACACCTCAGGCGGGGGTAAGTCCATTGTTTCATGTACTGTTGTGATTTTTGTAAGTGTTTTGTTATTTACATCTGTGTCATTTTTTTCCTCAGGTAAAGGATTGTCTCCCTTGTTTTGTGTGTCAGTTTCGTTGTTAGTTGATTCTGTTTGGTTAGCTTCAATAGTTGATGTTTTGTCATTTTGATTGGTTTCCGTTTTACGGTTAACTTCCATTTCTATCTGTTGCCATGTATCATTTTTTTCATTTTCCCTCCGCCCCCTATTTGCCTCCATCCATGTGGCAGGTCTTCTTGGTATGAAGGGACGTTGTACCTGCTCTTCTGCCATCCATGGTAGGAACTCACATGGTATATTTCCCACATCCTTACCATTGTACCACTCCCCACAGACACAAACATCTTCTCCCTTTAACTGGGTATCATAACCAATCCGTCTACAGTACACTGCTATGGCCCTAGCCCTGCCTCTAGCTTGCCGTGTCTCGAGCGGCTCATCTGGATTGATATAAATATTCTGGTATCCATTTACATCCTTTAATGCACGTTTGTTTCGAAGGATTGAATCTCTCACCCTAATCGATGTAAGACATACCAAGAGTGCTGGGTTTTCCGGCCCTCTTCGGTCTTTTCTCTTTACCCGCTGTGCGAAGTTAATATCCTGAATTGTTATGTCAGGTACAACATTTACCAGGGTTTTCAAGGCGGTGTTATAAGGGTCTTCATCAAACACTTCCCTAAGACCTTCAATATAAACATTCAGACGTCTGGGCGAAAGATATTTCTGATCTTGGTATTGACCCATGTTAGTCTGTTGTTGAAGAAAGTTTATATCTTCTCTGTGTTTTTGTACATGTCCTACAACATTGTTCAGCTCTGACTGGGCTGTCGATAGTGCAGATTTAATTTTAGTGGTCATGTTTGCTATCTCCGTTTCAAGTCCTACACTTTTGCTTTCAGAGACCTTTCTGTTTTCCTCAATTTCCTTTTTCATACTTAGTAACTCATCATGGAGATGGCTATTTGCCTTGGCAGTTTTTTCGTTTTCAATTTTCATACTTTCTCTTATCTCTATTACTGTGCTGTCAACTTTGTTCAATCTATCTTCGATGTTTTCTTGTGTTGTCTGTACTCGTGCACTTAGACATTTCACATCAATGGAAGTTTCTTCCACTTTCTTGGTAACCGAACTAAGTCTTGTTTCAAGATATTCTTTAGTACTTTGTGTACTGTATTTTACAGTGTTAATATCTTTTTGTGTTGCGTCTACTTTTAGGTTCATTAATCCAAAGTTCTGAGTTATAGATTCTGTCATGCGATCTAATTTATTTGTCACTGTACTCAGTAAGTCATCAATCATGCTTTCAGGGACAGTGATCAGTTGGGGTTGTTTAGTTTGTGAGTAACTACGCCTGTTATGTATTTTTTGCGGTGGTTGTTCGATCAGTGGTCGCTTACTGCCCGATTCATTGTATTCAGAACTCAATGACCTACCACGTTTAACACAGCGTTTACGCACCCTCAGGGTTCTTTTTACCGTGTTTGAGGTGGCCCCTACTCCCTCTACGCTTTCTTTGTCTACTTTCCCAGAACATGGTGTTAGAGGGTATTGGCTTAATGGGATAAGATCTGTGTCATCGAAGTGATGTTGTTTGTCTATCTCCATGTCAGTCATATTTGTGTGGTTATCTATTTCCGCTGTAGTTTCTTTACCATCTTTTGAGTCGACCCCTGTTGTTTTTGTTGTCGTTTGGCTTACGTCGGCCGTTTGTTTACATTTGTGCTCTTCAGTTTGAGCAGGTTTACATAAGTCTTTTGACTTCCCATCATCTAGTTCATGTTGTGAGTTTTCAATCACTTCACCCTTGTTATCGACAACTAATCTTACCTCCACCTTTTCCTTTTCTAGGTTACTCATTTCTAGTTTGTTAGTGACAGTCTTTCCGTGATCAACCAAGATGGCTTCCGAGCAACAGCGCCGGTAAGTCCAACTTGATATACAGTCACTGTTTATCAGAGAAACTAACAATAATACAACCACGATTTTTGACACATTGTTTTCTAACATCATTCGTATACAATCTCAACAAATATAGATTACTAACAATACCTTAATACCAGGGTTTTCTATGATTTTGCCGCTGCCTCGGACGTACACTACCACTACCTACTGCGCATGCCTTGAGGTTGGAGTGAACATTTTGAAATGATTACTATCAGTGATAAATTCAACAGTGGTCACTTTAGCATTTCATCGGGGACCCGTTTTTTAGATGGGATAATCGTCAATAGCTGTTTTGAGGCCCTACTCTAATCAACACATTCACCATCTGCCATTTGGCAAAAATCATTGAACCCTTGGGACAAATGGTTGCTGTATTCATTGAGCATGGGAAAACGCGCAAATATATACGTCACCTAGAGGTTACAATGCTCACACAGGCTTTCAGCTTCCTGCAAAAAGAACTCTATCCCTCTATCCCTGATGGGACAGACTCCTTACATGGCACAAGGCCAGCAAACCTGTTTGACCAATTATTCCCCCAAACCTTCGCCCCCCCCCCCCCCCCACCAACTACTTATATCTGATGGGATAGACTACCTACATAGACCCCTGTACGGTATCCCAGAATTCCTGCGCTCAGTGAGTTTCCGGTTGCAGTGCGGGTGTTCCGAAAATGTAAACAATGGCCATATCACCACAGTTTTCCGATTTCTAACCGTAGAAACTGCCTGTAATTTGGCATTCTAATGTAAAACCATCTTAATTTTCCATTTCTGGTATCGGATCTCCAATCGGATGAAATTTAGATGCCGAATTGCGCGAGTTTATGAGGGAAGTAGCTGTGGTTGTCAGTGTGAATACCTACAATACCTACATTGCTTCTCTGTACAGCCCCCCTGTATTCCGACTTCTAACCATAGAAAATGCATGTAATTTGGTATTACAAAGTGAAATAACCCAAATATTTCATTGCTGGCATCAGATGTCTAGTTTGAATGAATATAAAATCTGAAAACGTTACAAAATTGTCTGTATCAGCACGAGCGATAATAGGTAGTTTAGACATAGCAATTGGCCATGACAGAACTGTCAATGGATCTGTAGATTATACATTTCTGGCATCGGATGTCCAATTTGATGAAATTTCGATGCTGAATTGCTCGTCTTTATGACAGAAGTAGCTTTGGTTGTCAGTGTGTTTGTAACACTGACACCTATAGATCTAGAGTATTGGCGTGTATTATCGGCACCTCTGACATAATTTATTGATTTATTCAATAAATACATGGGATAGTAATAATTGAAAGTATAGGATCTATAATTCCTATTATCAGCTCACGTCTGTTGTTAATGATCAAAGTAATGACACTGCTATAAGCTGATCACATTAGTACATGAATAACCTGAGGAATATATCTATACCATAGATTTATATGGATGGTTGATGTATTATGGAAAAGATAAGAAACTACATAGACGCTACCTGTCTGAAAAGAGACTAGCTGTCACTTGGTTGTGGTTTCGAGTTTCAGTCTACAATGGACCAAAGTTTTCAGACTTATAACCATTGAAACTGCCTGAAATTTGGCTTTCTGATGTAAAATCATCTGAATTTTCCAGTTCTGACATCGGATTTCCGATTTTATTAAATTTTGATGCTGAATTGCCCGTTTTTATGAGAAAAGCAGCTGTGGTTGTCAGTGTTTTTGTGTAAAGCCCTTCTTGACAGATGTAAACAATGGCAGGAGCCATGCTGCATTTTCGACTTCCAACTAGAAAATGTGTGTTATTTGATAGTATAGGGTAAGATAACCCGAATATTTCATTGCTGGAATCAGATGTCTAGTTTGAGTGGATATAAAAACCGAAAATGTTAAAACCTAGTCTGTATTCGCACGCGCGATAATAGGTAGCCTAGGCCTACTCATAGAAATTGGCCAAGACAGAACTGTCAATGGATCTCTACTGTACATTATAAAGTAAACAATATATTCATGAGAGCTTGGAAATTCAAATTTACTGAAATACAGGAGTGAAAATTAAAATTCAATTCAGAGTTGATATGTGACTGTTTTATCAACGGTCAAGTGGTAATTATACATGGGCTTTCCATTCCGGGCACCGGATTTAATGGCCAATAATGCACTTTTTTATTTTGACCCTGGTCATTGTGTCTGACAACAGTAAAGCCAACACTGACAAATGTAGATCTTGTGCGGGTGTTCTGAAAATGTAAACAATAGCTGAAGCGCCACATTGTTCTTACTTCTAAATTTTAGAATTGAAAAAAGAAGCTTCAAGAACGGATATGTTGGTAGAAATCAGAAAGCTAAGGGTAAAAACAAAAAAAGGAATCAGAAGATTCCATGCACAACAGATTCATAAGAGTCTGAATGATAATGTTAAAAATCCCAGAAGATTCTGGAGGCAGCTGAACAGGATTTGGGTGGGGGATAGTAAAAACTTGGATGAGTATTTGTTTGAAAATAATAAGACTGAGAATATAATATCAATATCAAATCTAATGAACGAACATTTTGGAACAGTAGAGATTTTTTTTCTTTCTTTTTCATGTCTTCATATCTTTACTGTACATTCACACACAATGAGATGAATAGGCCCACAAGTTGAATGCTCAAGTTCAAAATCCTTTTTCCTCATATGAATTTGATACTTTGACTGCTTTCAGATATGAACAGATAGAAATGGGAGAAGTTGAATGTCCATCTTAAAAATCCGTTTTGTCCAAACAAGTTGGAGAATTTCACTAGTCAATTGACAAACATGCATCTCCAGTGGTAAAAACTGGGGAAATTAATGCAGAAAAATTGAATGTTCAAAAACAAAATCCCATTTCAGAAATTGACATTCAATAAAATCTGCTCAGTTATCAGTAAAGTTCTCATGTCTTCATATCTTTACATGTGCTCAAAGTCTCCATATAAATGCTTGATAGTATGGTACAGAATATCACAAGTAATTTATCAAACCAGACCTATCCCAAACGCCATTGACATATAAAAGGGAATTTACTCAAGGAAATAGCTATAATTGCCCACCAATGCTGTATACTTATTGATCCCTCCCAAGTTTATGTAGCCTTCAGTGAATGTCACATTAGTATCTAAAATAGAATATCCATGATTACTAGGCAATAGTTCACATACTTCCCTTTAGAGGTTTTTTTTGAAAATTTTTATGCCAGTTAGGTGGGCATATGATCTAAAATATATCTGAATTTCAGAAAGATTGAACGATGCGTTCTGCTCTTATCTGTGCCGTTTTTGACTGTATTTCGCCGATTTTCGGCGAATTCGCTGACCTGTTGCGGGTGCAAATCGAACGTCAGACCGTTTTTGATGGCTTGTAACTCAAGATCTAATGATCAGATCATGATGATTTAAACACCATTAAAACCGCCAGGAAAAGATGTCATAGAGCCCAACTTTCCAAGATGTTTGAAGAAATATGTCCATAATGGCAGCCAGTGGAAAACATACATTTGTGGATCTGACAAAAAATGTAAATGACACAGGCAGCTAACGAATATAGTCAAAACATATAGACTGACAGCCCTGGGGGAAACCTTCCGTTTTCACTCAAAACAGGATAAACGAACACTCATTTTGTATACAACAAATAAAGTTTACATTCCTTCCCGAAATGCAATCAATCTTAACTGTTGACATGTCTATTATCAGCGATAAGCTGCTCCAAAAGGTGTGTTACGATCAAAAACAAACAATGGCGTCCGCCGGGTCCGAAACCGGAAACTAACGCGGCGGCCGCCATTTTGTCATGCGCCGGGGGATGAGTCAAGGGTCTATGGCACAGAGCCAGCAAACCTGTTTGACCAGTTATTAACCCTTGTGCTCTTACTGGCCATGTGACCCAACGTTATCTGAACAGGAAATGAAGGAAAAAGGATTAGGACTAAGCCATGAAGTTTGTAAATAGTTGAATTATCAAGGTGGTTGTTATGTAAGAGTATTGTACTTTTGAAGTACCACGCTCATCCATTGTTAATGGATATATATGACTAGCTCCTAGTCTTGAAAACCACCTGGAATGTTTAATAATCGCTGTTAACGACGGGTGCAGGATCTATGGGACAAATTTCAGTGATATTCACTAAAATGGTCTCACAATAGATATATTTTCCCATGATCACTAATAAAGATGTCACTGTCTAAAAACATCTCCCAGGTCGCCACCTGCCGCAGGACAGGGAGGTGTTTTTCAGTGGGATAGTGACCATTTAGTGGGCATCGCATTCCACAGACAAAGTCATAATAATAGCAACCATTTTGAAAAGTAAAAGGTCTTGGTCACTGTTTCACGTCCCAGAGTGGTAACCATTTGCTATTTAGTCCAAATGGTCTCCAAAACAGTGACAAGGTCAAGCATGTCATACATATTAAAACTTTTCAAAATTAAGAGATATTTCAATAGAGGGTTCTATATGGATGCCAAACCTTTATCCCATATTACATCATTTTGCAATGATCACTTCATTCAGAAAAATTGTTTCACCAAAGCTAGTGACAACTGCTGACACTGCTCTGCTTGACTGCCTTGTTTATAACCTACTGCAGTACTCATCCCCAAGTTGGTGTGATAGCCTCACATCCCTGATTGGAATAATCAATTTTATGCACTTCCACTGAATCAAACGAAAAAATGTTTACTGCAATGGATTATCCATGTCCATTATATCTAATTCCCAAATTTCATAATTTTTTTGTAGAGCAATATACATGAGAGACGTTTTCGTTTTTGGATAACTCTCGGACCAACAGTGATCATAATATGAAGAAAAACGGCCACACCGTTCCGAAGTTATCGGCGTTTGAATTTCGTCATAGCAATCTCTGCTCTGGTGGCCAGTGTAGCCCTACGCTCATGTGATCCTAATTTATGCAGCGACCTCGACATTCACTGCGCAGAGGGAGGTGGGAGGATGCAATGGCCACCAGAGCCGTATTTGCTATGACAAAAATCAAACGCCGATATCTTTGAAACGCTACGACCGATTTTCTTCATATTTAGAACGATTATAGGTTATATCTATCCCTTACTCGTATTAAAATTTCATGACTTAATTCCATCTGGAAGTGGAAGAATCCTCTATATACGCAGAGTGATGCGTTATAGAACCTAAGACAGTTCTATAATTGTCGTGACGGCAGACACTTTTAACGGCGACCGTCCGTGGCGCACTACGACACCGTCTATAGGACGCCGGCCATCTTTTGTTGTCCAAAACGGTCGTAGATCGGCTGTGCGATCGTAGGCCTGCGACACTCATAAATGTTGTGACTAAAAAACAGGGCCCTGGTTCCCAGCCACCGGAGCACCAGTGCCAGGCATCCTATAGAACTCAGTGATAGTCCAGCAACACCCTTAAAAGTGCCCAGGATTTTCCCGGAAGACTCGCTGGGTGTATGATAAACTGCCTATATATGATAAACTGCCAAAGGGAAGTGAAGTTGCGCATTCAGTACGGCATGTCCAGAGTGGTCTTAGACCTACGACACTTAGGGTGACGCTTTCCGGTCCAGTGGCCTCCGAGTGTCGTGACTATAGCACACCTTTTACCTCCCTATGTGTTGTATCTACAGCAAGTGTCGCAGCCAGCCTAAGATCGTAGTTCTATAGGACACTGGCAGCTGAAACATGTCGTAACTTGCAAACGTTGTGACTAAAAAACAGGGCCCAGGGCCCTGATTTTTAGTCACGACATTTGTGAGTGCCACAAGCCTAGGATCGTAGAGCCGATCTAATACATATTTGGACAACAAAAGATGGCTGGTGTGCTACAGTGTCGTAGTGCGCCAAGGGAGATCGCTGCTAAATGTGTCGGCAGTTACGACAAGTATAGAATTGTCTTAGATTCTATCACACTTTAGACAGTAGAAGTCTAACTCACTGTGCGTATTTAAGGGACACATAAAATTTATTATCACCCCAAATATGAAGAAAATCGGCGCAGCCGATCTGCGCGTTTCACACTGATGAGTCTGCTGCGGTTCACACTGCCTCACTCAATCTGCCTATGGGAAACTTTTTTGGAGCGGCGCAGTGTAATGTCAAGGTCGCCGCATAAATTAGTGACTGCTTGAGTACACTGGCCACCAGAGCAGACGTTTGCTATGACGAAATTCAAGCGCAAACATTGGCCGACCGGGGGTGGCAGATCTTCTTCATATTTAGAATGATTATATGTATCCCTTATTCATGTTCAAGTTTCATCAATTAATTCCTACTGGAAGTGAATTTCTGAATTCGGTACAACATGTCCATAATACAGGTGTTGCCGTTCAGTGCCGCCTAATGTCCCACTGTCTAGTTACGCAGCCGCTCGGACAAACACCACGAGTCTGGTGGTATTCATATAGACATAGAGCAATCACACCTAAAGTGTGAACGGCGGGTGTGATTGCAGGAGTTGTTTTTTGACAGATTAAATTGTTTGAACACATAAGGGTATTGTATCAACAAGTCTGGGAGGTCTAAACTTTATAGTTGATAATTATCTTGGGTTCAGCTTGGAAAAAGATAAGCATGTTATAGCTAGGCCTGCAAATGTATTAGTGTCTATTCAGTTTCGGTGTCCCTGTGTTATCTAAGCTATATCTAAAGTATCACTGAGGTGATATACATGTATGATACATCAAATTATAGCTGGAATACCATAGAATACGATGAAATCATTGTTATTTCTCTGAATATGATATACACGGGTCTTATGAACATATTACGCTCATATACTGAGTGATCCAATGCTAAAGAATACGTTGCCAGGGGTATGTTTGGCCGCAGGCATTGTGTAACCACCAAGATATGGTGCGACACCGGCCTGTGGAAAAAGGCCTATTGTCTTGGGCCAATGACACTTTCAAAGACATTTTCAATCATGTGACCCTCATATTATCGAGACTAAAGCACACTTCAGACCACCGTAAGTGTCTTAGCCCAGAGATCTTTGGCAGATCAGCTAAGATATCATGCCTATAAGACACCGACGCTTGTAAGATGTTTTTCAGTCACGACAACCATTCTGAACGACAAGGCCCAGGGATTTGCTACCGGACCCAAGCACTCCACTAATGGCTGCTGGTATAGTACATTTTATTAGATTTATTTTGAGTAGAAAAAACATGGGAAAACTGAAATCCCTGTGATCAGGTCTATGGAATGCTTTGCTGTCATGATTGCTATATCGGTCGCCCAAACGGTCAGTTTTTCTATCAGAACTAATAAACACCACAGTTACACCAGCAATACTAGTTCGACATCCATGTATGGTAATAAGGGTGTTTTAACATTACTTGGTTGTTCATTTAAGTGAAAAGAAATTGGGTTACCCTGTCTCTGCTAACTTCTCCGATAAAAGGAACTCAAATATCAAGTTATCACATGCAGGCCACGATTCATGGAGAAACTGTCTGCCATGCCTATGTTCAAATTTTGTCCACGATTGAATAACTTGCTATACAAGAACTGGGGGAAATTAAACAAAAAACTACTCAGAGTATGTCAGAGCATGGGCAGGATAGACTTGTCCTAGGGCACCATCATAGTGCCCTAGGCTCGTAGGAACATCAATTCCCCTTCAGTACTAGGTAAGTACCTCGGGTAATTATCTAATATACTCTATGGACTGGATTTTGGGCTTTGACAGAAGTTTAGTGTGCAGAAGAGTTCCTGCACCTGAGGGCCTTCTTAGCTGCCTGGTCTACAACTTCATTGGCCTTTATGCCAAAGTGGCTTCGTGGCCAACAGAAGACTGTTTCTTTATGCCATTCTTTTAGTTCTACATAAGATTCCCTCATGGCTTGTATCTCAGGGTTTCCTGGATCATGCTGATATAAAGCCTGCATGCAAGACCTGAGTCAGAAGATAATGTATTGTGGTGAGCCTGACATCTTCATCCACGCCAAAGCACTCATGAGAGCACGTGTTCTTCAGCATTGAAGATGCTACTTGGGGCATGTATGCTAGATTTTTCTAATCTCATTCCATCAAGGACGAAACTTTATCTCACCCCAGTATTTTTTTCCCATAGGCTTAACATTAGGAACTCGAACTCCATGGGCGCAAGGTTCGTGTACACAACAGTCAATGGCTAGTTCATTTTATCGATAAATGAGGTTATATGAGGTGAGATAAAATCAGAAACCCACTATGATGATAACTTGGTCCGCACTCCACCCTGTTTGACCGCAGAGTATTTCACTCAGCTTCACTTTGTGAATTATTCTGCAGTCAAACTCGGTGGAGTACGGACAAAGCTATTTTAATCTCGTGGCATTCCTTCTAATTATCACATAATTCAAAGATATATGGTCAAAGTATAGGGATGAAAGTTGGGACGGAGTGAGAATCGAAAGTCCAACATGCTTAAAAAAGAACGGCTTTGGATCGATATTATATAATATATATCTGGCAATAAGAGTGTTGTAGATGCATATGAAATGTTGGAATTCTTTTGTCGCAGAACTTGCTTCCCTGGAAGTGCATATGATATACAGAAACAGGGCTACGGTATCTGTACGTGATAAATATGCGGTAAACTCGTACAGACAGTGCATACCTGTTTTTTTATATTATATGTAATAAAAAATAATCAAATATTGGAACAGTAAAGCATTGAAATACACAATGAAAAGACATTAACAGCACTGTTGCTTTGGAACTGTTTAATGCAGGGCTTAGATCTTACATGTTTTTCACGCAATGCTATAATTTACAAACGGCGACCACGACGACCTCCCTTCCTGCGGGTGCTGTCGGATGGGATGGGAGTGACATCCTCTGAAAACATAAAAATTCCATGATATAGATTAGATACTTGGAAAATGAGAGCACATAACGAGTGTTTTACAAGCAAGGTGTGTATTTGAAACCATCGATTTAGTCTTACCCGAGATTGATAGACTAACAATAAGAGGTTTCATAATTTTATATAGCACCAACATGAAAGTCCAACCCTACAATGCAAAGGATGAACAGCAGGATGATGCACGGAGTTGATCTTTAAGCGGTGTAAAAAAACATCAACTATATACTTATTTAAATTACTTCAAGCAGCTATAGTTCTCACACACAAGAGCCATGACCATCTTTATAGACAAATCCACTTGGGAACCAATCACCATATGCTAATTTCAGTGAATTAAACTTAAGTTATAATTGATACCATTTACTGCAATTCAAAAAGAGAAAAAAAACAACCCAAAATACCCCACAGACTTGCGAAGTGTCTACTAACCGATACGGCCGATCTTCATACCAGACCGAGCCAAGGCACGAAGAGCAGACTGGGCACCGGGTCCGGGAGTCTTGGTCTTGTTGCCACCAGTGGCCCTGAGCTTGATGTGGAGAGCAGTTATTCCCAGCACTTTGCAGCGCTCAGCAACGTCCTGGGCGGCCAACATAGCGGCGTAGGGGGAGGCCTCATCACGATCAGCTTTCACCTTCATGCCACCTGTAACGCGCACGATGGTTTCCCTGTAGACAAGAGAAACAAACTAAATCAGAATTGTATATTCCAAACTTTGTTCGTTCATTAGATCAAAATCAATGTTAGAACTGTGTGCATTTATGATATATATTTATTTATAGATGCTTTGTTTTTAAACATCAACCACAAACCCATAAAGTGTGAGTCTTAGTTTTATTGACCTTTGGTAATGGTACAATTTTTATGGAACTGATCTAGCTTACAAGTGGCAACGTTTCGGTGCTTGGTAGCACCTTCTTCAAGGCCAGCCAGATTAATAATGAGAATATTTATTTATAGGCAAATCAGTCAAAAATACATGAATATCATGCCAAATATAAGTCTAACCTAAATAATGATACTTTCTAGGATGCAAGAATCTGTCAGTGCCACTTATGGAGATGGTAAATATTACACTAATGCTCAATTTAAATCAATATTGAGTAAACATCTGTTTGAGTATGCCAATTTCAACCAAATGCCCCACACTTCAAGATCTCTGTAAATATAGAATCTACCAAAAAATTTCCACTTCCTAGCACCCACTGTTTTCATTCTCTTTCAAATCATTTGATTCAACCAGTTTAAGGGGTAGAAATATGTTCATAAAAGAGTTCTTAAAAATGGACCTGTGACTACATAAGTCGCCCACCCCCCACAACTGAATTCACTATATTTTAAATATCCATACCAAAATACTAATTATTAAAACTATAAGGCATTATACCACCATAAAAGCATTTGTCCAAAACAAAAATCATATTCCTATTTGTATTTAGTTAGCTATAAAAGGCAAAAATGTGATCAGGTTGCCTAGTGACTCTACAAGCAGGTGTACAACTGCAGGCTCTAGCCATAACTTTAAGATCAACCGTCCACCTGCTAATAATGTACAAATCGTTACTACAAGTGTACATGTGAAGACATGAAGGAAAACTCAATTACACATGTCTTCCTGTGTGCATGTAGAGAGTACTATGAAAATTTACCGATTTACATTCAACATTAATTTATACTTCTGTTGAAGAGATAGCGATCCAAGAAACCACTGGATACACCTATTACACTCCTGTAGCCACATAGTGGGCAGTCCGTACTACACGAGTTAAATTAATTTTCTATCATGGAGCGTATGACAGCAAAATCCAATAGGTGAGGGTGACGGACTAGCACAGCTCTAAATTGAAACATAAGTAAAAAAAGTGCCACATATTGGGCATGTTGCCTCCATATCTAAGCTTTCCCCATCTAGATACCTCGATAGGGAGTGTTGATAATAAATTGACAACGTTTCATATTATTCTTAAAGGTGAAACGACTAGTACAGGTTCTAACCTATGTTTGCTCAAGTCTTTGATTATGTACATTTATTAAATGATTAAACACAATCAGAATAAAATTTATTATAGTATGTATCCGTCTCTAACTGGTCAATGAACAAAAGACTTGTCCAGTACGAACAGAACCTCCTGTATATGTCGTTCCCTGTACCCCTACATCTCCTCCTACCCCTCTCCTTCCTCCAGTTCTCTGGCTGCCTGTGTTGTCATGGCAAGAAATTTTGCCTGCTCCCGACTGTGACCCGATCGACATCAAAGTGAGAGGGTATCAATCTCCCAGCAGATATCATGACCAGTAGCTAAGATATGTGTATGGATATTGTTGGGAATACTAGAGCTAAGCAGCGCCAGAAACCAATACCAATACCAATTGTGCCAGCCCCTATATCCCAGCGAGGATGGTAGCCATAGGATGCCAGTCTAGCTCTAACTCTCACAGATGCTACCCTGAAATAGGGAAATGATCTATGCTGCTGTAACGATAAAGAATCGCTGGTTATGACATCACTGGCGTCATTCCTGTCCTTCAGTTGGTAACAATGTCAACAAGTGTGTTACCTTTACCTACATCCCAGTAGGGTCTTAATTATCTTTATAGGGGTGAGAAGAAGGAGTTATAAAAGTTTTGGAAAAATATAGGCTAACCAGGCATAATGTTTGTTCTTAAAGACAGATTAGATGACAAGACTATGTGCATCTGGACAGAATGAATATTCAACCTGTGTGGCTTCTAGATGACTGGGGAAACCCCAGTACGAAAGTGGTTCCCCATGTAAACCCAGCATTAATATTGATTAAAAGCCAGTAACAGACCCAGATTCCTACCAGTAATATGAAAATTGTTTAGACGAGGGAATATAGTAAGAGCCCCATGGTTTGCATCTTTCAAATTCAGACCCTCTGGAATCTGGGTTTTAAGCATGTAGGTCCAGTTCCGCTCAATTTTGCTGTGGAGTGAATTTCTTTTTAATTACTGGTATCAGACGATCTATATGCTAGAGTATAGCGAGAAATGGAACTTGATGAAAGCCATCAATCTGAAAACTGCTAGGTTTGACAATGGTAGGTTTGAAGTTTTATATTATTCCATGGACATTTCCGGTGAATTATCAAATGTTTTTAAGCCACGAACCAGTAAAATCAGTCCTGTCCCCGTAGTTCTGGTCAACACACAATGCCATACTAAACTAGACTAGATATAAAAATTGAGAGCTCTGGGTTTAGCATGCACCCCAGATGTGTTGTCCAATACATATTCCATTGGCGAGCACATTTTCTAAACTATGCAGTCTTACTTCAGAACTGTATATTTACTTAGAGTTAGTTTCCAAGTAATGCTTCTCTCTCTTCTACAGTCAAGCCACCTTTGATTTTCCCCAACAGCTACAAACGAACCAGTTACGGTATATTCACATAATATGGAATTGGATTAATTCGGTGTTTTACCTTCCAATTGAAAGAGTAACACTTGGAATCAAGGCATGATCAACCAAAAAGGAGTTTGAATGATTATGTATAAGGAAAGTTTGAGTTTGTTTAGTTTAACGTCCAATTTGTTCAATCAGACTTAAAAAGTTTGAATGATTTGGTAACATCATGATTATGAAATATCTTTTTTTTAAATTAGAATTCCTGGCCTCAGCCGAGACCTAAAATTGTCAGAATTACAGCACATGCTCACAAATTTTTGGGTTTTCATTTTTAATCCACACTACCCCCAAAATTCTCCTGTGAATTAAATTGATGTCTTACCCTTGGGATGCCAACAAATTCGAAAAATCCAATGCATGGAACAGGGCCTGTGAACAGTGAGGAGCCTTACAGTCTACATATTTAAGTACCCTCATGCTTGTTTTGATGGTCCATCCACAAATGCATGCCCCCACTCCCGAGGCAAAAAACAGATTGACATATAATCAAACATTAGTCAAATTACATCAATTGTTGTCAAGAAAAAAGGCGCTACTTACTTCCCGGACAGATCGGTGATGTGCACGAAGGTGTCGTTGAAACTGGCGTAGATGTGTGCTACACCGAAGACATTTTCGCCTTCTACAGCCTGTGGTCCCAGTTGGACCTGTTCTTCCTGCTTGGTCGTCTTACCCTTGCGTGGTGCCATGGTGCACTAAAATGAAATGAGATATTACATAGCATTAATTTGCATTTCAGTAAGTATGCTGACTGAAGCTCTCTTGACAGCAGAGTGCAAATGTAATGTGGTTGTGAGCGATATTAGGCGATTTCAACATCTTTAACCCAGGATTCTTGCAATAATAACAATGAACTGATCAATATCAAAACTAATTATTATTCTTATATGTATAAAATGTGATAACAACGACTTCCGTTTAATGTCATATTCAATATTTCGTTTGTTTTGACTTGACAGAAGCTGGAAATGGCGTGAATGGCCTGCATGACATTACGGAGATCTATGTAGTAAACAAAGTTTATTTCCTGGCAAGTATTGGGAAAATCCACATGATAAACATATAGTTTGATAGATAATTATGTTTTCTACAAAATAGTAATACATATTGAGGTCGATTTCCACTAACAGCTGAGATGATGATAGATTTTCAGAAAGGTTCTGTATATCTTACCGAGTGGAAATATGGCTTCCTGTAAAGAGGTCAGTCTCGGGTCGCGCGAGAAGAGACGAGACTCCCGAGAAAACCCCGGAATATCCCGAAGTTGGCCGAGCATCTTTTGTTATTGTTGTGTGGGAACAAGCATGTAGAGTGTGTACGGGTCCGGATTTTTACCAAGATCTCGGATTGTGTATTACAAATCGACAAAATGATAAGGTATAATCATAGTTAAATGCTTTAACTACATGCAAAACCGAGGAACCCGGCTCACCAGCTAAATTTTCAGGGAGAAAATAAGCTGAGACCGGTGACAGGCCTGGGTGTTGACTGTACTCCGAGAAGTACTGAAAATCTCGGATTCGCCTGTTGCAAATTCTCTTTGCCTGGCGACTACCTGTTGAAAAATGGACTTTATGTTTGACTGGGAAGCGGATGGAGATAGATTTTCTTTCGACGACAGTGACCGATTTGAGGAAGATTCATTGTGTTCATGGATTAGCGAGCCTGAAAGTCTCTGTAACAACTGGAGAGGCTGGAGAAAGCAAAATGGAGGTCCCCCAGGATCCTCCTCGAGCGGACGACACGGTTAGTTTCACTCCATTTTTATGATGTAATTCGAATAGAAAATATACACTTCTGTAATGTTCCTCATTCCCCATAATCTTTACATCTAGCGTACCATGTGTATTGCTCACAGCGTCTGGTACTATTCGGTAAAAATGAGGTCAGTTCTGACGTACGTAGCGAAGACTAGGCTCGGTTGAAACCGAGCGCTCGCAGCGGCATACAGCGTAGACTCAGGACAAGAAACCCAACCGATTGACGGGAGGAAATCTCTTACTATATTCAGCCCCGTCGATTCAGTCCATTGTTTAAACGAATCCAAGAATACTTTCTTTACTGTCAAAATTATTATCGCTTATACTTCAAATGGAATTGTGGTATCATCTTTTTAATTGAGATCTACATTGTAGATTATGTAGTGGATAAGGTGTAACTGTAAGTGCGATTTGGTCGCCCTCGGGAGGTTAGTGGCTGGAGCGGTCGACAGCCTAGCCTTGCCGTGGGGAAGGGTCCGTGACTTGGTTGATCACCAGCTGTGGCCTCGGTCGTGAATCAGCTGACAGGCACCTGGTCCTATTATTGGTTGACTCAGGCTGTCCGATTCAGAAGGCACACTGACACACTTTCCCCTAGTGCATTTTCATTGTCCCGTCTCCCACAATGCCAGGTCAATTCTTCACGTCACTTTGACTAGTTCGAGTAAAGTGCGGAAAAAGGTCTAGTGCAGAAGAAGTAGAAAAGATATAGATTGATATGAATGAGGCAAATACTGTAAAGAAAAGAATAATTATATTTTGATCTGGACCTCAACTTTTGGAACATAGCACTGACTTATTTCACTTACAACGTGTTGACGACCACTGCCAACTATTCCAGATTTGTGTGTTAAATTACTAAATATTACATATTTCTATATTAACACGTTTTCAGACTTCAGAAAGCAAATATTTCCTCAGCACTTGCTCATTAAGAAGTACTCAAGTAGACCTCAGGGTATCACTGTATGCAACTTTTACCTTCTGAAAGGCTGACTTTATACATTTACAGGGTATGCCATAAGGCATAAATGAGTTGTATATAGGCATGAGTTTTTTTCAGAATTATTTTTTTACACCCAATGGATATTCTTGAGGTCAGTGTATTTTGAGGAGTGAAAGTTTAGCTCTCAGAAATCCAATTATGGCAGGGCTGTGGATTTTGAACATTTATATAATTAGAAAAGATTTACTAATAAAGCAGTCGATCTTTTGAAGATATTCCAGAAACGTTCTTTTGTCGCTGTAAGATATCCATAAATCCACGTAGATGGAGGATTGTTGACCTGCTCTGCCCAACCTTAACTTTCCACTTACAGGTTGAGGATATTCAGATCTCACCTTTTCACACTGAATATTTCCAACCAAATGGTTGGCTAGAATGAGTAAAATCAAGGTTCACTGGTATCCCACCTCAAACTAGCGGAAGACCACTGACGTTGGTACTTCGGTCATCCACTAGGGGTTTGGAGGAATGGCTTTCCTACTTTCAACATCTTTATCCTCCCCTACTGTGAACCCTGTCTATATGATAAATACATATAGCATGGTTCTATCTTTGAGTGGAATGGGTATATAAAAGGTTGGTTAGTATTTAGAATTTAAATCTGTTCTTAATATCAAAATAATATTGCGTATAGAAATAAGAGATTAAGTAATCATTTGATAACAAAGAACGATTGTTTCGGTGCTTATTATTGCAAGCCTTTGGCAAGTAATTTCTCCTTCAGCAAGATTAAAGCTTCTCTTTCTCCGTTAGTACTCTATTTATGAGGCTAGGTTAGACTGATTGCACTTAGATAGAAGTTTATATAATAAGGGAGGTGTTTTTCATTCATTGCAATCATTAATATGGACTAGTTAGCTTTCTTGTATAGGGCATCGCATTCCAGAGACTTTTTGGTCATGACAATAGTGATCATTCTGAGGGGGGTAGGACAAAACGGTCTTGGTCATTGTTTTGTGTTACGGAGTCATGACCATTTGGTGACCATTTATTCCAAATGATCTCCAGAACAGTGCCAGGGTCAGCCTTTTTATACATATCTTTATCCCAAATTGCATGATTTTACAATGATTATTTCATTCATAAGAATTGTTTCACCAAAGTCAGTGACAACCGCTGACACTTCTCTACTTGACTGTCTTGTTTACAACTTACTGCAGTACTTGACCCTAAGTTGGTATCATAGCCTCATAATTCCAATTGGAATATTTTATTTTATGCACTTCCACTGTATTAAATTTAACAATATTTTCTGCGATAAATTTCCCATGTCCATTATATCTCATTCCTAAATTTTATAATTTTCTGTAGAGCAACATTCATGTGAGAAAAGTTTTTGTTTTTGAATGGGTCTTGGACCAACAGTGACCATAAGACGCCAATAGTGATTGGGTCTATGGAGTCCTTTGCGGTCATGATTGCTGTATTGGTGCCACGGTGGTCACTATTTTTCGATCATAACTAATAAAGACGTTACTGTTTGAAAATCACCTCCCAGGTCAGTCATTCTGGCTTTATTGGTTTAATGATTAAATAAGGAATGAGTCTTTCTAAATTTGCAGTGAAAACTCCTGGAACAAATGACAAGAAATAGAACTATTATGATTTCATGCCTTCCCCTACTCCTAGATTACACAGAATACCCAATGTGTTTGGTTCCCACATAATGATCTTCCAGGGCAGGAATCTAGTGGAACCAATTCAATATGACATATGGAGAAGTCTGGGTATTGTGGATAGCCTTGTTGACAAAACATCTTTGAAATCTTAGTGTTCTAACCATTCATGATGGTGGAGATCGGGGATGTAGATAAGCTTATTCCCAGCTGGGATTTTTTAAACATTAACATATAGTGGAAGCTAGATACCTGATTGAACCATAGGGTTTCAGGGTTTATTAGTTACCCCATTCCACAAGAGGGGTACCAAGCATCTCAGACTCTGTTTCCATTAGGGATGGCAGTTTCGAAGTGGTAAAGTGACACAAAGCAACAGAACAGGAGTTTCAATGTTTATCAAATAATTGATTAGACATCTCTGAAGGTAAAGGTGCGTGCACCAACGCTTACTGCTGTCTAGCTGGTTGTAGGAATGAGAAATGAAAAAAAAAAATCCCTAGCCCTTTCCCTATGATTCTAAATATAGTCAATGCACTTGTGTTTATTATGAAGGGTTGGGAGTGATGACAAATATTCGGATCCCTCATAGCTACATGTTAGCAATGTTTTGTGCACTTGATAAGTTTAAAGTCCACGTTCCCTCAGTCCAAGAGGCTTTGACTGACAGACAGGCAGAGTTTCTCGGACTACATTCCTTATAATCATGGCCATGTGACCATTACAGCTGCCAATGAATTATCTATAGTTACTCTCGGTCAGTATCTTGACACAGAAATCGGTCATGCTATCTTTTAGAGTACAAGTATTTGGCTGCATCACTCAACGAATAACTGGTTTAGTTAAGTGTTGTTTTGTATGTGAAGGTTTGACTTATTTATATAGTCACTCGCTTTACAGTTGTGTATGTGCGTGTACATGTACGTAGTCCGGCTTGTATGGTGGAAATGTTGTTCTAAGAGAAGGTCGTACCCTGTGTTTCTACTGTCGTACAAATAACAACACTTTTAGGCTTCTAGTTTGACCAAGGCTGAGTGCGTCGATGAGCGAACCAGCCATGATCTAAGGTGAACCTGACATCAAGGTCCCGTCAACAGTCTCTAAAAGAGAAATACAGTCTGATAGATGAGATAGAAGTACACTTTTCCTCTGGGCATTAGTGGCGCTATTTGAAGTATGACCCCCGCCTTAGAAAAAAGAGAAGACAAGTTCTGACTCGTGGTATTTTCTGTCTGTGGTTAAATCCTACGGCAAGTCCAGTAAGCACTTACTATTAAAGTTAAAAATGGTTACCAATCTGTATTTTATAGGAAATTCTAAATTGAGTATAATTGTTTTTGACAGGATGAGATCGGAAAATGGTAATTTCGAGCACAAGTGTAATTTGACCCCGGACCTAATGTGAAGAAAACCACCTGCAAATTTATCATTTAATTAGATACTTTTTATTTTTAATTGTTTTTGATTTTGATGGTATCTTCTTGTTTCCCCGTACCTTATAACGACGATGCACAATTTGTATTAATTCCTGATACGTTATCAGTTAACTCAAGAATCTAGTTACTTTGCCCCCGGGCCTATGTTACTTATTGTAATGGGTGAACAGAGGCCGTGTGACTTCTATAGTGTAAATGACCGGTCGCCTTCATTCTATTATGAGGGGCATGTTCAATTCTCTATTGAGCAGCCTGGGTTTGATTCCCGATGGGGCAATAATATGCGTTTCTTTCATTCACTCTGCCCCAAGTGAGAGGCTAATACTACAGTGGAGGGAAGCAATACAAACATGGATTGGTTGGTTAATATTCATGTTTGTCTCTGCTCAAATACTTCTCAGTATGCAGCACTAAGTGTCAGTTAACAGTTTAAAGTCTTCATGGCGCAGCATATCTCAATTCAGCGCCTCATTGACGGGTGTCGCGTGCCTGGCGGTCAATCCATCATTGCCTACCCGCTCAGTACACGCGCGTAATGCACACAGTCCCGGGACGCGTTTCAAATCGACTGCAATGGACGCATGTCGTGTCGGCCTCGTGTTGCCATGGCAACTTACAAAATTAACATTGTTAACAGTAGAATAGCGCACATAACAGTGGGAATGCACACTGCACTGAAGCTGAGTGCATATTCCATGAGTATACGAGGAAAGGAGATGCACGGCACATCCAATGTTGCAAGTGCAGATTATTGACATGGTGTATACATAGATGAAGTGACACTTCATTAGGATGCAGTCTCAATGACTAGGCACATTATGGTATTTTTGTGATCAATCTAACTGAGGTTTTAATAATTTCAGTTAATTGAATGCATTCTCTAATTTGCCATCATTCTTACATATCCTAAGAAGCATGCTCCAAATTGCACACCCAAACTGATTACCTGGTCAGCTTTCCCAGTACCTATTTGTTTATTCTCTCTTGCTTGTAGTCCCACCTAGTTATTGGCGGCTGCCATTTTCGTGGCGCTAACTTAGACATGCATTAGCAAAAGTTTGTATTTCTGTACTGGACCCATGGATTATGGCAGCTATGACAGAACTTCACATTGCTTGTAATTGCTTGCCTAATTGATTAGATGAAATGTTAGTTATTGCAATTTATGATACTGCTGCTAGGATGCCGTTAGCCATGGAGTCGGTATAATTGCGCCCCAAACGAAGGGTTTCTGTCAGGACTCGGAAAATTCAAAGTGTAGGAAGTTTGGATTTCATCAGTTCTTTCCCTGATCTGTGCATGGCGTTGTGACATACAAGTAATCTATGACATTTATTTCATATATATGTATATATATATATTCATATGGATACCCTTTCACATTGCAATGGCTCCCCTTGAACCCAGAGCTAAAAGTGTGCCCACCAGCCCTCACATAGGTGCCAGTCTGGTTCGCACCTGGTATATTTACCTGGTCTTCGTGCCTACAGAACTATCATCTTGACACTAATCTACCTGTAGATAACATGTATGACTAATGTTGTGTGCGTGCACATTACAGGTCCGGTTCCCTCTCTGGTGGAGCTGGGGTCGCAGGCGGTGGCCTATCACATCCCGTTCGAGGTGGTCGAACACTTCTACCCACCTATACCCGAGCAGCTCCAGCTGAGGATCGCCTTCTGGAGTTTTGCCGAGAATGAAGAGGATATTAGGTTCGTCTCCTGTAAAGTTATATGCATATTACTTTAATTTGTTTAATTGTTTTGTCCCGGTCTTACTAGTGCTGTGCTTGTCTGGGGTAGCTCATACATGTATGCTCATAGTGAATTCTATGGAACGCCCACTAGTTGGTTTAAGAGCTCTCTATAAGATGGAGCGGAATAAGGTTGTATCAGCACATTGGGATTACCACAAGTTAGAAATAAGTAAATGCATTGTCTTCAGTCCCCTTGATAGGTGCAAGGAACTTTCACGTAATGAATCTTTGAGGGAGAATACTTAATTTCCATATCCTACCTTCCCCCCAAAATTGATATATTTTACATCGTTATAAAGACGTATACTCTACTGAAGTAGGAAGTAGGAGTTGAAGGAAATATAGTAAATGAGACAACAAATAATTACACTAAGGGTAATGAACAAATCCTCGTTGAATTATTTGAGCCAATGTTTTTGTTTGTTTCTGATAGGTTATACTCGTGCCTCTCGAATGGAAGCGCCGACGAGTTCAACAAGGGAGACCATCTTTACAAGGCACGAGCCGTACGAGATGCTCTCCAGATCGGTGAGTATCTCTGAGCACCTCGGTCCCCACTCCCACAGAGAGGCCTCCACAGTGAAATTCCGCTAACACAGGCGCACAATAAATTGATCTAATCAATTAGATAAATAAACAAAACAAAAATGGAGGGCAACATGTCTGTAGTTTACGTCATCAAAACAAAAACAAAAAAAGTTACTTTGGGGAAATATTTATGGAACATAAGACTCTAGCAAGGAGACAACGGGAGGCATAAAACACCACACAAATACAAGCGGGGAATTTATAGTAAAGTGATGCTGATGGCAACCCATGACGATAACAAGACATATATGGTATCTTCAAATTCGAAGAAAACATTTTCTGTGTGGGTAAAGTTTAATTCTGTTTACCTCTCACCCATACAGGCTTCCACCTCAGCGCGACGGTCGTACCACCGCAGACACTGTCGCAGGCAAAGAGCGCCTTCAATGTGGCCGTCATGTTCGACCGGCGCCGCATCACCTCGTGCAGCTGCACGTGCGGCAACAACTCGTGGTGCGCACACGTCGTCGCGCTCTGCCTGTTCCGGATCCACCAGGTCAGTACTTATATATATATACTTAACATTTTTATTATCGGCAGTTGGCGTCATGCTCAATCTAAAGAGCTCTCTTATGGATATGTTTCTACCACTAAAATTGGTTGGATGTTATCACAATATGGCTCATTGTAAAGGGAACAAAATGCAGTAGGTGTTATGAAGTAAAATCTATATTTACTAAGATATTTATGTATTTTTTACCCTTAAGGACGGGGTACTGTGACAGGGCAGCATGCTGTTAGTGTATACCATTAGGAGACAGGCATATTGTCCTCCACGGAAGCGTTCAATGATAATGGCGGGGGGGGGGGGGGGCCTTTTTTAAGGATATTCCAATGGGGGGGGGGGGGGCAACTTTTTGGGGGGTATTCCAACATGGGGCGGCAACTTATTTTTTTACTATCTCTGCCAGGGGTCAACGGTTTTAGCTAAACTATGAGGTAGGCTCCCACATTTGTAATCAATAACAAGAATTAATACTTGTACTGAAATGATTTATATCATATAAAACATCTTAGTAATGATCAACGCATAAGGTAACTATAGTTTTATCACTTTCTGGAGTTCAGTGTATATGGTTACAGTCTAGTTTCTCAACTGGGAGAGGAGTGTGCACCCTCCCTCAGCCTGACTGACCGATTTGGAGGGAGACAAAAACGGATAAACACTAGTATATTTCTCCCAGAATCAATGCAATCTCACAAGATCATTAGTTTTTTTCTTCAACATCAATGAATTAGGAGCATAATGATACTGCTACCAGAAACAGTGATGGTACTCCAAGGGAGTCTGATTACTACCAACCAAGGGCACAAATCAAGAAAGCAGTTGCTGCTGGATATTTGAATATGAAAAACAGTCTCAATAAGTGACTTCTGTGAGAATTAGGTTCTAGGTAGTCAAGCTTTATGAATAATTATATTATCAGGAGAGATGGGGGCTTTCAGCATGTCTGCTAGCTACTGACAACTGCCTTTGTATAGTTGCATCTCTGATTAGTTTAGAACATTAGCAGAATCTTCACAACTAAAGAGACTACGAGCATCAACTCAAACTGTCATAATAGCAACTTATAGCAGTGTCATCGTAGCAACTTATAGCAGTCCAGCCAACTTCAACCAGTTGGTATTGTGCTTGATGCTATCATTCTTCAAGCATTTGCCTGTGCCCATATGCAGAACCTCATAACAATCATAACAAGTATCTGGTCGGGGGGTTATATGACATAACACACCAGCCAAGCTTTGAACATGGAAGTGGGGAATCTCAATGTAGTAACAGGAAAGGCTTTGTGCTGGACCTTGAAACTTGTTGGCAAAACTCACAGGAGGATATGACCAGTGTGTGCCCAAATTAGATTTGAAATGGCTTTGACATGTGAAATAAGGTAAATATCTTAATGTCTTTCAGGTATATAGTGATGAGAAAACTGTAAACATATGTTCATAATCATCTGATTCCTCACTTGTATTCCCTGATGTTTAAAACCTGGACTAAAGACTCATTTTAAACATCTGTGGAACACAGGCTCACAGATATTGGAAGAATACTCCACAGGAGAAATCTTGTCATGATCTGCCTACATTGGTTGGAGCTCCACAAGGCACTGAGACAAAGGTCTCATATGGGAGTAGCATAATGTATAAATGATATTCAAAAGATATGATGACTAGGACTGGGAAAAGGTACATGATGAAGGCAAGCTTGACTAACTGTTGGTAGCAGTGCTATCTGTATATACTTGGAACAATAAAAGTTACCTCTAACTGGCAAAAAAACATAAAATCAAAAACATCATAGCACTTGTATCACAAGAAGTCCTCAACAGTTACATTGAAATCAATGTACAATCTGAGCCTGAGGCTAACAATGAGCCACAACAGATTGTCATACAAGAAATATCTTCAGATGCTGATTATTCCTCATCAGATCAAGACAGTGTGTTTATACCACGAATACCACATCAAACAACAAGATCTGAGCAGTGTTCCAAATGAGCAAATTTAAGTTATTAATTACACATACCAGTATGTGTGACCACTAGCATATACTTTAACAATTGATTTAATGTAACTGGGTTTGTTATAAGTTAAAGAACAAAAGCTTTATAAAAAAGGCCACATTATTTTAGCCTCCGCTGTACTTTTACTCTATTCCTATGAGGGGGGGGGGGACCCTTTTTTAACCATTAGTGTGCCCCCTCTACCATAATCAATTAATGCTCCCTAAATGCATAATTTGATTGCATCATCACGAGATATGATACATCATCCTTGATATCAATTTTGTTTCACCAACAAATCTCAAATATGGTGTAATACATACATTCTATGAACATTTTAAATGTTTATTGAGTCATTATTTCCTTGTTAGAGACATTTTCGTAAATCTCAAAGAAAGCTGAACTGAGATAGATCTATCCCCAATCAACTGCATCTCCAAGGTCATCATTCCCCACCACCTGCCAGCCATGGTTGACTGACTAGTAAATATTAAACATTCAGTCCCTCTTCCTCTGCCTCTATGCGTTTGTGTGTATCTTTACATGGTATGTGGGGTCACCTGGCTGGAGCCTGGTGAGGAATGTTATATAAACAAGAATAGGAGTCTCTTATTCATATATTCAGTATTGAACTGTTCACTTGCTAGTTTGGCCTTTAAAAGACAAATAGAGCAATTTTGAAATGGAGACTTAACTATTGTTTGCTTCACTCGGTCGATATAAATATCTGTGATATAAGAAACATTTACTCATCTGTGATCTTCCAACACGCCTTCAGGATATCTATGCTATACTTCTCCCTTCTTTTGATCCTTCCATCCTTATGATATTCCTTCCTTTTGTTTGTTTGTTTGTTTGGGTAGTTTAACGTGCAATACCTTCTCTTAATCCTTTAATCACATAATTTGGCGCCGAGTGTGAAAGGTCATTTAAACAAAGAACAGCCGTTTTCCCGTAGTTAGTTTCCTTCGATCTAATTCTTATATGACGCTATTATCGCATATATGCTGTACTCAAACAGTTCATGCGCTAACGTCTGCTGTGAACCTTGTAGATCAGTTTAGGCTTTGACCGTTCATTCACCTCGTCACCTGTGTGTATACGTGTACCTTATTTTGTTTTCCCGTGTAGTCATATCAGGTGTGTTACCACGGTAACTGATCATTAGGCCCAAAGGAATTGACAGGGGAGAATTGCCACTGGTGAGAGATAGGATCTGTTAAAAAAACAGGACACGTCTCAATTGTCACGAATGTTCGTTTATTTCAAGCTGCACACTAACACAGGTAGTAACTAAATAGTGATTAGAGCAATACAGTGAGCAGTGCGTCTTCTTCAAAGAGCTCGCTTCCAGTCACACGTTGTGTATTCATAAAGAGTGGCCACACCGGGCGAATGTGACCAGTCAGTTGAATGTTACTAGATCTCCATTCATCCTGCACTACAAAGCTGTGTAAACTTGGCCGTGGATGGCCTTAGGTGTTCCCCTCGAGTGCACCTCTCTGAAGTTGACCTCTATCTCGGACAAGACCCAAAACTAGGGCACATGGGGTCAGTTGTTGGTAACCACGTGTCGCTAAGGCCACTCTGCACGCCTCCTTTGTCTGATAGCAGGGCGGGAGGGAGAGGTGGGGGGGGGGGGGAGAGATTGAATGGAAATGTGGGGGCGGGAGATATTGAACAAATAAGAAGGGAGATAAAGAGAAGGAAGAAGGGAAATACAAAGATCAAAGGAGATATAAGTAAAAGGAAAAATTAACATGTATCCCATCTTGTATTGAACACTCTAGCTAATCACTATATCATAGGCCATCTAACCATGCTGGTGATACGAGTGAAAGGACATGTATCCAATCATGTATTAAACACTCTAGCTAATCACTATATCATAGGCCATTTAACCATGATGGTGATATGAGTCTAAAGACAGGAAAAAGGGGAAAGGATTTTAGTGATGGATTGAGGCGGCATGCTAGAAGTTTGAAAAATAATCCCACAAAAGAAGAAGGGGAAGGTTGTGTAGGATGCACACTTGAAGGATACGTTCTGCTAATCATGTTTTACAGTTGTGTACTTCATACCAAATTCTGAATAATATCGAAGGGATTGCGTCGCTGATGCTCTCATTGAACATACAAAGGAGAATTCTATACCACTTGGTCCAGGGTAGGCATTGAACATGAATACGGTGCCTTGAGGCAACAACCCTGGAGAGAAGCACTCTTGAGGCCTCCAGTGTAAGCACACCACTGTCTTTGTGTGGGTTTGGTGTGTGTGTGGATGCGCATGTGTTGTACCTGGATGAGATATGTAGTAATTAGCACTCTCCAAGCACATCGTATACCAAGTAGGGAGAACGCCCCGCAGTGAGGAAGTGCGACTATGGTTGGAGAGTATGTGATTGGTTATTGATCTATTGAAACGGTGCCAAATGCCACCTGAGCATGCGTCTGCCCGGAGCATCCCCGTAAATCCACCGACTCCTCGTCCGCACGTCTCTTCCCTCATCCCTGTGCCTCCCTAGCCTTGAGTCTTCACTTAGTTCACAAGTCCTTCCTTTTGTATCCTTACTATTACTTTATTGTCTCGGCTACTTCCCCAGTTAACGTTCTTAGCTGTCTCCCATGTCTCAATCCTCATTAACGTAGCTCTTCCAGGTCCCTAGCTCGCTCCTATCTCGTCTTACTTTACCTTAATTTCAATTTTATTTGTCATTACTATTTCCCAAAGACTACACTCACAACCCTCATACCCCACGTCCTCACCTCAGCCCAACGTGACACACATTCATACCTTGGGCTTATCACACATCAACCCAACTTCCCTCACATCACTTATCCTTGACTTCCAGCAGCCACTGTTCCTCCTTATACCGACTCACCTCTCAGTCCTTATTAAGTTATTTCCTACAGCCACTGCATCCCTACACTTTGCTTCTCCTCCCGATGTATCTTTTGGAACAAATAGTTATCTCACTCTAGATGTTTCACCTTGCCGGATAGGGGAGATAAATATGTTCAGGGGATAAATCAAACTGCCACGATTGCAACTCGGCAGCTTGTAGGGTTCAAAGCTCACCGGCGTGGCTGTTTGCCTGAGTCAATCTTGTTGTGATATGACTTTGGTTGTTGCTACGGCATAAAAACCCATAACACCGACTCGTATGAAACCCTGTCGGGCGCAACCATTACTCCTACCTGTCACTTTACCACTACCCAGAGAGCTTGCCCTGGATACCTGAGACAACAAACCATGTATCCAGTAGACCATATAGCCCTACTTTCTCAGTCTGGTCGACCTTCCCCTTCTCCTTCCTTCTCCCTCTACCTTCCTCCCTCCACATACTGGTGCATCTGTAGTTATGTGCCCTACTTAGATGATTTATAAACATAATCTCTATGAATGTTCATAATAAATAAAGCGTTTAAAAAGACTATTCTCTATGATACGTCAAGTGTCCGTAGATTTAAAGATTTAAGTTCTACACTGTATAAACAGGGTATTCTTATAGAATTTCTTTTCTTATTTAGGGGAATTATTAATGTAGCAGTGTTTGGAAGACATTGTTCCCTGAATTTTGGGGGCTGTTAGGAGCGGAGGTGGGGCGGGGGTAGAGGTAAATACAGCTGAATGCACCTGTCGAGTCCTGTATCGCAGGCAGCGGTGAGACACGTCCAGGGGTGATGGTCGATCTGCTATATCACATTATAGCATGGCCCTAGTCGTCGCTATGGCGTAAGACTCACCCCCTAATCCATAGAGAAAAAAAGCCATATCAACTCATAAATTTATCCCAGGGTCTCATTGTATGTAATTGCCGTTGGTCGTATACATTCAATATATCTGTCAAACTTATCATGCGCAAGATTTGAACTGCCCGGACCGGCTAGTCTCTATGTAATGGTCATCTATTGAAAATTTAGAGAATTAATTTCTCGGGTGATTAATCATAGCTCAATACACATGTATATATTCTTATATAAATCTATATGTACGTGTAGAATAATTGGCCCTTCTCTCATGAGCTCACACCGATTACAGTGAGACTATTGCTCAGCACACAACATGAAAGTCAATGAACAGCTTTATTGGTGTGTGGGGGAGGTTGGACTGGTGGCCTAAGAGAGAGAGAAAGAGAGCTTCTTTGTCCACAGATTTCGATATCAAAAGGTCGACCTAGAGCGGCAGCTCTAACCGCAAGCACGACGTCCGCCGCCATGTGGCGCTCCGTCATAGGCGTGCACGACACAGGCGGCTCTTCCGCCTAACAGCCTTACCACAAGCCTAGGCCCAAACAGCATGTTCACGATAGATGGAACAATACACTACCTAAGAGTATTCACCACTTTGAGGTCATTTCGTAGAGATAGTACGTCCGCTCCCACACATGCCCACGCACGCTTTTTCTGGTAAACCTACGCTTTGTTGTCATGAACTGAATCTGGTCGTGACGGGGAAAACAATAAAAACTACCTGCCTAACACCTGCGCCAATGCCATGTCCTTGTCGGCTGCCCCCTTCTTACGCGGTGGTTAATATCCTTTGCGTCTAATTGTATTGTTTTTACCAGCCCTATTTTATTCATTCATATTCAATATTTTGCGAATGCCCTTTCCCGTTCCCTTCTATTTTCTGTGATGGTTTTCTTCGTTTAGATTTCGCCCTATGCATGTTTTCAAGTCGTTGATAAGGCGGCAGTATGAGGAGGGGTCGGTGAACTCTGACTGCGGTCCACACGCGGAAGTGACCCCCCTGACCTTTGACCTTCCCGGTACGCCGCCTGACGCCCACAACCTAACAAAGCGGTTGTGGGAAATGCCAGAAAATACCAGGAAACCCGGCGTCCGGTTTAACTCTATAGGTCAAACCATTACCTCTGGTTAAGTTTGTTTAACAAGACCGCTTCGTTTGTCAGGAAACGTTAGATAAAACAGGCATGGTTCCTGAGGGGAGCCGAACCTTCTCGCCATTGTGTTTGGCTAATGCTCAATGAGATTTTATGTAATCTCCATAATTAATTGGCCTTATCAATAATGTAAGACTAAAGTCAGTCTAGCCTAGCTAACCCTGAGGAGGATAAAGAGAAAAATAATACAAACACGGTGTGGATGGAGGGAATATTTATCGATGATCCTTTGTGAATATGTATATTGTGATATGTGAATGATTATTTGTTATTTATGTTAATGAAAACATAATTTACATTAGCTTTTACAAATGACAGCTTTACGTTCATTTATACATATATTTTGTTAATTTATTTGCTAACTTGATTATAGCATCAGCATGAATTTTGTATAAGATAGAGAAGAGAAGAAAAAGCACCACAGAAAGCTAGACGAGCCAGCTCAATCACCTTTAGATACATACAGAAATTGATAAGGACATTAAATGTCTGAACACACACCAGTTTTGACTGAGGAAGTTGTTAAAAGAATAACCAGGTAATTTAGACATGTCTAGCGTTATTGGAAAATGCACTCCCTAGTCTTACATTTCTTATTTAGATGCTAGTTTTTCCTCTTTATTTCCACTTAAAATGCTGGTGATACAAATCAGATATACCTAAAGGGTTTTCAAAAATTGGATTAAAATGAAATAGATATACCTTTGGATACACTGCACACACACTTCTTTATCAAAACATAGATAGCATGGGACTATGATGTCGATGAGACATTGAATCATAAATGTATGTATGATTATATCAACAAAATTAAATAGATGCTTTAACAGTTGTTTGTATCACCGTAATTTACGTTTGGTAATAACACAAGGTCTTATCCTTAGATATGATTATTAGTTACCTGACCTAGAAAACAGTAACCCCGTGACAGAATCCAGACAAAGGACCTCCTCTGTTTATAGATACACAGTATCTATGGCCTCGATTGTTTTTTTCTAGTTCAGTAGCCATGAAGTATATTCGGCAATATGCGAAGTTTGTTAGAGCGCAATGATGAGTTATCGGAAACATATTCACTCATCCTAATCATATCAATTCTTGTGTGTGTATATGTATGTATATATATATATATATATATATATATATATATATATATATATCAGCCTTGAGATGGACCTGTTTACAGGTAGATCTGTCTAAAGATAGTAGGATGACCAGAATACCTGCCGTGTAGAGACCACGATATGTATCTTTTTGTGCTTGTAAACAAAAATTTAAATCATTCAATGTATGGAGCTAATTTGTTTACGGCCCCGCTGGCGCATTGAGAAGACCCCTGCACAAAGGACGTCGCATTGATACTTAACTCAGATAATACAGACTATAAATTTGGGTTTTTATCGTACCAAATGGTTTACTCACTAATTTCTGCATTTTTTTTGCGTCGACTAGACTAGATAAGTATGGATAATTGTGTTCGCCTTTTCTTTCACTGAAGATGGAGCGTTTATATTCGCCCTGATAAGCTGGGTAAACGCTATAAAACAAGCAAATCAGCGCTCGTATTCATATATTAGTCACGTTAGGGGTGAGAGAATAGAATTGGTAGCACAGATCTTCATGAAATAACGGAATATCATCCTGCAAATTTGGCAAAATTTGGTAGACAGTAATCTTTTATCTTTTTTAAGTCATAACAATTACTAGGCAGATATTGTCGACCGTGATTTATAAATGGGCGAATATGATGGTTGTAGATGCTGTGTTTTGCGTTGATGGCTACATCGACCATTACAAAAAAAAGAAAAAAGAATACCAACCTACCAACTATTTCGACTTGCTTTCAAGAAACATTGCAATACTAGAGTCGTATGGATTTCCTGTTGTTAGTGTACTCGTTCTTATTGGGACCATGGAAATCGCATATGCATTGTAGAAACAGGAGTAATTATCAAAAGTTCTACTTTTCAGACCATGTCATATTTTATAGATACACTGTATTTGTATATGAATACCCTAGGTGTCGTTGATTTCATACTCCAGATTATTAGCAGGTAGACTGTTGCTCTTTAGGTTATGACTATAGCCTACTGTAGTACACCAGCTTATGGAGTCACTAGGTGACCTGACCACATTTTTGCTTTTCATAGCTAACTGAATACAGATAGGAATATGATTTCTGTTTTGGAAGGAAGGTTTTATGGCCATACAATATCTTTCAGTTTAAATTTTTAGTATTTTGATATGGATTTCTTTAGAAAAAAGAGATTTCAGTTGGGGGGGGGGGGACTTTTTGAGTCACAGGTCCATTTTTAAGAACTCCTTTATGAACATATTTCTACCCCTTAAACTGGTTCAATCATAATATAATATGCCTCATTTGAAAGAGAAAAAATCAGTAGGTGCTAGGAGGTGGAATTGTCTAAGTATATTCTATATTTACAGAGATATTCAAGTATTTGTTAAAAGTGCAGAAGATTTTACTCAATATTGATTTAAATTGAGCGTTAATGTAACATTTGATGTATTTTTGCCAAATCTCATAATGTGGGGGGGGGGGGGGGGGGGGGTAGGTGTATGAGAGGATGGTTTATTAAGCATATATACACACTCATGCACTCATCCATGAATCTATCACCATGAGGCAACTGAAAACGTTTTATATGTAGTTAGGGCATTGCTGATTGCCAATTGAAATCGCCTACAGGCAGCTTCCTCCCCCTCCCTCCCTCCCTCCCTCCTTCCCTCCCTCCCTCCCTCCCTCCCTCCCTCCCTCCCTCCCTCCCTCCCTCCCTCCCTCCCTCCCTCCCTCCCTCCCTCCCTCCCTCCCTCCCTCCCTCCCTCCCTCCCTTCCTCTCCCCTCCCCCATGCTCCCCTGCCCCCCTTCCTACCTCTCCCCTCCCTTCTTAATTGTCTTAAGCTACTTGTATTGAGTTTTAGATGCGTCTCCCTGCTCATTCGGCCTTTTAAAAGCCAATAATTCTACAATGCACACTTAGCTCTTGTTAAAACACTCGGAATCATGCTAAAATAGCTGCATTCAGCGGAATTCAAAGTTGTATTTAACCCGTTATAAATGTATATAAAGCATTTTTAGATTACAAAAATAGCTGATGAACATGTATTCCCTATAATTGAATTGTAACGAATTTAATTTTGTAGGCCAACCAAGTTTGTCTGCGGGCACCGGTCTCGGAGTCCTTGAACCGACTACACCGTGACCAACTGCAGAAGTTCGCCCAATACCTGATCAGTGAACTACCTCAGCAGGTAAGTCTTCTATGTGTAGGTTAATGACAGCTATTATTTGTGCCCGATAATGTTATTCACTGGTATAGTTCAAACTTTGTAATTACGCGACAAAATACGTTGGGACTATGTGGAGCATTTTGAAAGAGGTCTATATGGTTTCCTTACTGGTAGAGCCTTAACACAGTAAGTGCAATAGAGGTAGATGCCCTAGCTGGTAGGTTTTGAATTTATGCATGTAATATGGGTAGTGTACATCAGACTCCAAGTTTTCGGAATTTATTGTATCTATAACATTGTTAGATGTACACGGTTGTCTTGGTGTTTCCAGATCCTGCCTACTGCTCAGCGGCTGCTTGATGAGCTACTCTCATCGCAACATGCGGCTATTAACACAGTCTGCGGCGCTCCAGGTAAATCAAACAGAGCTTTAAAACCAATCTCTTATAAATGGATCATCAAAACTACTCTTTTATGAAGACATGCTAAATTTAAAGCGTACCTTGGGCGTCCAACTTTGACGACCTCTTGATGATACAAATGTAATAGTGTTTTAAAACATCTAAAGGCTCCATCTTCTAGTTATTCCTGTAACCAGGGACATTACATATAGCTAGGTTACATAAAGGCTTAGATTTTCTCATAATCATATGGGGTACATATAGGGAGCCAAAGTGAACCCGCTAAAACCGTAGATACCCGTGCTCAAAACAGCGTTTCTGGAGGCCAGTAAGAACGAGGTTTAGTGCTAAAGCTATGCGGGTTCAAAGCTAGAATTTCGTTTATGGTCCTTTTTTTGCTGCTAGTGAAATGTAGTTTACTTACTGTAGTCTCTGAATTAGTCTGTCTCGAGTCTACTGTGATAGTTGTAAAGCATACCAAAAATATGCATTTAATAGATTGGAGAATGATGCAAATAATCTTGAACCTATATGGTCAAAGTATTGAGTGTCCATCCCCGGAAATAACTCCCTATACCTCAGCTTGAAAGGTCATTAATGTCAATAGGTCCCACCAAAAGGTGCCGCTGACTTTGGTACTGAATGCCTTCTATCGTAGATTCATTTCCCCTTAACTTAAGCCCATGTGTGCTGTTAACGTATGAAGTATCAAGAAGGTTAATCCAAATATTTCTACCTACATGTAGTTTCCTCTTTTTTTTGGGGGGGGGGGGGGTGGTCAAGAAAATTTGGGTTGATGATATTGCGTGCGTGTATTAGAAGTGATAAAATCACATGCACTTTAAGGTAGAGCCACTAAACAAGTTTTACCTTTACGTATTTCAGATCCTACGGCAGGAGCGTCGGCGAGCGAGCAAACGTCGTGGTGTCTGGACGAGGCAACTCTACATGACAACATCAAAAAGACACTTATCAAATTCTGCGTACCATCCCCTATTGTCTTCAGGTAATCAACACAAACAACTAGAGTCAGATTAGAAATGAAATATCGGCACCTCTTGAAACATTGAATCCCGTTTTGTTTCTGGTTGTTTGATGCTATACCGTTCCATGTAATGGTTTCGTTATCAGACACTTCAGCAGCACATCTCTGTAGCCCCATAGTTTCTTGTAGTAAGCCTAATACATTTAATTTAATTTTCTTCCGACATTCATTTAAAAAAATCCCGTATCCTATCTCTATTAATTAAATAATCAGAGACTTTCCAAAGAGGCAATGTGGAATGTCTCCCTTTTCAAACTCTGCTATAGAACAGTTTGCGATTCCGATAGACCTGTCTTCTGAATGAAATCCTTTTGTGTTTTTTAGTGACGTGAACTATCTGTCGTCGACGGCGCCCCCGGCCGCTGCCGAGTGGCAGAGTCTGCTGCGACCACTCCGCGGCAGAGAACCGGAGGGCATGTGGAACTTGTTGTCCATCGTCCGAGAAATGTTCCGCCGGAATGACAGCAACGCCATCCCACTACTAGAAATTCTCACCGAGGAGGTTCTCACCTGCGAGCAGGTACTGTATACAGACGGCCTAGAATTCTGTATAGTGTTATTGCCAAAGTGGGAGAAGGAATTTTATCTCACCCCTGGTACAAGTTCAGCCATAGGAATAACATTAGAAAAAAATACTTAACGTTCATCCCGGTAAAGTGACAATACTACGCCACAGCCGTGGCATAGTGAATGTGAGATGACGTCATATGAATTTGCTAAGTATATTCTAACTATTCCGATATTTTGATGCTATCTTATATCATTGAAAGGGGTGAGATAAATCCAGAACCGCACTCGAATCGTAAAATACACAATACTCCACTCGTTTGGATGTGCCATAATCGTCATAATTGTGGCATGTCCAAACTCATGGAGTATTAAGCACACAGTTATGGTCCTCAACTAAGTAAACAATTTTTCACTTCATACCATATGTAGTCGCTGTAAGTTTGGTATCCCTATACATTACTCGTTTTACTTAATATATTTAGTTATTGAAAGATAAAATATATATATATAAATATTTATTAGATCGCGTGTTGTTACCAGACTTTGAGGATCACATCCGGGTTGCCCGAATAAAATAGTTATCAGATTTCAAATGCATTTACAAAGGGCATATCCCTGTCTTCCTAGTGCACATTGTAGTGCCTAGGTTCGTAGGAATGTCAGTTACCCATCAGTAATAGGTAAGTAACTCGGGTGATTGATTATTCTCCACAATATTTTTCTCATCCTGATCCGTATTGCGTTAATCACTATAGGAAAGCGCAAAAAATAATTAAAAGCTCAACGGTATTCGATGCTTTTACTTGGCCAGACAAACTGAGTTACCCCAGCTGATTAGTCCGAGACTCGCTTGTTGTTGTTGTACGTGTGTGCCATGCACTTAGCTTTGGGGATTACGGCCACACCCTCAGTATGTTTTTCTCGGTGCGTAGACTTTTTCTCGAAAGTATGGTGGAATAGCATGATTTGGGTAAATTTTGAAAATATTTACATTAGTTTCCTTCCTCTCATGATGTAATGGTATTATTTGGTTATCAAATTTTCATCTCTGGTCCTAAAAACAGAATCCTCTTGAATTTCAGATTCTCGTGTGGTGGTTCAATACAAAGATCTCATCTTCACATAACAGCGCTAACAGCCACAGTAATCGTGGCAACCAGAATAGTAGTTCCTCCTCCCAGCACGCTGCCTCCAGTATGTGTGACGAGATAGTGACTCTGTGGCGTCTCTCAGCCCTCAACCCCTCCCTCTCCCCCATCCAGCGCGACGACCTCTGCACACAGCTCAAAGACTGGCACATCAAAACTATAGACAAGGTCAGGAAAGCCAGGGGCAATGTGGCAGGGGGCAATTCCACCATCAAAAAGAGTGACATTGAGATCTTCTCCGGTTTCAAAGCAGGCATCGAAGGCACGCAATTAGACTGGAAAGACTATGCGATCCCAGGCTTGACACACATGGAGCGCGACTGGCCGCGCTGGAAGTTCTCCTTTGGGAAGGGTCTGGAGGAGTGTCGGCGGAGTGGTCGTGGCAAGTGCCACACCATGTCGGCAGTGTCGGCCAGCACGGCCGTGCACAATGGCGTGCAGAAGCTGGGTCTGGAGGCGGCCTTAGCGCACGCGCAGGCACACCACCATGCTCACAATGCTGCACATGCGCACAAGCACCACTTGCCCATGCGGCCATCACAAGACTCGAACACATCGGACCTTGACCCGGGCTCGGCAGCGCAGACGGACGGCGCCTGCAGCTCCAGCTCGGAGGGCTTCTGTGAGAACGACAAAGACGAGCCCCACCAGGACTCGGACTCGGACCTCGGCGACTCGGATTTGCCACGTCACAAACTCCCCCTGCTGCCCCCTGGTGCTAGTGGCTCCAAGAAAGGCGGCAGATCACTTCCGGTCGGGCCTACGACGGTGGCGCCCCCTGATGGCGTGTGCGTGGCGGGGCCCTCATCGTCCAAAGACAGCTCAGTGAGCTGCTCATTGACTCACAACACCAAGCACGACGACCAGGACTCTGACAGCTCGCTGCCGGGACCGTCCTGCTATGAGGCGGCAGTCGGCGCCGGGGCTTGCGCTGTGGCCGGTGCTTCGGCTCTCCCGTCGGGATCGACGGCAGCGGCGGCGGCGACAGCAGCGCCATTGCCGAAGGGCGAGCAGTCAGAGTCTCAGCAGTCCAGTGACGAGTACCAGGTATATTTCTACGACCCGAAAGCCAAGGTCACAGACAGCGCGGCAGACAAGAAAAAGAAGTCGGACGAGCCCAACTACTTTGCCGGAATCAGGAAATTAGAAAATAAGCAGGAGGTTAGTTTTTGCATTTTAGAAATGTTCAATCCTACTCTTCATAGCATAGAACTAGGTATGTCAACTGATGGTTTAAGGTTAGTGGGACACGCGTAATTTTTGCACGTGTCGCGGGGGGATCCGCATAAGATACTAAATTATATCACGTCACTATTCCATTTATATAAATATAGGGACAAATTCAATATCAATGGCATAAATATTGTAAAATCTGTGCCTTCTGGCTGCGCAAACTACTGTTAGGAGTTATCGCGCTATCTGCACAACAAACCATGGAGGCTTGAAACAAAAAAAAACCAATTATAGGCGAGTTTTGGTGACGCACGATTAATTTTTCATAAAAACCAAATTATTTTTCCAGAACACATGGTAATTGTAATGGGAAATTAGAATTCTCAAAAATATACCAAGAGGTGAAATTTAAATATACTAATCAAATCAAGTAGACACATTCTAGATCTGGAGACGTGGCAGGTGTAGATTCATACACAGCTACCACACAAGTGAGCTGCCAGGCGCTTGAATCATATTTAACAGTGGAGTAGTCTAGATGGTGCTCACGCAATAACTAACACTGGATATTTATTTGCTCGTCACAGATCCTGTTCGCGCGTGCAGAGGGGCTACACGCGCATGGGCACACGCGGGAGGCATGTCTGCTCGCCAAACAGCTCGCCGAGGAGATGCTCAACAACCCACCCGACCTTTCACAGGAGGCGCCACCGCAGACCGGAAAAGGTGGGCTCTTCTTTCTCCACTCGTAGGGTTTTGTGAAAGTCAGTAGTGCGCTGGAATACCCATCGCGACGTTTGTGTTAAGTTAGTCCATAGCTAATGATACGCGTAGATTCAATCTGTGCAAAACTCCCAAATCAACTATAAACCTTGTATGAGGTAGTCTCGTGAGGTTCAGTCTAGGACAGATTTCCTAGGTTGTGGTTCACTTTAAAGTATGTCTATAAACCCAGAACGGCAACCTGAAAATCTATTGTACCTTTGATGATACTTACAAAGCAAAATACGTGAGAGAAAAAAACACGTTGCACAGTCGCTGACAATGTTTCTGTTTACAGGCAAGAAGAAGAAAGGACAGAACAATATATCGTCTTTCGCTAGCACGACGTTGGCGAAGGCGGCTTTCCTGTGCTCAGTACTCTTAGAAGACAGTGAGTGTCACCACCTGGCCTTCAAGGTTGGCATGTTCGGATTGGAGATGCCGCGACCCCCAGCATCCAGCAAAGCCTTGGAGGTAAGTCTATGTAGATAATAGGACAGTAATCATCAATATAAGACTGGGGTTACTAGCGTCGTACCATACCAGTAGTACACTACGCTGTAAAATAGTGTTCACCGGTGTTTTATTTATGAACGTTCATAATTTCGTTACCTTATTCGCACCTATTTTGACTAGGCTTACTACATAATATACATATCTACTGTAAACAGACATTTTTCGATACAAATAATTGGAAAAAATTAGTCCAATTTTTGATAATTGACAAATCTAATTTAAACCGACTGACAAAAGTTCTTACTTTGGAAGAGGCATATCTGTTCTGATATGACTGGGTCCTTCATCCTGATTGGGATTTTTAAGCAAGTACCTATACGAGTCAGTCAACAGGTAGACTACACACTAATCTTATCTAAATTGTCTGTAGGTGAAACTGGCGCACCAGGAGTCGGAGCTGACGGCGTTACTGAAGCGTATCCCGCTCGGGCCGGCCGAGCTGAACGTCATCCGGGACCGCGCCGAGCAGCTCCGCAGCGGAAAACTCAAGTCTCGCGGTGAAGCACTCCTACCACTTACACTTGCCAGCTTCATCTTTGACTCTCTTTGTCTACCAGGTTAGTCAGCCTATCTTGTGTTACTGGGGAGAGATAAGCAAACTTCCATAACCTTGATCCAAATTAATTTTATCCTGAAAATTATGTTATTGTTTGTTTTTTTCTGCTGCGTAAGAGTGCAGATCGGTTTAGCCACGTCCTAAAATTGAAAATTATGTTAATGTGACAATTGGTACAATCGGAAAAGAAGCATGGAAATTTGATCGTTATATCATATTCTCCTTTATACTATATTTTGAAATAGAGTACACGGGGGGAACGTTATGTCGGAACTGTATATCACGATTATAACAGAGATTTGTCGTACTATATTTAAACCAGATAACACAAAGTAATACCATGTGCAATGTAGACACACACAATGTACTTTAATCTAGAAACCATCAAATTCAAAAATCGTGAGGGAAATATATTTCGATTCCAGGGAACATTCACTGCTTTACATTGGAACTGCCAAGTACTTGGCCCTCTGACAGTTAAATTATGTTGTTTTTGTTTTTGTTTCAGTATGTAATCAGAACGGCTCGAGTAACCGGGGTCCCACGCGGTCCCCGCCAGCGTCAACACGCTCTCCTACCGACGAAAAACTCGGCTTTGAGGCCGCCGTTGCCGCACTGGGTAAGAAAATCACACTATAACTAATGGGATCATATCCATGTTCATGTAAAAAAAAGCCCTGAGTGAATTGTATCCTCCCTACCTGAACGATGTTGTTTTTTTCAATTAAGAAAATTATGTTAATTGTCATAAAATGTCGATCATTGCTGTAGTAGCAGTAACCGTCCTGTAATTATCCGGGATTCCAGTTTCTAATCAGTGAGCTTATTTGTATCTTAATCCTAACCTAATTCAGGAGTTTTCGACTATATATCTTATTATACAATTGATAGAAGCAATTTTGGTTATTAATGAAGACTAATAAAGAAGGTGTAGGATTAAATAATTTTTGCATATTTGTCGCGACCCAAAATTCGGATCTCTGAAAAAGTATTCGCTCTTAGAATAAAAGAGGCCAAAGCAGAAGCGTAGGAGCCATCATAAGACCAGTCAGCTGGCATCGAAGAAAATAAACATCTAGATAGTGGTGTCTCTGCACCTAGCAAGCACATAAGATACTATCATCACAGAGACAACTTGTTCGCCACGGTGGGAATTTTGCTTACTAACCACCAAGTACCCTGCTAAACCTGTACCTCTGAATACTGAGAGGTGTAATTCACCCAATATTTTTGGTTTATTTTAAGAACGACATCGCTACAATAATTCCTTTTATTGATTTTATGTTTATAGGGTTGAAGGCAAACGTTTCAGAAGCCGACCATCCCCTCCTATGTGAAGGGACGAGACGACAGCGTGGAGACCTGGCCATCGCCATGTTGGTCCACTACAAAGACGACCAAGTCAAACTCAGCAAGGTCAGTAGTTTCAGAATGCATTTACCTGGCTGAATGTTATGTAGATTTATAACAGGAGAAACTTTATGATTTTTTAAAAACTGTATCATGTATACCTGATAATATATCAGCAGGCTAGTGTCAGTTGCCACCATGATACTACTCTGGTGACAATACGGCTCCCCTTGAAAGGACCTGATACATTTCATAATACTAAGAGTATCACCAAAAATGATGAGAAATGTGTACTTTTGCTTTATAGGCAGTGTGTCAATACAAACTAGGATAATCCGTTATATCGTAAAAGAAAATGATTATGCCGTCAAAAAGATATATTGTTGAGATTCATTGGCCCCTTTCATACACTGCAGTCCAAATTTAGCTATTGTGCAAATACCGAAGTAATGAGCTGTTGACTATTTCTCGTGCAGAACACCTTACAGTTTCCATTTTCAGACCTAAATCTCAAGACCTAAATACTCCAAATAGAAGAACTGTAAAACAGAATTTGTACTTGAATAAAAAAAATAAAAAATGGTCCCTGTATAGACTGGCCTCATTACTAATGGCGTCACATTTCTTATTTCACAGATCATGGACAAGTTGTTAGACAAGGCAGTACATCAGCTGTACAAAGCCCCCTCTCTAACAACATACCTGTCAGCCAGTCAGACCGCCTCGGCCAAAGCGGCGGCGGCCGCCGCAGCAGCGGCCGCTGCGGCCGTGTCCCCAGCACCGAGACCAAGCCACACGTCCACGCCCCCAGCGGGACAGGCCGGCACGTCGGCGGCAGCGGCAGCTAGCACACCGTGCACCCGCCGCCCGCACCCGCACAAGGCCGACCCTAGCAAGGTCAGCTTCGGCTTTGAGAGCGACGAGAACGGGAAGGAGGAGAGCTCGCGGGCGGGTCAGGCTGTGGCCACGGTGACCACCATCGCCGGGGACACGCACGTGTCGTCCGCAGCCGTCGAATCGTCGCCCACGTGGCAGGAGCCTTCCGAGGAGGAGGAGTGTCTGGAGGCGGCCGGGCACAATCTCGACTACCTCAATCTAGAAGAGAACCTGTCCGCTATGAAGCTGGAGACGGGCAGCAGCAGCACCGGAAGACCGAGCAGCAGCAGCGGCGGTGCCAGGCCTAAGACACGCCTACTCGCCAGCTATAAGAAGTAGGCATTTATGTTCAGTGTTTATTTATATATTTTTGAATTATTATTCTTTCGTTTGTATCGTATTGTATCTTATCGTTTTGTGGATTTTATGTCCATTTTGTGTCGCTGTTTGAAGTTTCAATGATGCAACTAAATGTGTTGTTTTAACCATTTTTACACTAATTCCAACAAATGTTAGCCACCAGTCTTTTGATATGTTCATTTGCAGCTGACCGAAAATCTGCCATGATTGTATTCGAATATCATGTTTGACATTATTTTGTTTTGAATTTCCTACGGTGTTCTGATCTAGTCCATAAATGTGTTTGCAGTAAAGACACTGAAGCTTCCGCCGTGGAGGAAGATAGCCATAGAAGCGACTACAAGTCATGGGAGGCTAAGTTTAGATGTACAAACCTCAAAACTATCAAGAAGCACTCAGTCGGTAAGAATCTGATATGATAATCAAATATGTCAATATCGATTTTATGTTATGGATGTTGTCTGAATTTTTCATATACATAATTCAAACTAGCAATTCCATTTTTAAGACAGATATGAATGTATCACACTGCCCATACTGAAAAGGCTAATTATTGTAGACAACTAAATGATGCATTGTGCCATGGATTAAAGTAAGGGCGGGGTACAGACAGCTGTGCCACAGTAAGACATTCATGAGGTAACCATCAAGCAAACACACACAAATATTCATTCATATGTTTATTCTACTTTGATTTGTTCAGGTATGGCCGCAGTAGACAGTAGTGCACCTGAGACGACCTCTAGCGACAACTCGCCGACACTTGTTCGGAGAAACTGGGCCAAACATCAGGGCCCAGGCAGCGACAGTGGCAGCTCTGGCAAGAGCTCAGACTCACTCGGCTCCTCAAGTTCTGGGGATAAAGGCGCCATTGCAAAGTGCAGGGACAATGAAAGGTTAGAATTTTAAAACCGAAACTTGATATTTTCCATTATCTAACATTATTAGACATTGTTATCACCACCTCAGAAGAGGACATTCCTATGATACTATGTAGGAATGTTATATTTCAGAAATATTGGAATGTTTAGAAAAAAAGCGAAGTAGAAAATGCGATGTTTTTTCAGCACACCCTTATGAGGAGTATGTCTGTATTTCAGTCCGCCATGTGTGTATGGTGGAGCCCGCTTTGCACCACACCTGGTCGTGGATTCCAGGAGCTCAACACCCAACGTCAAGGGAGCCAGGTGAGCACAAGTTATCTACATAGCAAATATATTTTGTTTGAAGATTCAATGGGAGAATGTAGCTTCCAAGTTTCCTGAAATGGATTCTTCATATTTCAAATGCTTGGACCAGTGAACTGATCCAAAATATTGTCACAAATCTTCGTTTAAAGTAACTATTTATTCTAGTGGGAACAAGACCATTAATAATTTAGAAAATGCTAAAGTTTTATGTAAACTTGACATTGTACAGGTAGCATCCGCTGATTGAACAGGTTCTGATCAAAGTATATTCGTAAAAAGAAAATACAAATTATTGTCACTGCAGGTACAAAGGTAAAAACCGAATCATGCCGACTGTGCCGAACATGCCGAGTGAGGCTTCAGCACACTTCATGTTCGAGTTGGCAAAGACATTATTGAACAAAGCGGGGGGAACGAGCTCCACCTCGCTGTTCACCCAGCCAGCCGCTAACACCACGCACAACGGGCCTCACAGGAACCTCCACCTGTGCGCCTTCCAGGTTGGGCTGTACGCGCTTGGCCTGCACAACTGTGTCAGCCCCAACTGGCTCTCACGCACCTACAGCTCTCATGTCTCCTGGATCACAGGTTGGTGTCTTCATTGTATTGATGAACGCTCACAAGATTGCTAAAACAAAACGTGGGATGAAATGTAACTCCTTGCCGCGTTTGAAAATATAAAAGAATTTGGTATACATATACTAATGTTGTATTTGATGTGCTTATTACTATCTGAATCCTAGTTGTGTCTGGAATATTCACAGTTCTTCAACATCTATTGACATTTTTTTTTCTTCCTCATCCATATATTTCATAACAGGACACGATGACCACTGAGGAGTAGCTCAGGCCATTGCCATTGTAATCCATATAATACCAAAAAGTTGGCAGAGCCTTTGAAACGGCTCAGGTTTACACTTCTGTTTTATCTACATATTTTCTGTTTCATTCTGGATATTTTGTTGTTAAAAAGGATCAATTATAGAGGGTATTTGTACTGTCCCTGCATACATCACACCATACAACGTATAAGCGTTTATTTTCTTCAGGCCAAGCGATGGAGATCGGGAGTGCAGCAATCAACATCCTCATCGACACTTGGGAAGGACACTTGACGCCGCCGGAAGTGGCGTCACTGGCCGACCGTGCGTCCCGAGGTCGTGATCCGAACATGGTGCGCGCAGCGGCAGAGCTGGCGCTGTCGTGTCTGCCGCACGCGCACGCTCTAAACCCCAACGAGATCCAGCGCGCCTTGATCCAGTGCAAGGAGCAGAGCAGAGAGATGCTCGAGCGGGCATGTCTGGCTGTTGAGTCCGCGGCTAAAGGCGGCGGCGTCTACCCGGAGGTGCTGTTCGACGTGGCCAAGCGCTGGTACGAACTCTATGAGGAGGCCATGCTGGGCCATGCTGCGCCCTCCAGTGCAGCCATGGCAGCGGTCGTCACGCAGGCACAGCAGGTGCAGCAGGCCCTGATGCCAGTCAACATGGCCCCTGCCCAGCAGATTGTGGTGGAGAACAACAACAGCCCTCCAATGATGCAGCTTGTGCCCTGCCAGCAGATGGCGGCAGCATCGGGACCTGCGCAGGTCACGGTTAGCGTTGCGCAACCACAGCAAGTGACAGCGGCGCAAGTTCAGGTGGCCGTGCCCCAGCTCCAGTACAACCTGCCCCCGCCACCAGGTCACCACCAGATGGCGCACCAGTACATGGCGCCTTACTCGTACGTCCAGCCCATGGCGCCTAACTTTGGCCACCACTACTCACAGCCACACATCCCGCTGCAGACGCACTCGATCCACCCATCGTACCTGGCCACGTACCCGTACCAGAACCAGGCGGCCTTTAGCAATGTGCAGCACCTGCAGAATATGCACGCCAACGCGGCCACACTGTACCATGCATCACACATGCGGCCGCCGCCCCCCACTGCCGTCCAGGTGGCCTACACCACCCAGGCCTCGCCTCTTATGCAGAACCGACCGCAGCATGCTGCCGCCCACATGCAGAACAAGTTCAACCAGGTGCAGCTGGATGCTGTGGCCGTGCCCACCACCCAGGTACTTGTCATGACTACCCAGTCCAACATCAACGCCGCCAACCCACAGTCACAGCAGCAGACGCAGCAGCTGCAACAGCAGCAGCAGCCGCCACAGCAACAACAGCAGGAGAGCCTGCCAGCACAGAACTCAGCCCAGATGAACTATCTCCTTTCAGCATACCGGGTCGGAATGCTGGCGATGGAGACTTTGGCCCGGCGAGTGCATGATGACCGGCCACAAACAAAGTATGCCCGCAACCCTCCATATGGGGAGGATGTCAAGTGGCTATTGAGCATAGCCATGAAGCTTGGTAAGGACATTGCCATTTCTGGGATGATCTGAGATGCTAAGTTTTTCCTATTCCATATGCAAGTAATATTATGACTGAATATTGATATAAGAAAATACTTGGTTTTCTAATGTCTAAGCTTGGGTGGATTATAATGAGTAAATACATTTGTGAATACATGCAGTTTGCTAAGGAAAATAATGGTAAATGAAAAAAAATATATATATGTTCAACTCTAAATCAGTAACTTTGATAACAAGTGAGCAAATGTTAATACATTGTATACATACGGCATATATGTTTGTGTATTCCAGGCACGACGCATCTGCACCAGTTCTGTGCCAGCGCAGTGAATGCTGTCGTGAGTCCGTTCATTCTGCAGGACATCGCCATCGAGTCGGCGCACTACTTGGCCCGTAACAACCCGGCTCAGGTCACCAACCAACTGAGGTCCCCAGCACTCAACTCAGTTGTGCAGAAGTGCCTGCAAATGTGAGTACTCCATCCTCGTTTACCATGTTCCTCCTTTCATATACCTGATTATGCTAGATATCTGTAACATTAGCATTTAAGCTGATGAAATGTTTCTTTTCTGGCAACTTAGATGTCAGAAAATGCAGATCTGTATGGAGTTGGATTCACACCTTGAATATGACTAGGTATGCACATCGAAGCCTAATTGCCATACAAACTGTTTGGCATTTACATAACTATAAGCATAATACTCATCAACTATCACCTAATCATACAACAACTGAAAACCATTGTAATTCTTCAAACGGGAGTCTATGTAACCAACTCTGCAAGTCAACCAAGTGACCATGTTTGCTCAATGGAAGACCGCCTACACCAAGGCGAATTCTGTGCAAATTAGAAAAGAAAGTATATACCACACCTAATATCTATTGTCACTAACGGGCGACTTGTCAGTCACTTCATCCCTATTATCCCACAATCTATGGTCACTCATACATAGTGTCATGATCCAAAATATCGGTATGTTAAACATACAGATAATATCCCTCGGCCTTATGGATCAAGCCGGCTGCGTGTCACGCCGCGTGAGGTAATCCCCCTTGGTTACGATCAATACGGGTTGCCCCCACGCGGCTGAGACGCAGCATATAATCCTGATCTCGACATACTCGAGTCAGTCCGGTCAGAGAGCGCATTGTAACACCATCTGCAATAAAGCTTGTAACGGGACGAAGCCTTGGAGTCACTCATTTAGTTTACTAGTCACACAGATAGTAACAATTGGTACACATTTCTACTTGTACATGTATACACTTTACAACACATTGAAAGTGCATTTTGATTTAAATTGTTTTCACAGGGAATAACCTTTAGGATAATATAATTCTCAATAGTCACCATAAATGCAACTCCACGTCTGGCCACTTTACTTTCAAATACTTCTTGTTTTAGAATTATAATTGTTTTTCCGGATTAACAAAAGAGTGTTGTTTTTTGTTTTTGTTCTTGCAGGTTCATACAGTGCACACACCAGCGCATGCACCACATCACGCAGGCGGAGTACGAGGAGTTCGTGGGCATCGTGTGCAGTGCACGTGCTGCTTTCTACCTGACTCCGGGCGGCATGGTGCAGTTCAACGATCTCCTACAGAGTCTTCGCCGCTCCAAGTCCTGCAAGAAGGACCTGTGGCAGCGAATAGTCAACACTCTCGCTACCGGCAACATTTGATGTCGGTACTTCCCTAGAGAATTCTTCTGTAACTATACTGGGACTACAACTACTACTATAGTGTCCTGTCAGGGAGTATAGGGCTGGGCCGGATCGAAAATACTAAAAGCCCCTACCTGCCCTTTGCGTGTAACTGGCGCTTTGCATATACGTGACGCTTTGCAAGTGCGTAATGCTTTGCATTTGCGTCATGTTGAAGAGCAACTATATGCCACCCAGCACAGCCCATGAACACAATGTGCATAGAACAGTAGCAGTCACAACCAGGCTGACTGATAGAGCAGTTTACCACGATGCTCGCTGGGAATATATTCATCCATGTTGACGTCCGTTTAAGGCTAAACGTCTTACCCTTCAAGTATTTTTTTACACATTCAGAAACGAACCTATGTAGACAAACAGAGAGGTTGTTAGGAAAGTTTGATTGTAATTCCTGAACGCGATATAGAAGTCCAATGGAAAAATAAAATGTTCCCTAAAATGTGCGTGCCTAATAAGAAGGTGTGTTTGAAACTGTAACAAACTAAAACCTTGTAAGTGAATTTTTCAGACATTCAAGTTTCTTGGCAATGTGAATAACTATGAATACAGAAATTACCAGGTTCTATAGTTTAAGAATTTGTGAATGTCAATTTAGGTAATTCTTTTTTTAATAGGTGAATTTGATTAATCTTGTTTTATTAGAGTGCTGTAAATTACGTACAGACATAACAGAAAAGGTAGAGTATCTACACTCGCTGCTGTCCCTCGATGTTGTGGTGTGTGGTTGTCTGTGATTGTTTGGTGAATAGATAGACTGCTCATCACCCTAGGCGTGTGTGTGTGAGATAAGTCCTGGGTAGTGCACTGTCTACTTTGTAGCTGTGGTAGTAGGTTTTGGTGCAGACAGTTTTAGTGTGCATCCTAGAAAAACAGAGTTGCGACAAGTTATCCACCCTCAACCTCAGTAAACAGCTGAGCCCAACATCTCATCCTAAGATATCCTGATATTTTGGGAATGACAATTCCTAGTACTTTGTGAATGACAATTTTTTGGTAATCCTTGGTACTCTTTGAAGGGCAATTCTTGGTCTTTTGTGAACGATACCTTTTTAATACATCTTGAAGGAGAAAAGAAAATGTTTATATAAACCCTGGTTTTCTTATATAACGTATGTGAGTCTATACAACAGAGATGTCTTGGTGTAGACTGGTTCTCGAAAGTCCAGCTCGCTTCTTGCAGCACTCAAGTGTTCAGCCTCGCCAAGGCCGATGGACAATATATGGAGCTTTATGGTCCAGTTCCAGCTTGAAGCTCTAGGCTTCCTTTCGTGAACCAACACCACTTCATTTAAGGAGGCTTGGTTGTGCCCATAGCCTCTCACCCCCTACTCCTCTAGATAACGCAGTTTGAACAAATTTGGAATGTTCCTGTCGGTAAAGTTTATAATCTGCCCATCTACAAGTCTGTTGTGCCCTGGAGAAAGGTTCATATCGTTCCGTAGGCTCTATCCCAGGTCGGAAAGTCAGTAAAATCGTATCTTTGTTTAAGATACCGGGTCTGAGAGAAACTAATCTGGAATCTTTGTTCTACAGCTAATCAACTAATCTTGTTTCGAGTAAGGACAGGTTGCAGTTATGATTCTGAGAAATTATAAGTTCGAAAAAGTATAAAATAAGATTAGATTATATTTGTACACAGATATATTTAAGCGCGTCTGTAAAAGCACAAATTGTGAGGAAAAAGACTCGACTATGGACTACTAAGGTATATTTCTAGGCAATCCACTATTGGTCGATAATAAAGCTTTGCCATTTACAAATTATATTCTGCACAAAATAACATTAAACGGAGTCCAATGAGTCGTTTTGGGTAAGTTGGTTTCGTCAAGTTGGTTCGTTGATTGTATAGTTACTTGGCTGGTTGGTTTGCTTGGCTGGCCACTTGGCTGAACGACTGGCTAGTTGGTTTGTCGGTCAGTCGGTTGGTATATACCTTTATACGGTGCATACAAAAGTAATCACCGTTTTCACTTCAGGGATGTCGCAATGGACTCGTTCCATCTTGTATAAAGATGTTTAATATAATATTATAATGCTGGTTAATAATGTACACATATACCTACAATTATGAGAGGGGGGAGTTTTGGAATGTGAACGGCTCAGGTTTCAAACTGACATGAACGCTGAGGGCAACTACATGAAAATCATTTAACCATAAAACAGCCCGACTGTGGGGTCACGCTGCGTTGACACCATCCTAGAGCAATTGACTAGAAATACTACAGAGCTTGGACCTACCGTCACTGTGTCCAACCATAGAAAGCCTGCAATAGCTGGTTCTAGTGTCGAGTATACTCAACACCTTTGCTCATAATGCACCTCTAGGAGGAGAATTCTTGCAAGGCCTTTGTTGATGGACTAGTTTTGGTTTATTGAGATCACTCATAGATGACGGTCATGTAGATTTGTACAATACTACCATTGAGTTCATTCACGCAATGGTGGTAAAATCTAGTTGTGTGGTTGTGGGATGAATTCACGGCTCTGGTCAATGAGATCATTGTATGGTGACAACTCACACAATACGACAATTATACGGTGGGATCCTTGGTCGTATACCATGGTTGTGGAGTTCATTCATGGAGTACGACTAGAGTTTGCGCATTGTGTTCTGGCAGGTGTTTGCGCTCCCCAAGGTATGAGCAGTCTTTGCAATTGCTCAGGTGTGTACACATCACAGTGTTAGGTGTCTAGATGTACATGCTGTCTTTTTTTCCTACAGTCCAACAGGCTATAGATAAGTTAATCAGTTAATTAATCGATCTCAAGGCGACCAGGAGGATAGGCCTGGGCATGAAGCAGACTACTGCCACTTTGCTCAATCAGTAAGGCTGAATCTGATCAATGCCATCATTTTAACTAAGTCCGCTAAGCTTTGTTAGAAAGAACAGGCTAAAACAGCTTCAGTTGTTCTCATCCAAAGACCAGTCTCTTGCATATACGTATTATACACATGCATATATATATTATATAGGTAAAGGTAATGTGGGTATAATCAAAAGAGAACGAAAGTTTGTATCTCCAGCTTTTACGCTGATGGCATAGCCTTTGGTATGATTTCTTTGGTTGATGACCAAACCCAAAGATAAACATTTTGTAAAGGTTCGCTATAATAAGGACTTAGCCAGCTGATCAACACAGTTACCGATAGTTTCTATCTGAGAAAGTACGTTATCTATATTCAACAGCAAGAACAACAGCAATTAACAGTAGCTTTGTTGTTGTTAAGATAGGATTATCATAATTCAAACAGTATTGGCATATTAGTGTTTTGACTGTGACATAAAAAGACCTGTTGACTTAAAATGTATACTTTCTTGTGCCATGCGAATATACCTCTTTGTTTGCTTGAGATTGTTACAATATTTTCAGTTGTCTTTAGTTCATGGTGTGTATATGTAATGTATTTGTTCATGTTGGATTTTTAATAGTTTATGGTCCACACAAGGTGGGAAAGTTCTAAGTTTATTGGAATCTGCCTATGGCAAATAAAAAAACAAACATTTGTATTCATTATAAAACAAAATTGTATTACATTTACCATGGCAGCCAGTGTTCATGTATTCTTTAGGAAACAAATCAATGTCAATAAGGAAGGGAAGAAAGACTTATTTTCTGCTGGTGCATGTTTTACTCTTGTTATTTTTGATATTCTTTGACGGAGTTGAGGATGACAACGGAATTTCGTAGCTTTTCATTGTGAATGTTGGTGTACTTGTGTTTTCAGGTATAAAGCGTATCCTATTTATTCATACACATGAAAGAACGTTGGGCAATAATAGCAAGACTGTCAGTATTTGTCAATGGTTTCCCTAGCCGCAAGTGATTTTAGTTGAAGTGACCGATTTCTTAAATTAATTAATGTTTGATTAATGTCGTGAGCGAGTCATGTGAAATTTCTGAGCAATTTAGAATACTGCGAATGTGAGGTACTAGATTTATATTCGGATCCCTCCTCTAGGAATACCAACTTGGGTACCAGTCCATATCAGGGGTAGAGGAAGCCAACTATGGTGGTCCTTTTATGCGCATTTTGTACGGAGATCAATGAATTTTATACCGTTAGCGCTGCAACGGATGGCCTGGGCTTGACCTCCATTGACCTCTACCTTGACCTTGACCTCGATGTGACCCGCCATACGTAGTAGGATCCAGGCCTCGTTTTCACATAGGTTGCATACGGCGGTGACGTGCGCTGTGAAGCAGTCCTCATACAACCCCTTCCCCCACCCCCACCCCAGTCAGCCTATGTCGTAACTTAGGACCATTATGTAAACGGATAGACATGTCGTTCTGGGAATAATGGCTCTGCTTCCAGTCATTCGGCGCGTCTGACTGGGGTCGAGGATGTTCTATTTATAAATATAGCTTAGAGTAGCGCTCAAGAGTCATTGGCTGGTAGCCGTGAGCTGGTCACTTACCCTGTCCTTGACACGCCACACCAGCTCCCTGTATAGAAATAGTTAATAAGGATTCGGGCTCGGAGTTTGCGATAGGTCTGCTGCCCGGTTTATATGCAATTCCATTTTCTTTTTACATATAACGTTCATATTAATTGTTGGAATATTTTCCGTAAGTTTAACTCGGAAAAAATTATGAACTTCATACATGTTAGATTCAATATTGTCAGTTATTTGCAAGAATTCATCAATGAGCAAGCTCCCAAGTATATATAAAATGGAAAGGTATGTGATTTTTATTTACTTGTGTTTTTTTTTATCTGGGAGAGTGTAACCAGTAAGTTTAGAAGACGGAGAAAATAGGCTCCGGTTATGATAACAATTTCAAGTATTTTTCAAACTGATAGTTTGATATTTTCAAACTTGTAACACACTTAACAGTGTTGGTGTCTCAGGTTTAAACATATTTTCTATGGGGAAATATAGTTGATGAGTAAGAAGGAAGGACATGTTCATTTATCAAAATATTGACAGTCGGTCCAGTATGGCCACAGGTCATGTAAAAAAAATTATATTATTGAAGGTTATACCCGAATACAAGTGCAGGTATCAAAAGCGATGTCGAATGATTGTTGAATATTAACCAGTGTATGTATAATAAAAAAAACAGGTTTCTAGACTATTGTTATACGTAATTTAGGCAATTTCCAAGAACAGAAGTCTATGCCATTAGTTGGAATAGTTGGTTTTGAAAGACGGTGAGTAGGTAATTAATTATGAAAGTAGAATCCAAACAGCAAGCCTGTGAGCGGACGAGCAAGAACTCGTCTAAGATGACATCATCCAAAAGCGATGAGATGTATTCAGGGTAAAGAGAAAAAAAGAACATAAAAAAAATCTTATGGAACTGAATTGTAATTAAAGTCAATATATAGACCCGTGTGTATACTTACGTATGTATTCCCAAAGTAGTAGTCGTAGTAGTAGGAAAGTAACTGTCGCATTATTTTGATGTCGACTTGAGATTGTCTTGTGTACATGATTGTTACCACGTTTCGTCGCCGAGGTCCTTACTGAGGATATCATCGCTTTACGAACAGTCATACGACATTGTTAATTTTGATCATCGGAACTCCAACCCATTATTGATTTGATAGAGCACAGTTGAAATAAAAAAGAATAACACGAGAGAGAGAGAGAGTTGATGGCAGGGAAACAGTGGGATAACATTTAGTAGAATGTGGCATGATCAGAGTAGTAAAACTCGACACAGATGTGAAGGGGGTGGGTGTTCAGTTCACTTTAGTTTCAGCATCATACCTTAATGGGTAGAGACAATACTGTACAGTTCTCATATAAAGGGGGGAGTTCTTTTCCAGCTTTAGGTTTGTCGCATGTTGTGCCGAGGTTGCTCATATGTCATGCTCTTTGTATTATCATTGTTACATTTAACATAGTGAACATGATTGATAGGAATTCAAAGTCAGGAATGGAGGCCGCATGATACATCTTACCTCTTTCTTTATTCGCTTAGGTTGAAACAAGATCATGAATCATTGTAAACATTTCTCATAATTTATTTGAAATCCTGTTTATCACTGAGGTGTCATTCAGTGTCATTTGGTTATTGGACGAGTGTCCTATGGCGGCCAACATGTGGCCTAGTAGGTTACGTCATTTAGAAACTTTGTTTAATTTCAAGAGCTCAGAACGTTGAATTTTGAAGAAAATAAAACTATTCCGCAGCTAAAAACCCAAACACTGTGTTTATTATCATGTGCGCATTAAAAAAAGTCCATGATTGGCATATATCACACATCCTGGTGGAAACACCCCTAAAGTCTCAATAATTCTACAATTAATAGTGGTTTTCAACAATTCATCATCTTGCAGTTTAATTCTAGCCCTAAGCTAAATTTCTTCATAAATCTCACATCTGAACTAAAGTCAAGCTCTGAAAACTGTAAAATGGCATTTCTGTATAGTAATGTAAAAATAAATTGTTGCCATATCATACTAATTGGGTGCTAATTGTTAAATTGGAGAGTAATTGACTGTCACGACATCTGACGGAACTTTTAGTCACTCCTCGTGATGACGTCATCTCTCGCCCTTCTCGGGCGCCGGCTTCAAAGACATCAAACGTTTCTTTGATCCTCTCTAGTAAAACCGCCGGAAAAGTAAGATACACCGGCCAGAAAATGCCGCGCCCCTCAGCCAAAACTCCGGCAGTTACCCGGAGCAGAAAAGCCGAACAACTGGAGGATAGGGTATCCGCCCTCGATACCAAAATCGAAGAATTCAGCGGCAGGTTCGACTCTATGGAGAGACTCCTGCGAGCAATGGCAGCACCGGCTGAGGCCCCGGAAAAAGAAACGGATTTACCAGGCGAAACATCTCTGGAATTGTCTCCGGTTCAAAGACGGAAGGCTCGAGCTGCCGGCGTCAGGTCAGATGTCCGGTTTGCCCCCTACAAGACAATTTCTCCGGTGACCGAATCCATCATAGAAGCAAGAAAAGAAAACGCGGCCCGCGACCCTGGATATCGAGGCACCACGCAGCGCCCAGCATCAAGCTTCACACTCTCCGCCCCGAGGCCCCTATCCATAGCAGAGTCCTCGGAAAGGGGAGGGGAGATACAAGATCAAGTCCAGCGGATCCTGGAGGGGGCACAACATGTCCTCGGGGGAAAAGGTAAGAAGGAGAAGTTTTTTCCCCATGTGCATGTATTCCGAGGCCCGGCTAAAGCCAAGACAAGCCTCAACGAGCTGACAATAGCAGAGTATTTGTGGGGCCTATTCAGGGTGGTGGACGACGCGGAGTACCCCCCCGAATGGATCCCCCCCACCATGGCTCACATGAGAGATATCCTCGAGGACGCTCAGGATTACTCCTTCGATCAGGTGCGAGGATGGTCGGAGGAGGTCCTTAGCGGGATCGCGGAAGGACGCCTCCAACGAGCATGGGAGGATTCTAACCACATTCAACTATTACGGATGTCGATGTCCAGATCCCCCCTGGGCAGCCTCCGATCCCCCCCCACGTCGACCTCGGGGAAGACCAAGAAGCCGGAAAAGGGTACGGATAGGCAGGACCTGAGGGGAGGACCTCCCTGCAAGCCGTTCAACCAAGGAATCTGCGCCCTCCCCGACGGCCACCTAGACAACGGCCTGAAGCAGATCCATATCTGCGCCTACTGTCTCTGTAGCCTCGCCTCTTACCACCCCCATCCAGAAAAAGAGTGCAGGATTAAGCAGCGACAACTATCCGCCCAGAACAACCGCCCCGAGGCCCATCACAAGAAAGCTTCCAATTATCCTTTTCCGCAGTAGGCTCCCCCAAGCCTACTAACCAGGGGTACCCAGCCTCGAGGCAAGTCTCGCAAGGCCGGGAATTCGAGCCTCACGACCCAAGCAAGCCTGCTCGCAACGCCCATCGACACTCCACTCAAGCCTCAGGGCTCGACTCAAGCCTCAGCTTGAGGAACACCAAATTAACTGTGAGTAATACGAGTGCTTTCTCTCCAATTCCCCAGGACGGATACTGTATTACCAGAACTGTGATCACTGATACGAGTAATGTATGGTCCCCACCTCGTGGCGACCGTGCCCGTGGTGGATGCCGCCGTTTCCCGCAAGATGCCGCCACCCACCCTAACGACAAAGAATGCCGCCAGTCCCCGTCAGGTGGCGGCACACAACTTCAGGTCCCCCATCCAACAGGGGACAGGGACAACGACCTGGCCAGAGGACTAACGGCCGCCACAGCCTCTCCAGTCGCAGCGGTCGACCCCCCTCAATGGATCAGCCCGGACCAATATGCTGGGGTTATACTGGAGAAGTGGCCGGCACCTCGACAGAGTCTCTGGCGACCGTATCAACTCCACCTCCATGCATATATCAAGGCCAAAGCCTCGGGCCTCCCCAACTATTTGGGTGCGAGAGTCCCCCTACCCTCGGGTCTCAACATCCCCGCCTGGAGGAGAGCCCTGGAGGGATACCAAGATACCCTCCTCGTGGACTACTTAGAATTTGGTTGGCCGTTGGGGTATACCAGGACAACCCTCCCGACCCCTACGACCACCAACTACGCCTCAGCACTAGCGCATCCGGGAGCAGTGGAAGGCTATATTCACACGGAGCAAGCGCTGGGGGCCCTCATGGGGCCGTTCAGGGAAGCCCCATTCACCCCATGGACCCAGACATCCCCCATGATGACTCGCCCAAAATCGGATGGGACCCGCCGCATCATAGTCGACCTCTCTTATCCGGAGGCAGAGGAAGTCAATGCGGGGGTCCTCCCTGGAAACTTCCAAGGAGTTAAATTTACATACACCCTCCCGGGAATTAGGGATGCAATGACCCTTCTCCAGGTGAAGGGCCGGGGTGCATACATCTGGAAGGTGGATCTGGCTCGGGCCTACCGACAACTCAGGGCCGACCCACTTGCCTACCCTCTCCTGGGCATCACCGGTGCCCGTGGTACCTCTGCCCCCCCTTCGGGGCCAGGCTCTCGGCGGCCGCCTGTCAACGCACAACGGTCGCCGTGGTCTACCTACTGGCCGGAAAGGGTTTCACAGCGCTGGTATACCTGGACGACTTCTTCGGGGTGGAGGAATCCCAGGAGAAAGCTGACCAGGCGTACCATGCTTTCCTTGCCCTCGCGGCAGACCTTGGCCTCGCCCTCTCGGCGGATAAGTGCCACCCCCCCACCAAACGCCTCGACTGGATAGGCTACGATATTGACACAGCGGAAGGCCTAGTGACCATTCCGCGACCAAAAATGGACAAGATTGCATCCCTGGCATCCCACTGGATGGGCAAAGTCGCTATAGACAAGACATGCCTCCAATTGTTGATAGGCAAAATCGTTCATGTCTCCAGGTGCGTCCTCCCGGCCCGCCGCTTCACCAATGCCCTCCTCGCAGCCCTAAGGAAGGTCAAGCCGAACAGCCTGATAGGCCTGGCGAGGGAGGTAAAAGCGGACCTGGCATGGTTCGCAGCATATGCCTCGGCATGGAATGGTATCGCTCTCGTCGACCCTCCTAGGGCCCCAGTCGCTATTCAAGTAGTATGTGGAAAAGGGGGAATAGTGGCGGCGTCGGGAGGACGATACTTCGCACAACCTCTAACACCAGAGATACAAGTCCTCGTAACGAAGCCTCGCCACCTCCAGGCCTGCGCCATCTACATAGCCTGCGCAACCTTTGGACCACGAGTCCCCCAAGGTGCCCAGATAGTGGTCGAGCTGGACCTCCTCCCGGGTCTTGAGGCCCTCACCACGGGTAGAACTAAGGATCCGGTCGTTGCGGCGGTTGCGAGGCAAGTCTGGCTCCTCCTGGCGGGAAAGGATGTCGACCTCGCCCTCCGTCAGACCTCGGGCCAGGCCCTCGACCTCCCAGCAGCCGCGGCCCGCGCCCTCGTCTCAGCACCAGCGGCTACTTGGGCTACCTCTCTAGCGGAAGAACTCGGAGCCCAGCTCGTTCCTCCCACACTCCCGTCTCCATTCCTGTCACTGATGTGGTAATCTCGTTCCAGGTACGACCGGTCTCAAGGCCCAGATGTGGGCATCGCTTCAAGCAGCGACGTCGGCCTCAACTCAGGCCAACAAGGATCACCAGGCCAGGACTTACCTCAACTTTGCAGCGTGGTATCACCTGGACCCCCTCGCGCCATCAGTCCGGGAAGCTGGCCTTTACGCTCAGTATCTGGTCAACTCCCTCCGGGCCCCGACCTCGCGCCAGAACTATATATCTGGTGCTTGGGCCTGGATAGCGGCCCACGGGGGCTCTCCGGATTCCCTCTCCAATCATCTCGTCAAGCAAGTTCTCCAAGGGGCGGCACGCATGACGGCCCACGTCCCGTCGCAGGCCCCCCCCCTCTCAGCCGACCTCGTTGCGGCCCTCGCGACCATGCTTCGCGGTTCTAACCTCATCTCTCCATCCGCCCTCGGGGCGGGCCCCCACACCCTCCTGCGCAGAGACATCCAGCAGGAGGGGGGGGGGCTCAGGATAACTATCAACTCCTCTAAAACCATCAGAGACGCGGCTCACCCTGCCTCACTTCTGGTGGCTCCCACGTTCACTCAGCATTGCCCGGTGCAGGCCTGGAGTCGCTACAAGGAGACGAGCCTGGCTCCTCCTTGGGCTCCAGCCTTCCTGACTCCGTCAGGAGCGCCGCTGGCCTCGCGCCAGCTGACGGCTTTTATCCGCCTCGGTCTGGGGAAGGTCGGTATTCCGGCCCCCGAGCGGTTTTCTATCCATAGTCTGAGACGGGGTGCCGCCCAGGATGCAGCCTCCACCCGCGGTATCGCACTCGAGGATATCATGGTGCATGGTACCTGGAAATCGAAGACAGGCCTCGGGGCCTACCTCCGCCCTGCTTCCGTCTCTCAAGCCCTCGCGGCCAAACTGGCGAAATATTGACTCTACAAGTCAGGCCTCTCGCCCTTTGGCGTATTCTGACTTGTACTTTATCAACAAACTTAAATTTTCAGATTACCATGTTAATCTACAGTAATAAATTTTTAACTGCCAATTTCTCGTGTTGAGTTAATTGGGCGCTAATTGTTAAATTGGAGAGTAATTGACTGTCACGACATCTGACGGAACTTTTAGTCACTCCTCGTGATGACGTCATCTCTCGCCCTTCTCGGGCGCCGGCTTCAAAGACATCAAACGTTTCTTTACCACCACCCACCCCTCAACTATGTCTTAAAATTCATTAAGGGCGTATTCTGACTTGTACTTTATCAACAAACTTAAATTTTCAGATTACCATGTTAATCTACAGTAATAAATTTTTAACTGCCAATTTCTTTTGTTGAGTTAATTGGGCGCTAATTGTTAAATTGGAGAGTAATTGACTGTCACGACATCTGACGGAACTTTTGGTCACTCCTCGTGATGACGTCATCTCTCGCCCTTCTCGGGCGCCGGCTTCAAAGACATCAATCGTTTCTTTACCACCACCCGCCCCTCAACTATGTCTTAAAATTCATTAAGGGCGTATTCTGACTTGTACTTTATCAACAAACTTAAATTTTCAGATTACCATGTTAATCTACAGTAATAAATTTTTAACTGCCAATTTCTCGTGTTGAGTTAATTAGTGTCTGTATAATATATATGATTAGGCAAGCCATTTCAGAATATGTGTAAATCTATCAAGGTGATTTTTTAACATTACTATAAGGGTGTGTTCATTAATCATGGCCGGGGGGGGGGCACAGTTTTTGGAACACTGACCGGTCAAAATAAAGTTGGCCCCCCCCCCCCATGGGAATACCCCAAAAGGTATCGCCCCCCCCCCCCCTTGGAATACCCAAAAAAATGTTGGCCCCCCCCCCCCTTGGAATGCCCAACAAAATAGTTCCCCCCTCCCCATAAGAATAGGGTAAAACCACAGGGAAGGCTAAACTGATGTGGCCTTTTTATCATAAGGCTTTCCTTCTTTACCTTAGAACAAACTCAGTTACATTCAGTCATTTGTCAAAATTTTGACCAAAGTAGCAAGTATGGGAAGTCATGGATTCAAACCCAATCGGATTATACCAAAGACTTACACAAAAATGGTACTGACTGCTCATTCGGCTTAACACCCGCCATTAGAATGAGGAGTTGGGTGCTAGGGCCTGAATGGAAGAATGGCTGTACCGCCAAATTTGATGATTGTACACACATTATTCCCTTCATAAAAATTGCTTGAAAATGAAAAAAAGGAAACAAGTAGCAAATAAACACCTGTTGTTGACAGAACAGCACCAATAAAAAAAGATGGGGAGTCTGGAGAAGGACTGAAACACGCCATTTGGAGGCCAGTTTCAATCTCAGTCATTGAGACAATCTGGCGCAACCTCTGGTGAAGAGGTGCTAGTAGTTGCACCACTGGCAACCAATAGTGGATGATGTCAGCCCTAAAGTGTTCCTTGGCCAGTTTCCTTGGAGAGCCTATATATGAGATGTTCCTGTGTCCCGCTTTTAACATATGAATTTGAATCATATATATGATTTGAATGATGAAACAAGAGCTAAGAGTGCATTTCAAAATAGAAATATTGGCCTTTAAAGGCCAAATTAGCAGGTGGACACATTTAGAACTCAATAAAAGGTTCACCAATAATTAATTGCTATGAGATCAAGGAAGCCCCCCAGGAGTTGGGAAGGAATTGGAGGTATAAGGGAGGGGGAAAGAGAGGTGTTGAGTTTACCATAGGAGAAACTTATACAAGTTTTGTGCATATCTTACATGTCTTTGATTACTGGGCCTGTCAGGTGTTTGGGGAAGTTCATAAAGTAGTTTGTCTTTTTTTAAATCAATGTCAAAATACTAAATGATAAAACTAGGATATTGCATTACCATAAAACCTCTCCAGAAAAAAAGAAATCATATACCTTTCTGTACTTACTTATGGCTCCATCTAGTGTTGGTTTGACATACTGTAAGAATATTACATCTGAACCTTAATATCAGAGAACTTACCTTAGAGGATAATGAGACTTAACTCTTGGAGATGGTGTTGCCACTTCAAAAGTCCGAATCAGTGTGTCTTCCACCTATGGAGAGCGCCTCATGCACGTGTGATGACTCGGGAGTCCCTGCGATGACGTCATCGCGCCCAAGGCTGAAACAGCCTCAGGGGGAATCCCCGGCACTCACACTAACGCCCAGTTGCCCCCTATCGCCCGTACAACAATACTACAGGCTCCATGTTCAAAGTGAGGCTGAGCTTCAACCAGATACTTAGTGTTCTTATAAGGATATAGGTATAGGGCATGTGCCAATATGCTTGGAGAGTGACAGGAACTAGAGTCCTCTGGGGGAACATGACTGCACTAAAATTCAAAGATGGCTGATACCCCCCATGCTCTGAAATATACAAAAATACATGAATATCATGCTAAATACAAGTTTAACCTAAATAATGACACCTACTAGAAGGTAAGTAACTGTCAGTGCCACTTATGGAGATGGTAAATGTTACACCGATGCTCACTGTAAATCATTATTGAGTAAACATCTGTTTGAGTATGCCCATTTCACTTAAAATCCCCCACACTTTCAACAAATACTTGAATATCTAAGTAGATAAAGAATCTACCTTGAAAATTCCACTTCCTAGCACCTACTGTTTCTTATTCTCTTTCAAATGAGGCATGTCATATTATGATTGAACCAGTTTAAGGGGTAGAAATATGTGCATAAAGGGGTTCTTAAAAATGGACCTGTGACTACAAATGTCCCCCCCAAACTGAATTCACTATTATTTTAAAATCCATACCAAAATACTAAATATCAAAGCTGTAAGGCATTGAACCACCATAAAACCTTCTGTCCAAAACAGAAATCATATTCCTATCTGTACTTAAGTTAGCTATAAAAGGCAAAAATGGGGTCAGGTCACTTAGTGACTTTACAAGCAGTTGTACTACAGAAGGCTATAGCCATAACCTAAAGACCAACCGTCCACCTGCTAATTACCTTGATGTGTCATGTGATTTGAGTAATTTACCTTGGTAGCTGATGACATTTTGTTATACCAAATCAAAGGTCAATATGGTGTTTTTATGATGTCAAAATTTCTTTCAATTCAAACAATTATCTTTTTATTTATTGAATTTTGTATATTTAAGTATCAATGATGCCTTTATGATGCATGGAGGCATCATGCTGCTGCTGTAGCCAGGGGAATGCCTGAAGGCATCATGCTGCAGTTAAAGGGTTAATCATTACTATAGTAGCACAACTAAGCTGATTTCTTGTGATATGATATGAATGCATTACACTACAAATAACAATTTTTGTCATTGAACTCAAATATGGGAGTCTGCCTCATTGTTTAGCTTAAAACATCGACCCCGGGCAGAAAGTGAAAAAAATAATACCCACCAAAAAATTGCCCCCCCCCCCCTTTGGAATACCCAACACATTTTTGCCCCCCCCCTTGGAATACCAAAAAAAAGGTGCCCTCCCCCCCTAAAAACTGTGCCTTCCCCGGCCATAATTAATGAACGCTCCCTAATACACACCATAATACCAGGAGAAATCGAAAGTTATTCACATACTCTTCGTTTGTTAGTATAGTGTTTATAGGCATATATATGCTGAATACACTATCATACGTGATAAAGTAAGAATGAATATATTCAGATCATTGCCTAAAAGATTGTCATCAAAATGCACCTTAAAATTCAGTCAATTATATGATAGCATAGTGGACCATAGCCGTCTATTCACGAGCTCAGTTGAAAACATCCTTGCACTGAAAAATGTCTTCGGAGTACCACTTACGAACAAAACGGACACCTAATGTTCAAACAGTTTTCTTAATAAGCACCAAGGAAAGTTTTTAAAAAAGTAATTCAAATCGGGTGTACCCTCAGCGTTGTAGAGATCTACTCTTCCTCCTCTGCATTAATTGATTAAGAAGCATGTTGTTTGTTGTCAGTTGTAGCCTGTCGAGGTACTTCTGGATCCATCAGAGTTCTACTGACTGTGTGGAACCATCTCTTATAGAACCACATCTACATGCTCAAAGGCAAACGGGGTTCTCGGGTTCTATAAGCCCAATAAAACGCATTAACTAATTCTGAAATGCTTGAATCCTTTTAATACATAGAGATATGTGTATAGTTCCTAAAAGATTAATACACATAACATATATGTTCACGACATGGGTCGATTCCTGTTGACGTGGAAACAAAGGTACATGCAGTTCTATTTTGATCCATTCTACACTTGTTTAAGTTCGGATTCATCCTATATATATAAGGAAGATTCAATTTTTGTCCATGTAATATAGACATACCACTCCAAAACGAAAGAGGTCATAGGGTCAGTCAGGATATAATCAGCTAACAAACAGTGGTTGGTTGAGTGTGTATCTGTTCAAGATTATTCACTAAATATTTATAATCTTTGTTTCAAAAAGTTTTCCGTTGCTTGGAGAACGCGCCGGACGTGTTCTCCGCTTTAAAAAATTTTTAAAATTTATAATCTTATTATAAAATCATTGTGAACAATTACTCCACAAGTTATTACTAAATGGTACATGTGATACATGTAAATGAAAAATATTCATTAAAATATGATATACATGTATATACACACATGAATACTAACTTTCACAAACATTTAACGCCATACACTAGACGAAAATTCAACACTAGAAAGAATTTACAAATTACAGGCGAATCAGCACTTCTGTAAACTCAAGTGTAAATCAATGGAATTGATGGAAGTATTTTTTAAGGAAAGCGATCTTTCAGGGCCAAGAGGCTGTGGTGTTTATAGCGCTACTCAATTTAGAACTCACTTAACTTTGACAGATTGAAAATGGCCACCATACATCAGAACATGTATCATGATCCATTCTAAATTTATTGATACTTATTTGGGGATGGGAATACAGTAAATGTACAGGACATAGCTGCTGATGCGTACACAAACGAAATACTATAAGAAGTGCTGCACCTAGTGAAAACCTTTCCTCGGAGATTGCTACAATCGATTTCCTGAGATTTCTTTAGATGCACAGGAGGCAATCTTGATATCTTACAGAATTGCAACTAGTGATAAATCCATGTAAACTACCTAAGACCTTCCCCTTTACAATTCCCAAGTGAAGCACCATCGATGCGTTACAGACTAGATAACAATACACCTACTGACAATTGAATTCGCTACTACTGGTTTTGGGAAATGCCCTCAATAAACTACGTGCGTATTTTAGCTACATATTCTTGACGCTCATGTAAAACATGATTTCAGAAATGCTAATATATTTTCTTGGATTTATAAAAGCTACAGCATTATAGAAGGCGTGAAGAAACTACTGACGAAATGCATAGGCAAACATGTAGTCTTTCGTTTCTCAGTAGTGGATACTTTTCTTGTAAGGAAATCCAGTATTTGCATTGTGCCATAATTAGTACGTACAAAATGTAGCCAGAGTGAATAGGAGTCAAGTAGTCGCATCCGTAGTACGAATTAGCGGTGGATATAATGCATGATACTTATGATCGTTATTTCTATCATGAGAATTTTTTAATATGTAATTGTTTTCACAGATAACGTGTGGCATCACTGGCAAGTTTCAAGTGATTTGTATCAGGGTTAGAAATGCAAACAGAAAATATACCAACTTCCCACTGGAGTCAATTTGAAATTGTACTTCACAAAGTAAAAAAATGTCCAATACTGTAATGTTTTACAATAATGTTAACAAAGAAATACAATCCAGCAAAACTATTCTCTGCTTTAACCCTATCGCACCGGTTTTCTGCCGCACTCACTCATAGAGCCGGGTACTAGTGTTAGTATAGACCGTAAGGGCGACGGGCTTCACAAGCCAAGTGTATCAATTCTATTACTTCATGTGATATGATACATGACCCTTGATCTATCGTGCCTAAAGATATCAGATATGATTATTTAACTACATTCTGTGAAAAATTCATTTGTATCGATCCAATATTTTCATTGTTTTCTAATTTTGTAAATCTCGGACCCGGACATCCACGGTTGATGCCTTTGTCATCACCAGGCCAGTCCTGGATGGTGCTACAAGGCATCAACCGTTGCGAATGGATAAATGACTATGAATTTTGGTGCACATGTGATTTATATTCATTCCGTATCAGTGAATAAATAATTTTCACGAAGTAAGAAGAAAAATAGGTCCTGAGGTACAAATCGGATCTGTCAGTGTCAACATCACAAGCGGGTTGGATTGCTTCCCCAATGCATACTGTCAATGCTGCGGTCTGACTCCTCAGGGGATACACGAATAAAAAATATCATCAGTCCATCCACGTTGGTGAAAAATATAACACATAAAATTCACCCCACTTCAAAATGTGTCCCGCTGGAGAAGTGTACAAGACAGCATGATGGTGTAAGGTGTATGTAGCCTCAACGGTTTATTTTTTGGGTCTGAAGTATAAGTCCTTGGTTAACATGCTGACTATGCATGGAATCTGCTTCTTCATTGTCATCTCCGGTTTGGAGGCATTCGACTCGAAGTCATAGGCGACGATCCTGTTGATGCGTGTCATGAGGGAGAGAATCTCGAGTTCGGATCCATACTTGTCGAACACCTTCACCAAGGCTTGCACGAACCACGAACCTTTGGTGGAGTTCCGCCATGAGAAATAACCTGGAGGGCACAGTATTAAATCCTATAGTATCATTCAACGCGAATAAAAGTGTATGTACGTGTGCAGAGTGTGGAATGAAATGTTTAAACCATTATTTGACTGCTTATTTACATTTTCAAATCAATAACTATCGGTTACAATATCTCACTCAAGAAAGTAAAGAAATACAACTCCGAGTTTCTGGATCAGCTACAGACGAGTTGCAGGAGTTGAATGTCTCAGGCCGTGATTCAGGAATAGTGCAGCTCGTTTTTAAATTGTACTTACCTGGTACAGTGGAGTAAGCAAAGAGGAAGTCTGCTTCAGAGGGAATACGCTGTACATTCGGTGAATCTGTTTCATCATCATCGTCTTCGCCGTCTGCCACCACAGTGCCATGGTCAAGTTGACTGCCTCGACACGCCTAACAATAAGGACATTTATTGATCTTTGAAGTTAGTATATAAAATAAAGCTCTTAGCCATCAACATTTCGTGTTCATTATCATAAAAGAGTGCACATCTTTAAGTATAATTATTGGCCTTTAAAAGGCCAAATGAGCGGGCGCATTTACAACTCAATACAAGAAGCTTAAGACAGTTTTTTTTTTCAATTTTAGGACGTGGCTAAACCGATCTGCACTCTCACGCAGCTTAAGAAGCTTAAGACATGCTGAAAATTACGAAAAGAAAATGATATTAATATGGAGGCTTTGCAATGATATGGATCAGGGGGTCCATAATAGTCCCTGAACGGGAAGCGAGGCAGGAGTTAACCTGGGAGTTTTAATGGGCATGTTCATGTGGCAGACCTACTGTCTGTGTGCAAGGGGAAGTGGCAAAGCAGAAATAGAAAGTTTGATAAGCCTTTTCTCATATTCCATATTGAATACACTTCCTGTGATGTAAGCAATTGTTGGTGCCACTTATTGAGATGGTAATTGTAACACCAATGCCCAATGTAAATCAATATTCTCTGAACATCTGTTATAGTATGTCTATTTCATCCAATATCTCCCCCACTTTTATTAAGTACTGGAATATCTCTGTAAATAATATAGAATTCGACTTCCTGGCAACTACTGTTTCGTATTTTATTTCAAATGAAGCATATCACATGTGATAATTGAACCAGTTGTATGGGTTAAAATACATCCACAAACAAATTATTAAAAATGGATCTGCGACTCAAAAAGTCGCACGCCCCCCCCCCCCCCGAAATCTATTTTTTTTAAATCCATGTCAAAATACTAAATACTGTAAGATAGTGTATGGCCATTAAACCTGTCTGAAACAAAAACCATATTCCTGTCTGTGTTTGTCAGCTATAAAAATCAGAAATGTGGTCAGGTGACCTAGGTGACCTGCATGGTCAATTGGCAAGGAAAACATTTACTATTTTTCTTTCATTTCACGTATGAGATAGAACCATCAGGTTACCTGTATGAAGAAGAGTTTGGGTTTGCCGGCGAGGGAGGGACACTTGTCCCCTCTGAAGGGGGTGGTGAGATGTTCGACACGGATGGTGCCGTCCGTGCCATACACAACGCCATCATCGCCGTGACTCAAAATAGCTGCGGCGAAGCAGTCAGAAGTAGTGTGGTTCTCCCGCGCAGCTGTTAAGGAGCAATGATACACCTATATGAGCTATTGTAGGGTGACCAAGTATAAGACATTATCTCACCCCAGATATTTTTTCTCCATAGACTTAACATTGGGAACTCGTATCTAACACCCATTAGATATCTAGGTAATTTATCCAATGGGGGAAAATGTCACAAATATTAGCCCATTAGTCAATATTAAGGGTGAGATAAATTCAGAAACCCATTCAAGTTTAGGGTCAGAGCTCGATCCCATCTCATTTGAATGACATAGCAATTCACGCGACTTCGCCTTGTGAATTACTACGTGATTCAAACTCGATGGGATACGGGCTCAGACCCTTAACTTTCATGGGTTTCCTCTATAATACCACTAGGGTGTCTAATTCAGGACGTTATCCATAACCATGTTTAAACCTTGACTATTTGTTTTCGACAGTAAATTGTTAAGGGGATTCTCAAACAATAACATAATATAATCTTAATTCGGATTCTTTATATCACTCAAACGAGGTTCATTTATATATATTTAGAAAGTGACAGTAAACTGTTAGTGTTTGTCGTATCAAACACTACAAATTCCGCTTAGGGCGAGATCTTACGACTTACCATAAGTCATGATTCTTAACATTTCAGTTGTTGTCTGGTTATTGTACATGCGCACCTCAAAGCCCAACTTCATGAACTGCTGGTATAGATTGGCTGCATCCACATCGGTCCCATTCCTAAAACAACCATACACAAAACAGTCAGTGTGATGTTTCCCCTCCCTCTACTCGCCGAGTATAACTGCTACTACTGTCTCGTCTTGTATGTATGTACCCCTGTTTTGTAACAATCTATTATTTTTATCATTAACAGATTGACTCATTTGATGGATGACAACATGTAAAAACGACCAAAAAATCTATGAGTCTATTTATGCTGATGTTCTAAACACAGCAAATGTGTCGTTCCATGGAGTGATATTAGAACGTATCATGATAATAAATACACATGCATCTCCAAAATGCCGACATCGTAGACAGCGATACACCATGTGCCCAAACTGCACCTCTCATACCTTCACAAACATCGGTGCATAATACGGTCAAATGAATTACGTTTTCAGGATCTTGGAGGCCATCTCAAATTAATCAAACCGAGTAGTAAAGAGATTATTTCAAAGGTAGTATTATTATTATATCAATGTGCAGTAGTGAATTGCATAAATGATGGATAGTGGTAGTGGAAAATTCCTGACAAAATTTGAATTGTTCCAGAATAGTTTTGAAACTCAAAGAACATGATGCTTAAACTCTAACAAAACTCAGAGATCATGTTTGCAATGGTATAAAAAGACCAAGTGGTGGGGCAGGTTATTATAGTCAGAGATAAGAGTGTCTGATAGGCATGTCCTTGACTTTCTTTTGTAAGTTTAATAGCAAGCTTCCTCTCTCCCCCAATCAACGTCTCGGTACTTGAACTAGGACTAGTGTCGGTCTAGGAGAAGGCTCTAAAGAAGCAGTAAAATGTTGGGCTGACAAAAACATTTCTACTTATCCCTACATGGCGCAAGTAATCGTGGTTACGTTATTTCTTTCGTTTATGTTTGTTGTTGAAGTACCATCGATTGCTGAACGTACACAATTACGAATATATTGTATGCATTATGGCGTCTCGGTGACTGTGTGTGGGGTGTCCTTGAATATTGGCCGATTGTCAAGTACAGGCTGCTTCAATATCGCCTTTTATGGATAGTGATAGTGGAGAAGTGATATTGGGTAGAAGAGAAAGTACTAGACTGAGGGCTGAGGTCAAAGGAGATGGGAGGGTGGGTTCACTAAATGCAAGTCGCTAAAGTCAACAGTGGCCGTAGTAGGGACACAGGGAGCGAGGTAATCGTTGTAAGAATGTGATGAAAAATAAATACGTCTTTCTCCTTGAAAGTTTAAGTGGGTGAGATAAATGACTGGAGGACACGAGAGATGGTTGGCCGGTAGAAAAGTGGAACATATAGTGGGATGGCAGTGGGCGGTAGGATTTAGTCACGACAAAGGGGAAAAGGACAAACAAAAGGCGCCTGTAGTAACTGGATCATATGATCCGAGCAAGATGCTTTACAATTTTCACACCAGAGGGCAATATTGTCGACCTAAGTTGTCAATTGATCTAATAATGGTATCAGGAAACGATTTTCAAATTCATTACTGCCTTCCCCCTCTTGAATGTGGCATATAATGCGTGCATAAATTGTAATGTATATCATGTTCAAATGATAGTAAATGAGCGGTTATGGGCAGTTTGGCCCTTTAAATCACCCCTCTCTGCCACCTAGCGCTAAATGCTCCCGGAAAGCATACATGGGTAGGGAAGGGAGTGTAACAGTACAAAGGTGACTTCATTGGAGCTAGATCGTGGAGGACTGCTGTAGAAGGTGTGAAAGGCACCGCAGAGCAGCAGGTGGGATCTAGGGTGGGTTATTTCCTACCTGTCGTTCATGCCAGTGCGTTTGTTGAAAGTTTTGTTGTTGAGGATGATTGCTAGACCTCGTTTAGCATAGTTCATACGGTACGTGAACATATCACCCATCCGCTGACTTTCTACATCTTTCATCTCGACGTCCGGTAGTGGGAAGAGCGGGTGGCCAACCCTACAAGCAAATCAATTTATGTATTTATCACCAATTCCAAACATTACCGTGATTACATTCACTTTAGTTTATTGTCTGATGCGATTTATCATCTTCTACAAACTACTCTCTATGAATAACGAGTGCGGATCGTTTAGTGAATATGTGGCAGTCCATCATTAAGAAGAGAGTACAGCATATCTAATCTACTGAATTTACTGATATCTGAATGACAGCACCTACCCGCCTAAGCGTGCGTCGGCGGTGTCGCCCGAACCCATTTCGTAAGACTCGGCATCCAGCTGGTCCTCACTCATTCTGTATTATGCTGTAGAATCGTCCAAATCTACCAACAAAGAAAAGACGCATTTGAAATATGCTTTTGGTAGAAAAACAAATATACTGTATATTCCAAAAACAAATAAACTGTATATTCCAAACGTGCTCAGATGGTATTGAAAGTGTTTTGGCCTCGTGCATTCTAAACTATGTACATTTCACACGAAAGTATAAGGAGAGCATGACAGGGTGACAGTTGGGATCTTGTGTTAAAAATCTTTCACATTGAAACAAAAAGGAAGGGGGGGGGGGGGGGGTCTCTTTTGGTCATTTCTTGGAGAACAAAAAAGTTCTCTAAGAAATGACAATTGGAATCTTGACTATAAATATTTTATTTTGTACTCGAAGTTGGTAAAATGGTTGATTCTTTGAATAAATTGACCTATTCTGAAGTGGATATTTATAAATACATCCATAACTTCATTTCTTTGGACCAGTTGAAATCAAGCTGGCTCTAACAGCTTATGAGAAGTGTAATATAGGTACATTGGTGTCGAGTAACACACCCATAGACGCTCCACGACCGGAAACCCAGCCATAAGGCCTACGATAACTGAGAGATATGCGTACATATACACGTGTACAGAACACAGATCTAAGTTGGCAAAAATGAAATCTGAACGAAGGACCTTTGGACACACGTTTATAACATCAGCTGTATACTCTATGTTCATATGTAGGTCACATCCCCATATAGCGAAACACTATCAGCATCTAGGTAGAGTATAACTCGATAAAGCACTGTTCAACTTCGTTGTAATGTACCAACACTTCAATAAACGGCAGTATTTGGATCCTTCTGTTATTATTCCTCATGTACATTTCAAATCAGGGATGAAAGTCAGAACTGAGGAAAAAAATGAAAATTGAAAACGCTTATAAAAAATGAGAATCACTTATAACATTATTTTCGAAATTAATGGCTATAAATTAATATAAATAAAATTGGTGGTAACATACGGAAACAGGGTTATATATGATTAATACGCAGTAAAAATTGACGATAAAACGAACCCGATCCCACAGGAAAGTTGTGAAGAATAGAGGAATATAGGTTATATCTGTGAGGAATATAGGTTCTATTCGTTACTACCAAGAGCATATCAAATAGTAAAATGACTCTCCAGAGCATAAAAGATTCTTCATGGGCAAGCTTGACCTGTTAACTAGTTATTCATTCATCAGACAATGAAAGCCATATCTAGACAAAAAAAAGACACGAGGACGTGTCTAAACTTCAAACAGAAAAGTGACACAGCGAGAGATAAGTACGCAGCCTCCTAGCAGCAGACCACATCTATGCACTTAGTATCCTGACCCATATAGAGACCTGTCAGTGTTAGTCCTCCGCGACTGTTGGCCTGAGATCTACACCTAAATGTGCTGTCCATTCACCTTGAAAATCTGAGGATGACGCTAGTATTTGTTGTCCAGTGTGCGGCGGATCGGATCACTAACACCTAGTCGTACATGATCTGCGCCGCTGGGTTGTTACCACTTGTCTCGGCAGTTCTCCAAGCTGCCCATCGACCACAGGTGCACTGTGTAACCGGCTTATCGGTCATCAAACAAAACACAGCCGCTTTCTTACGGGACATGCCCCTAGCGGTGCATAAAGACACCAATCTGCCCGCAAGTCGATGTTAACCCTTTCAGGGCGGATAATGCCTTGAGGCATTCCCCAGCATAGACCGGATAATGCCTTGAGGCATTATTTATGAAATTTAGTAATATTTACCATTTCATTGTTTTATGAAGAAATAATTGATCAATATATCTGAAACTTTCAGAGAATATACCTATGATATAGTATTTGATATTATTTGTTAAACCAAATAATATAGATAAGAATGATGTGTCATATCACGTGATCAAATAATGGAATATGGGTTTAGACAAAATTTTGCCCATCCCCTGGAGTTATGCCAATCCAAAGTACCTGCCCCAACCAACAGGGGCTTTGCCACAGACTCCTGTCTTTAAAGGGTTAAGAATGATAAAATCCGTCCTCTTTTATCAATTTAAAAATCATTCCATGTAAACGGGTTGGTGGTTCGGAGGAGTGGGGTGGTGGTGCTTGGGCCGATGAAAGTTTTTGTTTTATTAATTCTGGTTGGTTCACTTCCTTTTAGTTTTGCGATAGCAGTGTTTTGTAATATAGACTTGGCCAATGATATATGACCAACAACTATGGCTCACACACAATGAAACGAGCGAATATTTGCACATGACGAAAATACATATAGCCCATTTTATATTTGCCGAGAGAACCAAACATGAGTTCCAGATAACGATACCTATGTTTACTTATAAACTTGGAGCTAGTTACACATTCATGCCTTTATGTTTGCGAGCATTCAATACTACACGCTCACAATCGAGAGTGGTGAAAGGAACCCATTAGTTTTCATGACCCAGGTAGTGTAGTATATTTACATACTGTTCAGCCTTCATAGATACTTCACATTGGACACAGAGCACCATTGTACCCATTTACTGGCCCATTTCGTGGTGGTGCGTCTTAGATATTGATCCATGTCTGACTAACCCCAGCCATGCGGTCACTCCGACTATTCAGGGTACCATTAAGCCGAACGCTTTAGACTATTAATGACAACTCAGCAACGATAGGTGAACTTTACCGCAGGTCACACAGCTCATGACCTCTCGCTCACCTCAAACACACCGACCTGTACAGAATTAGGGCAGGAATAACTCAATCTACCTCTACGGGTTTACACTCAGCTTTGTACATTACCAAAAGAGTTAGAGTAAATAATGCCGGCAAAAATGTTGATGTATTCAGTGCTTATTCTACCCCCGTAAATTGAACAATTCGGCACGTGGCACGTGCAGTGGTCGAACAAATACAACATAATGTGAACAGCAAGTGGTCACTATCCAACGCTAAGAGTGCACATGGGCCAGATCAACCACCCGCCACCTAGTGAGTGAGTGAGTGAGTGAGTGAGTGAGTGAGTGAGTGAGTGAGTGAGTGAGTGAGTGAGTGAGTGAGTGAGTGAGTGAGTGAGTGAGTGAGTGAGTGAGTGAGTGAGTGAGTGAGTGAGCCAGGGAGCGGGGGGGGGGGGGGGCGGTTCGAGCGAGGTACACGATCATTGATTTAAAATAAGAGTACTATTTGTATAAAGTTGGAGAATGTACTACAGTGATATTGTTGATAATCTGAATAACATCATGTGTATTTTGTATACCAAGATAAAAAGAAATGCGATCAAAGCTAGAGCAAGAGTCCACACAATGAGCAGCCACCTTTGGGTGGTATTGCCTACATTGTCCATATGATATTACTCCTGGGGTTTTGGCTCCGGACTTCACTCGGCTTCGCCTCATGAAGTCACTATGCCAAACTCCAGTCGTGACATACGGTGGCTAAGATTAAAACTCATCCAGTTTTACGATAGTATTTCACCACTTAGGTCCTAGGGAATATTGCTATTGTTAAATTCTATGATAAATCTCATATTCATTATTGCCATCAAACTTTGTCCAAATTGTGATTTCTTCTATGATAGTTTAGTCAGTCCACCTAGAAATATCGGAAGGGCTCTTGTAGATATTATAACATATTAGTGTTATGGGGATAGGGGCTTATGAGTACAGGTGAGGTATGTTTGTCTGTTTGGGTAGTTTAATGTCCAATATGTTCTACTAGACTTACTTTGGGTTTGATTGAATCTATGAGATGAATTTAGGTAAAAATCTCACCCTTACACATTTAGCAAGGTGAAAGTTCTTTTACTTCCCACACCACATAGACATGGTATGAGAAAGATTGGCCTTAGATATAGCAGTAAATCTACCACTTCTGGGGGTGAAGGAGAAAAGTGGCTACAGTGGGAGTCTGACAACCTTGGGATCACGAGTCAAGTGTTTTTTACCACTTAGCTAACCCCCAATCCCGGTCACTTTAGTTATGCTTGCATGCAAGCATATCTGGCCTTCACCGTGTGAAGGCAAGGCGACCAAGAGGGTGAACAGGTTGATCATTGCTGTCCACCCCAGGAGGCCTACAGGTGAGGTAAAATCTCGTTTACTATGTAGTATATTGGCGGGGGTAAATCATAGTGTTTGTCAGCCAAACAACTTACCTATTCCCCAATCTGCCCACCCACTAACCTGCCTCATTACCAAACTACTTACCCAACAATGCACCCACCCATCCACCTACCATCTATGGAAATGCCCACCCACCCAGCAGCCTGACCACTCACCACCCTACCAATCAACCAGCCAGACTGTTCCCCTTCAACCTCTTAGGGGACAGTTGCCAGCATGATATTGGCCTGCCTATCATTGACCTACCTGTCAATGTCATGTCAGTGGCCTGCCTGCCAATGGGCAGTGCATTGACCAGCCTTAAGTAGTGAACCTTTAAGTGGTCTTCCTGTCAGTAACAGACCTTTAAATAGCCTACCTATCAGTAGCTTGCCTGTCAGTGATCTACCTCTCATAAGCCTGCCTTCCAGAACACTGCTTTTCAGTGCTCTCCCTGTCAATGACCTGCATGTAAGGACTCTGCCTCTCAGTAACTGACTTGTCTCTGGCTAGCTTGTCAGTGGCGTACTTGTAAATGGATTTAACTCTCAGTGACCTGTTACAACGCTGCCTGTCAGTGATCTGCCCATCATTGGCTTACCTGTCAAGCGGCAGTACAAAGAGCAACCTTTCAGTAGTTTTTCTGTCAGGGGTATACATATCAGTAGCATACCTATCAGTGGTCTGCCTGTCAGCGACCTTCCTTTCAATGGCCTGTCTGACAGTGGTCTGCCTGTCAGAACACTGCCTGTCATTGGCCTGCCCATCAGCGACTGGCCTCTCAATAAACTGTCTGTTACAAAACTGAAGGAAGTTACAAGGACAAAGTGCTTGTGATGTCCAAAATTTGTTGGCGATAATCCACTATCAATTGTGTAGACTGACACCCAAGGAGCAATAGTTTGCAACTGTGCATGGGGGTTACAACTGGCTGATATTCTAGACACCAGTCGTAAGGTAAAAAGTTGTGATGTCTGACATGGGCTTTTAGAGGTGGGATAGAGAGGGGAGGGGGAGGTAAAGGGTTCCTAACTTGGCAAGGGTGTTTCGTTGGCTGCCTTCCATGCAAGCACACAGGTAGGGCTCCATTCAAAATGCGATGCCGTCTTCTCTTGTAACTCTTCCAACATCTTGTACAGAGTGCACATCATTGTGCAAGTTGCAATAACCGAAACAGGGATGCCAGTTGGGGGTCAGGAAAAATTCCGACATGGGGACTGAGGCCAGTCTATGTATCACCTAAAACGCACATGGTGTATGGGGAATCCCCATCACTCTCCTAGCAGATCCTTGGGCCTGGACAGCCAGTATAGGATATCTGGATATCTGCTATGAGAGGGGGTATATTTCTGAAAACGAGCTACCGCATAAGAGTGAGGAGCAGATCGTTTGCTCCCAGTATTTATAGTCAGACCACTCGCTACCTTGGCGACCATAACAACCGAGTGGTTTGTATAGCAACGTTCGGATTGTTGACAGTGTGACATCACCAGGTTGGGGGATGTTTTCCCAAATAAGGTGTGATGTCTAATAGGCGAAAAAACGGGAGGACCCGATCTTTCTAAGCGGTTTCGCTAGGTGCTCATCAGGCTCGGTTTGGGGGGGGGGGGGGGGGGGAAGGGGGGGTAGGACTTCTGTACAAGTGACAGTAGCTCCCTGCACTTCCTTTGCGGTTCTCCCACTAGTTGTGAGAGATAGATAAAAGGGGAAAAGAGGTTCAAAGGTTGAACAGGGGGTTCCCATTTTATTTGAACTGACAGTGGAGACATGTTTCTGTCAGGGACTGTGTATTTAAGGTAGAGACACAGTATAAAGTGGTAGCAACAGCCTAGTAGGCTGGAATGAGTGGTCAGGTGGGCACAGGGGTTATGCCTACCAGCTATAAATATATATTTCTCCCACTTTAGACCAAAAATGAATTGAAATTTTTTCTTGACGTGGCTAGGTATTGGACACAGTGGGTGTAGGCTAGACTTGAACTAAAAAAAAAAAAAAATAAATGAGAGGGGGTATATGTGTAGGTCTGTACTTAATGGGGTACTCTTCAAAGAAAATCATTTAAGATAGATTACCACACACTACAACTTCCAGAATATCTTTACAAGTTCATTAGGCATTCCTCTGATATTTTTTTACACTTGGTGAGGCTTCAATACTTCTATTCTCACATGACGTCTTTTAAGAAAATCAGATGTCAGTATTCAAGTTTGCCCTTATCCGTAGGAGCATTTCCTACAGGAAACCTACCATCCTAAAGCTCTAGGTTGGAGCACTGCGACCCACAGGGCCTCTAACTGAGTGTGCTGGTTGCAGCTGAATTGATAATTTATAAAGATTACAAAACAAATCAACATTTATTTTGTTGTTTTGGTGTAGCGCAATTCATTTGAATTTTATACCCTGACCCATCACCATGAACTGTGAACCAAGTTCTTTGCCCCTCATCATGGCACCCACCGCTATTCAACATGCGCCTAGTTCACCGCTAGTTCGTGGTTGATACACATCATTATGGTAACGGAATACTAGTGGAGTTGGGCAACTGATTCAGAACCGAGGGTCTGAATCCAGATCTTATGGAGATCGTGGCAATGGACAACCAATGGAACATGTCAGACGATTATGACAAGACCAGAAGGTAGCCTTACAGCCACGAATAAGAGGACAGCAGGACAGGAATTTGAGGGGAACATGTTGTATACCACAAAAATAACTTGCATAAATAGAACCCCCCCCCCCCCCCCCCAGTAGGTATTCTTCAGTGCTGCGGGTGAGTAGTATAGAGCCTTTCAGATGAGAAAAATCCTGTCTTGGGTTTAGGTAATTCTACTCTGGAATGGGTGTAGAGAGGCAAGAGAGCTATGGTAATTAATGAAAGCTCATTGAATTTCGTAAGAACAGAGAGTAAGAATAGAGGGAAACTATGTTCCGGTGAAAGGAAGTCAAAGTTACGAGGTAAGGCTTGGAAAAATTACTGCCCAAGGCCTTGGCCGCGGGCAGTAATTTTTCCAAGCCTTACCGAGTAATTTTGACTTCCTTTCACTGGTACTTGGTTTCCCTATTCCTATATACCTTCAAATGTGGTTTAATAAGAGACAATCTGATTGGTCTAAATGTCAACCTTGGGTAGTATACGGCAACCTTGGGTAGTATACCAACCTTGGGTAGTATCAGATAGTTACTCCACCCCCCAGAGCGTGGTGTAAGCATAGAGTGTACAGCCATAGGTATATAGGAATACAGGTTCTGTACCCTATATTATAGTCAGACCAAGCCCCACTCAGTTCGTTTCACTACCATTAAGGTGAACTAGTGATACACGACAACCAGGAGTGCTGGAGGCAGGGGGAGCGTTTTTTCAATCTTCTCATAAGGAGGAACGTTACCCGTATTTCCGTGGGCACGTTCTCTTTTTTCAAAACTTTATCCATACTTGTTGCAAAAAGTCCGCCCCTCTGCAGTGTAAATACTGAATGCTCCTTCGTTAGAACTGCCCGCCATAATTGACCTACCAATGGGCTTCGGGTGATGGGTGCAGCGAGCCTATCATCCCACATATCTGTGTCAACAGGTAGCCTCCACGTGGTGTGTGTTTCAGTTCTGCCCTAGAGTGACCCCAAACTTTTGTCATTTGGGAGTCGCTAACACATAAAGAGTGGTAGGCAGTGGGAGCACACAATGCTACTATCTGTGACAAAATTTACATTGGATAATCCACACATGGATCCAGAATACCTTTAAACACTATTATAGGTCAGACAGACATGCCTATTCTCCAGATTCAGAGTTTAAATATGAAACAAAACTCACACAGACATATACACACAGATACTGCTGCATTCAGTCATACAAACACATGCATTAGCACAGGCCGTGGGCCTGGGCCTACAGACCAGACACAGTCTATTGTCCAGAGCTCCTTCCCCTCTGCTGTCATGTTTGAAAGTGGCGATCGAAGCCTGCCGCGACCGCATATATGAGTCGGCTCGGTATAGGGGGCGCTGCACTTCACACCTCCTCTGGGGAACTAAGTAAGCATATAATGCGGACCACATCCACCAGATGGCATCCACCAACATGTCGTCAGATAAATCTGACTCACATGGACTGATAGTGGAGCACGACTGGGAAATTGTCACTGTCGGAATGGCATGCACACTGTCATGTTGCCGATCCTGCTCATCTAGAAGTTCGTCAGGAACTTGTGGAAATGGCTCATTTGATCTGTAGAAAGGTTCCGAACCTGTGGAGATTGCTGTATAGCCAGATATATTCTCCACTTGCTCGGTCCCCTCAGAGGGTACTGGAGACTGACAAATGGCCTTTTTTTTCACCTAGACTGCCGCCTCAACTGCCTAGTCCTCTCCCCATGCGAATCTGCCATGTTGGGACTTGCAAAACACAAAGCATGCGACTTTAAACCGAAATGATGGTTGTGTGCAAATAAACTGGTGCGCTTTGGTGCATAAAAAGACTAATCAGCGAGCTAGAGTGTTTTGGAACTTTTGGTGAGGCTTAAATCATATTTCCTTTGTGAATATCCTTTGAAACTCGTAAATATTTAAGCTTTCTGAAAACACTGCTGGCTTGGTTCCCGGTAGTTGCCGATTGCTGGAACCCGGCGACCGCCGAATCTCTATTGGTATCTGACCGACCTCCAGGAAGCAATAGACTCTGAAGTCACACACAAACGACTGAGCAGACCGGCATGCTGACAGGCCAGAGAACGGCTCAGGTGTCTTATACATGGTGTTGTGTGAGTATGTCCATCACAAAAAGGTGCTGGTTGGTACAGGGCGGACTGTGTGTTCATCACAGGAATGTTCATGTTGGGGGACGATGTTGTCAGGGGTAGCTGGTAAGAGAACTTCATGTTCATGTGGAGGTCTGCTTGCAGTGTGGCATTCTCACGGGACAACCTGTATGTGCGCTCCATCTGCTCTTTCAGCTTTGACTGAAGGACGTCCATTTCTGTGGCCATGTTGGGGTTGTCATCTTTTATCTTGCTGACTGTTGGTGGATGTAATGGGAGCGCTGGATTCAAGGAGCATTTCTAATTTTGGATACATGTGCTCTGCGCTGCTGGCCATTGGCTGGGGCGGATCTGTGTGAGCGGATGTTTCTGAGAATGTGGATGGCTAACCTTTTGAGCTGGGCCTCCGGGAATCCGTGTCCAACATGAGTGTCGCTTTAGGTTGTTTTTACCGATGTGCTAGCGTCCTTGAGGGAGATTGTACTGGTTGTCCTAGGAGATCTCCACCAGTGTTACTATCGTATGTGAATAGTAAACTAAATGATTGACTCCAGGACTTTGTCCCATTACAAGCTTTATTACTGGTGTTACTGTAATTCTGTTAGGCAGACCGGAGTGACAACTGTACATCGGGATCCAGGTTATATGCTGGCTCTGTGTTTACCGCATTGGGGGGGGGGGGGGGGGGGGCGGGGCGACCATGATGAATGTAACCAAGCCTGTCCAAGGGTAGCTTCCAGCGGCCTATTATGGAGAGCCAGCATGATCGGTTAGGCTAAGGGATAGAGTCTGTATGTTTTACATACAGACAATTTGGAACTTAACACTACATCTAGAAAGACACTCCTGCAAATACTTATATACACAGACACATAGTCAGAGACACACCAACAGAGAGTTATACACATAGAGACATAAAGACAGAGGGAGTTGGATATGAATATTTCTCTTATGAGAAACATCTTGCCTGAAGTCTGTTTGTCATTAAACATCCCTTTAATTTAAAGGTATGTCAATCAGATACCCTGAATAAAAATGCCCTGAAAATGCAGTCAATTAAACAGGGGAGAAACATGGTTTTAGCTGGTTTACAATTCAGTGTGGAGGCACCCCAGCTGTGCGACGTGCTCCGGGTCACCACGTTGTGAGAGGTTCTTAAAAGAGTAAGTGCGTGGTTAGGGGGCTATGATCGGTATGTCAGTTGAACTACTGATCTGTAGTTTTACCGTTCAGCGCCAACTCAAAGTGTGTCCAGTAGAACCCCATGTTAACGGACACTTTTCCTAAGAATTGAAATATATATAAGACTTAAGAGTGTATGGATGTTTATTTTACGCGTAGTTCTACTGTAACTTAGTGTAACACTGTAAGTTGGGATACCATGTAATTGGAGCTTGAATACTATAGAACACGAACAGATTACTGTTTCTCATCAGAAGATAATCTAAACAAGTATTATAAATGGATTGCTCGCATACACATTTCCCGCTTAGTGCTTAAGAATACGAATTTGTTTGTCAAACTCTGCCCGTATCTATGAAGCCAGCTTCCTCAAGTGGGAAAAAAATACCACTGGTGAGTCATTGTCTATTGATACATTTTGTCTATTGATCTTGAAAGACAAATAAAGGTAGGGGGAAAATAAACATTGTAGACCAAAACTAACTCAGCCCACTCTCACCCAACAACGGATACGTCTATCAGTAGTCTTGGTGATCAGTCATAATTCATTTGTTCTAAACCCTCTAGATTCGGGTCTCTAGCTTTGTTACGAGCGAGTTTAATAGAGTGGACACATCCCAAAGTTCTCCAAATGTCGCCCACTTGTTGTTCTCAGTACACATCTAATACATTTTGCACCAATCTGTCTTTGATGGTTAGGCTCTCACGACTTTTGATATCCTGTATATGATGAAATTCGACAGATTTGAAGACAATGTAGGGTTTGGAGTTTACTCACCTCCTGGTAGTGGCCCTCTCTTGGTGTGTAAAACATGCAGCCGCTTGAAAATCACATTGGGGAAACCCCAGAATACTCTTCCAGCAGATGTTTTGTATCGCTTTGGATTACAAGCAGGTCGCAGGATCTTAGAGTGGCATGAAATATATGCTGGGAGAGTGCTTCGGACTTTATTTATATACCATAGTTCAGACAGTACTCACCAGGTAGTCCTGCCCTAGACTGGTACCATGCCGCATTGTAATTCATACATATAAGTGAAGAGGCAGGGTACCAGTTTCGCGGCAAGCTTCGCGGAAACGACAGGGAAACACCGCGCGGACCGTCCGTGTCTTGCCAAACGAATCTACTCCAACTTGTTTAAGTCCAGGTCAGAGAGAGTTCAACAGCTGATCAATACAAGGTATGGGTCAGCTTTGTCATGTGTTCACAATTCCGATTGGTATTGCAAAATGTTCGGTGGCACAGGGCGTATTGGAGGTACGTATGTGGGACCGATCCAGTCGCCGCGAGGACTTTGTTCTCTCCTCTTGTTTGATGCGGACGGACGACTTCAGTGGGCTCGCGATAACACTTCCGCGTCGGTTTTGTTGATAAGAGCCTGGCGTCGTCTGTTAGTGAAAGTGACAGGTCTGCGTCCAGGCAAAGTCAGGTATTGGATCTTGCAAAAACACTTTGTGTTTTCTGAAAATTCACAAACCATTGCAATTTAGGTTATTTTGTCGCCGACAGTAACCTTCACAGTATCACAATTTCATTTGTTTACATATTTGCACGGCCACAGCCACTAGATCAAGGTACTGAGCTGACGTCAGCCAAGTCAAATCGGGCTTGGTTCTCTTTCTTATAAAGATCGATGCCCTGGCTAATGATAGTGCATACTGATGGACAGTTCTTTGTGCATGCATTGCAGTCCTGGCAAATCTCATCGAATTTTGTACGAATTTCTCAGGATCTTACAGTTTTCTTGTTTCATAAAATGTGAGGATAGATCTAGATCTAGACGATTTGAAAATTTGCTTTTAAAAAGTCGACATTCGAGAGCTTCTGGGGCTTCACTGAACTCCTCAGAGTCAACATCCTTCAAATCAATTGCTTGGCAGCTCTGGCATTGGGCTGGCTAAAGGGCTGATTCCACAAACATGATGGATTTTGTCGTAATATATCTTGCTATATCTTGTAATATCTTACAGTGTCGCGATATGTCGTACCACCATTGTCTCAAAGGGAATACAGGTGTTGCCGTTCAGCACCGCCTAACGGCTCACTGTCTAGTAACGCGGCTGCTCGGACAAACACCGCGATTCCAGCGGTATTCATATAGAGACATACAGCAATCACACCTAAAGTGTGAACTGTGGGTGTGATTGGAGGAGTGTTGTTCTTTGACAGATTAAATTGTTGGAACAAACAAGGGTATTGTATCAACAAGTCTGGGCTGTCTAAACATCGTAGTTGATAATTATCTTGGTATAAACATAGAAAAAGATAAGCATATAATAGCTAGGCCTGCCAATGTATTATTGTGTATTCAGTTTCGGTGTCCCTGTGTTATCTAAGCTATATCTAAAGCATCATTAAGGTGATATACATGTATGATACATCAAATTGTAGCTGGAATACCATAGAATACAATGCAATCACTCTTATTTCCCTGGAAATAATGTACACAGGTATTATGAACATATTACGCTCATACACTCAGTGGTCCCATACTAAAGTATACATTTCCAGGTGAATGTTTGGCTTCAGCTGTGGCGTAACTAAGCAGATAAGGTGCGACACCGGCCAGTGGAAAAAGGCCTATTGGACGCCTTGAGCCTTTTACTGTTTGAGCCTCCTGTCGCCGCGAAAACGTGGACCCCTTGAGCCTACCCCGTGGATGCCTTGAGCCTACCTTATTTTAGTTCTGATTAGCGGGTTAGGGTTAGAAAAGGGTTGGGTAAGGGTTAGGGTTGAGTATATATGACTATAAACCAGTATAAGTACACTTTTCAAAGTTTTTTACATCTAGATGCTCAAGGAAACCAAAATGGGTTAGGCTCAAGGCATCCACAGGGTAGGCTCAAGGTGTCCACAGAAAGGCTCAAGGCGTCCAGGGCTCGAATCGTCCCGGGCTCAAGGCGTCCATGAATCGTCACAAAACATAGCGGTGTGGTGTTGGGTGTATGTTTTGTTGCTCCACCACCGTGACACCTCAAGAGACATCGCGATAAATAGGCACACGATTATTCAAACCTAGCCCGATTTAGCAAGACAACCAAATCGTTACCAATCTCGCTAAATCTTGTGTGTCGGTGGAATCGGCACTTTAAGCCGGTGTGATGCAATATTTGGTTACCCTGCCATATTCCCTATTCATCGCCCATGAGTATCTGGTTCGCATGCACGAACATGCAAGGTGTTTAAGTCCACGATTGGAGAGTTACAATTTATCGCTGCTCGATGCACTCTCCTCGCTAATAGACATAGAAACCATTTATATGACGTAAATAAGTAATTGATATATTTGTTATTTTTAGGAGGTGTGACCGCCGAGATGGAGGAGGAAACCACTGAGATGTCGGAGAGACTAACCTCACAACATTCTCCAGTCAACAATTCCTGGACCTTCGTGCAACACAGGGAGGAACAACAAACATCGTGCTGGCAGGAATTTAGCGGGTAGGTTGCGAAAAGAAAGAATCACAATTCTTTTTATAGACATTTTAACTGTCTACATTTCTACCCAAACCAGTATATCTATCATATTGGAACCATACACCAGCGTACCTTTTGTCATAATAGATATTGAATTATCATTTTACACAGGTCACTCTCCAGGTTCTGTGGGCTCGCAGAAGAGGAGGAGGAGGAGATTGGGGACAAGTGGAAGGCACGTTTAGAGGATATCCAAAAAGATAAACTCATCGGACATGGCAAGAAGCCCGACACCGATGAGGTTGATGCAGCGCCGCGCATACGATGTCCCTCGAGTACGCCGATTTCTTTGATGACACCCAGCAAGCGATGTCGCCGGATAACTCTAGCTGAAGGGAGACAACCTGGTCTTATAGCGGCGGCCGTGGACGGTTTCCGTGACTTGTTGGCAAGTAGATTATTACTCTAATTTGACATTCCAAGTAGCGGATGATGCCAAACTGCTAGGACAAGATTCGATTTCATATATTTCGTTTGGAAAGGAAGCTGGTGGTTCAGGTATTACAAGCTCCCATAGTAACCTTTGTGGCAACACTATTGAGTTATTTAAATGTATTAGGTTTTTTGAATCCATCTACTATCTGTTGATTGATGCGGACTTTTAAGCTGTATGAATAATGATCTTTTTTCCTATTTGTCAGGATAAAAAGCCTAAGAAATCCAAACGGAAGCCTCAACTGAGAAGCAGAAGTTTCGCCCCAGCAGCTATTCGGGAGTTTGGTCAACCTCGTGACTATAGAGATAACGATGTTGATATTGATGAGGTATGTCACCATTGCGATACTCTAGATGCCGTTACTATTCCGAACGAAATGTGATACATCCTTTTGAGATTTTATAATGTATCCATATCTTAGAATCTGTAACAAAGATTGAACAAATACCTATGATTCCAGGAAGTAGCATATGACGTGTGGATGTACTCTTATTTACGGATATACATACTGATACGCATGTACATGTATTTTTTTTTATTGAGTCAATTGGTTATTATTCTGATAAGATCCAGACTCGGCCAGGCCGATCTTCCGTCTGGTATAAATAAATATGACTGCTTAGGAACTTGGCTCCCTCTCGAAGTTCTGCTTTATACTACAATAAAGATGCCTTTATTTTTCCATATATTTGAATGTTAGTTTTGTTTAATTTTTTGTAGCTGAAAGGACATTCGGTCATGACACCTAGAGTCACGCTGAACGATGGTTTTTTCTCCGACCCGATCGGATCTAGTACGATCTACCGACGAAGAAATCGTGCTGAAGCCAACGCCGCGGAGGGAGGCAAAAAGGCATTGGAAGCCTTCAATGAAGACGAAGACGAAGTAGACCACAGCGCCATCCCGATAAGATGGTACAAACTTAGCTTTACTACTTTATCGCCACTCAAATTCTCACATAATTTCCTCTACTTCTAAGAACGTAAAAAACCGGTTTTTCTTACCTGTCCATAGAAAAGTTAAAACACTAAGAGTCTTCAATTAGTTAATTGGGGATATTTTGATAAGATGTTAGAAATTGGATTTCGGTGATTTTTCACATGTGGGCTTTAGTTAGTCACAGTTAGTAGTTAACTGAAATGTCACAAACCAACCGAGTCTGTCATTCTGTACAGCTTTTGGAGGAAGCAATTCAATAGAAACCCATTGAACTGTTTTTTATTACATTTAAACCCTTTTCTTCTAAAAGAATATTGCTTGAATTTAGATAGAAAATGGAAAGTAACAATAACAACACCTTTTCGATGACCCAAAATAGGAAGCACTTTTTTTTGCATAGTAAAAAGCTACTCGGCCAGAGATAATACTCTTCTCTGAATGGTTTATGGAATTTCAGAAACTACGAGTTTCCACTCCTGCTAACCACCCACTCCTGCCCATATTCACCAAACAGCCGCATCAGCCAACTGCTTAACGTCCCCACACAAGACACATTTTTAGGTAGTACCTGCTTCACTATTCCACATACCTACAATTCTTATATTCTCCATCCCGACTGCTTAACCTATGGTAGCGTGACAGTAGAATGTGTAAACGGAGACAGTGGTGATACGGGCTTCTTTATAGACATACAGATTCAATGGTGTCGCCCAGAGAGGGCCTCAATGAGTGACCTATTCAGGTTATATTTGTTTCTTTTCTTTTCTAATGATATCAGTGAAAACTAGGCTGTCCTCATGCCCTGCCATAGAACTAAGTCTTCGGTGCTGAAGTGAAAATCCGTGCTTTCTATTAGTATGACGATGTAAGGCCCCCTTGTATTTAATTCAAAAACTGAATTGTCGGGAGCGATGTATATATGGAACAAAAGAGAAAATGCCCTTGATTATAATTTTGTCGACTCTTAAGTGTAATTGCTTGATTTCTCTTTTGTCATTTGGTTTTATTTAGATTTTTCACTCTAAAACTAGGACTCCAAACAAACATAAAATCCTGTATAACTAGATGATGGAGAGGCTACACATCTTTCCCAAGATAAACTCACCATCAATTATGTTATATGTATATATCTTTTCATTATTCCCTTTGTCTATGTTGCTGTAGTTCTATCACGAGGCAAGTATAATTTGATTCATCTAATTGGTGAATGGAAAACTTATAATGCTTCAAAGCCTAGGCAAAAACGGCCTCCTGTAGAAGAAATATTTTTTCATAAAGAAGTTCTTCACACACTCACCCTGAGCATAATTTCGGATTGACCAGCTAGATCACTTATATACGTGCTGATGTCACGCTATGTATTTTGCAAGTATAACCATAGAACGCAGGGTTTTTAGCTACAATATTCTGACCCATAGTTGATACGGACGATAATGTCGATAAAATCATTAAAAAACTAATTTTTCCCCATTTTTATTTCGCACTAAGATAATTAATTATTTCTTATTCTAATTTGCGCTAATGAAAATAACGTCAAAAAATGCCTGGCGGCATCTTTAGGCCCGACACGGGAATGTCTTCAGGCATCTTCAAGACTGAATTAGTTATTATTTCTAATATATAAAGGTAGGCGAGGCTTTGCAAATCTGTATGACCTCCTCCCACCGCTATGCTCCGTAGTTATTATTTCTAATTCCTGCAAATATATCTTAAATTTAACCCAATTAAAATAAACATATCTGTTGAAAATCTAGAGCTTTCAGAAAAGAAGAGCTGATGTATATTAACTCATCTAGATAAACATTCGGAAGGGGAATTGTTTCTCTAATGAATCAAACCAATTACGTCCACGTCTTTTTCCGAAACTTTGAACAACACAAACCTATGGCCTAGTCGTTTCATACAATATGCATATATCAGATCTTACAAAGAATTGTTATGTCTATGTACATACATGTACATGTTTATAGAGAAGAGGAAATTTGTGCATTGTGTGACCTTGATTTGTCATTTTCAGGGAAGAGCTCGGGGACTGGAGGATCCTCTCAAAGGGGACGTATGGCAAGGCGAAGCGGATTGAGCCTGAAGCGTTGGGGTTTGAGGCGGGGTTTGAGGATGAACCTGACTATCGCGACAACCGGAGATCGGACTACGAGATGCGTAGACCCGAAGACGACTTCAATCGCATCAACAAGGTGGGGTTTAACTCGGACCGGCGACAAATCAACCAGGGCTGGTTTGCACGGTTGCTGGACCAAGGAATTATGGCGAGGCTCTTCGATTTCAAACTTACAACCAGAAGTCACAAACACAGGTTCGTATTTCTGTTTACAGTAGAAAGTTGCTTATACGAACATGCTCAGGAACTCGCAATAGGGAAGTATTTGTGATCTTTCCGCTTCTGTGGTCCATATAGGTTTACTATTAACTGACCGGCTACTGGGTCTGTAAGTCACCACAAGATTTATTTATTGGACAATAATCATGTTATCTGAGATGTTCTTGAACCTGTATTCTTGACCTTGTTCGCTTTCTCCCCTACGCCTACCTCCTCCTGTTAAAAGAAATAAATTAAGAAAAATGATTTTATAGCTAATATTTTTTGTCAGAACTAGTCACAACGTGCTGAGTTCTATCAATTGATATATTTTGACATCACCAGAATCATTAGAGCAAATTATTCACGTTTAACTTCACCTAAAGCATCGTAGGTAGCTTCCTACTTTCTACTCTAAATTTACCTCTAATACCCAAGAAAACAATATAGATATCGTCTAGGAATTACTTGATTTTCCGTGGGTTTCTTTTAGCAGGTTTGTCTTGAAATTTAGATATTCTTTATTTCATTTCAGGCCACTATTTTCTATCTGGATGACCTTCGTACAGGTCCTCATCTTTATCGTCTCCCTCTCTGTCTACGGAATCGCCCCGATTGGCTTTGACGAGAGAATCGTCAGCAAGGAAATCATCCAGCCGAATCTAGCCCTCAAACTAGAATCCTACCGAGAAAAGGAAAACTTGTGGATTGGTCCAAGACAGGTATGTGTAAACAGTTCAAATGATCTTTTTGTGGTAACTTCGACGTATTATGTGAAAGTTTGAAAAAGGAATTCTTATACGAGTCATCCATTCCATTACGTTATGCATCTTCCTATCTGCCTCTGTTTCTCCTTACTTCCATCTGCTTGCTACCTCTCTATGCCTGCACCTCTCCTACTTCTTCCTATGTTTCTCTCTTTCATTCTGCCTCCTTTCCATCCCCTTCCCTTCCTTTTCCTTCCTTTTCCTTCCATGACTCCCGGTACAGCTGCCCGTCTGCCTCTTTTTGCCTCTCTTCCTCCTTATCCACTTCTCCATCTTCTACCTTGCTTCCCCACTGCTTTTCTCTGCGTCTGCCCCTGTCACACTGCTCCTCATTTGTCTTACCTACCTCCGTCCCGATCTCCATCTTTTTTCCATCCCTTACCCACGTCACTGGACCATACGGAAACTGGCTTGCTGTTTTTGTATGTCAAAAACACGCTGTGAAATTATTGATCAGGTATATCCCAATGCCTAGTCCCGTGATCACATAACCCGTGCGGCACAGTATGACATACGGCCACAAATACGTCATGGTAGGAGCGGGCAGTGTACGTGATCGGTGAAACTAACCTTGGTGTTGTTCCGTTGTTCAGGCGGACCTAATCAAGCTGGGAGCCAAGTTCTCGCCGTGCATGCGTAGAGACAAGAACGTGTACACGGCCATCAAGAACGATCGCGTGTTGGAGAACAGCACGGCCTGCTGCATCTACAACGACGGCTCGGGCTGTGTGCAGACGACGGACGACGGCTGCTCGGTCAGTTGCCGCTTCTTCCAGATATTAAAAACAAAATCTTTTATTTGGACTGGTCATATCAAGAGACGTCACGAGTTTGAGTCTGAGTTACTTTATGCCACGCATTTTGTTGGCTCCATAATTTCATGATTCGAAGACAAGTGACATTACGGAGCCAACAAAATGAGTGGCATAAAGTAACTCAATCTCAAACGAGTGGCGTCTAGATTTTATCCTACCCCGTTTCCATATTTTTTCAGTATCAGAAAGTAGTGGCATAAACAACACTTTATGTCACTAACCGTGACATAAACAAATCCCATGTTAAGCCTATGGCGTTTTTTATTAGGGCTAGGATAAAAGTTTAGTTCACACGTGGACTGGTTTCAATGCTCAGTCAGTACCGGTTGATAGAGTTTCATAAGCAGTCTGAAAATATATCATCAATGACATGACTGAGTATAGCAGTAACATCTAACATATAATAGATCAAAGAGGTTACTTGAAATGACAGTAATCCTCATTATCGACCTCAAAGGAAGGTACAGTGTTTCGGTGAATTTCAGTTGCATTTGAGATCTTTGTCACAATTTCAACAGATCAGGTAATGATAGCCTGTGGTGTTATTGCATACTATAAAACAAGACAACGCTTAGTTACAAAGCGCCGCAGCCAATAAAATGTCTTTCTATAACTTGTAGCTATATTTGTGCTGCCTGCTCTTTCATTGACAATGATGGCAGTAGGGCCACTAACCAATCACAAGTCACTTAGTATTGTTGACAAACATTTTAATGTTTCCTTTCAATACATAAATTTCCAGTTGTTGAATGTGCACCTGTTTAACCCACTAGTTTCGGCGAGTGGCCTTTCATCGGGGTCTACGGGTGAAAGAAGTCTCTGAAGAGGGTTTCAATTTAAATACACCCCTGTATAATCACTATAGGATGTGTGGCATCTTTCTGAGTAAAAAACCCCAAACAACTAGACTGTTTCATCTTTGATGGTATCTTTTTCTAGAGACCGATACTCCCCGGTGGCAGAAGTGAAAAGTACAGGTAGTGCTGAGCATTAACTGATAGCCAAGATATTTAGGCTCTGAGCTTTTTGTCTTATGTTTATCCCAAGTCCTATAAGATTAATATTGATTACGCGGTATTGCTATTGTTGTTCATCATCATATCCATGTTGATAAATAGAGTGTGTTTAATCAATAATAATCCGTACATACAACCCCGTATTTCAGTTATCCACTATATAAGTACATTCGACATTAGATAAATTTGTTTTAATTTCTAGGAAGAAAATTACAAAACCAGCAAACATCAGCAAATTTCCTTTATGTTGTTTGTCTTTTTAATGGTACTTTGGTTAGATTATTTCTTGATTATTCATAGTAAACTGTGGAATGGCTCTTTTGAAATTTCTGGCTGACGAGCCTTCCTCTTTGAACGCTTCATTCACCGACTAACTCATTCATTCTCACTTTCACTCTGATATCTTGCAGATGCCCTACACTTTTGTTTTCTTTTATATATTGATTTTATTTGCCTTCTCTTTTCCCTTTTTAGTTTTCGGCGTGAAGAAACTTGTGAATCGTCGGTACAATGTAACTATGAAAGCATGGTATAAAATACCTAGTCATACGCATGGGTTTCATGGATGTATACGTTTACTTGCAGGACACTCTAGCCACCTGGCAGAAGTGGAGTGCGAAGAACCCAGGTGGACAGGAGAAGAATCGAGTCAGTGGGTCTGTGTGTGGACAAGACCCCACGTGGTGCAAATCGCCCGCCTCTGTGACGCCCTTCATCTGGCCAGACGACATCACGCGGTGGCCGGTAAGACAGACTGACGTCATACATAATAACATACAAAGCGAGGGCAGGAACATTCATGGAGTACAACTTGACATGCGAAGCGTCCATCCTGATAATTATTAATAGACAATTTCTTGCTATGAAAATATTAATGGTAGAAATCAGGCCTAAAAGCTTTAAAATCCACTATTTGTAATAGAGCATAAAGAAGTCCTTGGGCCTATCAAGCGGCCCTGTGCAATTAAACTGCCCCTAGAATATACATCAGTAGCTGTAACATTAGTGACATTTGACGGCTTAGTCGCCGAAATCGTTGGAAAAAATAGAAGCCCACCGTACCATCAACCAGTTGTGATTGTTTCCACTTCAAGATAGTTTCTCCCACTTTCGGGGATGCCAGTTTTTCAATTTTCCATAGATCCATGTTTTCAGTTCCAGTTTATAGAATTCTTTTTCTTGTTTAAATTCATAAATTGAGCCTCATTCACTCAAAAAAACCTGGTTTGAACCTCCCACAGACACTCAGCCTTTTTCCATAGCCCACATTGATGTATTTTCCATGTTTTCTCAGTCTCTTTGGGGTAATAAATTCCAACCTGAAAATATTTCCACTTTTTTCCCTGACTTCAACTGACGTCCCTGCGATTCTATAGAATGAAATTTCGTTGTGACTAATCAATCCAATATAAAGTGAGATATACAGGTAGAGGTTACTTTAATGTTGCAGGTGTGTCAGGAGCAGATTGAAACGACGTCCAAGAGGGCAGAGGACCGACATGCTACGTGTGACGTGGTGGGCCGACCATGCTGTATGGGCATTCAAGGCGAGTGCGTCATCACCACACGAGAACACTGCAATTTCTACAGGGGCCACTTCCATGAGGAGGCCACGCTCTGTTCCCAGGTAAGAACTACTCCTGGTGGAAACTATCCATAAGAGTCGCTCGTATTACTGCCTGTACGACGTACAACAAAAGTCTGGTGGTCATACAGGACACTTTTTCTCTTTTTGAAAAAATAAATCTTTTTTATCTTTTTATTCATTTTTCCTTAATGAATATACATGAACTCTGGAAAATCAAGCTGAGTATGCAACAAACTTCCCATTTCCCAGCCTATGCTGCAGCACCATCTTGCACCATTAGATTTTGTTCCCGGGACCTGTCTATACCAGACTGCGTGATCTACATCTACTATCCACCAAAACAAGGCTAACTGTAATATATATAACTGATGTCCTTATTAGCAGGTGGACGGTAAGTCTTTATGTTATGGCTATAGCCTACTGTAGTACACATGCTTGTAGAGTCACTAGGCGACCTGACCACATTTGTGCTTTTTATAGCTCACTAAGTACTTAAATAGAACGTCCTCACCATGCTGTACAAGTCACAGAACGAGATGGTAATTTACGGTTTGTACGGAACTCGGCATAAATGCCTCGTTCCGTACAAACCGTAAATTATCATCGAGGTCTGTGACTTGTACAAGCATGGTTGGGCGTTATATATTTACTATATACCCCAAAAAAATTAAAAAATCATTAATTTGATTTTTAACAACTGATATGTTAATAAACGTGTTTGGCAAGGTGGTCCATATTTTAGTGTACGGACCAGTGGTCCGTACAGTATTTTTACGTTATATGTCAAAATGGTACGTATTTACAGTAAATACAGCATGGGTAGGAATAGGAATTCTGTTTTGGACAGAAGGTTTTATGGTGGTACAATGCCTCACAGTTTTTAAAATTTAGTATTTTGGAATGGATTTGAAAAAAAGTTAATTCAGTTGGGGGGGACTGTTGTAGTCACAGGTCCATTTTTAAGAACTCCTTTATGGACATACAGTAAAACCCCTCTTCCGGGACACCCCGCTTAAGGGGACACCCCGCTTTAGGGGACAATTTGCTCGGAACGGAAATTTTTCCCTCTATTAAGAGTTTATTTTAACCCCGCTTAAGGGGACACCCCGCTTAAGGGGACACCCCGCTTTAGGGGACAGTTTTTCGGTACAGAAATGCCTAAAAACCCCGCTTAAGGGGACAGTTTGGAGGGACATCATATTAAAAACACTGAAAATCCAAGTTTATGGTGCCCGTGTCGCAACCAGAACAATAAACTGAGCATTCCCGGGCGGGCCCGGGCGGCCGGAGTGTGTTTTTCAAGGTAATAACCACATCTCTAGCGGGTCTGGGCGGGCCACAGTGAGTGGATATTAGTATGAGCGACTTTCGCACCCTTGAAGGTGGGGGGTTAGAGGCCCGCTTACAGGTTAGCGGTGGGCGACACAGGGAGGGCGGGGGGCTTTGAAGGTGCGGTATTCAGTGAGCCGTCGCGGCTCTCGGCGGCTCACGGCGGCTCACGGTCATAGGGCTGCTGACTTCGGGGGATGGGGGGGGGGGGGGGTGACATCGAACCGGGGTGTAAAAAGGAGCAAATTTCACAAGGAATGAATATTCATCTTCAACCTCTCTTATCTATTTATCTTTAATTGTGTGTACATTTATATTCATTTTTATTCATTTATATTGTTTAATTTATATTTATTTGTTTATTTATTAATAAACCTTTTAACCTAATAACCATCATTTCCTTCATTTATGTGGACCTGTATTCTCTACTTTATAACCACTAGCATCCGGAAAACCCCGCTTAAGGGGACACCCCGCTTAAGGGGACACTTGGCCCGGAACGGAGGGTGTCCCCTTAAGAGGGGTTTTACTGTATTTCTACCCCTTAAACTGGTTGAATCAGAATATCATATGCCTCATTTGAAAGATATTAAAAAACAGTAGGTGCTAGGACATGGAATTTTCTAAGTAGATTCTATATTTACAGAGATATTCAAGTATTTGTAAAAGTGGGGGGGGGGGGTGAAATGGGCATGCTCAAACAGATGTTTACTCAATATTGATTTACAGTGAGCATTAGTATAACATTTACCATCTCCATATGTGAAAATTGCTGACACTCTTGGAAGTGTTATTATTTAGGTGAAATGTATATTTGATGTGCTATTCTTGTATTTTTGCCAAATCTCATAATAGGAGGAGAGGGGAGGCATCAGGTGTATGAGAGGATGGTTTATTCAGCATATTTACACATAAATAGAAGTCAAAATGGTTCATAACTTTGTTCTAGGAATCACCCATTCAGATGATATTGGTTTGTAAAATTATTTGCAGTATCATTTACTACCAGATATTGGCTTGACCTACTTTATTGGTGTACATAGAAACAAAGTTGTGTCCCCCATTTGGCAAGGGAGCATGCAGACAGGTCTGTGTGCACTCATCCATGAATGGTCACCATGAAGCAAAAACGTTTTATATATAGGTATGGCATTGCTGATTGCCTATTGAATCCCCTACAGGTAGCTAAATATATGTGTGCACTGATCCATGAACTAGTGAGTTCACAGAGGAGTAGGCCTTTAAATATCCAACCAATGCAGGCCCTTCCCTCCCTCCCTCCCTCCCTCCTTCCCTCCCTCCTTCCCTCCCTCCTTCCCTCCCTCCCTCCCTCCCTCCCTCCCTCCCTCCCTCCCTCCCTCCCTCCCTCCCTCCCTCCCTCCCTCCCTCCCTCCCTCCCTCCCTCCCTCCCTCCCTCCCTCCCTCCTTCCCTCCTTCCCTCCCTCCCTCCCTCCCTCCCTCCCTCCCTCCCTCCCTCCCTCCCTCCCTCCCTCCCTCTATTAATTTCTGTGTATAGATTTAAGATATCAAAATATTTTCAATCAAGAATTTTAAACATGTGTTAATCTACTTGTAGTGAGTTTTAAATGCGGCCACCTGCTTATTTGGCCTTTTAAAGGCCAATGATTCTATTTGAAAATGCACACTTAGCTCTTGTTTGGTTGTAATTCAAAAAGTGTATCTACAAGTATTTGTATTTTTCACAGGTGAACTGCATGAAAGATATTTGCGGGATGTTGCCCTTCGGGAACCCGCAAGTTCCAGACCAGTTCTACAGACTATGGACCTGCCTCTTCCTACATGCAGGGTAACCTCTTCTCATATCTCCTTAAACGTGTTAAAGACTCGAAACAAGACATTGAGTATTTTTCTGGACCTGCAATTCATATCAGTTGCTTTTGTTGTAAACATCAAGCTCTTTTAGTGGTATGTCCAAAGTACCACCTCCAATTAGATCTCGCTCTTCCATATTTGATAAATCCAAGCCTCAACTCAGTTCTAGAATATTTTGGTTATGACACAATTTGCTATCAAACGTTTAGGAGTTTAGCTGATCGCATCAAGTAATTGAGTCAAAGATGTTTAAGCCTCAATATACTTTGACCTTATTTACCACAAACTTTGACAAAGGCGGGGCCGACTCCTGCATATGTTTGTGAATCTCTCGAATAACAATATTCTTTAGTTTGACTCGCGCATTGGTAAATGTGTGTCCAACCCCGTGAAGCATGATTATGAGTCATCATGCATTGTGTATTCAAAGCGTGTTCATACCAACCCGTAAAAGTCGTTATACTCAGTTTTAAGATTACACCACGGTTGTCCCGAAAGTCCCATATACATTTTACAAAGAAAATACCCTTCTGAGAAGTTACTTCCCCTGCTGGGAAATGCTACAAAACTAGTGTCATGGCACTCGGACTAATTTGCACACTTGTTTTTTTTTCATTTGGTTGCAGGTTGATTCACCTGGTGATTACCGTGTTGTTTAACCTCTTTGTCATGGTGTCCCTCGAGAAGAACATCGGCTGGATCCGTGTGGTGTTGATCTACATGGGTAGTGGGGTGTGTGGCTCCCTGGCTTCAGCCATCTTCGTACCCTATCACGTTGAGGTAACACCAGATTCTTATGGCCAGTATGCCATCATATTACTTTAAGATAATCTGAACATCAAGATTGATGCGACTTTAACATAAGTAATTCAAGTTTAAAAAATAGTATTTAAACTAATATAAATAGTTTTTTACAATAGGTGAAAATGAGGAAAAGACGTTTCAGAGCAAGTCTAAGGTTTGAGGTTCTTCCGTGCTGTCGATTCCTTGACTATCAGTCGTCCTTATTGCCTGAATCAAATCTTGCCGGACCGATCTATTGTAGTGTACAAAGCCAACAACAAAGTACAACCAGAAATGACTTAGTAGAAACTGAACGAGAGTTACTTGTCAGTGTTTATGCCACGAAGGGAAGGTTGTGTATTACTACACGAAGCGCTAGCTGAGCATAGTGAGGAGCAGACCTGACCAGAGTGGCATAGACACTGACAAGTAACTCGAGTTCGGTTTCGTATTTATCCTACCCCGTCTCAACCCTTTTGGATTACTAAAATATAAATATCGATTGAAGGACCAACCGAAGTCCAACCAGAACTTTCGAGTCACAATCTGGTCGCTGATTGGTCGATTTTGTTTATGCCCCTAGAGGCATAAATCGCCCTTTATGTCATGGCATGCCGCATAAAATTTGCCTATGTTATGCCTATGGACCGTTTTTATTAGGGGTAGGATAATTTATCATATGATTATTGGCTGCTATAATAAACATAACACTTGTTCTCATACCTTCAGGCTGGTGCTTCGGGCTCTCAGTTCGGACTTTTAGCCACTCAACTGGTGCTCGTGATTGTATACACAGAAGAGGCATGGCAGGCCGCGTGGAAGATCCTCGTGCTTATTTTGGTCCTGCTCATAATTGGCCTCCTCCCCATGGTGGACAACTACGCCCACATCTTCGGCTTCGTCTTCGGTTTGCTCTTATCATTCACACTCTTGCCGTTCGCGAGGTTCAAGCACGTCGCCTCTTCTAAACGCACACAGCGTATCGTGACCTTGGTGGTGTGCTCCGTGCTGGCAGTGGGACTGACGGCCATACTGATCATATTCTTCTACGTTGCTCCAGTGTACAACTGCCCAGGATGTCAGTATTTCAATTGTATTCCCTTCACGCCAACGTTTTGTGAGACGATGGAAGTCAAGATTCGCGGAGTTAGCACTCTTTAGACAGGACTCCTACGAGCGTCAGGTTGGTGCTCAATGTGACCCTAAGTGATCCAGGAAATACTTGTTTTATATTTTTATATACAGATATATATATATATGTGTGTGTGTGGGGTTGTGGCTATTCATTAGTGGTGGTAGCATATACTTATAATTAAAAGATAATATGTCTGTGATTATAATTTACCTTTTCGATTGGATTTAGTGTGAAGATTATGATACCATCCTGTTATTTTCTTACAACCAGAAGCTTTATTTTGAGATGCTATAAGACTTGGCGGATGATAATTCTTACTGCAAAATAACCAACGCTACGCAACACACGGAAACTTGAATTAGCGCTACAATGCATTGCGTTTTGTGAGTATTCATATATGGATATCATGTAGAAACTGCTGCTGCATTCGACCTGTGTTTGATACATTCTAACTTTAAAATATATCTTTAAAGGTAATCGCTCCATAGCAGTGAAACTAAGCGTGCCTTGGTGGTACAGACTTGTTTCTACCACATTTTGATTTTGACGGATGTATTTTCATTGAGAACAATAGAGATAAATATTCTAGAGTGGGTTTTCAGATAGCATTGACTTCACCGCCTTTGTAAATCGCTCCCAACAACATTAAGCCATGCGTTAGAGTCAAAGCTGATACATAAAGCAGGACCGCATTGTGGGCAAGTTACAGCATAAACTAATCGCTGTAACCACGGTCTCTGCTTATTATGCTTTGTAATAAACACATTATATGTAACATGAAGTGGCCTTCAAGATAAGAATGAATAGGAAAACTACCTCTTTATTATTGGACTTCACAATTTTTTTCTGGAAAATAACCTTTCTAATATTCTAAAAGGACTCATATGAATCTCTGCGTTGGCCATTTTATGATAATTTGGGTAACTATTATGTCGCGACTGATTATAATCTGATAATGAAGTTTTGCATATTGCTAATAAAAACAGCCAAACCCGTCAGTATTAGGATTAACGGGCTTAGAAAAATGTATTTCCTGACGTAGTGTTCGTTCTATGTTTTGTATTACGAACATACTAACAAGTAAGTTTGTGAAAATATAAACTGATAGAAAAAGGATCGATGCAAAACCATTGTCACCTTCCTCTTTTATGGACTTCTCCTATTTTACAGAAATTGGATTCTGACATTTAGGGAAGTGTATAAAGACGGAACAAATTATGTATGATCTATATTTGAAAGTTTCCCATCATACGCAATTTCGTGTCGGATGCTTCAGGTTATGTATGTGATACGTTGTGATTAAGCATCACTTGAACCTTCTTTTATACGTTAATTACAAGATCGTGTCCTTGGTTAAGGGGAAAATATACGTCATGGAAACTAGGTACCGACCAGTCCTCAATAGAGGCGGTAATTGAAATGATGGAGGGTCTAAGACTGAGTAGAATCAATGGCATCCTCATGTCGAAGTCATAGTCTTATATACATTCAGAAGTTTATCTATAACATCTTGGCTTTATAAGCTGGATGCCTCTGCCATGACATGACAACTGTCTCTATAAGTTTGCAAAGTATCTCTGCGTATTTGGTGTATTTCAGTAACTCTGTATATACTAAAACACTCTTCACCTAGTGTAGGTCCATGTGATCATTATGCTTCTTAAGATATAAGGACCTTTTATGTTTTGAATATATAATATGCAATAAATAGCTGCCTGTTTTGGACTTGCCATGGGATACCACAACATTTTATTAGAACAAGATGAGGAATTGGTTTGTAGAATATTAGCTACGTTTTATTTGTTTTGGGAAATATGTCTCTAAAAGTATCTTTATTTTGAAATGCAGTAAATACCCCTGTGTTTGTAAAGGAATATAATGTCGCTATGAGGATATATAACATGCATAAATCTGTAAAAGTGTATAAAACTATACTAATAATTTGATGGTCCGTGTATATTTGATGTGAGTATCATTTACTTCTACTCTATTGTCTGTGGATGACAGAATACACATGTACTACTGATTATAATGAATACAACGACTATATCTTCTATTCATTTTCAATTTCGTTATTGTTTTCCCGAGTTGGTTGTTGGGGTACATCTATATAACTAAAATATGTCTCATATTGATTTAGAAATTCAACTCCAATGCAACCCTTGTCATGGTTCTGGACTCCATTCGTTCTACAATATAGCACTATTCCTGGCAGCTAATGTATCACCAGTTCTAATTTTAATAGCATTGTCAGGTTTGAAATAAATGTAAAAGACACATTCAGCAGTATTTCTCCAGTCGGATTCAGAATTACCTGAAATTCGCAGTGTATATGTACTTGATTTTGTCGTATGTAACGTACATAACCTGGATCCCAATGCCTTTCATTACCCTCTGTAAACGATGTAGCTTTGTTGATATTTACCGCAACAAGTTACGAGGTTCTTTTCTACTTCTTTTCGCTGGAAACCTACGATACGTTATGGTACCTACTCGAACTAGTTTCGACACAACTGTTCTACTATTGTGCAAAGAGTTTGAACTGATTTATAGATAAGGTACTTACCAAACAAGAAGATAATTTAACAATCATATTACTTATTGGGAATGTCAAAGTGGTACACACAAATATGTATCTGGAAATGTCGGTGATGCTAATATTTGTACATATTTCTCCATTTGTGATATGGAATTGATCTAGACATCTAAGATACTTGGACGCTTTTGTTTTGAACGGTACACTAGTGCAAAGTGTAACAAGTATATGTCTATGAGTAGGCTAATTGAATAGCATAATACATGTAATAGGAAGGTACAATTGATATTTTCCCGTTGTTTACTGAAATATATTATTAGCTTTTATGTTCATACTAAGACAGATACTTTCTGTGTAATTCGCCCAGGTTATAGATGTATGGATATTGTCAGATTAAGCCGAATATACAGTACACCCCATGTTGGATTATTTCATTTCAGTACTATGTCACCTGTATGGTGGAATTTCTTATGTCTGTTTATTTCTTTGTCTTTGGCATCAACTTTCATAATTTTATATGCCTCTTTTTCGTCTACTTCTCCAACAACGTTAGACCTTGTCGTGCTTTCCACCTATGTGCCTCATTGTCTCCATGAACACTTGAGTCTCTAGGCGCATTATACCACATTGGATTGCCTACTTACGCATTCTATTTATATCAATATATTGGAAGGCTGATTGACAAGTATTATAAGACTTTGAACGTCATGTCAAATAGAAGATATGAGTGGAGGAATTGGAATGGGACTTATTACTAACTAGTGAAATCGTCTTGAATGCGTGAAGGATGTTGGCGGATTTATACCAAATATTCTTAGCTACCACCGCAGCTAACGTTTATTCACCCTGTTTCATTGACAGCATTGTACCATTTTAATATGGTGCCTTTTCCGCTTGCAATTAAAATTTTAATGCCGTTTGTACGAATTCCAACAGTGCTTTTGAATAGACGATGTGGCAATCAATGTCAAAGTCAAATATTAGAATATCTAGTATTAAAAGAGATTAGATTCATCCCTTAAGACTTCCAGCTTTAGAAATGATGTGCAATACATGTGCAGGGGATTTATGTCTGAATGATTTATCTAGAGAAGGACATAGCAATCGGAAATATATATCTCGTCAGCCATTTTCATTGTATAGATCATGATCCACGCCAATTGTGTAGCGCTATACGGTAGTTGGCATACCGAGCCAATGGTCGAACTGTCATTAATACATCAATAACCTCAGGGAGAGCTGACTAACCTATAACCAGACAAGGTGGCCACATGGTTATCACGGACAATTAGCGAATTGAATACAGAGATAATTTTAGGGTTTACTTTTTTGTACATCTAGGATAGTGGTAGACGTCAATATTGCTTTTCAATCTGGTATATTAAATAGGATATCCTGTTGCTTTTATATTGTACACCTATATTACTTCTGAGTTTTCTAAACAACTTGTACTATTTTACTTTGATCATATTTGTTATATCCCTGACTTCTATTTGGTAAGATAGCGGTGTCCCTCTGTTTCAAAGTGATCCCAGTATAACACATGTCAAGGCACTAATAAGATTGACGATTGTTCACAGCTACATGAGAAGAGTGCTACTTTGATTTAATTCTTGCCATAATTTCATGCATTTTTATATACAATCGGTGTTAATTGATTTATTTCGGTAATAAAAGAGGAATGTTTTATGAATCTGTTTCTGTTCTCTTTTTTATTCTCCTACGCCGTTGCCAAAACCTATACATATTGGAATCTAGAAAGGGAGCACTAATAAATTTTGAGACTACGTCATGAAAGCCTTCTGACTGCATACGATGCTACCTTGAAAGTAACTCTTCGTCTTAACATAAAACCCTTATGGTCTGTCTCCTGCAACGATTATCTTTTTCCAAAAATCCATGATGAACATTGAGTATGATTCAATATCCGTCGTCTACCCTATCCATGATGAACATTGAGTATGATTCAATATCCGTCGTCTACCCTAGTAGAATAGGTTATGTAGTCTTTAACCATTTGTTTTTAGTTCTGTCTTTGCAGTAGATTTAGTTGTGATTAAAGGTTTCATCCAATGTGGACTCTTCAGGCTTATACTCTTGGTTGTTTTCAAGGCATACGACATCACATTCTCGACAAGTGAATTCTATTCAAGTGCCAGCCCATATATGTTTATAAACGGCATCCCCCGCTCCAGGTAACTCGTCATCCGGGTGTGGACTCCTGTGGTACCAAACCGTAAATTAGTTTATCTACGGAGTGGATTACAGTATTTTGGTCTCAAGAATTAATGAATAATTTATACCAGAATTGTTGGTAGGTTAACGTTGCTACATAAAGGGACATTTTGCGATCTATAGCATTGTATATCAAAACTGTGTATCGGGTTCTCTTCCTCTATTGTAGGCAGAAAAAGTGGGGATGGTTGAAATCAAGCGCAAGATGTGGGGACAAGATAATTATTATCGAGTTATTAAGTTTAACAAACACGTAGAATTATTAACTGCAAATTCTCAGGAGCAAACTGTGATAGCTTTTGGTAAGATTATTGGGCTGGGTTCGGCGGACTCTGTTCGCCCGTTTTTGTCATCATTGCACAGAATGTATTGTAAGATATCTATGCTCTTACTGGTACGATTTTAATCTAAATGGTGAAATGATGACTGAATCGGAGCTAATAATACGTGGAAGATAATAGGTTTCCCATTGATTACTAATATGATTTTCTGAGGTTTCCTCTATGCAATTCGCTGCGATCACATCTTCTAGCTGCTATGATATGTGAGAGTGCAGACAGTAATATGGTTTGAGTAGTAAATACACATACAGCCATCCACGAGGCATGGCTGTCCGCTGGTATTACCTTGAATAAAGAGTTTTGCAGAGAAAGAGTCGTAGAAAAGAGCTGGTAGATATCCCATTGACTACATGTAAATTAAAGTTGTTCATTCGCACAGTTTCCAGCTATATTATCATGTATTTAGTGCGGTTTCTTTTTATCCTGTCATCTGTCATAATGCTAGGTTACATCAAGAAATATCTATCATTTTCATATCAATTGTCATAAAATACCTAAAAAGATGGGATATTAATTAGCGGTTGCACGATTGGTCTTTAGGTTCTGGCTATAGCCTACTGTAGTATACCTGCTAGTAGAGTCACTAGGTGACCTGACCACATTTTTGCTCTTTATAGCTAACTAAATACAGATAGAAATTTGAATTCTGTTTAACACAGGTTTTATGGTCATACAATATCTTCTAGCTTTAGTATTTAGCATTTCGAAATTAATTTTTAAAGGCTCATCGGACAATTTGGCGTGAAGATTAAAACCCATGTCATTTTTCTGAAAATTGAATAACTAAATACACAATATTGACTGGTTTCAGATACAAGCGGCCGTATGCTCCAAGGAGTTGACACGTAGTAATATCCGAGCGTATGCGAGGATATTGCGCAGAGTCAATTACGAGGAGCATACAAACGCTTTTATCTGAAACCAGTCTATATTGTATTTATTATCCAACTTTTCTGCACAAGTGACATGTCGATATCAGTTCATTTTAGTTATGCACTATTTTTCCATACGCACAATTTTTCCGTATGCGCCACCCGGAGCATACACCATATCCGTATGCTGCCTATGTGTTTTCTATGGCCACTTTGTATTAGGTGGATAATAAAATAATCTCTAAGTATTATAGAGTACATTTCTGATTTAAAAATCGGGGGTCACCATGCTAGATTTTGATTTAGAGATCAATATTATCATCATTTTATATTAGATTATATAGAAATTCTAAAGAGTTGTTTTTCACATAGTAAAAACCATGTCATTTTCATCAAACTTTCACAGAACATAGTTATGTGTGTAGTACCACCTATTTAGGTTTTAAAAACCATAGGTCACTGTCCTTGTTTTTGAAAGAATTGAAGAAAACCATATTTTTCAGTACATTTTCTATATAAATCGAGCATAAGAAAAAGGGCCTATTTTACCTATAGGATTAGGTAAAAGTAGACAAACTCAACTTTTGGTCTTTTGAGTTTGGAATGTTCCAAAAATTACCAATTTCGATGGATGAATGGGAATATTTGAAAACCACCACGTGGCGCCACCGTGAATCGTAGGATATGCCTTTAAAAGAGATTTAATTGGTGGGGGGGGGGGGGGGGGGAAGAGACTTTTTGAGTCACGGGTAAATTGGACATATTTCTACCCCTAAAACGGGTTCAATCATAATATAATGTGCCTCATTACTCATTAAATACCGATATACAGTTAGCATTGATGTTACATATACCATCTCCATATAGCACTGACGATTGCTTAGACCCTAGGAAGTGTCATTATTTAGGTGAAATGTACTATTAATTTTGCCTAATCTCATAATGTAAAAAAGGGGGCAGCAGCTGTATAAGTGGATGGTTTATTCAGCATATTTAAACACAAAAGGAAGTCAGAATTGTTCCTAGTAATTGCTCCTGCCTCCCTTTCCCTTCAGGGATAATTATGTATCCCCGGACCCATATGGCCATATCATTGCAAAGCCTCTTTATTGATATTATTTTCTGTTGATAATTTTCAACATGTCTTGTTAAGCTACGTGTATTGTGTTTTAAATGCGTCCACCCGCTCATTTGGCCAATAATTCTACTTTAAAATGCACACTTAACTCTTGTTTGGAATCTCAATGTTTGTTTTCGACTACAGTAGAAGGTCATTTGTGTAGATTATTGTGGCAGCGAGTGCGACCACAGACCCCATACGTTCATACACCCATACATTATTATGTAGTCAAAGCACTGCCTGAACCTAACACATAATGCTAACATTTGTTTATCCGTTGAATAAAATCACGGACAATAAGTCCGTTATCAAAGTTATGGTCTAAGTTGATTGTGAATAACAAGCACCACACATGTAAAGATATTGTTGTTTATTTAGCAATAACGCTAATGCACACTCAAAAGAGATCATATGCTATATGGTAAATAATGACCAGTTGCACTCAATCTCAAATCAGATTTAGATCTACATATTGTTTCGCTATATCCCTATATATATATCCCTATATATATATATATATATATATATATATATATATATATATATATATATATATATATATATATATATATATCCCTCGTTAGTTTCTTCATTTCAGCATAACTCCAAGACACAGATTGATCCTTGAGCCAATCCTTGTAATACACACCTTTATATGGGATATTTCCATCACGGTACATCGCAAATTAATTCCATCACGGTATATCGCAAATTAATTAGGTCTCTTCTTTACCAATTTCCAATACTGGCACGCGTAGAAAAGAAGAAGTTTTCACAATGTATCTAAATTGTACGAATAAACATCCAGTGACAAAATTCCACACTCTACAGAGTCATGTAAATATATCTATAAGACACATACACATACACACGGACGTAATTCCTCCTACATGGAATGGCTAAATCAAATTGTAGTACCAACTTGAAACCAAGATCAAAATAGTTACTCACACACTTACTCATATCTAAACATCAACACAGCAAATTGGTTTTGAAATGATGATACAGATATCACTTGAAGTCAGATTATATGATAAATCAATAAAGGTGCTCATGGATGGAAAGTATGAATGCGAATATAACATTGAAAATGTTCATGTACAGCATGAGGATTAATGTAGAATGTGAAGATAGGTATTACACAGATCACATTCATTTCTAGCGTGAAGATTGCGCAATGCACAATTAATATTCACGTACACCATGTATTTAAGTCGTAAGCAACATGATATAATCTTAACAATACAAAATGTTGTATCAGCTGTGTAAATGGTTCTTTTGACATCATTCTTAAATTGCCCTGTGATTTTGCCATTGAAATAATGACAATGAATCCTCTCCAGAACTATAACCATGTTGTCTCCATCTTGTTAGAAAAAAAAATGTATAGAAACCGTCCCCATTTTCCATTGCCACAAAACAAATGGCAATGATGGTTATCACACAGACATACACATTATTTGAAAGATGCCAGTCTGCTAAGTGTGTTCCATCACCCGTGCTACTATCACAACTAGAGTTCAATCAAGATTAACAGTAAAATAGTGGACACATATTCTAATAGGGCTACTAGTGAAAGACTAAAAGATTCAATCAAATATTGGCGGACTTGTGCACAGGAAATAATATGTATCATCATATATTACTAACATTTATCAAAACATTTAGCAAGTGATTTGTGTATAATATTTTAATGTAATTCTGCCATAAGTTTTGTTCTTTTTCTATTTTTACAAATAAAGTGACAGTGTTGCCTCGACAGTAGCCATGACTGGGTCGGATTCTTATAAATCAGTATTAGGAAATGCCTGAAGACAATAGCGACCCCAGCTCCTTTCAAATTCACATCCCCGCTGTTTAGAACCGAGGTGAACATATCAATGTTATTACAACACAATAATCCAACAGACATCCTTAAAAAGCAGATATTTCTCTTCAAAGGGGTCCAGATTCGAGAATACAAGTCCCTGATCAACTCATGAAATCATGAGGTTAACTGTACCCGTTTCTGTTTAATATACACAAAAGATAATTGAAAGAAGCGTCTTCTCTCAATCGGGTTGGCGTAATAAGTATGTGCTATGCCGCTTCATTGCTGCTACCCATAACCGTATCCGGTGTCAACTACACGCCTCACCTATCTGCATATACACCAACACATCCCATCCTCCACCTCTTCCTCAACATTCTACCGTGCATTTTGCACGTCCTTTTATCTGTGTCAGTTTTCCCTTCATTTGTCCCTTTATTTCCGAATTCTAATAAATATTCAAAATTTATCAGATAATATATATTTACTTTACAGACATTTTATTTCTCCGAAATCATATATCTTTTTAATTCACCGTGTGAGGGGCTGGGGCCTTATTTAAAATAATGATAGCTACCCCGGAGAGATGACTTTAAATGTGCTGAGTGGTCATTTACTTTCCCTTGACAATAAGTATTGTCTGACTAGGTGAGTAATGCAACAACCTGTCAGACAGCAGCCTCTAACCATGCCAACGATTCTTTCATGCATTTCTCACGTACAGAAATACACAGGAATATCATACTGTGGATCCATCATTTATAACGTATGCCTCATTTCATGTTGTATAACCATTCTATAATGTAAATGATATCTGACTTAACTTCTTTTGCAATCGGTGGTTCGCGATTCAGTATCTAATAATGTAAATGACATCTGACTTGATATTTATTGAAATTATCAAATTCATACTACATTGTCATTAAGTGATAACTGTACTCGACTGAAATTGCCCCGTCCTAGTCCAATCAGTATTCTCTGACTCATCACGGTATTAACGACCTTTCAATTAATAGTGGCAAGTTTTTATAATAAATGCTGAAAGTCTCCGACATTTTCTTCTTTTCGATTAGTCGTAAATTTGTTTAACTGCATGAACTCAGCTAAGAATTTAGACAGCAGTGGTCAGAATGATCAAGTGTGTATACATGTACAATGTACATTCTTTTATACATTCTTTGATAAAATCCATGTAATGGACGAAACGTCGGTTCTGAATAAAACGCCAACCATATATCATAGATACCTTATCGTGTTTTACCATATACTCCAATTACATTCTTTTATGGACTTCAGATAAAAAAACAAGAGGAATTTCGGCAATGGTGGTACAGGGCGAACCATACTGGTTATTTCGTCTTCTTATCCTCGGTGTCGGCGGCGGGGTCGGAGTCCGTGCCGCGGACACTGGCGTAGAGGACGAGGAAGGCGACGGGCGCCGCCAGCACGAGCAGGTTGGCCGCCACCACGTACGGCACTCTGTGTGCGTTCTCCACGGCGAAGATCACCAACCCCACACAGCTCATGTACAACATGCCCGACGATACGCTGTAGAAGTCCCTGTTGTCAATGAATCATAATATCATTTATATATTGTTTTAGAACTTACACAATAAAAAAACCCAAGAAACATGACGTTTCTCACATCAACAGCAAGCAATAAATATGGTAACTGACAAAAGAAAGGTTCTTTTACCATTATTCACATTTTATATTATATCAATAGACATGCTGATCCCATTCGCAATTAAAGAGTTTTCTATACATTTCCATGCACAGTATGTCCAATCGAATTACCATCAATATTTATTAAAGCTACCGTTTTATTTTCTATAGGTTTATGGTATTTGTGAGGAAAACCAAGTACTACGAAATATATTCTTTAATTCGTAAATTCGTATTCGTAAATATTACCAAATAACCAAAAGAACACTCTTACCTAGGTCTGATATTGTGTATAGCTTGTGGATAAGAATATTTATTTCTAAGCTTTGTGAGAATATTAATCTATTAAACGTACGTGACAGTGGCAGGAATGTCAGCATAGGTGAGAAGCAGTGCTGCGACGCAGATACCGAAACTGGTCCAGCGAGATGGGTCCATATCTAATGTTGTCTCATAACTGTAAGACAATTAAAAACATGTGTAACGATCCTCTCTAATACATTGCACCTGGCTTGGTATGATCTCATTAAGTGCTCCTCCCGTGTCAGCACTGTGACTGATTTGATGAAGACTCCAAGGATACGAGGGTATAGCGGGGTTGATTATCGAGATCAATGACTATTGAAATAAAGCCTAAGAGTGTAAATTTACCCGATGTTCCCATTAATAAAGGATGAGGAGTCTGCAACCTAATGAAGATGAGCTTTATTCGTGGCTATTCTCCAAGTTTTAAGAAAAAAATTGATGAGCATATAGTCTGTGTCCCCCGCTCGCCGTCGAGTTTGAACCACGGACTTAAATGAACGAGGCAATAGCCAAGTGAATATTTCGAAGCACTCCATACGAGATGGTGAACGGGGACTCGGACAAGAATATGTTTCTGATTTTATCATATTCATCTGTTAATCGCCCATTGAGTATGAGTTACCATCTTCGAAAACCTGTTTAGTATGAGTTCCTAATGTTAAGGCTATGGACGTTTATACCAGTGTAAGATAAATAAGTATGACAGTTTGTAAGATTATGGATTTCGAAATACTCTTCACTTGTACAGAACAATCTATTATTGCAGATCCATCTGTATGCCATATCGTAAGAGAATAACTGGTATTGGAAAAGAACTATTATCTCAGACGCAATATAACCGAGAGAGACTAATCCTGAAATCATGTAACACTAGGTGGCGCTACAATCAGATGACCGTAGTATAGACTATATATGTATGATGTGTGATACGGACTGAGCCGCGAAATCTCGCATCACTGCTAGTATCAAGTACGCACATGTTTAAAAAAAATAAAATTTCCTATAGTAAAACTCACTATCAGTATCAATAATTTAAGAGTAAAAACACACTCTCATGAGAGAGACTCACGGCAGGTTTTTGGCCCAGAAGATGAGTGAAGGAGCACTGAAGATACATGTGAGCATGAAGATGAGCAGGAGCGAGCAGTTCACGCGGAACCGGTTCCATGCGGATTCCCCCATGGCCGACTCGGTCTCCCGCGCCCAGATATAGTGTGTACACGTCTGAAAAAGACAAACCAATGACTATTAATCTTTAATTGGCGGAACGAGGCAAGGCCTATCTTCACATCCACAAAAAAAAATCTTCTAGTGTGTACACGTCTGGAGGCATCAAGGGAATGCCTGTTAGACAGCTGGGGCTCAGGGTCGTCATGTGGGGTCTCTAGCGGCAACAAACTTCTCTAGTAGCGATATTATCGGGCCTCTACAAGTACAACAATGTCTGTAGTTCCGTTGTCAGACACCAGGAGACGTAATGGTGGCAACATTAGCCTTAAGGAGCACGGCTACTACAAAGAGAAAACTCGTCAAAATAATATTACATTTGTGAATGAAAAGTATCTCAAAAATGGAGTTCTATAGTAAATAAGTATAGATTAATTCAATCATGAAAAGTCTGCAGAAATGAATTTGAAGTCGAGAACGACAAAGACATTTAAAAATGGGAGAGTGGAGAGGCAGGAGTGAAGGTCATGGAACACGGATGAAGAGTGCAGTGAAAGGCAAGGTTGTGAAGGAAAGTGGGTTTTGGGGTGGTTTAAAAAAAAATCCAAAATAGTGACATAATACTTTCACCAAACAGGGTACCGGTCAGTTGAGGAGGGAGGAGAAAAGGCGTGGAGACAAGTAAAACATCTCACCTTGATAAGGTAGACGACAACGACGATGAACAAGCCCAGTGTGCCACACACAGTCACACTCGAGATGGCAGCAGCGGTCAGTGCTATGTACTGTAAAACCACGAAGCCCCTCAGCACGCGTAGAGACATGCAGCACCTGCAGCCCAAGTGATAATCAATAGAACATAACGAGATAACACTGTGAAGGTACTCTGTATTGTGAGAAACGAGGAGCATAAACTTAGGAATGTATAAACATGTACCAATTTCGTCTTTGTAGTTCAGTATAACAATATATGTGCATTATGTGACTGTTTCTGTCAAGAGCTAATACATTTTTGTTCAGCATTAGTGTGCACCCGGTCAAAACTACTTAATGTAGTCGCAGGTCTATGTAGAGGCCCTTTGAGTGTTACATTTACAAATTCATTTGTGAAACGCCGTGTATATTTACGGCATTTGGCACAATATCCTCTACATTATTCTCTAGTGCACCTACCGCAGACAGACTTGGATGTATTTATCAAGTCCCGATGCATTAGACAACAAAATCAAATCACTGCATTTGGCCGAAAACTGCGTGTAGCTGACACAACGTCCAGTCCCGTCTACTTAAGACAGTATTTCAAATATAAAAAAAAAATAAAAAAAAATTACGACACAAGTAACACGTTAGATAGCAGTACCTCCTACATATAAAGCCAACTACAGTGGCCTCGGCGATTAGAAGACCTTGGAAGATGTAGGCGTACAGCTCAACACACGCGTATGATGTAAGGTAGAGGAAGATGGGAAGCGCTGGCATCCACAGGCCCCGGGCGGTGAGAATGGTGCCGTCATCGTGTGGCAAACCCAACTTATCGGCTAGACTGGCTTCCTCTGGGTATCTGTGTGCGCAGGAAAACCATACCTTACTACATTTGTATAATTAAATTATGTTATGATGTAGCAGTACGAGTCTGCAAGGTATCTAATATTCACAACCGTTTTTCTTTAAGTAAATATTAACAGTGTATATGATTAATGAGAATTAGATTAGTGAGTATGTGGCTAGAGCCTTCCTTAAACTGAAAAAAAATTGATGAGAATGAATGAAAATGATGAATATCTGCTAAATGTTAGTTATGAAACCAAATATCAGTGATGAAAAAATACGAGGGTTATTGATCAAAAGTATTTGTGATTTAAAAAACTTAATAGAGCCTCCAGAGGTTACTAAACTCCCGATTATCGCTCGGGTAAAGCAAAGTTCCGCTCCCGATAGACTTGGCACACTACGACAACATGAACCACAGTTTACGGGTTTATAACTGGAGAACCTGAATATAATTTCGGATTTATGTGTAGAAATAGCTGAAATTTCCATTTCTGGCATCAGAATTTCAATTTGAGGATTTCTGAAAACCGTTAAACTGCATTAATTCTGGGTTACGGGTCACGGGTCTATCACTATATAACGTCGGTAATTAGCGAAAACTGGAACTTGCAAAACAGACTGGATTACGGGATACCTCAATAGGGTCTATGAAGAAGGACCAGCACTGATAAGCCGTTGTAAATTCATCTGGCTACATCATACTTTTCCGAACTCCTCTTACAGTCTCATTTCTAAAGAACCATCCAAAAGATATTCATTTATCATCAATATAGAAATCCAGTTGTTTTCCCATTAAGAGGGAGTTCCACTGGACTGATTGTATGGCACAGTGCCACCGCACAGCCACTATATTCATGGCAGACAAGCAAATATAGAAATAGGTGTGGTGGAGTAGGTCACGTGCCCAACGGTGTCGGTCGCATGACTATAGAACGGCAAGTAGCCTCTAAACCTAATATAATAACGTTTGCCTGGTACCTGATGGCAGCGCCTGCACGGCTGCTGCGTGTTGTCGGCTGTGGAACAGTCTGTGGGGTTGTACACTATGAGCATACTTGGCAGATCTCTGCCTGATGACGTCGAAATCATGGTCAACTCTGTGGAACACACCCTTTCTAGTAGTTATTTCTTACATGAAAGCGGGAACACAGAACTGATTCAAATGCAGATACTATTTTAGCAGTTATGTTGGCCCTTTATTCACAAATATGTCAGAATATTCGGCATAAAAGAACGACTTACGTTAACATGAACCTGATCATAAGTGAAATTGGAACCACGCGCCATGGCTGTGCCCACCGCGCATGCGCCTTGGGGAAGGTAGGTGCAACTCCTGGAAACAGAAGATTCAGTGGGGTAATCTTAGACATGTATATCGTGTATATACATCTGAGAAGGTGTGGTATTTTTTTACAATTGTTTTCAGACATCGTTAAGAGAATGGGACATCTCTTCTCTATATGGGAATATGTCTAACTAGCAACATAACTTAGATGTAAATTAAGGCAGGTAAAAGAAATATGCACAATAAAATCAAGGATGAGGAATCATTAAATTAAGAAGAAAAAAGAAAGAAAAAAATAATTAAATTAAGATCTTAGAATTTAGAATTGTATACATATTTATTGAAATCATTCGAATTATCATAACCCAATATGAAAAGACTGAACACAACCCAGGGTTATTCACCTTTAATTTTTTTAATAACGGACTAATATAATACAATTCAGCATGCCTATATATAACTGGAATCCATCTGATCCCTTCGGATCACCAGCCATGAAGGATTTATAAAAGCGATCCCAAGTGTACCTCAGTAGGCTAATATGATCCACTACCAAATCTGATCCCTGATGAAGGTATAATTAAATACCGAAACATGTCGGAAAATACACCAAACTTATAATGCCTCCTTATTATTTCTCAAAGAAGACCAGTCTAGATAGGTTTAGAGGGGATATCTTGTCGAGTTAATTGTATACATAGACAATAATCGATGGTGTTATGGACAGGCGGCCATAAACCACGAGAGGTTGACGCGTAGCGAGTCTATTACGACGTCAACCTCGAGTGGCCTGTCCACATAACCATCGTTTGTTGTATTTATTATCCATCTTTTCGAATAAATTAAACCCAGTTATTCCCATAGTAAAGGGTATAACAATAGGGACTATTTTCCCCGTATACCATAGTTTTGAGGCCGTATACCACAGATGTGAATCTATATACCACAGTTATAATTCAAAAGCAATTATAACCGCGACTATTGACAGGTGCAGACTGAAACCCAGTAGTTTGGCCTCTTTATTTAGCTAGTTACATCAATTCTCTTACAGTGTCTGTTTGTGAACCTCCGGCAGTCATACCACTTACCTTCGTCATCGATCTGCTTCAGCTGCCAGGCCAGCCCCATGAAGACTTGGATCATGATGAATGCCGGCAAGTAGACCCAATAGTGCCGAGCAAACTGTGGATGAAAACAAAGACTTATATATATATATATATATATATATATATATATATATATACATTGTGTATCTAGGCTGATATATCTTATTTCATGTTCTGTCCTAATTGATGGAAGAGGTCACAGATATGTGAAGTGACCATTCGCAGACAGACTTTAATGGAAGTTTGTCATTAGATAAATGAACAATAATTCACATATTTCCAACCTTGTTTTATAAGGGGCGAGGGGCTATATAGAATATATAGATAATGGAGTTGCTTCTGTGTTGTGATCTTGCTTTGGCTATTTGTTAATCATTACAATGCACACACACATTAAATGCTTCGCAAGTTGAACTAATGTTAGGTACAATGTATTGCTTCAAGTCAAGGCGACTAATTGCCAATATCCACGCATTCATGTTCTCAGAATCAAAGACCTTCAAATAGTTTCAAATAACAAGACTATCCAATCCAAGACGACATTTGCCATGTTTGCTATTTGCATATCAGATGGCAGCTCCGACAGTGCCTCACAACGAGATTTTAGTTCCTGTTCACTACCGGTCTACTGAGAGCAGGTGTCACGGTTCATGTAACAAACCCATTGGACCGTACACGAGCCCAATTCTCTATAGACTCAGTATCATGTAGAAATGGCGGTCAAAGGAAGGTGTTTCATCCTGTTACCACAAAGTGCCTGTAGCATTTTGGTAGCAGCTTTAAGGAAGCAATTTCTAATTTACTTCAGATTGTAAAATTGTTTTCCTATCTTATTTATTTCAGGAACGCTTATCATTTGTAGGGAATTGCAACAATAATTGAAATTGTAGGTGTGACATGGGCCGATGAGGAGAAAAAGAAATGCAGAAATAAATAGATAAATATCAATACGGACACATTTTAATCAGACTAACAGCTATAAAAGCCTGCCAATCTCCACAAAAAATACGATAATATCTACATGTGAGCATTTCTACATCTTTCGCTAAATGAATGTGCGTAACAAGAATAATATAAACAGTAAAACCCCGCGTAAGCGGCCACCCTCCGTTCCGGGCCACATTGTCGGCTTACGCGGGGTTTTAAGGTTTACTCCGCCTGAATATACATGTGTTATATATCAATATGTAGGAGAGACAGAAGCGATGAAAGATCTGAAATTTATCTTCCAATTTCTTAATTGGATCCGAAGTTATCAAACTTTAAATTACAAAATGTAATTTCTAGGAATATACTCAAACACACTCATAAGAAACACAGATTATTCAATCTAATTTAGAGGTGGCCGCTTACACGGGGTTTTAGGCCTTTGTGTACCGAAATAACTGTCCGCTTACGCGGGGTATCCACTTATGCTAGGGTCCGCTTACGCAGGGTTAAATTAAACATCTAATAGAGGGAACAATTTTCGTTCCAGGCAAAAGTGTCAGTTTACGCGGGGAGCTTTTCTTTTATTCAAATTGGTGTTTGATCAAGTTGTTCTGGTCATAGAAATTTCGTCCTAGCACTAAAGTGAATCCCAAGATGTCCTCTGATTGGCTGAAATAGTGTTTTGCCACTTAAAGTATCGGAAGAACTCAGCAAATGAATGAATTAGACACTGTGCCTGACGGAGCAGTGGCTATGGAGCAGGGTATAGGCCAAGGCAATATTTCTTGGATAGAGTCACAAATTTAAAAAAGATATCACACCTTTATTCTCATATCTATATTCACAGAAAAGCCCTGAATCTCAGCTTTCAGCAGGTGTATTTTGATAGTATATACAATAAACGGGCGCTTGTGGGGAACCATTTGAAGATAAAAGTTTGAGAAATGTATTGTTTTCGCACTGTGTGACGACAACCACGCGCGTTGCTAATAAATAGTGCGGCTCATTCGGAAGTGTTTCCGTTAATTTCTATTGAGAATAAGCCTCATAATATTTGTCCGTTTCCCATACTGAGCCTATACAGATTACTCTCGTTACTTTTCTACGATCAATGTCTGGTATTTGATGGCGGAGAATCTTAAGATGTGCATCAGGGTGGATTGCCCTTACTTCATCAAGACATTTGCTTTAGATCAAAAAGAATACTCCTGCTGTTTTTCTTTGGTCGACAAGTCTTAAGCCAAGATAAGTTCTTGCTTTAATACCAAAGTCGGCTGTTCTCTGGAGCATTGATAAATAAACCTGTTAGAGTGGGGAAACAGTCACGGTCAATTCAAAATCGAATATTGATCTCGGCTGGAAACTTCATAGAACTTTGCTTGCATTATCAGAAATCGGTCGTTATACACTGAGGCGCGTGTAGAAGGGAATGGTAAACGACTGGAGATTAGCTTAGGATATAAAAGATTGCTGGTAAAGATTGTACTTGGCCTGTGGAGACGGACTGTGCTGGGAGAGGCACAAAAGACGGACCTGTGGCCAGGGGGAGGGGGCAGGCTGGAATGAAGGAAGCGCTATGGGGTGCACCATGTTCAAATCATTTTCATACTGAAAATTCGCATGCGTTACGTGATTTCCTCGAGTGAATGCCTTTCTCGCCCCTTATTTCCATTGGCATTACATTTTTTTCCTTACGATTGTCAGGAAGTGAAGACTGTAGGAGGTCTTTCTATTATCTTTTCATAGCGGATTACTAAACCCGATAAGAGCAACCAATGCCTCTATCTATGTACGGATTTTCTAACATTATCTTTGAATCCCCACCATTTTGGCATACACCATATATGTAGACCATGTTTCATTTGAGACATTAATGCTGAGGAAGGATATGAAAAATGGCACCTTAGCGGCCCGTATCCTGGTATGCATTTATACATACAGCCAACGCTAGGTGGCATTAAACGCTCTTTAAGTCTAATTGAACAAATTGGACGTTAAACTACCCAAACAAACAAACAAACAAACAAACAAACAAACGCTCTCTGAACATTCCATACGGCTCACACATGGCACCCCATTACCGGTAGCGGTGCCATGTGTGAGCCACGGACCTATAGAGAGGTGGTATATTTTTGAGTGTGGCGGGGGGAGCGGCGGGGGATCCACACGGTTAACAGGTGATCATCTCCCGCTCACTGTTCGGCGCGACTCCCCAGGGAGCGGATCAGCGCCTGTGGCTGCCGTCACGGCGAATGAGGGTCAAGCCAGGTCTCGTTTCTTCAGTTAATACCACTCGTACGGCTAAGGTAATGTAGACGTGTGTAGACGTCTGAACAGATCCTAACAGCCTTACACACACAGCGATAGTAATCTGCTTTTTTTGTGTGTGAGGTGCCTTTTGCTGTACAATGCTGCGAGTAGGCCTCATGGAGGGCTGGAGAGACTTCATTAGAAGGACATCCATAGGATATGTTACTTTTCCAACTACAATGCAAGGTATGTACTGAAGTCTTTGCCATTACATTTTAAAATGTTCTGAACTATTTTCTATTTTTTTTCTGTTATAGCTAGCGCATACCTCTACAATAGCTAATACACACCCCTACATGCAAGATATGTGCAGATGTATATTCTTTTATTTTTTCATTTTTCATCGGTGTCATTTTAGTATACATATCAGTGGAGGAAGGTTAAATAGGCTCACAGGCGTACTGTCCGAGTAACTGGTATACTTTTGGAGTGAATCACCTGTTATTCACATGCCACTAATCTACACAAACAGCCCTACCGGTTCCAGGTGCTCCTCGCCTGGGCCCCTTCAGAAGGTGTATAGCCCAATGGATTAACAGTTGCTGTTTGATCTGGCCTCCGTACGATGTAGCAGTTTCACATTAGTGAGAACCAACACCTTTTCAGCGTGGAGTCTATGAATGTCGATACACATCATGCGCTCCCTGCATTATAAATAATATCCATGCCCGGGGTGCGGATGTCATGCAGTCTCACTTCAGTACTGCCTATAAAAATCACGAAAGAATCACCCCAGCTTAACAGTACCCCCGCCACACACATACACAGACCTCCTGACATGGCCTGCTGCCGATGGACATCAAACGCGCGCCAGACCATATTTTCATTTCCTTTATTGGAAAAAGGCGGCGGTGGTGCGGCGGGCGACGCGAGGTGGACCGCACACACACCTACACACACTCTCTCTCTCTACAGCCGCCGCTTCGGGGCCCGCAGTAGCAAGTTTCCGGCAACTCGCCACAATTCCGGTCTCAGGGTAAACTTCGTTCAGCCTGAGTCAATATTGTTTGAGAAAGCGAACAGATTGCTGTGAGGTATAGGGAGGGGAGAGGGGTGGTCCATGACTGACTGATCGATGTAATGAGCACCTTTTGAAAATGTGCGCGAATGTGGGCTTTAGAGAAGAAAGGCAGGTTTTAGGTTAAAAGGGCGCTCGGCAATGTTACCTCTCAGTCATCACTGATGTACTCATAATCCACTCTAATCTGGACATGTGAGAACACCAGGAATAGAATATTTCTAAAAGTGTTCCCGAATATCTCGATTGCAGTAAGCTCATTGCGTTTTGTATAGTTTCATATACAGCATTACAATAAAGTTTCCCACTGCCACTTGGTGTTGGATGTTACAAATTGGGATCAACATGTAGTCTCTCCGATGGCGATACGTCATTACGTGTTCATTGAGTACACTCGACGGCCCATTAACTCTGCATCAATCAACACCCAGGGTTATTTTGTGTTTGTTCACCAAACTGAAGGTTTTGTCACTGTGCAGTGGGTTATGTCTGCATGTGAAAACTATGTCACGTAACAGAGCAAAGAATTGGACAAAGAGTCTCTAGGCGCAAGTGTTTCTCTGTGAGCAGACGTGCCGGGTAACGGAGTGGCAGGTAATAGGAAACGTCACTATGTTTTACAGTGGCTTCATCAGAATTATAAATATATGCTACTTGGAATCTTATATTAACATACCTTGTTGTTTTGCTTTTTGTACTTCATACAATCATGAATTGCAAAATAACAGAACCGAACTGTTAGCCTTAATTAAATCCTATATCAATTAGACTCGCGGACTAGCACCTGTAAACAATAGTTGACGCTTACCGCTAAAATAATACGAAATGTTTGCAAACCCACTCAGTAATACTGTCATTTTCCCCAGGGTTGTTGCGTGCAATGAAAAAGGCAAGTTAAATTTTAAATACTTTTGAAGATAGCTTGGTACGTTATATTCCATGCGGACTATATGTAACTCACTAACAAATGTGCATGCTAATTATATGCATACGTGTCCTCAATATTTCTTTCGTTTCACTCTCTTCCTTCCTTCTCTTATAGGTTTCATCTATGATTTATATATCCCTTTGCGTTTCGACTTCCCATGGTTTCAAAGACCTCATCTCTCGAGTTTAAGAATCCGATGTGCATATATGTATATACAGTAAAACCCCTCTTAAGGGGACACCCTCCGTTCCGGGCCAAGTGTCCCCTTAAGCGGGGTGCCCCCTTAAGCGGGGTTTTCAGTATGTCAATGGTTATACAATAGAGAATACCTACATAAATGAAGGAAACGATGGTTATTAGATTAAAATGTTTATCAATAACACATAATTAAGTAAATAGATATAAATTATATATTATAAATGAATATAAATATACAAAAAAAAGAAGATAATAGAGGTTGATTGTGGATATGCCTTCCTTGTGAAATTCGCTCCTTTTTATACCCCCGGTCAATGCCCCCTACCTCCCCCCCCCCCCCCGCCCCCCACCCCAGTAACTTCTGAGAGAAATCAGCAGCCCTAAAAGGACTCATCGTGAGCCGCCCAGAGCCGCGACGGCTCACTGAATACTGTTTTACTGTATATCGCTTACGATAAATACGCAATTTAAAAGTCTAAGTCTCTTACGTTTAGATGATCTTATAAAAGGAAAGGCGCATGGAATATACAACATCCGGTTAGATCTCATAATACCTCGTGACTTTATTCAACTTAGTCCGAGAGCCAGACTGTCGTCAGTATTCAAGTAGTTTACTTTAAGGGGCTTTCTGTGAGCGGTAAGCCCATGGTCTAATTATCTGCTGTTTCATTGGCTATTATATGACACAGTGACCCAATCAAGGGCTTACACTTGAGCTCCTGTCTGGGAGAAATAAATGTTTAGCGTCCGATTTATGAAGAAACTTGCAATCATTTCTATACCAAAGTAATGATAACCACATAACTAGAAATAAGGCATCAAATTTTTCACAAAAGAAGCTCAGACATCGGGTATCTCATCATTTTAAAATCCATAAAAAAAATCGGAAACGTGGCGAAGTGTACAGATTAAAAAAAATCTAATAAAAACAGAAATGTATAGCTTTAGGAGCGGCAAACAAAATCTATATTCACATCATGATCCTCCATTTCATCTCAATGAATGACCAGTGGTTGTGGATTCAGTCAGGACAAATTCTTGAAGGAAACTGCGGTTTAAGCCATTCTAGGTGTCAATCTTATTGACCACAATGGGTGTCAAATTGCATACGACTATGATTTCATACGGCAGAAATCTCAAACATGCTGTACACGATATTATGATTCTAATCTAGTATCGAGTCGAGAAAATCCCCTATATCAATTCTAAGAAGTATTCAGAAGCAGCTGATCTGAGGAAAAACAACCACTAAGCCCAATCATAAAGCAATTCTTTTTGTTTGCTCTCCACCCCCCCCCCCCCCTACCCCCACACCTCAGAGCCACACATGTTAAGTCTTTCTAGTCGATACTCGTTATACACCACATAGAGCGGTACAATACACATTCATATCGTATCCATGTTCTCCAGACGGTGCTGGAGCCAGAATAACTCTTTATGGAAAATAAAGTCATATATCACACTCGCTCATGCGCCCAAAGACGCGTGCCAAGCTGGCCGGCAGCGTTATAACAGAGCACCTGTTGGGTCAAGTGGCGTATCAACGAGGTAGCTGGACGGGGCAGGTTTTTGTGTGTAGTGCTTGTGGGCAACATGCACGTTCCCATGTAAGACGGCGATCAATGCCGACTCACACCGTGTAATATAGACTGGGATCTCGTCCCCCACTCACCTACACCCCCACCCTACCATCTACTGGTTGCAGCGCCAAGTGTGTACCAACATTAGTATTACTTGCAGCAAAAATCTATAATGGTCAGGGTTCAGCGCGAACAGCGTCATCTTGCCGTAGCTATGTCCTTTAAGGGTTTTGAGTAATTTGTCGTCAGGTTTTAACCGAAAATGAAGGAGGTGCTAATACGTTTCTTTTCATTATACTTGATTGTGAAGAACATCAGATAATAATACCCCACTATTGAGATGTGCTTATACAATGTCACATCCCCAGCTTTCATTTTTCCGTGGAGTATATTTCAGAGAGTACCAAGTACATTCTCTTTTTTCACACGACTTTTACAGCTATGTGCACTTAAGCACCACAACTCCCTCTTAGTCATGCACTATTCCTGTAGTGGCCAGCCCTCACTGAAGTGACCAGCCTTTGAGAATTAGTGCAACTAAGTTAACAGGACTAGTAGGCAGGAATTGTCCTCAGTATAGTCATCATTTATTGCATGAATCAGTTGATCCGTGCCTATACCACGGCTGCCAATACAACAACACTTGTTGAAAGAGGATTACCAAATTATGCTATCAATCTGGTAGAGGCTAATCACTTTAAAGTCACACTGATGCCAGTTGCGTTGAAGATGAAGGTAAAAGTCACTAGAGCTACAAATCTCACAAGCCCCGAAGCAATAGGCTAGCCATTGCAGTTATTGTTAAGTAGAGGTGACAAAATACTCAGCATATTTATCTATGGGAATACCAACCTGCTGCTATGGGAATACCAACCTGCTGCAGATATTGAGAATAGATCTTAGAAGGGAATACTAAGAATCAAACTGTTGGAGTGGCCGATAAGACGTGGAATGGTACATGACTAAAAAAAACTCTATAAATAACATGTCATTTTCAATCCTGAATTTGCTCACCAAATTGCTAGCGTTTATCGCTGGATGAATGCTGTGATTTAGGGCATATAATATACTATATGATATATGTGCGTGTGTGTGTGTGTATTTATATATATATAGGGTAGTAATATATTTCCTTCTCAGCACTACTTTCCTATGATAAAAATACACAACATTCTGCGCCACATAGCAGGGTGCAACAGGGGAGCAGAGCAGGGTATGAATACTTGATGGGGCTCGGTCTGCGTTGTCAGGCACACGGCGCGCTGCCGTGTACGGACGCTGGCTACAGACGCCGTACACGTGTCGGCTCAGCGTCCTTCATGCGCCGTTCACGAGTTGCTCCTTTGTCCAACAAGGAATGTATTTGTCAGTGTCTAACCTCCAAAACAGAGGCATTCCACACAGAGGCGGTATGAAACGAGAGTGAGGTTAGGCTCCCCAGATCGGATACTATATGAGCGTCATGTATAATAATAGGTCGGACATAGAATGGTCACCATAGGATATGTAATGGTTCTGAACCCGAGCATAGCGGAGTACTTTTAAGTCCGGAAAAAGGTGAGTTGGTATTATAGAACTGCTACATTTTTTTCTACTATGTCTCTCCAAAGCCAGGATTCTGTGTTAATGTATCTTCATCCATGATTTCCTTATGGATTTCTTTCCATTCAACATTTCACGTTCCAGCGAGTTCGATTGAAAGGCTGAATGTTGGTACCATGCAAAAGGAAGGTATAGGAAAAGATATTGAATAAATGATAACGCAAGATCGGTGAGGCAGCGGGGTAGCCCGCTTGTTGCCATTCAACATCGACTTCTGCAGTCTGTCGTGGCGAGAAATAAGGCAGTGTGCTTAGGCTAAATCAATCTATGAACCCTTACAGATTTGGTCTACCTGACTGACTGGCATCACTATTTTCTCAATTGTTCAAGATGGCAAATATCGCTACTTAACTATCAGTCTAAGTTCCATTGGGTTCATGGGGAATATCTACGCTAAATTTGTAAGTGGAGATATTCCTTTTTTTAAGATATCTTATGGTAGGTTTTGTTTGAGGTATATATCATTCTCTATCGTTTCATAAGATTATTCTTTATAATCTGTTCATCGATTAAGCATAGGAAAACAAATCTATTTCATAATAGGAACTGGAAATTCATGATGTTCTGTGTCAAATATGGTCTATATATGATGCACTGATGTGCATTTAATTGATATTTACATGTTCATCTGTTTTAATATTTTATTACTGAACCACATATCACACATTGTTATCATAATACAATAATGACATCTTTTTTGGTAGACTTTTAGGCTGGTACTCAACTGAGGTTCATGATGGCAAATAGAGCCTTGTAATGCTCCGATCTATGTTTCTTTTTTCTTATACAGGGAGCTAAAGATTATATGTTTGCAATGCCTATTCCATTATATTTCTTATGGCTCAGAAAAGTTTCTTGTTTCTTATGCAGGGAGCTAAAGATTGGGCGTGTGCTCGAACACAGGTGATACTCTGCCCTGGGCAGTGGTCGTGACACTTATTACAAAGTGTCAGACACTGGTGTCCACCCAAGAATACAACACGATAGTGAGCACAGTGCAATGACCGACTCGGTACTACCTACATCCAGCATCGACACGGACAAACACTCCAATGCATTCCGTGAAAAACGCAAGACCAAGGTGAAGTACCTCAAGTACAGCCCGCCGCCGTCCGCAGGTCCGGGGCCGGGCGCGTGGCGGCAGAACCTCGGTCAAGGCTTGCCGCCGGGCACCATACGTCACTACTCACCAGACGACAGTGATCTAGACGTCATCTCGCTGTCTCTAGACGTGGCCAACGTGTCTATAGACTTCAAAGACTCTGCCTCGGGCAGGGTGAATTACAACGGGAACCAGAAGAATCATAATAGCAAAAATCGCGGGAAAAAGCATAGCGGAGCGCGAAATGGAATGTCGTCTGCTTTCACGGCGGCAACGCCGTCCACGCCGTCCGATCCGCTCGTATTTAACGGGAAATGGACGCGGCGTTCCACATCTAACCGCCTCTTGAACTGCTTTACCATCGACGACTGCATGGCGCGGTACCGTACCCGGCTCGCGCTCGGCCACGGCGGGCCGGAAGCATGGGCCACAGCTAAAGCTGAACTGGCCTATGCCTTAGACACTTTCCCTAATCCACAACACCCGATGGACGCCAAATCCACAACCAACGAAGGTATGAAGACCAGGAAATCGCACGCGGAGAGCCGTGGGGTGACCGGTAGAGGGAGCCCTGCTTCTCGAAGGGAGACTTCATTTGATGATAGCTTCCTCCCTGAGGGTGATGGCAGTGACTCTTGTAACAATTCCAACGAAGCTCTGTCCAAAGCCATGAACACCATCCTCAGCTCCAATGAGGTCGTCAACAACACAGCCAGGACGGGACTCTTCAGGAAATCCAAGCGGGCCAGCAGGAGGGAGAAACGCGAGAGGCCAGAATCGACGCGCTTTAGGAAGATGAACGACACGCTTCACAAATGGATCGACGAGGAAATCATCCTGCCGCGGTCGCGCCTGGGCAGCATGAACAGTCTGAGAAGTAGGAGTGAAGACGACAGAGGGGCTGGTCAGGCTGCAGCACCGCGTTCTGCTGGCTACCGCGGCCCCCGCTCCATGGACGCCCCGCCTAACGCCTACACGCCCAACGCCCACAGACAGGACTCATCTAGGCTTAAGGAGACGAGGCCATGGTCCGCAGAAGACGGTGTGAACGCTAGTCGTCACAAGGGACCCCATCGCTCGGACAGCTTCCTTGAGATGCTGATGGAACTGGACGAAGATAAACGTCCTGCGGGCAGTGATGGTCAGCCCAAGGGAGATGATACTGATCACCAGCGCTCTGTGGATACTTAGGTTCATCATATTTCTAAGTGAAATATTGTTCTTAACAGATCTTACACTCACCACAAATCTACTGTGTTTCTTCTGTAATACTGGGATCAGATACACATACATGTATATACATGTCCACTAGACAGTAGCATTAATATCATGATACAGCCTCAGTTTTAATCTGTTATGTGTCTACATAATATCGTTCTGTCAAAAAATCGTTTGGAATTGTCTCTAACTTTTATAAGACTTGATTATTTATTTTGGCATGTGTAGAGTAAAAGTAAGGGGGACATAAACATGTTGTAGGTAGCGAGAGTATGCAAAAAAAAAGAAATGATATTGATTAACAGTTATCTTTGGCTACTTCGGTTTTATCATAATTCTCGATCAATATATCAAAGATTGAACTTTCATCACTATTACAAAGTACGTATTGTCGATAATCAAATCCAAATAAGCATGCGTCTATCAGATTATCATTGATATGTATGTCTAAGTCTTAATCTTTGATGTAGATATTTTCATATTGACCAATCTAGAAAAGCACCAGACGCCTATTTATTGTGGTGTCTGTAAGATGATTTGCAATTAACTTGAAAATATGTTAAATCATTACAACAGGCTCTCTATGGTTACTGCACCCCACATTTGGCGTCAGGTAGTAGATTCATGAGATCTGATCAGGTAATTTATCTTTGTTTACCCTTTGTGTTTGTTGTAACTCTACCTCAGTTTTAAGTCATACTGTTTGTAAACGTGCAATATGCGATGACGCCGTCTTTATCCAACCATTTATACTATATATACTTAGTATCCCTATGAAATCACTATGACCAATGATCTTTTCGAATTGTAAAATCATTAGTCCCCTTTGACTTCGCATATACTACTGGTTAACACAGGACAAATTTATAACCTTTGGTATGTGCCACTTTGAATGTTGATTAACATGTTCAGATGACACAAGCAATAGAACACGTATATGGTTATTTTTAACGTTATATTATCTTGGCAGAATAAACCATATGGCACAGAAACATATGATGTCCATATTATATTCTATATCTGTGATAAATAATATGTTGTTTGTCACCACACTTGAATTGTGCTTACTGTACCAAACTGTATTAAAAAAAATCATGGATTTAAGGTCTAAATGTAATAACCAGAGGAAATGTGAATAACTATTACACTGTCTTTCAATCACATTGACCAACCGGGAATAACAGGGTATATTCCTATTGTATTCTAAATGATTATTCTACCACAACACGAAGCTGCGTACGTCAGGAAACTATACAAATGTTTTAAAGTTACTAAGAGTAAAAAGTGTACATGTATTTATGAAAGAACATAATTTATGTTGTATTCTCGAAATCTAGCTACCCAGTCTATGCATCACATTTATAATGTATAATGGAACACAATGACTATTTTTTGTCTTTCTATTGAGCGTCAATGTGTACAATGTTATATTCATTCAGGTAGGATTTGAAGTGAATGTGTTTAGATTATAACTCAACATTTTGTATTTGAAAAGATGTAATAAATCTAATAAAGAGATAGAGTATAACATCGCTATAAGATAGGATAATTGTTCGGATAGTAAACAAGGCTAGTCGTTATGTACACATTTTTCTTTCTTTCAAACATATTTCATTTGCACTGAATAAAAGCATTAACATTAGTGAGCTGAAATCTCTTCTAATCCTTACAACTAATAAGTTAACCAAATAACATGTCTCTCCGAAACTGGCTCTAGAATCAATCTCAGGAATTTATTGACGAAGCAGCACCCTTAACAATTTCAAATTCGAATTTCCAAGGAAATCCGGAATGGTGGTCGACGGTGTTTATTCACAAAGCCATATATCAGAAACTGAAAATCAAATAATCTACCTGCCCACTACAGTTCAAGGGAGAATTTAGTCTTGGACCAAAGAAAATTCTTATGCCTGATTGGTTTTATGAACAGCCATCGCAGTCCTGGGCTTTTGTGAGTAGTGTTAACAGTGGCGAAGGTAGGTGTGAGAACATATGCAACTATTCAAACATAGGCTGGAACCCCGGCCGTTATTCAATGCTAAGACCTCGTAAATTAAAAATCTAGTGAGCGAAAAGTTTGTGAATAATTTATGCTAATTCCTGGATAATGCACTCCATCAAATGAACTGGTTACCAAGCATTGTCAGAGTGGGCTGTGCACCAGCAGCAATTGAGGAGGCAGATGCATTCATTTGTTGCATAAATAAGTTTATACCCAGTCCATCTCACACACAAGAAAAAATCCAGCTATCGCGATGTACATTTACTGCCTTTCTCTAAATAATCCCATCTTAAATTGTGCAATCTTGTATTTTGGTCTGCAATATAGAGGTTATATCATTTTAACCACTCTCACCGTGTGCTCAACATTTTTGTATACATTGTTGTCTCAGTTAATAAGACTAATGGCTGGTGCATATATATATTTACAAAGCCGGGTTCGTGTTTGGATTGACCAAATCTATGTTTAATTATGCCGTAAATCCTACTAGTTAAGCCATGACCAAGCGCATGAAGATAATATTCTATTTTTCATATATCCTCAGTATAGTCTTAAACTTATCATGCATCACTGGTTTATTACTTCAATTAAACGAGATGCACATACTTCTCAGCGGGACACAAGACACTTTATATCTATCTATTTGTAACTGTAACAGTTTGTCCTGTAACAAACCGTTTTGTCAACAATGAAAACTAAATCGCCACGATTTCGCTGTTGTTACTATGGTCGCCACAATTGAATGGTTCCAATGATGTAGCCGATAACAGATATAGAGCTCATTCAAGCTTTAGCTGCCGACAATAATATCATCGTCCACAACATATTTATTTGTTACTGGATGAGATCATATTTCCTAGATATTTTTTCAATCGTTTCTTTAACATTTGTACATGTAAGACCTGCACGAAAATCTAAAATGCTTGATATAAAATGTGCACTTGGAAATACTACAGCAGGATGGTCAACATCATCCATACAACGTGGGAAAGCATAGTTCAGAGCTCTGAGCCAGTAACTAACGTTCACATACAGAAATGACATAATTTTTTTACATCGCGATGCCAAAAGCTCTTCATGCTAATTCTAAAACAAACATTACCAGATAGGACATGTGTAGCGCTGATAAACATCAACCCCCGGGAGACAAGTACAACCATTACATGTATACCTACGGTATTATCATCTATCTAGAGTCTGCGTTCTCTAGTTTGATGTATAGACTACCAATCAATGATAAACCTGCGTGTGCGTTCTTTCAGCACGGATTCTGTTTGGGTGATCAATGACACCGTGATGGCAATGCGGGTATTGAATTGCTGAAATCTGGCCATCTGATAAAGTGCACCGGTCCCTTTGAAAACATCACGTCAGCCTTATTGGTTTTGGTGCGATCCGATTTAAACAAATATATACGAAAGTTCTGTCATAATAAAATACTTTGAATGATATATTACCGCGTACACTGCATGGTGTTTATCATAAAAATATATATGTAATTGCGTTAACGTCCACAATATGGGGTCACATAGCTGGACCATAGATATCAATAAGGCATTATATATACAGTTCCGTTTTCGATTCCCTGATAGGCAGGTAGGAGCTCGTACCCATGGTGAGGGTTGGCTGTGTAGGGGACACATATTACCCTCGCCAGGAACCAGTTAGTGATCAATAGTCAGTCAGAAGGAGGGTGCTGGTCGATTCCCAGCGAGTGGTCTCAACAAATGCAAACTGTGGCTTACAATGACTAATTCCATGTGCCATGTATATTCAACTTAGTCTTTATGTTCTATGGAGACTCCATCTTGGCGTTTATATGCACGTTTATTGTATCTGAACCAGAGCGGAGCACTATGACTAGGCCCTGCATGGCGCGTTTTCTATGAAGCAATTTGCCGTTATGTATTTTATTAAAGCATTTATTGCCTTCGATTCATCACAAATCGCTCTTCCAAGCAATAGTAGATACCACAGACAAACAAACAGGGGGATGATATTTACAATGGATGACTTGTGTCTTTAAGCGTTTTATAAAATTATGAGCTACTCCTCCTGAGATGATCATCTTAAAGATTTGCATTATACAATAATCTACCATATTTGGTAACTTTATGTGTACAAATGTAACTTCAGGCCTCTCTTTTTCACAGTCTAGTGCATTTCTTACTTACTACAAATGTCTAAATAGTATACTGCAACAGATTTCAAACAACCATATTTTCTAACCAATCTTATCTCCATTACCGATTTAATCATCCATCAACTTTTTCTTAACTCCAGATCTGAATTTTCACCGGGACTCCTCACATTATAGTTCAAGTGATAGTGAATTCCATAGACTCTGTCTTACATATACTGATGGTGATCTGAACTTTTCTTTTTTCGGTTGGGGTAAATACAAGGTGTTTTTCTGTGCAGACCTGATCTGTATCATATTTTCATTCCTATTTACTTCTCGACTAAGCGAACTACTTTTAAGACTTTTGATTATACCTGCCAATAATATCCTCCTTCTTATTTCCGGTTTTACAATCCCGCTCTATTCTAGGAGATGTTCTGTTTTTATAAACCTCTGATTCTCATAGGCTTCTCTACCAAGGGCAATTCTTAACACATTGTAGCTACCTCGATCTACTTTTGTTTTTGTTGTCACCGGTGCTCTTTCCAAAAGAAAGGAACAGTGGTCAATAATGTACATGTTAGGCAAAGTTATTCTTTTGAGTAAACATTTCAGACTACATGTATGGTTCATTCAATACACGTCCCAAAGTAGGTTTCTGAATTGAAAGAATTCCCACTTAATATGGAGAGTAGAGAGTAAATAAAGTTCAGGTTTGTTACCTCGTTAATGGCGTTAATGGTACATTAACATGCGACCAACCGTACTGTGTACTTATATTGAGGATATATCCTACTGCATTTAGTTTGTTTCTTGTGTTCATATTCTGTTTTTCTCTACCAATATTTTCATTCAGAGCAAAACATAGTCATTCTGTCTAGATGTTAACAATCCATCCTCTGAAGACCGTAAAACAGATGACACTGTATGTATCTTATTCAAATCCTTATAAATCCCACATCTGATGTGAGGGAGAGGCTAATATTATCAGTTTTGTTAAAAATGGTTTGGAAGAGACTACATAGCTATATGTGGTTTAGTGAAAAAGAATTCTACTGAAAGGAAAGTTATTATCTAATGCATTATGGGGAGTTTCCAGTCGTAATTGATAAAAAAATATAGCATGTATATGAGAATTGGTGACATTAATTCTTGAGTTGATGACAATGCGGAGGTCTCATGCCCGTCAACCATTCGTTAATTATAATTATAGTCCATCGCGGATCAGCTGGTGAAAACCGCAAATATTCCTTTGATTCCAAATGAGGTATTATCGGTTTTTTTATTCTCTAATTTTCCAAATAAGGTATGCGTCAAAAAGTCCACACAAAAGATTATATAGGATTAGTTTTATCTCCTACAGAGTCGTGTAATTCGTTAAGTGTGTGGATTAATACTATGTATTCAGAGAGTGTGGTTCCTTAACGGTAAATGCTCTGTGTGTAAAGAGCGTGATTATTTGTATGGTTTGGTGTATGCATGTCTAAGCTCTGAGAGTGTTGCTGTTTACTCATTCCGATATCAATACTGACCGACCATGGCCCTCAACTTATATAATGACATGGAATGAATACCTCTGTTTTCCTACATAAAACGGTCTATGTGCGTCCCTATTTACCTCTGTATATGATCCTCTATATGTTTTCTGTCTGTCATTCTATGTACCTTCCAGCCTTCCTGCCTACCTACATACCTATTTATCATTATGAGTCTCGCTACCGTCCAAGTGCCTGCCTATCGCCTTGCCTGTATGGCTATCCCTTTATTGGATGTGGGACAACAGAGTATTTGACGTGTTGTATGGGAGTGGCTCCCCCTGGTGAGTAGAAAATGTCTACATTATACTACCTGCATGTATACATGTATATCATTTGACATGACGCCTCATTAGATTCAAACATGGCTATCTAGACGCATGATTCTACGCTATGTGATAATAAAGCGTTGAACGCCTCGGGCGTGTGATGTGTACAATAAGAATCAGTTCCATTTTTGTTAGTGATGCAAGGCTCCTGTGAAATTATTGTTACTGATGGCTGATGCAATTATGTTGTTTCAAATCGAAGCAAAAAAAGAAGATTTTATTGGACCGAGGCTAAATAAATGATAAAGGAATGACAGGCAAGCATGGTGGAGACCAGAACCATTGGGGCGGGTGAGTCGGTGGGTGGGTGGGTGGTGGGGGTGGGGGGTCAGACCTTGGTAAAAAGTCTCACGCACACTTAACATGAGGAACATGGTCCCTCCAAATACACCCGGAAGCAGTCGCTCCCTCAGCTGTGTAATAATTAAACGTCTACACGAACATGAAACTCATCAGGCGTGAGAAGACCTCACAAATGAAACACTACTTTGCAATATCTGATTCTCTGGTACATCTGGACAAAAAATATATCAAATATCATACTCTTAGAATCTTACGAACAATTACATTTGTTAAAGTCTTTGTAAGTCTGTTCACTAAGTTTTTAAAATGCATGTGTCATTTCATTTGGAAAATACAAAATATATGAATCAAAAGGGTAGACGAACGATTAACTCAATTATACTCCAATAGAGAAGGACTTCGACGATTTTCCTCAAACACAACTTTTATTCCTGGTGCAGTCGACGTTTTAGTCTTTGCTTGCCTTCATCAGGACCACGGCTGATGATGTATTAATATGTAGGGGATAAGATCAAAAATAGTTTTTCTTTTGAGAATGTATATCTGTCTGAGTTATTAGACTGACAATTACCATACCTTACCATATAATTTGTTCAACTTGTAGTTTGCAAAACCATACAAGGAGGATTCACTTCATTTACATGTTTTCTCGAAATTTGGAACTTGGCTACACCTGAGCTGAACTGTGGAAGCAGCTACCACAATGTGGGTGACAGTTTGAACTGTCACGCCTTTTATAGTCTTGTACCATGTGACCCTAATTAACCTATCCCAGTGGCACTGTCACGTTGGGTGACAGCATTGTTATTATGTTGTCAGGGCCATAGAACAGTTATCAGCGAAGTGTCAAGAACATAGAGAGTGGCCTTAAATGTTTCAAATTCCCTGGGATTTTGAAGCTGTCTATAGCGGTTTCATCTAAGTGAAGCTTCAGACTGCATATAACAAGAGCTAAGTGTGCATTTGAAGGTAGAATTATTGGCCTTTAAAAGGCCAAATGAGCGGGTGGACGCATTTAAAACTCAATACAAGTAGCTTAAGACATGTTGAAATCATCAACAGAATATAATATCAATGCAGAGTGAGGGGAGGGAGGGAGGGAGGGAGGGAGGGAGGGAGGGAGGGAGGGAGGGAGGGAGGGAGGGAGGGAGGGAGGGAGGGAGGGAGGGAGGGAGGGAGGGAGGGAGGGAGGGAGGGAGGGAGGGAGGGAGGGAGGGAGGGAGGGAGGGAGGGAGGGAGGGAGGGAGGGAGGGATTCCTAAAACAAAGTTATGAACCATTTTGACTTCTGTTTGTGTGTAAATATGCTCAATAAAATATCCTCTCATACACCTGCTGCCTCCCCCCTCCCATTAAGGGATTTGGCAAAAATACATGAATAACACATCAAATATACATTCCACCTAAATAATGAGACTTCCTAGAGGGTAACCAACTGTCAGTGCCACTTATGGAAATGGTAAATGTTACGCTAATGCTCAATGTAAATCAATATTGAGTAAACTTCTTTTTGAGTATGCCCATTTCACCCCAAATCCTCCCCACTTTTAACAAATACTTGAATATCTCTGTAAATGTAGAATCTACTTAGAAAATTCCACTTCCTAACACCTACTGTTTTTTATTCTCTTTCAACTAAGGCATATTATATATATATATATATATATATATATATATATATATATATATATATATATATATATATATATATATATATATATATATATATATTGGTGTACATAGGAACAGGGTTTTGCCCCCAGCACATGGCCAGGCTGCATGCAGATAAGTCTTGTCTTGTTTTATTATACTACATAAATGGTTTTTTTCACGTATGAACACAGAGATGTGTGCTAGGTTTACTTGACGTGAGTTTGATGTAAATTCCTTTACTTTTCTTCGAATTCGGTGAGTATTTCTGACCAAAATATCTCTGAACAGATTCCATTCAGACACATTAACCATGTCTCTCTATATTACTATCTGTACTTAGTTAGCTATAAAAAGTGAAAATGTGGTCAGGTCGCCTAGTGACTCTGCAAGCTGGTGTACTTCAGGAGGCTATAGCCATAACCTAAAGACCAATCGTCTACCCGCTAATAATCTCAGTTTTGTAACGCTTTTCCAATACGATTTGATCAAATTGAAGTGTTTTCACATCAGTTGCTCTGCAGACCGGGCCTGCACATCACATTAAGTTATTTCCCGTTCCTATTCGTCAAACACAGAGTTGCACTAAAAAAATGGCGATTTAAAAAAATTATTATTATTATTAGCATATAAATTCATCACACGGATGGTCTTCCATTTATGGCATATCAGCCGCTACATCTAGATAAAGTTTTGAATGATCTATCATCTATGACTTCCTAATTGGTTGATACCCTACTTGGTTCTCCCTTATATTCAAAGGGAGGTCTTGCTGAATTATTTTTTGTACGCAGAGAAACTTGCAAGTAGAGATTCTGATGCTTTACTTTCACAATTATTCCAGAATTTTTCTACACACATTACTCTTGAAAGGAGACATTTATTGTCATAGCAGAACTTTTAAAATTTGGTTGGTTTGTTTATTCAACATCCCAAGGGACCCTGAGGCTATATAGTGACTAACTCATGGTTCAGCTTTTCTCGCTGGTTTTACACCACAAGGGTGGTGATCAAATCTATGAGATGAATTCAGGCAAAAATCTCATCCCGACATATTTACTGAGGTGAGAGATCTTTTACTTCCCATACAACACAAACATGTTATGAGAAGGATTGGCTTTCGATATAACAGCAAATCTACCACTGCTGGGGATGAAGGAGAAAGGTGGCTGCAGTGAGACTCGAACCAACAACCTTTGGATTACCAGTGCCTTAACCACTGACCCAAACCGTTAAAAAATTGCATCTCTAATATATTTTATCTAGGATTCACAAAACCGGTCTGAAAGAGATCATTACGTCTTATCATTCAAGCGGAAATTCCACCACGAGTTCTGTAGTACAGTTTCATGAATACTTGTAATATTTCGGAAAATATCGTACCTCCTTTCCCAGAAATATCGGGCGTATATGGACGGTTCCACCTATTAAGAGTGCCTGAAACTGCCCGAAATTTCACGAAATATCATCGAAGCCTCTCCACCATTAGTTGTCAAACTGAGGCTGAGCGTGTGATGTCATTCATATGGGGGGGTTTCCCGGGTTCCCGAAACCATCTTATATGACTGCAAATTGTAGGTATAAATATCAGCTTTATGTTCTCCAGCATCGAATTAGTATACCCGGTGACACGAATCATTCAAATATTAAAATTTTATATTCCCATTTGAGTGTTGAACTCAAGCTATCAGAACAACAACAGAGCACTGGGGTGAAAACCGGTAAATATTGGTGGGAAATTTTAAGATTGAAACTTTGCCGGGAAGAATTGCAGTATAGTATTCTGGTAACCCCCAAACCAACTAGAATATTGCACACGAATCTGCCAGATATTTTAAAAGAAATTTCTTAGAGTTTCGGGAAAATTTGTATTACATTTTGGGCTGTGGAAGAGGTGTTTACCCTCTTCCAAACCTTTACGAATCTTCTTGACACATTAAATGGACTCTCCTGAAATTTGCATCATCGCCTGATACTCCCCAATACTCCCTGAAATTCTTATTGCAAAACTATGTTCATATGACATTCCCAGAAACATTAAGATCGACCACGATATGAATTTTGGCAAGTTTCTGGTATTATGGTTGCTTGGTGGAATTCCCGCTTTACGAGTAATGTGTGACTTTTAGTCGTAGGTAACATTCATTTGAAACCACCGTTCAGAATGATACCATTGGACTTCCTATCCGTCATAGCAGTGATGTCTACCTTGCAATACATGAATTTGTCATTCATAACACGATTCGCAGAGAGGTTGTTACTCTCTACCTGTTTTAGCAGTGACACCCAGTCACAAGTGAAGTCCTCCTTGTTCTAGTTTAATTAAATCCCAGGGGACATAGGGACAGTCTCAAGGCTCAGTATTTCTCAATGCTTTCATGCCATATTGATGGAGATTGAATCTATTCTCTGAGTCATCTGGCGACTTTCGGTTTAAAATACCCTCCAAATTCTCTTAACAACGGACGTGTCCGCCATCTTGCTGGTGACAACGAATCACAGTCAGAGTGTACAATGGTGTAAAATAGCTGTTATCTACTCTTTAATGTGTAATCTTTACATGTAATAGTTAAAATAGGATTATTTATATTATCAGGGAACGAGGCGTGTTGAAAAATTTTTTTTTAGACACCAACAATGTAGATCTTTATCTACTACCTGGTGACCTAGATAATTTGGAAATAGGATTATTTATATTATCCAGATATGATTTAAATGTGCCAACTCGAAGAAAATCGGTTGGTTCGACGATTTGTTACCATCGCATCTATAGCATAAACTGGGGCCATCACATGATCATTTGACCTCGAATTGCCAAATTTATCAAGAGAAATGACTCAGATGTATTTTAAACATCCTCACACATTAAATTGTATCGTAAATGAACGTCCGAATGGTCCCATAACCTTAACATTGTGTATACATATGTGCTTCTCCAAGATGGCCTAGAGACAGGCGCGTAGCGCCGCCTACTTCCAGGTTGACTCGATGAAAAATGTGAGGTGGTTATTAGAGTATTTCAGCTATTAATCCCTAGAGGGAACTCTGTATTTTCTTTCTTTCAATTCCACCAGGGGGGCGCAATTGTCGACAAGGGGCTGGACTCTGTCCAGTCACGCGCCAATCACTAGTAGAGGAACATGTTCGGCAAGCTTCTACTGTTTTTTGTGTTTAGTTTTACCAGCAATATTTGATTTTTTTGGGTATAATTAATCTAACAGACCCCTTTTCATTTGTTTGTTCGTTTATAAGATTAATGACGTGAATTCAGACAGAAATTCTGCCTCAACATATTTACCGAGGTGGGTGTTCATTTACTTACACAGACATGGTATGAGAAGGACTACCCTTTGATGAAGCATTAAGTCAACCACTGGTGGGATGAAGCAGAAAGGTGGTTCCAGTGGGGTTTGAACCCACAACCTTGTGATTACTAGCCCAGTGCTTTAACCACAGAGCTAATTCGCTTCCCTAGTCACCGTGTAGTCACAGTATCATTCATTAGCACGACGGTTTGGACACATGTCAGAAAGCTCCTTACCTGTCCTAGCAGCGATGACCAGTCCCGAGTGATGACCACCTTGTATGCGCAGGCAGGGTGCAGGTACAGGTGAAGCTCAGCATTGCTTACCTGACCAATTGGCCGTGGAGTTTGTAGACGCATGGAGATGTTACCATTCTGATTCAACCTGAAAATCGTGCCCAAACGTGTTAACTCTTACATCTATCTATATTGTAAGACTTGCGTCAACATATTCAGTAGAAAATAAAAATTTACTTGATTTTGTAGAATTGTAGAACAAAAGATGAGACTTTTCTGTCGCCAGTCTTGGCCAGAACTTCATAAGTGGTACTGTCTTAATTAATGCATTGATCTATCAAGACAAGAACCTCTAGTTCCAGAGTAAATATATGTATTCGTTTCTATAACGTGACCAAGATGTTACCCTGACATCACTACAATGTTAATATGAGGAAATTTTCCTGATGATACGTACTTTATATATGAATATGTATCCTCGTTGCTCCAAGGTATGTGCAACTTCATAATACTTCCAGCGCTTCTTCCTACATAACATAAAACACAAACGCTAATATCGGTTATTCCAACGCTGAATACAGTATTTAACTTCCAGATTTTAAACCAGGGAAATATTTCCCCGAGAATCACATTCCAGATCATCGACGATATGTTCTAACTTTATTGCCCACATAGTTTAGCTAATAATGTCTCGTACATAAAACTAACGTGCTGTGAAAAAAAATCTTTTTTTGACCGCAAGAAACAGGTACAACAAACACAGATCACGTCGTATAATACTCTACTGCGTATGCAGGTATGTCCCTTTATTGATGACGCAAGGCGGACATTATTAGGTTGAAACTAGCCACACAAGACAAAAAAGTGGAACTGAATGTCATTAAGAGGTTCAACATTAAAACATTATCAAATCTCACTCAAGACTCATCTATGGTTTGTGGTATACCTTTCCATAATTCATTAATGGAAGTACTAACATTAGAACACAGGGACGTCAGTTAGGGTGAATACTGGAGAATTCGACCCGAAATGAACTCGACCCGTACAAAACTAGACCCATAACGAACTCGACCTATTAGAAGAACTCTCCAAACCACGACACGTACCTTTCGGTACCTCCTTGCATGAATCCACGATGAGGTGTGCTGTGTAGGCATCAAGCAGTGAGCCGTAGTTACCAATGGTAATGTTGTAGAAGATGGCGTCGGGGTCGGTGCGGCCAATGACCACCTCGGGTGTCGCAGTGGCATTTACGTTCAGCCAGGGGAACAGGTGAGGGATGTTATAATTCAGCGTTCGCCGCGTGACATTGTACACCTCAGCCATCACTTCCACCTGGAAAATGCACCAGTGGAGTGAAAATAAGCTAAAAAGTTATCTCTTTAAATGTGATTCTTATTTGTTTCTCAGTATCATGTATACTCTGGTGTGTCTCTAAAAGATTATACTGTCACTCAATTTCATCTGGTAAGCACAGGAAAACAACTTTTTGACCTATAAAATTTAATTTTAGGATATTTTTTATCATAGCATTGAAAAAATTCCTGCCAAATATCTGATAACATATGTGGAACTGTTGAAAAAAGGCAAATCCTTTGTTTTAACAACAGTTATTTATACTTATTAACATATTTGATTCTCAAATCATGGATTTTGAATCTGTGAATATGTTATCAAGTGGTTCAAAGCACGTTTTCTTGTATTGTAATTAATTTCTTTTAATTGAAACTCATTGGATAACGTAGATAACATATAACACATTTTTAGGTCTGTTCTGGCAATATTTACCATAATTCTAATACTGTCTCCATCAACCTTGATGGAACCATAGAAACTGATCTATATACCAAACCCACAGACAGTCTAAGTTACCTACACTACAATTAGGCACACCCACGCCATTGTGTGCGAGGTATACCACATGGTCAGTTCCTGCGCCTGCGCAGGATCTGCTCAGACGAATCCAAATTTGTCTCCCATTGCGTCGACAGAGGTAAACACTTCGTACGGCGCGGCTACCCTGTCCACCTGATAGGAGAGGCCTTCATAAAGGCCCTCCAACAGGACAGACAGGCCTTGATCTTCCCCCCCACCGGAGGGCGGACCAAGGAAACAGACCCCAACATTCTTGTAACCACTTACAACCCAGGATTTAGGGGGCTGAGGGATGTAGTCGAAATGAACTGGGACCTCCTGGGCAAATCGTGCGCCACCCGTGGCATACACCGGGAACCCATCATCTCAGCCTTTAAACGCCCAAAATGTTTAAGGGACATACTGGTCAGGGCTAAATTACCAGGGGAGGCTCGGAACGAACCTCCTCCTAACAGCAACCGATGTTTACGACCAAACAGCTGTAGGTATTGCCCGAAGCTCAACACCACTGGCAGGATCAAATGCACTGCCAGTGGCCGCACCTACATGAGTAGACACAACGTGAGCTGCTGCAGCTCAAACCTGATCTACTGCACACAGTGTACCCGCTGTGGGATACAATATGTTGGGCAGACGAAATTGGAGTTAAAAAGGCGTTTCGTTCAACACTTTGCTAACATCCAAGGGGCCAAGGTGGAGGTAAGTGAAGTGGCCCGCCACTTCAACTCCAATGGCCACCAGAAGGAGAACGATGTATCTATATATATCATAGACTTTGTGCACACCCATCCGGATTCGCCCAAAGCTGCCTACCTTCGGAATCTTTTAGAGTTCAACTGGATACAGAGACTCCACACCAATGCCCCCTTGGGGCTAAATGTGAGTGATCCTCTTAAACAATAATGACTCACCAGGTCCCCTCCCGACACACCATATAGCCACGTTAAAATTTTTTTATGTTAATCGAAATGTCGTCGGGAGGTGCCCCAAATATATTTTATAGCCAGCGGATCCTTCCCTCGAACGCCGCGATATCATGTACTTTTCACCTAGAAACATTGTTTTCTCTGCCACCCCGCCTAAGTTTCTTTACGCTCTTAAGCCTAAATAAACGTAATCATTGGGAACACTGTTTATTTCCAATCCTGCACAAACATCGCTTCCAGGTTGCCACTTGGCAACCACAGTGGTGGCTGTCAGAAAATCGATTCACTTGAATCGATTGTCGCGCCTCTTTTTGGCACTGTCTTACAGTCTAAAATGGAGAAATGCAGCCTGAAGATTCTCATAGATGAAACCGCTTCACTCAGAAATACTCCACATGAAGTATTTCAGACACTACAGGGCCCAAATCAACTTGTTGACACTGTTGTCAACGAAAATTCGAAGCCCGACACAATATAAACATTGCGCTGTCAACCTACGACGGACAGCGCTCTGATTGGTCGAAAGGGGTCACATGATATTTTACTATAAATAGGCGTGACAGTTCAAACTGTCATCCACTTTCGCGGTTGCTGCGAAACAAGAACGGTCTCCGATCTAGCCACGTTCACGATTGAATAATTCTAATACTATAAACAAAAATATGCATTGAATTTAGTCAAATGACTTCAGACTTGTGGAAAATAAAATGACCTTAATTATACAACTATCTGGTCCAATAATATCTGGATAACGTAGAAAACATCCTTAAACAGTACTATCCCTTTGACAAATTTAATTTGTTGATATTTTCCAGGTTATGAAAAGAAAGAAATTAGAATTTCTTATGTGTTTTCTCTAGGTGTTATATGAATGAAAGATACCCTTGTTTCAATGAAACATATACAAATTTATTTCCTATAGCTTTGAGAAGTTGGAACACGTAGAAAACATGATTTAGTGAGACAAATTTCATTTTGAAAAAAATGGTACATGGATTAACCCAAAATGATGATTTTTCTATTCAGGAATACTGCAAAAAATGCAAAAAGGCTATTTAATGTCAGATTTCACCAAGAAAAACTTAGAAGTGTAGAAAACAATATGTGCCAAGGTTAGGCTCAGTGAGATCTATCAGAATCAATGAGGTCAATAGACTAATTATTAACCAAACAAGAGCTAAGTGTGCATTTTGAAAAAGAAATATTGGCCTTTAAAGCCCAAATTAGCAGGTGGACGCATTTAAAACTCGATACAAGGCCTGCTAATAATTAACAAGAGCTAAGAGTGCATTTTTAAATAGAAATATTGGCCTTTAAAGGCCAAATTAGCAGGTGGACACATTTAAAACTCAATACAAGGTCCACCAACAATTAATGACTATGAGATCAAGGAAGCCCCCCAGGAGTTGGAAGGAATCGGAGGTATAGGGGAGGGGGAAAGAGAGGTGTTGGGTTACCATAGGAGAAACTTATACAAGTTTTGTGCATATCTTAGAAGTCTTTGATTACTGGGCCTGTCAGGTGTTTGGGGAAGTTCATAAAGTAGTTTGTCTTTTTTAAATCAATGTCAAAATACTAAATAATAAAACGAGGATATTGCATTACCATAAAACTTCTCCAGAAAAAAGAAATCATATACCTATCCGTACTTAGTTATGACTCCATCTAGTGTTGGTTTGACATACTACAGTCTCCATGTTCAAAGTGAGGCTGAGCTTCAACCAGATACTTAGTGTTCTTATAAGGATATAGGTATAGGGCATGTGACAATATGCTTGGAGAGCGACAGGAACTAGATCCCTCTGGGGGAACATGACTGCACTAAAATTCAAAGATGGCTGATACCCCCCCATGCTCTGAAATTAGGCAAAAAAACATGAATATCATGCCAAATACAAGTTTAATCTAAATAATGTCACTTCCTAGAGGGTAACCAACTGTCAGTGCCACTTATGGAGATGGTTAATGTTACACCAATGCTCACTGTAAATCATTATTGAGTAAACATCTGTTGGGTATGCCCATTTCACTCAAAATCCCCCCCACTTTCAACAAATACTTGAATATCTCAGTAAATATAGAATCTACCTTGAAAATTCCACTTCCTAGCACCTACTGTTTTTTACTGTCTTTCAAATGAGGCATATTATATTATGATTCAACCAGTTTAAGGGGTAGAAATATGTCCATAAAAGAGTTTTTAAAAATGGACCTGTGACTACCAAAGTCCCCCCCAAACTGAATTCACTATTTTTTTTAAAATCCATACCAAAATACTAAATATCAAAGCTGTAAGGCATTGTACCACCATAAAACCTTCTGTCCAAAACAGAAATTATATTCCTATGTGTACTTAGTTAGCTATAAAATGCAAGAATGTGGTCAGGTCACCTAGTGACTTTACAGGCAGTTGTACTACAGTAGGCTATAGCCATAACCTAAAGACCAACCGTCCACCTGCTAATAAAACATAAGGTTATAATGGAAATCGCAATATATTCGTTGGTTTGAACATGTCCTGTGCCTTTAAACAGGGTTGGACAAAAAAGGACGTGAGCACTGTGTTGTATGATGCTTATACTTTATGTAATACGTAAAGGAAGGTCGTTGGTGGTAGGGAGGCTCTTTGACTATTTAACATCTGAATTTTTTTAATTTTTTTTAAATTTCAAACAAACATCCGATTCTGTCATGGGACAGTTCTTCCATGGATGGCGAATACACCCCGCACTTACAGACAAGCAATTTTATATTTATCATACATGATGTATATGATAATGAAATGGAGTGATGTGATAATAAACTTTACATCGAAGTACAATAGAACAAACCAATGGGTGCGAAAACCTTGACCATGAACCAGAAGCGGATTGAATTTAGAGCGATAATTCTTTCTTAATAGCCCATTTAAATGACTTTTTTGTAGGCAGTATCTGTATTTCAGTTTTAAGATTGTTCCATAATTTTGTACCTCTAAAATTATGAGACATATAATTGTTTGTGTGATATCCACTATATGTTTCGGCCCCTGTGTTACTTTCTTTACGACCCTCAGTGCTGAAGAGATTAAAATAGACGTGAACGAGCGAGAAAAGAATTAAGACACTGACCTTGGACGTTGACTTTGGGAGGACAACCACCATGTGTGTGAAGAGTTTGTTGCCCACCAGTTTGTCTGCCGATACATGAACCACCTGAAAAATGCAAACATGCCTTCAAACATACCAAAAGACAATCAACAAGGGTATCTTAAAATAGAATAGTTGGCTTGTAAAGGCCAAATTAGCAGATGAACGCATTTAAAACTCAATACAAGTGCAAGTCTAAGCCTAACTTATTGCACCAGCTGGTGTTGGTTGGCCATACTAAAGGCTCCACGTTCAAAACGAGGCTGAACTCAGTGTTCTTATAAGTATAAACATATGAGGCATGTGCCAATGCTAGGAGAATGATAGGAACCAAAGAGCCCACTGGTGGAATTTGGCTGCATTGCTATGCCATGTGCTTTCAAAGATGGTGGATCCCCCCACCCCCATATTAGGAAATTGGGCAAAAATACATGAATATCATGCTAAATATAAGTTTCACCTTCCGAGGATGTATGCAACTGTCAGTGCCACTTATAGAGATGGTAAATGTTACACCAATGCTCACTGTAAATCAGTATTGAGTAAACATCTATTTAAGTATGCCTGTCAATTCCTCCCACACACACTTTTAACCCATTCACGCTAGGTAATGCCTTGAGGCATCAACCAGGGCTGGGCGGGTGATGCCTCAAGGCATCATCTGGGGATAGCCGGGTGATGCCTTGAAGTTGAGGCATCAGTTTCAAAATATTCGTTTTTGTGAATAAAATTGGAAGTATTTGCTCAATATACATGAGACTTTCACAATATGTAGGTCTAACATCATATATAATATTTCTATGCAGATAAAGAATAGTATTTAGGAACACGTGTCATGTCACATGATCAAAAGATGAAATTATCCCAATAAGGCCTCTATACCCGGCCTCTAGCCGTATTCACTTGCACGAGTATCCGGCTCCCTACCTGTGCTATTGCCGTGGGCACCCGCCGCGATAGGGTTAATAAATACTTGTATATCTTTGTAGATATAGAATCTACCTAGAAAATTACATTTCCTAGCAATTACTGTTTTTTTTCATTCTCTTTCAAATGAGGAATATTATATCACCTCTTCTAAATGACTTGTACCAGTCTAATAACAAATCAAAGTATATTTTTCATAAGAACCGGCCATCACACTCAATTGAGGTTATTATCCTGTCAATCACCAGCCAACAACTACTGCCAGCACTCAGCAGAAAGACACTACCCGCCTCTAGATATAGCTGAGGTCGATCACCAGCCAAATTAAAGATTTCCCTTACCTTTCTGCCAGGTGCAGGGGGAATTAGTTTAGGATTCTGTGCAAAGTTTTCCAACTGGGAGCTGAAAAGAATTGCAAGGCCATGTAGCCGACATCAATTACAATGTCTATACCTGCATTACAATTCAAAGATGGCTGCTACCCCCCAATGCTCCCTGTTAATCAATATTGAGTAAACCTCTGTTTAATTAGGCCCATCTCACCCCAAAACCCCCCACTTTTAATAAATACTTGAATATCTCTGTAAATATAGAATCTACCTAGAAAATACCACTTCCTAGCACCTACTGTTTTTATTCTCTTTCAAATGATGCATATTATATTATGAGTTAACCAGTTTAAATATGTACATAAAGGAGTTTTTAAAAATGGACCTGTGACTACAAAAGTGCCCCCATTCTGAATTCACTATTTTTTTTAAAATCCATGCCAAAATACTAAAATTGTAAGGCATTGTACCACCATAAAACCTTCTGTTCAAAGTAAGAATCATATTCCTATCTGTACTTAGTTAGCTATAGAAGGCAAAAATGTGGTCAGGTCGCCTAGTGACTCTACAAGCATGTATACTACAGTAGGCTATAGCCATAACTTAAAGACCTCCAGTCCAACTGCTAATTAAGGTGATGGTAATATATTTCACAAAATTATTACTCTGAGGAAAATTCATCAAACTAATGTGAATCAAAATAAAAAGTAATTTAGTTCTTATAGATATTCCAGTGTCTATATCACCAGTACCCCAAATCTCATGGACCATCAAATATTCAATTACCATCTTTCCTCAGTGGGTTTCTTGATGCAGGCTCCTACCCAAGTGAAGGTATCCTGTAATAAAGTAGTTCTGATTATTCCAAAGAAACTAACACAGGGACATTAAAGACGCTTGCAGACAGATAACACTGACATCAACTTGATATAGATACATGTAATAGTAAATAATGACCAGAATTCAATTGCTGAAATTTAAACTAACATGCAAGTCCAGTTGTTCAATAATAGCTAATAATATGATGAAATTGAAATTATTTATTCATCGTATGGAGCATAGAGCCTATGGATTACGGGACTACTGAAATATGTGATGCGTACCCTTTAATTAAAAAAACCCGAACTAATTACACCCGTGAACATTCTTACTATCATTTTATAAAATTTAATGTGATTAAAAGTGTTCAATAAACTTACTATATTTGAGATAACAACGAAAGAGTGGAAACTATCGCGCGGAAGAACCACCACTGAATACCGCTCATTGGTCACCTACAAGAAAAAGTTACAATTAATATAATCTCCCGACATGATTTAACGCTAGTCGGCCTTAGTGCCACAGGAAAATTCTAATACACACAATGAGGCATGGGTCATAGAGAGATCACTTTGTAATCACACATTTGACTCGATGTGTAATCTTTCACCTAATGTACCAAAATGAGGAATACTTCGAGATGATAAGCAAGAAATCCGTTCCCTAATCCCTAATACTTTACTTTAGTCTCAGCTATTAAACTGTGCATTACTTATAAGGGGTTTCATTTCAAGATCAGGAAAAGCTGCCCTTGGAAGAGGCTGGTGGATGTCGATATTCAGGTATCCCTATGACGTCACCTTGTCTCGTGTGAACGTCCATGACAAACGCTTGCGCAGTTCCCACTTGGTACCATTCTTCAGGTTGATGACGTCATCGTAGGCTGGCCGGTATGTCTTGGAGCCTGTGTTTGTTTCAAAGTGGTAGCGCCACACTTTCAGTCTGTACATGGGACCTTGAGCAACCTGAGGGAAACAAAGCAAGCTGCTTGTAAGGTTTGAGTGTTCATGGTTTATGACAAATCTCTTGCGGAGTTTTGGAAATTAATTGGATTTCATATAGTACTATACACCTATGCCTCAAAATACTCAAAATACCACCCTCTGCTATGCAAGTGGTAGTTGAGCCATACCACCATACTGTGCCGGTATGGCGCCGTACCACAATACTTTGAAAGCTCGATCTCATTGGTTAAGACAGAAATATGTAAATAAACAATAAACAACCAAAATTCAGACAAAAGAATCAAACAGGAAATTAATAAATAATATTATGAGAATATCAATGCCAAAGAAAACAATTTTCAAACAGTTTGAATATTATTTACGAATTTGCGGCTATGAACATCGTGCGTGGTGTGTAGCAGAAAACCATTTCCGCCCGCCCAGGCATCATTAATTATCACTTCGACATCGACTTATTTTGGTAAGTTATTGAATAATTACGAATATTTAGAGGTGTATAGTACAAGTGAAACTTGTTAACCTAATTGGGACAGTTCCTCGTACCTTGTTACTCTCGATAAAATTATTGCATTCGCTCTGCGAGCTCATGCAATAATTTTACTGAGAGTAACGCGGTACGAGAAGCCGTCCCAATTAGGTTAACTAGTTTCCCTAAATTATGCGTTATAGGATGAGCCTGTTATTTTCACCTCAGAATAAGGCTCATTACTTACTGAAAATATGTGAGTTTTTTGTAAGATCTGGTAATATCAAATTCGAAATAGTAAATTTAACAGCTTGGATAGGATTTGTTCTCAACGTAACAAGGCAATCACATTTTGATATTGAGATGAACGAGACAAAGAAAGGCTAAAATCTATAGATTAAATAGCAACTGCAGAATATTGACCTGTTTAGTGTTTTTGTCGACCATATCAAATAACGCCCTCACAGTTGCCATGACGATTTGTCTACACCTGGAAAAAATATAGTTTGCAATTATAGTAGAATTATGGGAGACTTAAGTTGAAGTAAAATTGAGATTTTACCATGGACAACATGAAGTGTTGTTTCTTCATATGATTAATGATGTATACATATATGATAATAAATATTCATATAACCGTTTAATATTCCCTTAATATATTTACCTATGAAAATATTCAAATAATCAGAAAAGCCTTTCATAAATATTGTGAACAGGACTGCGAAGGCAGCGACCTACGCTTATAAAGTACCACCACAACACAAAGCTTCTTCTTGTACAGAGGTATGTCCCTTTGGTTGGCTGGGTGGTATTGTCTGCAATCGCCTGGGACATATTATGATTAGATCAAATCTATGAGATGAGGTTTACAGACAAGCAGGAAACACAGCAGAACGGCTGAGCCTCTACCCCACAGATCCGGTGATCGGCAGGTCAAATCGCTACCGACTAGGTAATCATTACTCATAATCAATGGAAATCTTACCAGACATGGCAGAGATGGTCAGTCGATGCCCATCCATTGGGGACTGACATGGTCTGTGATAGAAAAGTAAAATAAAACAATTACTATCAAACTAGACACGCCTCTATTTTTTTTCTTTTGTAAATTCATTAGTTCTTCTTACGTACAGAATGATGCGTTATAGATTCATATCTATCATTCATTTACAATACTTCTTAAAATAACGAAATTTCCTGCTAGTGCCCATTGGCAAAATGAGACATAGTTCTCATGAGTTTAGTGGTGTTCAATGATAATGAAAACAGGTATCTTACCGACGTTGTATGTTGTCGTCCTTCAGCTGCAATCTGGATGAACAATAAAAATGTATGAGGTAGACATGTGTCCAAATCATGAAATCGGTTTGTGGTCATACTGTTAAGATAAGCCTGATTTCCTTAGTATAGGACTAAATGATGAAAGCAAATGTCTTTCTTTCATCTCTGGTTTGTGTTCCCCTTTTTTCAATTGCATGTTCATTTTCTGTTTCTAGATAATCTTTTTCTGATTGATTAATACATAGGATAAATATGTGTCAATTTCGAGTGAGGTTACTGAAGGATCCTAGTATAATTCCATGTCAAGCGGCGATACCGGTCCAAGTTAAAGCAAATATATGCCGCCAAAGTGGACAGAACCAAATCCAACAAATTGAAGACACCGCCGAACCAAGCATACGTCTAGCACCTAGTTATGGTATCTTAAGTAAATCACTGGGGTGAGCATTTTCTATCTAAAACCAGTGCAAGTATAACGGCACACTAAGCTGGATGCGACCGACGGTAACGCGCCTTAGTGATATATTTGCGAACAGCAGGTCGGGAAGCCCCAGTAGATAACCTCATACAGACACAAAATATCAATAACTTACCCCTTTCATGGAGACCAGCGTGTTTCGCACGATGAGGTCACGGAAACCGCCGCCCGTTGAGAAAACGCTGACGTACTTGAGTGTCTTGTTGATGTTTTGCCGCCAGTAGTCGTTGACGGTGTTGTAAAAGTCGGCCAGCTGCTGGTCAAGACTGATCACCGGGGCCTGGTGAGGCGTTGCTTGAGTGATGATGGTCGTCACTAAGGACGAGTCAAAGTCTGGTAGGGCGAACACTGCGCGCGCCACCATACCTCCCTACGTGAACACAACCATTAAACACACATATATATACGTACTCAGATATGGGACTAGGGCAATCCGGGGAAACTCGGCAGGGGTCCAGGAAGCTACTGCATTTTGGTATATTCCAAGCAAATTCCTGGCGAATTTCTGGACTAAGCTAAGAGCTAAATGGCATTCGTAAAAATGTTCTAAACTTTTTGATTTTACAGAACATGGCCTTTTCCTTTCTCAACTTACCGATTTTACAGCACATAAAAACCATGAGCTTTTGCCCTACGCCATTTTGTTGTTGCTTTATTAAATTGATCTCAGGATTGACCCAAGGGTCGTTAAAGAGACCTCTATTCCGGGAAAATTCCATTCCTGAACAATATATAAACATATTGCTACATACCTGCATGTCAGTGTAAATGTGTATGGTGTCTTACCATTGAGTGGCCGACGAGCACGACTGAGCGCGGCTTGTCACCACTGTAGAAACTCATGATGCGCTTCAGACACTCATTGGTAAAGCGGGTCTGTTTCCATAGGACGCCGCCAAACAACCCGGACAACTCCTAAAAGACGGAACATCCAGCTTGTTATAGTATAATAAAGATTAAGTGATAGCCATTAACTCTATAGCCTGAGGTATCTTCATGGCATTATTGCTGCATGTATGTTGTTTGGGATAAAATGGGACGTAATGACAGAACCATGATTACTATAGAATCAATTACATAATTTGGACGAGGATTGCGGCGGATATAAATATGCCCAAAACTTTATTATTTCGTAGTTAATATTTGAAATTGCAGCACCACTAAATTACATTTTTTAATGGCGAGTGACAGACCTAGAACTTGCTAAATCTATAACATTAATCAATGCAGTGTATTCGTGTATTATTGGATAATGGGTGGCAGAGATGATGCTCAGGCAGAAGCCAATAAAGAGAATGAAGATGCGGCTGAGGGGTGAGCTGGGGCTGAGATGAGTGTGATATACGGTTAAAGCGCTGTTTGGTGTGGGAATGTTTAGTTTAACGTCCAATGTGTTCTATTAGACTTGATGAGGATGAGGATAGAGCAAGGAGGGGAGGGGAGGGGAGGGGAGGGGAGGGGAGGGGAGGGGAGGGGAGGGGAGGGGAGGGGAGGGGAGGGGAGGGAGTCCATGAATAGGGAAGGGCCTGCATTGAATGGCTATTTAAAGCCCTACTCCTCTGTGAACTCAGGAGTTCATGGATCAGTTCACACATATATTTAGCTACCTGTAGGGGATTCAATTGGCATTCACTAATGCCATACCTATATATAAATTATTTTGCTTCATGGTGATCCTTCATGGATGAGTGCACACAGACCTGTCTGCATGCTCCCTAGCCATGTGGGGGGCCACAACTTTGTTTCTATGTACGCCAATAAAGTAGGTCAAGCCAATATCTGGTGGTAAATGACATTACAAATGATTTTACAAAACAATATCATTTGACTAGGTCTTGACTGATTCCTACAACAAAGTTATGAACCATTTTGACTTCTGTTTATGTGTAAATATGCTGAATAAACCATCCTCTCATACACCTCGTGCCTCCCCCCCTCCTATTATGAGATTTGGCAAAAATACATGAATAGCATAACAAATATATTTCACCTACATAATGACACTTCCTAGAGTGTAAGCAACTGTCAGTGCCACTTATGGAGATGGTAAATGTTACATCAATGCTCACTGTAAATCAATATTGAGTAATAAGATAAAATGTATATACCTTACTGGTACATACTCACATTCCACTCGCTCTGCGAGCTCGTGGAATATTTTTATCAAAAGAAACAAGGTATGTGAGTATGTACCAGTAAGGTAATACATTTTTATCTTATTATATACCTTCAAGTATAAGTATTTGATGAATTACAGAAGGAAATCTGCTGTCCAAGCTGGATTCAAAGTGTGCTGGTATATCTGTTGACATCTTAGTGAAAGTCAAGTACAGAATATGCTCTAAGCACATTTTTTACTCTTTTTTTCCTTTCAACTCCTGTGATCCTTTGCACACATAAATTAGCGGAGTGCTGCAAGTCACTGCCAGCATTTCATAAGTAGGTCAATGCAATTTTTTTCAGCCAATCAGAATTTGTATTCAAAGTAGGGTGGTACGTCATTTTATACCACATACTGTGCCGGTATATATTTAATACCAATACCCTAGCAGAGGTTGGTATTTGTGTAACATACTGGCACAGGTATATAATAAACATCTGTTTGAGCATGCCCATTTCACTGAAAATCCCCCCCCCCCCTACTTTCAACAAATACTTGAATATCTCTGTAAGTATAGAATTCTCTTTCAGAGGCATATCATATTCCAGGGATGCCAGTGGGGGTCAAGAAAAATTCCTACATGGGGACTGAGGCCAGTCTATGTGGTATCACCTAAAACGCACATGCTGCATGGGGAATCCCCATCACTCTCCTAGCAGATCCTTTGGCATGGACTGGCAGTATAGGATATCTAGGTGCCTGCTATGAGAGTGGGTACATGTGTAGTTCTGCACTAAATGGTGTGCTGTGGGTAGCTGAATTCAGAATTTTGAAAATTACAGGACAGGTTTATCTAAGATTTAGATTTTAGGGAACCTGGAGTGTGTATCGTTCTCACAGTATACAATTTCTTGAAATTTTCATCTCTTTGAGACTGATATGAAAATCCTACATGTAGGCAAAATCCTACAGACTGGCATCCCTGATATTCTGATTCAACCAGTTTAAGGGGTAGAAATATGTCCATAAAGGAGTTCTTAAAAATGGACTTGTGACTACAAAGGTCCCCCCAAAACTGAATTCCCTTTTTTTTTTTAGATTTAAAATACGGGGCGAAAAGCACTTCTGGTCCCAACCGATGATGAAAAAAAAAAAACGAAAACCCCCCCCCCCCCTTTTTTTTTTTTTTTTAAATCCATGCCAAAATACTAAATATTAAAACTGTAAGGCATTGTACCACCATAAAACCTTCTTTCCAAAACAGAAATCATATTCCTATCTGTACTTAGTTAGCTATAAAAAGCAAAAATGTGGTCGGGTCACCTAGTGACTTTACAAGCATGTGTACTACAGTAGACTATAGCCATAACCTGAAGACCAACCGTCCACCTGCTAATAAATAAAAGTATAAAGAAAAAGAAGATAATGGCAGTTAGATTCCCAAACACTTTTTCCTAAGACATAGTTCACCTCATCTAAGTTGACGGAGAAGAAGTTGAAGTGATACTTGGTTTTCCGGGATTCCGCCATCTTCAAAGCTACTGAGCCCAGAGATCTCACTGTGAAGATAATGAATGGTACTCTTCAACAAATTTATTTAAAATCATGTAATCGTTACGAAGATTCTTTTAAATTGTTCTTTACAGTTACTTTAACCTCCCTTATATACATAATGCCTAGGAAGAATTGTGCAACATAGTTTACTATTACCAACTGATAATTTCCAGCGGAAATACCAGATAATACTATATAAATATTGGTATATCAATGTGAGCTTCTGGTGTATAAGTGATTTGCAAGAGATATGTAATTTCCAATAAGGGCTATTGTTAACTACAAATACCTTGTTTGTGGCTGCCAGCATTTCCAGGTATGAAGAGAACAGGGATTCCTGTCAGTTTGAGACTCCTAGACAATCAAGATGGAGGCATTTAGTTTTATGATTTAAATGAACTAGAACAAGAGCAAAGTTTGCTTTTTAGAATAGAATTATTGGTCTCTAAAGGACAAAAAAGTGGGTGGACATATTTAAGTGACAGTTAATATAGGGTTCCTTTGTCAGTTTCCTAGGGAGGTTAGGATGGGATTTGCTAAATTTACGATGCTCTAACTATAACAGCATTCACACTCTGAATTTATAATTTTCACATATATGTTACTATTATCAAAACAAGAGCTAAGTGTGCATTCTAAAAATAGAAATATTGACCTTTAAAGACCAAATTAGCAGGTGAACACATTTAAAACTCAAAACAGTTCAAAGGTCTGCCAGTAACCAATTACTATGACAAGGATTCAAAGGTTGACATGGAATTGCCATATTTTCGGTTTTACAAAGTTAGGTATCAATGTTTGAATTCCAAAAAATAAAATTGTTTAAATCGGTCATAACAGTCTTGTAACAGTCTTACAACAGTCTTGTATAAATCTTACAAGAGTCTTGTATCAGTCTTACATCAGTCGTGCAACAGTCTAACAATTCTTGTATTAGTCTTACAACAGTCTTGAAAGAGTTTTACAAGTCTTGTATCAATCTTACACGAGTCTTATAACAGTCTAGTAAAAGTCTAAAAACAGTCTTGTATCAGTCTTACAACAGTATTGTATCAATCTTAAAAAAGTCTTATTACAGTCTTACAACAGTCTTGTATCAGTCTTACAATAGTCTCGTATCAGTCTTACAACAGTCTTGTATCAGTCTTACAACAGTCTTGTATCAGTCTTACAACAGTCTTGTATCAGTCTTACAACAGTCTTGTAACTATTACGTTACACTATTTTCATGATTTTCCAAATCGACCAAAAAGTAGGAAAATTATCAACACATTTACATGTATATGTTAGAGTGTAACTATGCCCCATAACATGGCTATTTTTGCACCTCTTTTTGTTACATCGGTGCCCACGCCAGCTTGTGCTAAAATCTTTGACAATTTATTCATAAATGCCTTGTTCCGTACGAACCGTAAATTAGCATCTCGTTTTGTAGCTTGTACAGCATGGTCAGGACGTTTTATATAAATACTTAACGGCAATCCACTTTCTGTATCAAGAGAACTATTGTCAATGTTTATTTTTTAGATGATCACATAATAAGCCCCATAGTATGCGATTCTAATCTGACACGCACAAGTATATCAAATTCTTCGTACATACTCAAGTGAAATACCAAAGTTGTTACGATAACATTATCGATTTAAATCAGTGCCGCTGCCGATTTCCATATACATGTAACATCATTGACCAAAGAGTAGTATATTTTTTAATCACTTACCTAGATTGTACAGCATAGTGCCTGTAAATAGCAAAATATGGAGGATAAAAACTATGTCTAATGCACCTAATAAACCTACCCAGTATCATACATAAACCAGAATACCTGCTAAAATCATGTAACAAAATGACACTGGGTCCAAACTCGGGATGGATTTTAAACAATTTCTTTTATGGACGATAAACCAATCGGTGTTTGAAAACTTTGCAGGCCCAAACTCACGTTGGCGCTGTGTAAATCACTTCGAATGTTCTTGATTCATGTAACTATGTCAAAGCTTAACTCATTGATTTAACAAAAAAAATAATTTTCTTTCAAACAGAGACAGGATGGATAACAAACGGGACGGTACACCAAACATTCATTATCTAAGTCCTTTTAACAATAGTCTACCTGTACTTCGAATTCAAATAGATTCCAAGTTATTTGGTACGTTCATGAAGCCCGTATTTGTATATATCTATTACATTAACATGGTGAATTCTTGTCTTTGTATTCTCCCAATACACTGAAAATTTATGTTTGGGAGCTATTGTCGTTATTTCTACTAATGGCACCAATTTCGAAAACCGATACAAACGTATACATGTATTTGCAATGGATGGTATTACCATATCACGAAAAGATGGTTTGACACTTCTATTTGCCTTGATTTCCTCTGCATCTTATATGTATAATGAATATTTGCCTAACCAACTTGTATTTCTATCCTGATTAACAATATCACAGTCAATCGCATATATACGCGGATATATATGTTGTAGAACAAAAACCTCTAATTTAAACTGGGTATCATTATGAAAAGAGGCAACCTCATTAACGTTATGTGCTTCTGATCCCAGTTGACAGTATTGACCTAAATGTGGCCAAACCAAGCGAGCTTGACTATGCAAACACCGCAGACGGTCAATTCCATTTAGAATGTTTGTTTCCCTGGCAACAGTCGCAAGCTACCATAGGAGGCCGTCACCCAGCGAGCGCACTGGTAGCTGACAGCAGCGGCGTCACCAGGAACCAGCAGCGCGGTTTATGGCGATGATTCAGAGTTATCAAATATTAACCAGAGGTGTACTCCACTAATGGGTGCGCTTACAAATTCTAAAGCGTGCAGGCACCGCCACTGCATACCACACCCAGCTGACACTAGATCCATCCAACATATGCCGTGATCCTTGTCATTGAATAGGCACAGGTTATGAACCTATAGCATAAGTATCAACAATGACCAAGCCGAGTCAAGTTTCACCGACTCTAGCATATTCTATGGAGCCATTTGACTAACTACAACCTACATTAATGAGATGTTATCATAACGCAATTACATGATAACATAACAACGAGGCTTTTCTACTGGTAACTGTCAGTTTCATTTCACGTTAATTGCAACCTGTGACCACTTATCATTGAATTTTTCAAATAAAGTATATCAAAGATCAAAGGCATATATACCAACATTTATATGATTTTACCTCCCCTCAAAAACAATTCATGAATTATGCATAATTGATAAGCCAAATCTCACGGGAAATTATGCTATATCGACCATGTTTTGCAAACATCAATCATTTTGCAAAGGCACTGTTGTTACTCAGACTATTTATTAGTTCCAACTAACCCCGAGGGCCCATGTTGTCATATTTGAAGGTTCGGTCAAACTGGTGCTATGCCACCGTCGTAAGACTTATAATAAAAGTGGTGGCTACAATAGACCTTTTCCCACAAGGCCCGGGGTGAGAGTGGTTTCATAGATACATGCTACTCTTGGGCAAACAGGTACCTGGCGACGTTTTATTTATCATTTGAAGAAGAGGTGCAAAACGAAAACTATTTATTTTTGCTGTGTTTCATCGGGAGACAGGCGGCTGTGGTGTGGCCAGCCAGTCGGGAGTGGATCCTTTAAGGCCCATTCCCACTTGGCGATTCTTAACCCTGAGACTACTGCCAGGCATAATCGCCGGGAAACGGCAGTCACACAGCGGGTGGGAGGGCATAGTCAGCGACTATGCCCTGATATATTTCATACACGTTTGAATTTGAATTGTAAAAGACTGGTGCCCTATTTAGAATGAATCCAGTTGCCGACTCAAGCCTGAACAACGGAGGGTAGGGCAATAGTAGGTGACGATTTTGCCATTTTGCGTTCCCACTTGGCGATTCTGCATATTCCTAGAAATTTTGGCTGATAGTCGGCGACGGGTCTCCTCTGAATGCCCCAAAATCGCTTAGTGGGAACCGAGCTTTATGTACCCGGGGAGATATCAGAGTAAAAGCCAATACACACTGTACGATTTCGGAACATGAATGTTCCTTTCTCGGCGACAAAAGAACAATCGTAAGCTCAGGCGAGGCCTAGAAAATGTGTCGGCCAATGTGACACCCCCCTACAGTAATTTGCCTAAGATTTGGAAACCCCCGCCATGGCGATGTACCTTTGTCGCCGACAAATTGCAGTCCAATGTTCCGAAATCCGGACCGATAAATTAAGGAACGTGTTCCTTCCCGTTGTCGCTGACAACGGAGTTTAAGAAATACCCCCCCGTGGTTCCTACCAATTATGGCCCTTAATTAGTCGCTGGGTGAGCAGAAATGCCCATGCCACACACAGACTGAGGCCAGCTCACCGATTTAACTCCCATATACTGAGATTTATTACTTGTTCCTTTATCGGTGGCCCTAAATCGCTCACGATTTACGCAGTCCGTCGTCCAGTGTGGACAGAATTTGCTTACGATTAACTCATGCTAATGGCTGCCATAAACGTTGTGGGAATAGTCGATGCGATGTACATATTCGCCTGAGACAAGTTAAATAACCCCGACGATTCAGGGAGTTAATCGGTGGAAACGAAATCGTTCAGTGGGTATTGGCTTTAACATGTTTTAGTAACATTCGGAGGGCATATAGCCACAAGGGTAGACTGGAGTGTTTGATCGAGTAATGGCCTAATTAAGTAACGCACCATTAGGTGGCACTAAACGGTAAAGCAACAATTTCATCTCACCACTGGGGCTCGACATGCAATAAAACTCTAGAAACCGTAAGATCCCTTATCAGTTTACAATACTCTTCATTTTGCTGGAGGCCTACTACATGTGCAGATCACATAATTCTTCCCCGATCTTTTTTTCCTTCCATCAACAAAAACCTCAAAAGCGCAATGACGGATTTGACCTCTTTCTAAATCTGAACTCACTTATCCCAAATCTTACTACAAAATATCTGTAGATGCTTCTCTGTCAAAAACACTGCAACAATCGCATCGCTACGATGATAACATCACAGCAGTTTGTTCGTGTTTGTCCGTTCTTTGACACACTAAACCAGCCCTTAGACAGGTGCCTCCATATTGATGAAAGGCCCATGCCGGGAATATAGTCATATTTAATTCAAGGCAGTCGATGGTGTCTTTTGATTTCACTTTCAAAGCGCGGGATTCATACTCATTGTGTCGCAGCGTGTACTATGAAAGTTCCAGTGTCAGCTTATGTATTATCCACTTACCATTCCCGAAAACTCCATTTCGTAGCTCCCCTCTCCAGGAAATCCAAGTCCGATGTTTTAGATTGCTACATGGTATTCATTATAAAAATACAATTTGCGGTTTTTTCCATTCCTTTATAAATATATCACCTTTATTTGTTAGCAACGGCTTCCTGCTAGGTTGGGTGAAATTTGAAGGACCCTGTGTGAATTTCCCATTGGAAATGATTTGGTCTGCATTGAGACAGCCATATACATTGACACTTTGTTAATAATTGGATAGGCAATCTTCTTGAATAGAGTCTATTCTAGATGATAACTTGATGTACATCTATAAATTTAGCTGAGGTCAGTCATGTCATGGACATACTGTCCATGGTCATGCACTTGTCCTAAGCATGGGGAAGGATGGAATGATATTGGGTCAGTGGTGATATTGGCTAAGACATTTGATGCTGGTAGCACCATTCCCTGAAACTGGTAGAACCATCCGCTGAAACGAGTTCGCTGTAACTGCTCTATACTAGTTTATAATATCATTTTGTTCTCTCGTGAATTTTAAATCAGCTTTCTTTTTCATATATACTGCCTATTTGGATTGTAATAAATACTATTACTTAATTCCACCCTTCACGGTGATTCTTTTTGTTTCTATTATCATATCACTGAAGTAATCCCGCGTCACTCAAACAATTGTAATACGTATAAGCACCTAAACATTAATGATATGAAACTGAATAAACGTAAATACGACGTGCGATCGGCGAGCGACTGCTGGTATGTGACGGCGTTCTCTCGGCCGGCGGGCGGCGTGTGAGTTAATTTATTCCGGTCAACTTCAAAGGAAGGAATCCACTGGTCAATGTTAGTCACATGTTGTTTAATTAGGTCACTGATTGGTGCTAATTAAGACAAAGAGAGGCGGGAACGAGGAGACATACGAACCATAGCGAAATCTTTTTTACCACACTTTGAAACTGAATAAACTATTAGTTCCTCTCTCTAGTGTTATGAAAACAATACTGCCATATTCTGCAGTTGGAGTACCTTAGTACAAAAGATGCTACCTCCACGGAGTGGGCACAGATAGGAGGGGCCGTTTGTTTTTCATATTTGTTGTATACTTTCTTGTATATCCTTGCAGCATAAATTTCTGAATGAGACATGGCTATTACACTTTATAATAAGCCAGGTGCTACCTTGATAATGGCAATTTCCTGTCATTTTTGAATAACTTTGCTTCGCAATCTACAGGTTATGATTGCTATCTTTGTAACAACAGGAGACACCACCATAGGATCAGGGTGTCGCAGTGTTCTCACTCTTCACCACAGTGCATGTTGAACATCCGATTCGGGGACTCCTCAGGCATCTTATCAATTTGGCTAGGTGAGAGACATGTAATGTTACCACCTTTTGAAGATGAAGTTTTTCACCTCGACCCATCCGGATTCACTTAAAATGAAAAGGCATTTTGGAGATTGAGCAACCTCACCAGTGTCTCAAGAACATGGACATTGGTGATTTTGCCATTCTCCACTCCCCAAAATTCTTAGACAATCAACAGACTCAGCCCTGAAAGTTGAACTTTGACTTCAACGTGAATAAGTAACGAGTTGTTTTCCAAATTCCCATACACTTATCAATTTATGAACGGAAACTTACCCTTCTCCATACAGATGAAGACTGTAGCGCGGAAATTCTTCTTTCACTGATTTCGATAGTGGAATTTCCTGAAAATAGAATAGATCTATGGAAGAACTTTTTCTCTATCATTTTAGTCATTTGAGTAGAGGATACTCTCAAGAAATAAACTGTACACTTGGAACGACTGTAGTGTCACTGTAGTGGACATATAGGACTCTTTCCTCTTTCATTCCAATATAAAGAGATGTTCATCTATGACGGATATGTAAAGCCTCTACCAGCATAAATTCCATGAGTAGGTGTATGAATATTAAGAACTTGGATCGTGTTTGGTAGTGATATGAGTATGCCCCCTTGATTTTCATTATATGTTTAGCTATATCACATACGGGGTATCCTTGGTTTTGATATGAAAAGCTATTTATTCATAGACTCCCGGTTAATGATAGTTTCAATGGATTTACGTCCAAGCAATAAGTATAGAAAAAGAGAGGAACAGCTATGGAGCACCTGTTGGGGGCGGATATTACCAGCTTATTTTCGGTTTCATAATTCTTAGTGGGTGGTGACCATCCTCTCCTGGAGACCACAATTAGGGTTTGGGGAGGTGGGTGACATAAGACAAGGGAACTCTTTGAACAGAATTATATTAAACCATTCATATATCTTTTGACAAAAAGATTTTTTTTTTTTGGGGGGGGGGGGGGGGGGCTCGGCTTTATTTCTACATTCATGTGAAAATTACTTTGTAGTTTTATTAATTCATATCAATATTAAGGTTGTCCAATTTTCGAAACAGTACTTTAACAGAAAATTCATTGAGAAAGTGCGAAATGTTCAGGACTTTTCTGATATAAATGAAGTGTCACTTCCAAAAATTTGACCGATTTTCAAAAAAAAACAAAAACCAAACAAACCTGACTAAAGCCGACTGACTCCCCTGTTTCTTAAACTGGGCCAGGAGGTCCTATAAACCCCTTTCCCGCATACATTAACGGCGATGCGTACATATACCAAGGTCAGAACATACTGCCAACAATAGTGTGATTTTGGAAGAGCAAAACTATAATAATTTTAGGATAGAATGTTATTTTACAGTGAAAGTATATCAATAACTTTGTAATCTATAAATTCCAGCCATACTGGATGTTTCAGGGCATTATTCACTTCCTGTTTTGCACTATGTATCACCACGGACAGAGGGGAGCCTATACATCTACGGTATTGTAGGAGCAACATTGAATAAAAGTAGCTTTATCAAAAAGAAAACACACTGCTAAAGTGTGAATTATTATGGAAAGTCAAATGCCCTGACCCATACTTACTGACCTGTACTGACTGACCCATACCAACTGACCTATATTAAGTGACACATACTGAATGACCCATACTTATTGACCCATGCCAGCTGATCTATACTGAGTAACTGATAATTACTGACCTATAACGAGTAACCCATACTGAGCAACCCATACTAAGTGACCAATACTGAGCGATTGATATTTACTGATCTTTACTATATACTCATGCCATATATACTGTAAATACGCACCGTTTCGCCAAACAATGTAAAAATACTGTACAGACACCACCTTACCACACACGTTCATTAAGATATTGGTTGTTAAGCTAAATGAAATTAATGATTTTTTTAAAATTTCGGGTATATAGTAAATATATAACGTCCAAACATGCTGTACAATTCACAGACCTGGATGGTAATATACAGTTTGTACGGAACGAGGCGTTTACGCCGAGCTCCGTACAAACTATAAATTACCATCGAGTTCTGTGAATTGTACAGCATGGTCAGGACGTTCTATATAAGTACTTACTGACCCATATGAGCTGACCTATTCTTAGTGACCCATACTGACTGACATGTACTGAGTGACCGATACTGAGTGACCCATACTAACTAACCTATACTGATTGACCCATACTTACCGACCTGTACTGACGAACCCATACTTACTGACTGTGTAAAGAAGAAACCAACGTGTTTTGGTCAAAGTCGTTGTTCTCCACTAGTTTGATACGCAGTGATATGAACGAGGTGACAGCTGTGTGAATATCATGTAGTGTTCAAATGAGTTGGAGAACAACAACTTTGACCAAAACGAGTTGCTTTCTATATCTATCTCACCCCTGTACACAATAACAGATTGTACGATGCAGTAGACCATAGAGAATGGACTGCAATACTTATGGGGGCATGGAGAACAAGTTCCCAATGCAAAGCCTATGGGACAAATATACCAGAACTTCAAATTTGTAGAGAATGACGACTTTGACAAAAACATGTTGGTTTCTTCTTTATTATGTTTAATGACCTGTACTGTGTGACCAATATTTACTGTCCTGAACTGACTGACCCATACCAACTGACCTATACTGAGTGACCTATAATGACTGACTGACAGACTATTACAAGTCTACTCGTTCTGGGGCGGGAGATGAGCGACAGGTATCCACGCCACAATGAGCTCAGTCATGCTGACCCAGGTCTATTTTTAGCAATCACTCAGTCAGTCTCTGAAGACAGGGCTTGATTAAACACAATCGGGAGACGGCCAACACTGGAGCGAGTCTGGAGCATATCTGAAGTCATGGCAGTGGAACGCCAAGGGATGAAAACACCAGTTTCTAATCCCAATGCCCTCTTTCCTTGAAATACAGGTGAATGGAGGGCATCAGAACTATAGAACAGATTATGAAAGAGGTGACCAGACATTGTTCCGACTAGCTAAAGAGCAGCACCAGCTGTTAAGTTTTTGTGTCATCAGAGAGCCAAGTCAGTTTGATACCAATGTCCTTCCAGTTTCACGTCGGGAGTAAATCCGGGTATATGGAATTTAACCTTTATGCACCACATATAAAAAGCTGTCTTTCTTTGTCTGAGTTTCCCCTCACATAGACAGACTTAACCAGACCTTTGCATGGAGAGTGAATTACCAAGAGCTTTGAGAATTTCATGTACAAATACTTAAACCTCAAATTATTTTTGGTAGGTCAATACTCAGATGTACTTTTTCTCGGATAATTTTTGTCTAGCCATCTTGAAAGCAAAATTCAATCCTGTAGTTGTCTGATTTCCTTAAGGTCATGTTCCAATTTGTCAAATTTTACTCTGATGTTGAAATGGGGTCTCTCTGGCTTGGTCCGGACTTGGCTGGGTTCAGCTTGTGTACGCCGCTGGCTACTTACATTCTAATTCTGCCGAGCCCCCTAGCGGATGACCCGGGAACCAGTGTAGGTCCGGACCAACATTTTTATTAGGGGTTCGTATTTACATCCGGTCGTCGCCGGTGGCAGTCATTTTGATGTTATCTAGCTTTTGAGTAGGGCTGGCGGGGGGCGGGGGGTGCGGCGGTCAAGGACATGTCTGTCTGACTACTATTCCATTATTCTGGCGAACATCAGTTATGTACCACATTTAAGGCCCAGACAGAGACCTGGGACCCGTTTCAATAGTCTGTAGGACGTCCGTTTTTGGGTTTAGTGACACAATAGCAGTACTTCGCGTTGCAGTAGTTAAGGGACAACCTATTCTGCGACATAGAGTTACAGACAGATGCAAATAGTGGCTTGTACCATTTCAGAAGCGGGTGTCTGGTCACTGTATGGTCACTGTAGTGTCTTAAATAGCGAGAGGGTATACCCTCTCGCTTCTATTGTCACAAATCCGTAACTTTACTTCCTGTAGGAATTAAGCTATGAAACTTTAACCCCAGTTAGGGACACATACAACTTATAAACATGCTAAATATGAAGAAGATCAGCCGATGCAATCCAACGATATTCGCATTCGAATTTTGTCATAGCAAATGTTGCTCTGATGGCCAGTGTAGGATTACTCAAGCCTGTCACTAATTTCTGCGGTGACTTTCACCTTGACACCACTTGTTCCCGATAGCACTAACACCATCCATTGTAAGGCCCAGGCAGCAATGTCACTATGTCACCAACAGTGAACTGACAAACCACCCCAATAGTGACATGCCTTTTGAAACGAGAATTAAATTTTGTCACTATTCCTGTCACTATTGCTGTCACTAGTCATGTCACTAAGTGGCTTAGTGACGCATTCTATTGAAACGGGTCCCAGGACTGAATTTGGCGATCTAGAATCAGACCCTTACCCTGAGATGTCTCCGACGGTCGCTAGTCACTAGATTGTGATTGGTTTCCAATCTAGGAATGGGCAACTAGCTCAGCTAGACTTGAGCCTGTAGTGCAGCAATTTCCAGCAGAAGGTGTGTTCATAGGCTGTAGCGACGTGGTAACCAGTGCAGCCATGGAAGGGTATAGGGCCTTGTAAGTGCAGGTGGAGTAAACACCTGTGTACTAAATACTATCTCACCCTGGTATTTTTCTCTATAGGCTTACCGTTAGGGACTCGTACTCCACAGCCTTGAAGGCAGTGTACCAAATACTCAATGGCTAAGTAAGAGAATGAATCAAGAACCATCCAAAAATCAGTGGAGATCGGGTGCCGATTAAGACCAACGCACACTTGGCGACTTTTTTCCTTGCGATATGCTTGAGACTTTTTAGGAAAAATATCGCAAGGGGGTGCAATAAACACAGCAGGGGTCGGGAAAAGTCGCCGACAAATTCTGTTCGGGCGTCGGTCACCCCAGCAGGAGGTTACCCGAAAATCTCAAGGCCTATGCATGCACACTTTGAGACTTTCCCTGAGACTTTCCTTGAGACTTTCCCTTTCCGAAAGTCTCAACAATGGATAACTGACTTATGGTAGCTACAAAATAGATGCGAGGTGGGCCATTTTGGCACTTATGGTTTTTTTAACCTTTATTTATACCTATATATTCTAACTCAATATCACGTATGATATTGAATTATACTAAAAAGAATTTTTTTATTCAAAAATATATTTTCCAGGGTTTTCCAGGTTTTTCCAGTCTCTCTGTGAGAATTCCAGGCTTTTTCCAGGCCTGGAAGACCCCAAAGCATAATTCCAGGACCCGAGACCCGGGCCAACGGCCCGCCCAGCGGGAGGTGGCAACCAAAAGTAAAAAATCTCAAGCGAAAAAATATAACATGTTATATTCGAAAGTCTCAAGGAAAGTCTCAAGGAAAAGTCGGCGACAAACCCCAAATCAGCGGGGGGGAAAGGGGGTGAAAAGGGGGTGCATAATTGCCTCTGCGATATCGCAAGGAAACCATGGCACACATAGCGATATTGTACCGTAAAAAAGTCTCAAGGTGAGTTTTACGGCGACTTTTCCGCTAAAAACGGGAAAAGTCGCCTAGTGTGCGTTGGTCTTTATGTGGAGATCGGGTCCTGACGATCGGTGCCCGAGCTCCACTACAGCTCCACTATCGGCGACGGGGGGGCGGCCAGTTGGCGACCAAAGAATCGCCCCCCAATCTCCAGTGAATCGGTGCAATGGAACATAGGCTTAACATACCTTTTCACCAACCTCCCTGCCCACTAATCTGCCTGCCCACCAATCTGCATATTGAACAATCTGCTCACTTACCAACCTGCCTATCCACCCACAATACTGGCGACCTACCAACCAGCCTACACACCAACTTGCCAACCCAACAACCTGGACACCAATTCACTTTCTTACAAAACAACCTGCCTACCCATCAAATCTGCATACGGTACCTACCAAGCCCCCTACCAACCTGTCTATGCAACTACCTGCCCACACACACACCAGATCGACTATCCACCAGCCTACCCACCTAGGAATCTTCCCACCTATCAACCTAAAGCATATGCCCGACTAACCACCCTAAGTTTTATCAGCCTATCTACCTACCCATCTACCAGCCTGCCCACCCATCCACCAACCAGCCAGCCCAACCTTCTACCTATCAGCAGTCTGCTTGTCAGTCGTCAGCAGACCACTGGCCTTTGGCCAGTGGTGTGAAAGACTGCTATGGAACCCTACCTGTCAGATCACTGTCAGTCATTAGAGGGAAACCCTCGAGATAGAAATAGCTTGGTCCGTTTGACTGCAGAGTAATTCACAATGAAAAACTGAGTGAAGTACTCTGTGGTCATATAAGGTGGAGTGCGGACTAACTCATTTTCATCAAATGGGTTTCTGATTTTATCTCACCCTGTTTAACATTATTTATTGATAAAATGAATCACCTAATTAGCCATTGAGTATTAGGTACACAAACTTCAACGCCAAGGAGTACCAGTTCCTAATGTTACGCCGATGAAGAAAAATACTGGGGTTAAATAAGTGACCTTCTATCACTGGCCTGTCTGTCAGTCTTGCCTGTCATGAGCCTGTCTGTCAGATGGCTGCCTATCAGATGACAGACCATCAGTGGTAGACCTACCTGTCAAAAGGTTGCCTGTTACTGTTAGTACGTAGCTTGTCTGTCAGTAGTAACCTGCCTAACTGACAAGCTCTACATGTAAGGGGGGTTTACGTGTAAAAGGGTCATGGAAACGGCATTGTGGGTGAGGGCCAGTATACAATCATCCAATCCCCTATATGATAATGGGAAACATACTTTGAATTTAGCTACTGTTATATAATGACATTAGAATTCGTACATGAAATTCATACATGAGTGAGACTGCAGTGGATAGAAACAATATCAGCTGCTCTCAAATTTAGAATGCATTCACAATAGATTCATTAACTTACCATATACTCCGGTAACTGAAACATGTACGTCATCTCGCATTTGTTGTCTTCATAGTTTACAAACATATCGTAAAGTCCGTAGATGAAATATGATGCTATGAAGCTCAGGAAAACTATCCTGAATGGGGTGGCCATTATATCGTGCTTTCTACCTAAGTTTGGATGCAAAGCTTACGCTACAAATCTCTGGTTTCAAATAAGTCATAGAAGATACAGCTAAAGCCTTAAAGGTGACCGAGGAGACTATGCCATGCAACAGAAACTCCAAGCACTTGATGTGGGTGTTGCCGGACTAGGAGGAGTCGCGGCGGCAGGGCTGGGCATGCCTGCCGGTGTCCGACGCTCGGCGACAGGTGAAGTCCGCGATCGCTGGTGAGTTGGTTGTGACAAATCTTCAAAGAACGTTAAGAAAGTATCGTCCCTGTAATGGATCTCTATACTTCGACTTTCCTGTACTCCAGATGGAGATTATCTGAACCAGTGATATACTTTGCACAGAGATAAATACTTGGCCTCAAAATAGTCCGGCCGCCTGCAGGTCCTGTCTACATTTGAACAGTAAACCTATTATCGCCCCCAAACCATCCATACCCCATTGCCATCTAGTGGTAATCAACATAACTTAGATCCAGATCTTGCAGTTCCGACGTCAAGATAGCCTGACACGTTGCCAGAGATATTGTTAGTTGTATATCCACCATATACGCGGGATAGTTCAGCCTTAAGACAATGCTAGTTTTAACAAGTCGTTTGCAAATATACCTTTCATGTAGGCCCTACAGCCATACAAGTCATGGCACTGGGGTTGCACTTCCAAGTTCCACCACTGTTGCCTGCTGTGGCAACAATGATAGACCGGGTTTGTTTGCAAGTGCTAGCAACAAATTATCAACAGGGACATATCTATCCCCGCAATAGTTCGTGTAAGAGGGTTAGAACAGCCAACTACTCGCCAGTTTTCGTACGGAACGGGAGAAACTCGGGGTTCCAGCATTACCCTGGGTGACTCTGAAGGGACTCACCGCAGGACAAGGGTGCCATCTGGTGATAGTTGGCCCCACTACACTACAGCGTGCCTTCAAGCAGTCCAGTTCGTACAGAGCCTGGAAAACCTGGAAAAGCCTGGAATTATGGTTTTGAGCTTACCAGCCCTGGAAAAGCCAGGAATTCTTACAGGGAGCCTGGAAAAACCTGGAAGAGCCTGGGAAATTTGGTTTTGCATAAAAACTGTCTTTAGTCTGGGAAATTCTAGATCTTTAGACCTAGATCTAGACTAGATCTAATCTTAATTATTAGCTTTTCTTAACCATGGTATACGACTGCCTTTATGATTTCATTGACTTAGATTATTTGTCTTCATATTCAAAAGTGGCAAAAAAAGAGAAAAGAATATTGAAGATATCTATCCCAAACTACTGAAATTCCCCAGGTAGAAAGGAAAATGAATGTTTAATTTACTTTAAACTAAATTTGGTGATGAATTAGATACCGGTGTGCTTTTAAAAACAGTGACCAGATATGATTGATATAATTATGCATCCTTCAGAAAACAAACAATGACTGTTTTTATTCATTAGCAGGATTGTATTGATTCACATTGTTATGTGCCTGGGAAAAAACATATTAGAGCCTGGAAAAGCCTGGAAAAAGCCTGGAATTTCATTGGGCTGTCTATGAACGAACCTTGGCTTGGTACTCCACCGAGTTCGACTGCAGAGGTTACTCTGCGGTCAAAGGAGGTGGAGTGTGGACCAAGTTATTTTCATCGATCGGGTTTCTGATTTTATCTCACCCCGTATAACATTCAATTATCTATCGATAAAATGAATCACCCAATTAGCCATTGAGTATTAGGTTCACTAACTTCATGGCCGTGGAGTACGAGTTTCTAATGTTAAGGCCACTAAAACAACCAACTTGTTTCTCATCACCGCGCTCATCAGAAAAAAAAACGATTTCAAAAGACTTAAAAAAAAAATAAAAATAGATGAACCTTGATAGAAATTATGAAAGGTATGTGTATTTAGTATCAAATTAAAGTTCCTGATGTCAGGGATGCATTAAATGTATAGCCAGTAAAAATCCGCAAACCCCGCGTAAGCAGACACCCCGCGTAAGCAGCCACTTTGGTCTGGATCGGAGGGTGATCGCTTATGCAGGGTTTTACTCATATGGTTTTACTGTATGTCTGCCATCTTTGATATAGAGTCTAGAAAAAAAAAGAAGCGCCCTCGTCATATTTTTCATGGCTTGGTGATGAGAAACAAGTTGGGTTTTTTTGGTGGCCTAAGTCTGTGGAGAAAAACACCGGGGCAGAGATAAGTCTGTGGTGCGGCGTCACACTGCATCGCTCGAGTAAACTACGGCAAACTCGTTTTGCGTTGCGATAAACTGGAGCGGTGCAGTATGGTACGGCGCGTGAACGAACTATGGTTTTCAGCGAACTACAAATCGCGCATCTGTACAACTTCCGGGTTATCTTCTTCACGTACTGTGTTTACATCCATTATGATAATCAAAACATCTCACCACTCAGAAGTTGAGATTTTATAGACGTCGCAAGAGAGTCTGAAAACACAAACGAGTTCTCATGATGTATTTCAGTACAGAGATAGTACTGACAATCTTGTTAATCGTGCTTTGTGGCAAAAACCAAGGCCATGTTGAACAGAAATCTGCGAAACAAGGCCACCACCGACGTTCCCACCGACACCACAACTTGCACAAGAGTCAAACACGCTTTGCTCCTCAGGAAGAAAATGTGGACAAGGCGTATGTGCAGCATACCAATTCCCACAAGGATCAAGTGAATACTGGTGAGGTGAGGGGGCTCTATTTTGTTGCCAGGTTAGATGAAAGTCCAGAACCAAAAGCAACAATTCCCTTGCAGAGGAGGAGACGGGATGCCAGTGGGAATAACTGGGCGGCAACCGGTGGGGGTGTGGCGCCTACCATTACCACTCTAGCAGTACAGACCAACATCGGTAACCGCTTTTCTACAACCGACGTAAAAAGTATAATACACAACATAGGAGACGTTGACAAAGAAGCCAGCTTCGTCGTGCAAATTCCAGAGAAGTCGTATATCTCCAACTTTACCATGTTGATTAACGAAAAGCTTTTTATTGGAGAGGTAAAAGAAAAAGAAGTGGCAGAGAAAGAATATGAAGCAGCTAAAAGGAGGAAGGAGACTGCTGGTAAAGTGAGCAGTGTGTCTCGGTCTGTTGTACAACCAGCGAGAGGTATGGAAGTATTTTCTGTCGCTGTTAATATTGCTGCCAGCAGCTCTGTAGAGTTTGTACTGTCCTACCAACAGTTACTGGAAAGAAAGCTTGGTGTTTACAAACAGGTCATAAGTGTGCGTCCCAATCAGGTTGTAGACAACCTCAGTGTACTGGTTAAGATCACGGACAGTCAGGATATAAAATTCGTCAATTTCTCATTGAATGGTACTCAACCAAGTGGGGCATTATTGGATTTTGAGAATGAACAGACCAAAAAAATCACATACTCACCAAGTAAGGAGGCACAAGAAGAGATGGACCCTGTAAAAGGATTGAATGGCGATATGATCATCACCTACGATGTTGCACATTCCCCACGTGACGCAGGCATGGTATGCATAGATGGAGATTATTTCATACACTATTTTTCTCCCACCGGCCTTCAACCTTTGAACAAAAACGTCGTTTTCGTGATCGACACAAGTGGATCCATGGCTGGAAATAAAATAAAGCAGACACTAACAGCAATGAAGGCAATTCTCGACATTTTGCGACCAGGGGACAGATTTAAGTTCATTTTATTCCACACGACATTGAACTACTGGCCAAAACAAGAAGGCCTCATTCCGGCAACTTTAGATAATATCTACAGTGCAAAGAAATTCCTGGAAGGTGAACTTAAGGCGACCGGTAGCACAAACATCAATGATGCTTTGGTAGAAGCGTGTCGGACTCTCAATAGTGAATCACAGTATGGCTCCAACACAGTTGTCTTCTTAACTGATGGTCAGCCGACAACTGGAGAGACAAATCCTGATAAAATAGTCACTAATGTTGTAAGGGAAGCGGCCAACAGAGTCTCCGTTTTTTCACTAGGTTTCGGCAGCAAATATGAATTGGACTTTAATCTATTGAAAAAGATATCTTACAGAACAGGTGTTGCAGAAGGAGCGATCCGAATCTATCCTGGACTCGAAGCGGACGAACAGCTAAAGCAGTTCTTCATTCTCGTAAACACACCATTGCTGTTTAACGTCAAAGTAGAATACCCTATAGATATCGTTATCATCGATACAGTTACGCAGAACGAATTCCCTCAGTACTTCAACGGCTCCGAGATAGTAATTGCAGGCAAGCTGAATCCGAACAGGATCGACAAGCGAATGTCTGTTGTTGTGGGAGGTGTGGCGACCATGGAAGTGAAATATGAAAAGGAAGTGGATCTAAGCGCCTCATGCCCTGTGGTGACCCGAGGTTATGTGCAGAAACTTTATGCCTATATGAAGATCAAATATCTCCTCATACAAGCTGAGAAGACTGATAGCACGAGTATGCAACAGCAGATAAAACAAGATGCACTGCAGTTAGCCCTTGAATACAACTTGGTTACACCTCTCACGTCAATGGTCATCATTCAACAGGTTCCAGAAGCTGGTAACTTCTACATCGAAGAAGACAAATTCGTTAATGTAAAAGCGTCCTTCATCACAAATAGCAGCAGTAGTAGAGCGACACTCTCAACAAGCCTATTGATGGCATTCATTTTTTCAGTTTCATTCATGTTGGTATTATAATAGGGAATACACAGAATTTGGTGTCTTCAGCGAATTTATAAAGAAAAACAACATATGTACCTTTCCAGAATCCAGCTAAGGGGTGCTTTGCTCACAGAACCAAGTTCATATTTTCTTTTATGATACCTCCTCTCAAGAATTCACACAGTTTTTACCAGGGCGTAACATATTATTTACATTCTAATATTTGCATGCTGTATATACTTAGTTGTCCTTATAACAGGCTAAAGTAATTCTTAGATTAAGTGGAATGTTGAACTCGGGATGCATATTGATATGCCATTGTTTACGAGCACTGTATACTATTGAGTTAATCATAGAGTTACTCTGTATAATGAATTAGCTTGCCAAGAGTTGCGTTTAAGATATCCCTCAGGGGCTCTCTACTATAATATAAAGGCACAACTTGTTATGCACGCTATGAATGTGGAAGAAATATCTGTTGATTACATTTTGATTGTCGATAATTATAGATTAGCTCAAATAACTGTGCCATGGAGTGTTAAAATAGATTTATTTTTTACACGTATACATATATATGAGCTTTGGCCTACACCTTTTTTTTCTGAATACATGTTGAATTTAAAGTAATGGTTTCGATACAGATGATTATTATCTGCGGAGCCCTACGGAAAATGGTGGCGCTATATAATTAATTCATAAAAGTTGTTGAAATCAACAAGGTAGTTTAATAGGATGATGTAAACGCTTTTATTTGTATGTGTGGACGAGGTAAAGAGCGTGAATTTAAGTTACGGAAGGTGCTTTGGTATAAATACTTTCAGAACAGAGTTCGATGCTCCCTTCACCATATACAATTTACTCTGAAGCTGAAATATAATTAGATGACATAAAATGCAAAGTTTAGCGAAGATTAATTAGACTAGCCCATTAACAATGCTAGCTTTTGGTATTCAAAGTTTTAGATTTTTTGTTGGCCAGTATTTTATGAAGTATATCTATCTATGTGATATTGTGCTTATGTTAGAGAGTTGTTGTGATCATTGTTTACTAATATTAACATTTAGCTGCAGGGTATTCAAGGTAGATGGAATATGACATTGTGATATAATTTTGCCCTAAATTCTTGATGTGAATCAGAAATTCAAAGTGAAATATTAGTATGAGTATTCCATTTCTGGTTAATCTATCCTTAAAATGTTATAAATGCACAGGCTAGTAGACGTTAGATCGACGAATGTATTTATAATTCAGCAAACCTGTTTATCTCTTTGCTCTATTCATATGGCAATAAGTGTCCTGAATTCCACTTAAAGGACGAATAGCACCCAGCTTAGTAACAGAACTGGTATCTGTGACCAATCATGCGTACTGAATCAAAATATAAGCAAGTGATGTACAATGTAATAACTGTTTTTCGCCAATAATGACATAAGGCACTGTTCTTGTTACAGAAGTGATACCTGAATTCATCAGCTTGTGTTTGAATGATCAACATGATCTAAGAATCTGTCTCAATATTTCTTTTGGTTAGAGAAAACGAGGGGTATTTTTGTAATGCGCCATTACATGTTTATAATTGTTTGGCCCAGAAATTATTGTGATGAGTAACAGATACCTTGATATAGAAGCTTATATTTAGATAATCAAATAGTTGTTACAAAAATAACCTGAAAATGGAAAGTTTTAAAGAATACTCTCCTCCTAAGTGTTTGTCCTACTAATAGATGTTAAATTAGTGTGTTTCGTGGTATCGCATCATTGATTTTTAAAATCCTAAATCCATCACATACACAGATTTCAAAGAGTTTGTTGAAATTGTAGACGCACTATTATGCTGACTATTGAGCATGATATTCAGGCGGTGAATTTAGCTTTAGAAGAAAATGATTGCTAGGTTAACATCTCAAAATATTCTCAAAGTGGGAAGTTCTTTCGTATGGGTTTTAAATATTTACTACAGTCAGAACATTTTGTGAAATTGATATTTACTGAATGTCATATTATGAACCAATCATTATAGCTTCTTAAAGAATACCATATGAGTGAAAGAGTGCATTGCCCAGTACAATGTACCAATGAGATTTGATGTAGATTTATTTATAGATGTACCATGTTATAATCTGTTATAGTATTTTAGCAAAAGTAACATGGTGTCACGTCTTAAATTGTATCTAAACGATTTTAACTTGCCAAACACAACTGTAGATATTACCCTTTGGCATTCTACTTTCAAACTCTCACAAGAAAGACTGATATATTTTGTTGGTTGTGTTCTGTTCGATTTCCTTACTTCGATCCTTGGGCTGATTTCAATACCTCATTTCGCTGGCGTCTGAAGTTTCGACCTATTAAAATATCGTTGCAAATATTCCTGTTATAAATATACATATTGAAACCTTTCTGTATATTGTATATGTAGGCATAGATAACATATCAGAGTAACAGTTGTGAACAGCGCTTTCTCACGCCTTTCACAAGCCTATCTAGATATAGACAATATTGGGAGATGATTACAGAAACACATAGTTACCTTTATTTCGTAGAGTGTAAGAGTGGCCTCAACAGTTATTCAGATGTTCCAGAATTGAAAGAGCTTTGGTAAATTATTATAAAGGAGTGCTTAAAACGTGTAGAGCAACTTGATTCATGTCCTTCATCATTTTCTCCGATGATAATCTTCCTAAGTAGTCTTGCCACCACCATGGCAGTATTGCAGGTTGTAATATTTACTGAATATTGCCGATAGTGTAATTCACTTCGTAAAGCATGTATACTTTATGTAGTATTTGATGACATAGTTGCTATCTAGATGTCTTAAGGAGTCTCAAGTTCAAACTCGGGAATTAGAATTTGCATTAACATAATTTCATCAACACACGGAAAAATAGTTTGAACTAGATTGTATTTGAGTTGTAAATCCTACATTATACCTGTATATATACTAATTGTGCTTTATATAACAAATTATATAACCTATTTCTAACTATATTAGACAATTCTGCCATTAGCCATATTGGTGGTAGCTTGTGTCTTGCGGTTGGAAATTAAGATACAAAAGAGTTAGATAAATATGAGCTTTCCAGAGAATTGATTTCCATTGTTCAGTGGTATACATTCGCATATCGGTACAGGGGAATGTCGGAGACGTGATTTATGCACTTTTTGTGCGCAATAGATCTAGATTGAAGAATGTTTTATATTTTTGTAAATTAATAGTTTTTAGCATAATATGTTCATGATTTTTTACGAATGCATACAGGCCAAACGAGGTAACGGTATGCTTGGGCACATAATCAAACAAGTCTAGCATCACAGTAGATCTACTGTTTGTACTGAGACTTCGCTTACAGATGATTCGCTTATGTATATACTGCATTAATATATCAACATTTTAAAGAGTAATCATCTAGTCGTAGCTGCTCGAATAACTAGCATCTTTGAAGCGGTATTTGTAACTGGGGCATTTCCGTACTGTTCCGATATTATTTATCCTTCCTCTATGACCAGGTCGTCCCTCAGCCTTGTCACACAAACTGTTATTGTTTGTTCGGATGTTGTAGTCTTGTAGCTCTTGTGTTCCAAGTGGAAAACTACATCTTTGTTCTCGCTCTAGAGAGTTACAATTCGCTTATACAACAGAGGCAAAGGGATTGATATAAAAGTACGATCGGTTGTGGTATGATATCAGTGGACAGGTTAATGGTCACAATAGTCGGTGGTAAAATAAGTATCAGGCTAGTTCACGGTCCTCCTGGATGATTAATACAGCAACACTGAAACGGGCTGATGCCTACCTAATATGGTGTAATTCACTGTTGTGTAATACCGCACACATATATTTATCATGATAATTCTGTGCTAAACTGTTGTGAATTGTACACCCTTCTAACCAACACTACACTGTGCAAGAAGGAATAGATTTTATATATTTTTATGTTTTAGCCTTGATTAATGCCGCTTTTCATTAGTCTGCCAGAAGAAATTATCTATTTGATAATATTTTTGTTTGAGTTGAGTTTGCATTACAGCCTCCTTGTTTCAGATTACAGTATACTGTTCAGGGTAATTGTTATACAATAGTTTGTGTACGTAACACATAATGAGTCCTTTCAAAACATTCAGTATTTTCCAGATCCATATGTCGTTTCCCAACATGTTGAATATCAATGTTGTACCGATATGATAGCGAATTTTAATGTTAAATAAAATACTGTCACCGATCGTTAAACGAGCAGAGACTGTTTTTTGTAAATAATATCTTGGAGTTACTCGAATATTATAAAGAACCTACTTCTATGCCTCTCCTAATTTTGCAAATCTTTAATCACGGACTTGCATGACATAGTATGGATTATATATAGGCCAGTGCTTTAATCAAGGGAAATAAGATCGCACACTCGTTTTAGGCCTGGCTTTACTGGTGCGGTGCGATCGTCGCACACGTTTTATTGCCCAGTGGCAGCCCATCCACAGTATTTTTTTGCAACAACTGCGATGGATTCACCGCACTTAACCGCAGGAAAAATCCAGGTATGCCCCGCTGGTGTGACGGAATCGTCGCACCGCTGGTGGTATCACCAGCGTATAGGCCTAGGGGTACAACTTCATTTCTAATATTTATTAGCAGGTGGACGGTTGGTCTTTAAATTATGGCTATAGTCTACTGTAGTACAACTGCTTGTAGAGTGACTAAGTGACCTGACCACATTTTTGCCTTTTATAGCTAACTAAGTACAGATAGGAATATAATTTCTGTTTTGGACAGAAGGTTTTATGGTGGTACAATGCCTTACAGTTTTGATATTTAGTATTTTGGTATGGATTTAAAAAAAATAGCGACTTCAGTTTGGGGGGGGGGGGGGGACTTCTGTAGTCACAGGTCCATTTTTAAGGACTCATTTATGCACATATTTCTACCCCTTAAACTGGTTCAATCATAATATAATATGCCTCATTTGAAAGAGAATAAAAAACAGTAGGTGCTAGGAAGTGGAATTTTCTAGGTGGATTCTATATTTACTGAGATATTCAAGTATTTGTTAAAAGTTGGGGGGATTTTCAGTGAAATTGGCATACTCAAACACATGTTTACTCAATATTGATTTACATTTAGCATTAGTGTAACATTTACCATCTCCATATATATGTGGCACTGACAGTTGCTTACACCCTAGAAAGTGTTATTATTAAGGTGAAATGTATATTTGATGTGCTATTCATGTATTTTTGCCAAATCTCATAATGGGAGGTGGGGAGGCAGAAGGTGTATGAAAAGATATTTTATTCATCATATTTACACACAAACAGAAGTCAAAATGGTTCATAACTTTGTTTTAGGAATGAGTTAAGACCCAGTCAAATGATATTGTTTTGTAAAATCATTTGTAATGTTATTTACCACCAGATATTGGCTTGACCTACTTTATTGGTGTACATAGGAATAGAGTTTTTCCCCCCAGTTTGAGCCACATGGTCAGAGGGAAGGTCTGTGTGCACTCATCCATGAAGGTGAAACTGAATAACGTTTCCTATGTACTTAGGTCATTCTTGATTGGCATTTGAATCCCTACAGGTAGCTAAATGTATGTGTGCATTGACCCATGAACTGCTGAGTTCACAGAGTAGTAGGGCTTTAAATATCCAATCAATGCAGGCCCTCCCTCCCTCCCTCCCTCCCTCCCTCCCTCCCTCCCTCCCTCCCTCCCTCCCTCCCTCCCTCCCTCCCTCCCTCCCTCCCTCCCTCCCTCCCTCCCTCCCTCCCTCCCTCCCTCCCTCCCTCCCTCCCTCCCTCCCTCCCTCCCTCCCTCCCTCCCTCCCTCCCTCCCTCCCTAAGAATTAAGATATCAAAATATTTTCAGTCAACAATTTTAAACATGTGTTAAGCTACTTGTAGTGAGTTTTAAATGCGTCCAACCTATTTGGCCTTTTAAAGGCCAATGATTCTATTTGAAAATGCACACTTAGCTCTTGTTAGATATACACACCCTATAATTATATTACCTCTCACACCTCATGCTTTACAAGGTACCAGAATTACACCTTGGCTACAGCCACAGCCTGCCATTTCCACGGCTTTCACACCTAAGATCTTGCATCCAAGTGAAGGCTGTTAGGTGTGATACTTATTGACCGTAGTAGGCCCCAACTATAAGTGGTCAGGGTGGCCTGTGAACTACATGGAATCTACAGGATAAGGGTTTTCTATACAAATACATGAACTAGCTATGCATTTTCAAATAGAATTATTGGCCTTTGAATGCCAAAAGAGGGGGTGGCCATATTTAAAACTCAAAAGAAATAGCTTAAGACAGTGTTTGTACATAAACACTAGCAGTTCATAGACCAATGCACACATATATTTAGCTACCTGTACGGGATTCAATTGGCAATCAGCAATACCCTACCTACATATAAAATGTTTTAGTTGCCTCATGGTGATCTTTCATGGATGGGTGCACACAGACCTGTCTGAATGCTGCCTGCCCATGCGGTCCAAAATTGAGTACAAAACTCTGTTCCTATATACACCAATAAAGTAGGTCAAGCCAATATCTGGTGGTAAATGATATTGCAAATAATTTTACAAACCAATATCATTTGACTGGGTCTTGACTGATTTCTAGAACAAAGTTATGAACCATTTTGACTTCTGTTTGTGTATGAATATGCTGAATAAACCGTCCACTTACATACCTGGTGCCCCCCCCCCTTCACGTTATGACTTTTTTTCTTTTTTTTTCTCCATATACCGGAAGGGATGAATCTAATAGATACTCCTATCTATCCCTCTGCTCCCCGCTGATTGGGTGAGATCACAACCCTTTGCCTCGTCAATTTTTTTTTATGTATACAGGTGATCAATAAACCATGAATGCGGGAGCCCTTTCAAGTGATCAATTCCCCATCTGGGGAATTTGTAACCAAAATGTACTGAATTGTCATTTTCACCAGTGGTCTAATTAGTAGAAACTGAACGAGACCTGACCAGAGTGGCATAGACACTGACAAGTCTAACTTGAGTTCGGTTTCGTATTTATCCTACCCCTTCTATGCTTTTGTATTACTAAAAGATAGATATTGACTCAACGACCAACAGAACTTTTTTTCATAGTAGCTGACATCCTGCTCACTGATTGGTCAATATTGTTATTACTCTAGTGGCATAAAAAACACTTTATGTCACGGCCTGCCACATAAAATTTGCCTATGTTAAGTCTATGGCGGTTTTTTATTAGGGGTAGGATAATTGTTTTTGAATCCTCAAAACACTAAATACACACAGGAATGACATAACAAGCACAGATCATATGATCTGACACCTTGAAACAACCCTCCTAAGCTGACTAAGATGCCGATGAGCCGAGCACAGCGAAACCTTGACCCTTTCTTTCCGCCAAGTTTGACATCTCAAACTTAAAATAATATCCCATTGTTTATTACCACACAGCAGTAGCTGTTCTGTCACTATAGATTACTATAGAGACACTGGGGATACGGTTGTTGACACTATGATGTCACAGCTGTCAGTGTACCATGGTTACAGTGGTTAGGTGCAGTTCCAATAACTGCCACTCAAGGTAGCATCGCTAAGGGGATAGGACGTTGCCACGTCTTGATTTCACATTATGGCATTTGGTAAAAATACATCAATAGCATGTCAAATGTACATTTCACCTAAATAATAACCCTTCCAAGGGTGTAAGCAACTGTCAGTGCCACTTATGGAGATGGTAGATGTTACACCAATGCTTAATGTAGATCAATATTGAGTAAACATGTTTTAGAATGCCCATTTCACCCCGAATACACTTTTAATAAATACTTGAATATCTCTGTAAATATAGAATCTACTTAGAAAATTCCACTTCCTAGCACCTACTGTTTTTATTCCCTTTCAAATGAGGCATATTATATCTTGATTGAACCAGTTTCACAGGGAGAGATGTGTCCATAAAGGAGTTCTTAAAAATTTACCTGTGATTCAAAAAGTCCCCCCCCCCAAAACAAAACAAAACAAAACAAAACAACAACAACAACAACAACAACAACAACAACCAAAAAACACACTGAAATCACTCTTTTCCAGAAATCCATGTCAAAATTCTAAAAACGAAAAATGTAAGATATTGTATGGCCAGAAAACCTTCTTTCCAAAACAAAAATCATAATCCTATCTGTACTTAGTTAGCTATAAAAAGCAAAAATGTGGTCAGGTCGCCTAGTGACCCTACAGGCTGGTGTACTGCAGTAGGCTATAGCCATAACTTAAAGACCAATCATCCACCCGCTAATAAAAGTAGGTACTCCAAACCTGTGTTAAGAATTCGTCGCATATCGTGAACAGTTCAAGCCCGGCGCCACTGGTGCGATTATGTGCGATGCGACTGGTGCCGCCGTATTCATGATTCTTGCTGTCGATTATTACCTTTTATGGACTTGATATGATCCGGTCGCACCAGTGGGGAGCGGCCTTTACACATGGCACCTGTATTATATATCGCCGCTCGGTAATGTATTAACGCTCAGTCAAATACAAAACCTATCAGCCCCTTTTACAAAGACACCTGTGACATGTAATTTTTCAGGTAGATTTGGCAAAGTCTATGATGGAGATATGTCCTGTGACTGCAATTAGATCAATCTAGATCGTCATCGTATCTCAAAGTCATATACAGTTCTTTCTAAAGTCTTCGGCTCATGAAGACTGAGAACTAAGGTTGATGTGGAATAGGTGATAAACGGAAAGGGTGACATATGGCCGCCGGCAAATCGGGTATGATGCATTGACAAGCGCTACATCGAGGTTTGAGTTCCTAAGTCTCTGAATGATTTTCTACATTACCCAAACTCCTGATTTCCGGTAAAATAACACATCCGTCTCAACTCAGCCTGGAGATTTCCATCAGACTATGGCAATACAGGTACCGTACTCAATAGAACCTAGAATTACAATTTTGTGATGACAGAAAATAACGTGTACAATTTGTATGAATATGCTTCATATCAAAAGGTTATAGCACGGACTTATATCTATGGATAGGAAACGCGGGCCATTCCCGTGTTTGTTCAACGATCTGTTGGACTCGGCTACGCTTGAGTGCATTTCGCGGGTATAGCGCTAATTTCCGTAAGATCCGCTAGGAAAAATTTGGCAATAGTTCCATTTTAAGCCACCAGGGTTGAAAGTGGCGCTGCTGATGTTTTTTTTTCTTTTTTTTCTTTTTCCACTGGTCCGTAATGCACCTTATCTGCTTAGTTACGCAATGCATGTGGCCAAACATATCCCTGGCAACGTATACTTCAGCATTGGAGGACTGAGTGTATAAGCATAATAAGTTCTTTTAAAGTTACGGCACATTTTGTGTCACAGCCTGCCTGAAAATCAGGGAATTTTGCCTGCCGATCCAACCCAAAATGACACAAAATGTGCCGTAACTTTAAAAAAATCTAGTGAACTTAGGACCCTTATTCCAACTCTCCCATGTAGGTACATACCTGGAATCGACTGACAAATACTTTATTAAGGCCAAGGGACATGGGAATGAATAGGAAATAATTGTTTCCCAAGACTGACTGCCTGGAAATCAGGGAGATTTGCCTGCCGGCCCCAACTATTCTAAGACAAAATGTGCCGTAACTTAAAAAAAATCTATTGCACTTAGGACCCTAATTCCAACTGTCCCATGTAGGTATATATCTGGAATCGACTGACAAATACTTTATTAAGGCCTAGGGGCATGGGAACAATTTAAGAATCTGGATTTTCTGGATTTTCCCCTTGAAAATCAGTGAATTTTGACTGCCGACCCAACCCAAACTGACACAAAATGTGCCGTAACTTAAAAAAAAATCTAGTGAACTTAGGACCCTAATTCCAACTCTCCCATGTAGGTACATACCTGGAATCGACTGACAAATACTTTATTAAGGCCAAGGGGCATGGGAATGAATTGGAAATAATTGTTTCCCAAGACTGACTGCCTGGAAATCAGGGAAATTTGCCTGCCGGCCCCACTATTCTAAGACAAAATGTGCCGTAACTTAAAAAATATCTATTGCACTTAGGACCCTAATTCCAACTGTCCCATGTAGGTATATATCTGGAATCGACTGACAAATACTTTATTAAGGCCTAGGGGCATGGGAACAATTTAAGAATCTGGATTTTCTGGATTTTCCCCTTGAAAATCAGTGAATTTTGACTGCCGACCCAACCCAAACTGACACAAAATGTGCCGTAACTTAAAAAAAAATCTAGTGAACTTAGGACCCTAATTCCAACTCTCCCATGTAGGTACATACCTGGAATCGACTGACAAATACTTTATTAAGGCCAAGGGGCATGGGAATGAATTGGAAATAATTGTTTCCCAAGACTGACTGCCTGGAAATCAGGGAAATTTGCCTGCATCTCTACATCCGTACATCTCCACACCCAAACATCCCTACATCCCCACATCCTACATCTCTACATCAATACATCCCCATATCTTACATTTCTTCATCCCTACATCCCCACATCCATACATACCTACATGCTACATCTCTACATCCATACATCCATATATTTCTACTTCCCTACTTTCTACATCCCTATATCCCTACATCCCTATTACATCCTTCATACCTACATACAAAAATTATCTGGCTTTTGTCTCCGAGCCCCCTCTTTTTGCCAAGTCACATATTACTTTATGTATGGATGTAGGGATGTAGGATGTAGGGATGTAGTGATGTAGGATGTAGGGATGTAGGATGTCGGGCTGTAGGATGTAGGGATGTGTGGATGTAGGGATGTAGGATGTCAGGCTGTAGGATGTAGGGATGTAGTGATGTAGGATGTAGTAATGTGGGGATGTAGGGATGTAGGATGTGGGGATGTAGGATGTAGGGATGTAGGATGTAGGGATGTAGGATGTAGTGATGTAGGATGTGTGGATGTAGGAATGTAGGGATGTAGTGATGTAGGATGTGTGGATGTAGGGATGTAGTGAAGTAGGATGTAGGGATGTAGGATGTCGGGCTGTAGGATGTAGGGATGTAGTGATGTAGGATGTGTGGATGTAGGGTGTCGGACTGTAGGATGTCGGGATGTAGGATGTAGTGATGTACTGAGGTAGGATATAAGGATGTAGGGATGTAGGATGTAGGAATATATGGATGTAGAGATGTATGGATAGGGATGTAGGGATATATGGATGTAGGGATGTAGGAATTTACATATATAAGCAGTGGTGTATGAATGAAATATATTCATTTTTTCATGCAGTGTTAACAAGTCTCATTACAGTAAACATATTCTGAACAACCCCTTAAACCTATGGATAGGCAATCAGATATTTTTTAAACTTCTCTAAGTTTCTCAACATCCTCAAAATAAGTCATTTCTCAGGGGCGTCGTCTTCCAAAGTTTTGAAAATATTTCCAGTCTATCAAACCTTAATAAACTATTTAACTGTCTTCCCAAATTGATAACCTACTCAGAACAGTTAGATCTTCAGTTATAGCCCTTCTGGGAGTTTCCAAACAATTGGCTGTTTGGGTGACTTTAGATGGGGGTGCCACACAGAAATGACTGATTTTGGGGGGTTAACCGGTGAAAAGTCAGAGTTTCAAAATTTTTCCCTGTTCACCAGGCCCTGCTTATGTATTTAGCTGTCTTCCCTAATGTGAAAGCTACACAGAACAGTTGAAATTATATTCCTAGCCCTTCTGGGAGAGGACAAACAATTGGCAGAGTTTGGGTGACTTTAGATGATGGCGCCACAGAGAAATGACTGATTTTGGGGGGTTCACCGGTGAAAAGTCAGAGTTTCAAAAATGTTCCCTGTTAACCAAGCCCTGCTTATGTATTTAGCTGTCTTCCCTAATGTGAAAGCTACTCAGAACAGTTGAAATTATATTCCTAGCCATTCTGGGAGAGTCCAAACAATTGGCAGAGTTTGGGTGACTTTAGATGGGGGCGCCACACAGAAATGACTGATTTTTGGGGGGTTCACCTGTGAAAAGTCAGAGTTTCAAAAATGTTCCCTGTTAACCAGGCCCTGCTTATGTATTTAGCTGACATCCATAATGTGATAGCTACTCAGAACAGTTGAAATTATATTCCTAGACCTTCTGGGAGAGTCCAAACAATTGGCAGAGTTTGGGTGACTTTAGATGATGGCGCCACTGAGAAATGACTGATTTTGGGGGGTTCACCTGTGAAAATATTACCCATCTAACAGGCCTTAATAAACTATTTGTTGGTCGATTCCAGCTATGTTCCTACACAGAACAGTTGTCTTTATGGCTCTAGGTGGTCTGGGGGTTTCCAAACAATTGGCACAAATTGGGTGACTTTAGCTCTAAGCGCCCCTGAGAAATCAGTCATTTTCACATGGTCAGCCACAGAAAGTCAAACTTTTAAAAATATTACCCATCTAGCAGGCCTTAATTAACTATTTGTTGGTCGATTCCAGCTATGTTCCTACACAGAACAGTTGTCTTTATGGCTCTAGGTGGTCTGGGAGTTTCCAAACAATTGGCACAAATTGGGTGACTTTAGCTCTGAGCGCCCTTGAGAAATCAGTCATTTTCAGATGGTCAGCCACAGAAAGTCAAACTTTTAAAAATATTACCCATCTAGCAGGCCTTAATTAACTATTTGTTGGTCGATTCCAGCTATGTTCCTACACAGAACAGTTGTCTTTATGGCTCTAGGTGGTCTGGGAGTTTCCAAACAATTGGCACAAATTGGGTGACTTTAGCTCTGAGCGCCCCTGAGAAATCAGTCATTTTCACATGGTCAGCCACAGAAAGTCAAACTTTTAAAAATATTACCCATCTAGCAGGCCTTAATTAACTATTTGTTGGTCGATTCCAGCTATGTTCCTACATAGAACAGTTGTACTTATGGCTCTAGGTGGTCTGGGGGTTTCCAAACAATTGGCACAAATTGGGTGACTTTAGCTCTGAGCGCCCCTGAGAAATCAGTCATTTTCACATGGTCAGCCACAGAAAGTCAACCTTTTAAAAATATTACCCATCTAGCAGGCCTTAATCAACTATTTGTTGGTCGATTCCAGCTATGTTCCTACACAGAACAGTTGTCTTTATGGCTCTAGGTGGTCTGGGAGTTTCCAAACAATTGGCACAAATTGGGTGACTTTAGCTCTGAGCGCCCTTGAGAAATCAGTCATTTTCAGATGGTCAGCCACAGAAAGTCAAACTTTTGAAAATATTACCCATCTAGCAGGCCTCAATTAACTATTTGTTGGTCGATTCCAGCTATGTTCCTACACAGAACAGTTGTATTTATGGCTCTAAGTAGTCTGGGAGTTTCCAAACAATTGGCACAAATTGGTTGACTTTTCCTCCAAACACCACTCCAGCAATGGTATTTGAAATGGTCAGCAAAAAACTGTCAAAATATGGTTTTCTTTCCAGCAAGACTTGAAAAATCTTTTTCTGGTCTTTTCAAACTATATTCCAAATATGTTGATAAATATTACTGCACCTTTTAATGAGTTTTTAGTGGTTAAAGACAGAAAACACTCTTGAGCTGTGGTGGAGCCGCCCTGGTGGCAAAAACGGGAACTAGAGAACAATGCCGAGGCATAGATAGATAGGCCAGCACCCCTATGTTGCCAATCCAGGTCTTCCAAGTCCGTGGTTATAGTCAAATTTTGTTTAGTATTTTATTTCCAAACAATGAACAGTACCAATCACAGGATGTTATACATGGGGAAATAATAAAACGAAATAAATTAAAATAATACATATGTACAAGAGATATTTTAAAAGATCTAACATGCCGATATCACCATAATAAATATCGCTGAAAAAAGGTGGCCATGTTAACCCAAGGACCTAATCCAAATCTGCGGACATGGCACGGTAAAAATAAATTACACAAACATATAAATTCATATAAATCACCATGGAGACCAGATACAGGTAGTAAGTTCAGAAGGGTTTTTGGTCAATTAATACATCTTTTCAAAGGAAAAATGTTGCAACTGAACAATATATGTAGGTATATCCGAGCAGTAAAGCCTTTTGGCCAATATATAAGGAAGCCCTCTGCCAAATGACGAAATTTATTCTATGGATATAAATATATATTGAAGCTTTTATCTATGGGTACATTATGACAGCATTATGTTTATTCTGACGTAACGTGAAGTCTAAATGTGTATGGTGGCAGTAACAAATTTGACACTAACTTCCTATTTATACAAAGTAGTGCACTAATCTCTTCTATTTATCGTTTCTCATAAAGTAAAAGGATATATAATACCTACTTTCCTAGAGTGATGCTTTTGAGGACAAGTATATATTATCTACTGCGTAGCAGCTTCACCGAACCAAAGATATATGATAGAACCTACTAATATGGGGGCCCCTCATCTTTTGACAATAACAACAGTAACTGCTCAAAGCAGGAGTAAGTGCTTACATTTTTACACAACAATGTCACATGTGCATTCTTCGTATTATGCTCCAATATATGAGATATACATATATACATCATCAGGCAAGTCTGTCATACCAAGAAATAACTACGATGTGGAAGCGTTCCACATTGCTGACAATTGTTCATTTCATAGTCAGGTAATGGGTTATTTCTTTTCGACATTTCCAGGAGATATCCCACCGTTGTCCACTAAAAACTAACTAGGACAGCAACTATCATGCAACTATCTGTAACAAAGTTTCCTAGACTTTGTTGTACCATGTATGACGAAATGCAGTTGTAGATGTTGTCAGGGTAGTCCGAGAAACTGTGCCTGTCTAGCGAACAGTCAGAGAGCACTCCTATCCTTTTCAAGCAAGAAGAAAACAGGCTTCCCTGTCTATGGGCATGTTGCCAATTTCAGTATGTGTTCATGCATCCTTACCTTCAAAGATGTCTTCTGAATGATTTGCCAAACAAAAAAATATCAACTGTTTTATTTCTTTGTAACACTTTCGGGGCATTTCTGCCCAAGTCATAATCATAAAATCACCAACATGGGAATTTCCCGCCTGTTTAGGGCCTCCATATGGATTTGATTAACACTGGCTGTTCTATCATTTAGAACTACATTTTTTTGGTAATACAAATGTATGAAATCACAGTCATTTTACTGCATTTTGTTTCCAGGAGACTGTCTACTACAAAATCGGAACGATTCAACCCGTATTTATATGTTAAGCTGCTGCTGAACCACACTTATACAATTCTGTCTGAAATCTGTTAACCTAGGGCTCTATGAGGGCACATTCTGACTGTGTGCCACTCAGTCAGAGCCTCTCGGATTATTGTCAGGGATGCTGTGCAGTCGAACCGTATTTTTGCTTTCAGAAGAATGCTTTTCAATATTGGAATAACTGACATATCTGTCTTTAACAAAGAAAGCCAAGTTTTAGATGCCAAGATAAATATTCAAAACATTTGTCAAGTTTCATCTGGGTATACAGCATTGTCTTTTGACTACTTTATACCACATTACTTCATAAGTGTAAAACAATGTATATATTGTCAAATTTGACACAATCTTCACATGTATACGTAGTTAATAACATTATGAACAACAACCATGGGGATATCTCGTCACTGCACCACATCAAAATAGGTAGACTACAATATTCACCCTCAATCCTCAAATACATATATTTACAGAGAGCCTCGGTACATCATTTAAAACCGATGGCACGCGTATCCCAAAAGATATATGAAAGACACAGAATCGAGGCTCTGTATTGCAGTTATGAGACTTGAGCTCTTTAGTTTAAAATTCCCCCCATGAGTATTTCAATTTAGCGAAGTATTTGCGATAAAACTACATATGATGGAATAACTTTACCATATCTCATAATGAAGTAAAACTTGTTGAGATTTAATAAGTTTCCGTATACCATACTCTCGACTGACAGTTAAACAAAAATATTATAGATATCCGAAATAGAGGAAGTGTTTAGAGCGGAACTATTTCCAAATTGATTACGAAACGTAAGCACAAAGAGATCAGTCCTAACCTATTTTGAGTATTAAACGCGATATGATTTTAATTACGTGAACTTTATACTATGAAAAATAGAATTATTATCATATACCTATAGGCGAATATCTTACGTTCACTGACCAGGACGACAAATTCCGTTCGTCTTCGAGTGACGAAATAATATTCATACGTCCCTCCAGACCACGTAACCAATGTCATTCTGCTATTTGGTGAGTTGTAAGATGGCGTTTTTCATTATTTCCAGGTATATAATAATAAGGAGACATAGAGTGTGACTGAATTACATTTCTAACCATTTTCTTCCATTCAGCCACATTAACCATGTCTACATATATTACCATCCATGTCATTCACAGCAGATTTATACAATAGGAGGCCCCCATCTTTTCTTATCGGTAGAACTATAGATATTACCTTATATCTAACTCTTGCTTCACTCTCAATAGATTACCTTCTACAGAACGACCTGACAATGCTGGAGAAGCTACAAAATGAGATGATGTTTTACGGTTCATACGGAACGAACCGTTTTTGCCGAGTTCTGTATGATACGTAAATCATTATCAAGTTTTGTGACTTGTAGAAGCATGGTAGGTTGGTCCAAATCTACTATATATCCGAAATTAATATAAATGATGCGTATTTACAGTATATATGGTGTGGGCATATAGTAAAATGGACGACCCTGATAGATATTTCAACTATACAAGCCCATTAGTATTTCCAGTTATTCATATAACATGATAAAACTATGTATTTCACTGCTACATCAAGCTTTGAGATTTCCTGCTGCACTCAGTGCATTCCCCTAAATTGATCTAAGGTGTACATCAATGTTATCTTGTAAAGTGCTGATTCCACTGATTGGTCACGATTTGGTTGTCTTGCTAAATCGGTTTGCTAGGTTTGAATGATCGCGTGCCTATTTGTCACGATGTGTCGCAATAAAACATATACATGACATCGCACGGCTTCGTTCTGCGACAACAGAGGTACGACCTATCGCGACATTAAGATATTACAAGATATACCAAGATATATCACGACAAATCCATCGTGTTGGTGGAATCAGCCCTTAAATGGTGTATAATCGCGTTTAGATTTGCGTCACCTCCTATCTTTCTTATTTCTAGATGTACACTTAAAATTATACCTCAGGAGTCACGTGATTGTCTTAGTCTCAATCAAGAACATGGTTTTCTTCACTATAAAAAGAGAAATTAATTGACATGCAATATACCATGAACTCTCTGGTGGACTCTCAGCCGCCTTAGAACTCTAAATTGTTACAGTACGCATCACAGTACTTCAGTTCTAAAAATCTACCATCAGTCCACACTATATTACTTGTACAAATATTTACTCTATTGCTCAATATGAAAGCCGACTACTGTACTTAAAATAATTTACTGATAGAAATTACCAATATCATTTTCTATGTTACCGTTACACTCATAATGGAGCCTGTTGAGAGTTTGGCCTACTACACTTGAAGTTCTTCTCGGACTTCTAAGTATGCATTAGTTGTGGGGGTGCCTATTGAAGACAGGAAGGTACAGGCTGCGCAGTATGTAAAAGTGAGATGTTTAGTTTGGGATGGGGAAGGTCCAAGGTACAGTAGAACCCCACCTAACGGAAATTTTTCCCTCTATCAGATGTTTAATTTAACCCTGCGTTAACAAGAGCAGCAGCTGTGAGACAGTAGGATAGAAAGTGTGGAGAATGCAATAGTGAACAAGGAGCAGCCTGGAGACAGGAGGGTAAAAGTATTGGAATATGTATCAATTAGTGAGAGGAACAGCTCCATGATGCGAGGGTAGAGGGTTTGCAGCTTGGATTAATTTGTGAGAGGTGCAGCTCGGATATAGGATGGTACGAGCTGCTCAAAGTCCCATGACTCGTCATCACCAAAGGTTTCAGAGAAAGCTGGTCGAGCACGGAGTCGGTCCAGGTAGGCGAGCAGGCTTGGGTAGGCAGTGAGCAGTGTGCCCTGCTGGATTGTGTACGCCCACCACAGGGTGAAACCCACTACACAGTCAGCTGCTGTGAATCTGTAAGAAGAAAAAAACAAGAGAATTATTTACACCTTCAATTACCCTGTTTTACCGAGTGGAGTTCTCATTCGAGGGAAACGGCAATGAACAGATCGTAGAGTTCCGAAAAAAATATACTGAATCATTTGTAGGATTTCTCTCTTCGTCGAATAGCAGTCGAAATAGATGTTTCGAGGCCAGGGTAATCTTTTTATTGCTCGTCTTTGTATACCACTCTTAATATTGGATACGATTTTCGGTTTTTAACAAAAGAGTGTTCGTGCGGTTTAGTAGAAGCATGTTAAAGTATTGTTCGCCATCAAAATGGTTTCCAATATAAAGAATTGTGATTGTTATTTTCCAAGTTTCTGATCGCGTGGCCAATATTCCTTTCTGAAAGATGAAATAATCTATCTAGCGATTTATGACCCATGTTGAATATACATACTTACTTGAGGTTTGAAAAATTATATTCCGTATTAGATTTAGATTATATGACAGGATCACAATGCTCATTGGTGAAATAAAAATGGATTTGAGGACCCTATGGTCTTAGTAGAGAGTAGCACGTACTGGTCTCCACAGATGTATTCTGAGTGGTCGAGCACATCGTCTAAGGCGCGCGCGAAGGCGTGGAATCCCCGGAATGCAGGCCGCAGGATGTCCGGGTTTTGATCAATTAGCGGCGTGTTAATCAGCTGGTGATGTAACGTCTTAACAATGTTGTCAAACGTTGACGACGTATACACGATCCATCTAGACGATAAAACGTTCATGATTTACTTCACCTCAAATAGAAAAATACTTAACACCGCTTACTTATCTGCCTTTCACACTTACTTTTTTTTACATCCTAGCTATTTAGATAATTTCGTATAAAACGACTTATTGCAGGCATGGGATTTGGAAATAACAAAAAATCCGGAGAAAAAGAGTAGGGACTTTGGGGACTGCATTTTAGCTATACTTTCATGAATTCCTGGCCTAAACTGGGAGCTAAAATGGCCATAGCCAGCTTATTTTCTCCTTGGATTTTACATCCTTGGAGTACATCAGATTGATCTGAAGAATAAACCTTAGAACGTCAGAAATTCCCTTCTCTTACAAATTTCACTGTACTCTCATTCCACTCCAAATTCATTCTCCCTTCGATTGAGTATTCCCGCCTTCAGATGACCCCTTCTCATTGCAAATTCACCTTCCCTGCTCTATCCTTTCTTCCACTTCCCCATTCGTAACATGTATGACGTGTTTCTTTATCAGCACCGAACCAATACTGCAAACCCAGTGTCCAGATTTCACCACATTACTTTGCCATTTCTGTTTCCTTAGCTTTATTTTTTGTGGGGGAGTTGACCTCATATTGTATTACAAATTATCCATCACTTCACACAAGTCAGTTTACAAACGTACAACAGAGGGGCCTCTAAACCCTACCTGTAGTATTCCGCCTTGTGCCGTGGCTCGGGGAGGAGTTTGTTGTACATGTCGGCCAGGTACATGCAGATTGCAGCGCCCTCTATCATAGTGAACTCGTCATTTACCACCAGAGCAGGCACGGCATTCGTCGGGATGTCGTAATCTGTGACGTCATCACCTGCGGGCACTGGGGGTTGGTTGGGCACCACTAGGGGGCACTTGTTTGGATCAGCGAAACTAGCTGTTATATAAAATGAAATTATATATGATATCAGAAACCCAACTTATCACATATCTAGTCTTATAATGTTTGTGGAGAAGCGTACGTGTATACTACAGAGTGTATTTGCTAGTGTTTTATGTCAATGTAGCTGGACATGTTATCAGAATTTCTAATTACAAGCAATAAACAAGGATAATCGTTACTTGCCAAATTGAATGAAAGATAACTAAAACATTAGGAATGTAATGAGTTGAGGTAGACGGAAAGGTATGTGTGTGGTGGGGGGGGGGGGGGTAGATTTAAAAATGATTATCCGTTTCGTGCTAACTTGGGGCACTCGGTGGTGCCCTAGGCTCGTTAGAACATCAATTGCCCTTTATACTTTTACTAAGGCTGTTTGTTTATGGGTTAACGTCCACGGGGACCTGCGGATATATAGAGACCAAGGTAAGTACTCGCGTAAATTACCCATCATATTGGAAATACCAACTTTAGATACCGACTTTAGATAGTAATATGTAAAGGGCAGACTATCACTAGCTTCTCATTTTAGTCATTGTACTAGGAATCCTGAACCAATGGATAACTTAAAATGTGACCTCACTATCATCATAATCACAGGTATGACTGTGATACAGTTGTTGTTATTATGGGGCATGTCTAATTCATACTTAAGTCTTTCATGCTTCCCTTTAATACCTGTTATCAGTATGACAATAATTATTACTTACATAGCGAAGGCTCCTTGTGGCCTAACAGGTCCGCTGTTGTCTGAACTTTGAATCCTGATCCAGCACATTCACTTGGCAACGTGTCATTGATGAGTTCCAAATCTGACTCCACGCCCATTTCTAGAAGAGAAAACATTTCGAATAAGATTCGATACAATATCGTATATCATTTATTGATTTTTGTTAAATCGGCCTTTCATGTTTCACTTTCACGATAAATATTATGAATCACTATCAAAAGTGTTGTGAAACCTTGATAACGCAAACTGTCGTCATGCATGTCTCAGCCTCTAATGTTTTAAATTGAAGGAATTGTTTTTTTCTTATTAGTTTAGATAGAAGAGTTTTGCTTAGGGTTCTAGAGGCATGTGTAGATTTCTAGGTCTATATCCAATATTTTGACACTATATCCCCAAATATCACTATATATCTTAGCCTATTATAGTTTTATTAGCTATTGAAAAAAGGTTAACTGGCTGTGAAAGGTATAGATGTAACGCCCTCTCCCACTGGGTTGTCTGACGTGTCGGCAAGACGATGTGAGTTGCTCTTTTGTGGCTATGCAAATAAATCCACCAACTGACTCAGTGTAGTGGAGCTGCACTACAGTGATTGCCCATTGGTTGGCCGTGTATCTGATGCTGTTGTGAAACATACATGTATCCACCTAATACAAAGTGTCCATAGAAAGCACATAGGCAGCGTGTATGGACATACCCGGCGCATATGGGTGGCGCATACGGAAAAATAGTGGGTATGGAGAAATAGTGCATATGTAAAATGAACTGATATCGACATGTCACTTGTGCAGAAAAGGTGGATAATAAATACAATATAGACTGGTTTCAGATAAAAGCGTTTATATGCTCCTCGGAGTTGATTCTACGCAATATCCTCGCATACGCTCGGATATTACTACGCGTCAACTCCTCGGAGCATACGGCCGCTTGTATCTGAAACCAGTCAATATTGTGATGTTAAATAGCCACTAACCAAACACTACTCACAACTTCTCAATGGTTGTATCCATACTTTTAATTGTTACACTTATTGTTCGTACATACTGTTCAATGGTTCAATTTGTGATCATCTCGGTTATTGTCCTACTAGTTTCGGCCTTATCAGCCTTCTTCAGGGACCAGATGGATAATGAGCTGATGTGGGAGAGTCACTAGCTTATATGCCCTCATTTAGTTACCAAGGAAACTTCTGTCTTGCATTGTGGGTAATTGATTAACATGGAGATAGAGACCCCTATTGGGCTTTAGTATGAACTACTCTAGGCCCCATTAGCAGGCCTCATGTTGTCATATAATACACTTTTTTTTAATTATAGTGGATTTGGATAGAATCAAATAGACCATATGGCAATTCTAACCAGGATTTACAGGATTAGTGGACAGACATCGTATGAATGAGATCAAGCATTACTTACAGTGCCTTGCCTTACAGTCAATATTGTGTATGTATTGTACAAACCCACAGGTAAGTTGAAAGGCCAGTGCTTCACGGCAGTCATGTGGGTTACATTTGTAGACATTTTGACAAAAGCTATTTGATTTAGTTTTATGGCTGTCACCTGTTACAATACGATGCAGCTGCTGCTGTTGAGTGTATGGCCTCCTCCACTACATCCATTGCTAGGGGGTGGGGAGTTAGCTTAATTATTATAGTGGTTAAGGCATTGGACTTGTAATCCCAAGGTTGTAGAACTTTTGTGTGTTCGTGTCCCACTGCAGCCACTCTTCTCCATTCCCAGCAGAGGCAGATTTACTGCTATATCGAAGGCCAATCGTTCTCATACCATGTCTATGTGGTGTGGGAACTAAAAGAACCCTCATGCACTACAGTAAATGTGTAGGGTGAGATTTCGACCTGAATTCATTACATAGATTAGATCACCATCCTTGTGGTGTAAAAGAACCTTGAGAAAGTCTGGTAAGAACCTGTAATGGTTAACTGGATGTTAAATCAAATCAATCAACCAACACTGATGGAACATACCCTTTAAGGGTTAAAACCTATTCCAATAGGACAATGCCAGCCTGCACCTTTTTTGCTATGAGGCTGTGGGTTTGTACACTATGTTAAGTACTACATACACCTAGTACATAGTCTCAGATATGCTCCCTTTCACAAGGTACATAGTCACTGACTTGCAGCTTTTTCCCATATGAATGCCTTGCATGAGACCCAATATTTGGCACCAGAGCACAGGAAAAGCCTTGTCATGGCAGGTAGAATGCCATCACATGAATGTGGCCTATTACAGATGCTAGGAGAATGTTCACCTAGCTTTTGTTAACATTTACAATCAAACCAATACTGCCAACTAAATTAATGAAGATTGAAATCTAATCAACCAGTTTTTTTCAGATCCCTGCAAAAAGTGACCACACAATATCAGTTGGCACTATCTTTCCTCATATGTTGTCAGTCTGTGTACTATAAACATGCGTAGCAGAGGCCAGTCACTGTGACCAATGTCATCAAATTTATGGACGCCAATGAAACACCCCTTTTATACTAAACTTAAATCCATCATAGATCTATTACAAAATGTGTTTTTATCACAGGAGGGCCAGTAGCTGTCTTTCTAATGTAGAAATCCCATAATTATAACAGAAAGTGCCATAGAAGAAGGTGTTGCAAAGGTTAAGACGGTCTTCCACCAACCAGACAAACACGTTGTACAACACCTGTACAACGGTTGCTAGAACATCTTGTGGGATTTTGTTTTTGTCTGTTTGGTGGAGCATTGGGTGATGCCATACGATGCCCATCTGCCAGACGTCTGCTATTGGTTGCTGGGAAAGTTGAGCATCTGTTGGGGGTTGCTGGCGCATCGCCCCTGGTTGCTGGTGGTTGCTGGAAGGTTGCTGGGACCTGGGCCGTGGCATCTGTTGAAATGATAAAAAATGTGCTTCCACCCGCCCGGATTTTCCAGGCGATGCGCCAGCCGATGCTCCAACAACCCTCCAAGGGATAGAATCATAGCATCAGCCGAATAACTGATTTATTAGGTTTTTGTCTGCAGGAATTGGGCTTCTGGCCAATAGATTTGGAGAGTATGGCACCTGCCCGCGAGCTTTGAGGGGACCCGCGGTGAGGGAACGCCGCCAACAGTGAGCGGCCGACACCGGAGATACCCGAAGCTGAGAATTGACATAGAAAATTCCGAAACTTTCAGTATTTTCGGCAGAATTCTAGCACCATAGCGTGCCATACACATTCATAACATCAATCCTTATCTTTATTTACCTTCGTTGTTCGATTTAACATGTAACTCCACGGTTATTTGATGTTTTCTGACCGTTCCCATACAAATCCTGACACGGTGACACACCGCTCTGCTCGATGCGTGGATTTCGCGGGTTCAGAGCGTCGTAGTGTATCGCCGCTCGTCAGCGGAGAACTCGATAACTGTGTGAAACATCCACCAGATGGCGCCACTGTCTGCACCCAGCTGCTCTCTCTGAAGCGTCGGCTGGGACGTCCACTGGAGGCACTTGGGGCCATTGTCCGAAACATCTGTTTGGTGGAAGCACTCGCCAGACACTCGAACGGCGACCACATGAGCGTCTGCTGGGGTTTTTGGTGGAGCAGCGACGCATTTTGAAGCAATTTGCCCAGACGTTTCAGCCGACGTCTGTCGAAAGGTCGGCTGGAACGTCTTTTTGCTAAAAAAAAGCGGCTGTTTGGTGGAATCAACCCTTAACCCTTTCTACACCGGTAATGCCTTAAGGCATTCCCCTAGCGTGCGCCGGTAATGCCTTAAGGCATTCCCCTACTATACGCCGGTAATGCCTTAAGGCATTCCCCTAGCGTGTGCCGGTGATGCCTTAAGGCATCATTTTTCGTAAATAGGTTAGAAAGTCTTCTATTTTCGGCAATACTTAATTTTAGACACAAAACAACTCCAGAAACATGTTCTCCATATCTTTTTATTATTATAAACGGGAAAAAAAACATTATGTCATCGCGATGAAAAAAAAGATAAAGATCTTCGTAGGCGATGTGCTATATTGAACCCTAGCCACAGGCTTGTGTCAATGGAGGGGGAAAAAAAGTCTTCCTGCACTTTGAAATATTAATATAATTATTGAATATCGATCTAATCAATAATTAATGGTATGGAAATAAAGCCTGAAGTCTCTTCTTTTTTTGGGTATCATTTAAATTATCTAATTATTTCTCTAAGTTATTTAAATTTGATAATTAGTAACGCACCCCTCTGCGGGTTTAGCCATTTTCTAACGATAGCAGAATGGGCCGGCTTATGAGGGGTCAGATGTGTCAGGCGTGCGGCGTTTCTAACAGAGACTCCCGTAGTGGGGGGCGGCCGTTAACGACGTATACGTGCGCGAGGCGCGGCAAGGAAAGGGTTAAGAAAATCACTGGTTCTGATACAGTTACTACATGGGCAGAATGCAGGTTTTGCTGTTTTCTGAGGGTGTCTTTAATACAGTTAAGTAATACACTTGCATAGTAAATTGTTTGTTGAATTTGTGGTGATAAAGGATATGCTTTCTTTCTAAGGGTCATGAATAAGCAATTGAAGGTATCATCTCTTGGGTAACGTTATTGCGATGATTTGGGAGACTGTTGAGTGTATTTCATCAAAATACACATTCATCAAAGCAACTGTCATTTACCTTACATTTTCTTCAGGCAGCTGTTGTTTTATCAGGCATTATTTGTTGGAAATATGTACCTTTATAGTGACATTTACAGATTACTCAGGACATATAAATGACAATACAAGGACCTGCAGTAACCCTGTGATAGTCTGCCTCAATGGGCCAACAATTCAAATTTCTTAATTCTGCTAGAAGAGATCAGACACTATTGGCCTCTAAATTGTGTAGATTATCCAAAATACACAGTTCTGAACCTCTTATGTGGGTGAATTGCAAAGACATAAATCATTGAAATTGAACTCCCCCCCCCCCCCGGCAAATACAGGAAATTGAATCCCCCTGCCCCCCCCCCCCCAGGCAAATATATATGTAAATTTCTTAATTCTGCTAGAAGAGATCAGACACTATTGACCTCTAAATTGTGTAAATTATCCAAAATACACAGTTCTGGACCTCCTATGTGGGTGAATTGCAAAGACATAAATCATTGAAATTGAACTTCCCTCCCCAGGCAAATATAAATGTAAATTTCTTAATTCTGCTAGAAGAGATCAGAGACTATTGGCCTCTAAATTGTATAGATTATCCAAAATACACAGTTCTGGACCTCTTATCTGGGTAAGTCGCAAAAATGTAAATCACAGAAACTGAATCCCCCCTGCAGGCAAATAGGGTACCGCAAAATGAAACGCCCACCCCAGGCAAATATGCCATAATAAAATGCCCCCCCCCCCCCAGGCAAATACATTTAAATAAACTGCCCCCCCCCCCCCCCAGGCAAATACCCTCATATACCCCCTCCCCCCCCCCCCCTTTCCAGTAGCTCGATCATCCCCCTGTCGTAAATAATGAACGGTCCCGGCCTATCTTTGACGTTATTGAGATATATCTATGTGATCCTGAAAACTTTAATATCTTCCTTTACAAGTCATCTGTCATATATAAATTAGGTAAATTTCACAGTAATTCATAAACTATTCCAGCTCAGGGGTCTCTGGTTGTATTTACCTTTGATCATCCAGGTACACCTTGTAGAAAGTAGCAGATTGTTGTTGAAAAGTTTCATTTTTGGTTTCTTTTTCAGTATACTCTTGAATCTGCTTGCTATTAAGAAGCCAGTAGCAGTTGCTATTATCCCTGCACCAGCCGATATGGCCAGTGTCAACAGACGATCTGACATCGTGGAGCATTTCTACGTTTTCCAAACGACATATCCTCAATGACAGTCGAAGAATACAACGAACACCTCTCCCATGCTGCCTCCCTGTACAGTGTAGTCTCTGGCCTGTAGTTATGTGTGTTTACGAAAACTGACGTTGTACCTGGTAGCAAGACAGAGTAGTTTCCGGTCATTACAGCCGGACATCTCTTTTGTATAAATCGTGACGTCATTTTGCGGGAGCCGAGAAAAGTTGCAGCTGTTTTACCAACAACATCTTCTTGCTTCGTTGATCGCTTTCATGCCATATTATCAAATATGGGTGACTGTGTGTGTACTATCCTGTCTTCGGCAGCAGTAGGGGCTATTGTAGCTGTCATTGGGATGACACTATGGAACAGACGTAAACGGAGGGTGTTGAACCAAAACCGAATACGGCCATGGACAAGCAAAGGCCGACTCTACCACACGGCCTCATTTACCTCAGCCCGTTGTACATGGTTCATAGAAGGTAGGTCATCCGAGTTAAATAGGACACCTGTACTAAGCACCCTCTCAAACCTGTTAACTTGTAGTCTGTGTTCAGATAAAACTTGGCTGTAATACATGGTCTCAGTGTTGCTCTCAGTCTCGGTGATTTGTAGATATATACCGTCCATAGTGTTCAGTTTTCCATCTATTACATTTACAGTATTTGATAGTGTATATGTATATTTCAAGGTATATAAATGTACTTATATATAAATAATATATGTACATGTATTTTGTAACTGTTATCGTAAGAATTCTATATGCAAATGTTTATGCTATATTTGGCATCTAAAATGTTATTTACAAACAGGTTGTCGTAACTATCTCCATACATTGCCCTTTATGTAGGTTAATTATTTACCCCTCACTTCCATTGACTCAATAATTGAGGGGTATATATATATAGCTCTGCTAAACATGAATCAACACGGGAGTTTCTGTGCAGTTAGGGAACCAGTGAGAAAGCATGAACAAGATGGCTGGACAAAATGGCTAGACGAAAACGTTGTACAACGCCTGTACGCTCCTTGGACCATACGCTCGGTAGCCTTTACGCTTGGGACGATACGATTCGTAAATTGGACGATACGATTTGTTTTGGGGAGTTGGCGCCGTGGCCGCCTCGGATGCTACCCTTCGTTTTTTCTAACTCCTCTTTTTGTTGATTCATAACTTTTTCTGCACAAATTGAAACTATACTAGTGTATTCTAATATGTATGCCACCATATATTTCGGAATGGAAGTATGTTGTCCATGATTTTAATTGTTTTATTAAGAAGTCTTTACAAACTGGCCTGCATTCAAATGAGTGATAATAGACGCACATAGGCTCATAGCGATCGGAAGAAATGTCACCCGAAAAACGGCAAATTAACATAAGTTCCCTTTCGAGAATCAAACTATAAACTTACCGATCGTTTCTGGAATGTATTTTGCATCTATTAGTCTTTACCTGGTGTTTCTACGCCAAGTATTCACAGAGTTATGACCCGAGATAAACACGACAAAATTGTATCGTCCACCCGCGAAAAAGCGTATGGTCCGTCGCTCACGCGCTGGAAACCGAGGCGTGCCGGCTACGAAGCTTATCGTCCAGTATTCGCCTGTACAACAGTTGCTGGAACATCTAGTGGGATTTTGTTTTTGTCTGTTTGGTGGAGCATTGCGCGATGCCCATCTGCCAGACGTCTGGTCTTGGTTGCTGGGTTAGTTGAGAATCTGTTGGTAGTTGCTGGCGTGTCACCCCATGGTTGCTAGTGGTTGCTGGAGCATCGGCTGTGGTTTCTCCTGAAAATAGCTTCCACAAACCAGGGCCATGTTTTTTAGTCACGACATCTGTAACTTACGACACATATCTGCTGTCAGTGTGCTAGAGGGCTACGATCATAGAGTGGGTACGACACTTAGTGAAGATACGACACTTAGGGAGCTAAAAGGTGTGCTATAGTCACGACAGTCGGTGGCCAATGGAGCGGAAACAGGGGCCATAAGTGTTGTATGTCTAAGACCACTTTGGACATGTCGTATCGATTGCGCAACTTCACTTCCAGTTGGAATTAAGCAATGAGATTTTAACACGAGTAAGGGATTCATATAACCTCTGTGTATTTGGTATCAAATTAAAGCTTCTGATGTCAGGGAGGCATTCAACATAGTATTAGGTGTATTTAAGTATTCCCAAAACCTTGGTATTCATATCTCTCTCCTTATCTCACCCCTGGAATAAATGTCCATAGGCTTAACATTGGGAACATTCTCCATGCCCCTACAAGTATTGCAGTCCGTTCTCCATGGTTTATATCCTGTGTGTTGTCAATTCTTTTAGTGTGTACAGAGGTGAGATAAATACAGAAAGCAACTCGTTTTGGTCAAAGAAGTCCTTCTCCAACTAGTTTGAATGCTACATGATATTCACCAGTGGCAAAGGAACTTATTATCCACCTAATATAAAGTGTCCATAGAAAACACATAGGGAGTGTGTATGGACATACCCGGCACATACAGATATGCTGTATGCTCCGGGTGGTGCATACGGAAAAATAGTGTGTATGGGAAAATAGTACATAACTAAAACAAACTGATATCGACGGGCCAATAGTAAAAAAAAGGTGGATAATAGATACAATTAAGACTGGTTTCAGATAAAAGCGGTTGTATGCGCCTCAGAGATGACTCTATGCAATATCCGTGTATACACTCGGATATTATTACACATCAACTCCTCGGAGCATACGGCCGCTTGTTTCTGAAACCAGTCAATATTGTGTATGTCCGTAGGGTCGGGTAGTAGTATCTGTATATGCTACCAGGGGAAGGGTCTTTTCAGGCCAATTGTGATACTTTTATTGTTTTCTCACATGGTCTTTGATATCATTTTATGTATATTTCGAAATCACTATTATAGTGTTATAGAAGTATTCTGTAAAAGTTTCATCATTATTGATCAATTATTACAAAATTCTTACCATTAAAACCCAGCCTATGAGCAGATCCCTCACTTCAGCAAAATGCTAAAAGCCGAATCTCGGGCCATTTCAACTTTAGTATTTCCAATTTTTTTTGGGTAGGGGCCAACTTGTTGTATTTTTTCTCTTTACCCTAAAGAAATAGAGCCTCGTCTCAGTCACTCATTTCAACTTTAGAAAAACCCTGGTTATAAGCCAATCCCCCCCCCCCCACTTAAGGGTCCTGCCCCCCACCTATTCCCCCAGGCACCCTCCCCCAACATTCACAACTTTTTGTAGAATATTTTACAACAAATTACTACCATTAAATGATTCACATTTGTGTATCTCTGTTTTTTGGTGCTTTATTATAGATTTGCACTGATTTGAGTTTATTTTTAAAATCAATTTTATAAAAACCTCAGTTATAAGCTGACCCCCGACTTTGGCAAAAATTTATAAGCCGATTTTCTCGAATATCCCAGAGATTAGAACATTTTTTAAACCTAGAACTTGACTCTCAACTTTTCTTAAAACAACTTGCATTTATTTTCATATTACACAATAAAATGAGTGATACATTAGGCGTTTAGATTGAGAATGCAAGATAGGACCTTAATCAGTATGTCTGAATCCCATTTTATGATACTTCAAAAGCCATCTTTGACCGAGCAAAAAATAACATGATGAGAAACAAGTTTTTTTTTAGTGGCCTTGGGTTGGGCGTTAGCATTGTTAACGGTAATGCATAATATGTAAATCATTATGGTGACAGAACCGAATTTGTGAGAAAATTGTGGTTTGAATGCAAATTGATCACTGGTATGGAATTAATCGTGTTATTAGCCTGGTAATGCTACAGTTTGACAAAAGGTAAGTAATTGAGAAATATGGCCATTCCTTTTACCTCCGGTATGTGATGGGTGATTATTTTAGAATTGATTTGAGGGATACATACGTATATTGAATTACAACACAAGCGTTAGTTTTGGATATGCAATAAAAACTTCCTGCATGTATTATAGTCACGGACCTATATGCATCCTAATCCGTGACCAGAGTTGCCGTTAGGAAAGAATTAATCTTTGGATATGTTGTATACCGGTATCTGGTCGTGGTGCAGTAGGGGTCAACTATCTTGTTTTATCTACTCGTGGTCCTCTTTTTACCGCTCAAGTGAGATGTGCACAGATACAGAACAATACAAATTAGAAACATGACATGACATCTGAATTAAATTGTAACTGAAGCTTGTAATCCCAAATGTATTTCCTTAGAAAAATACCTACTCCACTGTAGTGAATGTTTTTTTTTTATAAAACAAATTGCAATAAGTAATTCTGCCAATGTCACAGTTAAAACTGACTCTGAAACTGACAACACAAATATGTCTAGTATGGGCAGGTCGTTAAGATAGCATCCATGGGGCTGAAAAACTCGCTCCGGGAGAGCTTACAATCAAAAGATCAAAAATTAGAGGAATAATATATATGTACATATGTCGGCTACATACATGTCTCTCGTTAGAAATGAAAGTTCTTTTTAGTACATATCTAGTTTATTATGAGCTTATTATATTCATCATGGTTTAACTTTTTCTTTTCTTTTTCAAACTTTTATTTAGGGTTAGACAGTGTTCTCCAGGTTCGGCCTTAGTATAGTGATTCTGCCACCTGGTTCTTCGGGAGCCAACAAATAAGTAGCGTATTACATAACGTACATTTCATTTTTGCTGTAGTAGATGACAATATAGCTATTCACCAAAGAAATACTAGGACACACACCAGGGTACCAAAAATATGGCTGATGAGATGAAAATGAAGAACACTTCGATTTTTCAAAGACAGTAATACAGTTTCAGTGTCATTAATACAGTAAAAAGAAAATGGCCTATTGGCATGAAAAGCAATATGCTTATTTTTTCTTATATTTCTACAATCAAGGATAGCCATATACCAGGAACCAAGGGAATTACATAGTTCGATAATGAAGCATAGTTGTCATTCTTGCTGATTTAGACAAGATTAATGCTAGAATTTTTGCCTAGTAGATTTGTTACACTCTTTTAAGAAAAAAAATTACACCTCATAATTAATAGACATCTGTTTGACAAACACCTTTAAACAAAGTTGCAATCACAAACTGGCATTATTTGGGGTGGTCGTCAAGTGTAGGCTTACACGGGGAAAACATCCTCCACCTCTACAGTTGATAACAATTGTGATAGTCCATTTTTACAGTTAACTTAAATTTTTCTTTTTCTGAAATTGTGGTGAAAACCTCTTTTAATTTGTTCCATATCATGGGAGACAGTGTCAAATGCTTTCTTGTAATCAAGAAAGAGTGACGTTAGGGTACTTTGACTAGATACATTATCGTATATGTAGCGTAAATATTCAGTGATTGCAGAGATAGTGGAATGATTTTTTTTCCTTTTTTTTTTCTTTTTTTCTAAAAAGAGATAGTGGATGGGGAGGGTTCTGTACGGCTGGAAGATCAGGCGATTTCCCAGGAAATGGTTATATTTTGACAGATCGAGTCCAATCAGTGGAAGGAAGAGAATGCCGTATGTCTATGGTAAAGCGAAGCAAAACGAGTAGTTCAGAGTTATAGTCTTAAAGATTAGATAAAGCAGTATCCTTGAAATAATTATATAGAGAGAGGCTCGTCCCTCTACTCAGAGCATACACGGCATGAGATTTATTGCTATTTTTCAAATGTGAGAGGCATTGTCAAGGGCCATTGACCTGCACTTTGTGTCTTTTGTGGTCCTCTCTGAGGCAGCCATAATTTTTGCTGATCTTGTTTCTATATTAAAGTATTTTCTTACCTCTCATGTGAAGATACACTGGTCCTATTTTAGGCAGTGTTCACCTATGCTTCCCCTCTGTCTATACTATTATAGAGCATTATGTCTGCGAACGGCGATTAGAACACCGTCAGAGAAGTCATAACCAGTCCACCGTGTGGCTGGCTATATATCGCCTTACTAAGTATATGGCAGTGTGCAAACACTTATTAATGATTAAATACAATAAGGCTAGGCATGTCGTAAGACAGCTTGAGTGTTAACCGTGCACAATATCTAAAACCGGTGAGAGTCCATCCAATTAAGGCCCATCGGGGCCATTAGTGTGTAGTTGCTGGATCCAATTTAATTCAATTGGATATTTCACACCATCCCACTGTGCGTGGAGTAAATTCAAAATATGTTTCTCGACATCGTCCAGGTCGCAGTGGTGTTTTCTGTTATGTTATAGCGTGTCCCTGCTTCTGAGCGAAAATTCTTTGTTGGCGTACATACTGGATCTTGCAACATTTGCATGAGATGGAGTAAATTAGGTTAGAGCTCTTGTAGCTCACATTGCAGGTACAGGCTACACAACTAGCTTAACACAGGTGTTTAGCCTAGAGCAGAAATGACAATTGCTGGTTCTGCAGATATTGGCACTACATTTCCTCAGTATCATTTTGTGTTGTGCTGGAGTGGGTCGATCTCGGGCGAGAATTGATCTCAGGTTAGGTGTTTTCCCAAGGGCCACTCTCAAAGCACACCGGTTTAGATCATGGGTGGTACAGGATTTCCCCAGCAGGTCCCAGTTCTTTCTGACTTTCCGTTCCAAGCCCCGGCATCCCGGAATATCGGTGGTCACGCATCTGTCTCGTTAGGTATTTGGCCAGGCTTTAATAGTCTTTTGCGCGTCGTTAGAGAGCTTCAATGTACACGCTACCAACGAGGTCTGGGGAGTATTTGTGTCATATGGCGTGTTTGATCTTTATGTTCTTTTTAATCATCTACGGAGGGGCAGATGCGTTGCAAACGTAGGAATTTTCAAAAAGGAATTCCTCGGATGTAATATCCTGGCAGCACAAAGTCATTCATGGGTAATTGTGAGAATTTGTAGGTTTATTGTGATTTCAAAAAAATCTTAGATGCTGTCAACAGATTTATCCAGATTCAGGCTGTCTAAAAAAATTTGTAGGTTTATTGTACAGATTCTTTTTGACGGAGCCCATTGAGGTCAACAGGATTCAAGTGTTCAAGTAATTCACTGTGTCAAGGTGAATGTGATGCACGCATAGCATGCACTATATTGAGATGGTCAATGAAATCATGTAGCTTTTCAGCTCCATTTTCCCAGCTGAAAAATTATGATCTATGGAATAGAGCCATACTCATGGTTGATATGAGTATTCATCAACATGAGCGTCTTCAAAGTCATTAATATATCGGCAAAAGTGCAACTTGTAGGTAACGTTTATCACTGAAATCCCTGTTATTCATGATTAGCACATGCCAGAGTAGGTTACACGGGCTTGTGTTATTAAGCGCGTCCTAGAGCACCAAGTGGGGTGGGAAGGAATTTTTGCGTACATGCTTAATGGATGGCCCTAGTAACATCCAACATGTCTAGGATAGCCTCTGTGGCAAGTACCGATATTTTTTTTATAGTTGGAGACGCTTTAACCAGGCGTTGTGTATCTGCTAGAGAAGACACAGACCTGAAATCAATGTGTACTGACTAAATATTGACAAGACAATACATCACAGGATTCAGATCTTGTCCGGAATATTCTAGCAGGGTATTTTGTATCGCTGTTTGAGAAATATGAATATTAGAAGAACGCAGGAATTATCCTTTGAATATCTATTGTCGTTAAATCAACATTTCTTAAAAAAAACAAACAAAAGAATAGTCTCACAATTTTCAAGGGAAAACACAATAGTAGCACTCACTAAAACATGCATAATTCTCATAGAACTGCACATTGGGAGTGCTTCAATATATTTCTATAAAGATATACATGGTATACACCTCTGGTATTTATTATCCCATCGGGAACTCGTTCTCCATGCCTATTTGAGTATTGCAGTCCGTTCTCAATGGGCTATATCCTGTGTCTTGTCCGTTCATCCTATTACTATTTCGACCTAATTTGTGCTTCCATGATGCTGGAACCTTACATTATTTTGCCATTAACCCTTTCCTTACCATAGACCTATAAATAGGTCCTGGAGGGCGATTTCTGACCTCCAATTTTTAGTTGGTAGCAGCTTTGGGTCAGTTAAAGATGGAAAATTGAAACTTTCCATCTTAATTAAGTTAGACATGTGCTTTCCATTAAAAGTATTCTTTTTGTTCTAAATACATTCCAATTACCCAATTTTGGTGGTTTTGGGGGGTCAAAGGTAAAAAAACATAAAAATAGCAAAAAGTGGACTCCAAAATACAGGCAACACCAGTAAATAGGGAAAACTAGAGAACATCTAACAACAAAAGCACTATTTTGGGTAATATTTGTAATCACATGATAAGAATTATGTAAGAACTAAATTTCACATTCTATGACAGTTCTGTCAAGGTCAAGGTCATATATTCAAGGTCAGCAAAAATGGAGCAAGTTATAAGCCCATTTTGCTGTTATTGATAATACATTTCGGTTTTCGATTTCTCTAAAAAGATCTGAGGTACAAATCTAAAAGGTTGCAAAATTGCAAATTTAGATGTGGAATTCCTCACTCTGAGCTCCTTGGAATATTCCAAATGGTGTGATTTAACATTCTAGATGGGGTCAAAGGTCAGATATCATTGAATTGGCAAAGGAAATGAGCCTGGTTTATTGTTCCATGATGCATCAGCAACAAAATAAGTTGGAGGTAGATCTAACAGGTGGAACAATAAAAAGTGCAAATGATCAAAAGTTGTATGACATGATGTGATAGCATACCTGCAGGTGTTTGTTTTATATTTATTCAAAATTAATAAAACATACTTTGGAATATCTTAAAGAACAGTGTCATAGGTCAATAGGTCAGAGGTCACCATGGGTAGCTCATGGCCCGTAGGGTCAGGAGCGGTCATTGCTCCACCTAGCGCACTCCCCCTCTACTAGTGCTCCCTGCGCGCCCCCGCGTGCGAGTCACGTGAACTAATAGGTCACGTGGCGAAGCACGCACCAACCCTCTATCTCATTCTGTTCCTGCGCTTCACTACGCTCACACCTACTATATTTTTCTCCTTGGCCCAACGCTGTTCGCGGCACCGCATACTCCACGGGTATCGGTCCGAGGCCGTCAGGGCAAGAGTTGAATACGGGTAAGAGCACAAAGACAGGTTCACGTGAGGATGCCGAAAACGCGCGCGGGACCGAGCACGTCCCAGGCTCAGGATGCGGAGGTATCTTCGGAGTCTACCATGACGCCGGCCAACGAACACGTGGAGTTGGCCTCCGAGGTCGGGAGCGTGAAAACCACCCGCCTCGTGGCCGTTGAGACGGGCCTCGCAGCTATGAAAGAGGATATGAAGACCCAGATAAGCGGAGTCCTGGCCGCCATCAACTGTCTAGCCGAGCAGAGGGCACCGGAGGCAGCGTCGCAACCGCAGACTGTTCAATCTGCCGCTGAGAGACGGACACAAGATTGGGCCGAGGACCAAGCGTCACGTGTTCTGCCCCCACTAAGACAGCTTCGGGAGAGGTACGCCGCAGATTCGTATATCCAGCGTGAACTCGACCGGGAGGCGATAAAGCACGATAGGACGGCCGGTAAGCTCCATTCAGATCTAAATATTGCTAGGCTTACCAGCAAGCCGTACATGTTTGTCGACCGTGAGGGGGTGTACACCCTGTCACAGAAACTGGAGGTGAGGGGCTCCCTAGGGCCTATGGAGTACGTGAGTGCTTTCCTTGGACTGTTGGGGGATCACCGAGCCGTAGAGCCCGAGGACAGGGATCATATGTTCAAGCACTTGCACCAGGTCTCTATCGACGCCCAGTCCCGGCCGTGGGCCGGCGTGAGGAGATGGAGCCAATTTATCTTCGACCAGGTCGAGACCGGGAGGAGCAGTTGGTCGGACTATTCTCTGATCCAGGAGGAGCGGGTCCGGCTCGCCATGACGACCGGGACCCAGACCAGCGGACAGGAGAGCGGGAGGAAGAGCCGGTCGAGGGAATTGCCATGCCGGCAATTTAACTCAGACAGGGGATGTCGCCACAGGAGCGGGCACGAGGACGGGCCTATCAAATGGGTTCACATCTGCTCATACTGTGATTCGGTGGGAAAGCAGTGCGGGCATTCTCTCCATGCCTGTAACCGCAAGCTGGGTTTCACCATGGGGTACGACAGCCAGCAGGCACCCCCAGCCCGAGCGGCCCGGCGGGCGGCCCAGGTGGCGTACACCCCACAGGCCGGATATACGTTGAGGGCGGCCCACCCCGGACCGGATGCGCTGTACCAACACGGCGGTCAGCCGGCGGCAAAAAACGGCCACGGTGCGCCCCGCGAGTGATCGGAGCGCACCCCACAACAGGATGCTCACGTGTGCCTACACCCCGGCCCCCTGCGGCCACAGGAAGCAGCACACGTGAGATCACACAACCACCAACACGTGTACCAACAACGGACAGGAAATCGCCTGCGGCCACGTGGGCCCAGGTGGTCAGTCGTCCCGGTCCAATTGCAACCCCCCCCGATGCACCCGCCACGTGTGGGGCAGCCGGGAGGGGGGGAGCACGTGACGTCATCGCGACCGCAGCCGCCCCGCCACGTGAGGCGGGGACTTCTATCAACAACAACAGCAAGACTCCCAGGCACGTGGCCGGCCCGGTGGGCGTCGCCCTCCCGGGCTCCTCCTCCGACAGCGTTGCCGGCCCCAGCAGCCCGGCAGACCCCAGCACCCTGGATTTCAGCGCACTCGAGGAGGTTTGCCGCACGGGGATCGTGACTGCCGGGACTCGTACGGACCCGGAGGCATTCATGTTACACCGCCGCTAAGAATGGCCGCACCGCCGGCCCACGGCCACATATACCGGGCCGTGCGGGTGACCGGACTCCCCAATGCTATGTGTAGCAAGATCACCCTACCCACGGACTTAGGGCTACGGGTGTGGGAGAAATACCTCACGGGGATGGAGGGGAAGCAGGAGCTGATGGGATTCATACGTTATGGATTCCCCCTCGGATACCTGGGGCCCGCGACAGATACCCAGGGGGTCCCAAATCATCCCAGCGCCACGGCTTTTCCCACGGAGGTAAGCAAGTTTGTAGCTCAGGAACTCTCCTTCTCAAATCTCCTCGGACCGTTCGCGGAGGCCCCGTTCACTCCGTGGTGTCACGTCTCTTCCCTGATGTCCCGGGAGAAGCGGGACTCCGATGCCCGGAGGGTGATAACGGACATGACCTTCCCCCGGCAGCAGAGTGTCAATGCCTACGTAATGAAGAATTCCGTGTACGGGGAGGAGAGGGAGCACAGTCTCCCTACCATCGACGGGTTCGTCCCCCGTCTCCTGAGATCCGGTCCCTCGAGTTACATGGCCTCGATCGACATCGCGACTGGCCCCTCCTGTGCTTCATGTGGGACGGCGGGTACTACTGCGATACGGCGATGCCGTTCGGTGCCCGCGCGTCCTCGTATCACATGCAGTATGTGGCCGATACGATCGTCGAGATTCTCGCCGGAAAGGGGGTGGAGGCGGCCATGTACCTCGACGACCTGATCCTCATCTCACCGTCAAAGGAGAAAGCCGCAGCCGACTTCGCAACCGCCCGGGAGCTCTTCCGCGAGCTGGGACTCCCCGAGGCCCGAGACAAGGCTCCAGGACGTCCGGCAGCACGTCGCGGCCGTCGCGCGGAAGCGCTCACTCACCAAGCGGCAGCTCCAATCCGTACTGGGGAAAATCCTGCACGTCCCCAAGTGCATCCGCCCGGCAAGGCCCTTCGTGAGCAAGCTCCTGGAGGCCCTGCGTGGCATGTCCGGCTTCTACCTCAACATCTCCTCGGACATGCGGCAGGACCTCGACTGGTTCTCCAGGTTTGCGGAGGGGTGGAACGGGCGTACCTTGATCCCCAGGGGCCCCCCGACGAAGTGCATTACAGTTGACGCTTGCCTCACCGGGGTCGGAGGCACCGACGGCCGCCTAGCCTACTCCGGCCAGGTGTGCCCGGTTGCTGACCCGGTGAATTGCATATCGGAGCTGGAAGCCCTCAACACGATATACGCCCTCAACACGTTCCTGACGGACCGGGACCGGGGCACGAGAGTTGAGGTCTTCTGCGACAACTTGGGCACTGTCCAGGCACTGACGTCGGGGCGGGCACGGAACAAAGTGCTGGCAGAGTGTGCCCGCCAGGCTTGGATGGTGCAAGCCAAGCTCCAAGTCGAGCTAGTGTACACCCACATACCGGGGGTCCTCAACACGGTCGCGGACGCCCTCAGCCGGTCGCACCTCACCTCCAGTGACTATAACAAAGCTGCCTATTACATGTTCTCACTAAAGCTCAAAGCTGTCGTGCCATGTAATCATGCCTCATTTGTTCCCATCCTCCGGCTATCCTGCAGATCCGGCGCTATGCTGTCTCCAGCTGAGGGCATCTGCGCGGCAAGCCAAGGCGCGTGCCCCCGGCACGGTCGCCAACCAGCGAAGCGCAGTGACTACATACCTCGCGTTCTGCCGGAGGATGGGGGTGGACCCTCAGCAGCCGACTGTCAGCCTACTCACCGCGTACCTGGAGTACATCCGGGACCACGCCCCCTCTCCAGCGACCCTAGCCAACCATCTGTCTCACCTACGGTCGCACCTACGGCTGTCCGGAGGGAACATCGCGGCAACCGAGGATGCCCGCGTCAAGCGGGCACTGGACGCAATGAAGAGAGACAAATCGTACCAGCCAAATGTGAAGCCTCCCATCCCTATGGAGGCCCTCAGAAGCGTCCTCGGTGGGCTAACGGCCACGCCCCTCGACCGATAGACCAGAGCGGCGTGCCTCCTGATGTTCTTTGGGGCCCTACGGCAGAGCGAGGTCGCGCCGCCAACCATCAAAGGCTTCGATCCAGTTCGGCACCTCACACGGGGAGACGTGAAAGTCACATCCACTCACGTCGCCGTGCGAATCAAGGCTGCAAAGAACCTCCAGTGTGTTGGAGAGGAGAAACACGTCTCTCTGCAGCCCTCCCCTGATCGGAGGTCTTGCCCGATGCGAGCCGTGAGGGCGATGATCGCGGCCGTGCCAACAACCGACGACCGCGATCCCTTCCTCATGAACGAGGATCGATCCCCCATCACGACTCGATGCCTCGCAAAGGAATGGGACAGACTGACCGCGCTGGCAGGTATACCATCAAGAACATATACCTTGCACAGCCTGCGAAAGGCCGCGGCGACGCAGGCCTTCCAGGACGGAGTCCCCGAACTGGATATACAAAGGTATAGAGGGTGGCGCTCCAACGCCCACAGGAGTTACATCCGCGTCTCGGATGCCACTCGGGTTAATGATTCACTCCTTAAATCCATCAACAAGTGAACAAACATTTTTCTCCCACCCTCCTCTCCACAAATTCTTCATGGACCTTTTTGGCTATTTTATACACATTGTATAATCATATATACGTATTCAATAATACTCTTATACATTATCAATATGTATTCCTTTACTACATATCAACATATGTATTACCTTTTCAGGCATCACATCTGCCTTATGTATATCTTATACTCATATTTACCAATATGTTATCATCATATATAACATATCTACATATGTATATCATCTTCCATAAGATATTGTATCATATTTAATATCTTATTCTATATGGACCTCATAAAATTCAAATAGATTTTATTCGCCCATATCTGCCTCATACTTTTGTGTTGCGGGATAGGGGTAATGGGTAGCTCATGGCCCGTAGGGTCAGGAGCGGTCATTGCTCCACCTAGCGCACTCCCCCTCTACTAGCGCTCCCTGCGCACCCCCGCGTGCGAGTCACGTGAACTAATAGGTCACGTGGCGAAGCACGCACCAACCCTCTATCTCATTCTGTTCCTGCGCTTCACTACGCTCACACCTACTATATTTTTCTCCCACCCACCCTCACCTCTCTCTTCCTACTCTCGTAGGGCTATTTTATACACATTGTATAATCATATATACATATTCAATAATACTCTTATACATTATCAATATGTATTCCTTTACTACATATCAACATATGTATTACCTTTTCAGGCATCACATCTGCCTTATGTATATCTTATACTCATATTTACCAATATGTTATCATCATATATAACATATCTACATATGTATATCATCTTCCATAAGATATTGTATCATATTTAATATCTTATTCTATATGGACCTCATAAAATTCAAATAAATTTTATTCGCCCATATCTGTCTCATACTTTTGTGTTGCGGGATAGGGGTAATGAGCAACTAATGTAGAGCCCAATGGATAGATCTATTAGTCCTCAGTTCTAGTTCTTGATCCAATTTATGTTTTAGATTCAGGAATATTTATTGAATATGTGAATCACATTCTGTCTATAATTGGCTATTAATTTGAAGGAAATAGTAGATTAAGGTGACTTATACATTAGAGAAACTCAATATGTTATTCTCTGGAGGGCAACCTGACCTGTAGCCACCTGGTGTCGGGACAGCTGAAGCACCCCAATCACCACTACATGTTAGTCCAGAATGCAGTCTCAGTGCTGGTCACACCCACAAACCGGCAGATGTCTACCAAGAAAGCCACCCAGCACTGCTAGACTCCACCCAGGAATCACAAGGGGAGCCTATAGAGGCCTGCAACCTGCAGAGACCCATGACCTCAGATTCATAAGGGAGGCTTTGAGGCAGAGAATTGGATACCTTGAGTATTTTACCATTTGAGTCTGCTGTCATTGCGAAAACGTGGACGCCTTGAGCCTACCCATGAAATCACATGCATCTGTGGCGCAAATACAAATCATGTCCTTGCAACACATTTCACACATGTTAGATGCAGACAGTAGGCAACCAAGCTCAAAGGGAGAGCAATCTGTAAGCCCCACAACCTCAACTCGATCCACTGCAGCAGCCTCCACTGCCTCCAGACTAAGGTAGTGATCATTTCCTAGCTCACCCATCACCACAGTGTAGCGGCAACCAATGCTTTCAGCTCCATCTAACCTCTACCCAAGCATCTCTTCCCTGTTGCATACTGGCATACAGCTCAACATGCCAGAGGACATTGAACACCTCCAAAAAATAACAAGGCTGACATACTGCAACACTCTGACAACTGTGCAATCAGAACTTGATGTTCTCTGATCCAAGCCAGAGGAGCAGATGTTGCAAAGGGACAGACTAGTGAGACAAAATGCCTTGCTGGTCCCACCTGTCACCATCAAAGCAACGACAATCATAAATATGAATTTCCTGCAGTCAGCTCAGCAATCTCAAGGCAGTGGCAATACATACAATGTACAAGATACCAGAACCATTCACTGGATTAATGGTGTACTGATTGGCCCAACCATTCATTTGTGACTTCTGCTTCTATGCACATCATGCATACATGCACACCTCACCCACTGACAGAATCTGCATCCAGGGAACCCACACTGATATGCAATATACATCACTATTACCAACCTGCAGACCACATTCAATGCTATGTTCTGGCTCTTCTGTCAATATTTCACAGAAGATGACAGAAACAGCAGGAGTCATATAGGGAGTGCCACCAACAGGGGGATGAACCAGTTGCCAAATATATAAACATCAACACTTTGTGAGACAGTATAGGCCTGTGTAAAGGGGTCAGGTCGGTGTCAGTTGAGTGTGTGTGTTTGGGTAAAGCAGTGACCTATCTATATTTTAGTATAACATAACCACAAAGACACCAACATAGGTGATACAATAAGAGTGAATAAAGGCAGAGGATGGTGTGAAAGCACAACCTCAACAAGGATGATTTGGGGGAAGGGGGGGGGGGGGGGGGCAGGGTGGTGGTGGCTTGGATAGAGTAACCTTTGACACCTTTTGGAGAATATGTATCGAACCATATATGAAAATTAATTGTTTGTTTATATTACTAACTTTTGTATATATTTGTCTACTAATTAATGAATGTATTTATTTTATGGTTTTTAATTGATTATAATATATAATTAACACTCATTTTTTATTCCTTGGATATAATTAGTGTTTCTTTCTTTTATATTGGTATGATCATATAACCATCTGCAGACTAAAAACTCCATGGAAAGCAGACTTTTTACTCAGAAAAGAAGGTGCCCCCATAAGTGCGGTTTCACTGTATTTCCACAAAAAATGCAATGTTCAGTTGCCATGGCAACCAAATAGGGATAATATTAATATCTCAATGCAATCAGGATCATTATACTCAGAACATACTCAAATATTATTTTTGATTGATAAAGGGGCCTGTGAGTTACATGTGAAAGAGTAACAGTATGCATCTCTGAGCTCTATATTGGGAATGTGACTGCATAGATACACGACATACATATACGCCTGTGCTCAAGCCAGCCTTGCAGTACCTACATCATGCCTTAAAATGAGACTTTCCTATTCAAAAGTGTCTCTAAAGAGTAATATTTGTACTCTGACTTTGTCATAACATATAAAGGTCTATGTTGATAGGTTTGGGTGTGGCTTGCTTATCAAAAAACATAGATAATTCTCAAAAAACACTATTTCCACCAAAAAAGGGTAAAATTGGTTGCCATAGTAACCAAATTGGAAAAATATCAACATCTCAATGTAATCAGGCTCATTATACTCAGAACATATTCAATTATTATTTTGATAGAGAAAAGTGCATGAGAGTTACATGTGAAAGAGTAACAGTATGCATTTATCATTAGAGCTCCATATTGGGAATATAATTGCATGGCAAAATGACATATATGTACATGTACAAGCTACCCCTGTGAGGCCTTCCCTATATCTAAAAGATGAGATTATCTGCTAATAAATGTCTCTGCTAACCACTATCTGTATTCTGACCAGGTCTCAAGTTAAATTATGATACTTAAATAAGTTTGGGTGTCCCTTATATGTCAAAAAATGTGAAAAATCCTTAAAAAATGCATTTTCTATGCAAAAATACCTAAAATCGGTTGCCATGGCAACTGAAATTTCGAATCCTATTAGTGGTTTCATATACCTAATCATCATATCTATACATGTGTAAAATATCTTTTTAATCAATCTATTATTACCAACACAGTAGAGATAAATGTATTTGGTGCCCATTTCCAGTGAAATTAGCCCAAAACCCCTGGTAAGGAAAGGGTTAAATTGCAGAAAAAAAATCAGTTCTCTCGTTCTTTATAAATATCTACTCCAGGATCCATATTGATTCATCTATTACTTCATGTAGTACACATTAAAATATCTAAGTAGAACAAAAGAACATAAGGATTACTTCTATTTTGCCTTTTTATCTATTCTGACGAAATTGCGAATTTCAGCCTCCAGAAGTTCATCAATATTAAATGAAATCCATTGGCTGGGCTATGCTTCTTTTTACCCGTTGCAACAGCTGCTAGGGTCATATCATGTCGAGGAACTAAAGTCATATCGACTATCTTTCTTTCAGAGCTTGGAGTTGGCGATCATATTGATATACAGCCGTACAACCCCTACACGGCCTCCGCAGAAGAGGCCGAGTGGTACCTGAAGAATGTCAATCGGACTGGTAAAGTACCTGCCCTTCAGGTGGACTCTACGATACTCACTGAGAGTGCTTCCATTTGCATGTACATGGCGTCAGCGTACGATGCCTTCCTTCCACCCCGCGATAAGGAGCCTGATTATTACAAGTGAGTCTCATAACTATATCAGAGGAGTAAGTAAGTTTTCTAATCACAACTTCCCATCTTCTCCAAGGAGCTCTCGATGAATATCGGAAAAAAATCCACGATCATATAGACCTCAAACAATGAGCAACTCTGGAATGCTATTCTTGTAGATATGATTGCAGGTAAACTAATTGAGGAATACCATATCTAATTAGAGATATAATGTAATCCCGAGATTCTTACAGTTAATACCAAGTGGGCACCGAATTTTATCGCAAAACATCACTGTTTTTCCAGGCACAGGGCCTTTACACGTTGAGGGTGACAATGGCACCATTGTTAATCGTAATGTCGACATTTGTCTCACTTTCAGCTGGATAGTCCAAGCGGCTGTCGTGTTTGACCCCACATGCAGAGCCCTCTACCGACAGCTGCAGAAAACACCTAGTGACGCACAGGACCGTGACGTCATCACGAGCTCGCTGCAGACGTACGCCGCGATAGCCAACAAACTCAACTCGCATCTCGAGACAAACACCTTCATTTGCGGCAATGAGTATGTATAGCATTTTGATGGTCTTATGTTACATTGCCAGTTATCACCACCACCCCGTATTTCGAGGTAAAACTGATCTCCCTCACCATATTGCCACCTCTGCAGTGTGGGGAGTTAGTTAGCTCAGTGGTTAGAGCACCAGACTTGTAACCCCAAGGTTGTAATACTTTGTGGGTTCGAGTCCCACCCCCGAGCAGTGGTAGATTTACTGCTATAACAAAGGCCATCCTTCTCATACCATGTCTATGTGGTGTGGGAAGTAAAAGAACTCTCACCTCGGTAAATGTGTAGGGGTGAGATTTCTACCTGAATTCATCACATAGATTCGATCACCACCCTAGTGGTGTAAAAGAACCTTGAGAAAGTCTGAAAAGGACCTATAATGGTTGACTGGACGTAAAATCAAACCAAACAAACAAAGCCACCTCTGCCTCCAACTCTCATGCCTCTCTGTATCTCTGGTATCTCTCTCCATTCTTTCTTTTTCTCTCTCTACCGCAAACGTTTTTTTTCTTCTTTTTTTTCTTTTTTTACCGCAAACGTCAGCAAAGTATTCTTTTGCCAACTGCAATTGAGTGACAGTTGCCAAAATCATAGTTTTGTTCTTGTAGTAGTCTGTAAGTATGTTTTCTATTTAAATCTCATAAGTGTGTTTCAGTCTAAAGCATTTATGTTTAGAATGGATGGACTTGTAAATGAGGTCTAATTGTTGCAGTAAGGATGTCAGATACTATATTCTAGATAAAGTGAATTGCACTGGTTTTCGATATTGACATTGTGAACCATTGAGTCATGAACTATAAGTGCCCTAGAGTGTGGCAAATTTATTGCTTTTAATATTGCAGCCACACAACCTAGGTTATCTGTAGGAATGGGAAGGTTCAACTGAGTTTTTTTTGGATCCAGACAATTTTAAGATCTTACTATTATCTTTGTATTGGAGGTATTGGAAATAAGGAGCATCTCATTACTCATGTTTAACACTAGATGGCGCCCCGTGTTGGTGAGTGAACGTTTGATGGCATGATGGCAGCACTGTGCCCTTAAGCACCCTTACGTTATAAAATACTACCTTTGAACATATCCTTTTGTTCACCTTCTCAGCAGTGCCAAAGTTTGTGTGCTTATCGTGGATTATACAACTGGTGTTGCTGAGAAGCATGCCTGCGCTATTCTCTGTTTTCCAACAACAATTAACAATAGTCGGCGATAGTGGTCTGTGTAAACATAAAGGCTGTGCTCCACTGTAGCTGATACTCTGGAGATTAGGTGCCGATCATCTGGTCGCTGGCCGCTCGGCACCTCGTTGCCGATAGTGGAGTTGCAGTGGAGCTAGAGTCGGCACTCGTACTCCTAGCGGTTTCTAGGCGGCCTCCATATTCTCCTTATGGTTGCGAACGAACAGTTGGAGAACGGGTGGAGATTGGGTGAAGATTATTCGGAGACCAACAATCTGCGCAATGAAGCACCACCTTAATAGAGTCCGACACAATGGGCAGAACACTGCGTTACTAGCCTATTTGGCATGTAATAGCATCTGCACATATTATAAGCCATATTGTTAATCTGAAGACGGGAAAGATTGGATCAAATTTAGAACTTTACATTATTCTCGACAATATTTATTGTACAGGGGCTCTAAGTAGCCTGGGCTACCATTACGTCTCCCTCTTGGATGTGAATTGCAAAGTGTCTTGTTTGAAGCACTTACTACGACTTTCCCATTGTTTCTAACGGGTCCGTTGTCATTTCAGGTTCACTGCAGCAGATATCATGGTGGGCTACAACGTGATGTGGATGACTGTCATCAGGGGAGGTCTCCTGCTACAGGACTACACCAACGTCAAGGACTACCTCGTCAGGTTAAAGGCACGCAAGGCCTTTAAAGCAGGCATGGGCACAGCCAGGGAATGGGTGAATATTTCCCAATGGGAACCGGCTTCAAAAGAAGAGTGAATTATAATCGACGCGGAGAAGTGATAACACGTCGTAAGACGTTATTATACAACGGAAGTGATGGTAAGAAGTTGTTAAACGACGGAAGTGATATGAATAAGTATGATTTCGAATTACCTTTTTATAGCGACCCTATGCTCAACAAAAAGTATTACATCTTTCCCTTGTTAGCAGTAGCGTTAGATATCTCGTAATTCGAGGGTTGTCTTCTTCAATCCGCTGTAGTTTTATTATTTTTGTTTAGAAGATTTATGATATTTTGTTGCACAATTGTCTCTGACGAGCTGGCACATATATATGCTGTTATGAACCGACATTCAACCTGTAGTCGTTTGTCACTTATTCACAGATTGGATCTTTCATTTTTCCATGGAAATAACAATTCATGAAAACTGGATGCCATTTCTGATACTGTGTTGTTATATTAGCGTGGATCGTAATCGTATTTCAGTACTTGGAATGCATTTTAAAGATTTCGCTATTGTTAACTTTACTGATTGGTTCAGATTTTTAGTATTGTTTCAATACTATGGTATATTCTGCTGTGATTTCGAGAAAAAAAAAACATTTTGAAAGATTTAGGAAGCATGTAGTACTTAAGTAATGCATGCTATATCTATATCTATAGTCCTATCATAGCATTGAAGAGAATTTCGGAGGAGCACAGACAGTCTTCGCCTCGTTCTGCCAATTTAGCATTGAAAAGAAAAGCTAAATATATGTTACATAGCAAATGATACATTACATTCCGAATACAGGTCCTAACTTTGAGAGTTGCTGTAAATTGGACCATGAACTAGACAAGGGAATCCCATTGTGGTCAAAATATCCATATACACGTCCATGACTTAATACCGTGTGCCTTATCAGCGTTGTCCATTTATATTTGTGATATGATGACCGTCCTTTGACATATTTTTATGATGATATTACATTCTATACAAGTATTTCTTAAGAGATTTTTAAGTGTTTCCTTTTATGGGGTGATTCATAAAATGAAAAAAAATAGTGTGTATATTTTTGTTTTAATAGTCTCATTTAAAGGTTTATGTTCGATGTAGCCAACTTGCGTTATCAACATACTTCCAGCAAATCTATCGTATGTGTAATTCCCTAGTTAAACATGCCCCCGTTGAGGACAAATAGCAATGCCCCTAACCTTTATTACATACGGTAATTTGGTAATATGCAGTAATTTGCAGATGACCAGGGTTTGAGAATTATTTGTGTAATATTCATTCAGACTATAGAATATCGAAGGTTCTCGTGTGGAACAGTATGTTGAATTTCAGAACTGATTCAAGACTCCTACTGGCTATATAGGAATAATATATTGACTTTAAGGACATGCCGTATTAGTATTATTAATCAGTATATTATAGTTATCATTAGCCTATGTTGTATATTGTTAGGAACCAAATACTTACTGCTTTCATACCATGCTGCTTGTATTAACTCGGGGTCTCTGGGTCGGACAAGAGTGATTACCCATTGTTACGCATTCCTATTGTACACCTCTTCAGTATCGGCAAAATCAATTTTATGAGAGACATTCTATTCACTGTGCATGACAGAAAAGCGGTCTAGGATTTCGTGATTTATAGTAAATTACTTAAGGCTGTTCTTATAGTGATTTTTCTCTTAATCCAATGTATATTTAACATGTTTATGTGAATATTCAAAATGACAATATTGATGTACACAAAGTTCTTAATTGAGAGAAAAATATAGCAATGTATTTTTTGTTAATAAATTATATAGAATATTAAGCGTGCTAATACTTTCTAATATTACTTCTAAGATTTACTTACAGGATAATGGCATTTTGTGGACTTTCCATTTGATTATACTTCTAATCGGTTATTGCTCACCACTATCCTTCAGTTATTTTTGTGTTGGGTGTAAGATCCAAGTGAATTACAGATGGAAATATCTGTTCTACTGCTTATGATTTTGTTTACAACATAACCTATATGGGAGTGAACTTGACAAATAAAATCGAGTATCGCAGTAGGTTATACGCAAGCTGGATGAATGGTGCAGCGCCTGCATTTTTCAGATTTTCAGACAAATGTTTCTCACGGTTTTAATAGCACAAGAAAATTATGAAATTTAGGATATGTCAGATTATCTGTAAGTTTTAGCATCTTAAAAAGTAAGTTATGACAAATATCGACTGGACTGATTGTGACACTTTGGGAGATAATTTCACTTGTGATCCCTAGCGATCATTAGCCACAACTGTCACAACTGAAAACCACCAAAATCACCCGAAATGGTCGCATCTCAGGCCCTGGCTAGCGATCGTCACTACTGACAAACAGGGCCCAGGCTGCCTCACACCCTTAAGTCTGGACTCTTATGCTGCCTGTGCACCCTTAAACCTGGCCTGTGCAGCTTTATATCTATTATACACATGTGCACGTCAGTCCTATGCTTATTGACCTATGCTCAAGATAGTGAACAATTAATATTTCATGAAGTTGAATAGATATGCAGGAAGAAATTATACAGGTAATGATGCAATATCTTCATAAATATATTTGTGGCAGCAAGTTTCTAATTGGCCTGGACGAGGCCTCGCACCCGAGTCTCAAGGAGAAGGTGAAAATAACTGAAGATAGTTGTGCACAAGCCTGCTCGGCAGGAAATGAGAAAACAGATGAAGTTCGGAATGATGAGATACCAATCGAGGACAGGCTAAGAGTGATAGCAGAAGGGGAAAAGAAGAAAGGAGGGGAACAATACAAAACAACAGTTCCTGAAGGTGCCAAAAGTTCAGGTTCAGGTATTCTTTTCAGCGTGGACCAATGTCCATTATCCAACCTCTATCCATGCAGGTTAGAGGGGCAAGTAAATGGGGAAATCTATGACTTCAAATGCGTAGAAAAAGCGTACATATATAAGAAGTGTTTATATTTTGGGGATCACAACCTAGCAAATGAAATCCTTAAATTAGATATGCCATATGCTATCAAACAAAAAGGAAAACATGTAGCGAGAGGATCGGAACCAAATGAATGGGAAGGTGAAAAAGTATGTGTTATGAAGGAATTAATCGACGAAAAATTTAGACAAAATCCAATACCGCGGGAAATATTGTTAGGCACGAAGGGACAAAAGCTCGTCCAGTCTACCGAGAATACGTTCTGGGGTGGGGGAGCCACGCGGCGAAGTAAGCACTATGAAAACAACTCGTACCATGGTAACAACCAGATGGGCCACCTGCTTATGGAGCTACGAGATAGGATAGCATAAGACATAACAATATGGCAAATTTTCTAATAATCGGAGACTCGCGCACAAGGAACCTTGAGAAATTCGTTGGTGAAACGATACAGGATCTTAAGGCCTGCATTGTGATTCCAGGGGCAAAAGTGAGTAGAATAACTTCGGACTTATACAGCATCCTAGAGAAAGACAAGAGTGAAAACGATATATGTGATAGCGGGAATAAACGACATCACTGCGAAGGACCGCACAACTGGCCAAATATGTGCATCACAAGCTACACGAGATGGGACAATTGTTGACAGGCTGATCGCTGAATACCAGTTCTTGATGTCGAGAGTTGAAGTAGCAGATATTGGTTGTAAAGTGGTAATATGCTCAGTATACACCATCTTGTTAATCTTGTCAAACAAAGGCATTCCATACAGAGAAATGGCTAATGACCAGAAGTTAATATATGAAGCCACCATCGCCCTAAATGTACAGATCGACATCTTGAACAAGTCAACAAATATGATAACGCCACGCCTAGATCATCCAATACAACCCAAAAACAAGGGAGGGTGCAGACCACCTAAACATCAACGACTTATTGATGGAACACACCCCACCAGTGAAGCACAACGCATGATAGCAAACGAGCTGGAGAAAGCCTTCTTCAAAAACAAGATCAACGGCATGCATCAGTAGTTCTAATCTGGTCGGTTCCATACTGGGCCGGACCTAGACCTAAATATGATATAAAAGGATAGCAGAGAAATAGTAGCAGTTCCATACAGGACTAGTTGCTCACTTATATAACCATAATGACGTTTGCCTCCATACTGGGTCAAACTCGAAAGAAGGGGGAAATTTGAATAACCTGAGGACTTAAAAGTGACAATATATGAACAGCAATGGTTTTATACTGGACAAGATATGTGTTATGCATACTCGATATACTTCTGTTAATGGAAAAACTCGCTCCTGTTCATGGTAAATTGTTATCTCACTGAGTATATCACTGAATGTGATTGACATATGCCAATTTATATTTTTGTTCAGATATGGAAATTGTGCGTAGAAATGGTAAAACACCTTCCATACTGGGGGTGAATGTACATTGAAAGCATTTAATTGTGACTTGACATATGAAAAAACAAATGGTCTCACTGTGAACTACCTCCATATCGGGGTCGCAATTGTGCATCGATAATTTATTACCATCACTGTGTGAATTACGTGTCAGTTTAATAGTTCTGCATCGGGTATTGTGCAACCCCTGTGTTGATCACGCTATTTTGCTCCATAAATTAACAGAAGCTGGTTTAAGCCCAAAATTGAAAAGCTTGTTCGAGGCATATTTGAACAACAGAAAGTGCTATTCGAGGTATGGCGAAAAAAACTCCAAACCAAATGATGTAAAACTATGGGTGCCACAGGGTTCCATACTGGGCCCTCTGCTCTTTCTGGTTTATATAAACGACTTACCTGATTGTATACCTGAATATAAATGTATTATGTGCGCAGATGATCTGGTTGTTATCTCCACACACCCGGACCTTCAAGAGGCCGAAAATAACATGGAAAGGGTTAAATCGGTCCTCAACCAATGGTATACTGCCAATAGATTGAGTATTAATGTTCAAAAAACTAAATTAGTTTATCATGGCTCGAAAACCAAGATTAAGATGGAAAAGAGACAAATGTTGCATATCAACAATGTACAAGTAGAATGCTGTGACGATATTAACTACCTGGGAGCCATCATTGATTGTGATTCAAATTTTAATAAACATGGAGAAATGCTGTTAAAGAAGATAAATGATAAGAATTGCATATTCAGGCGAATCAGACAGTATATAAACAAGGCCACGTCTCTTCAGATTCTGAAAACATGCTCACTCCCGGTAGTTGATCACTGCTCGTTTCTGTTGAACAGTGCAACCAAACAAGTGAGAACAAAACTAAATGTTGGAATATTAAGGGCACTAAGAATAGCTATAGGTCGAGAGGCCTTTCAATGTGAAAGATTCATTAGTAACAAAGAGCTAATGGAAAAATGTAAGGTTGTACACCCAGATGTACGGAGAAATCTGTTATTGGCAGGCATTATCAGAAGACTATACATAATTGGTATGGTAAATCTATGTAATAATCAGATAGGCGAGGATCAAAGAATAACAAGACAACAATCAAAGATACTACTGTATTTACCGAGACCTAAAAAAGAGAAATTTAGAAAATCATGCGTTTATGCGGGTATTACTCTATGGAACAGTCTACCAAAAGAAACACAATTAGAGGCTTCAAAAAGAGTATATAAAATGATAGTGATGAACAAACTCATGCAACAATGATCAATATAGGTATATCAACTTCTTTATTCCTGGATACAGTATACATGTCTCACAATGTACGCACATCTGTTGTATATATTCACAACCATCATTCAAATGTTCAACTTTGTAAAGTTTATGTAACAAAAAAGCGAAAAAACTGTATATCACACGTGATATGAAGCTGAATGTAATATTACATGGATCACCAGCATCAACATTGTATATACCATAAATACCACCGTCACTGTTTCTGTATTGCCTGGAAGAACGGTCTGTCAGACCGAAAGCAATAAAGACTTAATAAAAAATAAAAATAAAAAAAACGGAGAGAAAAATATGGAACCAAAAGAAGGACTATTCGTCTGCATCGGTTGTAGCAGGGCCATAATCAGCATGAATGGACCAGCTCTGCGTGTCCAAATTAGTTCTCAAATGGTGATTCAAGGTAATTCTTTTGAATTAAGAATGTATCAAGGTGTAAAATAAAGGTAAAACAGACCAGGCGTTTAATCTGTGAATTCTTACTCACGGACTGGTAAATACGCCCCTCCCGCCTAACTGCCTTGGGTCAAGTATTTGACGTTCTGTGTGCTGTAACAATTCACAGATTGAACGCCCCATCAGTTTACCCAGTGTACTATGTTTTCCGGGGTGTGTAATCATTCTCGTTTAATTCGTAGTCACACTGGCATTTTCTAAAATTGATATATCATATATTCCTGTCAAATTCATATCATCTGCGAATGAATTAAACAGAAGCATTACATACCACAATCTAGCACTTCATCATCTTTAAAAGGTGACTCAACCCATTTAGTAGTCTTGAGGAAAATTATTCTTTTATAGAGCGACAAAAATGCAGACGACTTTTGGTTCACATGCAAAGGATCACTTTCCCCCAAGTGTCTGCAATTGCTTTTCGTCACTTATTCCAGAGTGGTATTTTTCCCCGTGTCTAAAGTCTACTGTTTCCTGTGTAATGTGTACCCTTACGTCGTGGTACGATTTCAGGACTGAGAAGGTCAAACTCAATGAGCAGTTCAGTGTATAATGTTTTTATCGGGAATAGCTCCGTCTTGTTTCAGAGGCGCTTAAGTAGACATATGATCGGTATACATGACATAGAAACGTGTTTCGCGAATGTTTTCATGTTCATGGGTCGGTGTTCTTGCCACCTATTACAAAGAAATATGACTTCTAATTCACATCTATAGACCACTACCAGTCAGCGTAAAGTAAAGACAATGGTGTATCACATTTCTGACTACGAGTGAAACAAACTTGTCCAAAGTGTATACAGATATTCATTATCTTGATGTGGATATGTAAAGCTGGGTTCCTGGGAGTACGTAGTAATGATACATAAATGGGCTGTACATTACAACTGAGGCTGACATTCAATGATTAGACATGAATGTACTTTATAAATCATTTATCCTGCTATTAACGTACCACAGGAATGTGGATGAAAACATAGGGTTCTGCGCGTATGAACGTCAGAAAATTTTTCACTAATTCGATGGAGCTCCCGGTGATAGATCCTATCATCCAATCTTTACATATTGCCCTTTTCACATCCTAGAGATTTTAAAGCACTTTACTATATACCCATGCCGTATATACTGTAAATACGCACCGTTTCGGCATATGACGTAAAAATACTGTATACGGACCACCTAGCCATACACATTTATAAAAAATTTTGGTTGTTAAGAAAAATGAAATAGTTTTTTTAAAAAATTTCGAGTATATAGTAAATATATAACGTCCAACCATGCTTGTACAATTCACAGAACTCTATGACAATTTACCGTTTGTACGGAACTCGGCATAAATGCCTCGGTCCGTACAAACCGTAAATTACCATCTCGTTCTGTGCATTACCCCTATCCCTGATGAACGAAGAGGAAAGCCGGAGTGGGCTAAATACAATTTTATTAATTTTATGAAGTCTTATTAATATGAATAAGTGTACTACAATGTACGTATGAATATTAATAATAATATTGAAGTTTGATAATTGACAAGAATATGTTGTATGTCAATTATAATGATAATAACATATGAAGTATAGTTATTATGTATTATTACATAAGAGTAATAAGATAATAATAAAAATATAGCCCTACGAGTGAAGTGAGTAGGAGAGAAAAGGTGAGGGTGGGTGGGTAGAAAAATGTACGTCAGTACGGTAGGACAGCTGAGCGAATTGTGAGGCTGAGGTGAGTGCACCGCTCACGCAGGTCGGTTCGCGGTGCATGGTGATAGCGACAGGGGGCGCGAGGAGAGCGCTGGTGGTGAAATGTGTCTCCAGGGGGGGGCAATGACCACCCCTGACCAAAGGCCATGAGTCACCAATTGTACAGCATGGTCAGAACGTTCTATATAGGTATTACCTTCTACAAGGTCTGGATATAGTTCAAATGAGTTTATCATTTTAATCCACAGCCTGCAGGGGGCTCCACCAGTGCTCGTGATTTCAGTTAGAGTGTATCTCTTTCTACACCTCTTTACCCACAAATGTGAGGAGTTATACTATTTAACAGAACGATGACCAGACTCCAGACAATCGATGAAGTGTAAGGGAGTGCCCCTGTCCATATTTATGGTACTATACAGTTTTTCTTTTTTGACACCGGCTCTATCCGTCTATGTCGGCGTGTCTATAGATTTCACTATCGTCTCACGCTTATGAGGGTTTAGCGGGCAACCTCCATTTGCCTGTAATGTACATGACTACAGTGATAGATGTGTAGGGAAAACAGCCAAATAATCAGCATTCTCCTCATTCTGCATCTTCTGTCCTCTATGTACTTACTGAGGTGTGAAGAACATGCTATGAAATTATGCCTTCCGTTCTCTCACTATTCATTCTACCCCCCCCCCCCCCCCCCCCATGTACTGAGTGACTTCTACAGATAATTCTATACAATACCCCCAACACCCACCCCCAACACCCGCCCCGGTTTTTGTGCACCTTACACTGTCCAGGCTGAGTAGAGGGAGTGGCTCTTTTGGCCACTGCAGAGCTACTAGCAACACATGCACGGGTGAGATTGACCTCCTTTGGCTCAGTCTTACTTTAAACACCTTTTTCCCGTCCAGGACATGAGCGATAGCGAGCGTGTTTTACCGATGCGCCAAGGAGTTTGACAGATAAGTTTGCAAGCTTAGACTGAGGGTGACTTATGTTGGGCACCTCTTCTGTGTTAAATCACTCATTTACTGTCGGAAAGAGCATTGAATAAAGATATCTCGACTACTTAAGACTAATTCCATTGGAATGTCTAATGGAAAGAGTAATAGAGTAGGGGATTTACCCTCTCTTCCACCGTTTTCACCTCTGCCACTGAGAGGCAACGCTTTTGAATGCACGAGTAAATACGGTAGGTTGTGGTGATACTCATTTCTAAGATTGATCTGTACCTGATATACACTACAGGAAAACTTCATTATAACTTGCTTTAATATAACCGAGGTTTGTTATATCCGAGGTTTGCATGGGCGGCAAATTTCCGTTGACATTGGTGCAGAAGACCATTTCTTGTTCACAGTGTGATCTTGAAAGACACCGGCAGCTTCTGAATAATTCAAATGAGTTAGAAAATAAGAACCTACCAACTGACCTAAACTGTGAGAAAAATGAACTAATATAACTACTAAAAGATATCTCCGTCAATAAATTCAGTGGGGTGGATAACGTATCCTCTAGATGCCTTAAAGTTGCTTTCCTCGTTTTAGCAGATGAAATAACTTATCTTATGAATACCTTACTGTCAACAGGTATAATTTATAGTTCATGGAAAATCGGAACAATAATCCCTATACCTATATGTTCTAATGCAATAGATGTTAGCAAATGGGACTCGATAGGTATGGATTCTGCCTCTCCCGGGTAAGTTGTTAGAAAAAGCAGTCCACACTTGACTAACTAAATGGTTAGACGGCAATGAATTATTAACAAGCAGACAGTATGCTTTTAGGGAAAAGCGGGGCACTGAGGGATCTTTCTGACCGTAAACGACTGTTTTTGTTATCTTTGGAGTGCCCCATTGCTCCATCATGGGGCCAGTGCTCTTTGACTGCTTCGTTAATGACATGTGTGACATCTTGGTGGATTGCCTTGGGACCCAATACGCTGATGATCTAGTGTTGTACATTAACTCCATTGACCCAGAACAGGCAAAGTCAAACCGACAGGTATAGTCTGGCAGCGAGAGGGGTATACCTTGCTTTAGCGTCCAGACAGTTTTTTTTATTAATGATAACTTATCTCAAGAATCTCCTGATTTCAAATCTGCCTGGTGCAACGCTGAAATATTTGGGCAACTCAAATCATGACCTTTTGAAGAAAAAAAGTTTAAAAAAATAATTTTTTAATGAATAAATAAATATGGTTAAAATAATATTATTCTCATTGCTTAAAAAGTCTATCAATTTTGAGCCCAAGCATACTTTCAGTGTAGGTGATATTTGTTTTGATTTTCTGTTAGGTTTTTTCTGTGCCATGACATACTTAAATTGAATAATTGAGTCATAATGATAGAATTACGTGAAATAGCTGGCTTCATAAAAATTCCTCACAGAACTGATAAGGGATCATAAGAAAATAATATAAGGCACTCAAATGTGGCTTTATCATATGTATTTTAGTAATAACGAGCGAATTTCATGTTCACACATTCATCAATAAATTGCCAGTTTTCGCAAGGAGAATTAACCAGTTCACGGTGGGTGATGCTTTGAGTCATTGCCATGCCATATTGGGTGATGCCTTGAAATTTTCTTTTAAAGTAGTTATTATTGAACCAAGTGGTACACAGATGGTGAATAACAGGTATCAAGTGCTATCATGATGTATCGCTGATATTTAATCAGCTTCTTCAGGTGATCAATGATTTATATAAAATCTTTTGAGTTTTGGAATAATATAGGGAATGATTGATCAATGTGTACTAAAGAAGAAACCAACAAGTTTTGTTCAAAGTAGTCATTCTCTATTAGTTTGATGTGGAGTGATATGAATGAGGCAACAGCTCCCAGACTGTCCACACTGACACTCTCAGTTGCTAGTGTCATGAGTGTCCCTCCTGGCATGTGAAACAGACCAGAGCGAGACTGGTCATGCCTCATTGGCTGTTGAATCAACAATCACAGCACAGAACTTGCAAGCACAACCAGCAGCAAGATGCCTTCATGCTTGTGTATATAAGAATCTCTAGTTGTCATTAAAATCAATTAGGTTTTTGTCTCCTAGTAGTGCTACATACATTTGTTCTTACTCTTTTACTCTTATGTTCTACCCTTACTTTAAGGGTGTATGTTTAGTTTTTTGCAAAAGATTAATAGGCATTGGTTATTATCAGGCAAATGCAATATTCAGCTCAGAACCACAGGAATAGCTGGTGAAGTCAGCAGGGTATGACCATGCATGGGAATTTTATTTCTGGACTCAGCTATTTACTAGGGTTGAGAGAAAGTTTTTTCAATTAAATGAGTAGGTGTTCATATTGGCAGGAGTACTCTTGATAAAGGTTTCCCATTCATAATTTGTAGGATCTAATTCTTTTCAACATGGATCACTGGATACTGTACCCTGTATGTTTGAGATAAGTATAATATCAGCCTCGAAACCTCTGAATGATAGATACTCCTTGTTTAGCATCTGGCAGAATCTGAACAGGTTCTGGGAGGCATCTTGGGGCAGGTTGAGTTTGCAAGCTCTGTGCTGTGATTATTGGAATCAACAGCCAATGAGGGATGACCAGTATCATTCCAGTCTGTCACACATACCAGCAGGGACACTCATGACACTAACAACTCAGAGTGTCAATGTTAGAGTGCGGTTGTGGTTGTATACGAGGCGTAGCTGTGTGCACCTTCTACTCCTACTGCTTTGCGACCACGGATAGAGAGACATGGGAAGCGGAGCACGGGAAGTTGCCGCGCTCTCATCAACATACCCAGTTTTGACGTCGTTGATTGGCCGTTTGCGTCTTGGACGCGTGCGGCGGCTTACGGTTGGTTCGCCGTTTGTTGTATGTAGCAGTTTCGAGTTAAGCTGCACTTGGCAGTTTCGTGTGAACCTGCAGGCGGTGAGTGCGGGGCGCTATGTGTTTTGTACACACAGCAGCCTGTAGAGTTCAATATTTTGAATTCTAGTGTGGTGGATGGTTCTCCCCACAGGCCCAGTCGTTTTTATACTGAAGTACCCACTAGGTTGAGGGTACCCTGTTTTCAGTGGGCTCCAGTGGCTTCACTTTTCGAGCGATGACACAATCGAACAATGCATGATGGCGCGATGACACAGTAAACGTATGGCAATCAAAAAACCCTATTGATAGCTGACCTAAACGTTAAGCAAACATTAGATGGCTAGGCATGCACAGATGGTTACACAAGGTGAAATGAGGGTAGTACTCACAGGCTGGCACGGGTCACTGAGGCGTGAAATGAGGGTGCAGTGCAGAGACAACAGGCGTGGAGCATGGACAACATAGTCTATATGAAGTAGAAACCTGCCAATATGTTGCTGGAATGTTTCACCAAAGTTCACTCAAACTTTGCTCCTGTCCAGCCTTCTGGTCCTTTGGGCCAGTCGTCCCTCTCAGCTCTCTGCACTCTCTCTTTTCACTCTCAACTCGGGATCTGCCTGTACCCTCCAGAATACCCTCTCTTTATTTCATTTCACCATCCTTTGTTTCCCACCATCATTCAATCGCCTCAAACCACATTACTCTACCAGGGTCAGGGATCATGTCATGTCAGAGCCCTTTACATGACCGCGCTCGCTGACATCACTTGGTCAGCCTTTGTTGGGATGCGTACCCCTGTTGTCCTATCCGTTATCCAGTGTCTGGCATCTCTGTTTATCCGGTAACGGCTTTGATACCCTAATAATACCATATGAAGTATATATTCTAAAGTTTACACAATTCTAAACTGCCTACAATATTAGCAACGATGATCAACAGATACATAATGATACACACGTTTGACTCAATCCTAGTCTCTCTGATGTTTGACAAAATCTAAACGAAATCCTTGTAGCTCAACTACAATATTTCACATATATGATTGGTTTATAGTAAATGGTCTCCAAATTAATGTTGGCAAGACCTGCATGACATGGTATGCAGCACCAAGTAGATGAAGACATCTACCTCAGCTTTCGATCTTATGTAGTGAAAAGGTAGTGCACAATAAGGACCCGTACTGTTATCTTGGGGTGATAATAGATAAACATCTGAATTTCACAGGACATATCAACAAGATGGTGAAATCGATAAGTCCTGAAGTCACTCTCAGGCACCTGGCCACTGGTGACAGTTATCCATCGTTGGCATACAACCTTCCGTGCAGTAAATTGTCCATCAGTAATATCATCCTGGAACTATGCACATCCATTGTAGAGGCATTTAACGATGAAGCGTTTGCTGTTCCTTGGAAACCTGAAGACTGGAAAGCCCTTGACAAGGACTTTGAGGAACGTTGGAACATGCCACATGCCGTTGATGCACTTGACAGTAACCACATTGCCATCATGAAACCACGGAACACTGGTCCCCTGTTCTACAACTATAAGGGATTCTTTAGCATCCCCCTTCTGGCCTTAGTTGATGCACAGTATCGTTTCCCATGGATTGAAGTAGGTGGTATAGGGCACATGTTTAGGCACATGTATTTCAGCAGTAGTAGTAGTTGCAGTGGTAGGAGCCTTTCTGCACTTCTGTTTCTTGAGAGGTGGTGAGATGTCTGCTCTTTGGCTGTTCTTAGTGGAGTGAAGACCTGTCGGCCATGCCATTTTATAAATACTAAACGCGGACTGTAAGTCGACGGGAATCAGTCTTAACTCAACCTTCCAGACCTTAGGTTGATGTCAACATCAAAGGTAAGTTGCCTGAAGTCAATGGGCTTCATTAACCCTATCGCGCCAGGTGCCCACGGTAAAAGCACAGGTATGGAGCTGGGTACTATTGCCAGTGAATACCGCTGGAGGACGGGTATATAAGCTATATTATTAATATTTTATCTTTGCATCATGTGACATGACACATGATCTTTGATACTATTCTTTATTTTGCATAAAAATATTAGATATGTTATACCTGTATACTGTGAAAGTTTCATATTTATTGAGCAAATATTTCCAATTTTATTCAGAAAAATATTTTGTAAATGATGCCTCAAGGCATCACCCAGGCAGCCCTGGTTGATGCCTCAAGGCATCACCCAGCGTGAATGGGTTAACCGTGAAGCATGCATTGGTCGCGTTGAACTTGACATGCTGTAAGTCGTTGATTTTCTTGACAGAACAGGACTTAAGTCGACAGCCTCTGTGTGAAGTCCCCAACCGAAGCCAGTCGACTTAAGATCACAGAGCCTGTCAATTTAAGGTGAGTTGAGGTCAGTGGCAGAAGAACTGTCCACTTGAGGCAAACCTCGGCGGTCATAAACCCCAGGGGGTTGCCGTGACTATCATGGTGGATTTTTGACAGACTGAAACTTTCCCCGGCAACTCGCTGACAGCCAAGTCAACCTACAATTCTCAATCCCGATGACATAAGGTAGACTCGGAATTAGCCGTAGAGATATGGCAATGCCATGTTGAGGCTCTCAGGACTGTCGGGGTGATGGTGTAAACCTAGCATAAGGGATTTCATTACATCGTCCACTGTTGTTTCCAAAAGATCAAGTGATCGTTCATTAAACACTGCTGTATTCACCCAAGGTTATGAAGTTTCTCTACATCCAAGCTAATATTTGTGAAATATAACCTGGAGTTTTACCTGGGTCTAACAAGACATCATTTTCTTTTAAGTTAATTTGTGTAAATTTCTTTGGGTAATTTTTCACAAATTTGTTTAGTACCTCCCAGAATTTCCTATCATTATTGCCATGTTCTTCAAGTAAGCCTTTGGCATAATCACTCTTGGCATTTTGTAAGGCTTTGGTAGTATCATTTCACACCTTTTGTGCTATGGACCAGTCCTGTGCAGTATTGTTTTTCTGAGCTCTATGAAGTAGTCTGTCCTTTTCTTTAATCATTTCTCGAATTTCATTGGTTATCCAGGCCTCCCTTTTTTCTTTAACATGGAATGTTTTGATTGGACACATCTCATTGGGCTTTTTTTTACTATAATATCATACATAAATTCCCACATAACTTGAAATTAGAGGGCTGTAATTCATCTGACAGGGTATGGAGTTGTCTGGAGGTATATGTCTTGTCATCAATAGTGAGCTTACAACTGTAGCTGAGTTCCTTTGCTTTCAATGCTCTCACCCTCATGCCTCTTCTTAGCCATGATTCCTCAGGAGGTAAGTAATTTAAATAGGTTGTCTTGTATTGCATTTTGCCCTTAAGGTTCCTTACCTTCCAAATGATTTCCAACTTTTGGGATCGGTATTTTAGTTGTAGCATTACAGGGCGGGGATGCTTGTTTACGTTGGCTTCACTTCTCTTTGCACCTCAGAGGTAACATGCTTCAGTGTCACTTGTGTTGAAAATAACCCCAATTGTCCCCAGTAGATTGTCTACATCCTGTTTAACATTATTTGTAGTTTCATGCAGTCCTTCTATGATAAGGTTTAAGACAAATGCGGGTAGGTATCGCACTGCCCCCTGTGTCGATACTGGTGCTGCCATCTGGTTTCATGAAAATATAGCAGTTTCCCATAGACACCAATAGATAAGCACTTACCTTCTTCAGATGGCCTTCCCATAGAAATTAGCATGGTGATATAGTATTTTGTTAGCATTTCTCATTTGTACATGTTCCCAACTATCATAATCCAGAATTATTTGAAGATAGCAATAGAACATCAGTGTCATTTAGCAACAAAGTCAAAATATTGCATCTTCCCATAGACACCAATAATTAAGCACTTACATTTTTAGATGGCCCTCGCGTAGAAGTTAGCATGGTGACATGCCATTTTTTTTGCATTTTCTAATTGCTGATATATGGAACTTTTATTATCCCGAGTTATTTGCAAAACTCAATAGAATTTAGAAATCGTTCAACTACCAGCATTTGTCTTTAAGTCTTCTTTTGTCTTCTTCTAGTATTTTTACTTTCTTCTCTAGTGACTCTATCTTGCTGTCATGTGTTGACAGTGATACTTCATGCTTAGCCACCGTGACAGCTATGTTGCTGACTTTAACTTATACATCATCAGTTCTTGTTGTCAGTTGACTTATGTTGACTTTGATTTCAGCTAGTGACTGGGAGGTAGAGTGTTTATGATCAAGCAGTTAGGTCGTGTGACATCTGCTTTAGCAAGTCCCATACCTTGTCAATAGTACATACTGGGTGTTTTGAATCTGTGATGGGTGCCATATTTGAATCCACACTCTTTGAAGAGTTAGGAGGGTCAGGTCTGTAATTTCTTGTCGACCTTTTTGATTAACTTGACATCATTTATACAGTATACCAGTAGTATCTGCAAACAACTGCGCCACGGAGAAAATATCCGCATTTGTCGATAATTTTACTACCTTCCATCAGCGGCACAGCTATGGGAACCAGACTAGCACCTTCATATGCAAACCTCTTTATGGAACACCTGGAGAAGAGACTCCTGGCTAGACATGACCAGGGACCCACAGTCTGGCTCAGGTACATAGATGACATCTTCATCATCTGGGAGCACGGCGAGGAAGCACTCCAGGACTGAGTCGACGACTTAAACAGGCCACACCCCACCATCAAATTCACCAGCGACCATTCAAAGACGGAAATCGCCTTTCTGGACACGATGGTGAAGATTGACACAGCCACTGGGAAACTCTACACCGACCTGTACAGCAAACCAACAGATGCCAACACCTACCTGGAGTACGACTCGGCACACCCACCAGCAACGAAAAAAAGCCTCCCATACTCTCAATTCTTGAGACTATATGTCAAAAGGACAACGACTACCACAAACACTGCGAGAAGAAGACAGCGGAATTCATAGCAAAGGGATACCTGAAATCCTTATAAACGACTGCAAATCCAAGGTAGATACAAAGAATCGGGAGGAAATCCTGCAGAGCAAACCAAAAGGAAAGAAAAAGAAAGATGTTTTGGCCCTAGTCACAACATACTAACCAGAAAGAAACGATGTGGGAAGAATAATAACACAGAACTGGGACATCCTAGCATGCTCAGTCACCACAAAGGATCTATACAAGAAGAAATTGATCAAGGGATCCAGACGACCCAAGAATGTGAGGGACTATTTGGTGAGGGCGAGAACCAACTTCAACCCCTACAAGACACCCCACCGCGACAAAGGACAGACACTGACCAATCACGGACAAAACCACGACCGAACTGGGAAATAGGGACCGGAAAAAGGGAAACCCAATGACACAACCCGGTCACAAAACCAGACAGGAGAGATAAAAACAGGAAACGGCAACCAAAGGGAAAATGGAAACAAATGCACCAAAGCCAACTGCACCTAGTGTAAACTACTCAACATGGATGAACAAGTAACATCAAAGAGCACAGGAAGACAACACCAAACCAAATGGAATGTGACCTGCAACAGTTCCAACTTGATATATTGCATAGACTGCAAAACCTGCAACATGCAATACGTGGGACAAACAAAGCACAAAATAAAGGAACGCATCAGAGAACATCTCAACTGCATCAGAGACAATACAAGCAAGAACGAAGTACCCAACCACTTCAACCAAGAAACTCACAATGGTACCGATGATGTGAAGGTACACATACTGGACTTCAAATATAGACATAAGGAATCCAAAGAAGCATCGAGACTATGAAACAAAATAGATTTTAACTGGATACACCGACTGAAAACACACTCTCCACACGGCCTCAACACTCTGGACAATAAGTACGGCTAGTAGCCTTCAGGAGAAACCAACCCCGAAAAATGCCACGTCAGAAATTTTGTTCCGAACCTCGGAGCACACACTCCAGCGGAACGGTAGAAATTAAACAAACATCAATCCCACCACAGGGGAAGGTGACAGAAGCTGCTAGGACTACATATAATAGAGAGAAGCTTTTTCGACTGTTTTTTGTGAAACTGAAAAACAAAACTTAGGGACTGTAGTATCCTCCTCCAGGGTGAGAACCCCGTGGGAAAGACCACAGAAGATAACCCACCGTACTTTGCCTGACGAGACTGGAGAACAGTCGAAACCACAAGAGAAAATTGAGAGTGATAACACTCTCTACACACGTACCTCTACGCTGGGACGTTGAGACTAGCCACTGGTTCTGGCCAGACAAGAGCTTAACAACAATCACCGGGCACTCCTCCCAGCTTTGACCAAGGCTGGGCCAGAGGGAACGCAGCTTTCCCTCTGACAAGGGTTCTAAAGCACAAAGAACCCTATAGGACCTGTGTGAAGTGACACACAGGGCGCCCCATTACATGGTCGCAATACGGTGGGAGAAGGACGTGAAACTTTGCTACATATATTATTTATACAGCCATTTGTTCATTGTGTGTTTACAACTGGATTTGTCAATTATTACCTTTGCAACATTTTTGTATAAGCCTTAAAACCCAGTTGATAGGTTTAGCTGCTGCTACACACATCAGCTTCTGTCAACATAGCTAAATTACTTTGTTGTAACTGAGTTTTGTTGGAGTACTGGATTTATAACCTAGTTTCTGTTCTATAGAAATGCAGGGAAAATAATAGGAAGTAGGCAAATAACTTTGGTTTGCCTATAGATTAGAGTGGTCAGACTTTCAGTTTGCTGCAAAATACTATCCCTTCACTATCTGCATGTTATACACTGTGACATTAGAAAATGAGCAGAGTGCCAATGTCTTAGGGTCTTAAGCGGATGGTCCACTAAGCCGAAGCTAGCCATTGTGGTGGAGTTATGGTGGTCGTTGACAGTTGCCATCCCAAATAGTGCATTGGCGCCGATAATCTCCTCGGTTGATCTGCACCGTTGTGTGGTCTCAATAAGATGTTAATTAGACCTGGGAGTAGCTAGTTCCTCTAACTTCTATAATAAGTATCACTTCTTAGATTGTAGAACTCTCAAAGGTAGGATTACTCTGGTGGCATGACCACAGTGACACGGTGACCTCACATCACTGTGGCCCGAAGTAATAAGGATGAACAATGAAATTCTGTTATGCAAATTTAATCTCCTGAGAAGCATCCATTGATATGTTATTTTGTTGGAGCACTATAGTCGTGCTTAACTCACTCTCACATTAAATGGATGATTACAATAGATCACACATAAATAAACAGTTCAAGTTCATATGATAATATCCACATGTATGATAATTGAGATTGTTCAAACCTGTATAATTACTGATGGTGACTTCCACTTATAAAGACTGTCTGATTGCTCACACGATTATCGCTTCATTGTTCCTAATTTTGTCCTTAATGAATATCTGAGTGCAACTATATTGATTTATGATTCACTCAATAATAAATAACACTTTCTATGATGTTAGTCCATTCCAATGTTCAAATGTCTCAAGTCCAATGTATCCTCTCTGTGTTCTCTCCCATTGAGAGTTAGTTCCTTACACATTGGTATGTAAGTTACTCACAGAGTAGGCAACTTCATGCAACTATCTTTCTCCTATAGGTGACTCCACTCCATGTAGAGTGAAGCCTCCGGCACCTAGAATAAGCTCGTCCTCCAGTAAGGAGCGGCTTTTCTCCCTAATTTCTCTACTAGATCTTAACCTGTACTCACTGCTGCTCTCAGCAGAAACCGTAGAGGTATACCCCTCTGCTGCTACGTCAGCAACTCACGTGATCATTTCCTTCCTTATACAGACGATCTGCTCTATGTCTTACTTCCTACTATCGCCATCTTACTTTGTGTTAGCGGCTATGTTCACATGCCATACCATATTACAATATCCAGTTGAAACACTCATTACCAAAATCATAACATAATCTCAGACAAGCGCATGGTGCAGATCAGCAAAAAAGGTAGGCCCAGTTGGCCTCGCTGTCTGCTGTCCCATCGCCATGCCTCCAATTCCCAGTCGCTGGCAAGCGTTGGCTGGTCTGTTGGACGTCGCCGACTGCTGGCTGGCTCTAAATGCCATTGTTTAGCTGATCCATGAGACAGCCTGGCCAGCAGAGCATCTTTTCCTGAGCGCTGGCCCAACCTAATTTGCATATTTTGTGGATTCCATGGAGTGTCTGCTGTAATTTCTGTTGCCGACGTAATACTGATTCATTTGATTTCTAGCAGCAGTGGGCCATGAGCTTTTCCGGGATCCACTTTGACCCCTCACCCACACATTTATAACGTGACATACACCATCAACATGGAACCGACATCATCTGTGAGTGCTAACCTGCCAGCGCAGAATGTAAGTTTGGACAGTTTTGGCATGATTCTAGTGCCAGAGTCGGCTATACACATTCATAACATAATGGCTTGTCTTTATATACCTTCATTGTTCGGTGCAACAGAATTCTGCCAATATTTGATGAGCTATTATCGTTCCCATACAAATCCCAACATGCTGGCACACTGCTTCGTTTGATTACTGGGTTTTTTGCAGTTGACCTCGAGTTGACGTCGAGGTTGACTCGTAATACATTCGCCGACGCTCGTATATTACGACAACCTCTCGTGTTTTACAGCTGCCTGTAAAAAAAACCCCATCGATTTTTGTCTAGATACACGATTGGAACAATGTATCCTTTATTTTGTAAATTTTGTAAATAAAAGACGGTATTTAAAACAAAGAAAAGTACATCTACATGTCGATGAATGAGAATCCACACCCAAAATAGCTCAATTTTACTGCAAGGATATACTATTGCTCTCTTCGCATGTTCTACTACCCAGTTGAATGAAATTCCCCTCTGAACCCGGCAGAGCCTGTAGATCCATCTTTAAGTCATTTAAAGGGGCAGGATCTGTGATCCTGACACTCCGTAAGGGGTCGCTGCTATCGCTGCTGCCATCGGTGACACGAAGTTAGATCCAGTGTCACGTGACTCCCCCAACCTGTCCAACCCAGTCTCCAGCTCATCCGTCAAACAGGCGAAGACGAGGAATTGTCGTCCGCTGCCGCCGGCGCGCTTGTGACTGGCGAGCAGTGAGGTGTGGCGGCGCCGGTAGCCGCATGCCTGTGGCTTGCTCGTCGGTTGAGGTGGAAGGGGGACGCAGGGCTGCAGACTGGAGGCAGTGCAGGCTGGGCGGCGGACGCGTAACCCCACATAACCACGGGTAGAACACCAACTCAGGAGAGAAACGGTAATTGTGTGCTGGATATAAGAAGGAAGCAATTAGTGAATCGGAAAATCTAGGATGTACGTACAGAGCAAGGGTGGTTTTGGAGGGAAAAAGCAGACGACTTTGGCAAACATGACGTGGGCGAGATTTACCAACATAAGGACAGTGACTGCCTCCAGTAGCCTGCCCATGCTTCTGTTCCTGTGGCTGTCAGTGCCCGCCCCCTGCGGGTCAAACAACACGTGGGGTAAGTACTAAGGTAATACTCTAGCGGGCGAGGTGAGGGTTTTATACCTGCACGCCCTGCCAGCTTGCTGTCGGCATGCAAGGCGGGAAAACCTTTGCAACCACCTGGCTATGCCAACACTGTGAAGTATTGTATAATCAGTAGGACACGAGTCCGTGGAGGGGACGTTATGTTCTCTCAGCTGGTAGGAGAAAGGGCATTTTTGAGTATGATTCTTCACCTGTCATAGCAGGAGGAGCATCCAGGGTGGTGGTGGGAAGGCTAAGGGGGTCAGGATGTGCCTCCTCTTCCATTGAGACACTGTGGCTTCCGGTTTGTTGCCCCATCACCGCTTTTTGCTATAGCGACTATGACTTGCTGAAGCCCCTCCCTTTTCAATATCAACACCATACTTTGAGACGGATCCATGATAGGGTGTAATATGGAGGGGGAAAGGGAACAAGTCCCACCCATAGCCTTCACATTTCCATAAAAACATAGGCAATAAGAAGGGGCAAGAGGAAGACATGTATGGGAGAGGGATATAATCAAAGGGGGCAGTGTAGTATAGTGAACAGCCATCATGTTGCAAACAAACCTTTTTAAATTAAGTAAATTCAATATAATTTCAATATTTTATCATCATTCAGGTTCATATACATAAGTACTGACATGGGAAATCCCCCACATACTGAGAATCGAGGTACATATGTCTCAAGTCCAATTGAACAAATTGGACGTTAAACTACCCAAACAAACATATGTCTGGGATGTGTGATGCAGGGCGTTGTATATAGCATTAGATTTATTATGGACGAGTTTATAAATGGAACATGAACAAAAAAATCCCTTCTTGGATACTGCAAGAAGACACATGCATTGAGCATGTGTCGCTCTCCGAGACCAGTGAATCATCCACGGTGTGTTGCAGTCAACACAGTAGACCGGGGGTTATCCTAAAGGCACACGGTAGTCGTGGGTCGTCGCAATGGTTGTAGACTGTCAGCTATTAACTCGTCGTTTCTTATGCTGACAGTCAGCGAGCACCTCCCATGGGGGAGCAACTCAACTCGCAGGCGGTAAAAAGCCAACGACCGCGACTGGGGCCTCGGAGTGGTACCACCCTGTGTGAGCTTCCCCCCGTGTTACCCTAAAGTATTCTGATTCAGTCTCAGCTAGATGCTCGCCCTGTCGGAAATGCTTACTAACGGTGAACAATGCCATCAAATGTAGCTCTGGGTTTTAAATATAGTTATCTCTGGGCCTACTTACTTGCATATTGGATAACTGCATGATACCATAATTCCAATGGAATTCCAATACACAAAAATCCCCTTTACATAGGTCTGTTTCTCTTTATCAATTTCAGACTGATGTATGCTACAGTATAATTTGAGGTATTTATGTCATACAATACCCTTCTAGTGATCGTAAACTATCAAGGCAATACCGGGATTTTTGAGAAAACCTTTAACAATCATGGTAAACAATGATTTCATCCTTCAGTCTCCATCAAAATATATGAGGTATCTTTTCTAAGCCATCTTGGCCTGCATCTACCCCTGATTTGTTATTAGTCAGGCCCTGTGGAGAAAACCCAAGTGTACCTCGGCCAATGATTAAAACGGAAGCTCTCATAATATAACAGATGATTTATTTCTTGTGTGACATGTTCATAGAAATATCTGTCATGAACCACCGAAGTGAACTCTTGTTCATGTGTCAACCATCGTATAAACCATCGTAGAGAACTGGAAAATACAGAATAGGTAGCACCTTGACAATAACCAGTTACCTACACTATCTTGTTGAAACTCTAGTCGTAATACAGTCTGCTTTAAATATACTCTACTCTGGATTTGTCACTAATAATACTCATATGGTAGAATATGGTAAAACTACAGACTTCTTTACTCAGTAGGGTGAAATAATATTCAGACACAGATTTTACTTGTTTGTACACCCTTTTACATACTTGAACACAGGGCCCATGGCTTAAGGCCTTAAATAATATAGAATAGCCTCTTGGGCTCATAATCTAATCTACTCCATATAGGATAATATTCACTCATGTCTTGACTCAATATACTTTTAGGCTCACAACATAGAGCAAGCATGTTTTAAGTAGTCACATATTCAAACCAAAGTCATCTAATATGGGCCATAAACACATAATTATCCAAAATATCTTCATTACACAAATTCTGGGATACATCATTTTTGTAATATATACCTCTGTAGCACCTCAAAGGCCTTGGTACTTACAAAAGAGGAGAAATTTGATTTATCACAGCTTTCCATAGCTTTCCACAGCTTTGATTTGGATCCCCTAACATGATGGGATGTGATTGCACTTTTTGTTACAAACACCAAACATAGACAAAACATAGATCATAGATCATGACTCACAAAAATATGAATATTCAGATATTCAGAAGTACACAAAAAATATGCAATCTAAATATATAAAAAATAACTCTCACACTAGAGAGATCAGACTGTCAACATGGCTCCTCAGAGCTAACAGGTCAAAGCAGGGGAACCAAAAACAAGTGAAATCTGAGCAAATTACATGGAATTACATCAAACTACAACAGGATTACACTCAAGAGGCAATGAGGGATGTATCCTGGTGTTTTTTGTGAGTTGACAAATAACCTTTTTCACTTTAATGTGAGAGATTCGCTCGGCAATGCGATCTGTGTTTTTACTTGTTCAGTACACCGAGGATGTAAATGATATTGCATGTCACTTCTACGGCCTGGACCGTAAAAAGTGTCTTTTCTACGAAGCAATTCAGTGATGAACATGAAGTGCCATCGATATGTTGTATTGCTCCCTTTAAGAATTATAGTTAGCTTTTTTCTAGCCAGCATATATATACCTCATAAATTGAAATTTTGTGACGAAAGATTCTCGAATCAGTTATAGAACGCCAACTTTAACTGTACTTTGATGATATTTTGCATGCATGAATTCCATTGTGACGGAATTACAAAAGTACACCACATAGGCAGATTCAAGTCCAGATATCACAATAAAGATTTGAAGAGGCATGGAAAATGTGTGTTGAGGACATTTTTGTATAATTTGAGTTTTGCATTTCTGAACACTTTTATCTACTGCATTTATTACTACAGGGGCAGTAGAAGTGGCAAGAACTCTGTGACAGAACTACCTGCTGTGACATGCAAAATTTAAGTTGAAGTGTTATCATCAATTGATTTCCCTCACTCAAAGACATTTTAAGTCAACAAAAGCCCTCTGTCCCATTACAGAAGACAACAAACAATCTAAAAATGTCTAGGACAAGCAATATATGAATGGCCTTTTAATGAGCCACAGCCCAGGAAGTCATTGACCCGTTGTAATTCCGTCACGTTTTGGAATTTACTTACTGTATTTGGTCAATCTGCGCATGCGCAGCCCTACAGCAACTATGAAATTTGGAATGGCAATAGTACAATTGGTCGGAAAATTTTCAAAGGACAAGAAAATGTAAACACATGTAATATATCTAGAGGCTTTTGTCTGGCTGCCTGTGTCACATTTACCGTGGAATTCATGTTTGATGTTACAGCACACCACAATGAAGAAGATGATGAATAAAATGTGTGTATTTGAACGAAGACGCAGCATACACATATAAACTATATGTAGTGAAATATAACTTTCATTTAGCAGCTGGAAGCAAAATGAAAATATTGTACTGGAAGGAATCTACATATTGAGTGATATTCAACAAAGAAGGCATTAGAGGCCCCAGATGACCACCAGTCTCCCTTTAAGAAATATTTCTCGAGGCCGTGATGAATCTATATTCACAGTCAAACCATTTCTTTTAAAAGTGTATTGTACTGTATTGCAAAGAACTACACGAAAAATGGGAGTTAATAGAGATCAGGATAAGTACTCTAACTAAAGACCTTTTCTTTAGATTTTCCTAAAAAATGTCCTTACACCAGAGTACTAGGCCACATACTCATAGGTTAATCTAATTCGCTATTCCACACACTGCCTGTGATATTTTTGACATATTATACAAGACCTTATGGCAACATTTAAAGGACATGTTGAACCCAGTGGCATTGTATTTTCTCAGCATGTAAACCTTCTTGTATTCCGACAGCTTGAGAATGCTCACATCCTATATGATGTTTACTTTTTTATCAGACACATTGAAAGTATAGAGAAAGATGAACATTTGCAATAACTTCCTATAACTTTTTTCTCCCGCTAGTGTCACCCTTTATTTTCCACACACAATAAACACAAATTCCATACATTATATAAATATATCATGTCTTCAATTGCACAGACCTTTTTTTGCCAACGTCAAAAGAACATGAGAGACGTTGATTCACCGATTGCCTCCATATCACCACTGCTGTTCTAACCTACTTCACCTAAAACACGCCATTCCGACAAACACAGACACACATATAGCTTGTCGAGATGGTGAAGTGATATGCATATACCCATATCCCCGAGTTCGCCCACTACCACGGTATACTGGCCAACAACAAAATATATGAAACCTCTATGGCCTAATAAAAACAAGATCTAATGTCTTTGGCGCCTTGGCAATGATTATACACCGTTCCCAATATGTCGGCTCCTATATTCAACACCGGGTATACATGAACTTGCTACTCATGTGGGAAGGTTACAGCCCCCGAACATAGATTTTCCATGCACAATGCTGCAGAATTGAATACCTCTCGATCTGATTAACATAAAGGCGAACTGACGAATGCAGAAAACCATAGAGACTACGCTCATCTGACACTTTTTATGGCTATGGAACGACTAACTTCAAATGTTGCAATGTGTCTCCAACACAAATGATTTTGTGACCCAACAGAACGCGAAGTAATTATAAACTTCAGTGGTTTCATTTAGATCGATAGAGTCATGTTTCCGGGGTAGAACAAAGTGATTCGCGGGCGCGCGATGACACAGTCCCCTTGAGTTTCAGTTTTGAAAACTGTCGACGCTTGAAGACTAGTGGCGACTCATATGTCAAGGGGCGTACCCAGGAATATCCTTTCAGGAAGGAGGCACACCGTGGACTTCAATTGGTCATGGTTGCCTTGTTAAACTAAATTCCATATAGGTTAATTTGCCTCGTATATTTTTCTTGGTTGATGGTGGGGGGATGGTAAACACCTGCCACTGTCTATACCTCCTGTGTGCCCCCCCCCCCCCCTGCCACCACTTAATCCTTTCTAGACAAGACCGCCTTAAGGCGTTATGTACACAAAGGATGGTAATGCCTTAAGGAATTATGCAATGGAAGGGCGATAATAGCTTTCCTGATAAAGTCAACACTTTTTGATAATAATATACTTTGTAGGTGAATACCTTCAGGCAATTTCGCCCCCAAGAGATATACTGTACTGTAGACACTGCTACCGACCAACCTGGTCCCATGAAATGATTGACTAGGCTTTAGTGGTATCAATATCCTCTTGAGATTGTATATCATTTCTTTTAAACTATAAATAATACGTTTCTATAGAAACAACCCCATCTTTATTCTCAACAAGAAGAACTGCTCGCTGTAGCAGAACTCGCGGAAATTAAAAAAAAATCCAAAACAAACATGGTAATGTGATTAGCGCATGTTGTTTCAGACAACCATCTTGAATCTAGATATTAGTAGCTCTTGCATGTAGTATAAAAACCCAATTCTACATATCCTGGCATCTTCATTAAACTGGGTAGTAGCGGTCGGATAAAGAGGACATTTTCCATTAAAAGGATAATGCCATTTAAGGTGCAGCATATGGCGAAGAACCTTGTTTCTTTCGTTGAAAAAATTCCAGTCGCTCTGCGAGCTCGTGGGTATTTTTTTATTGCTCGAGATACGCGGTACACGTGTACGTACAAGTAAGGTATAAACATTTTATCTTAATACCATCATCCACCAGGATGGGCGCCAGTTAATAATGGCATCAGACCACCAGGTATCAAACAGCTGGTAACGTCCATAGTCAAAGCCAATACCAGATTAAGAGGAACATCTTTCCAAGCAGATGGCTATATCTGATACATTCTGACTTGGGATGCCATAAATCACCCCTCAATCCAACTATTGGAAGACTTACAGCAGTCAATTACACCAATATCCATGTCCATGAGATTATCCCCATGCCTTTCAAAATTGATACAGCGCAAGAGCAAGAGCATAGAAACAATGACAAATGGTGATAGGCTGGGTGGCCATCTCTGACACAACTTCACTCCAGGGGTTCTATCCTGACTGATTCAAGGGACTTCATGCAAGTCATCATGCAAGTTCTATCATGCAAGTACCCAGACCTCTTGCTGGATCTACATGCTCATTTAACTGGGGTATATATGGGCATCAGCATTCACAATAGTGCCACTAAAAAAACCAAACTTGTTTCTCATCACCAATCCATTAAAAATATGGCGAGGGCGCTTCTGTTTTTTTGTTGGATCAAAGATGGCATTTTAAATGATAATTACCATATTCTGACAATAGGTGGCAGCACAAAACTGTTGGTTGTGTAGGCAGTACGAAGAACGATATGAATAACACGGTTTTGGGAATGCCCAAATACACATAAAACCAAGTTAAATGCATCACTGATATCAGGAGCTTTAATTTGATAACAAATACACATATCTTTCATGATACCTATCAAGGTTCATCTTATTAAAAAAAATCTTATAAAAACGTTTTTGCTGACGCGCGCGGTGATGAGAAACACGTTTTTTGAGTGGCCTAAAGGGCAGCGTTGAACTTACGCTGGTTCCCGGGGTATCCGCTAGGGGGCACGGCGGAGATATATATATATATATAGAGTTAGGTAGCAAGCGGCGTACACAGGCGGGCACCAGCCAAAGTTGAACTCGGTCTATGCCTAGAGCCTAGGGATGCCACAGACATACCACAAGACACCAACTGTTGACAAGTTTAGCCACAAGCTGTATCAAGCACCATCGTTCTCCCCACATAGTGCAACTATAAATGTTATTTAAAGCCATGTATGATGAATACCTCCAGAGGGTCATCTGGGTATCAACAAGTCCAAACTTTGTGCCAAAGAATACTGGGCCAGGATGACAATGAAGATGGCCGAGCACATAGGTGGATGAATGACCAGATTCTGGCAATGGAAGCAATGATAACCCATGACATGCCCAGCGTTCCGTTGCAAGTGGTAGCAACTGACCTGTTTGAGCTAGATGGATGCCCTTTATCAGGAAGCTCAACAAATCCACCATGATGCCCATCAATGGTACAACACAGCATGTGTAAAGCAAGAAAGACTCATCAGCAGAGGTCAGAAATGTCAATGGGAATCAGTCTTCACTAGCAGTTTAGGATGTCAGGGGCCATAAATCGATTTATGAAAAAAAGCTAAATCATTTTGTATCGGGCACACCAAACCAAAGTTGGCTTCATATGCAGAGCCCTACATAAATGATATGTCACCACAGGGTCAGTGGCTTCATATGCAGAGCCCTACATAAATGATATGTCACCACAGGGTCAGTGGCAACCTTCCAATACAGTCAGCCTCTCTGCTGGGAGTTAGTCACCAAGGGTACAACATCTGCAGATGTCAGAAAGAGGAGTCAGGTATGCGATGATAAAGGATCAGTCATGACCTAACTGAGCTGCTGTCAGGAATAAAAGACCTGATCCAAAAGAGTAGTAAATGGTTCTTGGTCACAGTACTGGACAACATTCAGCAACCACAATCATACTGGATCAAGATGACCAGCAGATAAAATAAATTAAGTCACACCCCTTTTATCAAAAACAGACACCAACTACACGGCTGGTATGCAAGTCGTGTAGTCTCATTGCAAGAAAAGATAGAATAAAAGTGAGTTTACAAATGTAAATGAAAGAAGAACATAACGTATCTGTCAGAGTAAAATAAGAGCCTAACATTATTTAGCATGTAACGTACAATGAAATATACCAATTACCTCAAACCAAGTATTATTACATAACATTAGCATAATCATGTATACACTAATGCTCATTCAGATATATGTTTCAGATAATAATCCATAACTTTCTAAGAGTATTCCATCAGTCATAAATGTTTGTTATAATTTGTTTCACCAGCTTCACGTTAAGCATACAGCCAACAAGTTGTCTTTTATGCAGATTGTTGTCAAATTATCTAAATATGAGTTACGCTTATGTTCGATGTTACATTATAGAAAGGGGAATACCTCCGCATAATAATGGTTGCCATAGTAACACCGCCATATTGATACATATTGGTCTAGTCCAAATGTGAGCAGCTTTTGTTTGTGGCATGAATAAACCTGAGCCTAACATCCTAGCACCTTAACTGCACTTTATGGTATTCCAGAATATGAGACAGGAGGAGACAAAACAGCTAAATCACAGTTGCGTTGTGTCAAAGGAGCCATACTGTCATAGGCTAAAGGATCTTGTATAGGACTATCGATAGCGTCAGTAAAGAAGAATCTCTAAATAAAATATAACTCTTTAGCGGCGAATTCATGTAAGGGATGGAACCTCTTTGTAGCAAGATATGAAAGTAAATAACTTATTCCTAAACAGAGGTTGTTCGGTGCCTCCAGACATATAGCGGTACTAGAAATTAGAAAGATATTCTCCTCACTATTTCTGAAAATCGATGGGCCCTCGTCAATATAAATGATATATATTATTGGTTTGTAACACCTGTACCTTATTCTAAAAGGTTAATGTTATTGCTTTGACACGTTGAACTGCTACCTCTAGTAGTTTGTATCAGTCAAGTAACCATGTAAATCTACAAAAAAGCTCCTATAGGCATGTGCAGGTGAGCGGGGACGGGGGGGGGGGGGGGGGGTGGGGGTCGTAAAGGAGTTGAGTTAGGTTGGCGATAGGGAGTAATAAATCTGGACAAAGAATTCCCCACTCCTAACTGTGCCCCATGGCGCTGCTCTATATATTGCAGAAAATCGACCACAGACTAAAACGACAAATGTGTCTTGCGGCCATCTGACGACGTTATTACTCAATTTCAGTCAGAAACGTTCAAGATATACCATTTGGTCCATATCTATGATAGATGTACGCCAATATAATAGACTAGACGATCCATTCAGTTCCCCAGCATTCAGATGATTGTTCAGTTTTGGTGTAAAATGAGAAAAAAGAAATGTAAATAGTGAGACGTGAATTGAAATGTGCAGATAAAGAAAGCTTAATAGATTGAGATAGAGAGGTTGGCTTTTTTTTCCCAAAGAAGCCAAGTCAGGTTTTTATCCAAACCTGAGATAAAAATACGTGAAGGGAGAGAAGTTGGCAGTTTCATATAAGCATCTGTTACTTAAAAGTACAAACATAATTAATCATGGGAGAGTTATATTTCATTATTTCCCATTTTATAAAGATTGGTCTCTTTGTCTACTCTCAGGCTATCATTGCCTACTTTGTCTGCGGGGGGCTATTTTTCTTTGGTTGTTTGACTGGGTGTCTGAGGCAAAGAAACCTCTCCGATTTCAGTAGTAGATCAGAAGGTGTGCTTTTTGAATCGCAAGCCTCGTCACACCATTAAACAGATACCTTCTGCACCCATTCGTGGATTTTCAGGAGAGTTAGGGGGTTATCAGCGAGCGTCCAATGTATATTGCCTATTGGCTTTATTTCCTGATATATCTGGAAACTATTTCATGATATTGAAGCTTACTACCTAGGCCTCCTCCCTTTCTTAATGAATTCGTATTAGCTGGCCGAAATTAGCATATACATTAAACATCATTTATGGGGGGTAGCGCAGTATTCAGTGAAAGGAGATAGATAAAAACTCACCAAGATTGGAATACAGTGGTCAAGGTTCACTGATGAATAATGATATAATGTAACACAGTCTGACGATTAGGGGAAGAAGAGCAGTTTAAAGCAGATGCATTGTTTGGTAATATTCCAGTAAATGCCTGGGATAAAACTCTGATCACAGCACATGATAGTACGAGAAACAGGGATGTAATTATTTCACTTCACTTCACTGCAGTCCGTTCTCCATGGTCTATATCCTGTGTATCATATATTCTGTTAGTGTGTACAGGGGTGAGATAAATAAAGAAAGCAACTCGTTTTGGTCAAAGTCGTTGTTCTCCAACTCTTTGGAAAGCCACATGATATTCACTCGGCTCTCTCCTCATTCATATCACTCCGCATTAAATTCGCGGAGAACAACGATTTTGACCAAACCTTGTTGGTTTCTTCTTTATTCCCCACGTTTTCTGGCTTCGTTTCTCCAACAAAAATGAAGGTTGGTAACCTACCACAAATACTAGTAAAGCTTGAACCTTATTATCCACCTAATACAAAGTGTCCATAGAAAACACATAGGGAGTTTGTTGGACATACCCGGTGCATACAGATATGTTGTATGCTCCGGGTGGCGCATACGGAAAAAGAGTGTGTGCGGAAAAATAGTGCATAACTAAAACGAACTGATATCGACATGCCACTCGTCCAGAAAAGGTCGATAATAAATACAATATAGACTGGTTTCAGATAAAAGCGTTTGTATACTCCTCGGATATTACTACGCGTCAACTCCTCGGAGCATACGGCTGCTTGTATCTGAAACCAGTCAATATTGTGTATGGATTCAATGTTAGCGTAAGGTCCAACATAAAAGAAACACCTACAGATCAAATTGCCTTCGACAAATCGTAACTAATTAGGCATTTGCAATCGATGGGTGTTCACACCTATGACCGGAAGTAGCAGACAGACTTCTGACTCTGGTTTCGTCTGGTTCCTAAGTGTCACCAGATGGCGCGTGTGGCATCTGGGTTTTATGCACTGGTCCCCCTCCCACTCACATACAACTAGGTAGTGCCGTCTTAAAGGGCCGATAGAGGAATGGAGAAGTATCAGCAGATTCCCTTTCGCAAACAACTCAGCGTAGGGAGGTGCATAGGCAATGGACCCACGATGTATGCCGGAAAACCCCTACTCGCGCTTGTGTATGCTTTTACATCATGATTGAGTGTTCTCTATTTCGACGCGCGTGCAAAAAATGCGGTTCCTTTCATGTTGATAAACAATCTCTGTTCTCTGGCACTGGCCGAGGTGAGTTTGCCTCCTGGGAAATAGCCGCCTCTTGAAAACTGAGCCGAACTGACGAAACGGGATAACCGAGCGAACTGAAACAACGCTAACAATGATAAGTTGGGTGTTTCATTATTTGTCAACGTTTGAAGCAACGATAGGGTGCATCTAATCTTAGCAGGTAAAAAATAAACTATGAGTGCGCTATCGAAATTACCACTCCCACTTCGCACATTCGTGAATTCTAAGGTTGTTACAATTCTGTACTTTACATATCTTACACCTTTCGATGATTTGATTTATTATAACGAACCATTCTTGGGTGACCTATTTGCCAGCAGCTCATTATATTAAAATTCAAGTAGTTGCTATGTGCTATGGATGATTGTCAGTGCTTATCGTCTACTTACAGTTACATGTGACATACTATGGAGGAAACCTATGAAAGTTTAGGGTCAGAGCTCGTATCCCATGGAGTTTGAATCGTGTAGTAATTCACAAGGCAAAGCCGCGTGAATTATGTAGCGATTTAAACGAGATCTATCTCATCCCTCACATTGACTAATTGGCTAACAATCGTGACATAATCCCCCATTGGATATTTTTCCTAAATATCTAATGGGCGTTGGAGTTTCCAATGTTAAGTCTATGAAGAAAAAATACCAGGGGTGAGATAAATAGGCCTACATAATGAAAGCCTTGCCATTAGGAATCAGTTACCACATATATTACTATAGAGACCCATGGGACAAGATCAAGCAGCAAAATCGCAGAAGGTAGTAAATGTCAGAGGAGATGTCAGAGATCAAGTCATGTGAAGAAGCAGTATTAACTGGATTATACTAAGACGTTGATGCATAGATAACCGACAGATGTCCCTTTACTGGGTTTAAAATGAAAATGATATAAACAAATGAGAAAATAAAACATATTTCAGAACAACCAGATATTGGAGGGCCAGACGTTAAGAGGTTCCAAAGGTAGGACATTGAATAGCGCTGGAAAAAGACATCCAAACCGACACATGATACAATTGCTAGGAGATATCCATTGAGCATGAACAATGGTATTCCCCCCTTTAGGAATGACGTAATTTTAAGTAGAGGGGAAGCTAAAATAATGTGGCCATTTTCAATGGAGCTTTACCTTACGGGGGGGGGGGGGGGTGTCCATCAGGCTCCTGACGCGCACCGATACACGCCGATATTGACCTACCGATACAAAATCCATATCGTAGCAAAATTGTAGTGCATATCGGGGCAGTTGGTCAGGTTTCTACGATAACGCTACCGACACACACTGACACACTATGATAAAAAAAACCTGTATCGTAGAGGGTCTACGACAGTCGATCATGTATCGATTGTCGTAGCGCGTCGGTGTGTGTCGGTGTGTATCGGTGACGCTTTGAATGTTAAATCATATGAAATAATCAACGGAAAATTATGAAATTTTCAGAATACCTGGAATATATAATAATAATAATAATAATAATAATAATAATAATAATAATAATAATACCACTCTGCTGATATGGTGAAATTGGGAAATAGACAAAGGTCTTAAACCGATCATTTTATACTTTAACTTGGAACTGATTTTTTCATTAAATATTATTTTGAAATATCATATAATATTGTTTTATATCTACAGATAAAATATCAATCATAAATATGCATTATTTCTGGAATTATAAAGTAAAAGAGGTTGATTATGCTGGTTGCATCGTGAGCTATATCGGGATGTATCGGGACCCTGGTACCTTTTTGATACACCGACGCACACCGATACACTACGATATACCTCCCGATAGGCTACGATTTGGTCATTTTGTAACGGCATGTATCGGCCTTGGCGAGTGCCAGGTCTTAAACAAATCCAGTTACATTCAGTCAATTGTCAAAGTATATGATAGTGGCCACACTAAGCAAAGTCTTGGGCGAATAGTGCAGCCTCCAGGACCATAAGGCAAGTTGGTGACTGGACAGGCACGGCTGCTAACCGTAGATCCTGTGCTTGTCCACTTGTCTATGCTTGTTCTTGAGGGTAGAAGCCATGGCCGTTGCCTCAAATAAAATCAGTTTCTTCTCCTGGCTTGTCTTTTTGTGCCAAACGTCTGGGTCCAAGTTGTCCCATGGCCATCCCAGGGTACAGCAGTCCTATTCCGCCACCGCGCTTGACTCTCACATGTAGATTTAAGTGCTGAGTTTGGGGCAGGGGGGGCCAATGATATAAACACCGTTCGCTTGGAGTGTGAAGATGGCAAACCAGACAAAGTCTGTCTTAAATTTGTCGCCCAGGCAGAGCTTGTAGAGCTGAGAAGAGGAGAGTCATAAACCTACAGGCTGGGCGTACACAATGGGCGATATGGAGCAATTTCCCAATGATTGGCTGCAGAGGCTGTTTGGCGGCGTTAGCACATGCTCACCAAGTGCGGCACAACCCAACAACCTCGTCCTGTTTGTCCGGGGGTATCATCACCAGCAGTGTCTCAGTGTCAATGTCAAACCCCAGCCATGTAACACGTGTCGAGGGGGCCTAACATTTGGGCCTCGCCTGGTTGAGGTCCATTGTGGCAGCGAGGACATTGAAGTGTTTGTAGGTGGCCTCCATGTCTTCGCTAGAGGCCGCAAGACCTGCATAATCAGCATATATGCTGCCCCATTGCTATACAAGAAATAATTCAAAGGATAACTAAATAGACTTATTACAAAATGAACTAACTGCGAAATATATGAATAAATACTTTACCCAAATTGGATAAAAACAGGTATCTTCTTAATTCTGGTTAAGAATTGTCCTAATTGGGTATGTATTTATGATGCTTACTATTTGTTTGTTTATCTTACGTCGATTTCGGGTGTGTGTTAGTGCTGGGCGAGCATTATGTGCAAATATTCTTCCGAATAGGAAAACGTCCGCCATTTTGTTGTTTATTTTTTGCACCTAATGTCAGCAAGTCACGTGGTACGGTGGGTATTTTTTTTACGCCACAGTGCGGCCGAACGGAATCTTTTCTGCTATTGCGTATAAATGAGACATTCGTGCACTGGTATATAGTAATACGATGTATACATTCTGGATATAAAAGAGTAAAGCTAATTTAAAAAGCCCCAAATAAACCATCAAACTGCCTTAATCACCAATGGGGATTCATATGAAAACATTCATATATAACATAAAGGGTTCTTAGTCCTTTGCACTGTGGTGGTTATGAGTAATATTAGGAAACGTCCTTACTGTGGGCAAAACGGTTCCTGTTCGAGGTCAGTCTTCAATTTCATACTGCCTGACGCCATAGGCGGAAGGCAGTATGAAACGTTATTTTGATCACTTATTAAGTCACCCTCACAGCGGGCACGAACATTATTATTACTGCACCCCTAGCAGCGGGCAGTATTTCATAGACATTCGCACACAGGTATATAATAATAGGGGTTCATGATTTTAAATAGCTGCCTACACTACTCTCTGAAATATGACGGTTGGTCCTCCAGACACCTCAGAAACCCTTCTTTTGGTCCTTACCAGTGTTTCCTCGACAGGATTGTTTGCAACATAAACGTGCTTTTATGTCCCCATCTCGTGCTGTATTACTCAAGAGTGATTGTGAACATACTGACTAGATGTGAGCACATAAAGAGAGTAATAGTACCTGTGTCAGAGCTTGGTTTGCTGTAAGATGAGGACTGGAGCCCCTGCCTGTAAGGATCTGAGCGTGTGTTATGTCCGCTGGGTACATGGTATAGCAGTTACACCGACTTTTTGTGCAGCTCAGACCACTCGTCTCCCTTATCAATTCATAAGAACGTGTCCATGTCTCTCCTGAAATAGAAATCTCTATTGGAACTGTACTGGACAACTTCGATTTCTTTTCAGTCAACTCTTTTACCCTGAGCTCTTCTGACGTGGCCATGAGGGAAAAAGCAAGGCCAGTAAAGTGAAGAAGGAGGATATCTTTGAGAACACTTCTATGCAACCTAGTTTTGATACTGATCTTAGCCAGTAGTTTGTGATTATACTACTGTTTTTCGGTTAAGGCATAGCAGATATTGCCAAATTCATAAGTATATTCTGCCGATAAAGCTACTCTCTGTTTGTTTTTTAGGAGTTCACTTCCTATGGCGATAAGAGCAAATCTAATTTTCGTGTTTTCAACAGATTGAAATTATGATGCCTCATCAGGCTTGTGTATGATGTAAAGGGCCTCCGACAAATCAGGTGCCTTGACCGATGATTTAAATTAGGACATATATCTACTCTGAATCGGATTTCTTTTGATATTACAGCTACTCGTTGTACTAAATATATCCGCTTAACTTCCAGAACGGCATTTACATTTAAAGCAACCAATATATCATGTAATAGTTTATGCTGGCGTGCATGATATGTAAATCACACATACACGTTCAACATAAATACGTAATTGTTTTGAAATGATGCAGTGGTGTAACAAAGGTCCCTATATCTAATTGAATTCCGACCATACTTCACAGGTCCTTACGCTTACGTTTATTCATATCGAGGACTACTTTTAGAAGTAAATGATTAAACAGTTGTGCAGTCGGAAAGTTTTACTTGGTATGATCAATCCCTGCTAGACAACATTTCATAATAAGGCAGTAACACAACAATTCTTTATGGCTATTGAGGAAGGAGGATTATCTTCAGTAACTGTAGGGTTGCCCGGTTGGACTGCAGAAGACAACCTAAAGAAACAAATGGAAAAAGGGGAGGGATATAAAACGAGAAAACGGGGAAAAAAGGGGAAGCCAAACTCCACACCCATGTGCCCTAGTGATGTTAGACATTCTAGTTTGGAACCATCATCACAGCTACGGAAGCAGACATAGGCCTACGAGGGAGCTGCATGGTCCAAGTGGACCTGTCCCTGACAGCACCAGTCGTTTGGCGGTATTCACTATTACAGATGACACAGGCATATGGACATCCCCACTGGTCCCACACATCACAGTCATGGACGTGTGAAGTTAAGACCCTCTATGTTCCAGGTGGGCGCACACAGAGGGCAGACACCGCCAGATGATCAGTTATCCGGTTTCCCTGTGAAAGGAAACTTAGGGTTATTCCCTAAATATCAGTCCTCGGGATTTTCACAACCGAATCCCATATTAGATTATTGATAATGTACAATCTCATGCAATATTGGATAGTGTGTTTATGCTAATATTTGGCATTGAATATTGTATATTATCACCCTATATCATTCGATATTATAAACAAACAAATGAGCTGCCCAGCTTTTTTCAAGGCAACTGCTTCCACCATCATATTAAAATGGGTTTCCCAACTACAGTTTACTTGGTAATCTACACCAGCATGGATGTAGTCACTAATGTGAGCTCGCCACTTATCTGCAGCCAGTTTCGTTCAACACGGTTTTTTAATATAGAAATGTATAGGTACTTCTTTCTTTAAGGAGCTCTCATGAGTAAATCCTTTAGGAACTGGACCCAAGCATTTCTCACTTAAATCGCCCTCATTCTGTCGGCACCCCATCCTTTTGTTAAAGACACAGTCGACAGATATATATTAGTCTCATTGTTTAACCCGATACACCGAGTACTCACTTCTAAAGCCGAATGGCAAAATGGAATTTCTATTCTAACGTAAGTGCACTTTCATGTCTTTCAATTGTCCCTCTGTGATAGACAGACCTGCCCTCATATTTCCGGAGGATATGAGCATTTGGTACCCCAAGGTTTACCTTTAGTGCCCACTTTCTCCCTTTATAAAAGACATACATTCTGACTTCAAAGGATACAAGGTGATGAAACTTTTATCTGTAAAAATAAATGCAGGAGTGGTATGTAAAGGTTGCAAGATTGGGTGGGGGTGCAGTGATGCTTGGGGCACAAACAGTAGCTTGGCTCCCTGCTTAATCTCCACTTATATAGATCTACTCTGCATGGCAATGGTATCCCTGCCCATCTGGCCCTGTAGGGCAGGGCCTTATGTTAGTAGAATGTGTACTTGTCTACAAAGCTACCCCGCTGTGAGTATATTATAGCAAAAGCCGTCTGCAACGATGTGTCGATAACCCTCCTTCCTTGACTTCATCCAAACCCATTGCATTTAAATCTTCTGCTCCGTGTCGACTTCAGCTTTTAGAATTAACAAGACTGCATATAAAAACAAAACAAATATGCACGCAGATACTATTTCCCAAAAGATTCTAGATTTTTTGGTAAGTCTCTTTTCCAACACGATAACACTCTTGATGGGTACAACATAGTAGATATGACAGGCGACAGCCTGCAAAATAGTATTAAAGCTATTTCGGATTTCCTTGCTGAAGGCACTCTCAGACCTTCTACTCAATACCTAATGTATAGGAGGTATTTGATCAATTCGATCAAATTCCTTTCCTTTCCATCACGATCACTGTAGAATGGGAAGCAATTGGCCACATAAGCATGGGAGTTGAAACTACCTAAGACTTATTATTGTTTTGGTGGGAGGTCTGCTTTGAGTCACTATTAGTTGCTCACATGAGTCGCTCACTGGGCGCGCCAAGAGAGTTTAGCATTTTGAGCTAATCACTCGTAATGCTTTTCCCCTTGATCTTCGTGAAATACGGTGTGGTTTTCGCCTTCTGTCATGTCTCGTTTGAGAGTCAGAGAACTGGCATAAAAATGCCTCTACTGTGAAAAGAAAACCCCTCCGCGACACCCACGCAAATGGGTTTCGACTTCACCCCAGCATGCGGTCCCGATTTTCCCGTCATAGGTTTAGTTATGGTCGGTCTCTTTCCGATACTACAAGTAGAAGGGGGATCTGTATGGAGAGTTGTGGACCTACCACCTGCGGAGACCAACATAAACTCTTCAGACCCTTCACATTGGGCGCCAGCTGCCAGAGTCCAGCTTCTCCTATAGTTCCTCAAACCTCCGTTAGGTGGGGTATAAGTGGCGCATTCAGCGAAAACCCATGGGGTTGAATTTTTCTACATTTGAAAGATACTAAAACAAACTTAGATAAGTAACACAATTAAATATTATATCGGAATAACGTGTTCCTCTTCTTTTCGATAGAACAAACTATCACACGAGGGTTTACATCTAAAATGGTAGAGGAAACGATAGGGTTGGAATATCGTAGAACGCCTCTCTTCATCTCTTCTACAGGCGTCATTGTTATGATAGTATCAAATTGAAGGAAAAGACAGGAACAAATGAAACAGACAAGCATCTCTTCAGCACCCTTTCTCAGCGGTGATACTATTTTTAATCCAAAGTAAATACATAGAGGACTATGCCATGTGCATATGGTATCAATGTGAGCTATTAGAACGTGCAGATAAAGTGATTCAGTTATATATACTGATCCTTTCGCAGTATACGTGTAGTCTGGTGAAGAAAGGATATAGGACAGGAAGAAACGGATCAAAAATAAATATTGTAATGATAGCTTTGCTAAATCATTTCCCTCATACGTCAAACACCAGGTAGAGATAAAGGGCAAAAATACAGTGTCGGGGTAAAGTTTATTTGTTTGGAAAGGATAAATGGTATACAAAGAGGGAGGGCACATGCTTTGTAAAAGTAAATATTTAGAACTCTGTCTCAGCGAAGAAGGGGACTACGACTCATCTGTATAACATACTTACTAATATTTTCCAGTAGGCATCTACAAAATCGCTTACAAGTGATTCACGATAAATGGACATTCGTGGATGCTGTCCCTAAGAAAAGATTCCCAAAGTCCGCTTAACACTGGACAAATAAATATGTCACTAAAATTTGCAATTGCTGTCCAAGATTTCTCCTTTATATTATAGGAAATGATACATTCACGAAAGCAGTTATATATAATCAACATGGTCAATCTCTAAAAAAGATGCTTAAAAGAAAATGTCTAAAAGAAAAATCACAGTAATAGTATCATAATTTGGGAAGCTACAACAGAGACATAAACGGAATTACTGTATGCTCAAAGATTGGTCACAGACAAGCATGGTAATGCGGTGGTGTCTTTCATATATTTTTCAAGCAAGCACTGCTATTTCATTGGTACTACCAACCTGCTTTATATATCTTAATTTTGTCCCCAAATCATTTCATATGATTTATCTATATATGAAAAAAGCAAAGAAATCAGAATATCCATACATCAATAAATGATTCTAGTCGATAAACCGTCCCTTATCAGTTACCCTGTATTTGGATTGAAACTATGATTCACCACAACATTGACATGATGCAAACAAAGTAGTTGAGGATGCGTCAAATGTTACTCACACTCAGAGAATAACAATGGACATTAGAGGGCTATAATGCACCACCATTTTCCTTCTTCAAGTTCACAGCACAAATTCATGCATCTGCTTCATGCCATCCCAGCAATGCTTTCGAAATCCCTACATGTGGCAACGATAAATCTGTATGGTTCGTGGCTGCTACATAACTCAGGGCATGGGCGTCTACACGACCTCAGTGCGCACGCGTACCTGACACGATCACATGTCCTCTCTGGGCATGCTGACCGCGCCACTTAACCACCAGAGGGTGTGGCCATCTTTTCTCACTATGCCGGTAACTTGTTTGGATGTCATAGCAACCCCCTTTTCACTGTGTGGAACAGTACGTCAAGATGACGGTGAGGTACTGACAAGACTAAGTCTCGAAACTAAAAACCAAAACGGTCACTGAGTCGACCGATTAGTGCCCCGCTGAATAAGATAATATGCAAATCTCTTTCTTTAATTTTGACCAACCTGTCCCCCATACATACAAGGATCTTTCACTGAGAAGTTTCGGTCTATGAGGCGCTGAGCGCCAACTTTACTCATTTATGTAATGATCTTCTTGTGATTTACGTAACAGTAACTGTAGGAGACCTATCAGGGCGTAACGGAATATATGAGATACGGATGACAGGGTAGCAGTGTAGTACAGAAATATGGCAGGCAAGGAGCCAGGATAATCTCCACAATATAGAGAGGCATGATTGTGCCCCCTCTAATTTTGGAGGCTCGACCCAGACAGACAATAATTATCAATCTAATTGACGAACATGTAATTGGAAATTTGTAATACTCTCATATCACGACTACAACTGTCTTTTAATGCACATAAATGGTTTTACAGTCAGGATGTGTTTATGCTATCAATACACTTTCGAACCCTTCCAGTTGTGAAGGTATGTCGCATACATTATCCATCCCAAAGCCTACACAGAATATTTTTGAAGGCATAGATGTACTATGCTCATAATATGAAACATAAAGTTATGATCAAACTACAAGTAAATGTATACGTTTGTTCTCCGATAAATGACAGATGCACCAGCCCCCACCTCCTACTGTGGTACTCCAGGGGGATAAGCGATGTGCTGTTTTTTTTTGCATGGACTGCCCGGACGCCTGCGGTGGTGGGACGCTGGAGGGTTACAGTGACCCTGTGGAGACCTCACGCCCGTCGTGGCACCCCCTGCATGTGACAGTGGCATGTGGGGTTGGGGATCAGGGCTCACATCCCTCCCTGGCTCCACCATCCCATCAACTCCGGCTCTGGTGCTGCTCTATCCTTCTCACTCCTCATAGGCCATGGCTATAAGTGCGACACAAAAAAAGTCCTGACCCATACCCACCCTTACGTCAGAGCAAATTTGAGAGCGAGCCCCACCTTGATTTATTTACACGCTCAAGACGGTTTTTCAACAATACATTATCGTCTTTTGATTGGTAATGACACTTTTACTCTGCTGTTTTTTTATTCCACACGTGATAGTCTACCATATTCCGTGTGTTATAAGCATGGGTGTTTGTGGTTTTTACTGGGGAACCTTCACAAGAGTCTGGTAACATTGTGTGATATACGTGTGCTACGTGCATGAGTATGTATATGGTATTATCTAGTTTGGAGCACATGTCGTTTATCATATTCAATATGGAGACATTAATATTACAAAACTAGTGATTTCCCCCCACTTAAACACAAGATAATGGCATTTATCAACTCTACCATGCAAGCTGTATCACTCAGTATTTCTTATATTGCTTCTGAATTTATAATATGCACATTCATGAAAAACACATGATTATGAATCAAATTATAAACATGCCTTAAGCTATGAAAAACAAAACAAGAGGGAAGTATGGACTTACGTAACACACGGTATAACACCTTCTTCTGTCATTATTCAGTTGATAGCATTACAATAGTCTTCATACTATTCTATTTTAGGCAAATGAGAATGTAAAGGACCCAGTAGCCATACATGTATAACCTTGGGCTTAGCACCTTTAACAGAAACCCATAAAGCAGCTACCTCCTCCAGGAAATCCCAACCCCTTGGAACTACGTTAGTCTGACTTCCTCCGGCACATCCTTTAACACAACTCAGCCGGATGCTTGTAAACACGAATGTGATACAAATAGTGGTGAACGATAGCATGGTTACTATAATTATTCGTGAAATGAATAACGTATTATTCTCCTATAATTACAGGAATAAAATGCGGCTGGGCGACGGTGAACCCTCAGACAACGCTTTGTTGCTCGGGCCTCGTCTACGTCCGTTCTGGTATCAACCCTGCCTGCTGCGGCAACGTTGCCTACGACGCCTTCTCCAGTTACTGTTGTAACGGTCACATCCGACGGAAGACGGGGTTCGGACGCTGCTGCAGTACACGCGTCTATGACACGAGATCGTCGACATGTAACGATGGCTACATCCGGCCGCGCCCTCGTCCCGGAAGTACCTGCTGTGTCCGCAACAACCAACGTCTCTGCTGCAGCCATGGACGCGGCTGCTGTTCGACCGGAACCGGAAGTCAAATCGTTACTGGAAGTAGTATGGAGATCCCAGGTTTCCGGCCGGCGTGTTGTGAGATCGCGTCTTCAGCTGGCAAAGCGCAATGCTGTAGTGTGGTGACCCAGAAGGCTGGTGTCATGCCTTCCTGCTGCAACACGGACCGGTACCGTCCAACCTGTTGTCGCACTCGTGCCACGTCTTTTCTGTGCTGCCGGGCGACGTACGGTACGCCTCGCTGCTGCCGATGGGAGACCAACCATGAGAATTACTATCCATATCATGCTCCCACCAGTACGACGACCACCACGACCACCACGACCACCACCCCGTATCTGTATCACCTACAACCCGTCCACCCCACCCCGCTGCCGGAAGCGGGGTCTTGCTGCTTCCGGTCAAACCCTCTAGCGTCGTGCTGTAGGGCGCTCCAACCTAATAACCGGATCCCGGATACGGCGCTCGTCGGCGCGCGCTCGTCGACACGTTGCTGCACGTACCGAATCACGTGCTGTGCCGTCAGGGACTACGGCCGCCACACGCGCTGCTGTAGCCGCCCGAGCGGGCCGTCCCCCTTGTGCTGCTCTAGTGGTTTCAGACCGAACTACGTCGTGCAAACTACAACGACAACTACCCTGCCGCCCCAGCATCGTTGTTACAGCTGCCAACTGAACGGCGGTCATGATTACAATAAGGAGCCGCCCGTGTTGACCCGTCCTCTGCCTCAGCCCTCCGGTGGGCATGGCGGGCAAGTGAACGGAGCGGATGGCGGGCCGGGCTGGGCGCGGCTCTCCTGCTGCAATTCCAATTACCTAAAACAGTGCTGCCGGAACGCCATGCGCTTAGCTTCCGTGTATGCCGACTGCTGCACTGCCGACGTCATCGCCGACGCCTCTAGTAGCAGCAACTCCTACCAGCAGACTTACCCCAGCCACAATTACAACAACAACAACAACAACAACAACAACAACAATCACGAACAATACCGCCAACAACAGCAACAACAAAAACAACGGTATCACAGAGAGGCGATTTGTGAGGACACACCTTATGACGTCACGTACTACATGTGCTGTTTTGGCGTCATACGCCGGAAGTACGGGTCACAGCCTGCTTGTTGCGGGTCGACGCCCTTCGACGCGTCTACTGAGAAGTGCTGCGCAGGAGGGCTGGTGAAACCCTCGTGTGTGACGACAATCAGACGCCGCGTCCGGTGGACTCGCCGTTACCGCCGCTAGATGGCATGATGGTTAGTGTAAAACGTACCATCTGTCCTGGAGTCTGAGCGACGGTTCGTTGTAAGATAGCAGCTTTCATCAAATCTATATTTCGGCAATCTCACGTTGTCCAATTTAATCCAGGCATGAAATTGGAAGCAGGAAGAATGGCATGAAAGGATTGCTCCAAACCAGCCAGCGGAATTAACTAAGGGTAATATTGCTGAAGATAATCAAGCGTCGGTCTAGCATTGTTTAGCGCCGGATAAAGCTTTCCCGTGAAAGCATGTAGTGATTTATTATCTGTCTGGCGTTTGTCCATCTTCAAAATCAGCTAGCTAGGTTGACATTTTACCCTGGAGGAAGATGCTGTCAAATAAACAATCAATGGCTGTTTTCCATGTCGACCTACAACAAATCCGCAACACACATTCAGGAAAATCTGTTCCAACTTCTTCTGGGGCCTTACTACTAAACCTTTTTGTCTAAAATATGAGTCTGAAGAAAGTATTGAAAGGAAATTAATACTGATAATCCCGATGATATTAGCCTCAGTTCGCAAATATGAATATCGAATGATTAATTCCTACGCAAACGACCTGTATCATATTGAAAATTGCACGTCATGCAAGCTACACATCCAGTCACAAAAGTGAACACCACTATCCTCAACACGTCAAGTACATGAATGATGTAAAATGGTCAAACAAATTATCATGGAAAAAATCCCTAGCAAAGATGAATGTGAATAGTAAGATTATATCTACTAATTACAACTCCTCGTCAAAGCACAGTTTTAGTAGAAAAAATACGCTATACATGATATGATATTACATAGAACTCCCTTGCATAATACCTCACCATATGTGCAAGGTTTGCATCATGATGTAAATAGGTAATACCACCTTATGATAGTGATAATTTAATTCAATAGATAGGAACCTGGTAAACAGACAAAATCTCAAATAAGCTGTTTTAAAAGCTGTAAATATCATACTAAGGTCTTGCACACTTACAGGACAGATTTTCTACATTACTCAAACGCCTGATTTCCGGCTTAATCACTCATGTTAAAGAGCTGTCCATAAATGACGTCATGCTATTTTTGACCATTTTTGACCACCCCTCCCCATTGTCATGTTTTGCCATATACCCTTATCATTATTAGGTCATGGGGACTGAAATAACCCCCCTGCTGCATGACCTAATTCATGGACGGCCCCTACGGTCTTACGATCCTACTTAACAATGCCATTGAGGGAAATGCAAACATAACAAGAATATGACAATGATCGACAGTATCACACAATTATGAAGACTTACAATGCTGTAGCAATAACAGATCTCAAAATGTCACACCGTGGTAGATCCATAATGCTTTTTTATCTACTATATCATAATGAAAGAACTAATAATGCTGTACGTTGGGAGCAAATGATATAACGTTAACATGATTCACACAATACAATCCAGTCACGAAAGTAATGGATTAGAGAAAACAGTTTTGGTCATGCAACAGTAGTCTTATGAAAGCAATGGACGCTGCGTCATGTAAACCACATACAACAACTCATCATTACGACAGTATATCAAACAACAGCTTGTTCGCAGCACATCGAAAATCATGATGAAAAACAAACGAGTTGAAATCAATATTTTGATGAAAACCATTCATACAATACCATACATTGAAGCAAGAAATGTTGCATTTTGTCAAAAATAGATATCATCATTTGGCGGCAAAGGTGTGACACCGTAAAACATCACAGTATGATGAGAGTACGTATTAGTCGTATTAGTATGTTCATGGAATCATGCAGCTTAGATGCAATGAATGCTACATTCTGTTCAAAGCGAAGACTATCATGTCAGAATACCCAATAATATAATGACCACGCACAATACCATAATGTCGCTGTGCAAGTATTCAAGAACACAGCACATTCAGAGCGCACATTACCAGAAGCCATGTAAAGTAAGTAAGAGGGGCTCACTGAAAATTCACAATACCTCAGCACGATGAACACCAGCATACTATGATAAAGGCACAACAAAGTCACGAATAGGGAAAACGCACAATAAAACTCGATTAATGAGACGCACAATACTACAATAATGAAAATAACAGTGCACGGCATATATATCGAAAAGATATCAGAGCAGGGCCAACAGCATGATAAAAAGAAGTAGTTATTGTATATTAATGAGAGGGTATGATAGAATAGAATTGTCGCATCATATCATAGTCTCACAGGGACCATAACAAGGGATTTCATGCGTCTCCCATTTCTTTATTGAGAGACAATGTACATAGTAGTTATACTTCATACCCAATGGAAGGCGAACTCCAAAAAAGGCAATGCAGAGCAAATCTTACTAATAGGACTGATTTAAGGGCACAAGGACATCATGTGTCAACACATGATGTAAACGAGCATATGGGCATTATGACTTTCTATTGGATAGTTCCGAGAATATGCAATTTCTACAAAAGTTATTGTTTTAGATGCTTTTCATAAAATCTTACACACACGAACTTGCTATTGTTTATGTGATTCTTAAGATTGAGTGACGGTAAAAAAAACTAGGGTGCTATATGAATAAATATGTTTGAAATATTTGAGTTCATGAAAATGTGTCTGCCTTTGTGACTATCTCTACAATATATTAACCAGGATTTTATACAAAGATAGATTAAATTGAGGGAGCGCTGATCACCATCTTTTCCCCCACTGGAGTGAGACTGCCAGTTGCTACAGTGCAGGTCAATGGTCTTGTACTTTGACCCGGTGATAAACTATGACCACCCCATGTCAGATATTTGCTAGAACTGATTAGTTTGCTAATAGGTCTATTAGGTGAAGGAATAACACCTCCAGTCATAGTCCTTATTTTTCCATATATAAAAAAGGATCGACTCATGAAATTATCCTTGTTCTAGCTTTAGATACTTCAGTGATAAAATACCTCTGCTATGAAAAGTAATGCTGGACTCCGGGATTAAATTCTATTCATGGCGTGAACTAGATAGGTGACGTTTAAAGTACATGAGTTATACTGTTATATTTTCTAAATGGCGTTTTCTATAGTTATTCTAAACACTCGCCCATGAAGTCGTCTTCATACTAACCATAACACTTTACAATGGTCATATCTAAATATTAAGGCTTATCACCAGGATTCATAGGTTTCAAATAAGTCGTTCTTTGCCAAAGGGAAAGTTGTCATTGTGATCAGTAGAGGAAATGTAACTTTTTTACACTCTACATACACCAACAATCTTTCTAGCCGCAGGAAGTCGCTATAATCTGAAAGATAACATAAAAATATTGACGGAACGCACAAGAAGATGCTATCCAATCAAACAGTGCGTTACACTGAGCTTAACACATCAACCAGTCATCGTGCCCGTCACAATTGCACTCCAGGTGGTCCAGCCCCAGTCGGGTCTTTCACTGTGAGGGTTCAAATCGCCAACGCCAATTAAAAGGGAAAACGGAGCCTTCCACGTGGCCAAATGCATTGGACAGCTACTCTAAGGTTTGGCCATAGAACCCGGAATCCTGAGATGGCTGCACGTTTCTGACATATTTGCCGGTGTGTTGGAACAAGGCGGCTACGTCGCGGAGACTACACAAGGCCAGACGAGAGGGTGCCCCTTGTCTAAACACACGTGGTCTGTCGCCACCACACTTTCTCTCCAAAAAATAACGGCGTCGGTAAGACCTGACAAATAGGAGGTTTAACGCAAATAAAGAAAGGCTTACCAGCACTCTCATCTTGGGAAATAGAAAAAAATAGAACGTAAACAATTTCCCCCCTCCCCATCTCCCCTCCTTACTCCCCTTCCTTAGGATCATGAATTGAGCCCTCAAACATAAGGTAGGCTTACAGTGTTGTAACGAGTACAAGTTGTGCGAGTCGCGTCTAGTGTAGTGAATGTAACCTAGGAATGCCCAGAGTTCAGGTTAGGTTGTGAATGAGCGTGTTTGTGCAGGTGGAGGTGTTGGAAACGATTTTCCTTTTGCAATATAGCAATGTAGCACCAGGATGTCAAGCGAGAAAAAAATCACTACTGAGTAAAGGCCTAAATGGTTAATATGTTCTATAAGATTTTGTCAAACTTTAATCTTGCAACAGTCTAGCAACAGTCTTGCAACAGTCTTACAACAGCCTAACAAGTCTTGCAACAGTCTTACAACAGTATTGCAAAAGTCTTGCAACAGTCTTACAACTGTCATACAACAGTCTTGTAAAGTCTTGTGTCAGTCTTATAACAGTCTTACAACAGTCTTACAAGTCTTGGAATTGTCTTACAACAGTCTTTCAACTAGATAGGTTGGTCTGTAGTCACTAAAAGCACAGGAGTCAATAACTGGTCGAACAGGTTTGCTGGCTCTGTGCCATGTAGGGAACCTGTCCCATCTTTTTCTGATTGTTAGTAGAAGAAGTCAGTGAGTAGGTCCCATCAGATTTGAACATGTATATATACCATATTTAGTCATTATTATCATCTAATAGTTCCCTTTTCTAGTAGCAGATGACAGTATCCATAACTAAGTGTCTGTTATTTAATGACAGGATTGATATAGTGAATATTTTGTCCCTAAAAAGGCTATAGAATAAAAAAATTATTTTTAGGAACCAAGTCAGTAGTGGGGCAGGGGGTATGGTCAGACTGGGATACTGGACCCCTGCTCATTTAACCAGGCCTTTATAGTTGGGACATTGATAGCTAAGTGTTAGATTCTCTGCAGTAAGATGAAAGCCTGTGTGAGCATTCTAACCTCTAGATGACGTATATGAGCATGATTTCCTGCGCTCAAAAAGATACCTGGCTTTTTAACCCTTTAACAGCAGGAAGATGCCTCCAGGCATTCCCCTAGTTATGGCAGGAAGAGGCCTCCAGGCATTCCCCTGGCTATGGCAGGAAGATGCCTCCAGGCATCTTAGAGGCATCATTGATACTTATATAAAAATTTCAATAGATAAAAAGATAATTGATTGATTTAAAAGAAATTTTGACAATGTATAGGAGCCATATTGACCTTTGATTTGGTATAAGGAAGTATGATCAGTCACCAAGATAAATCACTTAAATCACATGACACATCACATGACATTGCTATTTCCCCAAAAAGGTGCCTGCCGTAGGAGGGTCGTTTGGACAGGCAATGCCTGCCGTGTAATGTTGAGCATGGGAACAGGGTGCTGCAGGGAAAGGGTTGAGGGACCACCATACTTTAGAAACTGACCTAAATGGTCACTTCTTATTTTCATCCATCTATCCTAGACAATAGCCTAAGTTCCACAATTAAATTTCAGTTTCATAATAGAGTCCGAGCTGCAGCTTTGTCACCGCTGGTTCACCTGTATTACAACTACAGTTGTCCAAGCCCAACTGGGAACATTCTAGTGAAGGAGGTAAAACATACTGCTCACTAAACACACCCTCAGGCTCTACACTAATGAAATAAGGTTGTCCTAGCAAAGCGATAATGTTATGTGAGGGGTTAAGAAATTTGAGGTCATGGAGGATATGGCAGCAAAGGTCACATCAGCAGTACAGAAAATACTGGACGTACTCCATGATTAGGGAAAATACAGAATACAGAACATTGCAAAGAGACAATAATATAAATTATCTCACATTAGTGTTGCTAGACAAATCAACAGGACACTCACAATAGAACGAAATCCTCTCGTTGGACATACAATGGATTTTGTTATCAAACACAGATAAGTGAACCCCCATCATTGTTTAGTTGATGTAAGTAGGTCCCCAGCAGAAATATTCTTTTAAAACCACGAAAGCTGTGCCTTCCCTGCTGTAAAAACTTCCCTTAGTAGCAGTTTTGACAATATTAATTGGACCAACATGTTGAAACATGAAAAGTTAAGTCTATAAATTTCAACGTTTGGCGTACACAGAAGTGTTGTAGGATGTAAACATGTCTTCCTTTGCCTTCTTTAGCTCCACGCTCAATGGATATCTGATTGATACTCGGAATATCCATTCCCTCTTAGCATACCCTGCCCTCTCTCTATCTCATTTTTCTAATCACATTCCATTCAGACCAACCATACCATCCATAAGTTAAGGAAATATTATCGTAAGACCCCAGAAAAGATATACAGGAATGGGATAGGTGAAGAAGTGTGTGTCCCGCTATCAATTCCGCTATGCAATAAAAATCTCATAAACTAGGCAGCTGCTGGGAGAGTCACGATGTACAGAAGTCAGTTTAACAAAGACCAGACAACGGCTGCATTATTTGCACACTACTTCCTTCAAATGGGACAGGAGGCGTTTTTCATCACAGTAGCTGTAATGATCAGATAAGATGCGCTGTTTGACCCTATTGTTATGGCTACTTGGGTACTGTTTACCACCATGGTGGTCGCTGTGATATACCCAACAGGTCCAACAAGACCGTTCTGCAAATAAGGCTGGCAATATAATCACACAGATCTACATATGGACATACTCATGGTGGTACAGGTATAGTATCAGTATTGATATAATCAGAATTGGATGGTGCTTTTCAGCAAACAGTTCAAACTATAGGTCGAAGGTAATATGACGGAGGCGAAGTGGCAGAGCTTTGTTGGTGAAAATCGAGATGTTGGATAGAATCACTTTGGGCACATTTTGCAATTCCTATGTATATGTTTATTTTTAACAATTATCTAATGCACATGGGTCATTTGATTCATTTCTGGGTAACATTACAGTAGGTAAATGTATTTTGCCCAGCGTATCTTTTGTCGCTCACATGGCTCTCTATGAACATGAGTTTTGCTACTGTAGTTTGTGTATGGTTCTTTGTCTGACCCATCCACTTGAAACACTTTCGAAATCTTTCAAAAGGCCATTTTCTAAAGATACAACGACAAAGAGAGAGAACCTGACGACGGGCAACAAAACCACTACAAAGCCTTGACAGAACATCTGGATCGGGCCATAAAGAAATATGTAGACTTTACTTCAATATGTACACATAGATTCCGTCACTGAAAGGTACCCTTCGCCGGGGATTCAAAATTTGGGTGGTTAGACTGAGTGATAAAGATACTTACGCTTAGCAGGTTTTTCATTATAAATTCATCCAATGATAAAAAAATACCTTGCTAGGTGTTTGTTTGGCTCTTGGCATCGCGTCCATAAGCAGATAAGGTGTGAATCCACCCTGTGGGAAAAAAGCCTATTGAAGAAGTTTCAACAAAAAAATCTTTGTATACTGGCAGTTATGGAAAAGAGTTTCTTTTGGGCATGATATTCATCAAAAGGGTAAATTTAGAATTAAAAATTATCGTCAATGCAATAAGAATTCCTGCAGATCAATCACATAACTTGCCTCATGAGAATCACACTAAAGGAAAGAAACTCATCGCTGGCCATTTGTAACATAACCCCTATTAGGGCAAGCTGACTTCCTTCCTCTGTCGACATTTGTGGTTCTTAAAAAGTTTAGTTGGTTTGAATTAAACCTCCATGGGGATAGTGATTTGTGAGAATTAAAGATTACGATGAAGATAATAGTACAAATACTGAGATAGTGAAGGTGATATAATGAAGCATTTATTACAGAACCCACGTCTCAACTATTACATAGTTTTTATCAAGGTAGAATTGCTTGTGAGAATTTATTTTTATTATAAATTAGGTCCTACAACCTTTCTTTGGAATTCATATATTAAAGTGAACAAAAAGAGGAAACATGGTGTCCAAACCCGTAGGGATGGCCGTTCGAAGTCCTTTGTCCCATAAAATATGTCCTGACACCGGAGGCGGAGGGACATATTCTATGGGACAAAAGGCCTAGAATAACATCCCTACGGGCTAAGTCACTACTTTTTCTTGAAAACTGATTAAAAAAGGCATTTTATTCACTTACAAAGTCATCGTTTCATAGGTCTCAGAGGGCCCGAACATTATTTATACTACACCCTTAGCAGCGGGTAGTAGACGGTATGTAATAATGACATGAATCAATGCTACATTTACAATTTCGCTGGAACTTCAAATAGAAATACACCGAAGAACAGACTCGACCTCCAGAAATCCAATTTTGTTATGCGACAGTGCTACCACCTTGTGGCAAATGAAGGAAACCCACTAGGATAGCTGCCCCCTGGAAATGAACACCATTCATATAAGCAAGCTAGAGAACAACTCCAGCGACCTCAAGGATGGTTTAGTACCTGGGGCCCGTTTAATAATCTAGGATCATATATATGAAAGCCCTTTTCGTACAAGGGTTATGGTTTAATGATATTTCAGTCTGTTCGCTTAGACAGTATTATCCGTTTATTAGGTCGTCCACAAGTGTTGAATAAAGTTGACCCACATCGTCCCTGGGTCTCTATTGCACACAGGAAAGGGTCTAAATGTGCGAACCTAGATTATCAAACGGGCCCCAGAGTCGGGGCTGCCAAGTCTCATACGGGATCAGGTGTTTCCATTGATCTCTCACGAAATCGGAAGGTCAGGCAGTTTTCGATTTTCCTGTCTCTCCTTTTTAGTTTAAAAGCGATCTCAATAATTAACATGTCCATACATCCCAATAAAAGGCCGAAGAAATGTCAACATTCGTGAGTTTCCGGCGCCCTACACTTTCAAAAAATTTATTTCTATTCAGAAAACAGTTTAACGACTACTTTATTCGCATCACAGACGGTGCGATCGTCCATTATGAAGTCACAAGTAAAATACATAGATGACACTACATAAGACATAATTACAGTACAGGACAATTCATTCATTCCTCGCATACATACATACATACATAAATACATACATACATACATACATACATACATACATACATACATACATACATACATACATACATACATACATACATAGGTGAGTAGCCCGTCTGGTGTTAAATGTTCTAAGTTTACAAAGTTCATAAAGTACACTAGCTGCCAAAGCTACACTATGTTAAGCATGTGTTCCACAGACTAGGCATTCTTTTTACTGAGCTGTTCCACCAACCCACTTATTTCACCTGGCAACCAAAACCTGATGGCCGCACACAAAGACCTGGCGGCTGCCAGGCGCAGTAGATGTTAGACTGATTCCCTGGCCTAATGAAATAAGGGGCAGGTAACGGGTTCCACAGGCACGACCTTCAACTTTGGCTGGTGCCCGCCTGTGTACAATGTAATTCCGCTGAGCCCTCTAGCGGATGACCGGGGAACCAGCGTACAATACACAGAAACACGGAGGCGTTACCAATAATGCACCATAAAAATGGAACCCGTTACCTGGCCTATAGTCTAACTAGGCCAGGCTTCCAGGCTAAGTAGCAGTGAGCAGATAGTGGCACTGTCTGGTGGATGTTGTCTGCTTTATCGTGCTTCGCTAGCTTTCCTTTCATTCGATAGGGGGTGCCTCGAATGCTCTTCTATACACTGTGCCACTCAGGTTGTGCAAAACCCGGAGATAGAGCAAAGCAGTGTGCTGCCATGTTGGGTATAGGCAGCATGCTGTCAACACAGATATTGGCAAAGCTAGTCAATTTTCCTCTGAATATTGTGGTTAATCGAATATCAAAGGTGAATAAATGTAAGTGTCGATGTTATGAATGTCTATGGCATGCTCTAGTGCTAAAATTCTGCTGAACTGTCTCCGCTCATGGTTTTGCTGTTCCAGGGTATGACCCAGGGTGTCTGGCCGCATACATTGCAGTGTTGGTAGCTTGCGGATCCCGGCAAAGCTCGCAGCAGGTGTCATACTTTCATTAAATCTATCAGCTGCCCACGAAGGTCCAGCTGGCAAAACCTAATAAATCAGGTTTTGCCAGGTGGGAGAAATCCCGCCAGGCTAGCAAGATTATGTAGACTGGATGGGACGCAGGGTACCTGGGCGGTGGAACAGAATGGACAAATCTTCGGTCTCGTTTCAGAAGGCATGTCAGTGTAGGGGAGGTGTGTCTTGTCACTGTTGTGGATGTGTCCCTAGTTTGGGGCAACACATGTGGGGTACCACATCTCTCATACTCATGTCCTACTGGGAACAAGTGGTGTCAAGGTGAAAGTCACCGCATAAATTAGCGACTGCTACTACATTCTACACTGGATACCAGAGCAGCATTTTCTATGACAAAATTCAAATGCGATTATCGTTGGATTGCATGGGCCGATATCCTTCATATTTGGCATGTTTATAAGTTGTATGTGTCCCTTAATTCCTACAGGAAATAAAGTTACGCATTTGTGACAATAATAGCGAGAGGGTATACCCTCTCGCTATTTTGGACACAACAGTGACACCTATAGTGACTGGACATTGGTCTTATGAAATGGGACAAGCCGCTATTTGCGCCTGTCTGTTACCCTATGTCCCACAAACGGTTGTCCCTTAAGTATTGAAACGCGAAGTACCGCTATTGTGTCACTAAACCCAATAACGGACGTCCTACAGGCTATTGAAACGGGTCTCAGGAGCGGATTTCAGCCTGCAACCAAAACCTGGCACCTGCTAAGCTGGGGTCAGGGTAGCCTGGCAGCCTGGCCTAGTTAGACTATAGGCCAGGTAACGGGTTGCAGTTTCGTGGTGCATTATTGGTAACGCCTCCATTTTTCTGTTGCATTGTGGGATTGGCAGACCACCAGATACACTGGTTCCCGGGGTATCCACTAGGGGGCTTGGCGGAGATATATGCAGAACCCAGCCAAACCACTAGTCCACTAGTGCCCTGGCCCTAGCGACAACGGGACGTACTACAGTCTAGTTGAAGGTCGTAGGAACCCGTGACCTGTCCCTTATTTCATGAGGGCAGGGAACCAGTCCAGGGTCAGGGGTACTGGTAAGCTGTTCTACCAAACAGGCTGACACCTCATCAATGCCAGGTCCGCTGGCAAACGCTGTACTTTTGGTGCACAAAGCTTTTGCACAACGTTTTAGTTCTGGTCAGGTAAAATCTGAGGCGACCTTGAACCATTAGCTGTAAGAGTTTGTGACACTCCTATCGTGAGACCTAAAGTTATGTTGTGAAACCGAAACAAGGGGAATACACACACTGCACTCTACAGCATCATGGTGTCTGACTTCTTCCTTCATCAGCCCCACATATAATCAAAATACAGCAACATAACACCTATCAGATCTTCCATACTTTTTGGAGAGTGTGTTATTTAATAACCTCAAAACCAAATTTTGTCATTTCCCTTTGTGCGTGTCTTTGAAAAATACAATGAACATAAAGCTAGGTTTCATAATCAATTTGTTCAGCTTTGAATATTTCTTATTATGCATTTCAGCTCATAGCACCTGCATCGAAAAAAATACCTAGTTTGAGGCGTACACTGCAGATACCGCATGAGATTTAACGCAATCTCTTAGTTGTAACAGAGTGGAAACAGGCGGCGGCCAATCTAAGGTCCCCCTACAATGGCAACCAGAGCTACACAAAGTTAGCTCTAGTCGACTTAAATCCAGAGGTCGCCTTAACTATTAGTTAGTCCCCTCTGTGTAGTAGTTATACCTTTCAGCAACGAATACACCATTTGGCGAACCTTTGCCGAACTACAGGGTAGGAAATGTCTATTACTCTCCTGCCAGACCTTTTGTACTGATTGGAGAATGTGTTATTTCCTAATCAAGAAGCCAATTTACTATTTTGTTATTTAGACAGGGAGGGAGACACAGAGAGACAGATAATGATGCAGATGACAACAGATACAGAAGGGAGACTCACACAGGGACAGGTAATCAGACAGAGAGTCAGACATATACAGATAGGGACAGAGACAATGAGACAGAAATTTAGAAAGATACATACAAAGCGAAATAATCAAACATATATGCCAAACAATAGGGAAAGAGACAAAGATATAGTTTGACATATAAATAGACAGGGACAGAGACAAAGATATAAACAGAGAGAGTTATATATATATATATATATATATATATATATATATATAGTATATAGATATATATATATATAGTATATAGACAGGGATAGTGCCAAGGAGACAGACAGAGAAGCAGACAGCTGGAGACAGAAAATAGACATAAACAAAGAGAAATAGGCATATTTACTAATAGACAGGGACAGATGAAGATTTAGGTATAAAACACTGGACCTGAAGCCACTCTACAGTCATGCCAGAATAGCCGTCACCCCCTCCCCTCCCACAACCACTCCATCTACTTTACTGACCAACTAGCTACACTCAAGACCACTTTACAATGCATGTACATTTCAAAACTGATGGGACACACCTGACTGGATAGCATCGGAACTTCCACATCTGAAGGGACAGACCATTCACTATGCTCTTCAAAGAAACACAGACCCAGTATTGAGGTATGAAGTTGGTAGAAGGGTAGGCATATGACTCTATCTCAACCCAGTCACTCCATATTAGCACCTCTCCTCCATTCTCACATACACACTCCTTAACTTTATCCACTGACCAGATTATTAAACCTGTTATACTCAGACCCATATAGGACTTGATTCAGAGACATTTATAATGCATTAGGATGTATACACTGTTCAAAATTAGTTTCATCAAGTTGCCCTGTTCATGACACTTGAGAACAACTATCAAATTAATTCTCTAGGTTTATTGAAACATTCTTGATACATAATTTCCAATCAAATACAGATGGCTCAAATACATAATTTCTTATGATATTCTCTTACTTTTATTTCATGAAGACATTTAGGCATACTGCACTCTTCCATTGTAAATGGAAATAACATTAACTCCTAGTTCTGAACACATATATATGCAAATCATGATTCGTTTACCTTTTCAAATTCCTGTGCAGTTGGGAAGGTAACCTATCAAATACATCACAATGCAACATTTAACCACGTTTGCGCGTTGTGCTATGTTGTGATGTTTGGTTTTATATGCCACAATTAAGTCCATGGATTTCGACAACAACAACGTACAGAGATTAACTTTGAAGTAGAAACTCTGTCTCTGATCTTTCCGCCACGGCAGACACAGAAGAGATCTTAATGGGATTCTTCATCAGCTATGAAGGCCAGGGTCAAGTACTTGAACTTAGTCTCGAGAATCCTCAGCGCTCAGTCACGGACTAAACCTTCCAGTATTAGTGACAATATTAGATGCAGCAAGTCTTATAGAACACAAGGCGGTTCGATATAATTCAGTTCAGTTCCGGGTATTGAATATTCCATTTGGAATTTCATATATTATTGTATTCCTCAAGAATCCTTCAGGACTAGTTTTAGGAATCGTGTTTTAACACAGCTCTCAGGTGCATCTGTTTCTACTTACCGACTTCCTCTATTAAACTAATCTGGAGCTGTTAAGCTCATATATCCCGGTATTGCCATATTGATGTCCTGAATCTTTGCCGTATTATGATTACCAAATATATACCTGCTTAAGGCTACTGCAGCCAGCGTGGTTCCAAGTTCATAGAAATCATGTCTATTTTAATACTTTTTCATTCAATAAAGCTTCATGACACACATATATATGCGCCACACAGATGGCAATCTTCCAGTGTGGTGTGTTCCAGTTATAGGACTTTTGCTAATCCATTATTATGATGTTGATGATAGAACATTTTGAAAGATATACACTCATTTCTGTTATTTGATGTAATAGACTATAGGATTACTTTCTTCCGTGGAAAGCATATCATGAGTTGTAGGGTTGTGCCTGTCAACATGGCAATTGTGCTCATTCAGAGGGGTAATCTGCTAAACTGTGGATTGACATTATACAGTGGTTTAAAGCTGACAAGAAACAGCTTTCTTGTCTGTGAAGCTCATTTAACTATTCTGGCATTTCACAACTCATAATATGAGTTGTTTGAGTTTCATAACTTTTGGTAGTATTTTTCAGTCTTTTTTAATGTGCTAATATCATGAAACATCACGAAATCTCATATGATTGCCTATATGGCGTGAGTTGTCTTTACGGAATGATAGCACGAAGCGGAGCTGAGTGCTACCTGTAGCTAGTCGTGGGCGACCCTAACAGTACGTTCCCGTATTAGGGTCGTGGATCACTCCATATGCAAATTCTGGGGTTTTTAGCGAACCAAGATGGTTCGCACTCTCACGCTTTTGGATATTTACATCCAACGATAAAACTCACTGGAATCGATAGAAAACATATTTCTCTTGCTTCTGATAAATTATTATCAGAAAATAACTTCAAGATACTAAGATATCTGGACTTGAAAATGATAAATGGTTGTCAGAGACTGTTTCAGTCAGCTCAGTAGCCATTTTCTCATTGACTCTCGTTCTCTTACGAGAAACAATGAGATGAAAACAAACCTGTGGTTGGGTCAATTTTCAAACGCCAACGGAAATCACGATAGTTGCGATGTGGTTTACATGAATTAAAAAACCTTTAATTGGGTATTAAACTAATACTATGCATTTAGAAGAGGTAAATATAACGGATGACTTCATGTCCTGACCAAAATATTGTACAAAATCGAACTTTGATGACTTTGACAGCTCAATGATTTTGAACCCTCGTTTTGGATTTTGACAAAATCTAAATAATGGCGGACAGCTGACAGGGGGAGGAGATCGATTCACACAGTAAAGCATGGTGATCTGGGTAAAGCATGGTGATCTGGGTTGTTACAGGGCACCATATTCAGAATGTGGAAGTGGGAACCTATAAGTACATATTTTGTGTGTACAATCCAACAGGAGGATGTTATAAGCCAAAATATGTTTATTCACCCTGCCGAGGAAAACCCCAGAAATACCTTATGCAGTGGTGTCCGACCCTAATACAGCGTATAGGGTCGGACTCGTCTGACTACCTGTAGCGGAAGACAATGAGTGGCATGCAGACAATTATATGAAATTGAGTGATGTTTAAATTTTATCTTACCCCATCATGTATTTTCAACTAAATATGTCACCCGTGGCATATAAATATTTTATGGCATAACCGTGGCATACAGTCACACCATGTTAAGTCTATGGAGATTTATATAAGGGGTAGGTAATTAGTAGAAACCAAACGAGAGTTAGCCTTGTCAATGTTTATGCCACGATGGGCAGGTTGTGTATTACTACACGAGGCGTTAGCTGAGTTTAGTGAGTAGCAGACCTGACCAGAGTGGTATAAACATTGACAAGGCTAACTCGAGTTCGGTTTCGTATTTATCCTACCCCATCTCACCGATATACAGAGAATATTTGTTATTATCCATGTTAGTAGTTATCAATGCTGCCGGATCTACTTTCGTTATCTCGTCCCTGATTGGTCCGTTTTTTTATTCACCTCGGTGCATAATAACACTTTATCCAACGCTATGTCAAATACATTGAGTCTATGGCGTTTTTTATTAGGGGTAGGATAAGTGTAATTGTTGTATATAAGCCAATACTGAATGACGCTGATTTATTGCCCTATTACAACTGTTTAACACGTGTTTGCACTTTAATCCTCTGAGTGTGTCTTTATTCTGAAGCCCAAACAGATAATTCCAAACTAGAGGTCATAATTACGTTCATATCAAAATAACTTGTGTCGAGTTTACCGCAAATATTCTTCGTGTTTAGTCTTTACAGCGTCTTGAAGCATGGACCCAGCTTTCTAAAATCAATCTTTTGGTATAGTGGGTGCTTTGCACTTCCCCATCAAATCAAATGAAAACGTAGAGCAGACACTACTTATATAACTCTGAGGTTTCATCGGGGAATCTTTTTACCCTTTATCTAGATTGGTACCGTTCAGTCACACGTTGACTTTTGATATTCTGGCAGAACAAAACAGGTATTTGTTACCTAGTGATAAGGCAAAAAAAGGGACCCCTATTGATATACAGAATGTAAAATAATTCCAATTGTTTTGAGTAAGATGATGACCATTTTTTTGTTTATTTGAAACCAAATTCTGTTGTACAAGTCTTCCACTTCCAGGTTAACAAAACAGCTAACAACAGTTTTTAACATATCCAAGCAGAAATATCTAAAAGAAGTACGCATATTATCTAATAGTATAAACTATATATGTGCATCTATGTACCTTATATATATATATATATATATATATATATATATATATATATATATATATATATATATATATATATATATATATCGATTTTGTAGGAAACCTCACATGCAGCCCACAGTAAAAGAAATCATACATAAAAGTCAGGGATTAAGGATACAGATAGAACTGTAAATAGGCAGCGTGGGTCTTGATATTACGGCTTTAATCTACAAACAATTTTGTCAAGTGATTTCATCAATACCAATGTATCTTAGAATCACAATGGTGTCATCACAATTATACATAGGCAACAGGTACACTGGTACATCAATATGGCCTACTTTAAGCTCAGGTGATACATACAGGTATGGTGCATGAAGAAAGAATCTCGACAGCCAATCATTTACAACGAGGAAACTTGGGGTAATTTAAGTTTGCAGGCTTTATCTGAGTGTTTTGTCTAATGACAGAACAATCCTATTCAACTTCAGCACGTCAATATAATAAATTATGGAAAAAACACTTTTTTTCAAGACCCAACAAATTCAAACATAAGCAAGCATAAAGAGTGTGGCTGAAACATTCAATGCATGGTAGATTTGGTATCTGGTGGTCCAACGCTCAATGGATATTTGTTCCAGAACTGTTGTGTTAAATCCAGAACATAATGAATGTATTTTTGTCATGATATTAATGCTGATACCTGACTGTCGTTTAAAAGAGGGTATGTTCGTAGGCCAATATATCTTACAGGCAATCATGACAGAATTAAACAAAATAATATTGAAATCTCCACTTCTGGATGCACTTCTTCCCCCTTCCGGCTCCGAATATTAAATCTGATAGCGGCACCCTGCACCATGCTGACCTATGAGCGCCCTTGATAATATATTCTGGTAATAAACATGAACATATTCATTAAGGCAATTCTAGTATAGCATCTTACTATGAAGAGTGCTGATATTATGGGGTCAATTTGAAGAGAGCATTGGTCCCACTGATATTAAGATTCACTTGCTTAATTCTATGACACACTATGCCACCTAAAGCTAGACATAACTGTGCCGCAACAGAAAATTGCGGTGTCCTGTGATGTCAGCACCTGGAATTTGGGAAAACGTAAAAACCCACCACAAAATCTGATCATTGAGATTGATCATCTGACACCTAATCTCTGGAAAAAGAAGGCCTGATGTTTGTAAATGTGTGCATTGAAACAGGAATTGGCTTCATTGCCCATGCTCAATCATATCAGTATTAGCACCCCTTCACCAAATGTACCTTGCTTACCCTCTATTCTATTACCATTTCCTCATCACGTTGTATATCTGAGGGAATTGAGAAATAAGGATTAATGAAAAGTGCGTCGATTCTTTTTCATTCAACAATAAATAAAAAATCCCCCCATAGGTCCACCTTCTCTCTCTGAGTCTATAGGGTAGTAGTCTTTGACGGCACCGCATGAGGTCATGTGCGCGACCTGGGAACCGTTAAATAATCTAGAATCTTACATATAGCTCCTTTCCTTATGCCATAGAGACCCAGGGACGATGTGGGTCAATTTACTCAACACCGATGGACGACCTTATGAACGGCTAAGATTGTCTTAGCGAACAAATTTAAATATTATCAAACGATAATCCTTGTACGCGGTACAGAAAAGAGGCTTCATGTATGATCGCAGATTATTCAACAGGCCCCACGGCCTGGTTGACGACCGAGATTTACACGCGCTGGTTGCTACGCCGCATCACTGGCAGGTGCATTGCGGCCATCCGGCGCCCAGCCTCCTCCCTGGCGGGCGTGGACAACGAAGATCTCAGCCGCAAGTGTGAGAAGGGAGACGGCCACAGCGCTGATCAGCACGAGGAAGGCCCCGGCCAGACTCTCCACGTTCATGTGACGCCAGTTCGAAGCCGGACTAGACAAACCGCCAGCGTCACATCCGGCCGGCTTGGGGACCCACCATCGAGAATGCCATTTTTGTATGATGCCCGATTCCTGCATCTGGGCTATCCTGGAAAAAAGGAGAAATATAGTGCTGCTTCAGATTCAAAATGAACTATTTTCATTATTTAATTCCTATTAAAGCGGGTTTTAAAAAAAAGGATTTATAACGTCGAACTTCATTCCGGTAATATTTTTATTCAGTGTGAAATTCAGCTAATGTTTGATTGGAATCGTTATATTAAACCAAATAAATTTGATAAAATGATATGACAACCAGAGAGTGGTACCGAAACAGGATAACTGTGAACCATTGATAATTCATAGACGGCGTTCACACCTGCCCACAGACAGATTTTTTCTTAAAAGACTGATTCTGCTAACAATTATTTCAGCCAAAGTTGATTTTGTCCGGAGGTGAGATCGTCGGGAACTATAGTCAACTCATGTAAATTTACTGCCAGAAATTGTTGTCCATAAACGAAATTGTCCTGAGCATACAGCATCCTCGGCTCCTGGCAAAAGCGTTTCCTAATTCGGGGTTTCACCTTATACGAAATGAAATCAAACATTTTAGGGGGAACTTTCCCCAGCAAATATGCACCCCTTTCACGGGGTGTCAAGTCAGTGTCAGCTAAATGTAATATATTTAATCAGTGACAATAACCGTTAGGTCTCGTTTCACATGATGCCAAATCACTGCCCATTGTTTCATTCTCATTTTGATTTGTTTGGTGAGCTATTTATCTCGGATTTAAGGAAACAAGATATGAAGTGTTTTGAAGTAGAACTTTTAAAATGTAGACATGGAATAAAGGGCGACAACTCGCTGCTTGTGTTGCCTCTTAGCATTGGGTATCGCAACCTTTCATTTCTAATTAGAGTTTTAAGAAAATGGAACACTCACTTTGTATCAAAGAGCCGTTTATAATCGGAGCCTTTTGGAAGGGCGAAGGCCTGGCCCATAGTGCGGAAAGTTTCATCGGCTAACACAAACTCATCACAGTGTTTGACAGCCGAGTAGCCGATGATACCCTCGTCATTGAACAGTGCATACTTCCCGGTGGCAACCATTGACAGGGCTTGGTTGGTCGTGTTCGGGAGTGGCCGAGGGACTTGCTGCAGCTGGCTCCACAGCTCTTTGTATACCTCACTCGCCGATGGAGACTGCAGAAGAGGGTAGAGGGGTAGACGAGTCATCTAATTGTAGCATCGCCTACAGAACTGACATTTCTTTTGTATAGCACACCAATAGATTGGAGCGCAGAATTGTAAAAGTGAATACGCATTGCAGTTGATTCCGTGTATAGAGCTGGTACTTCGTTCTTTAAGAGATACCAATAGTTTGGATATTTCTGGGGTATGACATACCTTTGCTCTGAATTCAGTACAGTGAATATAAGTTGATATACTGAAGCTATCATATACCAAGGGTCTGTACTTGAATGCGTGATTGGTCATTTGATATTCTCTAATCAAGTACAATCATGACAAAATATATTTGCGCATCATTGACTAAGAGTCCTTACACTGGTTAATTATGGCATTTGTAAGACTCACACTGAAGAGGTCGTTGAGGCTGTTGCCGGGCAGAATGAGGGGCAGCACGTTGGGATCGTCAGCTAGCTCTTGCAGCGTCGAGATGGGTTTGTCTGAGATACTCACAGTCAGGTAGGCGACCAAATTAGCCGTGTATGTGGCGGACATGATGATGGTGAACAGCCACCAAAATACGACGAGCACTCGGCCAGATTGACACTGCGGGTACTGCTCCATACCTGTGCGCAGCAGAAAATAGGTACCCCTACACTCACCAAACTAGGATTATTTGATTTGTGTCTATGTAAGATTTTCTTTGTGTGAACTGCGCGTTCGTTTAAAGCGAAAGAGTACAGTTCATCCCTTCTTTTGAATGACTCTACCTTTACTATGTAGTTCATTTTCAGTTTACACAGAGGGATGGCTGTTTTGAGACAACTGAAGTTTATCAATCGGGTTATTACCTATTCAAGAGCAGTGCAGCATAAAGAAAAGACTGGACTCTGACTATGGCAGACCTAGGACTCGATGACAAGCTCTTCATTCACCATGTGAAGTTACGGTGGCTAAGTCTAATACCAGCTCTAAGGAGGATTCTCAGGAAGTGGGATGCTATAAAGCAGCATATCTTGCAGGAGATACGAAATTATGCCATGACATCAAAGTGTGAAAAGCACCTAACTTCCAGTGAAAGGTACAAACAGATCTGCCTGAAGCTTTTATCAGAAACCCTGCTGAGCCAGATGCATTTTCTCTGTGCTGTGGGACCCATCTTGAAAAAAATGCTTATATTCTTCCAAAAAGAAGATGCCCTTGGTTCATGTCTTGCATGAAGAAATGACCACCTTTGTCCAGCAGCTGATGCTATGGTATTCGGAACAAGAAGTCCTCAGAAGTATTATTATTCATTAACGATCTGGGGGAATGCATACAAAATCGTACCTATATTCAATATGCGGATGATTTGGTTATTTATACCGCTCACAAAGATCCATTACTAGCATTTGAAGAAATACAGCAAGACCTAATTAGACTATCAATGTGGTGCAAACAAAACTGTCTAACTATTAATATCTCCAAAACCAAATTCATGTGGTTTGCTAGTGCTACTAGGTTAATGAAATGTCCAGATAAGTTGCTGAAACTAAGAAAAGAAGATATCCAGAGATGTGAACATTATAACTATTTAGGGGTAGAACTGGATTCATGCCTAAAATGGACCAATTATACTAGAAACATAATAAAAAATGTTAGTTCGAAACTGTTTAAATTCAATAAACTCAGATGTCATTTAACAAGAGAAGCAGCTAAGCTGGTATATATAACAAGTATAATGCCTTTAATGGAATACTGTGGCTTTCTATATGACAGTTTTTCAAAAATGGAGTTGCAAAATATTGGAAAACTACATAATAGGGGGATGTGTACTGCCTTAGCTGTATCCCTACGGGAACATTCAATATCAGAACTGCACGATATGCTTAATATCGACCCACTATGGAAGAGAAGGCGCAAACAACTGGCAGTCCTAATGTATAAAAATAAACATAATTCGAACTGGATAGAACTTCCTCGAAGAAATACAAGGTTAACTGACAAGATCGTCTTCGAGATATACCATACTAAGAGTAATTGTATACTTCGTTGCCCTTACTTAAGGGGGGCCAGGATGTGGAATGCTCTCCCAAAAGAGATCCAACAAATCTCAGATCCAGAAGAATACAAATTAAAAGTACAAGATCATATTGCCAAGTAAAGACAATTACCTATTGTTCTAAGTTTGTTTACATCACATCACATCACATTGTAGTTGTCAAATTCTAGATGTATCGGAATGTTGTATCCCTGGTAGCTACTGTTTGTGTTGTATCTGAAAAACTTGTACCCTAACGAGAGATACAATAAAAAAAATAAAAAAAGAGTAAAACTTCAAAGGACCTTCTGAAACTGGAACTAAAACCTGTGGATCAGCTCTCAGAAAAGCACCTTGTGGTTGGAATTAATAACCATACTCCGAACTTGGTGAGACTTCTTCTCAAGCAGATGAGAGAGTTCTACTTTTTGCTGAAATTGCCCTACAGCAGTAAACTCCTGAGGAAATTGAATTTTCTGCATCCAATGGTCAATGAAAAGGAAACATCTGAGCACATTCAAAGAATTGCTTTGAAGATGCCTCATATTAGAAAGTGGAAATTGATCTTTTTGATGAATAGAAGATCTATCAAGCAGTGAATATTCCAAATGATTTTTTTTATTGAGAAAGACTATGAAGTGATACAAACATACAAAGGAATTGATGTTTACTGTGGAAAGATCTTTGAAATTAGAAATTCAAGTGGTGAACTCAAATTTGTAGTCTTACCCAAAGTGGTGAAAAGCACACTCTGCCTAGGTGAAGGCAACACTGACATATGGTTTATAAGCAAACAAGCAAATTTTGTCTGACTCTAGGACATCCTTGTCTGAAGAGACCATCAATGATATGTGAGTTGTGAAAGATGTTGCTGGAGGTCCCTGCAGAGTAGCTGTCACAAAAACTTTACTTCAATGTGCCAGACAAGCTCATGCATCCTATGCCAAGTGTTACCGAAGATTACAGAAGAAGAGCTAAAGAAGAATTAACAATCTTTTACCAGAGAAAGTGATCAAGAGAAAAAGCAGCTGGAAGTACAGACATTAGGGGAAAAAAGAGGAAAACAATGGTTCCAAGGAAACAGCGATAATCATTTGGATATCTCTGCAACAACCTTCTCGTATATAACATCTATTGCACCTTTCTTGGATTAAATCATTTTCAATTAAGCTTTTTTATGGTTGCTTTTATATTCTTTTCAAATACAAGCTGCTCCTCTATTAAAACTACCAGGTAAGTGTAACAAATCACCCGAGATTTGTGTAACCCAAAGAATAATGTATAACATGAATGACGATCTTCTTAATCTTTGATTTCGAAGCATACCGTCCAAGTTGTGTTTTGAATTCTTTTACAATGAGGTAATTTGCAGCTCTCCATTCATGTACAGAGTTCACCACCGTCTGACCGATTTCCTGCATTTCATCCACCAGAGGAAACATATCAATAAGAAGCGATGTCATCCGCATTTACATGTAATCTATATTTCACATAATAATGCTTCTGCAAAATCCTCGTTTTGATTGAAGCATAAATATATGAAAAAATTAGCATGCGCCTAAAATACACCTCCGTGATACTCCAGACCTGACAAATGCATTTTGTCATATCATCACATATGCCCAAACATTGGTTTTGTTGTCTATCAATGATCAATGTACAATGTCTCTAGATCCCATGGTGCACACTATCAAATGTTTTTTAGAACCTACACTGAGCACGAGCCCCCACCCTCCTACTAACTAGGTGTACCATTGCTGTGGTCAGAATTTACAGACGATCGCCGGAAGGAAAGTTGAACACACCCCCTTCATCACCACCATCCTAGGACAAGTGGCGATCTTGACAGTATCAGCTAGAGTCCTGTAGGTATGTAGCATTATTAACATTCAGATATCAGTTATTCAATTGTCTTGAATATTTCCTTCAGGACAGAGGTTTATTGTCAGAAGAAAGTCAAGCTTCGGACTGAGGCAGGAAGTTTTCAAGATTACCTACGAGAACCCGTCCCAAATAGGCCTTACAGATTGATGAAGGCTAATCATAATAACCCGTCTCCTAATGTGGCGCCAACTAAATCAAACCCGCGTATAAAAAGTATCATAAATCATAAACACATTGAAGCCCTCTGAATATAAGTAAACTCACTTTGCTCGACGTAGGTGCCGTAAGCGAACCAAAGATTGTCCACCAGGAGACGCAATACTCCTGAGCGAGGTCTGTCCGTCCCCGTCTGCTGCACTTTGGATTGGCGATCTCTCAGTCCGAGACGCACGGCAAACAGTATGAGTCCCACCAGGGTGACGCCGGTGAAGATACCACACCACACGGTGATATTGAAAGGCAGAAAAATACGGGTCACCTTTTGTCCCTCGTGAGGACGCTTTAGCAGGAAGGCTGAGCTGTCCTGGTTAAATGGGATAGTGAAGTCTACAGCTTTCTCCCTATCTTCAGTGACACTGAAGGCCGCGGCGGCAAAGTCAACCTCCTGCATGGAAGCGAATGTGATAACTCGTTCGGATTAATAGTACGAATTCACGTAACACCTTTTAAAAATCTGATAGTCTCGGAGAATCTCGTTATAGAAGGTAAAAACATTATTTGATGTGTTATAAATGTCACCAGTCGTAGAGAACGTTTAGCCATACTAGAAACAGTCGGTCACCGGAAGTTGATTTCTGTCAGTATGCATGTCCGTCCACTTTATTTTTCTGTAATTAGACCTATCTCTTATTCAATAGCAAAAGGTACCCTACAATAACATAAGGGATGTATGCAATGCTGCTTAATTAGAGTCAAGTATGTAAGGGTGGTTCGCGTTTTACTGTAAATGAATTAAAATAAGTACCTACACCTTTCATGACTTTTCCAATCATACCCGTCCATTGTCCATTTCGGCCGACTTTAGTACCATAGTCTTCTCCACCATCCACATATTCCACGCTGTAGGAGTAGGAGACAATCTTGCCATAAACAATATAATTACTTACTGCCTTACAAACTTGTAGCAAAAATACATGGGAAAGGTGACCTATGAAAGTGAAAAGTGTCAAGATATCTAATGAATATGATACCCTTTATCTTCTATCGTGACATACAGTCAAAGAAATGTGAAGTATGCTAATACTAGGAAACAATTACTTTTCTTATATAAACTATAAAATGATTTTACTTACATCACGAAATCGTCACAGTGTTAAGATATGGATATAATTATATATGATCATCGGTATGATGTTAAGGTAATTTCCTTGTAATAGATCATACATCAGATAGAAATTGATTTGTAATATGTTATCAAATTATTCTTATTCTAGGGGTATAACTCAATTAAAGCACACATACGTGAAGTTGAGAACGCTTGACAGGACATCCACTATTTCAATACAAAATCCGCTGAATTCCGGATTCTTTTCCTTGTTGTAATTTAGAATAATGTATGGCGCTGACTAAATGAAACACAATGATAATCCTTAAGTTCACAAAGTCCTATTCACAGTGCTAAAACGTAGTGCTAAAAACAATATCTTACTCCACCATAAACATTCAACTTAGTTTCAATATGGATTCTATACAATACATTAACTGTAAATCTGAGGAATGTATTTCTCAAATTTTTACGGCTTTTCCTGTCGACAAGAACCATTTTATATATGCCCACACTGTATATCATATATGCTTGTGCTAACAGGAAAAAGATACAAGATGATTACTCTTTTATTTTGCATAGGGTAAGATTGGTAAGCACCTGACTGTATATTGCTCGGACAGTTCCACGCTCTAATGGAAGAACTAGGTAAGTCACTTGCTAAATATTAAAAGAATCCTAAATGTAGAATTATCACTAGAAGCCTCCTACCTGAACGACCCCGACTTTAAGGCGTCGGTTTCGGAAATTATTTGGTGGATTTACTATAATAGGGTCGTATCGTTTCTCCATGTGACGCTGTGCTGTCCACTGCGCGCGCAACGATCGCCCTGTGACAGCGTCTGCGTCAACTGCCCAAAAGTCCACGACGGTGTCTGTGTTGTAACCATCAGAGCGGAAACGGGTAGGGCCGCTGACGCCCCGGAAATTGGTCTGAAGGGAGTAGGGAGAGATAAGTCACTAAAACTACGTGCGTCAAGCCGGAGACACACCAAGCAAGAAACGTAGCGATTTTCGGAATCACTAACACAATATGGCCTTTATGTGACCTATCATTTTATATTTGACCTGAGTATTGCTTCTGAGATGCTAAATTATGGGTAGGAGATGTTCCTATGAAATATTTTTTACATACATGCTATTTCGTGTTGGCGATTCCAAAGATCGCCGCCTTGACTCGCTTGATGTGTCCCCGGCATAACTGATGCCGGGGACACATCAAGCGAGTAACGGCAGCGATCGCCAGAATCGCCAACAAAAATTTGCGCGTATGTGCGATATTATTTCATAGTACTATCTCCCACCAATAATTTAGCATTTCTGACACAATTATCATGTGAAATATGTAATAATAGCTCACACATACGCCATTTTGTGTTGGCGATTCCGGAAATCGCCGCGTTACTCGCTTGGTGTGTCTCCGACATTAAGGCCGAAACACATCACCCAGCGATTGAAGTCGCTTTGGGTGTCCGTATGGCATGGAAAATCGCCCTGGCAATCTTTTCGATAGCTCATTCCAACAAAAGCAGATAGCGGCTGGGTCTGCACTATAGGATCATAGTTCTTCATGCCGGAGACACACCAAGCGAGAAACGTTGGCGATGATTCTACTCGCCTACATAGCCATGGCGATTATATGAGCGATAAAATTCATCGCTTGGTGTGTCCTCCACTCGCTGGGATATGAGAGCAACTAGGATGTAGGCAAGTTAAAAAAATCGCCAGCGCATCCTATGAGCGATAATATCAAACATGTTTGATATTCTCGCCCATATTCGCCCATATAATCGCCAAGACAGAATCGCTAGGATGGTTCTGAAAATGCAGACACACCAGGTTTTTGTTACATAGACAGCGATATATGAGCGAGTACACCAGTCAACCAATCAGAATCGGTTTTGTAGTCACATGATCACCTTTGGTCATACAAAAGCCTAGGTGCTGTCACATTGATTTCACCCATTTAAATACTAGTATAACTATCCACCAAAATGCTATTGGTTGATATTTTATTAATAATAATCGGCGACAGAATGTTTCCTAGCTAACCAGAGGCTAATGGCATACTCAGCTATATAGCAAAGGCTAAATGTGCATCATATTCGCTCTTCTTGCTTTACTCGCCGATATGGGAATCGCCAAATATCAAACATCGCCCATACTTAGCAACTTTTACAGTCATTGCTCAGAGGAGTTTCTCGCTGCCGTTTTCTCGCTGCCATGACTGGCCTAGTGTGTCCGTAAGTCGTGGGCGAGTGGGATAAACACCCTCCGACCTTGTAGGCGAGAAATATGGAGCGATTCCATTTCTCGCTGGTCCATGATCGCCGAGGGTTCCACTCGCTTGGTGTGTCCCCGGTATTAACACTTGTCATTACCAGCTTTGTTCATACATATCTGTGGAATCTAAGACATTATGTATGGGTAAACAACTTGGGTGTCTCTTCTGTACACCTAAATTGTCTTGATAATCTCATGTATGCTGATATCGGCGCCATGCTGGTAGGAGCAACTCTATAAAAGGCGGTCATCAGGAATGTATGCAAACCATCAGGGCGAGCACAGTGCCTTGTAGCACCACTCGCGTGAAATCAATGATGTCATTCCCGTTATTATAGAATTTAACCATTGTCATTCATTTTCAAAACATGTTCTCGTACGATCCCTAAACATAAATATTTTCTAACCAGGAATGAGAAATTCCATGAAACGATATATATAATTGCGAATTCTACACGTGCGTGCTGCTTTATTGATGTAGTCACTTGAATCCTAATTGTCTCAGGTACTGTGTTTGAAGTAGGAATTATGGCACTCACCTGTTGAATTTGGTCAATGAGTCGGGGTCCGTCCACCCAGGCTGAACGACCGCTAGGTACACAGGAGTTGGTGGCGTAGGTAGAAACTGTTTGGTTCGTCTGATCCTTGCTGATTGCATTAGCCATAATCAGGTAGGCGTCCATTACATAGGCTTGGTTTAACTAAAAGAAAGGAGATAAACTACTTTAAAAAATTGTACTGATAGGTTCCCTAAGGCTACTTGTACTGCCATCTTTATGTCATAATAGATTCAGTTTCGCTGTGACAAGACCATGGTCATCGCTGTGGCGTGAAATTACACAAAACATGATTCGAATTCCCTTTTGTGGTATTCTGGGCAGAACCAAAGTTAAAGAGGCAATGGAAACTAAACTTGACCCACAGTATTAAACTTTTGTACACCACAAAGTCAGATTTGCAGCACCAATAACCGAAGACTATGGTTATTGACAATGCTTCTAGCTCTGATTAGTACAATTCCTGATAAATCTGAGTTATCTTAAACTTGATAAACGTGCCAAATTATGCCAGCCGTAGGTACTAAGAAGATCTCAATAACTATAGATGTTGCTTAATGTCAAATACCTTGAAAACACTGCATAATATTTTACAACATTCCTATATTGGAATATTTAGAATATCCGCATAGATTTAACTTTATCAAATACAACCAATAAAAACTTATAAAAGGCACCTTTAATCAACACTCATATATAGACGGCATTTTGGTATTGACTGTCACATGGAGCCTTATTGATAAATTCCAAAAATATACGAAACCAACAGTATCACAATCACAGCTGGTAAAAGGTAAACACATTAAGACGCATTCATCTCACTGGTCCACAACACTGCCACTTCTGTAGCACCGCAGATGCACAAACATTGCTCGGTGTTGTGAGGCCAGACTGGAACTGTTAATGCAGGTCTTTGCCTCATTTCTAAATATTGCATGTTTTGTTTGAAAACAAAGTTCAGTTTTCTGTGAACTGTTACAATAAAAGGCAGCCGCAGGATTAATATTGAAGGATAGATATCACCTATAATTAATCATCTAATGTTAATTTGCCATATTCAGTGGCATGTTTGATTCTTTCGGATCAGTGTTGATCCTATCGGAGTACCATTTTGAGGGGACCTTATGACAATATTTAGGCATGGTACAGATCAATAACATGGATCCAGTTGACAAACAAATTGAGCTTACTTGGTTTGAATGATAAATCAGCAAAATAACACGGGCAATAGGGAGTGCTCAGCGTATGAAACTCCATCTAGCGATAGGAGGATGGTAGTGCATACAATATGTAGCATATGATATTGTTAACTTCCCCAAGTTTCATTTTGCCATTAGCATATTGCAGATTCGCATATTGTACTTGCCTAGAGGTAAATGATAAGACATTTAACTATACTTCATGATGCAGTAGATGATTAATTTCAGGTCACACAACCTTCAGAAAATCTAATATCTGTGTGCTTCATGACCGCTCTAACGAATCTACATGTATTTCATAAAGCAACGACTTCAAATATACAAGTTACTGAAACTGAAGTAGGGTCTTGGGAGATGGTGGGAAATCATTCTGATGGATTTTCCTGATGTCAGCCTAGGAATTGGTGATCAAGTTTGAACAAAATAATTTACCCTGGCAGGAATACGTAAAAAAGTTACAAATTCTTAAATATGGCAATGAATCAACAACGGCAATAGCTTAAGCGAATGCATATTATCAAAGTGACACCTCAGCATATCATTGATGGAGAATTCCACGAGACATGAACCAGGTCGAATGATCTTGCATTTATGACGCTTTACTTCTTTTTGGATTTGGTGAAAACCTTATTGACTAAATCAGATTACTGTATAATGATATTGTGTAATTCTGGTCTTAAAGGCATATCCTTTGTACCTTCGTCGATTTAAGAAAAGCCTTCGACAATGTTAGTCACTCAATACTTTTTGAAAAATTAAAGCAAGTAGGCCTTGACTTTAAAACAATAACCTTGGTAAAGTCGTATTTGAATCATCGTACACAGAAAGTAAAACTAGGTTGTGTAAATTCAAGTAAGTTACCTGTATCCTGTGTTCCCCAAGGATCTGACTAGGACCTACTCTTTTCATAATACTTGTAAATAGCATCTTCACAGAAATCAGAAACTGTCTAGCCCTAATGTATGCGGACAATCTGGTACTCACATTTAGTGGAAATAACCCCCGAGACTATAGTAGATACACAACAACGAGATATAGAACAGATGATTACCTGGCTGAAAAGGAGCAAATTACAAATGAACATAAGAAAAACAGTGCAGCTATGGGTCGGTCGAAATCTCGAAAATAAAGATCTACTAGTGAATAATATTGGACAACCATTGCAGCGGGTAAATAAATTTAATAGACATGGGCATAATGATAGACAGAAAAATTTCATTTAAACCACAAATCCAGAAGACAGTAGGAATCGCTAGGCAAAAAATGCAACAACTCAGACTTTTGAGATCACTCTTGCCGGAACAAACCCATGTTACTCTGGTAAAGCAAATGTTCCTTCCCATATTCGACTATGTGGATTTTGTATACCTAGGAGCCTCTAAGCAAGATAGGAATATGTTGGGCACTGTGTTTAACCATTGTATGCGAGTGGCACTGAATATTAGAATTATTAGGGATACTCCCATCGAGGAGTTATATGCAAGGTTCAGGATGAGAGAGTTGGATAACAGAAGGCTACTCCATTTGATGATGAACATTCTATGGTGGTCACATGACCCGAAACATATAGACATTAAATATATAAACACAAGAAACCAAGATAAAATACAGTTGGCTTGTGAGGCACGCGGAGAAAAGCGTCATTAGCAACCAATGGGAGAGCCCGCCCGCGGCGGCGCTCGACCAATCAAATTGAGGCACCAGGAACAAAGCCAGAGTGGACAGAGACTGCGATCGGCGTCATTGTGGTAGTGTTATCGTTCGGTTCAACTGGACTCCAGCCTTGTCTCCCACATACTAAAATACACATAAAAACCGAATTTCCTAAAACAGAGAAATATAGACACAGCCCTCTCTATTAGGAGTAGACATATGGAACAAGTTACCATAACATATACAGAAAATTGAGGATAGAGAATATTTCAAGACCTATATGAAGACATTTCTGATACAGAATACTACCAAGATTTAATATTATTATCTAGTGTTCAGAAGTTATCAAAATCTGACAAGCTATACCCTGGCCACCACACTTTTCTAAGAACTCTCCACTCTAATTGTCTTTGTCCCGTCTTGTCTCCCTTCACTATCTTAACAGTTCTTCTGCATCTGTTAATCACTGTCTTGTCTCATTGTCACCATGTTATGCTTGTTTTGTTGTAACGACGACATGTAAGAGCGCCTATTGAATAAGTGAATGTATGTAACAGAAATAGCTATGTCACATGATGTGTCATGTGATTTGAGTAATTTACCTTGGTAACTGATGATGTTTTGTTATACCGAATCAAAGGTCAATATGGCTCTTATACTTTGTAAAAATTCAAACAATTATTTTGTTATTTATTGAATTTTGCAAATAAGTATAAATGATGTCTGTAGGATGCCTGAAGGTATCTTCCTTTCATAGCCAGGAGGCATTGTGCTGCCATAGCCAGGGGAATGCCTGGACGCTGCAGTTAAAGGGTTAAAGGTAAAAATGAAAAATCATGTTATCACCATTTGAAATATGGACTAAAGGGCGTGCTCCACCGGAGGTATAGTGATAAGTGAGCACAGCGTAGCTATTGTTTACGGTGTATGAACCAACTGGTCGGTTACTGGTCGGTAACTAGTAAAACATAATTATGTATTAGGTGTTGACAGGTGGGTATTAGGTGAATGTACTTGGTATACGCCTCACAAACAATTTGAGCAAGGAGATGTGTATCAGATGAATTTTAAAGATAAGATTGCCAAATGAAAACATATAGTAGAGGAGCAAAGTGTCAAAAAGGCCCTTAAAAAGGGGTCACAATGACACCCGAGAGTCTCCTGGCTGAAACTGGCCATGTTGGTCAATTATGACCTCAGGAGTCTGAATCTGATGCTTGTTTGTTCCAAAAAGTGTAGCATCATGCTCGTTTCCATGATGAGCATGCGGAAGGTACGCACGTAGCACCGTTCGTAACGGAGTAGAAAATGACAAAACAAGGAACTTACTCAAAGATATGAGTGATCTGAACTGTTGAAACTACGTATAAACTGACGGTGGACCGATATAGATGGAGTATTGCATCAGGATTACCCTACAACCAAGATAATCCATACAAGTGCGTGTCATGCATGACACACATAAACACGACAGCCATCTTGGACGCCACTGCCTGCGCGCCGTAGTATGCAGACCATGTCAGTGTCGGTAAGAGGGTAGCATTATGAGCGAAGCAAACGACAGTGTACTAATCGAAGACTCACAAGTAAGTGAAACCAAGAATACCGCAAGTGATGATGTATTTGAATGTGAAGGTATCTCTGAACCAATCGATAGGTCACAACTACAGATCGTGAAACGCAACGCGTCTTCAAATCGAGCAAGGCGTAAGTACACAAAGCCAAATCGTCCCCTCAGTGACGAAGGTACGGGTGAACAACAAGTACTACAGCCAAAGAAGAAACAATCAACTAGGGGACGCAAAGTGACTGTTTCAAACTCGGAATCCTCTAAGGAAACTTCTAAGGAAGCAGAACCAGCTAGCAACATGGACAAGTTCATGGAGGTATTCAGCGCCAAGATGGCCGAAATGAATGCTGACATGAAAAGAATCTGGAAAACATAACAAATATAAATAACAACTTAGTAACAAGGCAAGAAGAACTGAAACAAGAGATTAAGGACACCCAAGCATCAATAGTAAGTAGAGGTGAAATAACTGATGAAAAGATTGGAAATCTGAGGACGAGTGTAAACAAAGCGAACCAAGAAATGAGTGCACGTATATCCATCCTGGAAGATAAAGCAACGACCTCAATGGATCCCAAACAACAACCTGCATTTGTCAATGATCGATATATGTCGCCTAAGAGGCTAAATATTTACATAGAGGGACTTTATGAGAGACCGAACGAAGACGTATACCATGCAGCCCTATTCGTACTAAACAAGATACACCCTGAAACGAAAATCGGGGATATAAACTACGCACAACGAATCAGGAAGCGAAATGCAACAGTGAAAAATGCCCCAATATTAGTCTGTTTTACCACAGTAAGACTTCATGACACCATACTGTACAGAAAACGAGAGCTTCGTAAACATGAAGGTTTCGAAACAATCTTCATAAATCCAGACGAAGAGCCAGCAGTAAGGAAATCGAAGGCAATCGCAAGGCAGGTAGCAATACACTGCAGGAAACAAGGGCATAAAACAATACTTCGTGGGGAAGACGTATGCGTCGATAATGTATGGTATACAGGCCGAGAACCCTTGAAAATCCCAGACACTCATATGCCGCCGAAACGCAAGCCAAAAGCATGGGTAACTACAAAGACCGATACAGTTGAAACCCCAACAACAAGTAGTGACCTACGTGCATCAAAGTTCGACTGGACATTAGGTGAGGAAGAAAATCCAATGGAAATTACTGAATCACATACGGAAACAAATCCAAGTGACAAGAACTCTGGAAATCAAGATCAAGAACAAGAATACCCGACCTTGCAAAGTACTGTCACTATACAGCAAAAAACAGAAACCCTCCCTGACTATACGACGAATGGCAGAGGATTCAGACATAGTAAAGCTGGTATCCTGTTTAAAGGACATGAGGCTTTTCTTAGTAATTTTTTTCCAACCGAGGTAACCTTCAACGGCGAGACCTTCAAATCATCCGAACAAGCCTTCCAAGCGGAAAAATGCAAAATAACAGGCCGAAAAGAGTTACATCAACAAGTCCTACAAGCCAAAAATGCTATGGCAGCGAAGAAAATAGGTGACACCTGTAAAACTACTACGGACTGGCTTAACCAAAAAGAAGAAACTATGAAAACCATACTCAATGCTAAGTTTCAACAAAGGATGGAACTAAAGAAGGCCCTAACCGATACTGACCCACATACTCTAATCGAAGGCACCAAGGATCCCCTGTGGGGAGGAGCCGCAGATATCAAGGATGAGGTATACGATTCAGGCAGTTTCCATGGAAAAAATCGACTTGGCCAGCTGTTGATGGACCTCAGAAGAGAAATCATGGAAAACCCAGCTTGAATGCACGTGCTTATGTTATTGTTTACAAACAGCTAACGGAACCGACACCAGCGCACGCATGCGTGGCTGTGACACGACAGACCGCACACACCTGTACCGGTGGCTTGGTAATATTTGTAACAAGAACACTACCGTGCTGAATCATGGCATACTTGGCTCAAATACCCCGCAAATATCTAATAATAGGCGACTCAAGGTCGTCATACCTGGATTATCACTTAGATACCATTCGACAACGGGATTATGATCTTGAACATTACTCAGGTGCAAAAGTGGACAGAGTAACACGAGAAATGATCAACGCCATGACACATCGCCGAGGGACCGGTGAACAGTACAAGGCAGCATACATGTTATGTGGCACTAACAATATCACGTACAAAGGTTTCCAAGGTGAGATAGGTCTACGAAATGGATCGGAAGAAAGAACTGTGAGTAAAATTACTGATTTATTCGTAGACGCAAAGGCTGCCGTCAGAGCCCTATATCCCGGGGTCAAGGTAGTTATCTGCACGGTCTATGGGGTATCTCTACACCAAGCGAACTATAATAACTCAGTGTACGCAGATCAAGGCAAGCTGAACAGCATTGTAAAAAGCCTAAATGAACAAATCTGTGCACTAAACAGCTCTGAAGGTGTGTACACACCCTATGTAGGGCGTGAAATCCACCGTAGTCGGCCCAACAGAGATACCAAACATCTTTACTCTCGACTTTTCGATGGCGTCCATCCTGATAATGAAACACAAGCGAAAATAGCAAGACTCCTCAGTGACTGTATGGACAAAAACATTGTATCTGGCTACCATGGTTAAAAACATGAATCTAAAAACTACAGAGACCTGCACTTGAAATGAACATTACACACTATACTAGCAAACCAGTGCTGTGGGAACCGACCCACTCGCATGTTATATCCTACACTCGGAAATGTGACAATGACATCTGAACCATGTGAGTCATATGACCACTTCATGTGTCTAAATTACAACAAACAATGTTACTTTACAGAAGCCATCCGTGTCCAAGAACTTTAAGGTCTGATACAACAAATATATAATGTGAGTCATATGACCACGAAATAATTCGCAAATGTATATATCTGGACCGCACCAAGTTTAATTACCAGTGCTTGCGCGAGTCAAATGACCGCCGCATATCGCCACACAACGATATAAATAACTATGACCCAAAGTACGGACGAACTGCATCGAAAGAATGTACAACCTAAATGACACGTATACCTATGTTAAATTGTAATGACATCATACAATGTGAAAACTGCATGGTACATAGACGGAACGATTAACTGACAATGCAAAAAACCGGGCCATCGCCATTGAACTTTAATGAACTTGTGTGATAATCTAAGCTCTTGAGTTAGACTCCAAATTATTACGTAAAAATTAATCTATGTTGTTCTACTCCAAATACATGTGATTTGTGAATTGTAAATCTAAATTGGATGACAAATGTTATTTGCACTAGTAACTATACTCCTGATTATGTTCCATTAGGAGTTCAACCGGACTTTGTGAGGGCAAAGCCGGTTGTGTTTTACGCACTTATTTGTTTTTTTCTATGTTTATATGTCATGTGTGTCAATACTGTAATGTTATCATACAATGTGAAATTATGGCATGTATCTTTTTCTGAGAATCATCCTTCATATGGTATAAGATGACTTTATATACACCATCAACTATTCTGAAAGAGAAAGGTGACATCTTTATGACTAGTAACATTCGCAGTATCTATAGGAAGTTAAATGAGGTCCAAGAACTATTCAGCCATTGCTCGTATGTAACTGTAACTGAGACCTGGCTCCGTGACTGTTATGACAATGACATGTTATATATTCCAAACATGCATCTTTTACGAATGGATAGAGAATATCCGGAAAAGAAAATAGGCGGCGGAGTAGGTCTATATATGAAGAGCTCGAAACTGTGTTACGTTAATGTGATACAAGCATACTGTTTTTCAACACCGAAATATGAAATTTTAACGACCACTGTAACTGAACCGAATCATAAAAAACTGCTTATTGTATCGGTGTATAGACCGCCGCACGGAGATGTGGGAGCATGTTACAAAATATTAGATGATATTATTAGTGATAGCAAATTTAAACATAGAGAAATATGGGTTATGGGCGACTTTAATTTAAAAAGCAGAATTAAGACTAGCAGTAAATATGGTATACTTAAGAAATTTTTAAATAAAAACAATTTAGATCAAATAAAAACACTTGATACTTACCTACATCGAAAGGGGACGAGTCAAATAGATCATATATATACAAATTGTAAGCATGTAAAATTGGGGGGTAATTTTAACATAGTATTTTCCGATCACATTCCAATCTTTGCTCTGAGGAAGACTAAAAATGCCAAATTAACACGAATCAAAATCAAGGGGAGAAACTTAAATAAAATAGACTATGAGGAACTCAAAGACGGGTTAACTGACTTTAAATATACGGATAATATTACAACTGACGACAATGAACAATTGATCAACCGCCTAGTAAATTTCCTTGACAAGAAATGCCCAGTGAAATCATTTGAAATAACTACCAAAAATGAGGTAGAACTGCCAAAAAGTGTTAAAAAACTGATAGCAGAGCGCGCAAATATCATCTCAAAGATAAAAAAAGGCACGCTATCTGTAAATGAGTACCACCGAGTCAGAATATTAAGAAGGAAAATAAGTAAAGAAATCAATAATCATAAAGCAAGTATTATAAAAAGGAACTTAACTGAAAATGCTAAAAACAGCAAGAAATTCTGGAGAAAGTTGCAAGATGTATGGAGTCCTATTACAAAGACACCGAAAAGTAATGTAGATGGGCAGATAAAAGAACCTAGTGAATTGAATAAATACTTCAGTGAAGTAGGGCAAACCCTAGCAACAGACTTATTGCAAAGTAACGATTGTATTGCCGAAATGAATATAGCATATGTGAATAATATCCACATGAATTACCCAGTAGGAAACGATGAAGTGTTGAAGGTACTTCGTACTTTGGAAAACGACAAGTCTACTGGAGTTGACTACTTAAAAATCACCTTCTTAAAACGCTCCTTAATAAACAACCCGAAAGTAATACAAGATATGTACAATCGAATGATAACAAGTAGTATTTTTCCAGCAAGCCTTAAGTATGGCACAATAACCCCACTTCCAAAAACAGGAGAATTATCAGATTTCAAAAACTGGAGACCAATTTGTGTTCTCCCCACTGTATCAAAAATACTAGAAAAGTTATTGCATAATCAACTAATGAACCACCTCCTCACTGAAAAAATTATAAATAAACATCAATTTGGATTTATGCCAAATAAATCCACGGCTCAGGCAGTATTCAGACTAATCGATCAAATAACTTACGGTTTAGATAATCAGCATATGGTACTATGTACATATGTGGATTTGGCTAAGGCCTTTGATTCCGTGAGCCACCAGATGTTGATAAAGGTAATTAAGAACATAGGCCTGGACGATAAAACTGTACAACTGTATAAATCATATTTGGAAGGTCGAAAGCAACGCCTTAAAACAAGCAAAGGGTTAACTGAATATTTGCCGGTCTCATATGGCGTTCCACAGGGCTCAGTATTGGGCCCTGTCCTATTCATTATTTATGTAAATGGGATCTTTGATATTTTTGAGCACGCAGCGATAACAATGTACGCTGACGACCTCGTGTTAACTATAAGTGGATCGGACCCAGTATCAGTACAGAGACGGATGCAAAATGATTTAAATAGAATGCATAATTGGTTTAAAGGAAGATTATTGACTGTAAACACACGAAAAACTAAAACGATGTGGTTCACAAAGCGTGGAATGGAACCCCCACATCTACCATGCTACCTGAATGGACAGTTATTGAATGATGTTAAAAGGTTTAACTATCTAGGCGTCACCCTTGATGTAAAATTGAATGGCAGAGCTCATATTAATCTGGTACTTAAAGATGTAAGACAAAAGCTGTTTAAACTTCGTAGAATGAGATATCTGTTAACCACTGAAGCCGCGAACGCTATTGTCAAACAGATGATCCTCCCAAAAATTGAATACGTGGACTTCTATTACTATTTGTCGGTTAAAAATGATAGAAAAAAATTACAAACAACCTTAAATGACTGCTTGAGATGTGTGCTAAATGTATACAATAGAATGGATAAGAGTACTGTCGAAGTAATGGAATTATGCAAAATAAGACCACTCTGTTACAGGAGAGCAACACACCTCCTATGCATGTTACACTGGTGGGCCAGTGATGAAGATCACTTATTAACAACAAACCAAAGAGTAACACGTACCGAACAGAAACTAAAAATAAATGTGAAGAGACCACGCACTGAGCGTTATAAACAAAGCCCCCTCTACCAGGGTAAACTACTATGGGATACCCTCAACTCAGAAAATCAAAATATAATCAGTAATGAATGTTTTAAATCTAAAGTAAAATATCATCTTCTCTCTCATGAAATTTATGAAAATATCTTAAATATGTAATAACTCCCGATGTTAACTTCTGAGTCTCATGACCAGGGTTGAATGATTGTCGTAAAATGATCAGTGAACAACTTAATTGTGAAATAAGTATGATTGACGTGTATCATATACAAGGTATTTGTGCCATATGAATAATGAAATTGTATGTGTGTTTGTCTTACGTGTAACTCATTGCTTGTAACTCCACCCGTAATAATGTGAAAAATCAGAAAAGAAATTTCACCGAAATTAGTTATTTAAATCTCGAGCGACATATAAATGGAAGTGAACGAATGACGGGTTGAAAACAAGTTGTTCTTTTGAGTAGTAATTGTCTTTGTGTTTGAGTATCAAATCTGTATTTAATACTATACTAGTCAAATTGTTATTTTTTGAGAAGTAGATAAAGGACTGAAAATATGAAATATTGAATATTTAGATTCTGAGTCACATGACCAGATATACATATATGTTTACACATATGTCAAATAATTTTCTACTAAAAGCAAATAAGCTCAGATTTGTTAACTTGTGCTACTGTATCCGTCTTGTTGAACTGTACAAGGAAGAACGCCGCGTTGGTGATTGTATTTTGTTCCATCTGAATAAAAAAAAAACAAAAAAAAAACAACATATTTTGATTATAACTGATGTATATTAAATACTTTGATATAAAAAGGTAAAAATATGCATTTTTTCTGTGAAGAAAATCATTGATTCTTGTGTCATAAGTATACACTATGAAAATATGTAACGCCTGGAGTAATCATCCTTTTTCTTTGAAGGTAATAATACTGCTATATTCCACAAGGGTTTTGTATACACCAGACAGAGTATTCACAAAAACTTTAACAAATAACTTCATGTGGAATAGCAAAGTTGATGAATTTGCACACAGAGTGAAGATTCCTGACCTTCAGGATGAAGGCATGAAGCTTCTAGACCTTCAGACAATGTACATAACTAAAGTGGGATTCACAGTAGAGACCAATGTACCTGGGACTTCACACGTACGGTGTACTTCACACCTTTCCCCTAGTCTCAGACAGTTCTTCTTTGGTAAAAAATTCCCAAAGTGCCAGTCTCAAGGAATAATAGCGAATTTGATTCATATGGAAGGACATATGTGGTACATAATCTCAGATATAGTCACAGTGAACGCTCACCCTGGAACTCAAGTACCCTTAAAGTGAGTGGTGTTTCGAACATGTAATCATGCTTGCTGGCCTCCTATTGGCTAGGGCAGGTACTGAGTCAGAAACTCCGCAGCAGGTCCATTTGTCCCACCTAAATGACCCTATAGATTTTAAACATTTAAGCTTGTCCTAGATAAAAGAAAAATTGCTTTATCAGCTCAAGATAAGCGGGCAGTTAGTTTGCCCAGTGATAACCTGTCTGAGGGGATGTGGAAAAGAGAGTATGACATGCCTTTTATATCAACAATATGTCCAAATTCCAATCCTTACAATTCAGGATATTGCATCCAACTATGCCTACAAATAATTATTCATATAAAACTCCCCATTATGCTCATATTGTCAGGAAGAGGATGCACTTGAGCATTTTTCTTATAGTGTCCTAGAGTGGTAGCTTCCTGGTCTAGCATTGTGAGTTGGTTTAGATAGGGTTGCTGGGTATTCTTGAACTTGGATACTTTTAGCCTACTAGATAACACAGCTACAGGAACCACATCTTGATTGGAATTCATTGAAGTGAGACACAACCTGATGGCGACCTCCCTGAGGCATGAGTCACGCTTTCGTTCTTCCAAAAACAGAATTGATCTGGGGATTCCTCACGACACCGCGATGGCGAGATTCCTCAAAGCCTGACCTACACTATAACCAAGGATAATGTGTGCACCCAGAAGCTATTTCTCACCGTCATGTTGAAGGGGATGTGTGTCTGGAGGTGGAACAACTCCTGTGGGCAGGGGAGCTGCTCCAGGGGTCGGTAGTGCGCACTGACAAGGAGGAGGTTACCACCCGCCCACTCACTGGAGGGGATGTCGCTGCAGGAGAAGGGGTCATCGAACACCACCACCCACGTCTGGAAGGGCGTATTCAGTTTTAGACTCACCGCCTGTCGGGGAGAAATAACAGACATTTATTACAATGTAGCTCCTTCCGCTTGGTGATAGGGTTTAGCAGCTCTAGCAGTTTTATCATTTAGTTGAAGTCAATCCCAAATGTTTACAATGCGGACATCTCGCTGATTCATTTTTCAAACTCTAAGCTCCATCCAACTAGGCCATCAAATATTCCCTCTAATTCGACCACAGGAAGATATCTTACACTACTAAATAACATTTTGGATAAACCATCTAGTGAAGAGGAACTAAAATCTGATCTTACTCCTGCAAACCATCTAATGAAGAGGAACTAAAATCTGATCTTACTCCTGCAACAATAACCTGCATATATGAAAATATGTTTACCGGCGCAATAGTTATTGTACCGATAGCGACAAAAATTGGCATCGACGTTAATTGATCCTCTTTACCAAAGCATTGACTGCCTTTGATCTCACAAACCCTTTAATCTAGGCATTAGAAAAAGAACATCCACCAACTACACCATAATTATAATACTCGATTAGTGAAATGATTCTCTTAATGTATTATGAAATTTGTGACTAGAACTGACCAGACGAAGCAGTTGGGTGGCGGCGCTGGGCTTCAGTAAAACGATAAAGACCGTGCCCTTTGAGGTGAGTGAGATGTCGATGAGCAGCTCTTGTTGCTCCCATGACAGTCGCTCCTCCACCAGAATGGACGTCGTCCAGAAATCAATGCCATGTAAGAATAGGCCCTCCACAAACGACGGTCCTGAATGAAATATAATGTTCTCTATCGATAATTAGAAGGAACCCCACGAGATGAAAATAGTTTGGTCCGTACTCCATCGAGTTTGACTGCAGAGTACCGTAATTCACGAAGCGAAGCTGAGTGAATTACTCTGTGGTCAAACGAGGTGGTGTACAGACCAAGTTATTTTCATCAAGTGGGTTTCTGATTTTATCTCACCCTGCATAACATTAATTATTGATGAAATGAATCACCCAATTAGCCATTGAGTATTGGGTACACGAACCTCATGGCCGTGGAGTACGAGTTCCTCATGTTAAGCCTATGGAGAAAGATACCGGGGTGAGATAAAGGAAACGATTGTTAGAAATTACACACGAGTAGGGAATTGCGGTATATGCATACTCCACGTAAAAAGATCCACAAAAGATAAACACAACAAGATATATAATGAATTGTAAATACAGTATGAAAAGAAAAAGATTCTCGTACTTGAAATAATAAATGCACTTCCAAACTGAATAGATGATCGAGGGACCGCTAATAGAATAGTTGACGAAATATATAGGTAGCTAATCATAAAAATACATGTAGATGAATACTAACTATATGTACACAGGAATTCAAGAGCCGTCCCTTCTCTATCCACGTATGAGGCCAAAGCACATACGACAATCCCCCCATGGTGACAATTTGAGATAATTAACAGCCTTCAATACCAAATGCTTCTATTTATATTTCTATCTAAGCATTCGTTTTGGGTAAATATAGAAAAGGATCATATGATTTGCTGGTGTCAGGACATACCTATGTATTTGTCATAGAAGATGACCTCGGACGTGACCCACAGTGGTGACAGCAGCTCATCCAGAGCATACCTGAAGATAGCCGGCTTGGATTTCATGCGGAAGACACCAGGGGGAAGTATGAGGTCACAGTACGAGGGAGCCACCAGAATTGCTGGCACTCCGTGTGTAGACAGAATATTTGCAATGACCTTGGCAGAAGGGCAATCAACATGGCCAATCATGCCATGGATGCCCTGTTTGAGGAAGCCACATACTGAAAAGATTAATGCTTTTTTTGTCGTCAGATATATAGTATGTTCATGCTTCTTCAGCTAAACACAGCAATCATATCCAAGATTAATTTGAAAAAGGGTTTAGGTCCAAGAAACAGTGTACGGCCTCTTCGAGCTAGCTTATTGTAATTTCAATACATACATAATAATGACTGGTCTTGTGTACGAGAGGCCGTAATCTCCGAGTATTTGATGCGTAGTAATATCCGAGCGAAGATGGAGGATATTAGGTCGTCAACTACGAGGGGATTACGGACACTAGCATACAAGACCAGTCGTTATTGTATTTATTACCCACGTACAGGATTAATAACAAGTCCATTGCAATTGTAGAGTTTTTGCAAGACATCTAGTTCAAACACCACACCACTGTCAAGCGTGGCAGTAATTTGGTATAGACTTACCCTAATAAAATAGTTCCCCATTAACCTGTGACTTTAGCACGCAAAGTCTGTTACGAAAGTGATTTCTGATAGTAAATGAGATTATTATGATTAATTCTAAATAATTGACATTGAATGAACTTTCAAGAAACTTATCTTGAAGTACATGATGATTCAATCTCATTATGGACAGGATATTTTTCCGCAATCTCCGGGTAGCAAATTCCAGGTGCCCTATACATTTCCCATGGAGACTCCGTAAAAGGTCGGTAATAAAACATTATATAAACTTAATATATCAGATTCTAATACCTTGCCTCAGACCTACCAGTCGTAGCTAGCTCGAGCAAGCTTCCTCCTGACTCAACAGATATCACCTCACTCAGATTGGTCCAGACGGTTGCGCCCTCTGAGAAGTCGTGCTGAACGAAGTCCACCGCTGCGTCCACTAACTTCCGGTCAAACACAGACGTCTCTTGGAGAACGCCTTTAAATGAAGATGACAAATCTTGGTGAATGTGCATGTGGATAAACAGCTGTATTATCCACTTTAATACAAAGCATCCATAGAAAACACATAAAGTGTGTATTACAATACCCGGAGCATACATAGATATTGTAAGCTCCGGTCTGTAAAAGCCGGCGCATACGCAAAAATAGTTCATATGAAAATATAGTGCGTACCTAAAGGCCCGGCCCCACTGGTGCGATGCGATTGTCGCAAGTCAATAAAAAGTCATAAACGGCGGACGAGGGTCATAAAAACGGCGCCGCCCGTCGCATCGCACACAATCGCCCCTGTGGGGCCGGACTTGCGCGCATGTGCGATCGTGTGCGATGCGACGGATCCGTCGCATCGCACATCTTGAAATGTTCATGATTTGCGATGGATTTGTCGCACGGGTATGGAGTATTTCACATGTTTCACAGTAGGAGAATGTGGCACACCAAAGATAAAGTTTTAATTGGTTGTTGTGTCTCTTTGGTTAATGGAATCTTTATCATCATTGATAGGGATAATTCAAATATATATATATATATATATATATATATATATATATATATATATATATATATATATATATATATATGGATAATACTATTGTACATGTCAGTTGGATAAGAAAATATAAGTGGAAATACTCATCGTGTGAGAGAGGCTCAAGTAGTAATTTGTTTTACACACAGAAAAGAGAATTTTCAAAAGAAAAAAACAACAACACTATATACTGTTGACAGAAAACTTCTTCTTCCATAGGAGCCAATACATGTACTGCGACGAATCCATCGCATCAGTGGGTCATACCCTGGGTTTTCTTTGCGATTGGGTGCGATGAATCCATCGCATTAGTAGTCATAAACCCGGCCGAGGGGGCGTTTATAGGGCTATAAAACATGTGCGACAATCGCATCGCATCAGTGGGGCCGGGCCTTTAATGAACTAATACCAGTACGCCACTTGTCAGGAAAAGGTGGATAAAAAACACAAAATTATTTGGTTTCAGAAAAAAGCAGTCGGTGTTGACGGCGTAATATCCTCGGAGCACACGACCGCTTGTATCTGAGACCAGTCAATATTGTGTATGTATATTGCATATATTCCATATCTATCCGAGTTATTCTACATGTCGGCGTATAAAGGCAGTTAATAGACCATAACTGCACAGCTCCTACAGTCCATATCTTTCATTATTCCCATCGCTCATCGGGTGTGATATCATTAACACCCATCGTTTAATCGCTAATGGGGCACATTTCACAATTAGAATGATCGCATGAATATCTAATTGGCAAAAGGTGTGACCCATAATTGATGACGAATGAAAAATTAAATGAAAGTTTGAGGGGTAGCAATCATCATTTAATACCTAATTGGGAAACGGTTTAAACCACCGATCGTCTGAGTAGTCATTGGACCAGACTGGAAAAACAGAGAAATAAATGATACAACTGAAAGATGCATAAAGAACTGATTCAGGGTTCCAACCCATGAAAAGTATAAAGAAACGCAAACCCAATGCTATCATCATCGTCCATCATCTAACTGCTTATGGGACATATTTCATTATTTGAATGATTCTATACTTCAGTGATGCTAATTAGATGAGGAAAAATAAAGATTAGATACTTTATTATCTACCGTTTACATAGTCCCAATACTAAAGCTATAGGTAATTTGTAATCCACTAGGCGGAGATTACAGTGCTCGTAAGCTCCGCCCTACATTACGGAGGAAAAGTCCCTTGTGTACAGAATAGCGAGTGAGAAGATCAGCGGTTATTTTGTCTGTTCTTTGATAATTCAAATTCGCTATGCCGAAATAATAAATACAATATAAACTGGTTTCAGGTAAAAGCAGTCGTAATTACATCCGGCTACACTTAACGTACCGGTTAATAACCTCGCATTCGCTCGGATATTACTACGCGTCTAGTCCTCGGTGATTACGGCCGCTTGTACCTGAAACCAGTTGCTAATGTGTATATTCAGACACAAAAAAATTACAGGAAGCCCATACAATGGATTAAGTTAGAGACTCATCTAAACACTGCGATATTTTCCTTGACAATCATCTCTTTCCCTCAGGCTGCAGTTTTACATAAAACCATAATACCATTCTCCCTGGATGCTAGAGAGATGAAATCATATATTTATTTTCTTTTAGATTTATATCTTGCATCTTTCACCAAAGCAAGTTTCAGATGGAATCTAAGAGGATATACAAAGATACAGATAATCACAATTGATTATGATATAAAGTTGAGTATAAACTAAAACAATAGATAAGAAATATGTTCCCTACTGGGGACACAGTGCGGCTAAAAGGATAAATGTAGAATAAATTGGAGAAAAGGAGGAAGAAAACACCCTGGGAATAATAATTCCCAGTGATCCCCCGCCCACTTTGACGTACCTATAACGATGCCTGAGTTGTTGCAGCTATAAATATCCATCTGGAACGACAGTACTAAACTCAATAGTACACTTCCACGCGACATCTCGTTCCTTCTCTCGTGGTTATAAGATCTGGTGGAGTAGGCGTACGTCTTGAGATCCAGCATATGACAAGCACATTCCCATGTCGTAGTTGATGTTACATCTCCGGGATTGAAGGCAATTACAAATTAACGATGATAAACAGTGCTCTAGGGTTTAGAGGAGAGGGTCGGAGGGTAGAGCTGGTGGTGGCGGTGGTGGAGGTTTCGGATGGGTGTTGCGGATTGGTTGTGGCAGACACTACCTCCCGCCCACCCACCCTCTGCTAGAAGGGTGGGCGGGAAGCCTAAACTATCCAGCCTCTTTCAAGAGACATGAGGATCCTTTCTGTGGTCGATGTTCAATCAATCCTTGTGAAGCGGATGAGTGAATTAAGAGTCTTATCGTAAGGAAAATGTGGCAGTGCAAGTAAGGGCTGTGGGAGGCCGCCGACTCTGCATCTCATTCGGCCGGGGAGGGCGCTTCAGCACCTGTGTGATCCCCCTTCCCACCTACCTATAAGTCCATACATATTTGGGGTCTGTTCCTAAAACGCCGTCCTTGAGAATGTTCTTCGCTCACTCACAGGTTTGCGCATTTTGGCCAGTACTGCTGGCTAGAGTTCTATATTCTGGCTAGCAAAGAATTGAATGAGTGTCCTCGTCAGTGGAGAGACGGAGTACTAAATAACGCAGCCAAATGGATAATAGGAATAAGTGGGGAAAATATATATACGTAGAAAATTGAGAAAACGTGCTTCGATTTAATAGCTGTTTGAGTAGTTATTAACCCGTTTTATTGACAGCGATCTAGATATTTCAAGTTGATCAAGATACCTGACATCTACGTTTTCTTTCGTTCCAAAAATTGAAAAATAAATGTAATGACCAGTTTGACGTCATTTGAAACTATACTTCCGTACACGGGCAGCTAGATGTTTGAAGGCCCGCCTAGATGATTACGATTATAATATATCTTTATTCTGTGATTGATTGAACGACGTGGCTCTAGACCATCATGAATTTCCAAGCTCTGTCCTCTTCATGGAGCAGATCATAGTAGAGACAATGGGAGAAAAAGGTTCTTTCTGAACAATGCATATATATACACCATAGTTCTTACATGAATTGTATAATATAAATTAAACGCATGCGTATTACCCAAGTCTCACTCTCTCTTCTATTGAACTTTATATGAATTAGACAGCGATTTGGCGACGATCCCAGGATAGACTTGACTTGACATATATCATTCATCCAGGACTTGACGTATATTCATAATATGGTCAAACCATATGTAAATTGAATTTAGTTATTATCAGCCAACCCGTTCAGAAACCTATAATGGTATGTAAAGGGGGTTAGCATTTTCCGTGATGTAATTCCTGCCTGGTCAACTCAACTGAAATGCACCCCCATTAGTATCATTATATAAAAGTTCTTTTTCTATGCGATTAGTAAACCTTTATATTCGGAAATGATAATATCCATCCCCATGAGTTTAAGGTTTAAGATCTATAGTACCAGTTAAAGAGAGGCGACATCCTGGTTTGTGCCCTTGGAGAGTGAAGCTCATCACATTGTATCGAATCCCGGACAGAAAAAAAGACTACCGCCTATGCACACCCCCTACCTTTGTGCCATTTCTCCTCATTTCCAACATATATAGCCCAATGTTCTAATCATTTCCGCTTTTGTATCAACCATTTGGGACCACATAGTGACAGTGATCTTTTATTTCTTGCCCCAAGAATTTCCAAACGACAATTTTAGGAATCGGGCTCTACATTGTTTACAGTCGTCGTTCGATCAAACTATATAGAGATGCTGCAACTTATTTTGTTTAGAAAAATGATGAGAGGTGAGACAACACGTCCCCGTCCCATCCTCCCCGAATGTTGTCTGAATTGGGAAGTGTTATTGGCATGCGGGACGCATGTAGAGCACACCTTGAAGTGTGGGTGTGAATCAGAAATCGATTATGGAAATACGGGTGAGAGGGGCTACGGAGGGCGGCATCAAACAAAGGACAAAAGCGAGAGAAAAATAAAACCCAAAACATGTAGAAAATAACACCAGGTATTGATAAGTTATCCATCTCACGGGATGCGCAGGGGGTGTTAGCGATACAGTGAGCGGGAACAGGGGCATGCGACAACATGAAGAGTATTTGTCACAAGGAGGATGGTACTCGACAGTAGTGGTCACGAATTAGATATCAGGTAGCCTGTTACAACCAGGCTTTCCTTAAGAAGGCCAGTCATTGCTAATTTAAAAGGAGATCACGTGTATGGGAACACTAATGTAAATACCGGGTACTACTAAGCCTACCTATTCACTTTGATAAATATGTTATCATAAATAAAGATACTTGTACTTATTATTATAAGCGAATTTGACCAATGGCGATAAAGTATGAGATAGTGTGGGAATGAATGAATAGTATGGGAAGAAAGCACAGAGAGATCTATTGACAAGAAGTTAATCCTTGTCGTACCCCATCTTGTAGAATAATACATCAGTCTATATGGTGGTGAAAGGTACTATTTGAAGAATGCGTGGCTAGCAAAATTTTCTTTTTCTTTCAAAGTGTGAATTAAGTTACCAAACAAGACCGAATTAAATACAAAAAAGCCTCTGCCATCTGTTTCAGCCCCTTTCCGATATTTTCTTTGGTTATATCATCAGGACTGTGTCTATGATTCTAAGGTTAGTGCGATATGCAAAGATGACCCAATGTTTCCAAGAAATGCTCTTTAAATCTGGAATAATACTGTCACTATTACCCTCATTATCAAGCAACTTATAGTATTTCATCAGGAGAGGAAAATGTCCACTACGATTTTTTGCGCCGTAGGATGCTTTTGTTCCAGAATCATGAAAATTCACATTTCAGATAAATAAACTTGAAATTTGAAACCATGTAAGCCGGTATAAGACATGTTCATGTAAATCTGTCTTTATATAGCACAATTAGATTGGCCAAAAGGACACCAATTGCAGAGTTGAAAAGGATATTTATTTTCTGTGACATAGGAACGACTCAATTCTTGATTACACCATTCTACTTAAGCTGTATTGAACGTAATTGTGAAAGAAACACTATAACACTACAAGTGCCATGAAACATGAAGGAACTAAGTAAAGCGACGCTCCATGAGACATTGATTGCCTGATAACTGATGAGAATACAGTCCAACAACATCGATCCATCTCCCTTACAGATTCTTTGTTAATGGTTGCAAATATTTGAATAGGCGGCCTCCATTGATCCGCCATGTGTGATGACTAGGACTGAAGTCTCAGGTTCTATAGCCAGAGACAGGACAAATAAAAAAAACAGATGCCCTTAAAAAAGGCCTTTCCATCAGCATCACAAGCATGGGTTATTTTAGCGAGCAAGTCCAAGCCATGTAGTATAAAATTCGCAAATATGCGTCAGGAGACAGGAGGGCTAAACATCTCATATTTCTGAAGACCAAAAGAAGAACAAAACTGAACGCCCATAGACAACTGCTGACCGGTGCGGACTGGAATCATCTTGACATACTGGTTCGAAAACTGCCTATGTCTCATATCTACTTATAATATGAGACCAGCGCACAGTGTGAAATCAGCAATAGTTATCTACATCACAGATGATCATCATATGAGACCTCTAATCGTAGTTCCATTGTCAAGTTCATAAATAACTGTTGTCAATATTTCCTGTTGTTCACAATGTTCTTCACAACGACGAGTCTTACAACAATCTGTAAGGATCATGTCTCTATCTCATTCGATTTAGTCGACCATATTAGTGGAGTGCTTTTCGTGGTCGTCATTCCGATGGAGCGAACTATTCCCGTTGAACATTTCCAGAGGCCTCTCTGCCCCAGCTGCCATTGAGACCTACATGAAGAAACAAGAAAGTATACAGAAAGATTTACATCTGTACCCTGACTATTGTTTTCTTTTATTACGGACGTCAATGGACAATAGATTGTATCATCCCCACTATCAACGGTACTACAGGAACATATCAGGCGACAGGTTTACTAGACCATGACCTATAGTTCTGAGAGGGATTTTATTTACATCGTAGTGGAGCTATCTACCTTCTATTAGACATTTTAGCCACTAAATCATGGAAACCATTTATCTATAACTATATCGCTAATCGTTATATCTGCATGTTGCAAAAAGCCGATTACCTTAGCTGTTTTGGGCTGACGGTACTTGGTACAAGAAACTTCAACAATAAGAGCGATCAGACACAGCCCGATACCCATCGTCATGGCAATAAAGACACCGCCCACCGTTTCCATAGTAATACCCGTGTTTACGTCATCTTCCTTAGGGCACGAGATTTTGGTGTCCTCCCACCACTTCAGTTTGATGGCCTCCAATTCACGGTCCCGCTGCAGCTTCAGAATTCTTTATCAGTAAAAGCATATGAATATGTATTAATAGTCTTTATGAATAAAAGGCATTACTCAATTATTTGTTCCTCATAGAAATTGAAATGGTAAATGATATCAGCAGATCAGGTCATGATATTTATATTGATAAATATTTCGGTGATCATTAGCTGGAAAAAGAGGTATCCTCTCAACAAAATAAGGGGTAATGGGGTCCAATCTGTAAAAATAAATACGTAAAGCAACCACTGTTTCTAGGACATCTTACATAAACGCAAATACGTAATTAGGTCTGTGATGCCACGCTGTCACGTGACATTTGTCTTACCAAGCATAGTTTTTTATATACTAAAATACCATAGCATACTTTTCGCTGATGTCTTTCGTCAAAGGAGAGTTTTTCTGGAGGGCGAAGGCGAAGGGTTTGGTGGAGAACTGGTCGCCGACCACCGTCAAGTCGCAGTCGCGCCCAGCGATGTACTTCAGAACAGGCGCCATGTGGAGAAAAGCAAAGTCGGGGTCCCCCTTCACCTACGCAACCAGGAAAAAAACAATCCGAAAAGTTATTGATTACAAGCCCTGTAATTCATTTATCACAACTTACGAGGATTTTGGGACCTTACATACGTTGATAGTTAGGTGACTTACGTGAAAAAGCTTTTACATAAACGGTTTTACCTATACTTAGAGTCCTCCTAACCCTTTAAATGATGCAATTGGTCCTGCTGGTAAATAGAAATGATCAAACGGCGACTTTTACTAAGTTAACCTTTAAGTTTAATATGTTATTAAAGAAATATCACACCATCACTAGACTCTGGCCAAAAGTAATGTCACTCAGTGATAGAGATGGTATACCTTGTCTACACCTTGCCTGGTAGTGTTGAAAAGTCCTGTGTCTGTAATGTGCTTCCAGATTTTGGTGAACTTGTCGCCCAGCGGGTAGTCCCATACTGCATACTGATACGATTTTTCCTTGGTACTTGTACCATTGAAAAACATCACCGGAATTAAATATCAGCGATATCGCGAGTTAATTCGACCAACTACAATGAAAGCTTAAAATTCTGAACATATTTACTAAGAGCATCAACTAGCTTAATTTCAGACCGTTCCAAAAGTGGCCATGGCATTACCCCACCTGAAGAACACAAACTATGATATCATCTAATGATACCCAGGGACGATGTGGGCCATCTTTAGGTCCGGCGTCCACCTACTACGATATGGCTCCGATATGGCCTATGATGCACCTCCCAATAAAAAAAATCAAAATCGCGTCGGAAGGTTACCTAAAATCGGGGCAGTTGACCACGCTTCTGCGATTAGACACCGATAAAAACCCCATACAATGCGTGGTGGATTGGCATGTCTAGACACATGTCTACGATTTTGCACCTTCCCGATATGTCTCCGATATTTGGTTTTTGTATGGGTGCCATATCGGTAGGTCTAAATTTCTATCGTAGTAGGTGGCCGCTAGGCCTTATCCGTCCATAAGGCCGTCCATAAGTGTTGAATAAGGCCTGGCCTGGTGTCTAATCGCAGAAACGTGGTCAACTGCCCCGATATTAGGGACCTTCCGACGCGATTTTGATTTTGTATCGGGAGGTGCATCGTAGACCATATCGGAGCCATATCGTAGTAGATGGACACCGGGCCTAAGACTGTCTAAGTGAACGAACTTAAATATTATCAAACAATAATCCTTGTGCGAGGTACAGACAAGCAAGGGTCTTTATGTACGATCCTAGATTATTCAACTGACCCCTGGTTACCTACTATATTTAAAACGGTAGATTCCGTCGAATCCGCTTGAAGTGGCTCCCATACATAGAGATATAGTGAACCCGATCTAGGGTGGGAGATTGAAGCCCCACGGGAGTGAGATTCTCGTGTAGGGAAAAACTCGAACCTGTTCTTCTTTTTTGTAGGACTATACATAGATATACTTTTTCTCTTATAATTCATTTCAAGCCATGCTGAAATTAAAGTTTAATATTGTAGTTTTCTCGTGAGAAACCAATGAGATCGCAAGATTTCGCTGGTAGCCCTTTCAAAATCCGCTGATACCCTCCCCCCACCACCCACCACCACTCCCTAAGTTTTTGACCCACATCGTACATCCGGCTCTGTGGAGCAGTCAGCGGAGTGTTCGGCTAGGGACGTGGGTGTAGGGAGTTCGATTCCCGTATTGGCCCTTGACTTTTCGTGTTTTTTTAAAATATTTTTTCCCCCTAACTCGGACTCGACGAAGTCGCTAGTACAAATCCAATGCGGTAGAGGGGAGTACAGGCATATCTTCTATCTCATGAACTTAACACAAGGACAGGTCAATACATTACGTGGTGATGGCGCTCTCTGGTGGTTCCTGTTCAGGGCCTAGTGACATCTCCTTCCAGCGCGTGTAGAACGTCTCCTCAATGAGCGCCATGTGCCGGAAGTACTCGGCGGCGTCGTGCCCGCGCACCACCGAGTAGTTCATGTGGCTCTGCTGGGCGAGTCCGTCCAGCGACGACACGGGCGTCTGCAGCATGTACAAAGCTATTATCTACATGTGTAGTATGGGCACAGCCTGTATTATGTTCCCAGTATTAGGTATAAAGTAACCAATATGAACACGTGACCAATGTTGAAGTGCAGTCATCATATATATTCTTTACTATATACCTACTGCCGTAAGTGACGTGATTACTACACGCTGCTCCCTACAACGTTCTGCACATCTGTGCAGTAAGTTAGGGTTCATTGCATGGTCGCAACGGACATGATTACGACGTCGATATTTAAAAATGGCCGACGTGGTCTCCGCTTCGACATCGGTAACGTTAATGTTAGAGTACATAAAGAAGACTTACTGAAATACCATGAAATCAAAAATACATGAATGAATTACAGAAAAACTTCGAAGTACAGTAATAAAAACATGAATAAACATGGTAAGGACCTTAAAAACAGGAGTGCAATGAGAGATGAACCACTATGTTTTCTTCCCGCCGGTTTCTGGCCGGTTTCCGGCCGGTTTCTAAGTGACAAGCTGGTTGCTATGTGCGTTGCTATGCGATAACGTCACAGCCGCATTCCACCACTCTCCCAGCAGATCTTTCGCGGCACTATCGCTTGCTAAGCGGCCGTAGGAAGTAGAGCACAGGATCACTGCTTGGAGAGTGGGATTCCACCACACTGCACCGCTAGAGCAACCTACAGAAACTTGTTTTGTGGTACAATAAACCGGAGCGGCGCAGTGTGGGATTCCACGGATGAAGCGAAATCTAGGGTTCACGTTGATCGTTCTGTGCCTAAATTGGACTTAAAATGGATCTTACGACTTAAAAAAGGCAACAATATGAATGTTTTGGAGGCACATAGTAAAGATAAAACGTTGTACCTGTAAACATACAAATTTCGATCCTCACTCTGGCCCTCGGGACGTTTACAACTCGGTGTAAACACCTTGTTGTAAACGTCCCAGGTCCCGAGTTCGGATCGAAATTTGTACGTTTACAGGAACATCGTTTTATTACTGTACTGAAATAAACTTAATGTAATATGTGCATCTACCACTGCGTATTGTCTCCGAGCAGACGTTCATGCTCAGATTATGGCACTCTCATGCGTTGCCTTTGCTCGATATATCTGCACTACTCTCTGAAAGTAAACGGTTTGACCAGGTTAATGGTGGTCACTACATACTTATCAACTTCATGTATCATGTGTAATCAATCTTTCAGTACCATTCAACATATATTACATTCAACTAGCATTTAAAAAGCGGAAGAAACTCACGTTAAGTCTAGAGGCAGTTAGGAAGGCAGCCAGGTTGGCAGTGAAGGTCGCCATGATAACCATACAGAAGAACCAGAATCCAGCAACAAGCACACGGCTAGAGCAGGCCTTCGGGGAATCGCCTTCTCCTAGAATATCAGGTAAATATACATAACATTGACTGCTTTCAGATACAAGGGACCATATGCTCCGAAGGGTCGACGCGTAGTAATATCCGAGTGCATACGAGGATATTGCGGATGGTCAACTCCGAGGAGCATACAACGGTTTTTATCTGAAACCAATCTATATTGTATCTATCATCCACCTTTATCCAACTGGTAGCGTGCCCACTTGAGTTTTTTTCTAAATCAATATCTTCCCGTATGCACCAATTTTTGTGACCCGGAGCATACAACATATCCGTATGAGCTGGGTATATCCATACAGAGTTCCTACCCGTTTACTAAGGACACGTTGTATTAGGTAGATGACAAAATATCAGAACCAATAGCGCATTTAGAGGGGAGTGGGCAGGGGCCTTCCCTCCCTAATTACTGATCTAAAATAGCAGGAGTATGGCATTACAGTTCCATCAGAGGCGGGAATGAGTCTTGTGTAGTGCAGATGTAAACCAATGGAATGCAAATCGTATGGTCTAGATTTCGTGTCCAATGCATCATATATACATTCATGTGTTTTTCTCAGAATTTTAATCTCATTCGTCGCAAAGTATCTAACTCATCATGAATCAAATAAAACCTCCACATTAATGTGCTTATTCACTCCAGCGAATTATAAATCATTCTAACGTATAGATCTACAGGTTCATATAGTCGGAGACATCTGCACCATTAGTGGCAAACTGATACATAATGGTGGTATCAATGCTAGGCTGTTGACACAAGTGCATACGAATACAAGTGACAGTTACATAATACAAATCCATGCTGGTATCTAGGGAAATAATGCCTATTCACTGAAAATATACATAGTATAATATACATTATATACCTTATATAGCACTATTCGGTTTGTTTTATTGAAATTCACGTCAAAGTAAATACTCGACATCACAGGGAGTCTGACGTGATATTCCCCTAGCAAATGATGTCACAATTAGATCAGACACACCTGACTTGGTGAAGGAACCCATGACGAACCAGGCGCTCTCCTTGACAGTGTACACCTTGCCACCCTCGTCGTACAGGTGGCGCCGGTTGCGGTAAGAAAAGGGACTAAGACGGTCGAGCACGTGGACGAGGACTGTCATCAAAACGAGGGTACCAGCGATGGTCACCCACACCTGCCAGCTGGTCACAGTGAGCGGATAGAACAAATGGTAATGAGTCATGTAAAGAGGACATCTCTACCGCTGTTTTCTTTCTTTCCCAATATTTTTTTCCCCATTTTTCTTTTTCTTCATATTGATAGGAATATATTTAAGAATACCGATATCGTTTCATACACAACCTTTCTTTACACTAACTGAATCATTTAATGGAATCGTTTTCTTTATACAAACTAGAAGTGCTTTTGGAATAAACTAACCTAAACACAGTTAGGAAGTTGAAGAGGTTTTTGTTTTGAGTTGGTTTCTTCATGAGGATTTGGATCCCAGCATAGTCGTAGTAGGGTATTGTAAAGTCGATAATTTCTGACCTCTTCAAGGTCACACTTAGGGTTGCTGCAATCATATCCACCACCTGAAAAGGGCCCATAGCAATGAAATTGTGAGAGAGATGAGCTCACATATCGATGTGAAAGGAACTATGTTTGTACTATACTACTAGCCTTGTTTCAGATAGACTTTGTTAACCCTTTAAGGATGGGTGCGTGCGGCCGTGTTACCCCTGTGAGGACGGGTGCAGGTGTCTGTGTATACCGTTAGAGGACGGGCACATAGGTGTCAGAACCCATAATTTGAAGGTGTAATCACGTGGTTTAATACGTCATCCTTGATATTTATTTGTTTTCTTACTAGAAATACTTAATACGATATTAAAACTACACATGTACATTCTGTGAAAATTTGATGGTCATTGATAAATTATTTATTTATCAAAAATGATTTTATATGTTTTGGAGAAATGATGCCTTGAGGCATCATTCGGCCTGGGCCGGTTGATGCCTCAAGGCATCATTCGGCCTGAACCGGTTGATGCCTCAAGGCATAATTCGTCCTTAAAGGGTTAAGAGAACAACTGAAAAACCAAGCCATTTTAGAAATAAATTAGATTGACACTTTAAACTCGGAATTTGTCTATCTTGATTATTTCATGATCCAATGATATTTCATACCATTTGTTTTCATAAATACGTCTATCATTAGTTATGGTCGATGCGTTATTGTACTTAGGGACTCGCATTCTCTAAATTCCAGATTTCTAGACAGTTACTATAATGAATGACACACAAATGACGACTAAATAGACACTGAAGTTGACCTACACACCCCATCAGCCAGGAGCTGAACCATTTCGTCATAAGGGTCAAGTTCGGGTAGCCTCTTCTCGAGTTCGTCCACTCTCTTCAGGGTGAACTCAAAGGGGATGACGTCGGCAACCCTCTGCAGCACGTCCACTGTGTACCCCGTGTAGTTGATGGTACCACCATCCTTCGCTGGAGACATCATGATAAAGGGTACCTCCTGAAGGTAAATCTCCTTTGGTTAGGCGTTAGTATACAGGGAGTGCGACAGCATTTTACACTATATGGTGCAATCATTAATTCAAAAGAAGCAAGACAGTAGCCACAGAGGGAGCTTCATCTAGCTTAAGGAAATATCCTATGCCAATATTCACTAATGCAAAGGCCTTTCGCATTTGTCTAATCTTCGAGCAAAATATACGCAATGAACTAATACCCTATATCTTTAGATGAATCAAATTAACTTTGCTTTATTTTCTATGATGAAACTAGTACAAGCAGGCTCCAAGTGACTTTAGACTTCCGGCAAGTCGACGGTATTGCCCTCTGGTGTGGAAAAGCATTTCCCGGAAACCCTGTATAATTATTGATGGCAGCAAATCTCATATTTCATATATTGGTCATATAAATATTAGCTGACTGAATTCGTGAATTTTATTGGGTGAACGTTTCTGATTTCCAACTTGGTATCAAGTTGTACGCAGCCTCTGTTATTGAGTTCTTTTAAGTATTTGGTGGTTTTCTCTGTCAAGTCTATGCGCCACAAAGAGGATCTCTCTGAGAATACTTACATGCATGGTGAGCACTCTGAGGACGGGTAGCCCTCTGTTACTTGGGAACAACTCGGACTCCAGAAATATCCCCCGACGACTGAACCAGGTACCAACCTAGTCAGCATGTGAGAGCAGGTACATCAAAATATATATTTTTCATATAGTATTATTTGAGAACATTGTGAGGTTTTGTACGAATTGCTATGCAACCCATGGGAAATTGTTACATTATAGGTTGTGTTTATCATCATGTAATTGCAATAATCTGGCATGGATGTAGTCTCTCGATAACATACAAGAATAGCACTTTTCCCTTGAGGAGGAACATGAGAATAGATGCATGAAGTTGATATATGCCATCTCTCTTACTCCCTACTTTTGATGCTACTCCTGCATACTTATTCTTGATGCTAAAAGGTATGGTATCGTACAAAAACTCACTATATAACCTAAGAAAACAATGTGAAAGAACACTTAGATTGGAATTATTATATCCCATACCATTCCCATAAATGATATGGAGGTCTTTGTCAGAGTTTGAGTTTCGGCAGAATACCAGATAATGTTGTTACAATAGATGTGGAATAATCTGCCACTGCTGCTTAAAGCTTTCCTATCAGTAGTATTGCATTGATTTCTTCTTAAAGCTTTACTTCTTGGAACACTGGTCTAGCTTTGAACTTAAATCTTTAACGTCAGTAATACTGGTCCCTTCTGATCTAAATATTTACTACTAGAAATTCCCACTTACCTCCTGTTTGAAGCCGTTGCTGAGTTTATCAATCGCCAATTGAAGATCGGGCTGCAGAGTTTTGTTGGCAACACCCACTTGCCCAAAGATCCCGTTGTACGAATTCTGAAAATGGTAAAGGTGCATATTTCCATAATAACAAGAAAAAGAAAGGTAAGCGTTATACTGAGATACCATCATTTTCTTCCTAAATAACAATGTCAAACGCATGTAATAGAGTAGGCAGACGCGCTTAGTCAGCTCCGGAAAGAAAATCGGGTATTACGATCACAAATACGTCAAGGATGTGTTCACACAAAGCACGTTAGCCATAAACATACCGAGTCCAAGCTGAACTCCTGAGATGCCCCCAAAGCACCAGATTACTATGGACCACAACTATGGAATAGTCTACAACATCAGATACGAAGTCTACCGAGCTACCGAGCCATCAAGAGACGGTCAAAGATCCTGAGCACACATTGTTTTGTAAATACGTTATAGTCGCGTCTGCCTTGACCACATATTCAAATTATACAAATCTTTCTGACGAATGTAACATGCAATATTGGTCACACATAGTAACCAGCTTTGAATTATCGGTCTAAATAGATGTTTAAAAAAGAAGAGGAAATTATCGAGCTGAAAAATAGGAAATGATGTGTTTTTGACAATAACGGTACACCATTAGTTTCAAGGAATGGTTACCATCTGATTGAACATAGGTAAGATACAGACGGTTTCCTCAATATTTATAGAACCTTACTTACATAGATTAGGTACTCTGTGAAGAAATTCTTTGGTGTTGCATTCTTATGTCGAGTATTGGCGAGGTTCAAGTAAGTAAATATGGCCATCATGGAGTCGTGAGAATATACCAGCTTTACCTGAAACAGATCCCTTCTACAACTCAGTTCCGCAAACCTTTAACGTGTTATGAAATTTACACATTGATTTATCTTAATCTATAATAACTACTAAAGGAAACCAACTGAAGCAATACTTAACCCTGCTGTAATACTGCCTAGAGAAATGGATGATGGTTATTGTAGGACTTCCTTTATGTTTAATTGAGCAATATATAAAAAGAGATGGTAAAAGTCTAACGTTTTGTAGGAATATATGCAAATATTGATGTTTTTATGAAAGCCGCTCATTAGTACCTTCTGTTGAAATATATCATTTGAAAAGTCGCTTTGTATACTGTATAGCTATAAAAAGGTATTCTTAACCGGAAGGCCAGACCCTTGCACGACGTTGCCTAACTTATATAGAACTGTGTCACGTATTGATCTAGTTTGCTCTTAACTTTTACCTTGAAATGTAGGGAACAGCACCACAATTAAATCTAAATAAAGCTTTTGACTATAAAGGAAATAGGTGAGTTACTCTAGCTGAAGTGTCACATGCTTGTCAATTTTTAATTTTGGTATATCATCTCGTATAAGGTGGAACATGGAAGCAGCTGTATAAAACTATCATTAAGTTATAGAAAATTTAAGAAAAAATAGCTGATTGACCCTATCAGTTCAGATGAGACCAGTTCGCAAAATAAGTTAGGGATTTGTGTCCAATCAATTACATCCCACACTATCCTCTGACTTAAGGCTTAGTCTGTTCTCGGTACAGTTATATCTGTAGCAGATTCTGATAAATAGCAATGTCATCGGTGCTATTTTACCTGTGTTCTCTTAACTTGAAATGGAAATTTGCGAAAACAGAATAGTCTTGAACGCGCCTTTGCAATAATGTTGCGTTTCAACAGTTACAATAAGGAGCGAGTGTTGGCTACAAAGTGTCTCACTAGTGGGAAGCTTGTGTTAATAGTTGACAACTTGTCTGTCAGTTCGTCCAACCCATTCCTGTCCTTGATCACGTGATGGAGATGGATGACGTCAGTGCCTGAACACTTGGTGCAGTAGATGGCGTTTTCCCCTTTGGTGACCACGAACCAGCGATAGTAGACTCCCATTGTACCCAGCATGCCTAGGTCAGCAGCCTGCAGATATCATGGTTTTTTATTGAATACAGATACAATGTATAATGACCAAATCCTACTTTCCTGGGTTAAGAATGTGTTTCAATAGTTTTTCAATAACCAACCAGTCGAGACCAGAAACGTATTTGTCCATGCCTTAACAATTATCAAAAGCAATTACAGCGTACAAGGATAGACGTAAAGATCGATCTCAATCCTGTCATCTCTTACCCGTTTATTTCTCATTCGTTTCTAGCTCACTCCCACTCCTACCACTCACTCTCTCATTCTCCTCAACAATTTCCCCCTACTTTCCCCCTTTCTCACTCCCTTTAACTTTGTAACAGGGAAAATAAGCCATACGGTTGTGCTGATGAAGCTCTACCTCGTTCAGAAGGATCTCTGCTGTGGTATGGGACGCGAGCACGATGAATGTGTACACATCCACGTCTTTGCGCAGGCCCAAAAGAAGACGCTGCGTCTCGTTCACCGATGGCGTCAGTCGGAACAGGAAGTAGAACATCGTCTGGTCCCATCCAGCCTCACCAGGGATAATAGTGCCATCTGTTAGTAATAAAGAGAGTTATATTTATTCGCATTATTGCAGAAACTTTTTTTTTTCGAATTGTTATCATGGTATATATTTCAACCCCCAAGAGACTCCTGCAGAGGCTAAATTCAGTATTTAACCATATTGGAAGATGTGCTGAGTGGTCACACCTGGCAAGACCTGATATATTCACCATTGTTGGCGACATGGATCCATATATGAATATGATTCCCAGATTTGTTAATTCCGCACATGATATAAACGCCTATTTCCACTCTTTTCAGACTTAAGTTAAAGTTTTGCTCCCAATGAATCTATCATCCATCACCTATGGTTTAAAAAAGAGAAGAGATTTTTGCCAGAAGACGGCAGTTGGAAACAGGAGGGGAAAACGTCAGCGACCGATTTCATCTTTGATATTTGGCATTTGTCAGTACCTCTTGCCGAGAAGTGTCTCCGTTCTATTCAACAAGCATTGATTTTGTCGGTAATTGTGAGTTCTACAAGACAAAACAAAAGTCAGTTGGCAGGTGGAAACAGACCATTGGTAATCAATCCTTTACCTTCGATTGTGTCTTTGTTCAATGTTTACGTGAATAAAAAAAAATTTGGCGCTAGCTCTACCATCCCCATATTTGCATATTAGATTGTGTGGTTGCTAAAAATCGCCGATCAGTGTGTCGGCAGGTAGAAATATGCCTATATAAACAATTATTTAAATTATGGAAGGGGTGGGGGGGTTCTAGAGGTTAAAGATGTATCAATCCAAATAGGTACTCCATTGGTAACATGTTGATGAATCTAAAACCTCTATGTATGCAGAGTTTAAATTAATTTCAAATACGGCTCTTCAATTTTCTGAATCGATAGGTGAGACGATTGATTATTTATTACTCAGAAGATCTAAAACCACTTCGGATATATATGTACAGTCTAAACATTCTTTTTCAATAACATTTCTGAATGTCTACACTATCTGCTGTCAATCTAGAAATCAAATACATATTTCCTATGACTTACCGAACAGGTCATCATAAAAGATCGCGATGTGTATGGGTTGCACTGTAATATTCGTGCTCTGAACCACGCTCATCACCGCGTCCAGATACTCTTGGTCAGAGGGCACCACTGTCGTTGCAGCGGGTTCCCCGTTAAAGATGCAGCTCTGGTCATTGAGAGACAGGTATGGGCGCCCTCTGGAGGCGGCGATTTCAAACAGGACGCAGGTGGGGCTCGAAGTCAGATCCAATATGGCTGACCAGTCATCCGGGTTGTTGTGAGCTGAAGATTTATAGAAAATTGCTTTATGTATTAATACATTAGGAAACTTGATTTAGAATTTTATTCCAGGATAGCTTCCCTCGTTTATGATATAGAGCTATTTCTCTTCACACTATTTCAAATTGCCGTCGTCTTTGATACGGATTATAGACATTTCCCATCTATTTTTCGATTAACATTTATTTCTCTATCTATAATCTTCAGTGCGATATTATTGGTAAAGCTGATGAGCATTAATGCTGCTAATTGGAGTAATATGACTTAGGAGATTTACCTTTAAGGATGGAGGAATAGAGGTTGGTCTTGTTGACGAGTATTGTGTTGGTAGACACAGTCACCCCCATGTTCTGCAACTTCTTCGTTTGCCCCACCAACATCTGGCGTAGATCAGCCTCTGCTTCGTCTAGGAACACGTCTTAAATGATCATAATCATAATGCATATCATATGAATGAATGTTCCGTCTCATGTATAGTAGCATAAATGGCCATTATAGCAATTAATTTATTACAAATCCAGCGATTACTTTTGTTAGAAATCGCTGAAGGTGTTGACATTTCCCAAGCTATAATATGAATCATATGGAATGCTTATTAGAATCTACAATAAATGGTTTTAAATGGTAACCTTATGTGAAATAAACCAATAAAAATCCTAATACTTACGCTGAAAAGAAGGGCAAACTTCGGCATAATTTCAGGAACGTACATATTATAATGGATCTTAGGAAAGGTTTCCTACGACAGTGTGTATTGGGAGCATTCTCTACTACTTGATATTAAAGCTATGTCCCCCCTAAACACACAGAAATAGGCATGAAAGGCATGTAGCATGTGATAAGTCTTAGAACATGGGTTTAAAATCATTTCAAAATAATGATAGATAGAAAGTGTACTGAAAATACATCCTTTTTTAATTTCTTTAAGCGCAGTGACACTAACACGTGACTGTCAGTCCTTACGTGTAGTACGAACCTCTGAAACTTCATATGATAGAATGCACTGGGTTTTGAGGTTTTGGTCTTTCATACCACCGTTGGATCTGCTCTATAAATATCGGTAAGGTGTCAGGCAAACGATTTTTCTTTTTATAAACTTTTATTTACACAGGAGGTGATCTGTTTGACCGTCTTTCCACAGTTTTCAGTCGCGACGATATTGGTTAATATCATGATTATCGATTATGGAGGTGTGTGTCATGGCATCCTTATCAGTACGTCATCAGAGTTATTTCCGAGGTACAGTTATGTACTTATGACTATTTTAGACCTAACATCTAATTACCAGTGCAGCACAGCATACTTAAATAGTGCTGGTATGACACATCATATACATACATTGGTGCTGTCGTGTGATAACAGTGGCAGCATAGTTACATAGTAGTGGCGTTAGGTAGTAAATACAGCATACTTACAGAGAAGTGCTGTTGTATAATAGTTACACCATACTTATACAAGTGATACAGCATACTTACATAGTGGGGCAATTGCCATTGATCCATAAACCTGAAGGAGGCAGCCGATGAGAAGAGGCCTCCATGTGGCCGGCATGGCGGGACAGTAAATAGTTCGCCCACTAGGCATCAGCGGCCCAGGTCTCCAGATCAATACACATACTCGGTCTGCGTGCCACGCCACCTACAGGATATTTCCTTTATCTCCTGTCAGATGCAACCTACGTCAGGTTTTAAAACTGAGCATTAATGTCCTATTCAAGACATTCAAAAATTACTGGGTACTCTCATGGATACATTCCGTGACAGACGCGTAGTTGGTAGAGGTATCGCATATTTCTTTCTTATTTTCCCCCAGTTAGATTCGCTATACTCATTGCTGCTGTCTACCACCTCCCCATGTACGACAGATCTGGCATTAGTCAAGCAGGTTTCCATAAGGCGGCGGTACATGCACTTCTCATTCCTAATCTGGACATTTTACATGGAAATGATTATCATACTTTCAAATTTAAGTATCCTAATTTACTCTTGTAAACTGACGCAGGTTGGAATGCTTCTGTAAGACCCTGGCATATTCACTATCAGTAATTATTAGTATTCTAAAAAAATTGAGTTGACTCCTCTGAAATCATGAATAAATTGGTTTATTATGTGCATGTCCCCATTAATTGGCTGTAGTAGCTCTTAGGATATCTTTGATATTTAGAAACAAGTGAGGGCACAAAATGCTCCACATAAGTGGAGGGAGATACAAATACCCCCTCACCTGATCCGCCATCGAATCAACTGCTTTTTCTCCTCTGAATAATGCAACACTGTATTTTCCTTCATAGGTAAATATTTACTCAGGGATCGCCTCCACAGCACTCGTGCAAAGTGTGAATAACACCAGTTGTCACACATAGAGTGTAGTAATCAAAGTTGTGTTATCAATTATAAATGAGGATTCAAAGCAAAGATTCGGTAATCTGATATTTCAACGATAGATGCACATGGTTCTGCATTTTAGGCAAAATATCTATATAAATAACTTGTATAAAAAGGGATAGCAGAAGGAATATTGTAGCTGTTTTCATTGTCTATTTGTCATTTAGATTTCATAGTAGTGCTTGTATTTGCAGATATAACTTATTATGATGTCACCTTGCCCGATGAACTTTTATTCACCTTTTTTAAATTGTTACTTGTTGAATTGAAACACATTAGCATTGGCCCTTTCACTTTACACCCCTCTCCCTTTTTATCTACTAAAAAGGCAATTCAATTTTCTGTAACAATACCCGCCGGTGACAGTTTTACTCATTTTAAAGATTGATAAACACAACAAAATCTAAAAGCTGTCAAACAATCGAATGGCATGATATCTCGTTGATTAGACAAACAAGTAATGCGCGTGATATAATGCACCCAGCAGTTTGTCCTATTACTGATGCATGTTGGGAACACATCGAATTCTGCATCTGTACGTTCCGGGAAGGTACCATCAATGGATGGAGGGAAGTCCGGAGTCTGCGCTGCTCATGTTCTCCTAACTTCCCATTATTAACTGGATTTACTCCAGCGCTCAATTGTGGCTAGGAGAGAAAGCCAACGAAAGGAATACTTGCTGTTTGTAACCTCGTCCATGATCGACCCCGACTGAACAACATCCAAAGTCACGGTTTGCAAATATTATCCCTGTCTCCAGTTACAACCACAAGCCTTCTGGGAGTTATTCCTCTTGTCAGATCTATACTAAAACAGTCGGCATCAGATGCTGGTCTGGACTGCCGTCTATTTGCCAGTAGGCAGACTTTGCGGAGACCAAAAACCTTGCTTAATAGTACATTCTGTGAGCCATGGCGATGAGGTTAAAACAAGGCGGAGCCGCAGTGGTCGCGAAGGGATGAGGCTGCCTCGAGTCGGAACACACTGCAATATGTATCCCGATCTGATCGCCTTATTGTTATTCACACATTACATAGTATCAGGAGTTGATCGTCCCATCAGCTTGGGTAAGTAGTAATTATTACATCAAATTAAGAACACGCTACCTGAGTTTGTGAAGAAACTCTACCCACGTATTGGTGAATTGTTCCCTCGGCATTGCTGTTATTCATCCATTCAGAATTTGCAACTGTTTTAACTTCACAACATAGTTAAAGTGAGGAACCTATCATATTGTTTGAGGCATCAAAGATTACCTTTCTACAAGTGATTATATTTATTTCCCTGAATCATCCTAATATTACTTCCACAAAAGGCACGACCGTTTTTACTTAACATACACATTGCTGTTGGAAATCAAATGATTCTTCTTTTATACTCAATATATAATCTAGACGTATTGATGTGTGTCATTTCCTTGGCTTTCATACATGACTTCTAATATACAATCAAAGGCGATTTCAAATGCATTTGAAGTGCTATCAAACGGAATCTGTTTATTTGTTTTCGTGTAAATCAATTTGCAAGTCACACTATATAACAACCAATCAAATTAGTAGTTAAAATTCACTTTACCATTACGTTAAGGACGTAAACGTGTGCACTTATTGAACCTTTATGAGAGTATTCATTCGACCTATATTGAAAAAAACCCACATAATCGTATATCTGCCATGTTTGAGTAAATATTATAAATGGAATCAATATCACATATGATCATACTTTCTCATGGTATGAGTTAAGAGGCTAGTTGACTTTCTCTACTCTCAATCTTTGATGTTTGGCGTCACCTCCCTGACTTCTCGTCCGGAAATGAGAATGCAATCCTCAATGGCATGCCTAAACACTTGTCCTGTGGTGTTGTGAACTTACATTACATTGCAGGCATCTTCCTTGAGGGCACAGCAGATGATCGATTATTATGGCGGGTAGGAAAATATGTAAACAGCAGCGAAAATTCCGTTTTGTTTGATGTCGAACGGAATATCAATGGATCCAATTTAGAGGGCCTACAGAAATGTGAGTTTACTATATTCTACAATTTGCGTGAAACGTTATTATAGGTTACCTGCAAGTTGTCTTTTTTCCCTTTGATTATTGATTCTAGTGAATTATATCTCCTATTCTTCTAGAAAACACCCATATTCGGATGAGAAAGTGTATCATACACTTGTTTTTCTTTCGTGTTTTTTTAGAAGTACGATGGTTATTCGGTATTATTCCCTGTACCCCAAAAATCTACAAGCTTAACAGCCTAAATCATCATAACGATGACACAAAAACAGCCACAAAGGTTTTCTTAACGGCAATGATATGAATGAAATGAGACTGTGGCTCTCCCTCCTCCTCCTCCTCCTCCTCCTCCTCCTCCCTTTTGTTCCCTTCATTAGGAGTAAGTGAAGGTATAGAAAATTACATATCAATCAAGATATAGAAAATCACATATCCATCAAGAACGTGTAATATAACATGGTAGATTATCTTTGAGGAAATGTCAACAAATGATTACATTATCCTTGCATAGTTAACCCAACAGGGGAAATCGGCTTGAGGGAATATTTCTTACTCGATAAGTCAGACAGGTTCAAAGTCTAACTGGATTGAATTCAGGTAAGAGGATACATTTCTAGGATCTACATTTTTATAGCTGAAGGGTGGTGGTAAAAGATTGCTATCCAAGGCTAATGTTTACTACACAAGATTGACGTTTAAATCAGATCGTCTCTTACACAATTCATATCAAAGCCCAGTGGGGAGAAAATAGAGTGTCAAGTTACTCGATAAGGTTGGATATTGGCTTCGCGTTTGATGGTGGGTAAGAAAATAATGCTATTTATTGTTATCAAATTACATTTGAAGGTATATAGGAATAGGTAAACCAAGTTTCCAGAGAGAGAAAGTCAAAGTTACTGGGTAAGTCTCAGAAAAATTACTGCCGAGGCTTTGGACAGTAATCTTTCCAAGCCTTACCTCGTAACTTTGACTTTCTCTCACTGGAACATAGTTTCCCACTATTTTTATATATACCTATGCATGAATATTCTATGAATACATACCGCTGCTGCAGGTATAGGATTTTTAATTAGTTCACATACGTGATTTTTTGTTAGTTTCAGAATTGATTCAACGGTCTACAGAGGTTGTCATCACTATGACGACTTGTGAAATTGACGTCATTTTCTCCACCATCCCCTTGCAAGATAGAATTCGCTTAGCACTGACATCAGACCTGTGTGAAGTCAATGAGATCAACAAAGATAGACCGATTTTCCACATCACACCGCCGGCATTACTGATGTTTTCAGCGATCAAGGCAGTTCTTCTTCATCATGAGCAACTAACCTATGCCCATGTGCATATCTTTTTTGACGAATCTATTGGTAGGATATGCATACCATTCTAGTTTCCGTCTAGAAAATTCCGAAACACCCGAAAATGGAATGTAAATTAACACGTTATGACGTTCAGAAGCAATACTATTGCTTATGAAGGCCATACATTTATATGGGAAAGAACTTTCATTCTGTGAGAGCACAAATATGTAAGTTCCCGTTTTTACGACCACCTGTGGCTGCTTCGAGGCCTACTATAGTGTAAAGGGATGGTTTTCAACAATGGTGGGAGGTCATCACTAGTCTCTTCGAGGCCTACTATAGTGTAAAGGGATGGTTTTCAACAATGGTGGGAGGTCATTATGGCGGCCGGGCTGTTTGGATGAGCTGAGAATGTGTCTGTCTTATATGAAAATTCAGTTTTCCCAACTTCTTTTGAGTTACTGGTTTATCACATAATATTCGTCGGTCGGTTTAAACGATATTTCAGAGAAGCATAACGAAGATAAAACAGCCTTGTATAGGGGTTGCTCTCCATGAGCACCTGTGTCCCATAGTGATTATCAGTCCCATCGTTGTAATATAATTGTAATATAACGCCACTGTAGTCCAGGTCAACCGCTGCTATCAGTTGTTACAATCCATTGATAATTGTGAGACAGGCCTGACAAAAAATCCATTGATAATTACACCTACCACCTGGTGTTTTGTTTCCCGTCCAAGGCAAATATAGTGTCAATATACTAACATTAGATTTTCTTGACCAGAGCAATCACATTTATATCATATTTAGAAACGATGGATTAGGTAGGGATATCCCCATAAATGTCTTATCATGTAAGGAAACTAATTGTTCCACAACCTTTGTAATCGTTACAGTCTAAACCCGTATGCTCTTTCCTCAATTGTCCTCCAATTTCCAACCCCAAAGTCTAAGTACTACTGACTATTTGAACCAATCGCTCACTAACGAGGCTTTTTCTTTTTAGCGAGGAGACAGGTAAGAGATCTTGTTGTGTGGCTCTCTAATCAAGGGGCTGTCTCCTCTGTGGTTGATCTGAAGGCGAGTGTGCGGGGGCATGTTCACAGGATCGCCACCATGCGGAGCTACTTGCAGAAAGTGAGCGACTCCCATGAACTCCATGAGAGGAGGGCCCACACCTACCTAATCGTCCTTTACCGCCAAGCCAACGCCTACGATCTGCTCGAACAGGTACAAGATGAAACTATGATTTGCATAATATGGTTAATATCTAATAGAACCTCGATAGTCATATCTAAAGTATGTACAAAGGACTTCTGACAATTCAAAGTAATAATTATTAGTGACTACAAGTGAAAACACACTAAAAGAGTGAAAGATGTGATTTCAGGTCTTGCCAACAACAATTGCCGATTATCACTTGCTAATATTGCCGGTTTGGTATGTTTTTAGAGCTGATAAGCTTTAGAAGAGCCCATCATCAATTGGTCATTTCACATACTACTACCATGAGGTTAGATTATCATGTAGTCATACAAGGCGGTTTTCAGGTACCGACATTTGGACTAAACGGTATGTTGCAAAGCTGGCTGGTTGCCGGACGTGACGTCAGACCTGAGGTAATGGACTTGGATCAATGGACCAATCGGAATCTGGTATTCCTTACCTCTGACCTTTGGCGGCTGGTGTCAATACACAAGTGTCCCTTCATGGCGCACCTGTTAAACAGTCACAGCGGACCCAATTATACGGTAAGAGGATGGCACTATTTAGTGTAGATATCTAAATATAGCTCGGAATACATGCACTTATTACCATCGCGACATGTCCCTCTTTGAATACTTTAGTCACCCCCTCGAAAAACAACAAAAGACACTTACCCCTTGTATATGAACATATAGTAAGAAGGAACTACATCGAGAGCAATAGATACTGAACATATGTCATGAGTTTTGGTTTGTATATAATCTCACTCGGCTTTGCCTCGTGAGATCACTCAGCAACCAAAACTCACGGCGTATTTTCAGTGGCTATGGATCGAGTGTCGTTCAGATCTCACCCCTATCACTAACTAATTGGCTAACATTTGTGACATCATCCCCCATTGAGTTTTAAAACACCCAACTCCATGGGAGTTGAGCACGTGTTCCCAATGTTAAATCTATGTGGAAAAATACCAGGAGTGAGATAATTATATAGCACAGTTTTACCATGTTCTTAATATCATCTAACGAACAAGTAGACAAGTGAGGCCAAGTTTCTGTACGCCGTGGTATGCTGTTTCATATTTATCATTTATTATATACCCATGCAGTATATTTGATAATTACGTACTGCTGCTCCCAATGCAGTATAAATTGTATACTGAAGCCTGTGCAGTACACTGTTACACTGCAGACGTTGAAACTTCAGCAGTGTGTGGGCTTTTATGCTCACATGTCTTCTATGCCAATATATGGTAAGATTTGATTAATTCTGGGTATATAACGACCCAACATGCTTGTACAAGCTACAAAACTCGATGGGAATTGATGTTATTCATGGAACTCGGCCTGGGCCTCGTTCTGTAAAAGCAGCAATTCCCCATCTCGTTTTGTAGCACGTACAGCATGGTCAGGTCGTTCTATATAATTACCCCAAATTGATAATATCCTACTGTAAATTGGCGTAGAAGCAGTATGGGTACCCTTGCCTTGCACAATATATACGGTATAGTGAGCAGCAGTCCACTACTATTAAAGTATGTGCACGGGTACCTAATAGATTCCCTTTTCTTTGTCTTCGGAAATTCTTACTTCACACCTTGTGGGGTGTTTTTGGTGTTTATTCCGTATATTTTTGTATGAATGTATGATTCAGATGCTAAAGATGATGTGCAAAAACAGCAATATATTGTCCAATCTTGTCAAAACACTTAACATCGTACTGAACTTTAAGCATACGTTAGTGAGGAAGGAGGATTGAATAACATCTGAGTGATATAATAGAGAGCGTTCATTAATTATGGCCGGGGGGCACAGTTTTTGGAACACCGACCGGTCAAGAAAAAGTCCCCCCCCCCCCTCCTGGATTGCTCGAAAAAATAGTCCCCCCCCCCCCCCCAATCGGAATAGGATAAAAGCACGGGGGAGGCTTAACTGATGTGGCCTTTTTTATCGTAAGGCTTTTAGTCATAAGGCTTTCCTTCTTTACCTTCTAGAACAAACCCAGTTACATTCAGTCATTTGTCAAAACTTTGATGAAGCTCGGTGGCTAAGTGGTAGGGGTGTTCACCTCAAGTATGGGAGGTCATGGGTTCAAACACGGTCGGGTTTTTACACAAATTTACACAAAAATGTTACCCACTGCTCATTCGGTTTAACACCTGTAATGCATTTCATTACAAATATCAATTCTTGTCATTGAACACAAATATGGGAGTCTGCCTCATTTTCTAGCTAAAAACGTCGACCCCCGGCAGAAAGTGAAAAAAAAATCGCCCCCCATGGGAATACAAAAATAAGTTGGTCCCCTCGGCCATCATTACCCCTACCCTGGATAAAAGGAGAGAAGCAGGGGCTTGGGAACATAAAATTTTATTGAATTTTATATGGTAGTATATGGTAAAATTTTATGCCGACCTTATTGGACGACATATGAATATGATATTAATATGAGTAATAAGGTAAAGGTAATTGACAAATAGAGTAACGGTCAATTATGATAAGAAAATATGATATACAATATAAATGTTAATTGTACGTGATACAATACATGGTAAATTGTATATGGTAAATAAAAAAGGCCTACGTGAGTAGGAAAAATGATAAAAAGGGGCCTACGTGAGTAGGAAAAAGGAGTGAGGTTGAGGGTGGGTGGGACGAGAAAGACTGGAGTACGTGTGTACTGCAGTGCAGCTGGAGAAGAAGTGAGACGGGGACCGATGGCGTGGCCGCGCTCGTGACTGCGCAGTACGTGTGAAAGCCGCTAGGGGGCAGGAGGGCGCTCGTGTCGCGCGAGAGGGGGGAACACCAGGGGGAGCAATGACCACCCCTGACCAAAGGCCATGAGTAACCCATTACCCCTACCCTGGATAAAAGGAGAGAAGCAGGGGCTTGGGAACATAAAATTTTATTGAATTTTATATGGTAGTATATGGTAAAATTTTATGCCGACCTTATTGGACGACATATGATTATGATATTAATATGAGTAATAAGGTAAAGGTAATTGACAAATAGAGTAACGGTCAATTATGATAAGAAAATATGATATACAATATAAATGTTAATTGTACGTGATACAATACATGGTAAATTGTATATGGTAAATAAAAAAGCCAAGGAGCCATTAATAAAGGAGAGGGTGGGAGGGAGTAATTAAGAGTTTTTGTTGAGTAGAGATTGGACCAATGCACGGTTGACTGTGTCGGCGTCATTGTTCTTTATGTAAGTCCTATGAGCGTTAGATTTCCAGCCGCCATACCTCTGGATGGAGAGTTCTGGCATACCGGCCTGGTATGCCTGTGTTGCTGCAGCCTTGCGAAGGCCATGCAGCGTGAAGGTATGCGGCTGGTGAACGGCTCTTAGGATGTCCTTCCATTCTTTAGTCAGGATTCTGGTCGTGACGGTCGCTCCGTGTTCGTACTGGAGGAACGGGTTCTCGGGGTTGGCCGTAGGGGACGCCACCAACATCTGGCGTATAGCACATACCGGACAGAACCGCGGTTCGGGTGACTCCTGCAGCGTGACCGTTTTCTCCTCCCCCACGTGCTGCATGTTTTTGGCGGCTTTGATACGGACGGTCACGCGTCGACGGCCGACCACCACATCCCGGCGCGATAGGTGTCGCGCCGCGTCGTACCTAGAGGCCGTTGGGGGCGCCACTTTGCTTTGTCTGAGTGCCGCGTAATAGATTATCAGGATGGCGGCCCGTAGAGCGAGGTGAATTGGAGAGTCCGTAAGGGCCGCGAGGACGGCCCGGATCACGGCCAACGGCACTGGTGGTTTCACGTTGGGCTGATAGGTCTTGTTTCGCCGCATCGCCTCGAGGGCCCGCTTGATCCGGAAGTCCTCCGTGGGTGCGACATCCCCTCCCGTCAGTCGCAGGTGCGACCGCACTTGTGAGAGGTGATTCGCGACCGTGGCCGGCGAGGGGGCGTGGTCCGCGACGTATTCGAGGTACGCCGTGGTAAAGCTCACCGTGGGCCTCTGCGGGTCCGCACCCATCCGCCGGCAGAATGCGAGGTAGGTCGCGACGGCGCTCCGCTGGTTCGCGACCGTTCCGGGGGCACGTGCCTCTGATTGTCGAGCAGATGCCCTCGTCTGGAGACAGCGTAGCGCCGGATCTGCATGTGAGACGTAGAACAGGAATAAATGCCGCGTGAGTACATGGCATAATTTCAGTGAGGGAATGGAATTTGGTGAACGTGGCCGCTTTGTCAAATTCCCTCAAGGTCAGGTGGGCACAGCTGAGGGCATCCGCGACAGTGTTGAGTGCCCCCAGAACGTGCGCGTAGATGAAGTCGATCTGCAATTTCGCCTGGACCATCCAGGCTTGCCGGGCACACTCGGCAAGGACTGAGTTCCTTGCCCGGCCAGATGTGAGTGCCTGGACGGTGCCTAGGTTATCGCAGAAGACTTCTACCCTCGTGCCTCGATCCCGGTCAGTGAGGAAAGTGTTCATCGCGAATATGGTGTTAAGTGCCTCGAGCTCGGCGATACAGTCAACGGGGTCGTTGACAGGGCACACCTGTCCGGAGTACGAGTACTTCCCGTCTGTACCCCCGATGCCCGAGAGGCACGCGTCAACGATGATACACTTTGTAGGTGGGCCCCGAGGGATGAGGGCGTGGCCGTTCCAGCCCTCAGCAAAGCGGAGGAACCATTGCAAGTCCTGCCGCATCTCGGCGTTGATGTTGACGTAGAAGCCGGTCATCCTCCGGAGGGCCTCGAGCAATTTACTCAAGAACGGCCAGGCCGGCCGTATACACTTCGACACGTGAAGTATCTTGCCGAGGACCGACTGGAGTTGGCGCTTCGTGAGTGACTGTTTTGCCGATACCGCCCTGACATGCACCCTGACGTCCAGCAGCTTGTCCTCAGGGATGGTGAGCGACATCTCCGGGGCATTGATGATAATGCCCAGCCAGGTAACGACCGGCGCCGGGGTCTGTGCCTTGTCTCGTGCTTCTGGGAGCCCGAGTTCGTTAAAGAGCTTACGGGCGATGTTAAAGTCGACGGCCGCCTTGGCCCGGCTCGAGGACAAGATGATCAGGTCGTCCAGGTACATACAAGCCTCGACCCCCTTCTGGCCGAGGATACCCACGATGCAGTCTGCCACGCACTGCATGTGGTACGAGGAGGCCCGGGCACCGAATGGCATGGCCGTATCACAGAAGTACCCGTCCTCCCATGCAAAGCATAACAACGGCCAGTCGAGGGGGTCACACCTGAAGTTCTTATAGGCTCTGGCGATGTCGATGGTGGACATATAGCTACCGGGCCCGGAGGCAACCAGGCGGCCGACGAAGCTGTCGACGGTCGGGAGGCAGTGGTCGCGCTCCTGCCCGTAGACCGAGTTTTTGATGATGTACCCATTTACACTTTGCTCCTTTGGGTACGTCATATCCGTAATGACACGCCGGAAGTTGGAGGCTCGCTTTTCGCGTGTCATTAATGGCGACACGTGGCACCAGGGTGAGAACGGGGGTTCCTGGAATGGTCCCAGTAGGTTACTGTGCTGGTGGGCCCGATGTATCCCAGGGGGAAGCCGTAGCGCACGAAGTCCAGTAGCTCCCTCCTCTCCGGTATCTCCCCGAGGTATCGTACCCAAGCCGGCACGTTGAGGTCAGATGGGAGCTCGATCCGTGCCCCCAGTGCGTTGGGCAGCCCTGTTTGCCGCACCTCCAAGTAGATGTGTGCGTGTCCCGGCGGCCCGGGCCCGGCGAAGTCCGGCCAGTGGGCCCGCCTGTGGTCTGCAAACGCCCCGGGGTCCGTCCGGATACCGGGGGAGGGGACACCAGTCTCACAGACCTCCCTAATGGCCGAGAAGTCTGGCGTAGCGGCTGTGTCCATTTCCTCCCGGGGCAATTGCCGAGGCAATTGCTCGCTGACCACGCTGTCACTGATAATACTGGGAGTGGATTCAGTGGGCGTGTAGTAAGCGTCCTTTGTGCTCTCCACGTGTCCTGCGGGAGGTGTTGTTGACACGTGGGGTGTTGCGTCACCCCTGATGCACCCTTTGATCGTTGAGCCCCCCCTTCCGCTGTGGTGCGGACGTACTGGGCGGGGGGGGGGGGGGAGCAATGCGCCTCGCTCACTCGCGGGGCGCGTCCGGTCCGTTTTTTAAACTCTGTTGTGGGAGCGCTTTGGTGTCGGCGGCGCGAACCGAGTGTCCGGCCTGGTGTGTCCGGCGTGGTGCGGGTGTGGGTGTAGGCAGAGTACTGTCGTACCCCACGCCGTATGATAGCTTGCGGTTACAGGCGTGGATGGAGTGTGTGCACATCCTGCCGACCGAATCGCAGAAGGAGCACACGTGTAACCACTTGACTCCCCGCTCCTGGTGGCCGTTGCGCTGCCGACACCCCCTCTCCGAGTTGTAGGCCCGGCAGGGCAGCTCGTGCCCTCCGGACTTGTCTCCTCCTTGCCCTGAACCGTTCCCGCCCGTAGCGGTCATGGCCAAACGAACCCGTTCGTCCTGGATTCGAACATGATCCGACCAATAGATCCGTCCTGCCTCCACGTGGTCAAAAATGAAGTTAGACCAACGGCGGACGCCGGCCCACGGCCGTGACTGCGCGTCCACCGAGACCTGGTGGAGGTGCCGATACATATCCTTACGGTCGGCCTCGTGGGTGGCACGCTCGTCCTCCATGAGAGCAAGGAAAGCACTGATGTACTCGAGGGGGCCCAGCGTACCCCTGACCTCGAGCTTCTGACTGAGGGTATATATCCCCTCACGGTCCACGAACATGAACGGCTTTGAAATTAAACGTGAAGTTGTCAAATCTGAGGCCAACTTACCAGCCGTTCTGTCATGTCGCAGGGCCTCACGGTCGAGCTCCCTTTGTAGATAGTCCTCTGGCACGAATCGTTCCCGCAGCTGCTCGGTGGTGGTAGCCGTGCGGTCTGCTCATTCGCCCATTCCCTTGACTGGGCCTCCACGGCGGTCGGTTCCGTCGGCGGCCTCGACCTCGACGCCCGGGAGGACGATCGTTGGCGGGACATCCTGTTGATGGCCTCCATCATGGTATCCATCTTGTTCTCGAGCGCGGTCATCCTCGAGGACTTAACGGTCGACCCGTTGTCGGAGACGGACGCCACGTGGTCCGTACCCGTTTGTCTCGAGTCTGTGACCGTACCTTCTGTGTCTGGTCCTTGGGATGGTCCAGCGACGGGATTACTGCGCGTATTCGGTGGACCCATGTTGATCTCTCCTTCTCACTCGTGATGCGTGTTCCTCGTGGTAGAATGGACGTGCCGGCCTTTACTCGTGGAGTGAAAGGCAGCGAGCACGTGGCCAAAAAGACGAGAAAGACTGGAGTACGTGTGTACTGCAGTGCAGCTGGAGAAGAAGTGAGACCGGGACCGATGGCGTGGCCGCGCTCGTGACTGCGCAGTACGTGTGAAAGCCGCTAGGGGGCAGGAGGGGCGCTCGTGTCGCGCGAGAGGGGGGAACACCAGGGGGAGCAATGACCACCCCTGACCAAAGGCCATGAGTAACCAATTAATGAACGCTCCCTAAAATACAAAAGACGATTTTGTGTTCAAAAGGGTGGAAGTTGAGATGAAATCACGCGTTGACACTGTAAGAGCATAAAGATATTGCGTTACCAGCAAGTGCATTTGAGGTGCAAAGCCTCCACAACAGGGATCCATAACTCATGTTTGAGTTGACACGGTTGGAGCTGGATAAGAAGTAGATCAGCTTGCGTCGTAGCAGTCTGACATTGATTTTCTGGCAATAGAAAATAAGTTAAAGTTGTGTCTGAATACAGCTTCTAGAACTCTGGCCTTCAATTTAGGCTATTCGCTGAAGCACACGATCAGAGGAATTCGAATATTCAAGGTTTGCATACTGGAAAATCAGCTCAGTTCTGGAAATAATTAATGTAAGTAGGTCTTCAAGGGCGAAGTCACACATTTCGTGGTTGTGAACTTAGTCCCCTACTGCAACACAAACATGTCAGTGTAGGATGCAGTGTAACACATACTAGCTAGGTACCACCGTCACAAAAGGCAGTCGGTATTCGCGGAATCAGACAGTTGGGACTATTTTCCTCATAAAAGGTCCAGAGTTGAAAGACCTATTATGGTGTGAGCTGAAAAATGATCAAGGTATAGTCGATTGTATATTGAAACAGGTTTCTCTAAGGAATAGTAAGCCGGTAAGGTCTGTAATCATCATGTAAGATTATGATAAGTCTTATGGTTTAGACCATAGTTTAGATAAGAATATCTTTACGTATCATTGTTCACGCGAGGAAGAATTCACATTACATCGGTATAAAACAAGTGACAACCGCAACAAAGAGGTCCAACTGGAATGGGAGAATGGAACTTGGTCTGCTTTTCAGAATAGCCGGGTAAAATATGAACTATTCCGAGAGGGAGCAACTTTATTTTGCAATTTCCGTGAGGGGAACTTCATTATTGCCCAATCTTATTATGAAACGTCTGCCTCCCCACTGCCATTAATAATGAACAGTGTGAGAATTTGTTGGGCATAATGTGCGCGGGAGGGGTTTCACTCTCCACCCGGAGGTCACGGGACCACGTCACCATCGCGTCCCCACGTGACCACCCGCCCGCCTTCAACGGACTCCATAAGAGAAATTACCACCCACCCACCCCACAGACTTTATTTTTCACCTCTTTATACCTCTTCGCTGGGCTCTTTTTCAATCAAGGAAAGTGACTCTAATTTCTCTATCACGTGACTTCTATATATATCTAATAACCATTTCTTATTATTCAATAAACCTCTCGTATTTCCAGCCCCTCTTCGCTTAATCATTAATAATGAACAGTGTGAGTGCTTCAGGATACATGCATAAACGTAGACATCGGCTACGATGCAAATGTCTGGCTAGGGTATAGAGGGTTCCCGGATGTCTCGGCCCCTTTGGGATCTCGGACCCCCTACGGCACCTCGGACCCATCGGCACCTCGGCCCCCCGCTTTCACGCCTTCATGCGCGAAAACGGTGAATGTCTTCCAATGTGACGACAAACCCAAAATACGGATTCCCAGCTTTGCTGTATTATATTATTTATTTATTATCTACAATAAAGAATCTTACAAAACAACAGCATATCTTACAAAACATGTGTGATAACCCTATCCCAAACCTTAACCCTAACCCTAACCCTATCCCTAACCCTAACCCTAACCCTATCCCTAACCCTATCCCAAACCTAAACGCTAACCTTAACCCTATCCGTAACCCTAACCCTAACCCTATCTCTAACCCTTTCCCTAACTTTAACCCTATCCTTATCCCGCGAAAGCGGGAGTGCGAAAGGCGGCCGCGAGGGAGCCGAGATGACCGCACAAAAAGGGGTCCGAGATGCCGATGGGGCCGAGATGACCGTGTACCGTATAGAGTATGAATGGAATCGGTCGAGAACCAGTTCGGAGTTGGTTCTTAAGTACATGTATTAGCTTACAGTGTGTGATTTAGGCCCGGCGTCCACCTACTACGATAGAATCGTAGACCTCCCGATATGGCACCGATACAAAATGTCAAAATCGGTGCCATATCGGGAAGGTGCAAAGTCGTAGACATATGTCTAGACATGCCAATCCACCACGCATTGTATGGGGGTTTTATCGGTGTCTAATTGCAGAAACGTGGTCAACTGCCCCGATATTAGGTAACCTTCCGACGCAATTTTGATTTTGTATCGGGAGGTGCATCGTAGATCATATCGGTGCCATATCGTAGTAGGTGGACGTCGGGCCTTAGGCTACATCTGTATACAGGATATAGCAAATCAAAGAAATGCGTGCGTCAAAATAATATATGAAATAAAATGATGTTCGATAGTTATGATTACTAACCTCTCGCGGCTGCCATGTCTACTACCGGTAGAATGCAGCCTTCTACCTCGCAGATGCGGCTCTGGTTGCAATCAGGGCGATGGCGGTTCCTGATAATGGGTCGGACTGTCCCTCACCATCCTCACAGGGGATAGAGTCTGCGCTTAGATCGGCAAGTAAAGCATCCATGATCCCTAATTAACGGTTATATCATAACTCCAATGTTTGTTTATAGAAAGAGCGGGAGTGTTAATTGGTTAAATGCTTTCTAACTTTCTCATCCGTCTCCCGGCCATGTGTAACTGCTTTGAAAGATACCGTGCACATTTATTTGCTTATTTGTTCAGTAGTATAGTGCAAGCCCATTTCAATTACCTATTCCTTTTATGTGTTATCCCTTTCAAAGGAATCCTTCAGTGGGTTTTCCAGTGACGTACTCTTTGATCCCTGGGGGTACAACTCTCACGCTATCTATGACGTCACCCGGATAGAGCCTTCTCGTAAAACACCTCCTAGGGGGCGTCAAGTGCACGTAGGCACGTGGAGCGAGGCCGTGGGACTTCAGGTTGCACCAGGACCTATTTTCCGAAATCACTTCACGCATTTTGAAAACAGAACTCTAAGGATTGCAATGATACAGGTAGGATGTCCCTTTTATTGTCTTCATTATTGGCAGCATAAAAGAGTCATATGCTTTAGTTAAAGGTTTATTAGGAATATCAGATTTTTGAAGAAGCTTTCTGGTAAAATGATGAAAAGATGCCGTGTTGCGATATAGTATAGATCAGAGATATGTTCCATATAGTCACCAAAGGATACTGTACTCTCACTCTCGAGCTGAGCCAACCCTCTTATTCAGCTTTATAGCTGTTCCCCAAGCTCATAGCCAGCCCCCTGGATGATATCGAATACAGATAGATAGCTTTGTGCATGTACGAACAGCTGAAATGACCCCCCTTGACACGATAAATCTTTGGTATATATGACGAACACCAACGAACAATCAAGCGCATCATCTATCTCAATTTTATATGATATCCCTCGTTTGCTATTTAAACCAGTTAACCTCATTAGAGTATATATGAGAACTGAATCTGATTCTATGATCTGGTACCTGTACCCGTACATATGTACTACTGCATCTATATTTGCGTAACAGTTACCATATATATGTGCATAAAGCACATATATAAAGTAGAAGCTTATTGTGCCATTACTGATATCATTGCGATACAACAATTTACTTTTCAGACCCCTCCTTTTGTTATGATGACAAAGAACTCTTCCGCTCGGAATAATATCACGTATACGGGTTTCTGTGTGGATATAGTGGAAGAGCTGAGATCAAGGTTAAATTTCAGGTCAGATATAGGTACTCTTTAATGAATTCTAAACAATTCCGATAGCATATAAACCTCTGTTATTGTAGTCATCATGGCCGCTCTCTTTGATCTCAATCGGGTTGTTTTACGAGGTTATAAAGGCAGGAAGTGTCGTCGGGAAGAGTCATCGTGTCGGTGTCTTACAGGTATAAGACATCGACATTTTATTCCAGACTCTCACCGAGCCGATGGTCGGGATGACTCGGGAAAAAATTTCGGTGTCTTATAGGCTTAATGCTGCTTGCCGTCACACCCGCCCAGCCACGTGAGCACATCGCAGAGAGCCCAGGCCACGTAAGCCTTGACACCACAGGGCCCCCAACAACAAATATGGAGTACTAGGTACAGGCTCTTCTGTGATCACATGTGCACTATAGCGTAGTACAGCGCTCAGAACCAGAGTGTGTGAATGCAACCCCGGTTTATAAATGGAATCGGAAGAAAGCAGTTGGCACAGAGGTGTTATGTGCACCAGTGCTGAGGTATGCATTGCACTGAATGGATGGGTAAGATCTTTATAAAAGACGGATCTTGGATGCAGCAATAAGGGAGAGAGCTGGGATCAGTCTCAATGCTCCTCCAGGCACTGGAGGCCTTACTCCAATGATGGGGTGAGACTGACCCGGGTTATTTCTGCAGACTTTGGACAGTGTGAGTAAAGCAGAAACCTGGCATTCTGCTTACATCCTGACTGAACAATCTTTATAAGAACTGGATACAGTATATACTGCCAAAATTTGTGCTATCGGAACACGTATTCAACTGAGAGTTACTCTGTGAAGTCAAATATCATTCTGTGACAGGCTGAAACACATATGTAGTTGTGTTGACACTGGACTGCAGATATACAATTATCAATGGATTATATATATCATGGACACCTTCTTATGTCAATAAGAATCATTCTTGAAGAAACTTATGAAGGTTGACAAGTGACTGACTCTTATTCAGCATGTAGTATACCACCTTGAGACATTATGAATCATTAAATCATCGTTAAATATATTCTTAATTGTTGCCATACCGCATGTTGGTGGATTCTACAGTTACCATGCTATGCTAGCATTATGCCAAGTGATTGAGAAGGGTCTGGAAGACTCTATCCTGAGCTATTCCCCTGGATGGCATAGGTAATCCTGCGGGACAACATTATATTGATATTAGATAATCCACATATTCTTCCTCATACAGATACCCAGCACAGGGGTATACCATTAATTCAAGTACCCCTCAACGGTACACATGTGCCTCTCCAACATCTCCCAGGTAATCCACATAACCTGCCTACTGGAGCTGCCTTTGAACAGGCAGCTGTCATGGAACTGCACTCAAGTCTCCCACCTCAGTGCCTTGGCGTATACGGTTGACCTGACTGGCCATGTAATCATGCTCCGGCTGGCCTCCCAGAGGCAAGCACTCCCTCTTGGCTCCTTCACCCTGCCAAAGACTTCCAACTTTGGGCCTGTGAAAGGCCCAGGCAAACCAGGACTCATGCCTCAGGCAGGAGTCTCCTCCCACCAAGGTCTCATCGTCCTCTTGCAACAGGCGACCTCCACGGCCTCCCCACTCACCGTCTCATCCCACCCACATCATCACTTGCCATGCCCTGCCATGCCATGCCACCTCAGCCATGACCTGGCTCTGCTCTGCTCTTCTTGTCCACATTCGAGAGAGGTCATATGGGCTTCACTCTGTCTTCACTTCTCAATAGACTAATAGACTAGAAAACATGCCACCCATCCATCCTTTTAAAGACAAATGCGGGTAGGTATCGAGGCGCCGCCTGGTTCTGCTCAATTAACACTGGTGTTGCCATCTGGTTTCATGAAAATGTAGCAGTTGCCCATAGACACCAATAGATAAGCACTTACCTTCTTCAGATGGCCTTCCCACAGAAATTAGCATGGTCACACAGTATTATTTTAGCATTTCTCATTTGTACATGTTCCCAACCATCATAATCCAGAATTATTTGAAGATAGCAATAGAACGTCAGTGTCATTTAGCAACAAAGTCAAAATATTGCATTTTTCTATAGACACCAAGAGTTAAGCACTTACATTTTCAGATGGCCCTCCCATAGAAGTTGGCATGGTGACATGCAATTTTTTTTACATTTTCTAATTGCTGATATATGGAACTTATATCATCCTGAGTTATTTGCAAAACTCAATAAAATTTAGAAATCGCCCAACTACCAGCATTTGTCTTTAAAAAACTTTTCTCCTCACCTCTCTCCCTACCTTGTTCATAAGGATTCAAATTTCTGAAATACACGGGCTCAAACTACTCAATCGATTTCTTCAGTCATAATCCTCTCACCTGAGAATATTTCAATAAACCTCAACTCTCCACCCTCTCTCTGCGTTAGCCATTATGGGGGCATTCTATTCACATGACATTCCAGACATGATAACACAAAGCTATTACTATACTTCTGATTATATAATAACATTTTATAATTATAACATCAACCTACTGCATTCTGTGGTGATGTCGATAATATTAACATGCTAAAAGCTGTACTCTTTGTTGCTATATGGTAGTACCGTCTGATGCTGTTAAACGTGAGACATGTTTTCCTCCTACTATGTATGTTGTTCTGACACCTGATCCTGATAATATCAACATGTCACATGTTCACCTTTGCAGCTACGTAGTAGTAACGCCAGACCCTCCAGTTATTGGCAAGGAACTGACACCAGGAGGTGACTGGTCGGGAGAGATCGGCATGATCATGAGAGGAGTAGGTATCTCTTTCTTTTGCTTCTTACGAGAGGATTAGCAAACATACGCTCACAACTCTCTCACAGCAGCTTAAAATGTTGGATGATTATATTTCAATCGTGCTTCAATTCTAATTCGTGTTCCAGGGAGGTGTTTTAAAGCTAAGAGCGTTATTGACTGAACGATTACCATTAGACCTAACATCAGGCGACAGTGACCACGATCGGAGTGTCAGTCCATTTTTAAATGTGATCCTCAGAATTGCAGAATATCTCTTGCAGTTTTTATCCTTTATCTTTGTCTTTGTGGAAGACGTTTTGTTATGAAAGATAACCCACCTAGCAACAGACTTAAAAGGAGGTAAAACATATGATTTTCTCTTCGAGACTTTACTTCCTGATCCTCTTCTAGGACTACCCTCCATAAAGACGGATTAATTAGGCAATTTAGGTAACAAGAATGCAACGGAAATCATGATAAGATCAATTCTTTTATTTTTCTTATTTTAAAAACACCTCCCAGAATTCGACGTTTTGTTCCATTCGCCAGTCATTTATGCATGACAATATGTGAGATTCAAATTGCCCGAAGTTACGCATCCTTTAAGAACACATTACACTAAATAGAACCTTGTTATTTATCTCTACATGCGCGGTAATTCAACTAGGCACTATTTGATAGAGAATGTGTTACCTGCAATCTGCTCTATCTTTTTCTCCCCTTGCGAAAAAGTCTACCTACAACTGACACCATATTTGCTATACATATAGAACTGTTAAGACGTGCAGCTCCTTCTCCGGACCTGAGTAGTGTATGCAAAGAAGGAAAAGTGCAAAGCGATGTTGGAGTGAATAACCACCACACTCTTACTTGTACATGTACATATAGCGAATGCCAGACAAAGGAAGCAGCGGAAAACTACAACAATGACACTGCAGTCACACAAACTCAACATAGCCTGGAGGAAGGCACACGACGGCACACCAGGGCACATCTCAGCACTAGAAAGCCCAAATATATACATGCCCTCATTCGGGATATTGCATAGGTCCAATCGTGACAGTTCCAGACATCCACTATATATGTGGACAGTGACTATAACCAAAACCCCAGTGAGATATCTGTATGAGAGTTTCAGAAAATGTGATCTTGATGTGATAGAGAAGCTACACAATCGGGGAATGAGATTAGCCCTTCAATTGCCACAACGTGGGACGACCATCGCGAGCCTATATGTAAAAATGGGAATCGCTCCCTTGTGGAAAAGGAGACGTAAGCAGTTAGCCTCTATAATGTACAAGAACCGAACGAATACCGACTGGACAGAAATAAAAACCCGACAAACTAGACAAGCTGCCAAAATCAACTATAAAATCCCCCTGACAAGAAGTAACCATATTCTAAGATGCCCATATATACGAGGGGCAAACCTATGGAACTCCCTATCAACCGACTGTCAAATGAGCGAAAGTTTAGAAAACTTTAAAATGAATCTAGAAACAACTTGATTGTCCTATTTAAATAGTTACCTGATTAATTTTCCATTGAGAGTCTACTATACCCTCCATCTCATCCTCATCACCAGTTACTACCTTGTGGTTGTATATTGATCCCGTGATTGTAATCATACCTCTTACATATATATCTAATGTCTCTACTATGTTGGATGCCATATATGTAAACGCTACGGATACTTGTATCAGAAAAACTCGTTGTAACGAGAGATGCAATAAAGTAAAAAAAAAAAAAGGTAATGGACATTAATCACTTCCGCCAGAAGGAGCTCTTTAACAACTTCCATAACTGGCTATACACTCACATCGCACTTCCGGCTCTGACTTACAATCAGGTTAAAGCATATAACTGCCCTCACTGCATAGGAGCAAAGCAGCAGCATCTAAAGACTATACTCCACATTCAAGCATGGGAGAAGTATGTAACTGGACCCCAAGGTGATACCTCACTCTGGACGGTATCCGGTACGGCTTCCCTATCCGATATACGGAGAGCTCCCTCTCTGCTTCCATCATCAATCTATTAATCATCCATACGCTACCAACTATGATTTCACAGGAGGGAATACGTGGATGCCAAGGCAATGTTGGGGGCCCTCATCAGCCCCTTTGACTATATACCTTTGTACCATGGACAGTCATCAACTCCCTAATGACAAGGGAAAAGATGAGTCTACCAAAAGGAGGGTCATTGTCAATCTCTCCTACCCTAGCAGAGGGATCAACAAGTACATTCGTCACAACAGATTTAAAAATACACCACCCGACCACAAGCTCCCTACCATCAAAGATGCAGTCAAGATCATCAACAACCATTCAAACCCTGACATTCACTTTTGCGTAATGGACCTCGGTCGAGCATATCATCATTTCCTGTTATGCCCGCTTCAATGCCCCCTCCTGATTATGACACATTATGACAAATGCTATGATAAAAAGTCACTCGTCACAGCCTCTAGGATGAGAAGCTTCATAATGCAAAAAGCGGCAGAACTCGTAGTAAGGGCCATGAATACAAACAACGCCCAGGCTCGCATGTATCTCGATAACGTCATCATATTCAGCAACGGACATGATAAAGACCCTCGGGACCTTCAGGTTGCTCACAACATCATAGCTGATCTCCGATTAGCCATTGCAGAGCATAAGTCACAGATGCCAGCCTAAAGGGTGACATGGCTAGATATACAATTTGACATTACGAAGAATGAGATAAGTATGCCCATGTTGAAACTCAAGGCCACTTACAAGTGCTTGGTATCAACCTCTCTACAACAGGTCCTTCCAGTCAAGCAGATTGGGACAACAGATCCTCGGACGGGTTCCCCTCATCTCCAAGGTTGTACCAACAGCCCGCCTTTTAAGGCCTGTTTCCACTGTGCGACTGGGGGAGCTTGCGATCCTGTAACTCCAGTCTCAGACTGGAGGTACCGGCTTGGCGTACCTCATGTACCTCGGATCGCAAGGTATCATCCATTCTATGTGGAGACAACCCCGCTTGCGACTGGAGCGCTTGCGATTCTAGGTACATAGGGTACGCCTAGTCTCAGACTGGGGGTACCAAATATCAAACATGTTTGATATTTAAAAACGCTTGCGATCCGGGGTACATGCGGTACCTCCAGTCTGAGACTGGGCGTACCGGTACGCCCAGTCTCAGACTGGAGGGAAACTTGCTGTCTCTTCTGTGCGTTTTGCCGCGTTACGATCCTGAAGGTATGCCTAGTCTGAGGCTGGACGTACCTATGTACCTAAAATCGCACAGTGGAGACAGGGCTTTAGTGGAAAGGACACTGGCAGCACTCAAGGCCACCAAAGGTAGCCGAATGATCATGACAGACTCCATCAGGACTGATCTCAACTGGTTTAGGTAGTTCCCTCTTAGCTACAATATTATTTCATCTAACTCTGTTGTTCGTGCAATAGAGGCCGACATGTCTTGACGGTGCCGGAGAGACAGACGGCAACAACTGTTACATGTACAAGTTTGACCGCCTCCCACTTAAAGGTTCTGCAGCATCGCAGCGATTCATATTCTCTTACCAATCTATTTCCAATCTGGGTCCATTTTCCACCAGATCGTGGCATACTGATCTTACCATAATCAGTCGTGATGCTCTGTTACCGCTCCACACCTGAGATCGGGAGAAGAATTGTTCTTTCCTCAGTTTAACCTCGATCGGCTCTGGTTTGGGGGTCTGGCTCCATCAGAGTTCCATTAACGCGGCAGTAGATCACCCCACGAAGCGGTGACAACTGTCACACAATCTGGTGGACATTGGCCGCATTACATACTATAGGCGAGATTCCCATTTAAATGCTAGAGGGCACATCGATCAGCGCAGTCCGCCATCTTGGATCTGTATAGAACAGTGATCGACAGCTTGTCAATTAACGCTCAATAGTGCAGTTAATTGGAGAATGCAGGTATATACAGATAAGTGATGTTGTTATGAATGTATAGCACACAGATTGGACGTTAGACTACCCAAACAAACCAAACGATCAAAGCAAACACCCAGGTGATAGAATTATGTCCAAATTCTCGAAAATTATATCTGATATTTCTGATGATATCACAAACAATTCTCCCTTGCATCATTGCGGCAAAACCCTAAAAGAAAACTTTTGACCTGTCTGCTTTCTTCCCGGGCCATGCACCGAAGCACTGGCGGAGGAAGCCATGCCAAGGCAGATGCAATCACATTGACCAGGCATCAATGCTAACTGCATTGGCGGTCCCGACTTCCGCAGAATTCTGCGCACACATTAAGGTTGGACTTTGCTGCCCCAACCACCAAGAACATCTGTTGGTTCATCGAATAGCTATCTTCGCACATTCTTTAAGAACGCAGCCCCGGATCATAGCCCTCTGTATACCCAGGAGGTCCACTGAGCACTCGGTACAATACCCGACACAGGTGGGCCTGGCTTTTCCGTTCGTGTTCCACAGATTCTTATGTGAGTCCAATCTACTCCCAAGTACCACTCGGCAACTCATCTGGGGAGATGTTGATGAAAATGGTCTGTATTAAATGGTCGAAGCAATCCCGTCTACTTCAACTTCAGACTGTGTGGGCGCCATACCCGGCTTCCTCCTGTGTCTCCTTAACACTCGACACAGAATACTGCAGCACTCCCCGACACAGCATTCACTCCAGCTACTCCTCCAGTCTGTAGACGGGAACCCCATGAACGCTCACTATATGGCGAATCAACGAATACTCCAGTCTGAGCGACTGGTCTCAACTACTTACTACTCACTCTATAGGGGCGTCTCAGAGGGAGCGGCTCTACCATAGCCTACCACCAGGGAGGCGCCCGCCTACAGGACATTAAGGCACACAGTACCTAGACCTCATGGGTGCGTACGTTCGTCCAACATCATCCCAGACCACTATCATATAACGAGCCTTACGACAAGTCCTCCACAAGGACTACCTATAAATGGACATTCTTGTATCTCTCTTTTTACCATGTGTCTTCCACTATTAATATCAAACAATGCACGAACATCATTATTTTACATATGGATGCGCCCGGCGTATCTAAGTAGGTATTTTGCTTATACAAGATCGTCCAATTCCCCGTGTGTATACACCTACATCTGTAGACGTATACAAGCATCCAGTGAAGAGGGCTTCACTGAGAGCGGGCGGGGGGAGGTGGGAGGGAGAGGGCTTCCTACTGAGGACCCCTGTACTTCTACCAACACAAACGGGCAGGAGGCAGGGGGGGGGATATTTCCTCTCATATACGCTGGGTGTAAAATACAGCCAAGACACGTCTGTATATAAGGTCTGGTGTATATATATATACATATATATGAAAAAAAGTCAATATACAGCCAATACATGCACTTCCGCGATGGCGTATATAGGAATAAACTGGTGGTTTTCGTGCAGTGAAAGTTATTTTACCTACATCGCTTAATTTTAGACTTGACAATCATTATCAATCAACATTGTAACCATCATCTACTTCCAATTTTACTGTCATACAGGTATTTCACTCCAATCTATAATGAATATTTACACAATTATGCCTCATATTACTTAAGATATGGTCGAACATGGTATATAAGTATATTTCAGTTTCATGATCCTGTCATTATAGTTCAATAACCCTTAGGCAATATCACTAATGACAGCATAACTACCTTTACAGGAAGCGGAAATGATAGCGGGTCCGGTGACGATCACGATGGAGCGCACACGGGTTGTGGACTTCACGTCAGTGTATATGGAGGACGACAATAGTATGATACTGAAGAAGACGAAAAGTGATCGATCTCCTCTCGCCAAGATCTATGAACCCTTCCATCCTTTGGTCTGGGCCACTGTCTGTGCAGCAATTGTTGTCTTCAGTCTCGTTTTGTTGTTCACAAACCAATGTTCGCCCTCGGGAGCTACAGACAGAACAGATGAGATGCCGCAACCGGAAACAGATCAAGCATCTCGGGCGTGTTGGTACAAAGTAGTAAAGAGCAGAGTCTGGAAAAACCTTACAAAGAGCGTATGGTGCATCCTTGCCCATGCCTGTGGCCAGTGTAAGTAATGTATTTGTTTTACCTAGAAATGCTTATTCATCATCAAAATTATGAGACTAGCTCAGTGCTTCCATTTTAAATGACAACCTCCTGTACAAGTAGTGCACTGTTTAACGCATTCATAACAAAAAACAAACAAAAAAACCCACCAAAAAGACTATAAAAAAACCCACTCGATCTACATATCATCTAATTTCACTGCTCGTTTGAACGATGCAACACTTTCAAGATGCTGTATGTCTTCATCAAGACTATTCCATGGACAGGTTCCTCTATAACTAGGGGTCTTTGCGTATTTAGATGTCTTGTGTCTTATGATAACGTTCCTTGAATCTTTTTCGTACTTCTAGCTTTGCGATCACTTTCATATATCAATGCTGGAATCTGCGAGAACTTATATATTACTATATACTGGTGCACGAATGTCTCACTTTTACGCACTAGCAGAAAAATTTTCGTTCGGCCACGCCGTGGCGTAAAATATGTTTACTACCCACCGTACCACGTGATCTGTTGACATTATCGGAACAAAAAATAAACAAACAAAATGGCGGACGTTTCCCATTTGGAAGTATATTTGCAAAGTAAGGTTGCCCAGCACTACACACCCACCCGAAATCAACATAAGATAAACAGACAAACAGTAAGCATCATAAATACATAAACAATAAGGACATTATCACCTTAGAATATATGAAAAAACACCCAGATCTGTTTATTCAGGTCTCACAACACAGAATACGTTATCTGTTACATCTCCCTTCTTTAGGAAGCGTTGCTTTATGAGATAGTGGGTCTTTGATATGCAGTCTCACAGGAATATCAAGATAGGTCTTTCGGTTGATACAAACAGATATCAATTATGTTATATGGTGAATGCTTCAATAAAGCCTTTGTTTAAAAGTCACTAACATGCTGGTGATAAACACTAACTCTACACAACTGAAATGCAATGCTATAAAATTTAGCACCAATAATCAAGACTAGACATAGTCACTAAAAACGGCTCGGTTTCTTCATGGGACGGTCACTTTGCATCCCACACAAATCAATACTAGACATAGTCATCAAAATGGCTCGGTTTCTTCACGGGACGCCCACTTCGCGTCCTCTGGGTAGAGTCTGTTAGTACAGGCTCTGAGGAAGCCACCAACTCAGACGGCTCTACCTCCGCAGGTGGAGGCTCAGTAGACCTCACATCTGCATGTCGTTGGGGGTTCACTTCCACCATGGCGTAGTCATCTGACGGTGGGATGAGCAGGGGTGGGCACTCAGCAGACTTCCTCAAGTGTCTGCGGTTACGACGGAGCAACCCCTGCTCAGTCTGGATGGTGTATGACCTGGGCTGGTCACACTTGTCAGCCACAATGGCTGGCTCCCATACACTTCCTCCCTGCACCCGCACCACATCACCGGGGTGAAGCTGCTTGAGGGATGTGGCATGCTGGTCGTAGTACGACTTCTGGCGCTGCTGTCTCTTCTTGAGGGCCTCATGTGCTTCCACCACCCTGGGGCGTAAGAGCACGTCACTTGTTGGTATTTTGGACCGCAGGGTTCGGCTCATAAGAAGTTGTGCTGGTGAGTATACAAGACCCGTCAGTGGTGTATTCCGGTATTCCAGCAGTGCTAAATATGGGTCACGGCCATCCTTGTCTGCTTGCTTGAACAGGTTTTTAAGTATCTGTACAAATCTCTCTGCCTGCCCGTTTGACTGGGCATATCCTGGGCTTGAGGTGGTAACTTTGATGCCCCACTCACTTGCAAAATTCCGGAACTCGCGGCTACCAAAGGGCATGTTGTCACTCACCACTTCCTCTGGTATTCCGAAGCGGGCGCACACGCTCTTGGTATGTGTCACAATTGTTTTTGCCGTCTTGTCTGGGAGCTGTGAGAATTCGGGGTACTTTGAGAAATAGTCAACGATAACAAGGAAATCCTGGCCATGGAATGTCATAATATCCATAGCGATCTTGCGCCATACACCATCAATTATCTTGTGCGGGATCATTGGCTCCTTTTGCTGACTTCGCTGGTATTTCATGCAAACTGAGCATCTTTGCACAACCTGCTCAATGTCACTGCCCATGCCGGGCCAATATAAAACAGTTCTTGCACGGGCCTTACATTTCTCTGTTCCGAGGTGGCTTTCATGGATAAGGGCGAGCATCTGTTGACGCAGCTGCATGGGAACTACCACGCGCTCCCTCAGAAAGATGATGTCCTCAGCTACATGCAGCTCATCCCTGATATTCCAATAAGCGCGGACTTCAACTGGAATGCTCTTGATTGATTTTGGCCACCCATCCAATATAAGGCACTTAACCTGATGGAGAGTTGGGTCCTTGTCTGTGGCCTCACGGATTTCGTCCATCTTTGCTGCACTCACAGTGGTATTCTCAATGAGGCTATGTACCACTCTAGTCATTTCATCGTCTATGGACATATCAGGCTGTCCTTTGATGTATGCACGAGACAGTGTGTCGGCCAGGTACATGTACTTCCCGGGCACATATGAGACAACCAGATCATATGGCTGGATAGTTAACATGAGTCTTTGTAGTCTTGGTGGAGCCTTGCACATGGGTTTCTTGAGAATGCTCTCAAGGGGCTTGTGATCGGTCTGCACACGTATGTCTGGTTTACCATAAATGTATTGGTGAAACTTCTTGGTAGCAAAGGAGATTGCCAGCATCTCCTTCTCTATTTGTGCATAGTTTTCTTCTGCTGAAGTCATAGAGCGAGATGCATAGGCCACTGGATTACCATCCTGTAGGAGGCATGCTCCTAGGCCAGATTGTGATGCATCGGCCTGAATAGTCACTGGCTTTGTCACGTCATAGAATGCCAGAACTGGCTCACTTGTAAGAATGTCTTGTAGCTTACGCATTGCAGCATCATGCTCATAGGTCCAGTTCCACTCAGTGTCCTGCTTGAGTAGAGCTCGGAGAGGGGCTGTGATGGTGGATTCGTTTGGAATATACTGAGCCAGGTACTTGACCATGCCCAGTAGGCGTTGAAGAGAGGGCACGTCTGTCGGTGTAGGCATGCCGACAATTGCCTCAATTTTCTTCGGGTCTGGCTTAAGTCCTTGCGATGAGACCAGATCGCCCATGTACTCAACCTCATTGACTTTGAACTGGACTTTTGAGAAGTTGAATTTCACACCTTTGTCCCTTGCTCGCTCAAAGACCTTGCGCAAAATCAAGTCATGCTCCTGCTCGGAAGCTGCTGCAATGATAAGGTCATCAGCTATGACATGAACTCCACTGATGTCACCAAATGTCTCTTCATTGCATTTTTGCATAATTTCGCTTGCTGAAGAGATGCCGAAAGGCATGCGCAAGAACCGCTTCCGTCCCCATGGAGTGTTGAATGTGCAATAGTATGATGCCTGGTCGCTGAGTTTAACATGCCAATAACCATCTTTCATGTCTACTACTGTGAAGATAGTCTTACCTGCTAAATGGGCCTGTACATCTGCGGGAGTCGGGATATTATATCTTTCACGTTTGATTGCCTCGTTTAATGGCCTTGGATCGAGACACACCCGCAGCGAGCCATTCTTTTTTTCAACGATCACTAGATTACTGACCCAGTCTGTGGGCCTGTCCACATCTGCAATGATGCCTCGCTGCGTTAAATCTGCAAGTGTCTTTTTAAGCTTTGGTTGCGTTGCATAGGGAATTCTGCGTGGCTGCTGGATTGTGCCCTGTGCTTTTTCATTTAGCTGCATATCATACTCTTTGTCGTACTGACCTACTCCCCTAAAGACATCTGCATACTCTTTTTCTACATGGTCTTTTGTTAAGTTGAAATGCTTTGGCTCACATGTACGAATATTCACACGCTTTACAAGATGCAGCTGCTCACACGCTTCATGTCCCAGAATTGGCGTGTCTGCTTTGTCAGTAACATAGAATTTGAAATTGCCACTCTGACCTGTATGTGCTGATGATTTAAGCACCACTGTGCCTCTCGGGTATATTTGATAGTTGCCGACTGCGTTCAAAATGGTCTTGGTGCTTTTTATGTTTATGTTCTGCATTTTGCGTACAACTGATTCAGTCAATACATTTGCTTCTGCTCCAGTGTCCAGTTTGCAGCATACCAGTTCACCTCCAATAGTCACAGTCTCATACCACTTATTAGCATCACTGTCACACTTTTGCTCGGCTACTGCACCAACATATAATGAACCAACAAAAAGATAGTCACTATCTTCATACTCAGTACCCTCGGATTCTTCCTGTTCCTCCTGCTCGAGGACATGCACCTTCTTTCTGACAAAGCTACCATCACGGCATACACTGGCGAAGTGGTTGAGGCGACTGCATTTGTTACAGGTATTACCATATGCTGGGCATTTACGTGGGGGATGCCTACCACCACAATACTCACAATCTTTGCCTTGAGTCCTGTGCGCTTTACCATCCTTATGCTGAGGCTGGAACCTATAGCTTCTGTCCCCTGAACCTTGCTGCTTGAAGTTTGATGGTTTGCCATTAAAATTTTGCCTACTCCTGCCTATGGTGTGCACATCATGGCTTTTCTGCATCTCACCTGTCATAGTTTTTAACTGGACTTTGCTTGCCTCTGCTGCATGACAAATATCTAATGCCTTGCTTAACGTCAGATCTGCCTCACGAAGTAGCCTTTCCTTGACACGTGTGTCAGCTACCCCAAACACAATCCTATCTCTGAGATTTTTGTCCTTTTGATCCCCATACTCACAGCTTCCCAGCAATATTCTGAGATCATTTACCCATTGGTCAATTGATTCACCCTCATGCTGATTGCGTTGCCAGAATTTATATCTCTCAAACACCTCATTTTTCCTTGGTTCACAATACTCTCTGAACTTCTTTAGCACTGCCTTGTAGTCATCTGCCTTATCCCCTTCATTGTCACTAAACACAAAGTTACTTTGAATATCCTGTGCCTCTGGACCAGCACAGTGTAGCAAAATAGCTACCCTAGTCTTTGCTCCTTTTTTCACCAACTCAGCTGCTTCATAATACACATTGAACTGTTGTTCCCACCTTCTCCACTGTTCAGCTACATTGCCTGAAGTAAAGCTGACATTGGGTGGGGGCTTGAAAACTTCCATGTTCACTGCTTACCACTGGCCTGGTTTTACTGACAGACTGCTGCTGGCATCAATGCTGCTTTGCACCTTAGTTTTTACTTCTGACACCATGTAGTTCTTCTTATATTGCTTAGATTTGTCAGGATTAGTTCTAAGAATAAGAACCTGTGTGAACGATAATTGAAGCACATCCGATCTGTTTATTCAGGTCTCACAACACAGAATACATTATCTGTTACACTAACTATGTCTCTCTATATTAATTTGGCGAGTCTTAATCTAAGCCTTCGATCTAAAAAAATCAACACATAGTCTAGTATACAACTCGACGATAGTTTGCTGTCGCTTGTAGTGCCCCTGTGCTACCCGCAGTGTTCGAATTTGGGTAAGTTGCAGAGACTTTTAGCTTTCAACATTTGCCCCCTTATTACAAATCCACTATATTCCAGAATCGGTCTGATACAATTACAATATATTTGTGTAGCGACATCTTGTGATATCGCTTTCCTAATTTTCGACAATCGAAGGAGTCTGTTCGCAGACTTAATGACCTCTTTTATGTCAGTGATCAATTGGTCAATTTTAACTCCAAGGCATTTGCATGATGGGTTCGTTTTGAGTTTTTTGGAGCACAGGTAATGTCTAGATCAGTCAGGAAGCGTACTCTATTGTTAGAGGCATACCACCACGTTGACGTTTTCTGTTGAAACCACTTTTGTGCTATGATTTTCTGGAGTTTCTTTCGTAACAAAATGTTAATAGATATAACCATGACGAGTTCTCATCTTTTGATATGTGGGATTCATTGGTGGATTTCTCTGAGATAGATTCGGGTCTAAGTATCAATGAGACACCTTAAACATTGTGAATAAAAACAGTTAAATCTTTATTAGCCATGGCATACGACTGTCCCATTGAAAATGTATGGGGACTCAGTAAATAACAACCCATAGTCCAAAAGCCGGTAGATACCATTACCATGGTATACGGGATCCAATCAATGGTGTACGACCTCGAAACCATTGTATACATACCGGAAAATAATCTCTATTTGCTATAGAGCAATAAAATGGTCCATATTAATATATCCTTTAATATGGCGATTCTTGAGATTCATTTACTCAAAAAGATGGATAATAAATACAACAAACGATGGTTTTGGGAACAGGTGGCTCTGTAAAGCACTCGAGGTTCACCTCGTGATACCATCCTTGCCTGACGCACGAGTATTAATACGCATCAAACCTCCCGTTATTTACGACCGCCTGTCCACAAAACCATAGATTATTGTCTATTTACACGAACATTGTCTAAATGAGCCACTTGTCTGAGCTTCATATTTGCTTCCAGCTGCTGTGAATTATCCGACGACTGTGTCTGGCCGCAGCCTCGTGGTGTTCTGGTGGATGTTCTCCATTCTTATATCGGCATACTACACAGCTAACCTGGCAGCCAAACTCACAGCCCCCATGTCAATCCGACACATTGAATCCATCAACCAGCTTGCTTCTCAAACAGTAGTAAGGCCTCTTATCAAGAACTCTACGTCCCTGGAACAACTCTTTAAGGTGGGTTTATGAATAGGTCATAGTTGAGCCAAGGGGCGTTTAATGATCAACCCAAGGCATTGGAGCATAGAACATAGAACAATACTACTTGGGTTGAGGTGCACCCCGAGTGATCCCGTGGTGGATTTAACCCAACCAACCCCAATATCATAGACGGGGGTTGGTTGCTAAACTAGGATCGGGGTCACTCAAACGAGACTATAGATTTGCCACCCACCCCTGTCTGCATTGAGCTTCGCCTTAAGGCCCGCGTCCACCAGAGCCGACACGCTACGATAGTGCTCCTGACACACCCCGACACACTGCGACACAGAACTTCTGTGTCGCAGTGTGTCGGGAGGTTCTGTCGCAGACATGTGGGCGCCACCCTGCGACACACCTTTTTACCCAAAAAGTATCGATCATAGGTACCGACACACTACGACACAAAAACCACGGAAAACAGTGCCTATTGGAGCATCGTAGGGTACTCCGCTGGGAAAATCTGATGTGAGAGATACTCAACAAAAATTTATGAAATTTTAGAATTCGATAGCAGATATAAAGGGCCTTATGCACAGTAAATATGGTAATTTTTGATAAGGTCTAAATCTCTCAAATCGATAATTCCTTTATTTGATATCGAAATGACTTTTTGGAGTGTAAAAAAATACATATGTATATCCCAGACCTGTTGACACTGTCGGACAGCCCTAATAAAGTGAATACATTCTAGTTCTCCTATGTTAATGTATATATAGACGCTGCGACACGCTGCGACACGGTCTGTGTCGTAGCAAATATCGAACATGTTCGATCTTGTCTTGACATTCTCCAAGATTATTAAGTTGATTTCTAAGATATTTGGAAAATTCATTGAGGCATCATAAAGTCATCAGCTTTTGTCACCATCTTGATTATGATCAAGGTCAAGGTCACCAAATGGAATGTTTCCACCCAGAATTTCACCCTATTGCCTATAAGGACTTACAATAGTTTCTATAACTTGTTCTAATATGCCTGTATTTCAACTTGAATGATATATTTAGATACCTGACACAATACCCTAGTAAAGCCCTAAAGATAAAATTCCCATCATGGCCCATTAAGCCACAGTGGGGTCAAAAGTCAACATATATATGTTCATATAAAAGACTGACATAGGCCACTGAAATTGAGACATATTTTATCTTTTCTCAAGAGGTATTTGATGGATTCCTTAGATATTTGGCAAAACTATTTGGATGCCATAGAGCTATTGGCCTGTGTCACCATCTTGAATTTTTCCAAGGTCAAGGTCACTAAATGGAATGTTTTCTTCCAAAATTTTACAATATTACCTACAAGGATTTACAATAGTTTCTATAACTTGTTCTAGTATAGCTGTATTTCAACTTTATTAATATATTTGGATACCCAGCACCATACCCTAGCAATGTCATAAAGCAAGTCTTCCCATCATGCACCAATAAGCCACAGTGAGGTCAAAGGTCATGGTATCTGTTCATACAAAGGCCACTGATATTGAAACATATTTTGTCATATCTTTAAGAATATTACACCGATCTCTTAGATATTTGAGACAAAGATTAATATTCCATGATACTCTAAGATTCTACAACAATCAAACATTTTTCCAAGGTCAAGGTCACTAAATGGAATGTTTTTCTCAAAATTTGACCAAATATCCAATTACAAATTGTAGTGGTTTCTATAAATTGACTCAAAATACCTGTAATTTAACTTGCATTACATATTTCTGATACTGATATCAGGACCTCAGAATGTTGTGAAATTGTTTTTGCATCATGCATCATTAAGTGAGAACATGGTCAAAGGTCAAGATAAGATTCCATAGAAAATCGCAAGTACACCAAATCTGATAGGAAATGAAATTGCAATTGAGAATGTCCTAAGATATCTTCAATAATATATGATGTTGAACCGTTCCATATTTGACCAAAAGCCTGTACAGTAGTGTCTGTCTATGCCTGTGTCTAGGAATGTACCTGTCTGTCTATCTGTCTGTCTATCTGTCTCTGTCAGACACAGCCTCTATTTTTCACAGTTGGCTTTTCTATCACACCTCCTCAGGCATAACACCTGAGAGGAGAGTCTTGACATCTGTGACAAGGTGCGAAAACACTGCACCCTGGCACATTATAGCTGCTATAGCCTTGAGCATTTAATGGGACAAAAACTAGTTTTTTATTCTAACTTGAAAAAGGAAATTGTCAGGGAAAACTGGAATATCTAGATCTAATCATAAAGAAATCTCCATCTTTGATACTATTGAGAGTTGTGTATATTCAAGAAAATTAGGTAAATCTGACTTGTTGTTTAAAAACAAGTTTGCTGTAAAATATATTTTCAATTCTCTGTAATTACCTTAGACAATACTCATCACAGCCTAGCAATATAGGTATCATTTTAATCATCTTGAAGTACTTAAGAAGATAGGATGGTTATTTCTATAGGTCATCACAATATATTTTTTACTAAATCACTGTAAAGACAGGAAGGTAACATGTTTTAGTATTTTTTACCTAACAATTTCCTATGTTCATGGGATATTTTAGCCAAGGCATAGGTATATGATATATGTATATCAATAAATGGAGCAGAGACTCATAAAGATCAACCTGGTATTCACAACGCAACAGCAATTAGCATTTTCCAAGTTGGAAAAAAATAGTATTTTTCAATATCAAATGCTCAGCAGTGAGGTCACACGCCTCGTTTTTGTGTGCCATACTTTGGCAGCCATTACAAGATGGCGCTAGTGTGCAAGTCCTTAATTGACCTTTACCAAGGTCAAGGTCACTAAATGGAATGTTTTAGTTGAAATCTCAATGAATTGCATGCATTGTAATTCATATTTATCAATCTTGTATCTTATATTATTTAAAAGAAAATTTCATAAAGCTTTGAATTATAAGTTCAGACAACTATGTGACCATTTGCCCTGGGCAGGTTGATGCCTCAAGGCATAATTTGCTCTGGGCTGGTTGATGCCTCAAGGTATCATTCACCCTTAAAGGGTTAATATGACTGTTCATTATGACTGCACCTCATTGAAAAGGGATTTATAGAAGTGTAGAGGACTACACATACTGGTTATATTTAATGAGCTAAAATGAATATCAAGTACAGTTGATTTTTTATAGATACAAGATGGCTGATAGGTCAGGATTTTAGCTACACCATAACATCTATTAAGCTGAAGCAATGACAATGCTTGAAATTAAAATCTTCCACTGTGGTTTTTCTTAAAACTGTTTGAAAGGAGGTATTGATGCATCGCCAAAATCACATTTCTTTATTACGGTGCTCCTCGCCAATTAAGATATTCAGTTGAAGATTCATATCAGATCACAGATACAAGAATACTTTAAAAAACCATTTTTGAATATTGATTGAAAATGTAATGTGATAGCCTGCACTAGATATAAGAAAAAAGGATTGAAACTATAATACATCAGGAACAGCCTATTAGAAAACAGTTAATAACTACCTATGTAATTTTCATAATTTGATGAGTAGTTAAATCATGTAAATATTTATTCTATGAGACTGTGCACCTGAAAATAAATAGTTTATCTTTTTAAATTAATTGAAAATACCATCTAGAAGTTGTTCTATTTGTCCACAGCTGTAGGTGTTTTGAAGGCCATATTTGATTTTTGCAAATTAAGCATATTTCCCCAAGGGGGATTTTTGCGGATTTTTAGTATGTTGATTTGGGGACCTGTCTGAAATGCATTGTGAAGAACAAAATTGTATTGCAATTTGTGGTGGGTCAAACCCTAAATTGACTAGACTATTTAGGGGTTGGTAAGGTTGAACCAAGCTCGTGTTCACAAATTCTCACTATCAGACCCTGTTGATTTTTGTAGGCTTGGGTTCTGAGAGCAGGAATACCTATCAAAAAAAATATTCACAGCACATCTAATTGATAGTAGAGTCTACTTTTATGGTCATTTTATTCAAAATACACACAAAAGGAAATGAGAATGTGTAAAAAAAAAAAAAAAGGGTTCAAGAGTGAAAAATATCTTAAGGGGGGCGTCCATCAGAGCCGACACGCCTTCCAACACACTCCGACACGCCCTCTACGACACAAATTTTGTTTGTCGACGACGTTTTTTTCAGTTGAGCATGGTTCTACGACACACCCAGACATGCCCCGACACGCCCCGACAAAAAGGGCCGTGTGGGGAGCTTCCCGACATACTGCGACACGATCGATATTTGCTACAACACAAACCGTGTCGCAGTGTGTTGCAGCGTGTATATATAGATAAAACTAAAATGTATTCACATATGAAATTTTATGGGGCGGGGGATTGGTAATTTATAAGCAAGTAATACATAGGGACCATCCAGGGGCAGTATGGTAGAGGGGCAGTATGATAGAGGGGCAGTATGGTAGAGGGGCAGTATGGTAGAGGGGAAGTATGGTAGAGGGGCAGTATGGTGGAGGGGCAGTATGGAAGAGGGGCAGTATAGTAGAGGGGCAGTATGGTGGAGGGCCAGTATGGTAGAGGGGCAGTATGGTAGAGGGGCATTATGGTGGAGGGGCAGTATGGTAGAGGGGCAGTATAGTAGAGGGGCAGTATGGTAGTGGGGCAGTATGGTGGAGGGACAGTATGGTAGAGGGGCATTATGGTAGAGGGGCATTATGGTAGAGGGGCATTATGGTGGAGGGGAATTATGTCAGAGGGGCAGTATGGTAGAGGGGCATTATGGTGGAGGGGCAGTATGGTAGAGGGGCAGTATGATAGAGGGGCAGTACGGTGAAGGGGCATTATGGTAAAGGGGCAGTATGGTGGAGGGGCAGTATGGTGGAGGGGCAGTATGGTGGAGGGGCATTATGGTGGAGGGGCAGTGTGGTGGAGGGGCATTATGGTGGAGGGGCAGTGTGGTGAAGGGACAGTATGGTGGAGGGGCAGTATGGTGGAGGGGCATTATGGTAGAGGGGCAGCATAGTGGAGGGACAGTATAGTAGAGGGGCAGTATGGTAGAGGGGAATTATGGTGGAGGGGCAGTATGGTAGAGGGGCATTATGGTAGAGGGGCATTATGGTGGATGGGCATTATGGTAGAGGGGCAGTATGGTAGAATGGCAGTATGGTGGAGGGACAGTATGATGGAGGGGCAGTGTGATGAATCCTGCTGCAGGTGTTGGAAAGGGAGGGGGTACAGAAAATGTACCTACACAATAAGGGGGGGGGTCTATAAAAAGCGTATGGGAGGCAGTGTGGGAGGCAGTGGAGGGGGTGGGGGGGGGGGGTAAATTTTCCAGGAAAATCTGCGTACATACTTTATGGATAGCCCCATGGACCATAATCGATGGTTTTGTGGACAGGCGGCCATAAACCAGGAGAGGGTTGACGTGTAGTAATACACGAGTGTCAGTGAGTGGATTTCGAGGTCAACCTCGTATGGTTTACAGAGTCGCCTCATCGTTTGTTGTATTTATCATCTATTTTCTCGAGTAAATTATGCTATGATAAAGGATATATCAAGAGGGACTATTTCTTTAGCACTATAGCACTGGAATATGTTCCCGTATACCATGACGGTTTTTAAACAATGGGTAGTGCTTTACTGAGTCCCCATACGTTTTCAATGGGGACTTAGGCAGTTGGGGTATTTTTGGTTTGTATTATATGAGGAGGTATTGTCTATAAAATTTAGACCTTAAAAAAAATCACGATATATACAGCGCATAAGGCCCTTTATATCTGCCATATGATTCCAAATTTTCACAACTTTCTGTTGAGTATCTCTCACATGAGAGCAATTTTCCCGATTTTGCCAGTGTGCCCCGTGCGCCTCAAGCGGTCCTGAAAGAGACTAGGTCGCACGCACTCAGCCATCTTTTATTGTATCTATCATCCAGCTTTGTGAATAAAAATTAAAAGCTGACCCTATTACAGAAGATTTGGGGTTGAGGGTTGATGAGAGAAACTTCAATCTTTTAAATGTAAGCTAACAGAGAAAAGCATGTATAATCTAATATTTGCCTTCAAAATTTAGCCTTCAAAATATAGCTTGGCGACCTTGCACGATCTGAGGCAGACACTGCGCTGCCATGGGAAGGTGCAACTTGATGGCAAATATTTCCAAGCTCATTGAGAGTATTCCTCAGTTTAAAGTGGAATAAGCGCGACGAATAGTTCACCAGACAGAAATTGAGAAGCACCTCAGGCAGGAATGTGCCAAAGAGACTATAGATAAAGTGAAAGCAACTATTCATAATATTTAATTGACATGAAGAGCATGTGAAGGATCACTCCAGTAAATTCACAAAATGGGATGATCTGACATGCTAATTGCTATAATGCTCAAGCAATGCATCATGACTATCAGACCAGGGAACATTAGGAGCCTATTAACAAGGTCCTTGGTTTGATGTCACTTATGAGGTTCAACCATACCTGAACCTAAAGAAGGCAGTAAAGCAAACTGTAATAAAATTCAATGACCTTTGCGATTGAAAGGTGCAATGAAAGATGCAATGTTCTTTATCTATGTAACGAGAAGGTTTCGATTATCTTGCAATGCCTTGTTGATATAAACGATTGCAATCTTTGCTGGTATAAAGGGTTTATATATGGTATGAAGGCAGTGCCATGAAAACCAGTTGCTGTGCCAACTGAGGCAATTGCCCCTTTAGCGGGTCCCCAATTGGGAAAACAAAAAACTTTGTTGGATAAGTAAGCTTCAAGATGATTGTAAAAGTATAGACCCAATAAAGAAACTGATTAAAAAAAAAAGAAGGTCAGATTGGAGCCCTGTTTCCAAGGTAGGGAGGTAGGGAGGTAGGAAGGTCAGGAGGTCGACAGGTCAGGAAGTCAAGAGGTCGGGAGGTAGGGAGGTAGAGAGGTCAGCAGTTGGGGATGTCGGGAGGTTGGAAGGTAGGGGTTAGGAAGGTTATAGGTCTAGAGGTCAGAGGTCAGGAGGTCGGGTAGTAGGAGTGTAGGAAGCTTGGAGGTCGGGAGGTCGGGAGGTAAGAAGGTAGGCAGTTAGGTAGGTGGCTTGATAGGTCGGTTTAGTAGGTGGGTAGGTAGGTTGAAGGGTTGACAGGTTAATGGGTGGCAAATTGATGGATGGATGGATGGATGGAATACCAGAACATGGGGAGGAATTTCAAAGACCATATAGTTGTGGTCTATACCGACGGCTCCAAAGAAGGTAACGATGTTGGATTTGGAGTCCATACCCCATATAATGACCTGAAGAAAGCCTTACATAGCAAATGTAGCATCTGTTTATTACAAATAAGGGTGACAAAGTTATTTTATTTGAGGGAGTTCTTATTACATTTAAGGGAGTTTATCATAAATGTGGTTGAAATCTTTTTACAATTCAGGGTTATAACATTTCTGGGATTTGATTACATTCAAAGATGTAACAGACCACTGAACTAAACAGCGCACCGTTAGATGGCGTTGAATGGCAACACCTGTATTGACAGAAATAATCCTACTCATTCTTGGATATATGAATAAACCAGAAGAAACCTTTTTAGACGATGGCCCAACACACCTTATTATTTTGTACATCAGAAGTTAACAAATTCAAGTGACACCAATCGATAAAGTTGTGGTTTTGCTTTTGATTCTTCCTGATTTCTTGATCAGTTTGCAGTATTTGCAGTTCTTGGTTTTGCACTTGTTGGTGCAACTTCTTGCTTTCCCCTTACGGTTTTGCATGCAGTTCTGTGTGTCGCATATTAAGCAGTCTTGCAGACTTTTTGGTTGTTTGTATCCATGCACAAGTTTGCTCTCGCACAAATTTTTTATTGTGATTGATTTTCCTAGGATTGGTCGATTCTTCTGTACTACTTTGGGTAGAATATTTCTCCCCTAAGGGTATGTGTTGATAAGGAAATTGTTTCCTCTTCTATTGGTTTTTTTCTTATTCATTGTCGATTCTCTTTTGATTTAGTTGACATTTTGCTTACATTCTTTGGGGACATGATCTGGGTATCACCTTTCTTTGAACTGTTTCAGTTTGACTTGGGCTTGTTTTTCGTTCTTTGGCTTGTTTTTCTGAGTCCTCGGTGTGTGAGCATATCTTCTTCAGTCTTAGGAGTTGTCCAATTCATCTTGTTCTTAATGGAAATTCTGGTGTACAAAGCCACAAGGCCCCATCATAAGATATATGGCTTTATATTAGATAGTTAACATGATAAGTCAGCATTATATTATTATCACATTGTATCATTTATAGCATATATAGATATCTATTAGATTAGTAGTTAGATAGACAGAATAGAGAGACTTTATCAACTGAGTTATGATAGATACAATGTACATTATGAACAATACATATTAGAGGACTATCAACCCACATGTTAATCCTCTAGTCACAAACTCTCCTTCCACCCTATTGTTCCTTACCATGATACCCTCCTCATTGTAATCATAAGCTCCTCCCATTGCTAATCCCATGTAAGCATCAGGGTATCTAGCCTGTGGCCATCCGGCTTAAATATAGCTAGTTGTCAAGAAAGCCTCAGACCCTCTATAAAAGGGGACTGAGACCATCCACTGGAGATCAGTGCAGCCTGGATTGTACACATGTACCAATATCACCTGTGATCAGCTAAAAACTTTAAATTTTCTTCAGGGATCACTGCCACCTACCACCTACTCCAAGATTTGGGCCGACCTGCAGCAGTCATTTCCGCTACCTGTGAACAACGAAGAGGCACTGGCCCTGGTGCGTCAGGGAGGCAACTACAACTCGCCATATTATGCTTTCATGTCCGACTCGTCTCAACTTCGCTATGCACTCGCACAACATTGCGATCTGTATGTCTTAGGAAAGGACACTTTCTACTCGGGAGGATTCGGGTTTGCTTTGCCGAAGGATGCCATCTACAGAGATGCTGTATCAACAACGTAAGTAACAAGAGTGATAGTTCTGCTGCTATTAACATTTTGTAACAGCTTCACCATAGACCAATAATACACTTTTTGTAGGTAATAGTTTATTTATCGGGCATTATGTTTAAACACACTTAGTGGACTTTTATCGGTTTTTTAAGGAATAGAATACAATATTCATTTAGCTTCTGATCATGGAAACTTTAATTTAAGCTCTATTTGGTTTTACATGATGTTTCCTGATTCACTATACCTAGAGAGGCTTTTGTTGATAACTATGGAGAATGTAATTGCGCAATGAGCAAAGGTGTTCCCTTGAGTAACGTCTCCCCAGAGGGGGTCTTTTAAGCGGGGATTTTCTTTGTACATGGACCTTTATGAGTATCTCTCCTCGATCAATTGTATGTTTTCTCACCTTTCAGCTCTCATGTGTTTTCCGCTCATTTCATCATACTTTACCTTACTCTTTTTTCTATCAAGCGTCTATGTTCATCATTCTTGCTAAGGACTAAACTACTAGTGTGACAATGAAAGAGGCATGTCTCATACGTAAGAAACTGGGTGGGCATGCTAAGTGGGTCTGCATGAGGGTGGGCACACTGGCACACAAGCCAGTGGTAGGAAAACCACTGACAGGTAAGCCAGTGACAGGTATGTCAGAGTTAACATGTGCATCTCTTTTAACAAGAGAAATACAAAATTATCCCCTAAACGCTAGGAATTTAGGATATTTGAAAAGTTGGCGCATGAGACAGATCTTTCCCCAAAAAGGCAGGTCGGTGCAGAGATACAGGCAGGGCATGAAGTGAGGCACCATTTCTATGCTAAGAGAGTGGATTCAATCCTATCCTACATGGGGGAAAAGCTGGGTACCTGTAAATTAGTGAATACCGATAGATGCGGGGTGGCTTCGGGCTGACTGGGATAATTTCAATACTTCATCACAGGATTTGAAACGTGACCCTTGATCTCAATCATGTTAAAAAATCTTAGATATTATGTTATACCTACATTCTGTGAAAGTTTCATGTTTGTCGATCCATCATTTCCCATTCTATTACATAAAAACTATAATTAACTCAGTCGACGCTGAAATTGGAGACAAAAATTTATTGGCCCTACGGCAAGAAAACTCCAAGGGGAGTTGATATGATATTAATACATGAGTCAGAATTTGAGATATATAAGATATAATATCGAAAGTCTAGCCCTAGATGTGGGGCGGGTGGTGGTAAAAAGTTCTTGTTGTTTCGAATACGCGCGCCGCCCGTGTGAGATTGGAACGTGACGTCAGCGGGATAGTGTCTCTCGAGGCCGTCAGGGGGCGTCTCGGATAATTACAGATCAATTTAACAATTATTCTCCAATTAACTCAGTCGATGCTGAAATTGGAGACAAAAATTTATTGGCCCTATGGCAAGAAAACTCCAAGGGGAGTTTATATGATATTAATACATGATATCAAAGTCAGAATTTGGCCAGTTTGGCGGAGAGGGCTGAGGAGACCTCGAGGGACGAGGGGTCGAGATAAGCCTTGACGCCTGACTTTGTTTTCCAGGTGCCATGGCGCATTATGGACTGGAGGTCCACACCTGGAGTTTTGGCAGCATCCTGTGCGGCTCCCCGACGTAGACTATGGATAGAAAACCGGCTCGAGGCTGGGACGCCAGCCTTTTCCAGGGCGAGCCGGATAAAAGCCGTCAGCCGGCGCGAGGCCAGAGGCGCTCCTGACGGGGTCAGGAAGGCTGGAGCCCAGGGAGGGGCTAGGCTCAACTCCCTGTAGCGGCTCCAGGCCTGCACCGGGCAGAGGTCTGAGGTCGAGGGAGCCACGAAGAGAGAGGTTGACTGCGCTGGGTCCCGGATAGTTTTGGAGGAGTTAATGACCACCCTCAGCCCCATACCCTCCTGCTGGATGTCTCTGCGCAGGAGGGTATGGGGGCCAGGCCCGAGGGCAGAGGGGGATATCAGGTTGGAGCCTCGGAGCATGGAGGCATATCCTATGAGTATAGCGGCTTTGAGGACCAGGCCGTGGGGCACTACCTGATCGGCTGTGCGAGCCAGGAGGGCCACGAGGTCCGCCGAGAGAGGGGGGGCCGGAGCTGGAAGGTGAGGGGCCAGCCGGGCCGCGCCCTGGAGGACTTGCCTTGCCAGGAGGTGTTGAAATGCGGAGGGGTCGCCCCCATGAGAGACGATCCAAGCCCTGGCGCCTGAGATGTAATTGAGGCGCGAGGTCGGGGCCGCCAGGGAGTTGGCCAGAAACTGACCGTAGAGTCCGGCCTCGCGGACTGACGGTTGTAGGGGGTCCACCGAATACCAGGCCTCAAAGGTGATATACGTCCTAGCCTGACGGGCCTTGTTTTCTTGAGTCGAGGCCGAGGTCGCCGCGTTAACCGAGGCCAGCATCTGGTCTTGTAGACGGGAGGTTCCTGTAACGATTACCACGGAAGAGTAAGGAAAGGTTTTGGCACATGAAGGGGTACTTGGGTCAGTCCCAGTTCTCGGGCTTGGGCCGAGGCCCAGCTGTCGGCCGGAGGAGAAACCAGAGCCCTCGTGGCCGCCTGCGGTAGGCGGAGGTCTGGGCCCGAGGCCTGTCGAAGGTCGATGATACAGTCCTTTCCCGCCAGGGTGAGCCAGATCTCTCTGGCGAGTGCGGCGAACACCGGGTCTCTGGTCCTGCCCGTGGCGAGGGTATCCGTCCCCTGTAGGAGGTCGAGGCCGATAATTATCCGGGCGCCCCGTGGGAGACCGGGGGTGAAAGTAGCGCATGCCACGTGGACAGCGCAGGCTTGAAGGTGAGCTGGGGTGGAGGCGAGGACCTTCATATCCGGAGTGGTTGGGTGTGTTCCATACTCCGTGAGCGAGGCCACTGCCACGCCCCCTTTTGCTTGGACTACCAAGAGGTAAGCGTCCGGTCTGCAGGGTAGGACGACCGCGAGGCCGTTATACTTCGCAGCGTAGGCGGCATACCATGCGAGGTCTGCCTTGACTCCTTTTGAGAGGCCTATGAGGCTATTCGGCCTAACTTTCCGGCGAGCCGCCAGGAGGCTATTTGTGAATTTCCTAGCTGGGAGCACGCAGCTGGATACGTGGACCAATTTCCCAATTAGAGACTGGAGGTGAGGCTTTGATATGGCAGTCTTTAGAGACCATGTCAACGCCAGAGTCTACTTCCTTCATTTTCTCTGGTGGGATAGTCACTTGTCCCGCCGCCGCATCTATTGTATATCCTATCCAGTCTAGCGCCTGTGTAGGAGGAGTACATTTGTCCGGGGACAGAGCGAGGCCGAGCCTATCCGCGAGGGCCTTGAAGTCTCGGTAAGCTGCGTGAGCCTCGAGGTTCGATGCGGCCACTCCTAGGAAATCGTCCAGATAGACCAGAGTCTTGTGGCCCAGACTAGCCATGATGTAGGTGACCGCCTGGGTGGTCCTCTGACATGCCGCCGCTGACAGCCTCGCGCCGAAGGGAGGGCACAGATCCAGATAAACTCGGGCCCCATCCGTGATGGCATACAGCGGGTAACAGAGGGGGTCAGCCCGGAGCTGGCGGTAGGCCCGGGCCAGGTCGGCCTTCCAGATGTAGGCCTGGGTGCCCAGCAGCTCCAGGAGTGTAATGGCATCCCTGATGCCCTGGAGAGTGTAGACAAATTTTGCCCCTTAGAAGTTCCCTGGTAGGATGCCTGCATTGACTCCCGAGCCGGGGGGGAAGGAGAGGTCGACGATTATCCGCCTGGAGGCATCCTTTTTTTGGGCGGGTCATCATGGGAGAGATTTGAGTCCATGTAAAGGGTGAGGCCTCGAACGGGCCTAGCAGGGCCCCGTGGCCCACCTCCGTCCGGATATAGTCCCGTACTGCCTCGGGGTAATGGTCCGCAGAGCCGTGGTTGTTGCAGGTCGGGGACAGGAGTGAGGTGCGGGAGTAGCCCGAGGGCCACCCGAACTCGAGGTAGTCCAGTAGGCGGCGGTCGTGGTACCCTCGGAGAGCATCCCTCCAGGCCGCGATGTTAAGACCTGAGGGGAGGGGGGTACGCGCTCCTGCGTAGTTCGGCACACCTGATGCCAGCACGTGTTGGTATGCTTGAAGGTGGAGGCGGTGATTCTCCCAGCGGTGCGGCAGCGGTGCCGGCCAGAGATCGCGGATTACCAGGGCGAACTCCTCAGGAGAAATCCAGGTAGGTGGGTTCTCATCCGCTATTGGCGCTGCCGCCGCCAGGGCACGACCGAGGGAGGTGTCCGTGGGGGCCCAATCCGCGGTGGTGAGAGGCTGTGTGGTTCCCGCGGTGCCGCCGTCTGACGGGGACTCGAGGCATCGAGTTCCTGCGGTGGCGCCATCTAGCGTAGACCGGCGGCTGCCAGGGCTAGCGCACGTGGTGCCGGGCGGGAGCGGTGCCACATAGCTCATATCATTGATCACACTATCAAAAACAGTATCAAAAACAGGGTTCTGCTCCTGGAAAGGCAGAATACATTGAACCGGATACATTACCGCACTTGTCTGTGTTTTCGGGCCGAGGCCTGGTTCGAGCCCGGAGGCTTGGAGAGTTAGTCGGTGGTCGGTGCGAGCAGTCATGCTTGGAGAGTGTGAGCCTACAGCAGTCGAGTCGCCGTAGGCTCTAGCGGGTCCCGTTTTGAGAGGCCCGGGCCAGCCTAAAGATGAAAAGGGGGCGGGGCACCCTTCTTGGCAGCTGGTTGTTGTCCAGATAACTGCCGCTGTTTTATCCGACATTCTTTTTCCGGGTGGGGGTGGTACGATGAGAGGTTACACAGACAGTAAGCACAAATATGTAGTTGTTTAATCCCATTATCCAAGTGTCCGGACTGCAGGGAGCAAGCTTTCTTGTTGTAGGCAGTGCAGGGAGGGCCCCCCCTCAGGTCCTGCTTGTCTCCTTGCCTATCCGGCTTCTTTGTTTTCCCCGAGGCCTGATGATCAATTCGGCCTAGGGGGGAGCAAGACATGGAGATGCGCAGCATCTGGATGCGTGTGGTGTCTTCCCAGGCCTGAGTGAGGCGGCCCTCCGCGATGAGGCTTAGGACCTCCTCGGACCAGGCTCGTACCTGTGTGAACTCGTAATCCCTCGAGTCCTCCAGTACATCTCGGATATGCTGCATAGCGTGCGGGATCCAGGCTTGAGGGTACTCCAGGTCGTCTACGATTCTGAAGAGGCCCCAGAGATACTCGGCCCAGCTGAGTTCATTGAGTGCAGTTTTTGCTTTTGCGAGTCCCCGGAAAACATACTTGTGGGGAAAAAATTTTGAGTTTTTACCTGTTTTTCCCAGTACATGAGAAGCCCCTTCCAGTATTTTCTGTACTTGGTCCGAGATCTCATCGCTTCTTGAGGCCGCTTCTGCGATGGTAGAAGGAAGCGAAGCGGCCGTTGGAGGCATGGGCCCCAGATATCCAGGGGCGCGGATTTGCGCGGGAGGAATGGCGGCCCGAGTTTCAGCTAGCTGGATTGTGGATGCTTTAGGTTGGATGTATGGGGCGAACCTGACATCTGCCCTCGCGGTATTCCCTTGGGCTCTCCTGAGCTTCAGTGAGAGTTCTTGAGCGACTCCTACCTCGGAGGCGTCGTCTGAGGTGATTTCTTCTGTTACACTAACGGGCTTTGCTATGGCGCGGATCATTTTCTCTAGCTGATCAAACCTCTGATCGAAATCCTCAAGTTTTCCATCCATGGCGGATACTTTTTCCTCGAGGTCCACCGCCTTCTTGCTTCTGGTGATGGTTGGGTTTTTTTTCGAAGCCTTCGGCATCTTGATGTTACTTATTACTTACAGCCTAGAGAGAGACTAAAAAGTTCTTGTTGTTTCGAATACGCGCGCCGCCCGTGTGAGATTGGAACGTGACGTCAGCGGGATAGTGTCTCTCGAGGCCGTCAGGGGGCGTCTCGGATAATTACAGATCAATTTAACAATTATTCTCCAATTGTGTAAATCTCAATGCATCCCTCGGCCGCACACTTTTGATGTCTCAACGCATCAAGTGGCGTGAAAGGACTGAGGGGCAGATGTCGCAGATGTATTCATCGCTCACTGGGTCACGCCCTGAAGTACACAAAAATGTCTGGAAAACAAAGAATTGTATTTTTTCTTGTGTGTACATGTCCTCTAAAAGGGGTTTCAGACTTGGTGAGAAATAACTAGGGCAGAATTTTAGGGGCTCGTATTGAAAGGTAAAGTATAACATGTTGTCCATTTTGCCCTTACCTGATAGACGAAATATATTTACTGGATTTATAAAGGAAATGTAACAAAAAATGAGGGTCTCTTCGATCAAAACAAAAACAAGTAAAATAACTTGTAATCTTTAGTATTTAAATGTGTAGTAGGCCTATTACACATTTACTGTATCCTGTGACTTTTGAGAATGTCTGTACTAAATCAAAATATTATCATAGAATATATGTCTAAACTAGCACGCTGATCTCCTTTGCAAAAAGTTATGAAAGTCCTCTACATCACTTGGGGATCACTATATCAAAATTCCAGAGAAATCACACGGGTTTTACTTTCAATTGTGAACTGTCCGATATGGCTATCAAGGGGCTAGTCCTAACCACTCGGTTTTCTTGCAGGCTGTCCAAAATGCGTGAAGCAGGTCTTATTGACCACCTCAGTCGCAAGTACTGGCCGGAAGACATGTGCAACATGAAGCAAAGCCCAACTCAAGTCATGCTCTACTTCTCCTCCCTGAGCGGTGCCTTCTTTGTCTGTGGATTGTTCTCCATCGCTGCTCTCCTCACCTTTGTCGCCGAGCTGCGATTCCGCCATCTGGTGTCAAACCAAAGGGCCAGATCATGTAGCAGCACTAATGACGTAACCCTCACTGACAATGGGTCAATAGAAATGTCAAACCACTTCTGACTTTCAAGAGCTAATGAGGTGCCCACTCTCCATTATGTCTGTCGTCCAATCGATGTAATCCAAACTGTGTAGCACCTTATAATTCCCGGCGAAGTATTGTGATGCTAGTCAAAGAAGGTTGTGGGATGCCTACACAAATTACTAAGGCTCTAATAGTATCAATTAACAATACTACTTCTTAGTTAAACAATAAAGGGCTGATTCCACCAAACTGAGTAATTTGTCGTGATATATCTTGTTATATCTTACAGGGTCGCGATATGTTGTACGGTGTCTGTTTTGGTGCTCCACCACCACATCACCTCAAGAAACATCGCAAAAAATAGGCACACGATCATTCAAACCTGGCCCGATTTAGCAAGACAACCAAATCGGGACTAATCTTGCTACATCTTATGTGTTGGCGGAATCACCACTTAAGGAGTACTCCTGAAATTTTATCTGACAAGAATAAATCGACCACAATCACGGACTTGGAGGATTACTTCATGTCTAAATATATATGCTTAGCACTAGCCAAGCCTTATTCTTAATCCCCAGGTTCAATCAATGAACTGAAATAATTTTCATTGTCTCCTCAACCGAGTTTTCCTGGGTATTTCATACAATTCCATAATGGGCTACTAGGAATATCTATTACAGCAGCAACAGATCCCCCTGTAGGATAAATTTACGAAGGAATAAAATTGTACACTATTCAAATCCATGACTTGTTATAATTATTTTAAGGAAACAGGGCCTTGTTGAATAAGATGATTATCTCTCGCCCAGCACTCGCTTTTGGCCAGATGTGACCGTTTGCCTGACATCACTTTGTTATCGCTCACTTTCTTTTTTATATATTTGAGCAACGCTCTCTTTATTCAGTAGTTCCTTATACAATACAAAAATCTGTAAACAATCCATAGTTGTATACCCCTCGATAAAACATGACTCGATGCAGGTTCTGTATCCATTAAAGGACAGACTTAGCCACTAATTTGTTCATTGTTAATGATCTCCCTGGATCCGTCCAGCCACATAGGTTATATGTTATTCCTAACAGATAGTACCCCGTTGATAGGTTGGCCAACAATGACCTTCCCCATTTGTGATATTGCTCTTCGAGACTAAGAACCTGTACATATACAGAGTACTTGTCAACAGTGCTAAATCCATTTCTCTCAGCCAGCTTGCTCTCTCTTTTTCTTCTTTCCCCCCCCCCCTTTTTTTCCCTCCTCCCCTTTTCCTCCTCCTTTTTCCCCTTTCCTCTCTCCTTTCCCTCCCCCTCCCTCTCCTTTTCCCCTCTTTTCCCATTTCCCCCTTTTCCCCGTCCCCCTTTTCCTTTCCTCCCCCTTCTCCCTCTCTCCTCTTTTACACATACACATACACATCATACCAACATACATGAAAAACAATACAGCATAATCAACACAGTTCACAGGTCAAATATAAACAAGTGGACACTACCTACACAAAGAGCTAACAATTATTAGGCGGCAAGACGATGGGTCACCACAGCAGGTCATTACAACCCCCGTACAGATTAATCCCCCTCCGTTAATATTATTTGTGGTACGTGGGTTAGTCATCACAGGGTCTACCAGTAGTTCAGTTAACAGGATCTTGGTTAAGCCTTTCATCTTAACTATATACTCATGTTCACATCATAGCTTCCAAAATCTTCTCCCATTTCACAAATCGTTCTTTCCTACGCACAATCTTACAGATATGTTTTTCAGCACTTAGACTGTTACAAAATTCCCTGCTCCAGTCGTAGACCGACAGTTTGTTACCATAAAAGAGTCTTTGTCTGTATATATAGAATTTTGCATGAAGACAGATATAATGAAGTACCTCGGCCCTAGGGCCCTTATTTTTTGTTCCAATTATTAAATCCAGCGGATTAAGGTTTAGTGCATAATTAACACAGTTTCTCAGCCATTTCCTCAGTTGTTTCCAGAAAGTCATCACCTCTGGACATTCAACAAAGAAATGAGTTATCATATCGCAGTCATCACAGTAAGAACATTTAGCAGAGGGTAATACCCTGCTTCTAAACAAGAAAGAGTTTGTAGGGATCACATTGTGAATTATTCTAAAGAAGAAAGATTGAAGTTTTGTCTCCCTTGTGGCCCGACAGGCACTCCAGTACAAATTTTCCCAGTCTTTGTCTGAGAAAAGCCGCTCTTCGGCTGATCTCTTCCAGAAATCCATACCTGGAGAGTTCAGTCTTTCCTTCCCCAGAAGGAAGCCATAAATCTTTTTATTATTGCATGCGAGAATATTAACCCTTTCCTGACTAATGATGTCACTATGGCATTCCCCAGCCACGGGCGAATGATGCCATATGGCATTCCCCAGCCATGGGCGAATGATGCCAAATGGCATCATTTGACATTTTACAATTTAGGCCCATAATTCATGAAATAATCAATATTATAACACCATTTTTACACAAAATATGTATTTAGATATGACCAACATAATTATTGAAAAAAATATGAAATGGTTGCTATAGTGACAAAAATCACGTCACGTGACACAATTTTTGAAATTTGGTGCTCGCCCTTACCAACCATACACATGAACTGGCATCGCCGCCTACACGATGCATCACAAAATTCGTTCGTAAGGATTGGGTTAAATGATCCATCCCCATGGTCCCCTATCAACAAGCACATGGAGACATACCATCCAACCACGGAATAGATCTCCGAAGTTTAACCCAAGTAGAATTACTACACCTGACTTTATAAATGTTCTCAATATCCTCATTCGTTAAAAATCTCCTGTCCCTTATCAAATCATGAATCTGGTTGATACCCGCAACTCTCCAGCTTCGAATCAGCAAAATCTCCACCTCCCAGTCTAATTTGATGAACATATTATTCAAGAGGGGCTCGTTCTGTTTTTCCCTTTCACTGCAAGGTTGAACATTGTATATATCCTTCCATTGCTTGATGATCTGTCTATAAAAAGGTAGAAGCCCCGAATAGCTTTGAAATTCTGTCTTTTCTAAAAAGAATTCCCAAATGGAACCTTTTATCCCAGTGAATTTCCTGAAGAATAAAGTCCAAGGGATATGGTCCTCCCTACACAACCTGGCTACCCATTTCAACTGAGAGACAGTGTACATAATCTGTAGGTCCAACAATTTCAGACCACCCCATTCAATTGGTTGCCGGAGCACCTTGAAAGAGACCTTACTCGTTCTGCTCTGCCAGATTAACCTGTTAACAATCTTTCTTAATTCGATGAAGACTCTCTCTGGAATGTACAGCACTGACGAGCAATACAGAAGTTGAGGTATCAGTAAACTATTCACCACCGTGATTTTACCCTTCAGGGAAAGGTTCTGCCAAGCCCACAGCTCTGTTATTACCCGACACTTTTCTAATTTCCCTTTGAAGTTCAGCCTATATTCCTCTCCTGCCGATAACCCATTCCAATATAAGTGTCTTCCATTTGGTATAAATGCTGCTAGTGAGGTGTACCAGAGATTCATACGCAATGTGTTCCAGGGCATTCCAGGCATTGCAAATATTTCTGATGATATTGCAGTTCACACATCTGACTTGGAAACTCACAAGGCAACCCTAAACCATGTGTTTAGTAGGCTGAGGGAGTATGGGTTAACAGTGAACCCTGAGAAAACTGAGTTGTTTACTAGTAGAATGACTTTCATGGGCCACACAGATAGGGTATATGTCCAGCGGAAGAGAAGGTTGAGGCTGTAAAGGGAGCTCAGGAACTGGAAACAGTAACAGAGGTTCGGAGTTTCTTCGGTCTAGTCAACTATTGTGGGCGCTACATACCAGACATGGCCACAATAGCAGAGCCACTCAGGAAACTCACAAAGAAAGATGAGCCGTTTGTGTTTGGGTCAGCACAAAAGAAAGCTTTTGAGGAGCTAAAGGGATGGCTGGGAAGTTCAGAGGTTGTAGGGTTTTACAACCCAACAGCAAAAACAAAGATCATTGCAGATGCAAGTCCAGTGGGTCTGGGTGCTGTGTTAGTACAAGAACAGAAGGGCGAAATGAGGGTTATCCGATATGCAGGGCGCAGTCTGAGTAGTGTTGAGCGCAGGTACTCGCAAGCAGAGAAGGAGGCCCTTGCCTTAGTATGGGCTTGTGATACCTTTCACGCTTATGTGTACGGGATAGAGTTTGAGTTGGTCACATACCACAAACCGCTGGAGTTGATATGCGCACCCCATTCCAAACCTAGTGCTAGGATTGAACATTGGGTACTCCGCATGCAGGCTTATAGATTCAAAGTAGTTTATATACTTGGCAAATCTAACATTGCAGATCCACTGTCAAGGTTGATTGTAGGGGGCAAGGGGGAGAGCCCTACCGGGGATGCAGTTGATCAAGAGGACATTGGGAGAAACACTGAAGAGTATGTTAGATGGGTTACAGTAAATGCTATCCCGACAACCATGACAGCAAAGGAAGTTGGAAGGGAGTCAGAGGGAGACCCAGAGATAAGGGAGGTCTGTGAGAGAGTCACATCTGGAAAGTGGGAGGGATGTCAGTGTGACAAGTTATATGCTGCAGTAAGTGGGGAGCTGTGTGTCATAGGAAAACTAGTGTTAAGGGGAACAAGAGGAGTCATACCAAAGAAGGTTAGACCAAGGATCTTAGTGCTAGCACATGAGGGGCATCTGGGAATCGTAGACAAGAAACAGAATGGAACGAGAAGCAGAAAGCTACTGCAAGGCCTGCCACTGTTGCCAAATCACAGGTAGACCCCAAGCCCCAGAGCCAATAAAAACCACCCCACTTTCATCACGGCCTTGGAAAAATTTGGCTATGGATATGTTTTCGTAATCATAGACTACTATAGTCGGTACTATGAGTGGAAAGTCATGAAGTCAACAACGACTGACAAATTGATAGAGGTATTGGAGAGAACCTTTGCAAGGCATGGGTTACCTGATACAGTGTTCTCAGATAACAGACCCCAGTTTATATCTCGTGAGTTAGCAGAGTACATGGAGAAGGTCCAAATTGAACACTACCGAGGGACAGCAAAATGGGCACAGGCCAATGGTGAAGTTGAAAGCCAAAACCAGTCTCTGGGAAAACGTATGCGTATCGCGCATGCCAGTGGCCAGAACTGGAGAAGGGAGGTGCTGAAGTGCACAGCTGCCTATAGGGCTGTCCCTCATTGGACAACGGGCAAAAGCCCATCAGAGTTGCTATTTGGTAGGAAAATAAGAACAAAACTACCCGAGGTATTGCCTGACATTGTTGATCAAGAGGTTATGGACAGAGATGCTGAAAGGAAAGGTCTGGCAAAATTAACAGCTGATGGACAGAGACAGGCTACAGAGTCCAATGTTGATGTGGGGGACAAAGTGTTGCTAAAACGAGACAAGATTTCACACTAATTCCAGACTCCATTCTATCCAGAACCATATGAAGTCGTAGGTAAAGCTGGCAGTATGGTGACAGTATGAGCAAGGAGGAGGTCTCATATGATCGGAATAGTTCTCACATGAAAGTGTTCACCCCTAAAATCACATCAGGAGCCACAAGTATGCCCAATAGACCCTCTTCACACTGGCGCAATCTTGTAATGGCCGCCTTTGTACGTCAAGCGAAAACGAGACGAGCCCTCTCCACTCAGTCCTGAGCAATGATAAAAATACTAGTGTTTCTCTGACTTGAAAGATGGAAATCGCTCTCACATCTACACTAATCGGTCGATTTGTATAAACAATACATTTTTAGAAAGCTGAGACTTGGGCCTATCTGTTGTGATATACATGATATACCTGTGTTACGGATGAAATAGAATAAAAATCGAAATTGTTTAAATAAAAAACAATAAAATATGTTACCTTCCTGTTGAAATCTGGGACAATTAACCGATGCAGTATTAGTCCATTACCTCAGGAAATATCTATCACAACCTGGTAATATTGGTATCATTTTAATCGTCTTGAAATTCCCAAGAAGATAGGATGTTTATTTCTATAGGTCATCACGATAGATTTATCATTAAATCGCTGTGAAAACAGAAAGGTAACATGTTTGTGTTTTTTTTACCAAATTAATCTGGATGTTCAATCTAGGACTGGAAATCTTAGCCAAATCACATGTATATGATATTATACCAACAAATAGGCCCAAGTGTTAGCTTTTTAACAATATTTTATTTATAAAGATCGGCCTGTTATTCACAACATAACAACGATTTACACTTCTACAGTTACTCTGTGCTTATGGGACTGAAGCTATGCTGCTGATACAGGTGAGGGCTCGCCTCGTTTTCGAATGCCAGTGTGTGGCTGGTTTCTGGCAAGCGGTGGCTAGCCACATGCAACCAGCGCAACACGATCTCTCTGCTACAGCAGCGCCACACTTATGTGCAAGAGGTGAATGAAACAAATCTGGATGTTGAAGTTAAGTCTACTTGTGACTCACCTTCAACTGAGTCAGAAGGCTGAGAACTAGGTCTATACTGGTTTAGTTTAAAGATTTTGTTGTTAGGTTTGGTAGTATTGCATTGTCATAACTAAGTGTTAGAGCTACCTTGTTTGATTGTGGATTTAAGTCAGAGTAAGTCATAAACAATGTTGTATTGTATTATCTGATAAAAAAAAGTAAAGGAAAAGAAAGTGTTGTCATGTCTGCGATGCATCCGTTTATGAGATGTTGTTACATACGGGTACCAGAATAAAAGAGTTACTTCCGGTAATGGCAACATTGGCATGCCACGTTGTGCTTACAAATATGATGATTCCCTCATAATATAGAGATATTACACTTTCAACTTAACTTAATCTTTTCTCAATACTATCATATTGTTTATTATGATTCTGTACAATACATTTTGTTGACTCACTAATGGGACTATTCCACCAAGGAGGCATAAGACCAGGCCGGGCCTCTTGTGGTCGCCCATTGGCGATCGGTGGCAATAGCCGGCCCAAACATCCCGGCGGCGGCGATAATCTACTTGGTGGAACAGCTCATGAGAGCTCACAGGCCCCTCACAGCCGGCCTCTGCCGGCCACCGGCCTATCCCCGTGCCTCCAAAACCCCATAGCCAGGCAGTATCGGCTGACCTGTTGGTGGTCGCTGGCCGCTGGCCGGGGACAATACTCGATGCAATAGCCAATTTTGGAGGTGTTCCACCAAAATATAGTGATAATCACAGAGAAGGCCGGCAGGGCGGCCGGGCATTATGAAAATTTGCCGAAATTAAGCATATTACGACATATTACGCCAATGTAATTCTCTATGTTCTCATGTCTAAATTCTATTATCCGCTCTGATTATCCGCTAGAGGGCTCGGTGGAATCACTCTCCTAGCAGATATCCTACGCTCTCCTTCCTGCGGCCGCTTGTCAAGCGTTAGTTCCGCGAAAGATCTGGGAGGAGAGTGCTAGTGGGCGATAATTACCACTTATGGCAGGGTAACCAATTTTGGCACCACAGCGGCCGGGTGGCCGGCCCCGGCGGCAAATGCCGGCTGGAGGGCAAAAACCCGCCTGCTGAGGGCCTTTTTGGTGGAATAGCCCCACAAGACGTACACTTGAATTTTCAAATCTCCATTCTCTGTGTCAACTCTTTCATGGTATCAGACATCTTACCCATCAGGTCTTCTAGTAAACTCTGAGACACTCTCACTTGATAATTTACTCTCTTTCACAGACCTTTCCTCTTATTTACAACTTTTTTAATGGGGCTCTTCACAGGGTGGACTTTTAGTCCTAATTTTACAGGATTGTTCTGTAGGCCTACTGTAGGAACTTGTACGTTGACCTCTCCTCAGTTTACAATTATATACAACCTTACATTTTACTGTGTCATTTGGCGATGCAGTCAACTCTGCACTTTCCAAAGTATCAATGGTGCATGACTCCTTTTGTAAGTCAGACACCATCACAATCTCATCCTCAGTAACTTGAGATTCAATCAACATTGTACTCTGATCTGTCTTATCACTTGACTCACTTTTAGAGTCATTTCCAGTACTTTTCTCATTTACATTACCTTCTTTGCTACTTTAACTCTCCATGTTTACTTTTGATTCTGAGTCTTTTCAAGATGGTGACACTAACGCACGAAACAGCAGTCACCTCGGACACAACACAATATCACTTTACAAGAGTGGATTTACATCGAAATAAGTACACAATCATAATCACTGTACCTTCACATGTAAGTACACCAAATCTGGTCTCAGTTCCCTGTCAACAATTCACGTTGTTACCAATAATGCTGCTACCTCATACACACACACACCCTACTTACTCATTTACATGCTTATATGGGAAAGAATCGATTTAAGGCTATTGTCTAGGGGAAGGGTCCTGTATATCAGGGGATTTGTCTGGGGGTGCGGAGGGCGCTTTATTTTCAGGTATTTGACTGGGAGAGCATTTTATTTGCAAGTGTGCCCGAAGGGTGGGGTGGATTCGGTTCCGAAGATTTCGCTGAGGAAAAATCACACCCCCTACCATAAATAATGAACACTACCTAAGTGTGTTATGGTCTAAAAATAAACTGATTTTCGGCCGTTCGAGAAGAAGGACGTATAGAGAGATTGCACGTAATTTGTGAAATTCCACTATTAAAACCTCTTTTGAGAGGCCTGAATATTGAAATAGCTGTATCGAGGCGTGCCTCAGCGGCTACTAAAACAGTGGTAAAAGTATACAAGCCCTCATAAAACGTTTAAGCTATGAAGGACTCTTACTTATATCGACACAAATATGAATAGACTTTCTTTGCATGGGTAATTCAGGGTTCTCAAAGACTTGGAGAAATCTTTTCCCATGACTTTTCCATGACTGACTTCTGATTTTCCTGATTCATTTTCCAGGTTTCATATAATGTATGTACATAGACAATAATCGACGGTTTTGTGGACAGATAGCCGCAAGTCATGAGAGGGTTGACATGATGTAATACACAAGTCTCAGTGAATGATTTACGAGGTCAACCTCGCATCGTTTAGAGTCACCTGTTTACAAAGGGACTATTTTATATACAATTACATTGAGCCCCTATACCATGAATTTGAATCTGTATACCATGGTATCTGACAGTTTTTAAACCATGGGTAGTGGTTTACTGTGTCCCCATACGTTTCAATGGGTACTTTGTATATGATATATAATAAATTGAAAGGTTACATAACTAACAGTCACCCATTGTCCCTACAACTGTTTGATGCATGCCACACTTGACTTGTTACAATGGACTTATTACAGAAGATGACACTGTGATAACTGCAGTAAAAGGTTATGGCACTGTACTTGGCATTAAGTAGAGTAGAGGGTGATCCTGCATTTCAGTATAAAACAAATGGTCTGATCTCTTTCCAACGTCAGCTCCATTGTTAAAGCAGATCTAAAACTGCCTACACAAATTTATGCACATTTTCTGCAATCAATTTTACTAATCACACCTGTAGGATTACTTATTTTTGAGTATTAACCCTATCAGACCCAGTAATGCCTACAGGCATTCCCACTGGAATACCACATGGTTCACATAATTATTCTACTGATGTAATAGATTATGAAATAATTGATCAACAAGCATGAAAACTCTGTAGAAAGTAGGTACAGTAACTTTGGGATTTGTAGGTGAAACAAATAATAGTATCAAGAATCATGTTGCGGGACACATGTCTTTTCCAAAAGATGAATATTAGAAAGTAGATGTTTAGATTCTGACAGATACTATTCACCACTTGCACATAAGCGTGGCGCTGCGATCGGGCGTAAGAACGGGTTGCGCTGGTTGCATGTAACTAGGCCCTGCTTGCCGATAACCAGCAAAGTTTGTATTCCATAACGAGACATGATACCTTACATGGCTTCAGACCCATAAGCACAGATTTAAGTAAAAATGTTATTTGTTTTGTCGTGAATAACAGGCCAATCTTTATAAATATAACATTGTTAAAAAGCTAAAACTTGGGCCTATTTGTCGGTATATCATATACCTGTGGTTTGGCTACGATTTCCAGTCGTAGATTGAACATCCAGATTATTTTGGTAAAAAAAACCACAAACATGTTACCTTCCTGTTTTCACAGTGATTTATTGAAAAATCTATCGAGATGACCTATAGAAATAAACATTGTACCTTCTTAAGCACTTCAAGATTAAAATGAAACCAATATTACCAGGTTATGATAGATATTTCCTGAGATACTTGACTATCAAGACAAGATGACAAGTGTTCGTAAGAGTGCTAAAATCAGAATTTTCTGATATTGCATTTTGGGCAAATTGCATAGCTGGGAACTGCAAATTATTACCTCTGAATTAAATTTAGGTAATAAGATAACCTACCAGCTACATTCTATGGGGTTCTATCTTCAAAACACTTCAATTTATCTTTAAAGGTGACAGTGCAATTACAAGAATATATAACCATTCACACAAATGTAATATTGGAAAATTACTTTTTTTTCAATATCATGACGCTATGTTTCATCAAGAAATATCCATCACAGCCTGGCAATATAGGTATCATATTATTCGTCATGAGATACCGGCTCATTCTGGTTTGACCAATTTGATGGTCATTACAAGATGGCACCAGTGTGAAATATCGAACTGTAAGAAATAATTAAACAATCAATTCTCAAACACTTGTATGCATCTCAAACCTTATGCAGGGATACCTAACAGCAGCTATGTTTAAATAGTTATAGTAAGGAGCAATATTGGCTTTTCCAAGGAGAATCTCAATTAACAATCTAGCCTCCCTTCAACCGGGCAGAATGAGGATTGATGGGAATAAGTGCACAATTAAAGGTTTTTACTGTTTTTCTAGATGATAGATCAAGTGTGGCGTTGCCAAAAACCTGCAGTAACTGGGTAGTGAGCTCCGAATTATACAGGCATAGAAAGCCATGTCTAAATGTTATATATAAATAAAAATTCAACAATTTGATATTCTATCACGGTATGCATGTTTCATCTTATATGGCATATCATGCGTTTCAATAATCTGTCGTATGTAAAATTCCATGACTTTTGGCAAATTCTAGTCTCAGTGGGAACCCCGCAATTTCACACCCAATGTTATAACAAGACTTTGGGTTGATTGAATCCATGAGATGAATTTAGGTAGAAATCTCACCTCTACAAATCTACCAAGGTGAGAATCTTTTACTTTCCAAATAATATAGACGTACAATTATGCAGACAAAACGAGGACAAAAGTTCAACTTGTTTATTATTTTATTCACTCCACAAAAATCATTCATCAAAATAACGGATACAGAAAAATGCTCTTATCGGAGAATCCAAGAAATAAGAATAACTTCATCTTTCTATATTTTATATAAGCAATACTCAGAACTTCGAAAGCCGTTCCAATTTGTGATGAGAAAGGTCAAACAAATACACTTGGCCTATCTGCATGTCGCCAGTATCCTGTCAAGTTTGTTCCCGCGATGGCTGTAGATATAGGTACCTCATTGTGAGGAAAATTTCTAGACTAATGAAATGTAAGTGGAGTGAGATAAAAAGGCAGAACACAGGGTACAATTATTACAGCTGTCCGCAATCTGCAACTATGATCTTCATAGAGGTCTTTCCGTTTTGGGATCCGTATGTCTCAATCTTTTTCACGACTTCCATACCATCACAAACTGCTCCAAAGACTACGTGCTTACCGTCCAACCTGAGAAAGAAATATGGCTTTATTTGTACATCTATGCCTGAGTTGGTTTGACACTCTAGTAACATGAATAATTTCCATTGCAATGCGGGTTTTAAACACAGGGATGCCAGTGAGGTTTCACAAAAAAAAACCCGGAAATATTTAAACCCATATTTCTCAAAATTTCTTTACTGTTAATGATATACTTACATTGATTATGAATAAATATTGGCATACATGCTATTGGGAAATCAATAAAGATATCCCCATAGGGATATCAGAAAGATAAAAAAAAAAATTAAAATCCGATTATTTACTTGAATTTGAATTTTTTTTTTAAAGTACATAAAGACTGTCGATTAGTCCTATGGAAGGCCCGGGGCTGGTACTCCCGCCGCCGGGCCTCCGCTACCGGCCGCTCGTATATTACATTTCATTGAATTAATTTAGAATAAAAAAACACCGGCAACCCGGAGAACCCCGGAAAACTGACATCCCTGTAAACAAAATGCTACACGTGTACCTTCACATTTGTGAGTTGCAAACGATTGCTCTGGTGGCCAATGTAGGGTAAACAGTTGAGGTAAGGAAAAAACATTGAAATTTTACTGTGATACAGGGTTTACGCATTACATATACATTACAATTTGGTATAAAGGAAAAGCTCATTAAAAGCGCATTACGATACATCAAATTGGTTTAAATACATCTAATTTTAGAAAATATGGTCATTAAAAGGAGAAAATGGTGAATATTCAGCATACAACATGTCAAGATTGAGACCTGTCAAACATGCTTTTCACTCTCCTTAGCCAGGGTTCGTACATAGACAGTCCAATAAGATTCCAGGCTTTTTCAGGCTCTAATATTTTTTTCCATGCACATCTGGTCACTGTTTTTATCAGCAAATTTAGTTAAGATCTTCTTTATCTTTCTTACTACCTAAAATTTCTTTTAGCCACTTTTAAATATGAAGAAAAATAATCAAATTCATGCTATATTATTAGCAATTTGCTATACATGGTCAAATAAAGGATTTTTGGAACTATTTAATCCAGGTCACTGATATTTCATAGGCAGTCAGGTCCGTAGTTATGGAAAGCTAATAATGACCAGAATTTCATTGACTAAAGAAAATGCTTTTATGTGAAATTAAGTTTTCCAGGCTCTTCCAGGTTTTTCCAGGCTCTCTGTGAGAATTCCAGGCTTTTCCAGGCCTGGAAAACCCAAAAGCTTAATTCCAGGCTTTTCCAGGCTCTGTACGAACCCTGCTTAGCTCCTTTAACCCCCCCCCCCCCCCCCCCATGTCATTCGGTGGCCTGGTTCAGTAGGGAATCATGGGCTGTGGTTACATTAGCAGTTCATTTTTCACAAGAATTATTATTCGTGAGCGCATCAGTGAATGTTGACATCCTTCATAAAAAATATCAGTACTTACCATGCGGTCTTAACTGTGCACAGGAAGAACTGTGATCCGTTGGTGTTGGGACCGGCATTTGCCATAGACAGGATACCTGAGAAGAAATCGCACAGGTTTAGAAATTATCCAGTGCCAGAAATGCCTCGTTCCAGAAATCCAGAAACCTAAGAAATTTACATTTTCGAAACCAAACTCCGTATACTAAACGTTTATACTTTGGCATAGAACATGCACCTTTGTGTACTTTTGACAGATAGTCTGGCAGTCAAAGCCCATTTCAGGGGTGAATCTTGCTTTGGGGTCCAGGCAATGTTTTATGATGGTTAAATTATCTCCAGAATCTTTCGATTTCAAATATGCCAGGGGCAACTGAAATCTTTGGGCAACTCAAGTTACGAGAGTGAAAATAAAGTGTTTAAAAATGATTTTCTAATATCGAAATAAATATGGTTAAGATCATATTATTTTCATCCTTTAAAGGACCTATCGATCTTGAACCAAATCATATATTCCATGAAGTTGGCATTTAAAAAAATGTTTGTTTACCGTTTTCTGTGCCATGAATAATCAGGTCATACAGTAGAATTATAAAGAATAGCCTGCTATTAAATGAAATCTGAATAAAAGAGATATGGAATCACAAGAAAATTATATAAAACACTCACATGTGGCTTTTTCATTTATTTTGGTTACGAGAGAATTTTATGGCCACACATTCTCCAGTAAATTGTCAGCTCCCAAAAAGGTGTAAATATATATTTCATGGAGGATCTGTTCTGTGAATCCCTTATATTCTATATCAGTCACTTTCCAAAAGGTGGTACATTTAACCCATTTATGATGATTGATGCCTGCAGGCATCATCATGCCAGATTGGGTGATGCCTAGAGGCATCATTTATAAAACCACTGAATTTTGTAATAACAAAGGCAGGAGGTGGATTGAAAAACCGCTGGGCAAATCTGTGCACACCTTGAGGTTTTTCCTGGGATTCTGGAAAGTTCTTTTATGGATTCATGCAATCTAGAGGATAGTAAATTATATTCTTGTGCATTTCGTTGCAGGAGATTATTTGATCCATCCTGACATAATACGATTTTAAATATCATTATTCGAAGAAAAATGTATACATGGTTTTGATAGATGTATTAATTATATCAATGACTTTTTTCAATCATGATATTGTGGATATTTATATGTGGAGAAAAGAAATATATATGAATACATATGCTTATACTATGCAGCTCACTACTTAGAACAGACAATTATATGTATCATGACTAAATCTCTGGAAAAAAGAGGTGCACTGGCGGCTCTCCCAGCTGGAGGATGCATCCAAACGGGACATATTACAAGGGAAAAAAAGAAGATGCTTCATTTGAAAATCTTAGGGAAAAGTAGGCGATAAACTACCTGTCAGCAGGGGGTGACACAATATCTCAGGGAAAGCCATGAACACCCTGAAATATTGTACCGGAAAAATACTGCAAGATGAGGTTTGTGTCGACTTTTCCCCTAAAAACAGTCACAAATTGTGCGATACCCTGAGAAGGACTTTGTTGCCAATTTTTCCTCGAGACTTTCCTTGAGATTTTCAAATGAAACATTTCTTTCTGCCTTTTCAAATTCAATAATTAGGTCATATAGTAGAATTATTGGTCAAATAATCATCAAAAAACCATTGTTTGGAATCTAAAGCAAGGTAACCCCTCTCGCAGCCAGACTAAGACACTAAGGAGGTGCGACATCTTACCGGGACCAGTGTGCTTCAGAACAAAGTTCTCGTCCTGGAACTTGTTCCCGTAGATGCTCTTGCCACCAGTGCCGTTGTGATTCGTGAAGTCGCCGCCTTGGCACATGAAATCTGTGATCACACGATGGAAGGAACTGCCCTTGAAGCCAAATCCCTTTTCTCCAGTACACAGAGCACGGAAGTTCTCTGGAAAACGAGAAAATCAATTAACATAAGACCTATACTCCAATTTTACTTATACAGTCTATTAGTCTTACAAACTAATTAAATTAAGAAAAAAAAGAGTAAATGTAGTTTCTGAATAACACTGAAATGATAGGTTCCTTGTTTGCGTCGAAGGTGACTCTGGGAATATAAAGGTATAATCAAAGATTTAAAGACAAATGCAAGTAGGTATTGCAATGCCCCCTATATCTATACCCAGAACAAAATTTTAAACAGGTGCTGCCATCTGATTTCAGGAAAATATTGCAGTTTCTCTTCAATAATTTAGCACTTAGCTTCTCCAGATGGCCTTCCTGTATAAGTTAGCATTGTGAAATATTATTTTTTTTAGTATTTCTCATTTATATATGCCACCAGCTATCAGAATCCAGAATTATTTTTAGATAGCAATAGAACATCAGCGTCATCTAGCTACAAGGACAAAATACAAGGATGCCAGTTGGGGTGAGGAAAAAATCCTACATAGGGACTGAGGCCATCTATGTCTCACGTAAAACGCATATGCTGTAGGGGAATCACTCTCCCAGCAGATCCTTGGATATAGTCTGGCAGTATATGATATCTGCTCAGAGAGTGGGTCTATGTGTAGTTCTGCACAAAATTGGGAACTAGTCAAAGAAAACTTGGAGTCTATTATGTTCTTAAAACATACAATTTCTTGAAGTTTCCATATGTTTTAGACTAGAATGAAAACCCTACATGTAGGCAAAATCCTAAAAACTGGCATCCATGAAAATATTGCAGTTTCCCATAGGCCCCAATAGTTAAGCACTTATCTTTTCAGATGGCCTCCCATATAAGTTAGCATGATGACATGCATTTTTTATTGCATTCTCTATTAGCTGATATATTAACCTTCTATTATTCTGAGTTATTCGAAAAAATCATAGAATTTAGCAATCACCCAACTTCAAGCATTTGTCTTTAAGCTTTACATACCCCCTACTTCGGTAGACCTTTTTAATTCAATTCTTCTCAATGTTTTCAACATTTTCTATAAAATAAGAGAGACAGATCTCTTTCAAAAAGGAGCAGATATCCATCACAGACGGATGATGGCAAATGAAATGTTTGAATAAACACCACTTTACTGTTTAGTGACATTACTGGTAAAAAAAGTGACGGAAAAATGATTTGTAAATGTTACAGAAATAGACAACAGAAAGACAAATGCGGGTAGGTATCGCTGCTATCCCTGTTGCTACTCAGTTTACCATGGACACCAATAGTTAAGCACTTATCTTTTCAGATGGCCTTTCCATAGAAGTAGGCATGGTGACATAGTATTTTTTTTAGCATTTCTCATTTGTGTATGTTCCCAACTATCAGAATCCAGAATTATTTAAAAGCAATAGATCATCAGTGTCATCCAGCTACGAAGTCAAAATATTGCATTTTCCCATAGACACCAAGAGTCAAGCACTTACATTTTCAGATGGCCTTCCCATAGAAGTTAGTATGGTGACATGCCATTTTTTTTGCTTTGCATTTCTATTTACTGATATATGGAACTTATATTATCCGGAGTTATTTGCAAAACTCAATAGAATTTAGAAATCACCCAACTACCCGCATTTGTCTTTAATGGGTGCCTAAAAATTATGTTAACATTGACGTTATTTGTGATAAGTTTTGACTTAATTATGAAAGACGTAGGTGACCGTTTTAACGAGTTGTTCAATGTAAAGAGAACTCTTTCTTCAATGTAAAATATTGTCAACGTTTACATAATTCTTCTATGGTTCAACTATTTGTCATCTTGGGCAGTTATCGGTTTCAGGTCATATTATAGGTTAACATATAAAAACGTGCACAAAAATGTTTTCCAATGCTTTTATCCCAGTGAGAGGGGGAACGAGAGAACTTTTTCAAAACATAGAAACGTGACTCAATATTTCGAGTGTCATCAATTTCATTAGATTACCTGAATGAGGTTTTACAGAATTGAGTGATGCAAATCGATTATGTTTGAACAATACTTGTTATATGATGGGCATACAGGAATACCAATTAGATTTCAGAAAAAAACGGAAATATTTACCGAGTTTGATCATTTTTTCATAATTTACCGAATTTTGACGCTTTTTAGCGTAACAAACTAGCATAAGAAGTCACTGAAATATAGGGCTGAATAAGGCTGGAATTCTCAACCCTTTTTAATCCAGAAATCGCCAAGAAAAACTGCCTTTAAACATGCAATAGCCGAGCTCGGAAAACTAAATCCCAAAGAGTTATCACCCCCATTCAAAACTTTCTCATCACACTTCATCCATACCACTATGTACTTGCAAAACGCTAGAAACCTATTTATAAACAAGATAATGTATGTGTCTTAATACAGACTTAAGGTCTCCTATCGTATATTTGTTATAAACTAGGAAATGGAATGATATTTATTTATATGTAAATGATTGTATGATTATGAAACTGATTTGTTATCACCCGGGCTGTAATGGAAGGCCACATATCCTAGGTGTTACTTCCTGATGAAAAAAGACGAACTGGTTGGTAACTCACCTGCTGTTCTGGGTACAACGTCTGCCCGGAGCTGCAAATCAATAGTGAAATTGAAGAGCATATCCAGTGGATTTGGTTTGATTGGTTTAACGTTCAATATTTGTAATCGACTTATCAGACTGCATATACAGTGGTCAAATATCTATATGAAAAATAAAACGTACATCTAAACGAGGGAAAAGCCTGTTTGGGGCCTAGATATAAGATGGGGAGGGTTCAGGGGTGTCAGAGGGGGATACATGGTTAGTCATGTATACAACGCTGAAAAAGATTTGTAACATCATTTTGCAACAATATAGAAATATTTCATCTTCTATCATAATTCCTTTTGTTGGCAAGATATTAAAACCTATCTAACAGTAACCAAAATGTACACAAGACTTCAAAGTGCAATATGAAAAGAGGAAATGTAATTCTCACAGGAGAGACATGCAGGGATGAGAGTCGGAACCGAGGAACAAGTCGGAAATTGAAGAAAACAATTTTTATTATATATATTTTAAACGTGCATAGTCACTTCCCTTCAAAAGTATTCACTGAGCCATTTAGTCTTCATCTGCATTGTGAAACTAAACAGGAAAGGACTCTCCCCGACGTTTCTATTCTAGAGGGGCGGGGAATCCCCTTAGTAGACTGGCTTCAGTCTCTGCTGGTATTTCTTTTTGATGGTTTCTATTAGTAGATATTTCCTGAGATAATGGAGCATTGGGTCCGACAGTATAAGATCGTGTGAGGCACTGTATTTACCTTTGAACAAAAACCTTCTTTCTAACTTGAAAAAATGTGTATTTCTCTGGCGTTGTGTATAACAGGCCTATCTTTATAAATTAAGCATTGTAAGAAATCCATTTGTTGGTATCCATATCAGTAGCAGGTGGAAACGGTCCGGAGTAATATCGGCCCGACATTCGCGGCGGAACGCGGAACGGCAAATAAACATATATTCCCCATCATGAATCTAAATATAAACTTGCTGATCGTTTTCCTCATGTCTTTAGCAGTTTATTAGTCTTCACCTGGCACTTCTAGGTTACTTATTCGAATATTCACAGAGTTATGACTTTCCAAGTTGTTGTTGGGGATGGAAGACCGACAACAGCCCGCCCGCACGCTGACGCCTCTCTCCCGGGTTCTTGGTGGGGAGGCGCCGGGGGGTGGGCGGGCCGATATTACCTCGGGCCGTTTTTACTTGTATTCTCCATATCATATACCTATGCATTGGCTAAGATTTCCCATGATAGCTTCAAAACATAGATTTTTGCTGACAAATTCCCATATTTCCTGACAATACAGGTGTTGCCGTGCGGAAATTTCGCTGGTGTGTGGCTGGCACTTTATCAAATACATAGTACCAGCGAAACACATAATCACGGCGATCGCTGCGCCACACTTATGTGCAAGAGTTGAATGAGGGTCACCAGTCTCACTCTGGTCTGTTACGCATGAAGAAACCAGAACTTTCCACTTTTTTAACACCTGGTACTTGATATTCATTTTTCCATGTAATCTCTAAATATGACAGTATACCTACATGCTGGGGAAGTTCCATGTATATATTGATCAATTAATCCCGTTGGTTTTACAAGAATAAATCATTTCATTTATCTTGGAGTGTCTCAAAGTGTCAACTAAATTGCGGTCAGTTTACAGGCCACGTGGTCCCTCTTTGTCATTATTAGAGTAACGATTTTCGAAAACTGTTGAACCATTTTCCAATCGTTCGGAATTCCAGTTCTGTTATCTTTCTCTCGCGTACCTCTTCCTGGTTCGCGCTTTGTTAAGCGTTTCTTCGTTGAATTACCCACCTTGCATAACATTAAGATCATGTGGCACACTGGCTGTCATTAGTTATAATAGGAAGCAGTTTTCTGACAAATGCTGACAGATATAATTCCACTGGAATTGAATACACTTATCAGAGACAAGTTCCAGGTTATGTGAACACAATTGGTAACGAACGTAACCACCACAGTTCGTGAAGCTATCTGTCGGAGTAGGACCATAACAAACCAAGCGAAGCCTGACTTGGTATTTGAGGCACTGAGGGGGAATACGAGTAAGATCGGCCCGAGGTAATATCGGCCCGCCCGTCCGCCGCCGCCTCCCCACCACGGACCCGGGAGAGAGACGTTGGAGTGCGGGCGGGCCGTGGTCGGTCTCCCATCCTCGACAACGACTTGGCAAATCATAACTCTGTGAATATTCGAATAAATAACCTAGAAACGCCAGGTGAAGACTTATAAACTGCTTAAGACATGAGGAAAACGATCAGCAAATTTATATTTAGATTCATGATGGGGAATATATGTTTATTTGCCGTTGCGTTTTCTGCCGCGAATGTCGGGCCGATATTCCTCCGGACCGTTTCTACCTGCTACCCTGAGGGGCTGGGGGGGTTGCGGTGGTCGCTCATCTCGAAGCTTCCTTGACTGGCTTGAGTATACTGTATTGCATCGAAAACGTTCTCCAATAGACAGCGGCAAGCCAGGGAAAGTGGTTCTAAAGGAAAGAATTGTACTATTGGTTTCTTATCATTAGGTGGGTATCGTCTGGCATCGTTGGTGGGGGTCTGTTGGTGGCTAAGCCTTGGATTAAAAATGACAAGACGAAGGTAGCCGGTGAAACACCGGTTCCGACCTATTAATGCATTTCTGCGATATAATTACAAATATGTCAAAATAATATGCCTTATATATTACTTACCTCCATGACTATACGACCTAGTGCTGTACCATTGGCTGTAATGTCAAAAAAGCATCTTGGATTAGGCATTTTGAACGTAATCTTCTTCCCCCGTTAAAAACGTGTGAACGATCCTCGACAATGGCGGGTAAGAGAAAGACTCAACCGCCGGTTCCGCTGGTTACTCAGATTTGGGCCCAAACAGGCAATATACATTTGAGAAACCAGCAATAACGGTATAGAGGCAAGAACTTTGCATATATTACTACACACACTTTCTATGAAATGCAATATTGGGATTTAAGATATATAAGGATTTTGAATGAAATTGCTTTAATTTGAAAAATCTGATTTATTAGATATGATATTTCATTTCAGAAGTGTAACTAGCAATAAAGAAATGGAGAACTATTTTGTTAGCGCATTCCCCGGCGCATCACAAAATGGCGGCCGCCGCGTTGGTTTCCGGTCAGAGTTTCCGGTTTCGGACCCGGCGGACGCCATTGTTTGTTTTGATCATAACACAGCTTTCGGAGCAGTTTATCGCTGATAAAAGAAATGTCAACAGCTGAGATTGATCACAACTAGAGAAGTTATGTAAAGTTTCTCTGTTTGTTGCAAAATTGGTATTTGTTTTGTTTTTTTTGTGAGAAAACAGAGAGTTTCTACCAGGGCTGTCAGTCTGTTCTTTGCAACCTAATGCCCCGTGTCCACTGTGCGTTTTTAGGTACATCGGTACGCCCAGTCTGAGACTGGAGGTATCTCCCGGATCGCAAGGGAAAAAACGCATAGTGGAGACTGAGACTGGGCTTACCTGGTACGCCCAGTCTCAGTCGGGAGGTACCGCATGTACCCCGGATCGCAAGCGTTTTTAAATATCAAACATGTTTGATATTTGGTACGCCCAGTCTGAGACTGGGCGTACCTATGTACCCCAAAACGCCCCAGTCCCAAGGGGAGGGGGGGGGGGGGTGTCTACACACAAAATACAGGTGTTGCCGTTCAACGCCGCCCACTGTCTAGTTACGCGGCCGCTCGGACAAACACTGCCTGATCCGGCCATATGTGTATAGGGAACACAGCAATCACACCTAAAGTGTGAATGGTGGGTGTGATTACAGGAGTGTTGTTTTTTGACAGATTAAATTGTTGGAGCAAACTAGGGAATTGTATCATCAGGTCTGAGCTGTCTAAACTTTATAGTTGATAATCATCTTGGTTTTAACTTGGAAAAAGATAAGCATATTATAGCAAAACCTGCCAGTGTATTAGTGTGTATGCAGTTTTGGTGTCCCTGTGTTATCTATGGTATATCTAAAGTATCATTGAGGTGATATGCATGTATGATACATCAAATTGTAGCTGGAATACCATAGAATACGATGAAATCATTGTTATTTCCCTGAAAATGAGATACATGGGTCTTATGAACGTATTACGCTCATATACTGAGTGATCCAATGCTAAAGAATACGTTGCCAGGGATATGTTTGGCTTCAGACATGGCGTAGCTAAGCAGATAACGTGCGACACCAGCCAGTGGAAAAAGGCCTATTGATGCTCCCTTGCGATCCTGTTCCCTACGTAAGCGCTCAGCCAATGAGCGTTGTTTATTTAGTCACATGCTCAGCCACGCCCACAGTATGTTTTGGCGGTATTTTGAGGGAGTTTACAAGTGAACCACAAAGAAAGTAGTCAACGCTTTTTAACATTTACAATCATGCCAAGGAAGGGATCCGGTAGCAAAGGGGCGCCGAAGGATAAGCTGTGGACCGTCACCAAGGAAGACGAATTGATCGACCTGTATAAGGCCAATGAAATACTATACAATGTCTCCAGCCATGATTTTCACAACAGGGACAAAAAACAACAAGTGCACGAAGAAATAGCTCGAATTCTTGGCGTGAAAGGTACGAATTCATATTTATTTGAGATATTTCTGTATCAGAAAATAATTTGGTAAAACTGCAGATCCGTGGTCTCTAGCGTGTAAGCATAGGAAATGTCACTTTGCGGTCTCGTATCGGGCCGAGAAAGGCTTATAAGCTAGAGGCCACGGATCTGCAGTTTTACCAATAATTTGTTCGGTATAAATGGAGATGACAATTTATAAGGTAACCCAAAACATTTTGGTATGACAGTGAAACACTCCTGAACATTTGCTTACTTGTAATCATTATATTAATATCTAGAGCAGACGACATAGACGTCGTAATCATCAGCATTTGCTGCCTCTCTTCTGCAGGTAATGCAGCTGAAACTTACGAATAAGTAGTAGCATATACATATTGTTATAAACGTATTCACCCTCAAAAAACTATATTCACTAAGAAATGCTTTATATTTTTTTTCAGTTCTTGATGTTGACAAACAGTTGCGGTCTCTGCGTACTTTGTACACACGCCATGTAAATTCGGAAGCAAAGAGCGGTAGTGCTGCCGAACCCAAGTCGGAGCGAGCTCGGCATATAGTAGCAAGGTTGGGTTTCCTGAAAGCCCACATAACCATCAAGGGAACCAAATCAACCCTGACATGCTCGGTAAGTGCAACTCTTGATTAAAAATGTAAATGTAAGTAAGGGTATGTAGTACGTTTTATATCGCAAGTTACTGACAACAAACTGGTCACTAGCACGACACGATGTATGGCAGGGTACCAGTACCAATGGCAATCTAGTGTGCGAAAAGAAAAGCAGAAGTAAACCAGAGTATACAGTATTTACATGTCCTGTCGGAATGTGTATCACATTTCTATTCTTTATCTGTTATTTGCTGCTAAATAATTTCGGGGTAAAGGAATGACACGACAGCTCCAGTATAATTGCCATGAGAGTGAAAAGTCAACAAAGCGTTAACGGGAGTATGACGCACCTGAACAGTTATAATAAATCAAATCACTAGAAGAATACAGCATATTAAAAACTGTACTTACCCCAAGCTGTTGTCTTTGCTTCTATTAAAGTTGGTAATCGTTTCTTATTCGCTGAAGCTTTGCACAGTTCTTGTCTTTCATTTGTCACTTACACTAACTTTCCCATAGATGTGTGTACAGGCTCGTGTTGACACCTTGACAGTGACACTGAGAGCATTGTGTATGGCCGTGTAGCGTGTCCGCACCCAATTTAGCAGTATTCTTTGCCATCACAATACTACATGGGTATGTGTACTGCCAAGATAATCCATAATGTGTGTAGATATACATACATACCAAACATATGACTGACAACGCAATATATTGTTATCATGGCAAATATTGCTGATGCAAATTGATGGTTGTCTGCATCTGGTGAGGTTGTCATCCATAAGAGAATAGAGTTCTTTTTATTTCACAATAGTGTCCCATACATAAATCGTACATCCAGTGTGGGGAAGGAAAGAGAGAGTATTTGCATTACTCTTGATAGTTCCCATAGTGCGTGCAGCCTTTGTGGTGATATAAATCGGTGTTTCTTGCTCTTAAAAATCCACTTGCCACAGAACCATGTGTTGCGGCTACATGTTGGCTGGCGCAGCAAGCGCTGCAGTGTGTCAGTGAGTTCTCCCGGCCTGCTATAGATGGCAGCGCAGGCAGCACCCCCTATGTGATGCACCCGTTGCTAATACAGAGTGTAGTATAAAGTCAATATAATTCATACACCTCCTTGTATACGTTATTTACACTTTGTATTCGTTAGCTTACACAATGGATTCATATTAGTGAAAACACAATATTAATATTGGACTTTTTTGCAAGGTATCCTCACAAATGTAATATGATGCGATATGACGAGTTTGAGTCTGAGTTTATATATGTCATGCATTTTTAAACAGAATGTGTGACATTAATAAACTCGGACTTAAATTAGTGGCATATATAGGTTATACCACCCTATTTCCACATTTCGTCAGCATTAGAAAGTAGTGACACAAACAACATTTAGTGCCACACCCATGATATAAAGAAATCCCAGTTTGAGCCTATGTTTTTTTTTTATTAGGGGTAGGGTAAACACAATGCCTTGTTGATATTGGCATGTGCGTGCCTTTTTTTTATTTGATATCAAATGATTTTATATAGTTATGAATTGAATATATATTTATATATATTTTATTTTACTAATTTAAGATGGCACCTGCAACTGAGGAAGAAGACCCTGAGATGAAACTTGATGCTGACGATGCTTCAGCCTCTCCAGATTTGCCGCCCATCTCCCAGATCACCCACGCCACCTATACCAAGGGAGGACGAGGAAGCTGTGGCGACGCTTCTGTCGATATGCGCTGTCCCTGGCATGCAACACAAGGGACAGGGGAGGGAACAGGCTGCTGTTGCTTCTGCATCTGTAAGTGCTGCTAAAACCACAACTGTGAGTGCACCAGCCCTTCCCACAGAGGTCATGAGCGTGGATGACGACTCTGGTGATTCGGAAGGAATCGACGACACTGTGCACAAAACCACTCTGCCCTGAATGAAGAAAGGTGTGGCCAAACCTACCTGGGCAGGACCATCGAGTAGGGCTTCAAGGTACAGAGAGCCCGGAAGGGGCGGGAACTGGATCTGGAATTGAAAGCAGTTGAACTCATGGAAAGACTGGAGACTGGAGTTCATGAGGAAAATGGAAGAACGAATGGGCAGTGCCTATGATGAGTGGTCGATGTGAGGGCGCTTCATTCAGCAAAAGGTGAGGCGCATTGAAACTGAGGCGAAGAGGGAGGAGGTGGCCAACCGGGTTCACTGCATCGTTGCCGAGGCCCTGCATGGCGAGTGGCGTCAAGACCATCCAACAAAAAAAACCACAGGCACACAGGTCTCTTCAGCACCAGAGGCACAGATGGTCCAAAGCACACCGAGAGTACTTCCGCCCGCAATACAACCACAACCACAACCACATACAGTGCAGACACAGGCAGTGAACACACCTGCCCCTACAGCCAGTGTGCCGCGTTAAAAGTAACACACACAATAACGCTCCTTAATACCTAACGCTTTCACCCAAAACCATCTTTTCAATACTATATACCTATGGATATACAACACTGGATATATAATATGATTAAAAAAAAAGGATATGATTCTATCGCAAATCCTGAACCCCCTACCCCCCAACCCCAAACCTCACCTACAAGACATCCCTAACAGAGTACGGCCGCACTGTCTCCCTAGACTGCCTAGCGTTACAGGTCTCAACCGGTGGATAGGGTTATAACTTTTTGCATATGTGGCGACACCTTGTGTCAAATTGATGTATCACAGCCGGTGGTTCCAAGCGTGACGTCAGACAGTGCGTCGCGAGCAAGCACATCTTGACCCACATCAAAGTTCTTTGCCGTCATCCGCAACGCGACGAAACGCTACTCCAAGGTACGTTTTTTATCAATCGCTATGCTGCAATATCCACATATCTTTGCAGCCATGCTGTCGTATTTCTGTACTTGTTCGCTCTTCTAAATCTTTGTGCAATTGTACATTTTGTAAAACTAAATCCTTGTGCGGCATCGTTTGGTGATCTTGAATGAACCACAAGGAACTGTCAGTATGTGTTTACTTGCAAACCTGTGATGGTCTGTATGCGGAAGGTGCCTGGATTTGGGGAGGGGGTGTGGCACCAAGACATCGATGTACTTAAAAGGGTTTCAGCGGTGATGTCCTGTAGGGGGAAGGGTTATGGCGGGGATGATGAGTTTGGAGTGGGTTTTCGTCTAGTTTGCCAGTGATTTAGGCGAGGGTATGTCGATATGATCTGGCCGGTTAGATGTAGGCCTAGCTGGGTGTATGTGCGTTTAGGGGGGGGGGGGGGGTGATATGGCCACTATTGTGTTTAACCCTTTCCTTACTGGACCATGTTTACCACATGAAAAGGGGTTCTTTATACAGTAGAACCCCGCCTAACGGACACGGGGTTCTACTGTATAAGCATATTACATGTTGTCATTGCAGATGCCAGGAAAGCGTGTTTTCACGGAACTACAAAAAGAAAAGAGGAGGCAGGCGACCAAGGAGTGGCGGGCCCGCAAAGCCTTGGAGGACCGCGGTTTCAAGGGCCGGGAGCAGGAGCGCCTCAAAGTAAGGCAATTATATAAGCCCACTCAAAAAAAAAAAAATTCCGTCACCAAGCCATGAACAATAAAACACGGGTGCTTTTCTTTTTTTTTTGGCTGGATAAGAGATCTTACTATATACCCATCCTGTATATTATAGAGGAAACCTATGAGAGTGTATCCGATCGAGTTTGCATCATGTATTAATTCACAAGGCGAAGAACGAAAATCAACAAACATTTGTATGCCAGTCAGCGCGGAAGACAGCATCTCATTGTTAACCCTTTCAGTCCCAAAGGCCGATATATCGGCCGGCAGGGTGGCCGTTTTTATCGTTTTTGAATAGTGATATCCGGTGGTGAGCTGCATAAAGAAGACCAAGGGTTCCTTTAAGTCTAGTGACTCAGAGGACGACTCGTGGTCTGGTCGGTCAGACCGGAGCCAGAAACCATGTAGTGTAACTTTGGGGGATATTTTACATTCCTCAAAGACAGGAACAGGAAAGGTGAAGCCTGACCACAAGAGCTCTGGCACTTCCAAGGGGGAGAAATCCTCTAAGGAACCTGAAAAGGCAGCAGTCTCGTCTGAAGCTTCGGCAAAGACAAGAACTGCTGGTGCCAGACCAAAAGAGAAAGGCACAGATGCCAAAGGGACTGCTGGGGCCGCGATGGAGGAGGATTTCCCTTCTCTTCCCTCTCCAGCTAGGCTTGCCCCCAAGGCAGCACTGAAGCAGAAGGAACCGCAGCCTGCACTGGTGGCTTCCACGGCTACAGTTGCATCCGCATCAAGGAATGTGTATTCCAAGACACTTACGAGACCTACACTAGCACCGATAGGGTAGGAAACTGGGAACCGCAGCACATGTCAAGGTACCTGAATCATTTAGACAACCTGGTTGTCACAAACATGAACAAGTTTAGGGGCGGCATATAACAACTCACGGAGTACAAGTGCATGATTACACCCTAAAGGTTGCTCGGGAGACCAAGGCAAAAGCCTCAGAGATCCAAGCAAGCCAGGCCCAGATTCAGCCAATGGTGAATATGTTGGCAGCCACAAGAGGCCACCCGGACTGTGAGATTCCTAATGAAATATGGAGTTCATACATGAAAAATCTTTTCAACCAGTCAAGAACTTGAGAAACAGGCATAACATGTATCAAAAGCCCTTTTCATGATAAATTCACCGAAACACATTGGTGCATTACCTTCACATGTCTGGTCAGGTGCGTCTAGGATAGTGCCTTCGTACTCGAATTTGAGGGTCACTATGGCAACCAAAGAAAGTAAAACCCTTCCAGATTGTTAACTCTATTTACTGAAAAATATATTGATGGATTTTCCCCTGAAAGATTGATGACTAACCACTGTAAATTCATGTTATTCAAGAAATTTCTGTCAAAAATGCAATTTTCCCTGACAAAAAGAAGGAACGGTTGCCATGGCAACCAAAATTGGAATAAACTACAATAGTTACAGAATCCTGATGGAATATGGAGTTCATATATGAAAAATCTTTTCAACCAGTCAAAAACTTGAGAAACAGGCATGACATGTATCAAAGGCCCTTTTCGTGATAAATTCACCGAAAAACATTGGTGCATTACCTTCACATGACTTGTCAGGTGCCTCTATGATCGTGCCTTTGTACCTGATTTTGAGGGTCACTACGGCAACCAAAAAAAGTAAAACAATTCCAGATTGTTAACTCTATTTACCGAAAGATATATTGATGGATTTTTCCCCTCAGAGTTTGATGACTAACCACTGTAAAGTCATGTTATTCAATAAATTTCTGCAAAAAATTGCAATTTTCTCTGAAAAATAGAAGGAATGGTTGCCATGGTAACCAAAATTGGAATAAACTACAACAGTTACAGAATCCTTATGGAATATGAAGTTCATATATGAAAAATCTTTTCAATCACTTGAAAAGTCTTCAAATGACTACAACATATATACAACCTATTTTTTTAGTGTGAAGTTGCTCTCAGGAGCATGGGACTTAAAGGGTTAAGCCTATTGGATTCTATATTAGGGGTGGGATAATCGTAAATAAATGGGAATAATTATATGTAATTATATAGGAACATATTAAAGTCAGACACTCTCACTATATACTTTGTATTATTATATTTTAATCAATTGTATGGGGTACATTTCTGGGACGCTTATTTTGAATATGGCATTTTGTTATTCAGAAATATCACAAGAAGAAAGAGGACATGATGCCCCGGGAGTTGCAGCGCCATAACGACAGGGCTACAGCGGCATTACGGCGCTGGAGGGCCGGGAAAAAACTACCTGGTTATAATGTAACAAATAGTGAGTAAGCTTAGAATAAGGCTTACTGTGAAGCTGTGATACATGTATAAATCGTGTGATGTAGGCACTGGGAACAGATACATCTGACTATCCATGATGTTCTCGCCACTGCTCCGTTGTAGAGCAATGATTTTTGGGACAGGCATATACTGCCATAGTCCCACCTCAACTACTATGTCTTTAAATGAGTCTCAGAATCTAGACAATAGGCCTATACTGGAAGGATTAGTCAAATCACCTAATGATTAATCTTGACGAAATGCAGATGGAAATAGGTTTTAAAGTAGGGCACATTAATACCTGCAGTTTACATAGTAAAATCAACCTTATGAGAGCTCAACTATCCTCCCAATTCGATGTTTTATGTATTTCTGAGTCATGGGTGCCTGATGGCCTAGTAAAAATTGATAATTATGATATAGTCCGAAAAGACAGGAGTTGACCCCCATACTGGGAAAATTAAAAAAGGTGGAGGAGTAGTGCTCTTTGTCAAAAAAAGGTATTAATTATACTATTCATGAAGATGAAAATATGCACTCATCAAGTATTGATATAGAAACAGTATGTATAAAGATAAAATGTTTTAACCAGAAAGAACTTATTGTCATGGCTGTTTACAAACCAATTGATGGTGACATCTCAAAGACGTTCGATGAACTTAAAATCAAGGTAGATAGTGTAGATCTTAGTAAAAAAGAGCTGATCTTGGCCGGTGACTTTAACTTAAATTGGCTTGAAAAAGGAAACAACATGGTAAATGATGTAAAAACATGGTTTAAATCTAGAGGACTGTTTCAGGTCATAAAGGAATATACCAGATGTACCGAAGAAACCAAAACATGCATAAACTGGATGGTAACAAATATTGTTCATAGAAAATGTCATGGTGTACTGGACTGGAATGTGAGTGACCATTGCGCCACATATCTGATAACGGGGAAAAACCCTACTGTAACAACTAAAATTGAATTTGAAGGTCGCTCAAATAGAAATTTTAATGCAAAACTTTATGAAACCGCTATCACTGAGGCAGATTGGACCCTATTCCTAAACACCGAAAATGTAAACGAAGCATGGGACATTATGTATGGTATCTTTAAAAATAAATTAGACAAACAATGCCCAATCAAAAGTTTTAAGATAAATAAAACAAAGGAGCCCTGGTTAACTAACGAAATTTTAGAATAATAAGAGACAAAGATGCTGCACTAAAACGGGCGAAAAAAAGGGACAGGGACTGTGACTGGATACATGCTCGGAGAATTCGAAACCAAACAATCAACAAAGCCAAAGCCAACTTTATTATGGAAAATTTAGATAGGCACAAACATGATGGCAAAAAATTTTGGAGGCACATTAGATTGCTTCTATCGAGCAACAAGTCAACAAGTAGCATTTATTTAGAGGACGATTTAACTGGGGAGCCTATTGAAACCCAAGATGTTCCCACTCACATTAACAATTTCTTCACCCAAATAGGGCCCAATCTTGCATCAAATTTGAATGAAGAATGGTTGTATACTGGTCACAATTACAACACAATTTTGAATGATATGAACGAAGGAAAAATCACAATAGCTTCCTTCATAGACCAAAGCAAAGCTTTTGATACGGTAAACCATAAAATCTTGATCGAAAAAACTGAAAAAAATTGGTATCTCAGGCCCTTTATTGGAATGGATATGTGACTATCTAAAAGATAGACAACAAAGGACATTTGTAAATGGTCTTACTTCTGGTCTAAATGATGTGGTATGTGGTGTTTCACAGGGTTCAATATTGGGCCCTTTCTTTTTTCTTGTGTATGTCAATGACATGGTCAACTGTGTGGGTGACTCGGGAATACGTCTTTACGCTGACGACACAGTCTTATATGCACAAGGGAAAGTGTATGAAAATGTAGTAAACGAGGTGTCAGAAAAAATGAGGAAAATCGGTCTATGGTGCAAAAGAAATAAGCTTACGATAAATGAAAAAAAAATCAAAATTTATGATCTTCGGAACTCATCAAAGAACAAACAATATTAACCATAATGCATTAAAACTTAATGACAAAGTAATTGAGAGAGTCTACAGTTTCAAATACTTGGGAATAACCCTGGATCCCCAATTAACAATGAATAAACACATTGAAGGCACTATCAGTATTGTTTCTCACAAAATATACCTACTATCTAAAATCAGAAGATACCTTGATACCTTTACAGCTGCTAGTATTTATAAATCAATTGTGCTGCCCTACCTAGACTACGGTGATATATTCTATGAGTCAGCATCCAAACAAAAAATAAATAGGCTCCAATCGCTTCAAAATCGCGCCCTGCGTATAATTCTCAAAACTAAGGCAGGAGAGACTGATACATTATCCCTATATAAACAATTAAAAATACCCATACTACAAGACAGAAGGTATAATCACTTGATGAACTTTATGTTCAAACAAAAAAATAACATCACCATGTTGGAGACTCCCACCAGAGTAACTAGATCGGTTCAGACTGTTAAATTCAAGATTATCTTTCCCAAAATTGAAAGATATAGAAGTAGTACCCTGTACCGTGGTGGAACCCTGTGGAACACCCTTAAACCTGAAGTACGTAATATCGGTAATCTTAACAGTTTTAAGAATGTACTTAAAAAGGAAGCTGTTTCAAAATTGTATAATTATTGACAACCATGCGCTGTGAATTCTTGTTTGCCCTATTGACGACCCTTTCCACTGTAATGACTCATCAATTGTTAGAGATACTCAGATTTGCGGATGTAATCACATTTGTCTTCCAGAGAAGGTAACTATTGACTTTGGGACAATGTAAGATTACCTTGAAAAAACTCATGTTCTTGCTACTAAATTGGTGATGGCATTACCTCAAGTCTACGAACACTCAACTATAGGTGGAAAATAATGTTCCATACCTGTATCTGCAAGATACAAATGGTGATCAGTAAATCAACTATCTCTTGCACAAGCAAAGACTTGAACTAAAACCTTATGTACATCTAAATCTTCATTTGATGAAGACTATTTCTGTTGAACCGAATGGTCTAATTTTATCTATGTACAAACGTTTACAATGCTGCAGGGGTAAGTCAAACCGGTGTTCTCACCGAAGCCCCTGCAGGATAAATAAAGCAAATTAAAAAAAACAACAACTTAGCACTGCACACACGATAATAAGGCAACATTGATGGGTATTGTTAAAATCTGCCACTTTAACGCGAGGAGCTTGTTCCCTATAATTGGGCAGGTTAGGATATTACTGGCAGACTTTAATTTTATCGGAGTCACCGAGACATGGCTGAAGCCAGCATATTCACAAGGCATGATACAGCATCTGAAGCATAAGTCGTATAGAATAGACAGAGAAAACAGAGTGGGGGGAGGAGTACTGTGTTATGTGTCTGAAGAATATCATTCATACGTGACTGTTGTGTCAGAATTGTCTGTAGTAAATGATGATATAGAATGCCTATGCCTGATGGTAAGGAAACCTGGTAACTGCACAATGATTATAACTACATGTTACAGACCCACTAATGGAAATCATAACAAGTTTGTATCACATTTGCAAGACATACTTGATCATGACCAACTACGTGTGGGCGAACACTGGTTGATAGGTGACTTTAATGCTAACTTATATGCAAGAAATGTGGATATTTTTCTCTCATTTTGACATATTGTACCTCACTTTCCCATGGGCATTTGTTGGCACATTTGTCTTTTCATGAAAAGCCAATTTGACTAAGGAAATAGATAGGGAAATACAGGAAATGATAGACCAAGGGGAAATCACCCCGGAACTGGGCAAAGCACTCAGTACCACTAAGCCAAAGGCCGCACAGATATATTTTCTACCGAAAATACACAAAGGGGTGACACCACCTCCAGGCAGACCAGTTGTCTCAGCGAACAATTGCGCTACACAGAAAATTTCGAAATTGGTAGATCACTTTCTCAAACCAGAGGTTCCTAAAATAGAGTCCTATATCAAGGACACGAACCATTTCTTACAAAAAATCGAAATGGTAGGAAGTGTAAAGAAGGGAACAATCCTAGGCACTCTAGATGTAGGGGCGCTGTACACCAATATTCCTAACGAAGAAGGTATACTAGCGGTAGAGAAGAAACTGAACACCAGGGGGCATCAAACCAACCCGAAGCCCAAAAGTATAACCAAAGTACTAAAACTGGTGTTATTGAACAACAACATTCAATTCAATGGCAAAAACTACATCCAAATAAGCGGAACGGCAATTGGGACCAGATTAGCCCCATCCTACGCAAACCTGTATATGGAATCTCTAGAAAGGGAAATCCTATCGGGATATCGGCTCAAACCCAAGACTTGGTGGGATATATCGACTATATTTTCTTCATCTGGGAACACGGGAAAGAGGAACTAGAGCACTGGCTACAGTACCTCAACCATGCACATAGAACTATAAAATTCACAATGGAAACTTCCTACAAAGAGGTGAATTTTCTAGACACTACTGTGAAGGTAGACGAGAAAGGAAGGTTGTACACCGACCTGTACACCAAACCCAAAGACGAGAATATGTACCTCAGATACAATTCCGCCCACCCTCCATCTCAGAAAAAGAGCATCCCCTACTCTCAACTCCTGAGAGTAAAGAGGATATGCACCTCTGAGAAAGACTACCAACTACATGCATTCCAGAAAATGAACGAATTCAGAGAAAGGGGTTACCCTATCGAATTACTCAAGGAATGCAAAAGAAAGGTAGATCTTATCCAAAGAGAAGACACCCTGAAACCAAAAACCAAGGTGATAACTGAAAAGGAAGAGAAAGTCTTCTTGATCAGCACATATAGACAAGGGAGAAAAACACTCCCTAACATAGTGGAAAAAAACTGGGAAATTCCACTACGACCAAAAGCCTACACCAAAGCAAATTGGTCAAAGGCTTCAAAAGACCAAAGAACCTCAGAGACCACCTGGTGAGAGCCAGAGCAGTCTACGAGACAAATAAGAAGCATGAGGCAAAGAGTGAGGACAACAAATGCAAGAAAAAAGATTGCAAATATTGTCCGAAACTACAGAAAACGCGGAAAATAACCTCAAAGACCAAAGGTACCACACACCAATGCAAAGATAACATATCATGCAATAGCTCAAATGTGATCTACTGCATAGAATGCCAAAGGTGTGGTATCCAATATGTGGGACAAACAAAGAGAAAGATCAAGGGTGAAGAAGATGTGAAGGTCTATATACTAGACTTCATCTACAGACACCCAAACAGTAGTCAAGCCAAAGTACTCAGAGATAAAATTGAATACAATTGGATCCACCGCCTAAAAACACAGGCACCCAGGGGACTAAATACAATGGATAGCAGATATGGATAGACCCAAAACCAATGCCACGTCAAAATTTTTTTTCAATCATGAAAAGACAAATGTGCCAATAAATCCCCATGGGAAAGTGAGGTACAATATGTCAAAATGAGAGAGAAAAATATCCACAATGATTACACAGGGACTATATGTGACTATATGTGACTGATCACTCTAAATAGTTTTTCCTTAACCCTTTCACTACCGCTGCTGCATATATGCAGCACCACGCCAATACCGCTGCTGCATTTATGCAGCACCATAGGAATACCGCTGCTGCATATATGCAGCACCATGGGAATACCGCTGCTGCAAAAATGCAGCATTTTGATAAAAGAACATGTGAGACATCATATTTCCGAAAATAATGCATCGATTTAAAAAAGATTTTCACTTATTAAAGAAAACCATATTATATATCATAGTTAACAGAATTATTGAAGAATGGTTGCCATGGTGATGTTTATACCCTGCTATAGATAATTGCAAGTTGAAAAAACATGGTCTGACGCCTACATATGATACATAGTGCCCTGGGCGCCACCTATCAGGCATATCGCATTTTCATGATTTCTCCATAATATATCAATTCTACTTATAAAACAATATCACAGATATGTTCTCCATATCTTTTTATTATCATTTATGTAAAAAAACCATAATGTCATCACGATGAAAAAAAGATACAGATCTTTGTAAGTGCAGTGCTATGTTGGGCCTATGTACAGGCTTGTGTCAATGGAGCAAAAAAAAGTCTTCCCGTAATTGGAAATATTAATATAATTATTTAATATCGATCTATTTCATAACGAATGGTATGACAATAAAGCCTGAAGTCTCTTCTTTTATTCGGTATCATTCAAATTATCAAATTATTTCTCTAAGTTATCTAAATTTGCTAATCAGTGACGCACCCCTCTGCACTTTGAGCGATTTTCTGACGCCTGCAGAATGGCCCGGTATTCTGACGTCTGTACAGCGTGTGACGTGCGGTAGTGGTGGGAACGTTCGCCGCAGGGGGCGCGGACGTTAACGCAGTACGCGCTGCAATAGGTGCGGTAAGGAAAGGGTTAAGCAGCCAATTAGGTAAGCTCAAACAACTCATCTTCCTAGGAAGATAAGCACACAGACCACACCCAACACGGCCATCTTTTCGCCTGAAGAGACAAGTAATGTCGAAACTATCGAGTAAGGATGGAAAGATCCATACGGATCCATCCCCACCCACATATACAGAGAAACAGGTTTCCCAACAAGCCACTAGAGGGCGAAAGGGACACAGTGACACATGGTTTCCACTTCAAACCACCAGGTGACACCACTCGACTCCCACCACAGGGAGAGAGTGGAGCCACTGGTAGGGATGAAACCAAAAGTCAAAGCAAGCCCATACAACATTGGTTGATTAATATTCCCGCCTCTCTTTGTCTGGCCCACAGGCCAATCAAAGACACGAGAATAGATCACGTGATCAAAAACAACCAATGTCGGTCAACCTCTGTAAAAGGAATTAACATAATCTAGACGCCCAAACCCACCGTGGGTATAGGATCGGTCACTTACTCGATGGTCACGAGGCCGCCACGTTCAGCATTGTTATATGCAAGAAATGATACTGTTGTTCAGAAGCTGACAGGCTTTGCGAGAGACAATAACCTAATGCAATATATTTATGGAGTTACAAGGCTGGAAAGTAATTCACTACTGGATCACGTCTACACAAACTCAGATTATGTGAGTGAAAGTGGAGCATCAGATATATTGCTGAGTGATCATCTCCTAGTTTACGCGTACAGGAAAAAGAGACGAACCCCAAAAGAGTCCATAAATTTTAAGGGACACAATTATAAGTATTACTCTAAAGACTCGTTAGTCTGTTACCTGTCTTATGTTGATTGGAGTGTGTTTTGTCAGAGCACGGACCCTGGGGAACAGTGGGATATCATGAAGGGGGCTGTGGAGAGTTACCTGGACCTTAATTGTCCTGAGGAGGAGATGACTTTTAAGCGCAAGAGGGACCCATGGGTGACTGACTGTATATTATCAAAAATAAATAACAGAGCTAAACTTATCTCAAGTCACAAAAGGAATGGTAACAAAGAGGACCTAACTCGTGCAAAAAAACTAAGTCAGGAGATAAAAGAAGAGCTAAGAGCGGCAAAGGATGGATTTTGTAAAGAGGTTATCGAACAATCTCGTACCGCCCCCAGGGACTTTTGGCGTCTTATAAATGAGCTGACGGAGGGAACAAAGGGCAAGAGTCAATATAAATTAATGGACTCAACTACAAATGATGCGGTAAGCAATGAACAAACTTCAAGCTTTATTAATAATTACTTTAGTGAAATAGGTAGTAAGATATTCGAAAAAAAATACAACATTGATGCGCACATGGACCTTATAGACGAGCTAGGGAAAATCCCACTCTAACAAATAGAGATGGACGTGAGTAAGGCTGCTGTTTTGAAGTTAGTAAGAAAAATACCTCTGTATAAATCATCAGGAATTACGGGAATCTCAAGTAGAGTCTTAAGAGATGCATTGACAATACTTATCGATGAATTTACCCACCTGATCCGAGTTACCTTTGAGAAGTCCATAATACCAGACTCGTGGAAGGAAGGAGTAATTGTACCTATTCCAAAGGGGGGTGATGTTAGTAATATAACAAACTGGAGGCCTATTACTCTGTTACCTGCTCCATCCAAAATTATAGAGAAGCTAATGCACAATAGGTTGTATGATTGGTTAGACTCAAATGATTACTTAGTGGATACGCAATACGGCTTTCGCCCTGGTCGTGGTACCGAAGATGCTATTTTTAAACTAGTGCAGGACCTCTATTATAGTAGGGATAAATCAGAAGTAACAGCAGCTTGTTTTTATGATATCCGTAAAGCATTTGACTCTGTGCCACATAGCCTCTTACTTGTGAAATTAGAAAGAATGGCAGCTGTCCCTCAGAACATCATGAGCTGGTTAACAAACTATTTAGCGGGCAGACGACAGAGGACACTGGCTAATGGTGTTCTGGCGGAAAGGATGAATATCTCCACAGGCTTCCCCCAGGGTTCTGTGCTCGGCCCCTTACTTTTTCTTGTATTTGTCAACGACATATGTGATTGTATTGATGATATGGATATTCTGCAGTATGCTGACAACCTTGTGATCTACACAAGCGATCCCACCCCGAGACTGGCACGTGATAGATTAGAGGCAGCGACTGCCCAAATATATCAATCGTGCAACGTAAACGGACTATGCTTAAATGCCGAAAAAACGAGTACATGTTGGTTTGCCTCAAACGCGCGGAAGAAATACCTGCCAGACCTGAACATATATTGTGGAAATAATCAGTTACGAACTAAGTCACATTACTGCTATCTGGAAGTCACTATAGATCGCAACCTAGACTTTAGTCTGCATATTAAAGAAACCCTGAAATCGGTTTATAGTAGGATATTCCGTCTCTCAAAAATCAGGAAGTCGGTAAGTAAGGAGGTGTCTTGACAAATATACTGCACTTGTATTCGCCCAATATTCGAATATGGTAGCTTCATCTATGGCGGGGCAAGGGTAAAAGATCAGGAAGCTCTACAACGAACGCAGAACAGGGGGTTGCAAGTCGTCCAGGGATATTTCCAGCGTAAGCAAACGTTAAGCGAGTTGCACAGATCACTGGCAGTCGAGGACCTAGAACAACGTCGATATGTGAAGCTAGCTAAAATAATGTATAAGCTGCCTCATAGAACTGACCTTATAGACCATCGACTCCGTAGAACAAGGAGTGCTAACAAGAAATTCTTTATGACTCATCAACACAAAATATCTAGTTATGCCAAGTCACCTATGTATCGGGGGATTAAAATATGGGACAGCCTAGATCGGGAAGTTCAGCTACTTTTTTTTTTTTTTTTTAAGCTTTTATTCACTTCTGTTTACATGAACAGTTCTTCCAGTGAAACAATTTACATAGTCAGTTGTACAGGTATCCATGGATGATTAACAATGAATAAATGGGTAGATGAGGGAGGGTTAGTTAAATAAGTCCATCATTCTAACACGTCCGCTCTTGTTTGTTTAAGTTACGCAGTTTTCTCTTGAACGACTCTTTATCATCGGATTTTTGGACTTGCAGAGGTAACAAGTTCCACATGGCGATCCCCCGATGTAAGGGGCTTCGCTCGTATGAACTGGTCTTAAAAGACTTCTCCAAAAAACGTACCTTCTCGTCGGACCTAGTGCCCAATTCTCTTTGGTCAAGTAACGATTCATCTTTGGACATTTTGAATATGATAACTAACAGCTGTTCGTTCCTTCTCTCAAGTAACATGGGTATATTACAATTTTTATGTAACTGTTCAACACTCAAGCGCTCATGCCATGATTGCAGAATCAATCGTAAAGCCCGATTTTGAAGACGTTGGAGGCGGTCAATATCCTTGCGATTTGATGATTCAAATAAATAGGCACAGTATTCCATTTTTGGTCTGATCACGGTTTTGTAGATTTTTCTGGCAACTGTATTTGTGATCAGATGGCGGATCTTATTAAGTCTGAAAATTCCTAGGTTGACTGTTTTTGTTACATCTTTGAGATGTTTGCCCAAGTCTATGCTATTGTCTAGTGTTACACCCAAATATTTATAGCTACTGACATGCAGTATTGTTGCTCCTTTATATTCCATCAGAATTGGGCTTAGGTACCTGAGGCGAGATTTACTTGAAAACCACATCGTTTTGTTTTTTTTACGTTAATGGTTAGTGCATTATGCTCACACCAAAGCGATACACTTTGTATTCCTTCTGACAAATTTGTCAACGCAGTGTCTTGTCTCATACTCATAGCATACATCACCAGATCGTCGGCATACTGTATACTGTGACACGTTTTTATACAATCTGTCATGTCGTTAACATAAAAGTTGAACAGAGTGGGCCCCAGGACCTATCCTTGGGGCACACCAAAAGTGAGATTAATAGATTCTGATTCTACATTATTGAAACATACTATTTGTTTCCTGCCTGTTAAGTAATTGTCCAACCAGTTGCACATTGAGTTGGATAGCCCATACAGATGTTTTAACTTTGTTAACAATATTTCCCGCGGTAGACAGTCAAAGGCCTTTCGGGCATCAAAGAAGCAACATGCTGTTACTTCGCGGTCATCTTTAGCATCACAAACTGATTGATATAATTTAAAAATCGCATCACCAGTGCCATAGGATTTGCGGTAACCGAATTGGTTTTTACTAAGGTGGGCTCCTATTTCTTCGTTTAACATGCTCTGCACCACTTTCTCCAGGATTTTTGATACAACAGGTAGGATGGTGATGGGTCGCCAGTTTTAGACCTTTTCCAATTACTGGAGACTGTATCGGCATTGTGGAATAGGTACTGTGTCTGAGTGGTTGGGATCGAGATTATACAAATGGAGTTGGTAGCTACCTGTATATTACATATCTGTGTTACGCACCTTTCTTTCTTTCTTTCTTTCTTTCTTTCTTTCTCTTGTTAGTTGTTTTTTGCTGGGTTTTTTTTTTTAATAATTTTTTTAAATAATTTTTTTTTATAATTTTATTTTATTTAAAAAAAATTATTCTTGCCAGATGGAAGGCGATAGTCAGATTAAGAATGTACAGGGAGTCCCATGTTGTCAAATGGGAGAACTGGTAAACCAGAATTTGGTAATAAAAAACTTAACCAAAAAAAAAAAAGGTGGGGGGGGGTTCAATTTTCCAGGAAAATCTGCGTACGTACTTTATGGATGGCCCCGAATAGATATTTTGGGGCGATCTTGGAGTTGACCACTGTCCACTTAGCCAGGGTAATATAGATACCCTGGATAAAAGGAGGAAACGCCAAATGTTGTGTATCATGTTTAAATATAGAAACGATAAGGACTGGATTGACACCAGAGCACGAAAAACAAGAACACAAGAGAAGATACCGTACTCTATAAACTAGTGACCACCAGATGTGCATCTGTATAAGTCCTTACCAAAGAGGAGCAAGATCTTGTAATCTCTTGGATGCTGAACCTCGAAACGTACGTGATAAGGAGACTTTCAAGTGACGAATATACTAAAAAAAAAAAAATTCATGATAATTATATGATCACGAAATAACTCAAACTCCTCACATTAATACTACTTTAAATTAGCTGCTATATCTCTCTTTTCTCCATTTCAACTGTGTGGACCATGTTTGGTATGTGCAACCCAAATTGATCACTGTACTGCTACTTTATAGATGCCTGAAAAACTCAACACATGTTGAGAGGTACTGTTTATAAATATATATATACATGTATATATATTGATGGATTCATATTTGATATATTTAAAAGCACTAAAGAACTCAATAGGACCTCTGGATTAGTATCGGTTTTGGGGTCTCAAAAAGTTTTGATATCTGGTACCACTAGTCGGTGACTAGCAGTTCCCCTACCCTGCCAGTCACAGGCCTTCGTCATGGGTACGCCCAGTCGCAAGCTAGGCACTGCTAGTCTGTGACTAGAAGTACCCAGTCGCAAGCCCTCTAATCTCACAGTGTGAATGGGCCTTTAAAAATTGCAACTGGAGACTTCGATGTACGTAGTCAAGACTAATATATGATTGGAAGAACTGTTCTGTACAGAAATAGAATGAAAAAATATATAGAAAAAAGTCAATAATGAATAAAAATCAAGTGACCAAATTTTGAGAAGTATAAACATAGTCTGTTGTATCAGAGAGCAAATCTCTGGGATATGCTGCCACAAACAATACAGCCGGCCACAATATACCATAAAACACCGCTTATAAGCCAATTTTTTTTATAACTTTTATAAATCTCTGCCAAAGTCGGGGGTCAGCTTATATCCAGGTTTTTCAATAATTGATTTTTGAAAAGCCCAAAATCAGTACAAATCTCTAATAAAGTATAATAAAGAGAGAGATATAAATATAAGTCATTTAATGGTAGTAATTTCTCAGATAGCAGGCTATATCCAATGTTGGTAGAAAAGTTCATTGAAACATTCATATTCTATACCGCAAATTCTACAAAAGGTTGAGTGAGGGTTGGGGGAAGGACCCCAAAGTGTGGGGTCGGCTTTTAAGCAGGGTTTTCTTGAAGTAGATATTCCCCAAGAAAATGGCATGGATAAGTCATTTTAGTTTAAAAAAAAAGAAAATTCTTTAATGACTTCAGAAATCATTTGAGGTACCCTAGTCAATGTGTCTGACATAAAAAGAATACAGAATGCAGTTATAACTCATGGATGCCAGTTGTCAGTATGGGTCAGGAAAAACAGTGAGAATATTTTACTTATCGAATTTATTATCTCAGAGACTTAGAAAATACGAAAGTGATGCCATGGAATGCAGCTGACAGTGTGCGGGGAGATTCAAACCACCGTTTTCTTTTCCATGAATGAGGCTTAACTCATGTTTTATCGAATAAAGCTAGATTCATTAACTGGAAATGAAACCTAGGATTTCTAAGGAAAAATGGGAGACTCATTTCTAATAAATAGTGTGAATTTTGACATACCTTAAGCCCTGATCATTCATCAAATTAGAGAAGTATATTGTAGACTCAAGAGCTTGAGAGCACTGAATTTTGAACAAGTGCTAAGTGTGCATTTTGAAATAGAATTATTGACCTTTAAATGCCAAATTAGCAGGTGGACGCATTTAGAACTCAATGCAATTAACTTAATATATATTGAAAATCCCCTAAACTTTCTACATATTATAGATACTTAAATATACAGAATTTGCTGTTATTAGGTGGCTATATTTAAAACTTAAAGGGAGAGACCAATGTTCTGTGTGTGGGATGCAATTACATACTAACATTATTAGAATCTAGAATATATTTATCTACCTGTAGGCGTTTTCCATTAAAAGCTAGGTCAGTTGCCTCATGGTGACACCTTCATGGATCAGGGAGAGGGGGGAATCTATGAATAGGGAAGGGCCTGCATTGATTGGATATTAAAGCCCTACCCCTCTGTGAACTCAGCAGTTCATGGATCAATGCACACACATATTTATCTACCTGAAGGCGATTTAACAGGCAATCATATAAAACGTTTTCGTGATAGCTTCATGGATGAGTGCACACAGACTTGAGGGCAGCTTGGCCATGTGCTTGGGAGACTAAATTCTGTTCCTCTGTACACCAATAAAGTAGGTCAAGCCAATATCTGGTGGTAAATGTTATTGCAAATAATTTTACAAACCAATATTGTTTGACTAGGTTTTGACTGATGCCTAGAACAAAGTTATGAACCATTTTGACTTCTATTTGTGTGTAAATAAGCTGGATAAACCGTCCACTCATACACCTGCTGCCCCCCCCCCCCCCCTCACATTATGAGATTTAGAAAAAACACTTTGAATAGCACATCAAATATGTATTTTACCTAAATAATGACACTTCCAAGGGTGTAAGCAACTGTCAGTGCCACTTTTGGAGATGTAAAATGTTACACTAATGCTCACTGTAAATCAATATTGAGTAAACATCTGTTTGAGTATGCCAATTTCACCCAAAATCCCCCCCCCCCCCCACTTTTAACAAATACCTGAATATCTCAGCAAATATAGAATTTACTTAGAAAATTCCACGTCTAACACCTACTGTTTTTTATTCTCTTTCAAATGAGGCATATTATATTATGATTCAACCAGTTTTACAGGTAGAAATGTGTCCATAAAGGAGTTCTTAAAAATGGACCTGTGACTACAAAAGTCCCCCCCCCCCCCCCCAACTGAAATCTCTTTTTTTCCTGAAAATCCATGTCAAAACACTAAACACTAAAACTGTAAGATATTGTATGGCTATAAAACCTTCTGTCCAAAACAGAAATCATATTCCTATCTCTACTTAGTGAACTATAAAAAGCAAAAGAACTGCCAAATGTTAGTACTAACCATCAGAAAGAGTGATGCCTGGAGGCATTCCCACTGGAATATCCTTTTCAAAAGATAAATGTCAGAAAGTCAAATATTAGATGTTTACTGGAATGCTAGACTTTGATCTTCAAAGGGTATATATATTGTTCGATATATTTGAAATATCCAATCGTGAGAAATAATATGAACAATCAATTCTTAAACACTTGTACATCTGAGATATTGTGCAGGGATAGCTTTACCTTACAGCAGCTATTTCTAAATGGTCATAGTAAGGAGCAATGTTGGCTTTTCTAAGGAAAATCTCAATTAATTATTAGCAGTCTAACAATCTCGCCTCTTGTTAACCAGGAAGAATAAGCATTGATGGGAATATTTACATTACAATAAAAGTTTTTTCTGGTTTTCTGGTTCATAGTTTCTTTAGTGTGGCCTTGCCCAAAACCTGCAGGTACGAGGTTGTGACAAACCAGCTGGATGTATGCTCACAATATTTGAGCTGTTCTTTCAATGACTGAAGGTTTCCAGGAAAAAGCCTGAAATAGGCATAAAAAGTCATACTAAATGTTATCTACATATAAAAGTCAACGAATTTCATAATCAATCGTGGTATTCATGTTGCATCTTATAGGGCATAACATGTTTTAATGATTTCATAGAAAAATTTCATGATTGATGACTGATGACCAAAATCGCAGGACTTTTGCCAAATTTTCGGATTCAATGACTTTTCCATGACCACTTTCATTTCCCAAGTGTTTCAGTCTCCATAAAAACCCCGTTGTTAATTTCTAAGGCGTCATTAAAATTTTAAACTGACACACATGATTTGCCATTCCGGTTTAGACATTATCATGGAAACGAGATCGTTTTTATGACGTCATTCTACCATTAGTGCGACCAGGGTTCGTACATAGACAGCCCAATAAAATTCCAGGCCTTTTCCAGGCTCTAATATATTTTTTTCCAGGTTACTGGTTTAAAAACCATGTCAGATACATCACCAAATTTCGTTGAAATTGTCTTTATCTTCCTTACTACCAGTGGAATTTCACTGGTTTTGGATAGATATGGTCAAAATTCATCTTTTTTTTTTTGCCACTTTTAAATATGAAGACAAATAATTACATTCAAGCTATATTTCATAGGTCAGGTACAGTAGCTAGGGAAAGATAATAATGACTGAAATTTCATACCCAAAAGCATAATTCCAGGCTCTGTACGAACCCTGTGCGACGTATTAATTCACAGCGGACACGAACATTATTACTGCACCTTTAGGATTGGGTGGTATTTCATCATTCGACGATAGGTATATAGTAATATTTAAAACGCATATTTTAGAATGCTCACTTTCATATACAAAAACTGCCAAAAGTCTTTATGGAAACAACCGGAGGATGCAGCACAGAATTCCCAATGCTGTAAAACAGAACCTATCACTCCATTTGTAAAATGTATGTTAAAGCGCGGCTAAAAAGTCACATTTCAAGAAAGTGTGGTAATATCGTATAATTCAAGTTCTGACTCCAGTTCGGCGACACAGAGCTTTCAAAATGTTCCGCTGTCTCTGTATATGACAATAGCAGTACGAGGTGAAGTAAGGGAATAGACGCAGAAATATGACACAGAATGTTACAGGAGTATCGTCTGTCTATTTTAGTAATCATCAATGTTTATTAATGACCGGAAAAAACAAAAGATCCATACAATGTCTTCTGCTAAACATCTCTTTGGTTCACAAGAAATCCACTGATGGCTCTTTATGAACAGGATATCCTAGGTATGAGCAAGGCCAATTCCGCTTTTACATTTTAGTGACTTCAGTGAAAATATTACTTGTCCACAGAAAAAAAAACACATTAGAAAAGAGATGACGAACTTAAACCGAGCATCCAAAAGGTAGCAGCAGTAGATGGAACAAGCAATTTTCGAATTAGTCAGCCTGGACTAAAGGTTGATAGTGCCTAATATACACCGGAAAGTTGCTTAGCTGCACCAACCGGAAATATTGTTGGTTGAGAAGAACAATGTTTGAAATTGTGTGCCTGTTCAATAGGAAATAGGCCACATTTGCTTTATACCTGTCATAGGTTTACCTTCTTATTTAACGAATCGTAGCTCTATTTTCCAAAGGGGCCTTGTTTTGCTTAATGATTTCGTTAACATTCTTCAGGTGCAGTATCAACAATCCAGGATGCTAGTTCAACTGCTTTACTCACGTTAGCGTACATCATGCTTACGGCAAGATCTAACACACACAAGAGGACGACAACTTGAATCAATTTGCCTTTCATCTCAATTTACTTTGCACCACCTCTGTTGTCTCACTGGCAAGTCCTAGTGAAAAATACAAAATTCTAGGCTAGTCCAACTTCTTGTTCAAGAGACAAACTTGATCTGTGTTCTTACATTTAACAAGCATAACACATTAGCAAAGTACGCTTCAATTAGACTACTCTCAATGATTAAGCACGCAAATGGTAAGCCTTTCAATGATTTGGTTCTTATAAAACGGTGGCCGCTGACCGCTGAGCCGCATCTAAGCGTATCTTAACATAGTGTAGAGATACAGGAACAAATTGACGGAATGAAACTTAAAACCGATGGTGTAGTGGGTCTTGAAAAGCAAATGCTCATTTGGACTGTTCTTTATCAATACTGATATTGTGCACATGATCTTTTGCACGTTATTATAAAACGGGCAATGATCATGAGTGACTGTTCGACAAAATATCCCATTTGCCAAGGGTGTCTTTGAACTTTTTTCCATCTCAGTTTTTAAGAGTAAAACACAACGCAACCAGATTTATACCAGATACGGGAATTCCTTCTTAGGAATCTTCCTTTGAATTTATACACATGGAACTGTACTTATGGATATTTGGTCTACAGCAAACTGAGCAAAATGCAGGTCTCATATTCGAGGTGGGCATATCAGTACTGTATTGCAGCAGTGCACACATTCTTCATGAAATTCACAAATTAGAGGTTGCTAAGGCTCTAAAGATTTTGGACATTTAAATTTACAAACATCAGATATTATAAAAATAAGAGCATGTGTTTAATGTTCGCATCTTTGGCAGAAGTTGTCTAATATTATGAACAAAACAGAGAGGGGGAATTACATATATGCAGTACATGTGGGTATCGCACTCAAGAGTCATTCAGAACAGTCTTCACAATTGGCTCCATTATATATAAATGAGTGCAAAATGTACATTTCTTTAATGCCAGGGGATTGACATTGAACATCAATATAATCATTTTTAAATACGTTCTTCCTGGTATCGATTTAAGTGTACGTTAAAGTGCTACCATCACCCAACATTAGGCTCGTGGGATGAAGACTCCGCTTCAAGTTTTCTCACTGACTGAAAAATGGTTAGATACATTGACGTTACTCTACAATAACCTATCATTTCTCTTTTTTTCAAATTGAACGTTCTATATAGCAGGGCTCAGACCTTTAAACAACTGTAGATTGGCACAACTGTAGATCGGCAGAAATATTGATACTGTGGGTTTTCCAAATGTTGAAAATGGATGTCCAAAGTGTAATGAAAACGGGCTTCTTCCTCAGGTGTTCCAGTGCACAGAATAATCCTCCCCGAAATATTCCTTAATACGTAAAAGAATAAAGGAGAAAAAGAATAAGCTGAAAATAAAAATTGATACTGTCGACATTTGCCGCCGCCCTCTTACTAACTGGTACTTGGACATGGTTTCCATCTAAGTGATTAAAGGAAACAGGATTCTGGTGCCGGAAGACCAAAACTGGCTCACGGGTTTGATTTTACGTCCGGTTTGCTAAAGGGAAATTGGATCTTTTTTAAGCTACCAGTATCAGTTAAGTATTTGTTTAATTGATGGTAAATTCGGCCTGGTTGGTAGGTACGTTGTTCAACAAGAGTGTTTAGTTGACAGTATCGGTCGGCATTTCGCAGTTGTTCGGGAGATCCTATTTGGTTAGAATGGTAAGTAGAGTTGAAGTAGAACGGTCCAGCTTGCTACAAGATGGTGGGCCTCGATAAGACCAATGAGTGACGGGCCTATTTGGTCGAGCGATGGAGATGGTGAAGGCCCTCGGCGCTAATGGCTTGAATAAGTGGTTCTACACCTGCAGACAAATAAAAAAAAACACGTTACAAGACGTTATCATCAACCTAATTACGATTCAATAACGATTTCGAATCTAAACATATTAATATTAAACTACTGATTTCGAGTTGTCAAGAACCAATTCTTTACAACTAACGCCAAATGATAAAAACCAAGAGCAAAGTATTCAATTATAATTTGTTGACTAGCAACTAGCAGGTGGACCGTTCATTACTGAACCCAATGTTCAAGCATGGTACATAACACCATGAGGGAAATTCAGGTGGTAGCTAGAAATGAATAAAAAAATATTCTATGCCCCACCAGGCTCCAGCCAAAAGTGGTCTTCACGTCGCCCATTTATATACTTCTCTGGCAACAAAGATCTAAATTGAAATTGATTGTTTCAGCCTCTAAGCCACCCACAACCTATGCCTCACCCTCACTGATTTAAACGTGTGATATTAGGCTTTAAAACAGCGACTTAAGGTGAGTTCTCATCTTTACGTCGCCCATCTATATAATGTCTCTGGAAGCAAAGATATAAATAGAAAATGCATAGTTTCAGGCCCAAACTCACCTTGAAGCGCATTTTGCACTTTTCTTTGATTGTGGATCTAAAAAGCTAACATGATGCCTGCCCAGCCTCAACCCCACCGCCCTTTTCTATGAATACTTTCTTACCAAATTAGAAATCAACGATTGACATGCAAATAAAATAATTTATAGGTTAAATGGGACTTCCCTTGGTAAAAGGTGATATTTGACGTACTCTATAGCGTTACTGTCCCATCTTTACTTTTCACCCAGCACCTAGGTTTTTCACCTGAGTTTGAAATTTGAAAACTTTAGCCTCTGTGGCGGAAGACTCTCATCCATGACATATCAATGACATAACCCAAGAAAGTCAGCGGGCATAGCAACACTTTTACTTTCGTGTAGCTCGAGGCCTAGCTTCACCAGCAAAGATAACAAAGACCAAATGCTCTCCCGACGCTGTCCATGTGACTCTGACATGAAAAAGGTATCATCAATGTACCCGAACACCGAGTGGCCCTGTCTCTGTAAGTGGGAAAACACTGCCTTCAAAATCCTGGTAAACTGTCTCGAGCCAGACCATTGGGTAGACAACTTTGTTTGGGTAGTTTAACATCCAAATTTTTCAATTGCTGGTAGACAAGTATACTGAAATAGTTGCCCCTTCCAGTCAACATGAGAAACTTCAGTCTTCCACACAAACGGGGTCGAGTAGTAAGCATCAGACAAGTGTAAAGACCCCATGAGAACCCATTCATGAACTGATGCAAGGGCTGTTTGTAAACTTTCCATTTGGAAATGTTTATAGGTCACACTGTCATTTAGATCTGAAAGGTGGGACCGACGTGAGTTACCGCCGAGTGGTTTTACCGCGAGGAAGCCACTGCTGGTACCCGGCGAGAACCATCTCCATTGACCTGTAACAAGAAGTAGACTGTCTCTCTTGCCAGTGTTATGGAAAACACTGCATATACCTGTTGCATTCTTTAGGAATTTCATTCCTACTCTTCTTTGTGGCCTGACAATGAGTCATAACATGTTTCATACTGAACTGAGTGGGCTCCAACTATTTTGCTTAATGTGTTTTTGGCTGCTTGGTCTGCAGCTTCATTTCTCTCAATTCCGATATCACTTGGCAGCCAACACATGGCTAACTCTTTGCCATGTCCTCTTTTCAGTTCTGTGTATGAGTGTTTGATGTCTCTGATGACAGCATTCTTTGGATCATGCTGCCCAAAGGCTTGCAGACAAGATATAGAGCCTGAGAAGACAATAAAATTCTTGTGTTGTGACACCTTCATCCAAGTCAAGGGTTGCACCAAGTCAAGGGTTGCAATTTTGCATTGGCTTCAGAAGTGAAGATACTGCTTTTGCCATGGATGGCTTTCTTCAGGTCACTTCAGATCTTAGAGCAGGTGTTGTTCTAAAATGCTCCTAGGCACAGTTGTCAGCCTTCGTTCTTAATTAACTGCTTCAGAATAAATTAAATACCTCAATCTATTAATTTGCAGAGACAGATGGCTACCATTTTATGAATTACCACATATAACAAATTTCCCCTCTCTCTCAAAATTTACCAGGGAGGAATTTACCAAAACCTTTGGGTCACCTACCTTACATGCTTTGGCTAACCAAATATTCAGCCACAACTCCAGTACCCTTGTTAACTGGGCCAGGCTGGGATCCTTCGTCATATTTCGTAATGAGAATAGCTGAAACAATGGAAAGAATGAGTTCTTTAATGCTTTTACTTAAGTAGTTCAGGATGATCTATCTTGAAATTTCCCTGACCTTGACAGAACTTTTCTTGCCATATACTTAGTACTAGTTTAAGTGTGTTATACAGGGATACCAGTTACTATCAGAAATAATAAGAGTAGAATATTTGTTAATGGAAAGGCAGGGTTTACACATTTTTATGTGTGATAAAGCAAGTAACATAAGCCAGGTAACCAGAGTAGATTGTGTCTGGTGTCCAATTAGAGTATCAGACTTCTTCAAGGTTCTTTTACACCACTAGGGTGGTGATCTAAACTATGTAATGCATTTAGGTCACTCCTACACATTTACCGAGGTGAGAGTTATTTTAGTTCCCACACCACATAGACATGGTATGAGAACGATTGGCCTTTGATAAAGTAGTAAATCTACCACTGCTGGGAATGAAGGAGAAGAGTGACTACAGTGGGACTCAAACCCACAAAGTCCTACAACCTTGGGATTACAAGTCCAGTGCCCTGTAAAAGATGAGGTTATACGGTAGAAACAAATCTTCCCAGCTAGTGCTTTCTAGATGGCCTTGTACATGGTGGTACCTGTTATATACTTGTATTGGGTTTTTATTGCGTGAAGATATTCCAACTATGACTGGTAAAAGGGAGAAAAATACACTCTGGCCTTTCTTTACAGTGATCACACTTTGATAATAATAACGCTAATAATGAAAGCATCTGCTGTAGATCATCTGCTTTTCAACTGAGAAACTTATGATGAATAGAATGCGAGACACTATCAGCTTTATAAAACATTAAACTTTGTATTTTGGCGTAGTCTCTACTTTGTGCCTGATAGGGGTGACATTTTACTGTTCCCCAATCGGTCATGAGAGCCACGATACCTATTTCTTTCATTTTACTCCCATATCCCTCCTTCTCATTGCTAAATAGGCAATTCAGGTGTACTACAGTAGGCTATAGCCATAACCTAAAGACCAACCGTCCACCCGCCAATAAGGGGATTACAAATTACTCAGAATTCAAACCAAAATGCAGAGCATATTTCACACCTTTACTTTAAGATAAAGTTAATCATGTATCTTTCATAATCTATACACATGTTGTACACAAAAATATATTTAACAGTGGCTTTCTAGTCCATAAGACTGGCTGGGGAAATTTTGGCTAATCAGAGCCTAGGATCCCTGAAGCTGCTCGGGTCTTCAACACACGTTTCTGTTGAAATTACTGCCTCAAAAAGACTGACTCAGTGTGGAAATCAGGCCGGTGTCTACTCCAGCATGTGGATAGGTACAAGGGCTGATATGCTGACCTATGGTTGACTTTGTACTCTTTTTCTTACTCTGATAACTCAATAGGTTTAATGTAAACTTCTCTTTTATTTGCAGGAATGAAGCTTGAATGACAGAATTTTATAAACTGAAAAAGGTATTATAGATAAATGAAACTTGATTTGTATGGGAGTGAATATTGTATAAGTGAAATGCTGCATTGTATCTCCATATACATAAAATTATTATGAAATATCCACACAGCCAAGAGTCTTCAGTGTTGGCTAGTGTTTAATTTCTCTGACAACAGGCCATTGGATCTCCCGGGAAGTTTACAGGATTTTTTTGTGTAGTTTTACGTCTTGGTGGGCAAGCTAAATCATTCTGGGAGTGAAAGTTTACAGGAGAGGATGACTTACAGCACAATGTGGCTGTCGTTTGATTCCTAGTCCTAAGGATACATATTGTAAAATATTTTGATTGGATTCATTTCCTTTCTTACTTCCTAATTTATAAATAGATGCTGGACTCCAGAATGATGATTAAGACCAGAATAGGTCGAATGAAACTAATGGCTAAAGTACCACAATGTCCACACCCCTATGCATCTTAGAGAAAAATAATGACAGGTTGATGGTGTTTACGCTATAGCAACAGCCAGGGTAATACCAAGCCGGGCAAAAACAAAGAAATGCACCCCCTGAACTAGTCTTTAAAATGGAAGCTCGCGCACGCACTTGCACGAGAACACACACGATGTTATTCTGACATCGTCTTTGATGAAATGAATTTTATTATTTAGGAAATGTGTCACCTTTCAAAATTTGAAAATACTGTGCCACTGTTTGGAAAAACTGCTGATATTCTGCAAAATGAGTCTCACCTGTCCTTGTAGCTTGCATGGCGATGCCCCCTTCTCCTCTCTTTTTTGCGTATATGACTTTACCGTCTTCGTCATCCTTCAAAAACTGATATTTGATTCCTGCGATCTTGACTCCCTTTTGTTGGAACGTTACAATGTCTTTGTTTTTCATGGCTCTCGCAATTTCTACAGCTTCTGATGTTTCGATATTTATACACTAGAATAAAAGTGAAGAAAGGTAGATATATATCAGCCTGTATATATACGTTTCACGGTACACCTAAACTTGTATTGCATAAGACATTTGTAAAGCATTCGTATGGATAATATAAACTACGATGAAGATAACAATCAACATTTGTTTTAGTGTACATAAAGATTTTGACCACTTGTATTATGGTCTATGGGTGTTGTGCTCGAGTTAGCGCCATACTGGCAAAGATGACATAAGATTAGAAAGAAATGAAGAGAAGACTCCCCACGTGCTGATGACAGTTAGAAAATAAAGACGTTTAAATCACCCGTTATATATCTATATATGAAAACAACAAACTATAGTATCAACTCAGAGATACCAGTGAGGTCTCGAAAAAGCACGCGGAAAACATACGGCTTTTTATCCGCTATTTATCTCTAACGTGATTAAGTACAGTAAGATGACTTAGTGCACTATCAAATCCCTCTGTATTATACAGCGAAATTATAACCTCCATCGAATGTAACTCAATATATAGAGATATTGTGTGTGCGACTGAATGGAATCTTGTTACTCGATATTTTGGTCGCTGACCAAAATATCTCTGAACGGATTTCATTCAGTAATACTCATTATGTCTCTTTATTATTACATACAGAGAAAATGCCATTTTACAACTTACTGCCTCATGGTCTCACCCTACAGTAAGGCATGTATGACTCCCTGAAAATTCAACTAGATCCACAATTCATGGGTGATCTGATAGAAGGCTGCTCTGTGTCGTTTTAGAGAATGATAGCAAGGGTTGAAGCAGAGATTAGTGAGTGCAACTGTCACATAGATCTGCTGGGAGAGTGAGCAGTAGCGATGACATCGGACACTTTGCCCCGGAACAGAGGGTGTCACTTTACGCGGGGTTTTACTGTATATGTAATCGAAGACATCTTACACTAGGGTTTGCAGTACTTGTCCAGGGTGCTCCACCATCGAGGGCGATGATACATGCTGATGAAGCGTCCGGACCACAATTCTGCTTAAGCGTGTCTATGTAACCGTTCCAAGACATGGTGGTTGTTTAACCTGAAAACATGAAACAAGTAAACCGGCATCAAGAGACTGCAGTTAAGCACCATCAATTTATATAAAGAGAATACAGAACCATAAACTGGCAACACCACAGTTCCTAACAGATTCTCGGCTTTGGAACCATCAGTAGACCAATCGGTCCCAGGGGTCACTTGTTTGGGTAGTTTGACCTTCAATATGTTCTCCTAGACTTATTTTAGGTTTGATGGTGATCGAATCTAGATGAATTGAGGTAGAAATCACACCCCTACATATTTACCGAGGTGACAGTTCTTTTAGTTCCCACACCACATGGACATGGTATGAGAATGATTGGCCTTTGATACAGCTGTAAATCTACCACAGCTGTGGGTGGAGGAGATTGTTTGTTTGTTTGTGGTTTAACGTCCCAGGGGTCCCTGAGGGTAAATAGGGACTATCAATGATTTAACTTTTCACTTTCATAGACTTATTTCAGTCAATTCTTTTCAATGTTTCAAATATTTTCAAAAATTTTATATAAAATCAAAGAGATTTGTCTCTTTCAAAAACATGATGATATCTTTCTTTGGAATAGTTTCGAACAACATTTTCATGTTGTTACTGTTTTTCAAATGCTTTCTTCTATTCTCTTGTATCCTTTTACAGTTCAGCAGGATGTGCTCGACAGTGATGGGTACATTGTATGCTTGGCATATTGGGGGATTTTCCCCTTTCAGGAGATATTCGTGTGTAAGTCTGGAGTGACCTATCCTCAGACGGGTCAACTTCACCTGTTCACTACGACTTAATCCCCCACAGAAGAGTATTATAATTTATTATTCAGGATTCCCGAATATTTGATTAACCCCGGCAACAAGGACTATAATTAGTAAAAACTTCAAGGGTAACTCTACCCGGTCTCCCCGCTTTTATTTCTGATTGACCTGAAAGGTCAAGCCAAAATGACAAGTCCAGTGCCTTAACCACTGAGCTAAGCTTTTTCACTCAATTCTCTTCAATGTTTTCAAATATCTTATAAATATTCAAAGAGATTTGTCACTTTTAAAAAGCTGATTAGTCCTTTCTGTGGAATTATCTCAAACAACATATTTAATTTTCTTACTATTTTTCAAGTACAGTAGAACCCTGCGTAAGCAGACTCTCTTCCAGGCCAACGTGTATGCTTAAATGGGGTTTCCAGGTTCATACTAGTTATATAGCACTGAATTGCGTATCACCTGTATTCCTACAGTATAAATATAGAAATAATGATTATCATGTGGGATCTTTATCAAATATATGTGTAATTATAAATAAAGCGTTGTTTGTTTATAATACCCAATTAGAATATTCCCAGAGAAAGTAAAGTAATTGCATCATATTTAATGGTATTCAACCTCCAATTTGGTGGTTTACACATGAATATTACCAAAGTATTACTTCCCATATGATTTAGATAAACCTGGAACAGTGGTGAGGCTACAGTTGGTTTCTTTTGGAAAAGTCTTTGGGTATTCTTTTCGAATATTGGGTGAGGTTTCTTGAGTTTACTTTGTCATTGATAGGATACTGAAGAGGTAATGTCTCTCTGCAGAGCTTGGGTGGTGGCTCTGAACCTCAATTTCCAAATTCTCTTGAGGAGAGGAGCCGCAGGCATCCAGGCGTTGCACCGAGGTGATGTTTATTACCTACCATATATAAAACGTGTAAATTTCGGTGATATCCACTGGGAGACTCTCCCGCACATAGAGACACAGTGAACCAAACTAAGGCTTGGGAGACTGACGGGCCACGAGAGTGAGAATCTCGTGGAGGGAAAACTAGAATCTGTTCTTCTTTTTTGTAGATCTATTGGCAGAATTACCTTTTCTCCTATGATTTATTTTGAGCCATGCCGAAAACAAAATCAAGTAATGTAGTTTTTTTAATCTGCCAGTCTCGAGAGAAAGCAATGAGATCACTATGCTGGTTGCCGGCAAAATACCTGTGTCATACGAAATGATAACCGCGAATTTCCGATTGTTCCTCGTTCACCCGCTAGTGGTGTCATGAAACATGTGCGACGACCACGTCGCATCAGTGGGGCCGGGCCTTAACTCTTGTTGCAGATGGATTTTAGCCAGCTGACCAATATAGCGAATCCATAGAGTGGTTTATTTTAGATATTTGCGAACAATTTTGTCCTCTAGGTGATCCGTCTGTGGTACTTAATTTCAAATGGTCTATATGAGAGGATTTCAATGTGACACTGGTACTTGTACATGGAACATTATTTTTCTGTATTCTACCTCCTGAAACGTATCCTACTATCTACACCTATATCAAGATATGACCTTGACATAAAGCAACTCACAATGCGGATATGGCAGATAACTAGTCCTCAACTTGGAATAAAGATGATCACGTGAAAACGTAAATTTCATGCTCAGTCATACTAGAAGTAGCCCAACAATTGATACAGAAATCACACATTTTTTTTGCAGGACGAATATGATATACAGAAATTTAGCAGAAGAGTATATATACATCAGCCCGTCAGGAGGCCCCCTAAAGCTATCCTCAAACAGATCCTTGTCAGGTTGACATGTGTACCTCAAGGCGGCCTATGAGAGACTGAATTGCCGGGAGTTTTTGTGACTTCTGTCTATCTAAACAGGCACGACAGCTTCCTGATTTGAGTTCAAATCACCTGCACCTTGTGGAATTACCACTGAATTACCACGTCAATTCGTGTTGATATTATCAGAAAGGGGTGGGGATGATGCACAAGAGAACTTGTTGGAACTGTAGACATATACATCTATGTCGGAAGTAATCGTAAATAGTCTCGCACAAGTAAGTTGATAAAAGTGAAACAGCGTTCAGGTACTTCTAGGGGGCAAATATGGCACCCTCTACGATACGCTCCATGTGAATCTGCCATTAGAACGGCAGTTTATGACTGACGCCATCCTTATCTTCAAGCATGTTATATCACCCCCACTCCATAGACTATGGAATGAGAGATGACATAACACAGTCAGAGCAATGATACCTGTACCTGACGAAGGACGGGCTCTTACCTGTCGCCTCACTCTCCAAACAGAAACTGCCCATCGATATGGCATCTACAGACACAGTGACTGTCCTCCTGCTTAAAGAGTGACGGGTCAGGATCGGGCCAACAGATAAGCGGTAATCCCCGTATGAGTACCAGGACACGAATGTCTGCCGGCTCAGGCTGCGAGGGTCATTGAGAGTGTGTGTATACATGTTCCTCTCTAGGCAACATTATCTCTGTTCAAACTAGATCCTGATAAGTGGCGGCGATCAGATACCAGGATATGTACATTAGGCAGATAACTCTTGTGTTATACAGAGGGAGGATGACACATTCGGTATACAAAGTTCATTTTACCCATAATTTCCGTCGGACTGCCTGGCAATTATCATGACTCTCAACTGGCAAATTTCCTAATTATCACATGTGCCTGCAATAGTAGAGCAAATCAGATTTACACAACCCTAGGTCATGAGAAAAATGCGTTGCGACATTTACAATGTCAGAGGTTGTGTTATCTGCTGTTTCTGTTTGTGAATGCGCAACAATGGCGTTGTATTAGTATACTTCTACAAGTACTTTAGCGGCAATGTCATATGGGTACTAAGATTTTGCATTTATGTATCAAGCTTTATATATTAATTTCCTTCGTGATAGATTTATATGGACTGACAAACGAAGCTTCGTCGCCTCCCACCCCAAGTGCCATACCCTCACAGTCACCCTGATTGAGATCTCAGAGTACCACCGGAGACCAGGCTGGGTTGTGGGCCGAGTGGTAGACCTTTATAATCAGAGTTAAATAACATCTGCTCTAATCAAAATATCTTGAAACAGTTTACAGATTTATCATCACCTTTGCCTAAGCTACAAAACGGTATGTTATACTTGTATAGCGACTGGGAGGATACGTGCCATTGCCATGTAAGCGTACATCGACAATCATAAGGTCGGTGAGACACAGCCATTACCCCATTCCTATTAATACCTATAATACATCAACACACAGCTGTTGTTGTATCATTACGCGTTGGTCGGGCCGGCGAGAGTCGTCATTTTTGTGGATGTGTACACTTCACTGATTCGATTTTATTACTCAGATAAACATGCCTGGAGGCATCAATCTAGTGCCCACAAAAAGGCATAGCCACCATGTTGCTAAAGGGTAAAGTGGATTATTAAGCCCATAAGACAGCGATATTTTCCTCAGATTCTCACTGATCTGATTATAATCAGGAACAAGAATGTCGTACGGATAAACGCAGCTCTGTTCTGTACGCCAACACGACCACATGTGTCGGAGGGAAGGCTGCACGCGTTTGGTGTTGCGTGTATGACCCCCCAACACCGGAAAACCACTTTCCACGTGAACGAAAAATTACAGAATCAGGAACAAGAATGTCGCTGTCTTAAACCCTTAAGTGCTGATTCCACCGACACACAAGATACAGCGAGAATGGTCATGATTCGGTTGTCTTGCTAGATCGGGCTAGGTTTGAATAATCGTGTGCCTATTTGCCGCGATGCGTCTTGAGGTGTCGCGGCGGTGGAGTATCAAAATATACACACGACACCGCACAGCTACGTTTTGCGGCAACGGAGGCTACGACACATCGCGACACTGTAAGATGTAACAAGATACACCAAGACATAGCACGGCAAATCCATCATTTTGGTGGAATCAGCCCTATAAACTGAACTTATCAAATCCTATGTGTGCATCACAGCGCGTAAAATCACGACACGCTGCCCCTATGTCCTATTAAATCAGATAGTCATATCTGGGTAAGATAGATACATGCATACGAGATGGGAACCATAGTATAACAATAAATCACAATGAAAAGACGAGAACATTATGATATATGCCTGGTTCAGTCGAATTACCACTAGCTGTCGCTGTACAAGGTCATAAAGTGGAGAGGTGTGATCGGCAAGCCTCGTTAAAGGGCTGATTCCACCAAAATGATGGATTTGCCGTGCTATGTCTTGGTGTATCTTGTTACATCTTACAGTGTCGCGATGTGTCGTAGCCTCCGGTGCCGCAAAACGTAGCTGTGCGGTGTCGTGTGTATATTTTGATACTCCACCGCCGCGACACCTCAAGACACATCGCGGCAAATAGGCACATGATTATTCAAACCTAGCCCGATCTAGCAAGACAACCGAATCGTGACCATTCTCGCTGTATCTTGTGTGTCGGTGGAATCAGCACTTATGCTGGCCAAAGCTAGGTATCAAGTAGACGCCCGTGCAAACAACTCGTATCGTCATATTTTGGGAGAGGTTTAAAGCTATTAGATGTAAGGAAATGCTGGACTTTTAGGGTCAGTTGCTGTAATAATATGTATATCTTTAATTCATGATCACAGTAAAATCACTTTAGCAAACATTTAGGAATTTGAATGTCATGGGGACATAATTTTTTCCTTCTCTATTTTTAGTAGCATAGTAATTCATATGGTAAAGCGATGTGAATTACGCAGCAACAAAAGATGGGATTGAGCTCTGACCAAACACTTGAATAGATTTCTGAATTCATCTCACAGTGACTATTTGGCAAACATTTGTGCTATAATCCCCCACTGAGTATTTTTCCACTTCCAAAAATTTGACCCATTTAAAAAATCCTACCTACAGCTTATATGTGCCCTGTTTTTCGAGCTGGGTCATAAGGTCCTCTAAATGTGACTTTTATGAGTGTCCTCCATGGTGATAGCATGGTGACCAAAGGGGTGCCGCCTACAAGGGGTGATTACATCACCAGGCCGGCCTGGAGAGGTTCTTAGGGTTACTGGAGAACTCGACCTAAAATGAACTCGACCTGTAGTTGTCAGAACTCGACCCGTTTTGGAGAAAATCGACCCGTTCAGATACTTATGGATGAGACCCACGAATATAGAGAAAGATAGGGACAGCTCTGGAAGCCCTGGACGGGGTGCTTATGTAAGCAGGCGGCCCTGGGGTAGTTCTTTCTGTGGTGGTAGGTGTGCAGGGGTGCTAATTGCTGATAAGACTGAGAGAAAGCTTCAGATGTTCTGCCATGATGATGAGACAGGTTAACAAAGAAGGAAAGATCTGACTAGTTAGATCTTAGACAAATAAACCAGAAGATAATGAAACCAAGTCCAGTTATGTTTAGGTGCCGGGTTAAGGTTTGGGATAGGGTTAGGTTAGGGAAAGTGTTTTCTGTCTTTCCTTCCCCAGAAAAGACCACATGTGAAGTCAAGATAACATACTTAGTACTTAACATAGTATTTATCCACAGATAATAAGATACTTGAGTTGGGAAGATTTAAAACGGGTCGAGTTCGTTACAGGTCGAGTTCTCCAGTATTCGTTCTGAGTATAGTCGTTGGGATGGTTATTGCTGATAAGGTAGGGAGAAACCCTCATATATCCCGCCTCCCTGAGATACCCCTCTTTTTCTCTATACTCGTTGGTGAATACTCGAGGTTGGGTTATATACATTTTAGAAATAGGCAAGGTGATATCAGTGGGAACATCATATCTATGGGATGAAAATTACCAGATAGCAGTATGTAATGACGGAAATGACCATGACATGAACGCGGTTCGCGCGCACAGGTCAGGCACCCGAACACTGTACAACAGGCACATCGTGATAATATCGATACTTACTGTCCATATTACAGAGAGTGTCCTATATGGAAACATATGTGGATACCGGCGGGCTAACTGTTTATCGAGTTGGCGCTGGACTTTGGCTGATGGGTCTTAGGTTGTTAGCGTACAGTCCGGATGTATAAATGGGCGGCCGACCATAATGTTAATATATATTAACCAAATTTGGAACCCAAGAATTGTTTTAACTACTATTCATTTCTAAACCCATCCCAAAACTTAAGAAATATTGTGAGCATCAAAATTAATGTCAATGTAAATCATATTGTTTTACCATGGCGGTTTGTGATGAGATATAAAAGAAAAAAGAACTACAAAAACAGACAATGTTTAGATACTATTGAACAATTCACAATCTAAGATATTCATAGTTTTCTTTTTATCTTGTCGTACAACAGAAAAATACTGATGCCTCTGAAATGCACTACTTGGGATCTTTACCATTGGGAACCTTTTCTGAGTCAGTATTTGTGTATGCACCTTACAGATTTAATAACTCTATTCCTCCAATAATATCCAACAAAATTATACCATAAAAAGAGATGTTAGTTGGGTCAGAAAATAAAATGCAACTATTTTTATGTGGAATTTGCTGCATCGAAGAGCCAAAGAAAATGTGGAAAATATGTTAGTGTCGCCCATGGCATGGGGCTGTACAAGTCAATGTTTTATTGTGAACGAGTCTCAGTTTTAAACAAGGACAAAACGTTTTATAAACAAGGAATGAAAATGTGAGAAACTGTCAAAATCTAACAAGGGGGAAAAACCTGCAATATAAACCCCAAAACCACAAAATACTAAGCTGACAGGCCCCCTTGTGGATGACCAAGAAACGGGTGCTGGTCTGAGGCAGGGTACTTGCCAACCTAGATTGGCCATCAACTCCCGTCTCCGCTTTGCTCTGACTTGGGTCCAATCTCGGTCTCTCTGGGACCCACCCTCGAGGCCATGAAAGATTCCTCGCTGTGTTTTATAATGCAAAAATCACTATGAAATATCAACGGCTTCACAAATTCATAAAAACATCTAGCTTCATGGTCATTTTATTTAATGGAACACAAAAGGAAATAGTAACATGAAAAGGTAGCTCGACGGTACTTATTGTTGACAGCTTAAGATTCTCAAATCATATTTGTAACAGGCGTTCTGAACCCATTACAATGACTTCAGATACCTGTTCCAATATGGGACCAGGCCCCCGTGGATGCAAGGAGGTTAAGGTTAAGGCCAGTTTACAGAAAACCTATGTTTTCCACATTCTAACCAATCATATGGCAGAAGCCATTCATTACAAAGAGAGAACTTTATTTTCTGATTTTATTCTTGGTCCTGAAGAAGGTCCGTAAGGATCGAAACGTTGACCCTGTACTAAAAAAAAGATTTGTCACCGAAGCACTTTAAGTAGTCTTTCTCATTGAGTCAACATGGAGTTAGTCGTGTCTCCACCACTAAAGAGAGAACTTGCTTAGGTTGAACACAGTATGTCTTCATTGATGCGACTAACTGTCTTATTTGAATTTATGGATATTCATGGACCAAATGAACGTTTCTAAAATATGCATGCAAGAATAGTTGCTTTATCAATAAAATAACCATGTAAACCAAATAGAATATCTGACAATATGTATGTAAGAATAGTTGCGTTATCAATAAAATGTGCCTAAATTGAAAAGTTGAGGACAGGGCCTTGTCACAAGAAAATCGTTTGATAATAAACAGAAAAGGGGAAGTCTGTGTATCTTGATTTCTTGGAAGCTGAGAATTAGACATTCTTAACAAGCCTATATGGTTAAAGACAGAGCTATAAATGGGTAAGTATTAGATGGTCTCCTGCAATTAACTGTTGGATAAGTTTATCATTGTATCTTATTTGCAGCAGAGATTTCGTGTCAATGTCAGGTTAAAGTTCAGAAAAGCTAATTATTTGTGTTAACCTTCTAAAACCTGGAAAAAAAGTTTGGAAGGCTGTGTCTATGATTTAATATTAAACGGTAAATAAAATGCTAGCAATATGCCTAGGACGATGCATATTGCCTTGGTGGATTATATTTGATATACAAATGAAGATAAAATCTCATGACAATTCATGCTACCTAAAATACAATTCCTCTCATTGCCAAACATCTTACTTACTCTTTCCCTTGTAAAAATGCGTACATGCAGATCTATATTTATTGGCGTAATTCCATAACTCCAAGATTCCATAAAGTTCTTGAGCTTGGACTCAGGAGGGAAGGTGGTGGGAGGGGGGAGTAGACATGAAGCCGAATTGATCTCTGACAGTTGAATACACCATTATTGAACACACACAACTGCAAACCACTAAATGGTTTCCAGATTGTAAAACAAATAGTTGATATATCTATTCCTACGAGTGTCATGATCAGGCGGATATCGTTTCTAGTTAAGCTGGTTTAACTGATAATATCATAATTTATATTGATTAGCGATGCTGACAAGTTGAATTGCAAGGTATACACTCCAAATGTTCACCATAACGACTATGAAAATCTAGTTTATTTCACAACGCGGTAATGACAAAGATTGACATCAAGGTAGCAACTTGACAGTGGCAGCTGGGCAAAGTGAACCACTGACCGTCCAGACACAGGAACACATGACCTGTCCCACCCCGGAAATAGGCCACGAATTGAAATTACGCAATTTCATTTTAAATTCCATGAGTGTGTAAATGGGATTTTCATTGGTTACTAATTTGGCAATACTATATTCATATTCCACGGTAACATGGACGTTCTATCACCTCTTTTTTCAACAGGCATATTTTACTGACAGGGCATCTATGGCCTGACTGTCTGACGACATTTACACGGCAAAGAAACCCCATGCCATGGTGACGGGTCCGACAGTGAGTGGCAAAATCATCATGAATACTGGACTATGATCGTTAACTGACTTCCATTACAGATAAAATCATACTATAAGCAGAATTATATGAAAATACTGATTAATATTTCTAGTTATGCACGGAAAATATCTACTTACAGGATTCCTCAGGCACCGGCGGAGATTAACGATGGGCGTCACACTTGATGAGTGCTCCCAGAATCCTCTGCGCTACACGTCTTTCCTCGTGCTAGATGACCGGGGAACCAGAGAAGGCACACTGCACCGCTAGATGAACCTACGGCAAACTCCTTTTACGGAACGATAAACCCGAGCGGCGCAGTGTACCAGGAAAGTCTTTCCTAGGTCTCCGAAGCAGATTCTTCGACTGTCCGCAGATTTACACTGTTCAGTTCTTAACCAAACCTCTGCTTGGTACTAAGGTAATACTAGACAGCTTTTAAATGAAACGGTAAAGGTATATAATTGAAAGCAGGCCAGAATAGTTTACATATAATTTTTGATGACGTTTGTTTTTCTAAAAAATATTGGTTCTGATTCTAGTTCCTTCTGTATCATTTGCTCGAAATTCTGGAAATATACTCAAAGAACTATAACCCAGTTTTGAAACTAGCGCCCGAGACCACACCTACCTTCTAGAAAAATAAACTGGTGCCCTGTCTCAGTGTATACGATTACAGAACAGAGAGTGTGATATGGTGCCCGTTCGCCCGACTAGATAGGGTACTTTAAATGACTAGGTTGTTATACCCGTACAGGTTAGTGGATAAAGACTGACATGAATGTGTATTTTTGTTGATCAATAGCTGAAGCTGTAAAATACTATATTATGTATCACGACATAGGTTGTAGCACGTTATCACAATTTTATAACTTTATAAATAGTATATTATCAACAATCAACCTCAATTATCGCCCATATTGATGAGAGGCTATGGGGCCATCCATAAATTAAATGGCATAATGCATAAAGTACATACTAGGTACGCAGATTTTCCTGGAAAATTCACCCCCCTGTTGCACAGCCTACGCTTCTCATGGACCCCCTTATAATGTACGTTTTCTGGACCCCCCCTTCCCATACCTGAAGCAGATTCACATAGACCGCATTAATGTGACGGGTACTTAGACGATTTGCGTTAACTACCGATTTGCGGTGGACGATTTGCGGTGGGTTTGGACGTTTTGCTGTGACATTACCCGGGTTCCGAGGTGGACGTTTTGCGGTGAAAACTGAAGTGTTAGAGTGAAGCCAACACTAATAAACGGCCGATTTTTACAATTATAACATTGTTTGTTATCTAGAGTGTTTATTGGCTAGTAGTAGTACCCGCCTGTGTCGGACGATTTACAGGCAGGTAGTATGCCCTTGATGAACCACTTGGAGTCTATCATCGGAAGTGGCCGACACACCAGCTCAATTTTCAAATGTAAATTTTAATGGTATATCGAATTGATGCAATTCCTTGAGAAGAGGTAAATATGCCTTAAGATTAGGCACTTTAGTGAAATTTAAAAAAAGGTTTAATTACATAACTAACCTAGTAGCCATTTGGGCCTTATTGAATGATTTGATAATCTTTTTGATTCTTGTCTGTATCACTACTGGTTACGAAGATATTCAAGTTTTTGTGAGGCAAATCTGACAAAAATTTCTGCATTGAAATGACCAAATCTAAGGACAATTTTTGGCATGTAACAGGCCTTCACCTGTTGAGACTATTAAGTTTGATTTGACATAACTCATTTAATATTAGTCATTTTGACATGAAATTTTCTGTGCAAGGTGATTGTTATGTTTCACATAATTTCCTTTAAAGATTGTAACGGTTCACCGATATACAGACCCCCAGATGACCTATATAGGACCTTACGATGACCTTTTTGTACCAAACAATACTCTTCTTTTGCCTATACAGCTCAAATTACCATACATGCAGTGCATAAAACTATGTTATTCTTTAAGCTGAAACTATCTTATTACCTTGTGACATAGATTTTGTCCATTATTGACCTTTTGCTAGTTCTAGTGCCCTTTTTAACTGGTAAATGCCCTTTCGCATGCCTCTTTCGCTAAACATGTCCCTTTTAAAGTGATCCCATTTTGTGACAAATCAATATTTTATAATTCTGATTTCGCAACCAGATACCCTGGATCAATGGCTTTTCAACAATGCTAAGAGCGTGAAGATCCTCAAAGGGAAAGTGCCGCAAAATTAAAAAGTCGCACAGGTCATGTAAGGGGGCCTCTGGGGCAGGAGTGAGTCTTAACTTACACCTCACCTCACTTTGATCAAAACTTCCCATGATGACCAATTTGGGGCAAATAAAATAAAGAGCTGGGCAAAGTAAAATCTAAATGAAACTCAGCACGTAGCACAATTATTACCTGAAAAATGCATTAGTCATGGTCTTGAACAAATTTGAAAAGTCCCTCATGGATATTTTGGGAGGTTAAACATAAGTCCATAAGCCTTCACTTTGACCTATTGTCATTTTGCAGGAAATCAATATTTTTAAATTCTGATTTCGCAAGCAGATACCCTGGATCAATGGCTATCCAACAGGGTAAAGATCATAAAGATACTCAAAGGGAAAGTTCATCAAAATTGAAAAGTCGCACACGTCACGTTGCGCAACCATCAGTTGGACCTGCCAAAAAATATCTGTGTAGCAACAGACTTCACACCTCCCCCTCGCGCGACCATTTGAAGTGCCTATTAAGATTCAACATTGTAGCTGAAATATTGATCGAAAATTAACTTTGATGACTTTGACAGGTACTTGAGCTATAATAGGCGCCGCAGGCACTTGACAATTAATTATGACAGTGCATATTGGCAATTATTGCTCAGAGATAGACTGTCAGTGTGTGTAACACATTCAAAAACAAAGGCAGGATATGTTACAATTGATTTCCATATCATGTTCGGTTCGATCTATTAAATGACTGTATAATTTCGCCTCTCTTCAGTTCTGTCTTATAATTAATCTTTACAATAATTGTGGACGGAGATATGAAAATATCACAACAAATCGTCCGCGTGCTCAATGCAAAACAACCACCGCAAATCGTCCAATCGCCACAGCGAAACGGTAGTCAACGCAAAACGTCTATGATTCAGTGTGACGTCATTCTACCCGTCCAGAGCGGGCTTTCCCCACGTTCTGGTGCCAAACATTGGGATACCCCTTCATAAGTGCGGGTATCAGCGAGATCATACATCCCAATTATTTTATTTCTGTAGAGTATCTAACTGTTCTATGGTATCACATAAGATGTATCAATATGATATCTATCTCCTGAATGAGAACATTAGTGGTGTCACCCTTTAAAATATTCAAAGATCATATCGACACAGTTATTTAAAAATGATTACAAGTTGGCACCAATGTTATGAAACAGAATATGGGTCTGGCTCAAGTGATGCCAGCGATTATTGCAATCTTCCTGTCACATATCAGTTCTAAAACATATTTCCTATTAGATATATTTGTAACTTACTTTATAATTGCTGGTTTACCACTAAAAACATGCATCATATGTCCCCACCACACTCGCTACGATACCATGCTTATGCGGTGCTTCGCGGAGTTTGGACTTGTTTGGCACCAAAATGCCACGTGGTAGCAGGGAATTCCCGATAATGACGTCAGGACTAATGCGGTCTATGGAGGAATATTATTAAATGTACCTTCCTTAGACAGTTAGTTATAGGCCTACTTCACACCTTTCCCTCAGTCTCTTGGTGACAATCTACCCTGCCCTAAGGGACTTGTATCCAGTGTGTCATTCCATCAGAATCAAGTCTGCCATTTTCAAGAAATCCAAAGCTTTTGGGAATAACCTAAATGTATACCCTGCTCCTAGATTTCTGTAGGCCTACTGGGAAAAACTTGCTAAAGAGTAAAGTAGGGACCCTCCCCCTGAGTACCCTTGAGACTTATAAATGTTGCGAAAAAAGACATCACAGTGAACCTCCCTGGGGGCTTCCTTTTGGTTAGTTTGGATACTGATTTGCCAACTCAGCAGTTGGTACACCTGTCTCACCAAAATGCCCCCATGTATTTTAATCAAGTCTGACATCAAAATCTCATGAGATTCTTAAATTTGGGAGTGGAATTTATTGGGGAGGATTACTCCTATCAATCTTGAGTCCCTACATTTCAGACCAGGAGTACATCACTCCCAACCTCACAACAGGCTCATAACCATACAGCTCCTCAACCATACCGCCCCTTACCCAGACAATCCCTCAACTACACTTTTGCCCCTCAACCATATTGTCCCTCACCAAAACTGCTCCTGAATCATATTGCCCTCCACCATACTGCCCCTCACCCATATTGCCCTTCCACCATACTGACTCTTCACCATACTGCCCCGCCACCGTACTGCCCCTCATCTTTACTGCCCCATACCCATACTTCCTCTTTACCATACTGCCCTTAAACCATACTGCTTCTCTACAATACTGCCTCTCAACCCCTACTTTCTCTCAACCAATATACTGTCCCTCACCAATACTGCCTTTTAACCATACTGCCCTTAATCCATGCTGTCCTTAAACCATACTGCCCCTCCACCTTTCTGTCCCGAACTATACTGGCCCTAAATCAAACTGGCCTTCACATTACTGCCCCTCAACTATACTGCACCAAACAATACTGCCTCTCATAAAGGTACTATGGTGAGGGACGGTATGGTTCAAGGACATTATGGTTGAGGGACAGTATCATTTAGGGGCAGTATGCTGAAGGGCATTATCTTTCAGGGGCAGTATAATGGAGAGGCAGTATTGTGGAGGGGCAATATGATTCAGAAGCAATTTTGGTGAGGGGCAGTATGGTGAGGAGCAGCATGGTCGAGGGGTAGTATGGGTGAGAGGCAGTATGGTGATGAGCAGTATGGTTGGACGACAGTATGTTTGAGGGCCCCCACCCACCACATCAACCTACCCATCTTGCTGGCTGCCCACCCAACAGCACAGCTGGTATATGTAGACACACACACACCTACACACACAGACTTTTACAAGACATTTTCATTAAAATTGTGTATGCATGCGTATGGAAAATCAAGCCTTCAACCCCCCCTCCCCCCCCCCATGTACGCTTTTGTATGCATTTTGTCTAACCCCCCACCCCCCTTGTTGCATATGTTTCTATGGCCCCTATGTTAGTTATGCCACTTATGGTAGTATGGTTACAATCTGCTGGAAGCGCTGCTGTATACTTGTCCATACTTTTTGCCGTATGACCGAGTTAGGCTCAGGTTACAGATCAGGGCCTATATAGTTAAAGGTGACAATCCAATCTTGACAAATTACCTATTAATCCATCAACTAGACTACAATTTACAATTTGGAACTATTGCTAAGAATTCTGGGAAATTCTAGATATTCTTTTCTATAACTATTTCTCTTGCTTCTGATAGATATTGATAAGAAAATAACTTCAAGATACTAAGATATCTGTAGTGGAAAATGATAACAGGTTGTCAGTATCAGTGACTGCCTCAGTCAGCCTAGTGGCCATCTTACTACCACTCTTGTTGAGGTCACATGACTTCACCATGTGCTTATGACTGAATGTCAACAAAGATCAGAAATCAATTTTTAAAGAAATTGCATTCAAAATATTGGTCTACCATATGGAAATACAATGCAGGTGTATTACACAACACAATTCTGACATCAGAGACACTTTTTCTGTATCAGAATTAAGAGAAATTAAGTATTCTGACAGCAGTTTGTTGTGTCTTGTTTATGGAAATGTGCGCCCCCCTATTATTGCTCAAGCACCTGTCAAATTCATAGTTCGATTTCAATCAATGTTTCAGTTATGCAACAATATTATTAGTTATATTTATCTCTTCTTAGCGAACTGTATCTGTTTAATGCCCAATTCAAGTATATTGTTGATGATTTCCAAATCGCAACTAGAGCGATGTCCATTGGCATTTAAAAGTTCAGCTGGTTCCTGAGCCTGTAAGGTACCAGCCAAAAATAATGGCGGACTGCTGAAGGCAGGGAGATCGATTCACACAGTTAAACAAGGTGATCTGGAGCGTTGTTGGGGTGGCACAACATTTAAAATATTCTATTGGGTATATTTAACCCTTTAAAGGCAGATAATGCCTTAAGGCATCATCCGGCTGGGGGCGGATGATGCCCTAAAGGCCCGGCCCCACTGGTGCGATGCGATTGTCGCACACGTTTTATGACCCCATAAACGCCCCCTCGGCGGGGTTTATGGTCCCTATTGCGATGATTTCATCGCACTCAATCGCAAGAAAAATCCAGGGTATGCCCCACTGATGCGATGCGATTCACTTCTGGCACCACTACATGTATGTATATAGGCTTAGGTATAAAACTTAATTTCTAATATTCATGAGGTACAGACATGCTGTTTTCACAGCTTTCACAACTCTTGAAACCTGGCATCCAAATGGATGCTGTCATTATTGACTGTAGTCGGCCCCAGGCCCGAGTTGTTAGTGTAGCCTGTTAAACTCTAGGAAGTAGACCCAGTGTCTACCTACTATGATAGAAATTTATACCTCCCGATATGGCTCTGATACAACAACTTTAACACCATATCCCAACACAAAAGTTATGATATATACAATGAGTTACATGATATCATATGCACCTTTTACTCAAGTAGTGGACCCTGGGCCGTACATGTATCGTAGTTTCTATACAACTACAATAGGTTCTACACCATACTTGTGCGATGAATCCGTCGCATATCATGAACATTTCAAGATGTGCGATGCGACGAATCCGTCGCATCGCACACAATCGCACACGCGCGCACCCCCGGCCCCACTGGTGCGATTGTGTGCGATGTGACGAGCGGCGCCGTTTTTATGATCCTCGCCCGCCGTTTATGACTTGTTATTGACTTGCGCCAATCGCATCGCACCAGTGGGGCCGGGCCTTAAGGCATCAACCGGTCGGGGGTAGATGATGCCTTAAGGCATCATTTGCTGGATATTTATGAAATTGCTTATGAAAAGGAAATATTTCACAATAAACTTGAAATTTGCACAGAATGTAGGTATAATATCATATTTTAGAATTCTAAATAATAGATATATTAAAGATAACAGAAAATATCACATGCTAAACCTTCGAATTTACATTTTCCACATTTGGCACGTTTAAATCATGTCTGGATAATGTAAATAACTTCATTTTAACTATTGAGTGTGTGAATTACACATTTCAAAGTAGGTTATTAGAGTTGTCCATTATTTTGCACTCTGACAGAGATTTGATGTCACCTGCAAGATGATGGACATGTTCTTTGTTAAGGGAATTTGGAGACTATTTCAAACCGGAAGTTGCCATATGACTCTGAGAATAAACTCCCAAGCATGGCCGCTCTCTATTTATTTACACGACGGGTGACACGTCCCCTGCGAGAACTCACAAGAGCTCGTCCTTACCTGATTCTCCCCGGGAACCGGTGCCACCTGTTTGCCAAATCATTAATAAAAAACAATTTCCTCACAAACCCCGAAAAGTTTAATGTGAGCGAAGACATTTTACAAACCACAACCTTAAATAGTACAGGGATGCCAGTTTTCCATGTTTCCATGGAAAATCATGTTTTCATTTTCAGGATAAATACATGTTTTCTTTTTGTAAAATTAAGCTAACAACTACTAAGAAGTCAGTCAGATCACAGCTGAACCTCCCCAAAGACCCATGCAAATATAAAAAGTTTACCCTATACCTCCTCTCTCCCTACTGACTGAACAGTGGACCTCCCCACAGTCCCTCAGCCTCACCCCGCTGCCCAGAGGGGCACGTTTTCCAGGTTTCCCCATGCCACATGGAGCAGCAGACATGGATGTGCCATGGAAGCAGTCCATGGCTCTGATTGGTCAAAATTCCCCAGCTGGCCGGTTTCTGCCTGTGTACCCGGGTAACCAGCGTACCGCGTGTGCGGGTCATTTCCCAATGGGGGGAAACCAAGGCTGTAAACGTAGGTGGACAATCGCGGCATAAAAGGGTTTTTTTAAAGGGGGACTCTATGGTGAAAGGGTGGTGGTGGACCTGTTTTCAGGAAAATTCTCTATTTTGAAATTATTTTTTTAATTATCATATTATCTTCATTGGGTTTATGTTCTTTATCAACATGCCAACATCCCAATTGATTCAGATGATAGGAATTCCTTTTTTCCATGGTTAACAAATTTTCCATGTTTTTTTTGGACCCCAACTGGCATCCCTGATAGTATAGATTACTCAAAAACAACAGCACAAGCCTTACTTTTTGTCTCTATATACAGTAAAACCTCGCTTCCAGGACACCCTGCTGAAGGAGACATATCTGCTTGGAACAGAAATTTTTCCCTCTATCAACAGTTTATTTTATATCCGCTTAAGGCTCGGAACGGAGGGTGACCCCTTAAGCGGGGTTTTACTGTATGCATCATATGCAGAACAAAAAAAGTTATAACCCATATTTAATCAACATTAATTACTCTCAATGTGAGCTAAATGCTAAAATTAATCTTTGAGAAACTCCGATGTTACCTACCCCACTATATCAACTCCAGATAACTTCATGCTTTCAAACCAGTATGATCAATTGTATGACTTATCTACGAGATGACATATCTATATATGCAGTTATGTGCTATTGATACAGAAACATGCAGCAGACAAGGCACCTGTTAAGATCCGCTCTCCTGGCTTCAAGGATACACCAAGTCAATACTGATTTCATCATAAGCCGTCACATCACCAACTCTCCAGTCTCTTTCAAATACATCTTTGACGCCCGAGAGGAAAACGTTGACCAGAAAGAAAAACAGCTTACACTCAAGAAGGGTAGAGTGTTTGATCAAATAGCGCAAGATGAGCGGAACCGAGTCACCTTTGAGCGCGCAGTGCACAAGTACACAACCAGGCATGACAAGTATGGCAGGGGTGACGTCGAATTCATCTATGCTGCCATAGCGAGGATGAAGGTTATTGATTATATATAGCATTCACGTAATACTCGATTGTCCACTTGCTTATTTCTAATTTTCAAAATCGGAAGTTTTTTCATGTGTAATTCTGAAATGGTGCCTCGTTACATAATGAAAAAAAGAGGTTATTATTCTGAATTAATATTTTCAGTCATATTGCTCGATAATTCTTTTAATATTAATTATTTGATGGTGTTTTACGCCTTGGCTACAGTGTTTGGTTAATGCCTGTAGTCAATGATCATACAGTGCTTTTCTCTGGAATTTTGTGTCCATTATAGTTTATTTAAAACAAGATACGAGCTATTCATGAATTCATCTTCAGATTGAATATAAACTAGACCCGTTTTCTCTTTATATTACAGGAGTTTAATGCGCATCGAGACCTAACCTTGTACAAAAAAATCCTGAAGATCCTCCCCAAGAACAAGATGGTCTCACGCACAGCCTGGCAGATAGAGATGATGCACTTCCCAAAACAGCAGCAGTGTACTATCGACCTGATGGACCAGATGGAACTTAACGGTATGTGACTTAAAATGACTTCACCTACAGGTTAAGTGCCATCGAATAAGTGCGACACTTTCCTTTTCGTTAAAGTCGCTCTTCGCTCTATGTTTCATAGATGGCAGTTTTTCACTTTTCCATGGAAATCCTTATTTTCATTTCCAGTTTATAAATCTTCTTTTTTTGTGGAGGGGGGGGAGGGGGTCTAAATCAAAGATAAATATTGTAAATTGGGCCTCATTTACGCCAATAAAATTGTGGTATAAACCTCCCTACAGACCCTTAGCCCCAGGCCATTGCTGACACCGACATGTTTTGCTTGTTCTCTCCGTAAATTCAAGGCAGCAAATTCCACATGAAAGATATTTCCACTATTTTTTTCTGGTACCAACTGACAACCCTAAATGTTTGAGGTAGTGTTAGAATATTCTGTACATAGATTTTCATATTTTGAGAGTGATTCAATATGGTTTCAATACAGTTTCTACTGTTTACTTTAATGTATGTTGACAAACGCACGCAGTTTTACATGTGATTCAATAAGAAGTATTAACATTTGATTCCAGGTGTCGTTCCTGACGATGAGTTCGGCCATTTGTTGAAAGATCTATTCGGGACCAAGACACATGCCTTCCGAAAATACCAGCGGATGATGTACTGGATGCCCAAATTTAAACACGCCAACCCTTATCCAGTGCCTTATGACCTACCAGATGATCCAATAAACCTTGCCCGATTAGCCTTAAATAGGATGGCTGTTGATAAGCAGAATCAAATACTCGAAATTAAGGTGAGTATTTGTTAATCATAACGAATACAAGCAAAGGCTTTAATTCGCAAAATGGTTAGGAGAGCTTCAGATGTCTCAATAAAAGTCTGTCTCTCCTTGGCTGGGGGTCTATTAGATGCGGTGCTACAGGCTGGGCCATGGCAGGGTCACTGGGGACAGCTATGAGACCCATGTAAATTGCACCTCAGCAGTCGGGGGCGGCCGATCATTCCCAGGCTGTAAGTACCTCTGGGCTTATTTAGGTTTCCGGCAACTGCGGTGTTTTGAATTCCTGAAGTTATCTTATTAACTGACCTACATGCACGAAACGCAATTACCCACACCTACCAAGCAGCTCAGAACATGCGCTCCCCTACTCAGTCCAGACACTGTTAAGCCGTCTTCCCCTTTAAATTTGAATTGCGATTTATATTCTGGCCACGAATTGTGTCCCTGTGTAACATAAATATTTTCTTCATGCATTCCCAAATTAGCAAGGGCATAAATAGAATTGAAAAACATTTGATTATTCCTTAATAGAATCAAAAGGAAGCTCTTTGTGTATATTTACTGTGATTCACTTAGGTGAGATTGGAAATATTTGAAAACTTTTTACAAATATCTCTGAAAAAGTTGATAATCAGCGTTCTCTACACTATCCTCCGTGCTAATTGATGTTAAGTGAATAAATATGTGTGACAGGTTTATTTGAATCCCTTGGTTGTTAAATTACAAACCATTTATCAGGAGTGGTAATCCTATACAAAAATTTATGGTTTGTTTAACAGCTTGGAAAATGCAGATGGCTCTACCCATCCCTGAGGGAACACAGGTTTTTGGTTACCTCTATGCTGCCATAGAACCAAACGAAAGATTGGAAATCTATCTCAATTACATTGGAAATTTTCTTCTGATGCGCTGAATAGATTGACTAGGTCGATTTCCTTTTTTATCATATGGTATTGAACATGTGCCTTGTACTCTCTAAGTTTGGTCTAAGGCATAGCCTACAATACACAGTGGCGCCACCTGGTGATATTTAGATACCGGCACTTATCAATTTGAACCGGTTGCTTCGATTTATTCTAATACGAAATGAGTCAACTATAAAATATCATAGAGTTTGACTTAACCCCAATAGGTAAATTAAGCCAATTTACATTCGATTGAATCATATAGAGACTGTACTCAAAAACATAGTTTTCTTCATTTCTTTCAAAAACAAGGATGGTGATCTATAGTGTATAAAACTTAAATGTGTAATACTCCATGTTTGCTATATTCCGTGAAAGTCTTAAGAAAATATAAAACAAATAACTTTTAAGAATATCAATATATTCTATTATAGTATTGTGGCTAAGGGTGGCGGAGGTACCCTCCGCGAAATTCGCGGAGGTCGCGGAGGAGGTTGGCGGAGGACCGCGGGCGAGCCGCTAGGGGGCCCCACGGTCACCGGAAATGACGTCCGCAAGACGCCCGCGGGCTCCTATATAAACCTCCGCGGGCACCTCCGCAGACAGTTGGATCTTAGACTCTGACCAGGCCGGACCTCCGCGAGACCTCCGTGGGCCTCCGTGAGCCTCCGTGGGCCTCCGCGAACCTCCGTGAACCTCTGTGAGCCTCCGCGGGCCTCCGCGAACCTCCGCAGTCCTCCGCGAACCTCCGTGAGCCTCCGCAGGCCTCCGTGCACCTCCGCGGGCCTCCGCCGACATCCGAGAGGCTCGTGTACACCTGTGGACGGACAAGTAGCCCCTGCGCGGCACCGAGCCTCCGTGTGAGTCCTCGAGACTCTGTGTGAGCCACCAGGGAGCCCTGCTGAGCCCTGGGGAGCCACAAGCCGCATGGGCGTACACGCACGGACCCGTCGCCCCTGTGAGGCACCGAGCCTCCGTGCGAGTCCTCGAGACTCTGTGTGAGCCACCAGGGAGCCCTGCTGAGCCCTGGGGAGCCACAAGCTGCGTGGGCGTACACGCACGGACCCGTCGCCCCTGTGAGGCACCGAGCCTCCGCGCGAGTCCTCGAGACTCCATGTGAGCCACGGGGGAGCCCTGCTGAGCCCTGGGGAGCCACAAGCCGCATGTGTGTACACGCACAGACCAGTTGCCCCTGTGAGGCACTGAGCCTCCGCGCGAGTCCTCGAGACTCCATGTGAGCCACCAGGGAGCCCTGCTGAGCCCTGGGGAGCCACAAGCCGCGTGGGCGTACACGCACGGACCCGTCGCCCCTGTGAGGCACCGAGCCTCCGCGCGAGTCCTCGAGACTCCATGTGAGCCACCGGGGAGCCCTGCTGAGCCCTGGGGAGCCACAAGCCCGAGGGCGTACACGCACGAACCCGTCGCCCTTGTGAGGCACCGAGCCTCCGCGTGAGTCCTCGAGACTCCGTGTGAGCCACCGGGGAGCCCTGCTGAGCCCTGGGGAGCCGCAAACCGCGTGTGCATACGCGCAAGGACCAGTCACCCCTGTGAGGCATCGAGCCTCCCCAGGAGTCAACGAGACTCCGGGTGAGCCACCAGGGCATCCCGCCGAGCTCCTGAGAGGCGCGGGCAGCAGTGTTACCTGTTAGGATAGCACATGCAAAAACTCTATTGGTCACCTTGAGTGTCATGGATAGCTAGTTTTGAGCCGTACTAGTAACGGCACCTGTTTACACTGTGTTGGAGAGTTGTGAGCCGTATCAATAAAAGCTCCTGTTTACACCATATTTCTGGCGTTCTCGTGTTTACTACATTGGTGGCAGCGGTGGGATCCTATGGATCCTACCCCGGTAAATAGCGGGAACACTGGGGAGAGTCAGGAGGAGTCACCTCAAGGGGGGGCTCCCTTGCTGCAACCCTCGCCCACTGTAAGCGAAGGGCACCAGGCGTAAGGAGGGGAGGGCCGCGGGGGCATGGAAGGGTTCAACTCCCCGGCGCCGGGACCCCTTGTGGACCTTACTCCCACAGGAAGGTCGAACCCCCGGGAGGGGAGCCAATCTGAGGAGAGGGACCTCCCATGGCGTATCCGGGACCCCTTCTATAACGTCTCGCAGGACAATACGAGTTGGGAGATTGATACGGGCACCACATGGGGGCCTGTCACGGAGGCCCCCGGTGGTCCCCGGGGGCTGGGAGGAGACTTTGGCCCCTGCCGAGGTAAGGGCCCGGACTCCCTCTGGGACATTGGAGCGCATCAGCTGGTCTCCGGACCACCAGGTGGCAGTCGGGACCGTAACTCAGAGGGAATCCAAAGGCTGGCCCAGAGCGGGCTGGGAGGGATCTGAGGACCAGCGGGGGACCCCACCTGGCCAGGGAAGGACGCTCGGGCAGGCTTCCCGGCCCAGTTCGGGCGCTCAGCTGGAGATCCCAGGGCGGCCCGTGACTTAACACCCAGGAATACCTGGGGTGCGGCCGTGGATCCCTCAGGGGTGCGTAAGTGGGCTCCACTTGACCATCACTCCCGCGTCCCGGACAATGTCAATGACAATGACTGGGTCCTGGAACCACCCAAGCCAGGGGTCAGACCCAACCATCAAGTGACTGTAAGCCCAGGGGGAAGGGTGACAGAAACGGTAGACCGGGAGGTCTCATGGCGCCGACAGGACCTGGAGGTCGGGACGAAGTCGGACCCCATGCTGGCCGAGCCTGCCCCAGCGACCGTGCCCACCACGTTCTGGACCCTTCCCCGGGTAGAGACCGGGAATGCACCGTCGGGTGGAGAGCCCGGGCAGACCGAGGTCAGGCGCCGGGCCAAGAAGCCGGTGATGATGCCTGGAAAGTTCGATGGGTCTTCCGATCTGGACGAGTACTTAGCCCATTTCGACTTGTGTCGAAAAGTGAACGGATGGAGCCCCGTGGATGCCGGAATGTTCCTGGGCATCTGCCTAACGGGGGTAGCCCGACGGCTGCTAGCCAGAGTGAAACCCGACACCGCGGAGGGGTACCAACACCTACGTGGGGCACTACAACAGCGGTTTGCACCCCGAAATCAAACGGAGAGCTACAAAGCTCTCCTTCGAGCGAAGTCTCGGAAGGATGGGGAGGGGCTGCAACCCCTGGCCGAAGACATTTGGTACCTGATCCGGCTGGCTTATCCGGAGGCCGATGGCCAGACCCTGGATTCCATGGGTTGGGACCGGTTTCTTGACAGCCTGGGGGATCCGCAGTTGAAACATTGGATTTACCAATCCAAGCCCCGTAGTCTCGAGGAGGCTGTTACCACGGCTGTAGAGGCCTACCTGACAGTCGAACGAGGTGAACCGCAGCGGGTCCGAGCCGTGGGGAAGAGTATGGCAGAGGAGTAAGAGGTGGTCAATGTGGGGGGCCGGACTAGTGGTCACCGGGCGGCTGTGGGGGCTGGACCTCCATCTCCTAGTGGATACTGGCGCCAGTCGGAATGTGCTATCCCATGCCTGGTAGACTCGGAATGGTCGTCTAGGGACACTTGTCCTGGTAAAACAGCAGGTGTACTGTGCGGACGGGCGCCCCTTAGGCCTCTAGGGGAGGGTACGGGCCTCCTTACAGCTGGGAGGCCAGGAGACAACCCTGGAGCTGGTGCTGGCGGATATTGATTCTGAGGTTATTTTAGGGGCCGGGTTCCTACGGACTCCTCTCTTGGCGGTTGACCTGGCAGGGGGGCGGTTGGTGGGGCCAGCTCCCCAGGAGACCTGCAGAGTTGTGAGCAAACGACGAGTCATCCTCGAGGGATGCGGAGAGGGCCTGGTGGAGGCGGCTTGCTGAGGATCTGGGAGCAGGGGAGCAGTGATGGCGGCTGTGGTCCCGTTGACGTGAGGTCAGCCTACGGAGAAACAGGAGGAGCACCGGGGTCTTCATCCCTGCTGAAGGAGTGTGATCCAGGCAACTTATTTGCTTCCTTTCTTTTACTAGTCTAAGGCATCTGGGCAGGGGTACGTTTACCCCATAGGTTAAGGCGTTGTCCATGTGACACTAAGACGTTCAGTTAGGGCACGTTTACCCTGCCGTTTGGGGAGTCATCCCCTTGGTCGACCCAGCGGTTTGCTAGGCTAAGACGTTGTCCATGTGAAACTAAGACGTTCAGTTAGGGTACGTTTACCCTGCAGGTTAGGGCACCAGCCCGTGATCAACCCAGTGGGGTGTCGGTCGGGAGGGGAGAGTGTGGCGTAGGGTGGCGGAGGTACCCTCCGCGGAATTCGCGGAGGTCGCGGAGGAGGTTGGCGGAGGACCGTGGGCGAGCCGCTAGGGGGCCCCACGGTCACAGGAAATGACGTCCGCGAGACGCCCGCGGGCTCCTATATAAACCTCCGCGGGCACCTCCGCAGACAGTTGGATCTTAGACTCTGACCAGGCCGGACCTCCGCGGACCCTCCGCGAGACCTCCGCGAGCCTCCGTGGACCTCCGTGAGCCTCCGCGAACCTCAGCGAACCTCCGTGAGCCTCAGTGAGCCTCCGCGGGCCTCCGTGAACCTCTGTCAGCCTCCGCGGGTCTCCGTGAACCTCCGCGGTCCTCCGTGAGCCTCCGTGAGCCTCCGCAGGCCTCCGTGCACCTCCGCGGGCCTCCGCCGACATCCGAGAGGCTCGTGTACACCTGTGGACGGACAAGTCGCCCCTGCGCGGCACCGAGCCTCCGCGTGAGTCCTCGAGACTCCGTGTGAGCCACCAGGGAGCCCTGCTGAGCCCTGGGGAGCCACAAGCCGCGTGGGCGTACACGCACGAACCCGTCGCCCCTGTGAGGCACCGAGCCTCCGCACGAGTCCTCGGGACTCCGTGTGAGCCACCAGGGAGCCCTGCTGAGCCCTGGGGAGCCACAAGCCGCATGTGTGTACACGCACAGACCAGTTGCCCCTGTGAGGCACCGAGCCTCCGCGCGAGTCCTCGAGACTCCGGGTGAGCCACCAGGGCATCCCGCCGAGCTCCTGAGAGGCGTGGGCAGCAGTGTTACCTGTTAGGATAGCGAATGCAAGGACTCTATTGGTCACCTTGAGTGTCATGTCTAGCTAGTTTTGAGCCGTACTAGTAACGGCACCTGTTTACACTGTGTTGGAGAGTTGTGAGCCGTATCAATAAAAGCTCCTGTTTACACCATATTTCTGGCGTTCTCGTGTTTACTACAGTATCATCATTTCAATTTCCAAGGCTCTTTATCGGATATGCCTATTTTCTAAACCCGAAAAAACCACATTTCCTTTACTCATTCTTATTTATTTGTAGATCATCTTTTGTAAAATATGTGAGAATCTTACAACAGATAATTGAGCCTCAACCTGCAATACTTAAAATAAGCTATATTTCACCTTTTCAGACGGATCAGCTGGATGGGGAAGATGTGCTGGACAAGACCTTTGTGGTGAGCGCACAAAGTCCTGACCAGCAACACCTTCTTGCCAACCACCTTCCGGAAAAACCTATCTTTGTAGAAGGCGGGTTCAATGTCTGGCTGCGACAAAAGTCATTGACCTACTTCATTCTGAAGTCAGACACAACAGAGTCGTTCAAAACCTACATGGATGACAAGATGAATGGACAAGACGAAGATAAGTATTTTTCAGGTAAGTGTAATATCTGAGAGAAAAAAGAAGATGAACGCGTAATAGGGATTTATTTCAATTTTCCAGATTTAATATCCCTTTTTTTTTTTTTCGGTTTGGGTTAGAAGTGTTCTTAGCCACGTTTTCTAAATCCAGATTTGATATCCCCTGTATTTAGGGAAATTCTCGAGGAATTCTGTCTTTGGTCGGATTTGCTCAAAGACTGACTTTGTTTGTAGTCTGGTTCACATCCAAGCTCTGCCTGCGTTCGTGCCATGGTCACTAGTTTCGTTATCATTATCGCCATGGTGGGGAATAATATGACCTTTTCATCTATTGCAGGTTTCCTCATGTATGTGAGCATCAGTTCATATCTGCGTCTTTGCAGTGTGTGTATCCCACATTTTTCGGTTTTGTACACGCTGTAGTTTGTCTAGCAATTTCTTGGATCCATATAACAGGCATTATTGTTTGTTTATATGGTTCGACAGCTATAGACCTGGTTATTGCAAGTCTTATTTTCTAGAAGATGAAGAGCTTATGTGTAAGCTATATGTGTAAGCTTATTAATAAGTAATTTCAAGTTCTGATCGAAAGTCAGATGATTGTCTATCACCACGCCCAGGTAATTGTAGTAATTATCGTCTATCAGCTTGTTTAACCCTATAAACAGGTCCGGTGTTCGGGGTGCCACACATAATGATTGATTTTGGAATTTTGTCTCAGATGGAAAAAGGCACTTTATCTCGGGCAAAGGTACACTGGGGTACCAAGATCAGAATTAATATTCATATTAGGATCTGTGCCAGAGCTCTGTATAGCAGTATGAACAAATATCATATTTTCATTTTCCCCCCTCATGACAGAAGTGTCATCAGTGGGTGGTAACCCTACTCTATCATAGCCACAGAGGACCTCCTTTGAACCCCTGGGTACCATGTATTTCTAATAAAGTTTTAAAATTTTATTAAAAAAACACACTGAGTTTTATAATCCCCATTATACATAACTCATACATTGGGAATACACTTTATTTTCAAGCACAATTATTCAATACTTTTTTTCATCCATTTTTATGTAATATGTAAAGACATGGTTAGAAAATATGACATAACAGCTGGCCTTACACCCCTCCTTCCATGTAGCATTTCTTGACGCTTCTATGTCTCTCCACTCCCCTTTCCTTAGGAGTTGCACAATTTTTCAATCGTCCCTTTTACGGTATCACACTGTGTAACAACTTTACATTCTCTAATTACAGACTTCCTAAAAGATGTCCCGTTCTTCAGTTCAGAGAAACCAACTTCTGTTATGAAGCAGCCGACAGTACATGAGCAGATGGACGGGACGGTGCTTGCCATGTGCATCACAGGCACTGGCAGCAAGAACTCACTAGCTTCCTGGATTAAATGGCTCCAGGAAACTAACCCCAAACTATCCCAAATCCCGGTGGTATTTCGGCTGAGTACACCTGAAACAGGACTTGTAGTTATAAAGGGAGAAGAGGAGCGCATGCAGGAACTAGCAACGGTGACGTGAACATATTGACAGTAATAGAGGCTCCGAAAGATGAAGTCGACTAATCTAGATACAGTTAATTGTTATGATCTTTGTATTTATTTTACAATAAAAAACCAAACATTGGTTGTATGTCGAATAGGACAACTGTTTATTAAAAGGTTCCATAAACGATGCCTTGATTTGATGTGGTTTCTGCGGTCATGATTTCATTATTTTACAACTCCATTAATATATTTAAGAGATTGGTAACTATTGGGGTTCAGCATATTGGGGTTCGAAAATATTCTATCAATAGAAAATCCGACATGGGATTTCCCTCCTCAAGGTCCTTATGTATCGTAAATGTAGATCATGTGATTTATCATTAGGATATTATCATATCATGGACATACAGCTCAAGAGAGAATACACTATCCATGATCATAAGTCATTACTTGTCATTATATTAAGTAAAGTCTCATAGATTCTAGATTGTTTCACTTGACATAAGGTCATCCATCTCATTACATCCCATTATTACCATGTTGTGTCCAATGATGATGCTCTTTGCGCTCAACCGTTGGATACGATTAGTGGCAGATCGGCTATTGCTGTACCAAGTTTGACCCTAAATAAAACCATTTAAAATGTACGTAATACTGATAAAGAGCGGAGCCTAGGATAGAACCGAAATGATCGATTGCCTGTGATTAACTAGAACCCCCTACAGATACTACTAATAGAGGATCCAGCCTAATAAGAGAGAACAGCTCCTTAAAGTTCAGTCTTACATCACATGCAGCTCCTGAGAAAAGTATCAATTCCAGGTTTCATTAATAACTTGCTAGATCACATTAATCAGTTTCAAGACACTAAAACTTAATCCAAATTTCGACAGGGTCAATAGAAGCAATAATTGATACATAAGAATCTTCTAATTTCTTGTTTAGTCCCCAAAATATGGTGTCACACTTTCTGAAACACCCCTCCCTTTTAGTTCCTTCCACTGTAGACATACAAGATTTATAGTTTCAATTACTGAAACTGTTCCCCTGGTTAAGGTATAGCTATTATTATTGGACTATCAGATCATATATCAATTAGGCTACATGAATTTTTTTTTTTAATTATATAACACAGGACAACATAAACTTTATTACACCTTCGACAGAGCTACAGTAATGACACTTTATATCTAGAGGGAGGTATTAGATAGGGCAAAGCACCTGATTTCCTGAAAATCTATAACTTGACTAATAATTGTCACTTTAAACCACCAGTCATATATTCCAATTTAGCTGCACTGTATGAGAGCAAAAGTATTTTCCTGGTGCTCTGTAGATTCTTTTCTATATAATGTTTAGTTTCTCGGTTTGGAATTTGGTACCATTGTAGACAATCCCCACTGTTTTGTGATGCTTTGTGTGTTTTTTTCTAGTGATTTAGGAAATAAATTTGTTTTTTATCCCAATTTCGTGTTTATCTTCTGGGGCCTTTTCATTTGCGTTTTCATCTTTTGATAATATTTCATCCCGACATTTACATTTTCCAACATTTATCTTTCGTCGTGTACTGTATTTTCATTGCATCTCCTTGTGGTGTATACTCTCATGGTTTTCCTTTGACATGTGTTGTTTATTTATTGATTTTCCTCTCTTTGGATTCCATCTGTTTTCCTTTCTATTTTTTCATCTCATTTTGGTTGGTTGGGGGTATGTTTTCTTATATCATTAATGTGTGATTTCAACCCACTTTGGGTCTCGATAGAGCCTGATTCCATGTCTTATTTATGGATCCAATGTTGTGGTCCCCCTCTCCTGGCTTGTGTTACAGGGGAGAGGGGTAGATGTAGCCCTTCTTCCCAGTGTGTGTCTTTAAATGAGCCGTTCCAACCTATCAGCCTATGTAAAAGGATAATTGCATACAAAAAGTTTTCCCTTTTCGTTGTTGATCTTTACTGGCGCAGATAATGTGGAGTAATGGGAACATTTTTTCCCCTATCACTCCGCTTTCTTTGTCCGGGTAAGGAACAAAAAAAAGGAAAAAGGAGAAAACTTGTACACATCTATTTGATCTATTAGATACTCACCACAGACAAGGCCAGCAAAATGTATGCAGGAGTGATAATGCCAGTTTTCCCTTTTTGTTGTTCTTTACTAGCGCAATGAATGCGGAGCATTAGGAACATTTTCCCCCCTAATACCCGCATTCTGTACCCCAGTAAAGAAAAACAAGGAAAAGGGAGAACTTTTTATACACACATATTCCCTACAATAGATACTCACCAGAGACAAGGCCATCACAATGGAAGCAGGAGTGATAGGGCCAGTAGGCCACCACAGATGCCCAACTGCAAAATAAACGGGTTTCCGTGGCGCTACCACCAGCAGCAACCCCTGGCATAATTCAGGTACGGTACCCTGTCTGCTGGGTCCATCCTGGGGACTCAAGTGATGATTCCACCAACACACAAGATATAGTGAGATTGGTCACGATTTGGTACGACATATCAAGACACTGTAAGATATTACAAGATATACCAAGATATCACCACAGGTGATGTCAGGAGCCCCAATAGTGACCCATTAGGGCAGTGTCACCGGCTCAAAGAAAGGAAGTCCAATCACCAAGGCCAAAACTTCAATTGGATTGCCCAACCCCTATGGGGATCCAAATTATTCTCAAGCGAGGTCTGAACTATCCTCCAGGGATGGGTAATAGGGAGTAGCGGTCGGTGATGATTGCCCTGGACTAGAGAAAGAGGAGGCACTGAAGGGTAACAGGAGGATCTCAACTGAGATAAACTGTAAAATAATCTTGTGGTGCTCAGGAAAAAACTCTTTACCAACAGTTAAGGTTTAAGCACATACAGGTAGAAGTTGGATGTCAGCCGCGTTTTTCCACACATTTTAAGAACATACAGGGTTTGAAAAATATGTTAGTGCTATGACGTGAAGGTTTCATCTATATTCAAAACTAAATAAATTCTACAATGAAAACTGAGGAAAACGAAAAAAAGCAAGCTCTGAACAAAAGATGCAACGAATAACAATGGCGCTCGAGAGTAGAAACTACAGTTTAGGGATATATATGGGTAAAGCTCACGAAAAGTGTACCATTTTTGTCCCACCTCCATGCTACCTATTTCAGGCTAGTTTTGAACAGGTCCACATAATTATTACTGCATCAATTGATATTTCCCATCAATCAGTACAACTGGGCAGTATTCCTGAATAGAAACATTATCATTTTGGGTAAATCCATGTACCATGTTTTTCTAAATGAAATTTGTCTCGCTAAATCATGTTTTCTACGTTATGCAACTTCTCAAAGTTACAGAAAATAAATATTTATGTGTTTTAGTGAAATAAATGTATCTTTCATTCATATAACACCTAGAGAAAACACATGAGAAATTATAATCTTTTTCTCTTTATAACCTGGAAAATATCAACAAAATAACTTTTTAAAAGGGAGAGTACTATTTAAGGATATTTTCTACGTTATCCAGATATTATTGGACCAGATAATTGTATAGATAAGCTCATTTTATTTACCACAAGTCTGAAGTTACTTGATAATATTTAATGCATATTTTTATATAAAATGTTAGAATTATAGTTATTATTGCCAAAACAGACCTAAAAATGTGTTATGCGTTATCTGTTTTCTACGTTATCCAATGGTTTTTAGAAAATAAAATAATTAGAATACAAGAAAAAGTGGTCTGAACCACTTGATAACAAATTCACAGACTCAAAATCCATGTTTTTGGTAATCAAATATGTGTATAAGTGTAGATAACTGTTGAAAAAACAAAGGATTGCCCTTTTTGCAACACTTAAAGTGTGTTTCAAAATGGTGTATTACCGCAGCAGGATCTGAGCAGATAGACAAAAATTACCTTTTATATAGTAAGTATATGCAAAACCAATTAAATAAATAAAAATCCTCATATTTTATCAGACCTTTAACATTTCATTTTCAATGCTATCATAAAATTAAATTATAGAGGTCTAAAAGTTATTTTCCTATGCTTACCAGATGAATTTGAGTGGCAATATAATCTTTTAGAGACACACCATAGTATATATGTTACTGGAAAGGAAAAATAAAATCCCATTTATCCCATTTTTCATGAGCTTAACCCATATGTTGTAATATTACTTTGAAATTACGATCCTCAGAGAAAAAGAGTTCTTAATACCTTAAAAGTTGTTAGAATATAAGGGAAGGATATTTCAACTAACATAAATTGGTCTGCTACATGTCCAAAAGCAAATAACAGATTTTTATGGCCAGGGATGTACGGCAATGGATGATATGCATTGTTCAGCGATGGATAAAACTCATGTAGTATTTTGAATTATTCTCATTGTTCGATTTTCGCGAAAACACATGTGAGGATCATCAAATTCTTTTTTTAAAACTGGTCAATAAAAAATAGAGTGGAGCTCGTATGGCAATGACTTATTGAGTCGTTCTGATATAACATGTTTAAGAGTCAAGGTGAAATGAAAGTTTGTTTTCAACAAGAACTAATCGTGCATTTTCAAATAGAATAATTGGCCTTTAAAAGGCCAAATAAGCAGGTGGACGCATTTAAAACTCACTACAAGTAGCTTAACACATGTTTGAAATTGTTGACTGAAAATATTTTGATATTTTGATCTTAATTCTAACAAAGGGAGGGGGGGAAGGAGGGAGGGAGGGAGGGAGGGAGGGAGGGAGGGAGGGAGGGAGGGAGGGAGGGAGGGAGGGAGGGAGGGAGGGCATCTATGAATAGGGAAGGACCTGCATTGATTGGATATTTAAAGCCCTACTACTCTATGAACTAAGCAGTTCATGGATCAATGCACACATATATTTAGCTAACTGTAGGGGATGTCAATTGCCAATCAAGAGTGACCTGAGTACATAGGAAACGTTATTCAGTTTCACCTTCATGGATGAGTGCACACAGACCTTCCCTCTGACCATGTGGCTCAAACTGGGGGGGAAAACTCTATTCCTATGTACACCAATAAAGTAGGTCAAGCCAATATCTTGTGGTAAATGATATTGCAAATAATTTTACAAACAAATATCATTTGACTGGGTCTTGACTGATTCCTAGAACAAAGTTATGAACCATTTTGAATTCTATTTGTATGTTGATATTCTGAATAAACCATCCATTCTTCCCCCCTCATATTATGAGATACATGAATAGCACATCAAATATGTATTTTACCTAAATAATGACACTTCCTATGGTGTAAGCAACTGTCAGTGCTACTTATGGAGATGGTAAATGTTACACTAATGCTCACTATAAATAAATATTGAGTAAACATCTGTTTGAGTATGCCAATTTCACCCAAAATCCCCCCCCCTCAGCGGCGAGTACTGGTAGACTCCCACAGACCCTTGTGCCCCAAGCGGTCGTGAAAGAGACTAGTATAAATATGTCCATAAAGGAGTTCTTAAAAATGGACCTGTGACTACAAAAGTCCCCCCCAACTGAAATCTCTTTTTTCTGAAAATGGATGTCAAAATACTAAATACCAAACCTGTAAGATATTGTATGGCCAAAAAACCTTCTGTCCAAAACAGAAATCATATTCCTATCTCTACTTAGTGAGCTATAAAAAGCAAAAATGTGGTCAGGTTGCTTAGTGAGTTTACAAGCATGTGTACTACAGTAGGCTATAGCCATAACCTAAAGACCAACCGTCCACCAGCTAATAATGAATATGTTGTAAAAACTGGTCTTATAGATACCAGTCTAAGAGAAATGAGAAAGGGAAAGACATGTAGTAAAGGTTAAGTGTCGCTCATACAAAACAAATCGGTAGCGTATCTAGGGCAGCAACTCTGAAACCTCTTGGATAAATTTCAGGAAAAGGAAACCAAAAGGAAATTTCAAAAAGTGTTTAAGATATTTCTCCAGAAAAGACATTCTAGACTATTGTTGACATAAATTTATCTGACTGTATTTCTCACTCATAATACATCATATATCTCATAATGAGATGAAACATGGTCTAAGCTGTTAAGATATAATTAGAACATAGCAAACAGTTTATTAATGCAAAAGGAATTGGTACAAACGGTATAAAGAGTCGGGTTCTTTCATTAATGCACTTTATTTTTGACTGATAAAAATCATGTCTGAGCATGCAGGACCCAGCAAATAATACTATCGTAAAACTGGATGAGTTTTAATCTTGTCCACCGTATGCCACGACTGGAGTTTGGCACTCCAGGAGTGGCATGCGGTGGCCAAGATTAAAACGAATCAGGTTTTGATTTTATCCTACCCCATCTCCTCGATTTTGGATTATTACATTATAACAATTCTGTATGCCACTAGTGGCGTATAAAACTCCGTATGCCAGTCAGCGTGGCATACAAAACTAAATGTTAAGCCTATGGGATTTTATATTAGGGGTAGGATAAAATAGGGTGAGCATAAAAGTTTGGCTTTTTGATAGGTGATTTGTATAACCATTATCACCCGAGTGAAATACCCGTGAAAAGGTTTTGTATACTAGATACTTCAGTAAGTGGCATCGAGGGCAACCTTCTCGGTGTATTTTGTGTATAAATTAAAATAGATCTATCTACAAATATCAAAACCCATAACACCTACTGAAATTCATCCATTTAGGATAGATCAGTTATGGAATATTTGACTGACATGTTTCTATTATCAACAATATTTCATAAACACTTACGATGTTAATATTATCAAAAATATTAACAATAATTGACTTCTTAAGAGAGGATAGTGTGCGAATCCAATATGAAGTATTATGTATAACTTTTATATATTTACTTGATTAGTAAACACATATTTGGCATATATGAACTTAACTGTTATAGATGAGTGCATATATATATATATATATATATATATATATATATATATATATATATATATATATATACATATATATATATATATATATATATATATATATATATACATATATATATATATATATATATATATATATATATATATACATATATATATATATATATATATATATATATATATATATATATATATATATACCATATCTTTTCTATTGATACACATGATGTAAATGTTATCAGAGAGAATTAAAACACTTTTATACAGTACATTTGGCATAGTCCAATTGAAATGGTGGAATCACATAGATCATATCTGAATATATTCTTATAGCCTTAGTGAAAGTGGCTTCCTTTAGAAATGATATTTCATTTCACATGACGATATGAAATTGAGGACTTGAGAAATCTGAATGCCTTTTTACACTGCTGAGATATCTATGTAGAACAACTTAACCATGGTTGTACATGAAATATGACAAGATGGGGTTGAAGTTATTCATGGACCGAATATTTGAGACATGGCAATAAACACGTCTTTATAAAGCGATGCTACCTTGTTAACGACAGTTCTGTCAGTTCAAACCAAGTTTCTATGGCATCTTCAGGCCAACCATTGTTTTGGATCAGATTGCGTAGGGTCCAAACATGGAAACAGATCTCAAATCTGGACCACAGTCTCCAATCATAGGTGTGATATTGGAAAAGTGAAAAACTAAGCATAACCTATACTGGTTTAAGACTGCAATAAATTTACCAGGGGAGAGGGGGGAAGAGAAGGTTTCCCCTGTTCAGACTGATGAGGCAACTTAGAGTGTGGCTAGGGCAGGGCGAGTGACTTTGTCTCGTATGGAACCCGGCTCACACCTGGGCTTACACCAATTCAGAGTGATGAAAAGGATACTGGAGAGTATAGCAGCAGTCTTGATAGTCTGAGAAAGGGAGTATCAAGACTCACACCCCTTATAGTATAAAATCATAAATATTATTTTTGGAACAAGGATGTGAGGCTGATTTCCGTTAAAAAAGGCAATCCCATCGAGTCTTGTATCATGTACGACAATGGTATATACCCGGAATTAATATTTTACGATGAATTGGTTTAGAAAGCATGTGGAAGAGAGTGTCTACACTCAGGCGATGTATCAACGTGTGTATGGCACAGGGTGCCAAACACAATACGACATAGGGAGCAGCGGTAAGTAATCATTATATAATTACTGTTACATTATCACTTATGATAACTCAGAGGCAAGTAAAAATCGCAATTGAAACTAATTAAAGTAAGCAATATCAAATTGAAATGACTGGATGATTGAGGAATGCATATGTAATCCTTTGAAAGAAATGTACGACAATGTGCAATTCCTCAGGCGACAGGCATAACCTGTAAAAACACAGCAATACAACAAAGGAGGGGTGCATGACAAAATCAGACCAAGTACTACAAAATAAATTACCAATCCAGATTAATTTACTGGATATGGCACCAGCACCATGTAATACTTCGGATGTTCTTTTTGTAAAAAACCTATATGGTGAATTTACTGCACAAACCAGGAAAATATATTAAATAAATCAATAACTTAAATGCAAGAACTTCCCGCTGTCTGTGCTCCGCGGCACAGATAAAACATATAATACATGTACGCTGGCAACAAGGGGCGGTATATGCCGCTCAACATTTTGCAATAAATAGCTAAGAAAGCAAGCCGGAGACATAACCCAGAACATATATAATCTTGTAGCGCAACTGGTAGAGTGTCTTCCACATTAAAGGCTGAGATGTGCATCCTGATGCAGAAGTTAAACAGGTTCAGGATCTTGAGATTCAGTCTATATTAAAGCCTATGGTAGGAGGAAAATATACGAGAGGCTGTCCGGTTGGAAGAGGCTTCCGCTCTGTACCAGAGGCAGGGAAGCAGGGAATAGACTATTACACAATGCCATTAGATGACATGATATCATTCAGTGAGAACAGCGGCTACCACTTTTGAGTTCTACATTTGATGCATTGTGTTTTTCAAACACTATTTGTTTTCACACTTTTTCATTTCATCTCTCACGAAGTCTGTGAATGCTCGCACCATGGGATAAGAGAAGCCTTGCTCATGACCGAAACGCCGCGACAGTAGGATGGGGTCGTCATGCTGGAAGAAATGATATAAATTTCAAGGATCTCAGATGGGATCAGAAAAAAAAGCTGGAGATATTTTTCATGTGGAATATGTTGCAACAGAGAATCTGAGGAAACTCACCTATGTCAGACAAGAATGGATATGAGGTTCTACAGGGAGGTTGAAACCACTGTTTATTGGCGCGAATGAGGTTTGATAAATATCATCCTCATTTTCCACAAGGGAAAACAGTTGTATATATATGTACTGAAAATTTAAAAAAAAAAGGCCTCCCGTTGAAAACTCCAATCTCTATAATACTGTCTAATATGTCGAATTGACAAACAAGTTCAGAGAAATGACAATACAACCAAGTGATTTCCACTGATATACATGTATATGTTGAATCAAAATATATCAGTACTTTAGAATAATTATGGTAGCAATCGTTTAAATTTTTTTTTCAAACATTTGATAAAAATAACAATAAACCTCACATCTTACTCACAGGGTGGATGTAGAGGTTATGAAGTTCTCCATTGTGGTCTTCATAATCCAGACGAAATAGCACGTCTTCAGAAACCTCCTCTGTGCAAAGAGTGGCATGGGAATTGGTATCAGGAGCGGTTTTCTTATATATGATATGAATTATATGTTTATGCATGAATTGTAAACTGTCCATAATTTATGTCAATTTCAAGTATACTTCAATATTTGAGATACTGATAGTTGAAATATACATAAACGTAAAAAACATAGATGCACAACTACACAAAGCAGAGGTATGGACCCAATAATATGAGTGTAATATTTATATATTTTACATCTTTAGTATATATGACTTTTTGCGATCTCTCTAGACTGATTTAGATGAATAGACAAAACTGATACGATCTATTGGAGGTTCAGCACTTGAACAATCTATGGGGAATAAATCTATTAACAGAAGTAATAATAATCACTCAGTATTTATAAACATATCCTGGGCGTACCAATGGGAAGAAAACTATACCTTCTGGCATCTTGGCTTCGCCATTGGCCGCCAGCCGATGACGGGTTGGGGGGACATAGGTCTGCTGGTCAGGCTTCTTCACTCGATTCGCACCAGTAGGCTGTCTAGAATGCTTGGCCTGAGCAGCTGCTTTAGCTTTAACTTCCTTATCATATTTGTCCCTTTTATAAAACGATATAAATATATAATTATATACAGTAAACCCCGAAATAGTAGACAGCCTTGGAACATACTCAAATTGTCAACGACAGTTACCCATTATTAAGGACTAAACTATGGATCAATTAAATCGATGTAGTTGGATGGAAACTAAGTCCATATCTCATTTCAAATCGAGGAGAGTAAGACGTAAATATCTATAGTTATAACTCAATAAAGTAATAACAGAGACACATTATAAGTATCCAGCAATACATTAATATTCTGTAAACTATCAATACAATTCCAATTTTTGTGTGTAAATTTCTGATATGAATAATGCGGCTCTGGAATGGAAAGTTTTGGGGGACCAGGTTATGCACCTGCGGATCAACAATATAACAAGCATGTCAAACCACTGGTTGTGATGTGATAGAGGTCAATGTAAGGGGAACCAGAAATAGCATTTAATCCACACGATAAATAGCTGGGTCCGCAGCAGGTCATAGGCACTGGTAGGTTACTGGTCAGTGTGTTCATAAAAGTGGCTAGTCCTTCTATTTACCTAAGAGGTTTGTAACCGTTTGGAGGTGTCGACACATATAAGAGAGATATACGCAAAACTAGGCGGTTAAAAATCAAAGTTAGACCCTCAGTCAAAGTGCCACTAACCGGGAAGTCAAAGAACCACCCTCCAACACCCAGGGATATCAGCAGCCTTTAAAGAAAATCCATGAAGTCATTAGCAGCGACGACACCCCCGCCCCCTCCATATATATTCATAAATGCATAACAATCAATGCTAACATAGCAATCGATGTGGCATGCCCGCACAACTCTCAGAGCATGTGGAATATCAGTATCCGAAATCAAACATGTGATGTTTCTGAACAAAAAAATGTATAAACAGTCATTATAAAAAAAAAAGACTTGCTACAAATATCTTGTCATTATATGAGATTAAACACAAAATTGCATAAAAGTAGAATGGCCAACAAGACCTACTTCAATAGCTTTTGCCAGGTGAGTGCCACAGCGCCTCCTGACACTCTTTTGTGGCCGTGAAGTGAACGGCTGTCATCTGGGCAGGTATTGGTGCAGTGGAGCAGCTCAAGCCAGTCTCAGGCTGAAGTCAGGCAATCAACTTTTGAAATAAAGTTATATCGCAGGTCACTGGCCAACACTAGTCATCAACCTGCTTGGGCTTTTCTGCTGCACTGATAGCTACCTGGGTGACAGCCATCGACTGCATGGTCACTAAAGCGAGTGTTCCACCAACTAGACCTTTAACAGGCGGCCAGGCTGGCCAGCCCTGCCGGTGCCAGTTAACCAGCTGGCTGGAAATATGCGAACAATGTATGAATTGTCTGAGCTCTTTCACCAACCCACCTTATTCTAGCTGGCCGATGAAAACATATGGCACCCGGCGGGCACCCAGCGACCGCTTCCACCAAGCTGAGCGGTCAACTTGTGCCAACGGGGTGAGGCTGCGCCAGGGTAATGTTGCTGGACATTGGCCACATTATTGGGCTTTGCTTGTTCCCCGTTCATTCGGAAGGGGACACCTCAAATGCGTCTGCACACACTACGTCACTCTGACACTGAAAAATCTAAGGATCAAACGAAGCACTGTGCCACTTTCATGGGATTTGTATGTAAAGGATGACAGCTCCTCAATTTCCCACTGGATACTGTATTAGATGAGGGTAAATAAAGATAGGCATTGAATTGATGTAGTGAATGTGTATAGCACACTCTGGCACTAAAATTCTACCAAAACTTTCGAAAACATCTGAACTTTCAACATCTGCTTGCATGTTTGCGACTCTTGGGTTCATTTTGATGGTGTCTGCTGCAGTATAAGTGGCAAGCGTTCAATGCTGATGTGGGCAAAGCTCACAGAGGTTGGGCTGATGCTCCTGAAATACAGGTGTTGCCGTTCAGCGCCGCTTAACGGCCCACTGTCTCGTTACGCAGCCGCTCGGACAAACACCGAGAGTCCTGCGGTATTCACATAGAGATATACAGCAATCACACCTAAAGTGTGAACGGTGGGTGTGTTTGTAGGAGTGTTGTTTTTTGACAGATTACATTGCTGGAAGGAACTATGGTATTGTATCAACGATTCTGAGCTGTCTAAACTTTGTAGTTGATAATTATCTTGGTTTTAACTTGGAAAAAGATGAGCCTATTATAGCTAGGCCTTCCAATGTATTAGTGTACATACAGTTTCGGTGTCCCTGTGTTATCTAAGCTATATCTAAAGTATCATCGAGGTGATATACATGTATGATACATCAAATTGGAGATGGAAAACCATAGAATAAGATTAAATCACTGTTATTTCTCTGCAAATGATATACACGGGTATTATGAAGGTATTACACTCCTATACTGAGTGATTCAATGCTAAAGAATACGTTGCCAGGCGCTTGTTTGGCTGCAGGCATTGCATAACCAGGCAGATAAGGTGAGACACAGGCCTGTGGAAAAAGGCCTATTGAGGCAGGCTGGCAAGCTTGGTGGAGGAGCGGCAAATGGCAAAAGAGGCCAAGCCAGTGGCCTGTGCCAGTGGCGGGGCTTTTTACACACGGTAAGGAGCCTGCACCGCCGACTGCCAGCAGGGCAGGCCTTCCACTCTCCCACAGAGCAAATCATCGCCGGCGGCACACCGAATGGGCCGGCGACGACCATACAGGCATTGGTCGCGGATAGCGCCAGTTTGGTGGAACACTCATTTAAGAGAAACATACAGCCGTCAAGTGAGGCTATCAGTGTGCCCAGTGGAAATGACCCTTTGGCTATGATGATACTCTGACTTCCCAGGCTGGTAGAACTTCGAGCGAGGGTGGTATTTTGACTAGTCCTCAGTTGGACAGTCTGACAAATATTTTCATCTCTGTCCAATGAGACATGGTTTGTGTAATCGTCTTTCTTTAAGGGCAAATGAATATATTACCGTTGCCCAAATGGAGCAATTTGATATACTCTGTCCAGAAAGATGAATTCCAGTACAGCTTTTATTTAAAGTACATTTGGAAGAAATTATTTAGAGCAGGAAAATCAATGTCCACTACAGACGATTTGTGGGTGTTCAATCTACTGAGCTCAAATTCAATTTCCCGATCTTCTTAAGGGCTGATTCCACCAACAGGATGGATATGTTGTGATATATCTTGGTATATATTGTAATATCTTACAGTGTCACGATGTGTCTTACCTCTGTTGTCACAAAACGTAGGCGTGAGGTGTAGGCGTGAGGTGTATATTTTGGTGATCCACTACCGCAAAACCTCAAGACACATCCCGACAAATAGGAATGCCATTATTCAATCCTAGCCCGACTTAGCAAGACACCCGTAGCTAATCTCGCTAGATCTTGTGTGTTGGTGGAATCGCCACTTTAATTAGCTCCAATAGCCAGCCCCCCCCCCCCCCCCCTTCAGTTAAGTCCAAGATTGTTTCATGTTCACTCTATTGTTTTAACACTAGTATACCTTGACTAGATCTATTGAGAATCTAGAGAATGTACGATGGTTCGCACTGAAAGCCCATTCGCACTGCTAGTCTGCCGATTCGCACCCAATATTTCACCCTAAAAATTCGAACTAAGTGTTACTACTGGTATCACTTGATATTAGAACAACACATTGCAAGTCCTTCACCAGCAGACTAATTGAACTCACAGTTACTTGGAATTACCTGAATTATTGTCAATTCTTGCACATTTGCAATTAGAATGGGAGCGATGCCACCGTTTACCTAGTGACAGTCGGAAAAAGGCTGACAGCCACTCTGTGAATACTTGATGTAGAAACTCCAGAAAACGACTGAGAAATAACTAAATACATGTTCGAAACAGTTCATTTATTGTAATTGATATAAGATCATTCCTTTGGCAGCTAAGTGAGAAACATCGTGCTTTGTCAACTGCTTTTTCAACGTCAACAGACGTTCCAGCCAACCTTTCAGCCAACGGCGGTTGCACGTCTGGCCAAATGGCCTCAAAATGCGTCGCTGCTCCACCGAAACACCCAGCAGATGCTCATGTGGTTGCCATACGAGGTCTGGTGTGCACTTCCACCGAACAGATGTTTCAGATGATGGCCTGAAGTGCCAGCAGATCCTCCAGTCGACGTCCCAGCCAACGCTCCATATAGAGTAGCGGGGTGCGGGCAGCGTCGCTGTCTGTTGGATGTTTCACTTAGTAATAGAGTTCTCCGCTGAGCCGATAGGCGGCGCGGCTTGCGGCGATACACTATGATACTCTGAACCCACGAAACCTGCGTATCGAGCGGAGCAGTGTGCTGCTATGTTGGATTTTGTACGGAAACGTCGAGAGATCGTCAAATATCCACAAAATACCACGGTAAACCGAACAATGAAGGTAAGTAAAGATAAGGATTGATGTTATGAATGTGTATGGCACGCTATGGTGCTAGAATTCTGCTGAAAGTGTTGGAATTTTCTGTCCGTTCTCGGCTTCGGGTATCGCCGGGGTCGGCCGCGCCATGTTGGCAGCGTTCTCTCGCAGCGGGCCAGGCAGAGCTCGCGGGCAGGTGCTGTGTCGGGATTTGTACGGTAACGGTCACAGAATGTCAAATAACCGCGGAATTCCACGTTAAATCGAACAATGAAGGAAAATAAAGATAAGGATTGATGTCATGAATGTGTATGGCATGCTATGGTGATAGAATTCTGCTGAAAGTGTCGGGTATCTCCAGCGCCGTGTTGGCGGCGTTCTCTCGCCGCGGGGCCCGGCAAAGCTCGCGGGCGGGTGTCGTAGTCTTCGAATGCATCAGCCAGACGCCCAATTCCAGCAGACAAAAAACTAATAAATCAGTTATTTGGGGGATGCTATAATTCTATTTTGTTGAGGGTGGTTGGAGCATTGGTTGGGATATCGCCTGAAAAATTTGGTTGGTGGAAGCAATTTTCAGCAGAAACCAAAGCCGATGGTCCAGCAACCCTGAGCAACCCTGGCCGGCCTGGGGTGATGTGCCAGCCACCCCCAACAGACCCAGCAACCAAGAGCAGATGTCTGGCAGCTGGGCATCGCTTGGCATCGCGCGATGCTCCACCAAGCAGACAAAAAACAAAAAAAACTCCACGAGATGTCTCAGCAACTGTTGTGCGGGCATTGTACAACGTTTTTGTCTGTTTGGTGGAAGAGGCCCTTGATTGTTTTCATTTCAAGTGCGAATGGGCTTGTTTACAGTGCGAAACGGCAGGTGCGAATGGGCTGTCAGTGCCAATCGTCTGATACCCAATCTAGATCTAGATGACTTCCTAATCAATCAGTCTCAATTAGGTCAATTGTTCATCTCCATTGATTAATTTGATGATTGGGAGTCAGTATGAATGATCGAGTGTAGTGAGATAAGTCCCGATTTGGTTGTCTTGCTAAATCGGGCTCGGTTTGAATAATCGCGTGCCTATTTGTCGCGAAGTGTCTTGAGGTGGAGCACCAAAACATACACCCGACACCGTACGGCTACGTTTTGCGACAATGGTGTAAGACATATCCCGACACCGTAAGATATAACAAGGTATGTATGACGATTCGCACTGGAAGCCTATTCACACTGCTACTAGAACGATTCGCACCAGACAATTCGCACTAAGTTTTACCATTCCTCAATAACAAAATATATTATTACAAAACTTTGTCAGTGTTTCACAGCAGACTTATCTTACTCATAGTTACTTGAAATAACTTAATATGCGCGATTAGAATGGGAGCGGCGCATAAACAAACTCAGTGTCAGTGTAGTCCGAGAGGCTATGTCAGTGTCATTGACTGTTTAATTCGGCCGAATTTGTGCTTGCGGGTGTAACGGAAAATGCCAAATATTCTTGTCCCCTTTAGATAATCAAAATATAAACTTACAGAGTGTCTTCTGCATATGTGTAGCTATTTACTGGTCTTTATCTTGAGTCTCTACACCTTTTTTTTGCGAAGTTATAACATGAATTGCAGAGACATTGTACCCATTCCTCACATAATATGCTAGTCAACTCGTGCCTTAGTCAACTTGTACCTTAGTCAATTCGGGGTTTTCATGCTTTTTCTGGTCAACTCGTCCTTTTTCATTAAACATGTAGTAAACCTGGATGTATATACATCAAAATGTTCAGAACACAAATAAAGCTTTTATTCATGCCTACTACTAAGTATTAAGAGAAAATGACCAGACTGTGGGCGAACTATGTCTTAGTTCGAGGTCACCTGTGGCGGACATTCGCCTGACGCCGGCTGCCGGGTCCCCGCTAGCGGCTGCCAGGTCTCCGCTAGCGGCCGCCTATATACAGCACAGATCAGTGCAAATTTTGGATATATATATGTAGAGGTGAGGATAATCCCTGAAATCCTGAAAATCCCTGATAACTGGCAACCCTGATAGCCAGATAGGTGTAACTTACTGTAAGACAATTGGAAAACAAAAAGGACGAGCTGACTAGGGAAAAGTACGAGTTGACCAAAAAAGCACGAGTTGACTAAGGGACGAGTTGACCAGTCACCCTCACATGCATAGTTTGCGAAACACTAGTAAGTCAGAGCCTCTCGGACTATCACAAACATAGGCAAATTTGAAATGATTTGTGTTTAAAGACAGGGAAATGAAACCTGGTAGGTTTTAATTGTGATGTAGTATAATAATAATGGATATGTTATTGTTCATAGTTTTCAGCGGCCTAAAGTCTCAGTACAAAACGTTGTGGTTTGTTTTTGTTTTGATTTCCAGTGCGAATCGGTTAGTTTACAGTGCGAAACGGCTGGTGCAAATGGGCTGCCAGTGCGAATGGTCAGATACCCATAACAAGATACATCAAGCGTGCCAAGTCCAAATCGGCAAATCCATCGTGTTGGTGGAACCAGCCCTTTAATTCCCTTCTTCAAGTTCTTGAACACTCAGAACAGTGAGTGAGAACTGAACGGTAACATGTACACTATACGTTATTTGCTTGAAATACAATGGGCCTGGCTTTTTAAAACCGTGGCAAACTTACCTATTCACTTGATTTCTCTGAATATATGTAATAAAGCCATGTTTCATATTCAGTCTAGCTGCTGACATTTTCACATCATGTCAGTTTGTTCATCTGGTTTGTTTCACTTTGTGTATTTAGGGAAGTGACGTCACGCTATCCTGGGAAGTCCACAAGAAGTGTTCCAAACGTATTTCTTCGTACAAATAATTACCTATCAAGTTTTAAGTTAAGATAAGTAAGTCAATAAAAACTAGGTAGTTATTGTTATGATATTTCATTTCTCTTTCGGTATGTTTATATTTACAAGGGCACCACATTATTGATGACGTATTAAACGCAACCCAAAATGTCGACGGCAGCGCAACGAAAACGAAATCTCTCAGATGGGGACGATGAGGTTTCCCCAAGAAAAGGTAAACAACTTAACTAATGATATTGGTATCGTAGTAATCTATAAAATGCGTACATTTTAAAATATGAGTTGCCTACTTTTGTAGTTATTTACTTACAGGCGTAGCACATATCAAAACACAGCGTCCACACCGGCTAGCTAACTCCGTCGACCATTCCGTCCCTGCCTGAGTGGTCACTATATGTCACTGTCAGTATGTATTACTATTAGAGACTGAGACGGTGAAGACTACGTTCTCAGATTGATGTAAAAAATCTTGTTCTTAGAATTGCAAAGCATCCGTTTTTATGATATACAGATGCCAGATAAAACTGCGTAGTTTGCTGGTGTATAGATGCTTTGCCCTTATTATCGCCCATCGAAATGCAACCCTGTTTTTTGGGTATCTGGACGCCCCGCTTCGAATCGTAGCCAGCACGCCTCGGTTTCCAGCGGGTGACGAACGGACTCGACGCTTTTTTAAAAGAAAATCTATGTCATAACTTTGTCAATAATTTACGTTGGAACTTCAAATAAACATCAATAGATAGCTAAAGCTATGCGGAAAACAGTTTGTAGGTTTATATTTTGATTCACGATAGGCATTATATGATTTAATATTTGTCATTGTTTGTTACGTCGTTCGCTGCGAGTGCAAGTATGTCACCTCCCAAAACCGAAGCGGGGCGTCCAATTTACGAAGCGGGGCGTCCAAATCGTGTTGGCTACCAAGCGGGGCGTCCAGTATTCATTCTCGGGAATGGCACTGATGTCTTATGCCTGGATGTCATGCGTATATTGGAATAGAGGAAACTTGAAAACCCCGCATAAGCGATTACCCTGCCTGCGTAAGCTGACACTCCGCGTAAGCGGACGCTTAAGCCTGTGCTCCATTGCGCCGATCCTTGATCTCCACCCGGTCTCCGACCATTCTCCACCCAATCTCCACCGGAGTTGTTCTTCTCATGATCGGCGCTAATGGTACAGCATCACTGTGTCCTGCTCCATTAGCGCTCCATTGTTCTTTTGTCAATCTCTTCTCAATCGGCACCTCGCCGCGGCACCTACTCCACTGCCAGTCACCGCTGCTCCATTACCGCGACCGCAGATATCCCCACGATCAGGCGCCGATTGTCACGCCCTCTGGTGGATATTGTTTGCATTATGTGCAACAACGGAGTTCCCCATTCAGTTGCTAGGGGGCGGGTCGGTCAATATCGGCGATTTCCATAAAAAAAACTTTGATTTCTTTTCTCTTTTATCACCTGAATTTGGTCGATAATTTGCATAGGTTTCGGAAAATTGACCGTTTTTGATTATTTTTGAAATAAAAATTTTGTGTTTTCGAAAAATGAAGGTAAATAAAGATAGGCCTTGCTGTTATGGATGTTTATAGGATACTCTGGTTCTAAAATTGTACAATGAATTCCATTTTTCCATTTTCCGACTATATCTGATTTTTCTCAAGCCATTCTTCCCTGGTCAAGATCAGAGAAATCGGCTCTCAATTGCCGATGGTAGGGCGACCAGTGAGAGAATGCATCAAGAACCATGCAAAAATCAGTGGAGATCGGGTGCCGATTATGTGGAGTTCCGGTTCCGACGACTGTGGCCCTAGCTCCACTACAGCTCCACTGCTACTCCACTATCGGCGACGGAGGGCCAGCCGGTCGGCGACCAAAGAATCGCCCCCCAGTCTCCGATGAATCGGCACAATGGAACATAGCCTTTAAAAAGCCGCTGACACACCAAGCGAGTCAAGGCGGCGATCTCTGGAATTGCCAACACGAAATGGCATGTATGTGAGATATTATTTGATAGTAATATCTCTCACCGATGATTTAGCGTATCAGAGACAATTATCATGTGAAATATGAAATTATAGCTCACATACAGGCCATTTTGTGTTGGTGATTCCAGAAATCGCAGCGTTTCTCACTTGGTGTGTCTCCAGCTTCAGGCCCGAACGGAGAGTGTCCGGTTACGCGGGGTTTTACTGGATTGATAATTCAGTGATGTATTGATGTCTGTCAGATCAGAAAATCATTCAAAATACAATATCTTACAACTTTGTAGTAGAGGTATCATTCTACCTCTTCTGTAATCTTTCAAAATTCTGAATTCAGCTACCCCCAGCACACTCAGTCACAGGGCTTATGGATCCCAGTGCTCCAACCTACAGCTGTAGGATGGTCGGATTCTTGTGGGAAATGCACCTACGGATAAGGGCAAACTTGTATACTGACATCTGATTGGCTTAAAACATGTACCAACTCTCATAGCAGGCACCTAGATATCCTATACTGCCAGTCGATGCCCAAGGATCTGCTAGGAGAGTGATGGGGATTTCCCCACACACCATGTGCGTTTTAGGTGATACATAGACTGGCCTCAGTCCCCATGTAGGAATTTTTCCTGACCCCCACTGGCATCCCTGTTAATCATCTTGTGCAGACTTTTCCCCCCACTGGACCAAGGAGTATGGAGTATTAGCATTTTGTACTGTAATTACTGGGTGGGGTGACTTATTACTAAAGGCCGTGCACCACTGAAGATTGATTTCCCAGTCGCCCAGTCGCCGATAGTGGAGCTTTAGTGGAGCTAGAGTCCTGATCCCCCCCCCCCCCCCCCCCCTCACCCGACGATCGGTGTTCAAACTCCTAGTGGTACTCCATACCAGAGATTTAGAGCCGATCCACTGTTCTCCACTGGGGACTCGAAAAACCCCAGTCGCCGAAGTGGAGCAGCGGCGCCGATGGAGTTAAGATCAAGGAAAGAACCAAGGGGAAAGAACTATCAGAGAATGGGAGGAGATAGGGTTAAGATTGCTCGGCGACCATCAATCTCCAATGGATCGGCACAATGGAGCACGGCCATAGTCATTATTGCTAGCATTATGTCCAACGGTGGCCAGTTTGACCATTAGTTGGAGGTAAATGGCCAACCACTATGTCCAAACTTTGGCCATAACAGTTTAGCACACCCAGGGACATTGTAAATGGTAAAAACAGTATCATTAATTACAAAATCCACACTTACTGTCACTTCTCACTATCTAGATCCAATTTTGTTGGGGATATTTTAATATTGACATTAATAAAAAACTGTAAAGTTTATGTAATATGTAGCGTTTACAAAGTACATTTAAGGGGAATATATTACATCTAAATTTTATTTGCTTGGCATCGTTAAAGATGCAAGGCATTGTGTAAAATTAATTTGTAAATATAGTAGAAGAGACTTTACCACACAAAAACAGACGTGTTCAAATGTAGTTGATGATTGGATTTTTTATCTAAAATCTCGACGTATCGATATGATTTATGCATCTTCGTCAGGAGTAGCAAATTGTAGATATCCATTGTATTTCCTCCTTTTAGATATGTTCGGTTAAGTATGGTTTTGAATACGCGCTCTTAGCAGAACATATACAGTTGTGTTACTTTCGTTTTAGTTCTGCACGGGGAGGATCGCAGAAGTCGGAGCTGTCCCTACCTGGACACCATCCACAGGTAAGAGGAATGGCTCTGTAGCACCAGAGACCAGAATGGGCTGCCGACATACCCCTGTAAATATATCTTGACTCACCAATCTTTGCACTCTTAAAAAAACCCATAGCGTTTAAGTTACACAAAGACCCCATTGAAAGATGTATGAGGACTCATTATATAAAACCTGTCAGATACCATAAATGTGGTATACGGATTCAAATCTGTGGTATACGGTCTCAAAACCATGGTATTCAGGAGAAATAGACCCTATGAAATTCTGGTCATTATTAATTTTCCTTAACTATGGTACCTGACTCTCTATGAAATTTCAGTTGCCTGGATTAAATAGTTCCAAAAGTCCTTTATTTGACCATGTTTAGCATATTGTTAATGATATGCCATGGTTTTGATTATTTGAGGGTACGAGGCAAAGCCTGACTGTCCACCACAATCGCTACCGTGTGAATGTCGTTTTCAAGTGAAAACGATGACGCTGTCATCGTCGAAGGTTCGCCTCGCGACATGACGTCACGATGTCAACATCGCTATGGTAGCGACGTAGTGGGGTTAGTTGCTTAGCTGTTGGTCTAGATGTCAACAGATTGGGGCAACTTTGATCTGACCGTATTGGTTACGGATAGAGCACGGTTTCAACAAGTGTTTCCTCAGGCGTTTTGCTGTGGGTGCCGAAGCACACGGTCCTGTCCAAGCGTGACAGGGGTTCTAATGTATTGTCAAAGTGATTTTACACGGAACCTGGCGTCTTCAAAGAGGGTTTGAAGATGCAATAAAAGCGAGTAGTGGTTAAAATGGGTTAACCAAGGGGTGAGAGTGACAGCGTTAATGAACGAAGGAGGGAGCGGGGCGATACAACTCACATCGAGGTAAAAAAATTTTGACGTGGCTAAGTGGGTTGTATGCTACACTTCAATCTTCGTTAAACAGCGTCTAGGCCCTATGTGGGTCCATCACATTAAGGCCCAAGGGGGCGTTAGTGTGTAGGCGCTGGATCCAATTGAATTCAATTAGGTCTCTTAAGTATTTTGACTTCTGTCCTTGCGGGTGGGCATGGATGAAGTCCAAAATGTGAATCTCAACATCCTGCAGGCCCCGATGGTCTTTACTGTTGAAGTGGGAGCCCACTTCAGAGCCAGGATTGTTTTTGGATATATTGTAAAAATGCCCCTGGAAACGGTCCATAAGGCGATTTTTTGTTTGGCCTACATATTGGATCCTGCAACGTTTGCAGGTGAGGCAGTAAATTAGATTGGAGCTTTTGCAGCTCACATTGAATTTACAGATGTAGGAGCGTTTACTGACAGAGCACAGAACTCTGCCTGTGGTTTGTAGTTTTGAGCAGTAGTGACAATTTCTTGTACGACAAGTATTTGTCACTGTTGGTGTCCTCGCCGGACTGTTTTGGTCCGGTGGGAGTCGTGCTCGGACTAGCAGTGATCGCAGATTGGGTGGTTTTCTGTGAGCCACTAGCCAGTCTTTCTTGTGCAAATCCCTGGTGTTACAGGATTTTCCAAGAAGATCCCAGTTTTTTCGTACGATTGTTTCTAGACCCCTGAAGCCAGGGGTGTAGGTTGTCACAAGGATGTTCGGTACATCTTTCTCAGTGGGTTTCGAGGCTGAGTCTAAGAGACTCTCCCTTGTCTGCTTGAGTGCTTGTTCATAAGCTCTCGCCACGAGATCTTTGGGATAACCGCGTCTTAAGAAGTGTTGACCTTTCAAGACTGTGTGTTGTTTGAAGGCTTCTGTAGAAGTGCAGATCCTTCTAAGTCTGAGGAATTGCCCGAAGGGGATGCCTCTGATACAATGCCTAGGGTGAGCAGAATCGTACATCAGATAATTGTGTGAATCTGTAAGTTTGACATACAGGTCCATACTGATCGATCCAGCTGAGTCCAGTTGGATCCATGTGTCCAGAAAGTGTACCTTCATCCGAGAAGTCTCGGAGGTAAACTTAATGGTACTATGTACTGAATTGAGATGTTCAATAAAGCGTGTGAGTTGCTCTTGACCATGCTCCCAGATGAAAAAGATATCATCAATGAAGCGTAGCCATACTCTGGGTTGGGTAGGATACGAGTACACATGTGTGTCCTCGAAGTCCGCCATAAAGATGTTAGCATACGTTGGGGCCACTCGGGTTCCCATTGCTGTGCCTGCGACCTGTAGGTAATGTTTACCATCGAAGTCGAAGTTATTCATGGTCAAAACATGCCAGAGCAAGTTGCAAAGGCTTGAATTGGTGAGGTTATCTTCCGGCTTGCGCCGGTGTTTCAACAGGAACCGGCCCATCGATCGGTGGCCTTCTCTGTTGGGGATGTTGGTGTACAGGGACGTTACGTCCAAGGTACCCACTATGGCCTCTGGGGAGAGTCCATTTATCAAGGATAGTTTACTGATAAGGTCAGTAGTATCCTTCAAATAAGACCGCGTCTTGGGCAGATGTGGTCTCATGTAGATATCTATTAGGGCAGATATCTTCTCAGTGGGGGCCCCGTTTGCTGAGACAATGGGTCTGCCTGGCGGGGGCCGCTGAGATTTGTGTATCTTCGGGAGAAGATATAATTCGGGTGTGCGAGAATTAGTGGTCGTGAGTTTCCTGGTGAGGCTCTTGGTGAGTTCACCTTTAGTCTCAAGACCCGTAATTAAGGTGTTAATGCGGGTGTTATACTCACGAGTTACGTCGGTGGGAAGTTCTTTGTAGAAGTTACCATCTGCTAGCTGTCGTAGACCTTCTTCTATGTAGTCTTCCTTGTTGAGGAGTACTGTAGAGCCGCCCTTGTCGGCTGGTTTTATGATTAAACTAGTGTTTTTCATAAGGGATTTGATCGCTCTCTTTTCAGCCATAGGAATGTTATGGTTGTTAGGGGCTTTAACAAGAGTTTTGTTTAGGTCAGTTTCGTTTGAAAGGGCAAAAGATTCTAACGGAGTGGGACCCGCAGGTGGGTTCCACAATTTGTCTGATTTGATAACCGGTGAGCGCTGTATCGCCTGGCAGATAGAGTTGTCACTACTAGCAGGGGTGTTGGTAAAAGGGACACTAGTGGTTGTGTCCGTGGCTGCTCTATTAGGATCAAAGAAGCTTTTTATCCTTAAGTTCCGGTGGAAACGATCAAGGTCTCTGCGGAGATCTCCCATGTGGGGTTCTCCAGGGGTGGGACAGAAATTCAAACCCCTCTCTAGAAGTGACATCTCCTCTGGAGTGGGGATATAATCTGACAGATTAACTAAACAATGCGTTTGGTCAATTATGGGTTCAGATATTTTACTAATGAATAGAACAGTGTCATTCAGAAACATTTCTGTGAAATCATTGCGATTGTTACGATTGAAATTGGTATTCAGAGAAATCAAATTTTCAACGATTTTTAGAGTAAAACTACTCTCAATTATTGGAACAACAGTTACAACATCAACATTTGGGCAAGAAACATTTTTGCCAACAAAATGGTCACCCTGTGGGGGGGGGGGGTTGGTTGTCGAGGGTTGTGCCAATGATATGCTCGCAATCGGCGTGCATGGAAGGTCTAGATGGAGAGCTAGGATCTATTTTTTCAGGGAGTCCCTGAAGTACAGTACCATTTCCCGTTCCTTCTTCGAGAGGGTCCATCCCTTGTTGGGTTGGGGTCTGGGGGGTAGTTCTGTTTTTCTCGACTGGTTGGTTTGAGGTGGTGTCTTTCTGGGACATTCTTGGGCGGTGCTTGGGGATCGGCCCCGTTTTCTGTTTCGCACCGTATTCCACCCCGCGCGAGCCTCCGGAACTGTTTCCCGTGGCTGCCGGGAGGGGCCAAAATCCCTGTTCTGGTTTTGGGCCTCCCTTCTAGGGTTGTTTTTTGGTTGTTGGGGGGGCTGTCGGCTAGTGCTAGCTTTCGGCTGTTTAGTCTCATTAGGGCGACTAGATTTGGGGGGGGGGGGGGCAGTGGGGGGGTATTCCCATTATTTCCCTCCCCTCCCTCAGGGCAACCATTTTTGGTGACATTTGCAGAAGTCTATAATGTGGATTTGACAATGAGGTAATCAGAGAAAGCAATCTGGTTATTTCGGAAAAAGTCTGTTCTTTTTTCGCATTGTCTAGCGAGCTCATCGGAACGTTCGTTCACCCAAGCTTCAATTCTGGTGGTCGCGATATCTACATCGGTACACCCATCCGACGTCATAAGTTTCTGAACGGTGTCAAGAATTTCAAAAGACGTCTGACGATCTTTTGTCGCTTTGCGTTCTAGGCTATCAGCCACGGCAGCCTGGATATCGAGAGCTGCTCTGCGGCGGATACGACAAATCTCCTCCTTCAGGTTCTGGTCTATGTGGCAGTACAGTGGGAACGGTTGCTGCCCTGTCGCCCAGTCCGTCAGGATGTCTTCCTCTAGTAGAGTGCGTAGCCATTTGCTACGTACAGTACTTTTTTCACTCAGGAAGGCACTATTTCTGGATTGTCTCCATAAGGCCTCGGCCGCCGGTGACAGTTTTAATCGGTCCACCTGGAAAGTAACAGAACGTTTGTTAGGCTTACCTGGTGTATTATCATTGTTTTTGGCAAGTGAGTTGACAATCTCACTATAGGAAAGGTTATTTGACAGGTCGGTCGCCGATTTGGCGGCCGGAACTTTCAGACGACCGGTGGTCGTTTTAATTTCCTTTATCAGAGCTACAATACTGTTTCCCAAGTCTGGGATAGCAGTCATATTACGTATAAGGTTCGTAACTTCTTTGTTTTCCGATATTCCGGACGTCGAAACGGTAAGTTCGACATCCGAGTTCGATAGAGGCGTGTTTATCGTTTGATGGTTAGACACGGAGTTGTCTCCAACCGGGTCTCTCGTCTTACGACTTTTAACCGAGCGAGGCGCCCGCTGCGGCAGCGGAGGCCAATCCCGTGCGTTTGAACTCTCAGGTTCGTTCAACGCCCTATTACGCGCGTTTGAACTTTCAGGTACGTTCAACGCCGTATTACCGCATGCGTCTGAACTGCCAGGTTCGTTCAACGCTATATCGCGCGCGTTTGAACTTTCAGTCTTGTTCAACGCTATGTCCAGCAGATCCGCTTGCTGTATTCGAAATATAATGGATATTACGAATGTCATTGAGGCTTTCAACAGGGGAAACAAAGGTTTGTTCTTCCACAGTGTCTTTTACAACGTTAATGATGGGAGTAGGTTCACTCTGGTGGTTTTGATTATTTGTCTTCATACTCAAAAGTGGCAAAAAGGAATTTTGAAGATATCTATCCCAAACTACTGAAATTACACAGGTAGTTAGGAAGATAAAGAAACTAGATTTGGTGATAGATCAGACAGGGTTTTAAAAACAGTGACCAGATGTGCCTGGAAAAAAATATATTAAAGCCTGGAAAAGCCTGGAAAAAGCCTGGAATTTTATTGGGCTGTCTATGTACGAACCCTGTACACTGCTTGTAGAGTCACTAGGCAACCTGACCACACTTTTGCCTTTTATAGCTGACAAATACAGATAGGAATATGATTTCTGTTTTGGAAAAAAGGTTTTATGGTGGTACAATGCCTTACAGTTTTGATATTCAGTATTTTGGCATGGATTTTAAATAAATGGTGAATTGACTTTGTGGGAGGGTGGGGGGGGGGGGGGGACTTTAGTAGTCAGAGGTCCATTTTTAAGAACTCCTTTATAGACAGATTTCTACCCCTTAAACTGGTTGAATCTTAATATGATATGTATCATCTGAAAGAGAATAACAAACAGTAGGTGCTAGGAAGTGGAATTTTCTAAGCATATTCTATATCTACAGAGATATTCAAGTATTTGTTAAAAGTGGGGAGGATTTTCAGTGAAATGGGCATACTCAAACAGATGTTTTCTCAATATTGATTTACATTGAGCATTAGTGTAACATCTACCATCTCCACAAGTGACACTGGAGTATATTTGATGTGCTATTCATGTATTTTTGCCAAATCCTATATTGGGGGTGGGGGTGGGGGAGGCAGCAGGTGTATGAGAGGATATTTTATTCAGCACCTTTACCCACAAACCAAAGTCAAAATGGTTCATAGCATTGTTCTAGGAATCAGTCAAGACCCAGTCAAATGAAATTGGTTTGTAAAATCATTTTTGATATTTACCACCAGATATTGGCTTCACCTACTTTGGTGTATATAGGAACAGGGTTTTGTACTCCCATTTTGGACCACATGGGCAGGCAGCATGCAGACAGGCCTGTGTGCATCCATCCATAAAGCAGGGTTCATACATAGCCTGGAAAACCTGGAAAAGCCTGGATTTATGCTTTTGGGTTTTCCAGGAGAGCCTGGAAAAAACTGGAAGAGCCTGAAAAAATTAGTTTTGCAGAAAAACAATATTTTTGTCTATGAAATTTTGGTCATTATTAGCTCTCCTTAACTATGGTACCTGACTGCCTATGAAATAACAGTGACTAGTATTAAGTAGTTCCAAAAAGCCTTTATTTGACCATGTATAGCAAATTGCAAATAATATAGCATGGGTTTGATTATATGTCTTCATATTTAAAGTGGCAAAAAATAATTTTGAAGATATCTATCCCAAACCACTGAAGTTTTTTTGTTTTTTTTTAGTCTTTTATTTTGACTGGTCAATGCTCAGCACAAGTAGGCGCTGGTTTCAATGCACGGCCAGTACCGTATTAAACAATCAGGTGGTAACTTAACAGGCATACCAAATCAGCTTGTGGGTCCTCCATCCAAGGATTAGCTAGTAGTTATTCTGTCACACTGACACGATGAAATTATACAGTTATTTCCCTATTAAATTAACAATACCACATATCAATAGGAGGTTTGTCACTGTACTATCAAGGCACACTGTTCTTTAACCGTATTTTTAATAACTTTTTAAAGTCTTTGTACTCTGGAATAGAGCGCAGTTCAGGGGCCTGTGAGTTCCAGATTTGTGGGCCTTTGTAATTAAGAGAATTCATATACATGGTTAATTTTGGTAGATTTTTCTTGAAAATTGGTCCTTGGTTTGCGCGCGTGCGCGTGGTCGGGAACGCTCTAATGTCATTATCATGTAGTTGCTTGTACATATAATCCATTATATGCATTACCCTTCGTGATTCCAGGTACTCCATTTGAGCAGTTCGATGGAGAATGATGCGGGGGGTTCTGGGGTGTAGTTTGTAGATGATTCTGATAGCATGATTCTGGAGTTTTTGTAGATGACCAAGGTCATTATCATTCTCACAGGTAGTAAGGAAGCTGAAGAAAATTTGAACCAAATTTGGTGATGAATCAGACATGGTTTTTAAAACAGTGACCAGATGTGCCTGGAAAAAAGATATCAGAGCCTGAAAAGGCTGGAAAAAGCCTGGAATTTTATTGGGCTGTCCATATACGAACCCTGATAAAGGATCACCATGAGGCAACTAAAACGTTTTTTATCCTACCCCTAATAAAAAACCGCCATAGACTTAACATAGGGAAATTTTATGTGGCAGGCCGTGACATAAAGTGTTTTTTATGCCACTAGAGTAATAACAATATTGACCAATCAGAGAGCAGGATGTCAGCTACTATGAAAAAAAGGTTCTGTTGGTCATTGACTCAATATTTATCTTTTAGTAATACAAAAGCATAGACGAGGTAGGATAAATACGAAACCGAACTCGAGTTAGACTTGTCAATGTCTAACTCTCGTTCGATTTCTACTTAATATGTAGGTAGGGCCTACAGGTAGCTAAATATATGTGTGCATGGCTCCATGAACTGCTTAGTTCACAGAGGGGTAGGGCTTTCAATATCCAATCAATGCAGGCCCTTCCCTATTCATGAATTCCCTCTCCCTCCTTCCCTACCTCCCTCCCTCCCTCTCCCTCCCCCTCCCTCCTCCTCTCCCCACCCTCCCCCTGCCCCTCCCCTCCATCCCCCTCCATATTGTAGTGTGCCTCGAAAAATAGATATAGCCTGGAAAAGCCTGGATAAGGCGTGTAATATTGTTGGGCTGTTTATGTACAAACCATGTCTTAAGCAACTTCTTTCAGTTTTAAATGTGGCCACCCGCTCTTTAACCCTATCACGCCGGGTGCCCACGGCAATAGCACAGGCATGAAGCCGGGTGCTATTGCCAGTGAATACCGCTAGAGGCCGGGTATAGAGGCCTATTTGGGATAATATTATCTTTGCATCACGTGACATGATAAGTGATCTTTAAATGGGTTAAAGGCCAATATTTCTATTTGAAAACGCACATTTTGCTCTTGTTTATTCATCTTGATTGCCTAGGATTGTTATAATTAATTCGATTTAGGTAGTCTGAACTAATTATCATCTTTTTTCTTATAGGACTGTCCTGGACTTTGACTTCGAAAAGTTGTGTTCTGTGTCTCTTTCTCACCTGAATGTCTATGCATGCCTGGTCTGCGGCAAATACTACCAAGGTATCTATGATTCATGATTTATATCTACAGTTACTATCGAATTTGTGATATACAGCTATGTGCAGGGGATACCAGTTTTTCGGGATTCTCCGGTATTTTAGTAAATTTCTTTTTGCTCTAAATGAATTCATTGAAATATAGTGTTCTTGCGGTCGGTAGCTGAGATCTGCCGGCCGGCAGCGGCAGCCCCGGTGGCCGGCGCTCTAGCGGGCGGCCACCAGGAGCAGGAGCACCGGTGGCCAGCCCCTCATAGCACTCAGCAGTGCACTGTTTATACCAGTGATCTACAGCATCCAAAAGTTCACAGGTTGAAGAATAATGAAAATCTCTAGATGGGTATACATGATTGAGATACAGGCGATATTATATTGTATCAGCCAAGTCTAGCTATCAAAATCTCTCCCTGCCTGTTAAACATCAATGCTCCGTATATGTGTGTTAAGACCACGCTCTAAAAGGAAAGATGAAAAACTCTAGATGGTTATATATGATTGAGATACATACGATATTGTATTGTAATAGCCAAGTCTAGTTATCAAAATAAACTCTGACTTTAATGAAATTGTTGTTGTTATATTCAGGACGCGGGTTGAAGTCACATGCTTACATTCACAGCGTACAGGAGGGTCATCATGTGTTTTTAAACTTAGAAACATGCAAGTTTTACTGCCTACCAGACAACTACCAAATCATAGACCAGTCTCTAGAGGATATAGTTGTGAGTTTCATTGCCTGATTCAAAAAGATAAATTTGGATGCAAGACTTCGTCAATGCACTTGCATATCTTTATCTCCTCATTACCTTGTTTTATTTGGTTTTCAATTATTGTCTTTGCCAAGATATTTGAGTAGTAATAATAATGTATCCTGATAAACATTTGTACTTCGTCCTAATCGGAAATTTCCATGGAAAAGTTTGAGTAAATACCTGAGTTCTAAGTATCTGGTTCAAAATTTGTGAGTAAATGCCAGACATAATGGGGATGCGAGGAACTTGTTGCACAAGATGGCGCTGCGATAACCATGGCCAAAGAATACGGCTTATTCAGTTCGAGCAGTTCTTAATTCCACCCCATGAATCGAACCAGCCAGAAACAAATCACCCCACAGTGCGCCGTGATAGCAAGTCACAAGGATGTGCCCGCGGTTACCGAAGCGCTATCTGGAGTATCATTTACTTTATCACATCCTCATTAGGTTTATTTATAAAGGATATCAATGCCTCCAATATCATTTATTTAGAAATTCTTCTCAACATTTTTTTTCAGAGAAATTCGTATGGAAACGAAAAATAATGAGCATATTGAAGAAATAGTGGGCAAATCAATGAATTTCACCTCTATCAGTGTTCACATTCTCAAAGATAGATATTAGAATTAAAGTAAAAAAAATGATGTGCTCGTCATGAAAAGTCGCCTATTGTCTTACAAATACATGAAAAACAGGAAATCTGATATTTACAGAAATAATACCTACAGTAACCATCGCCTAAATAAGATGGATGAAAACCGTTATCTTGTCGCGCCATTACGCTGTGAGATACGTTTGGCATCAACTACCACTACTCTTTACAATAAAGCTCACGCAACATTGCCCTTTGTGTTTTCAGTACGTTCTGAACCCGACCTTCACACAGGGAGCCATCAGCTGCCTGGATAAGAATGCCAAGATGTCGCGTGCCTTTGATGGTACCACCTATATACAGGGCATTGTAGGGCTAAACAATATCAAGGCCAACGACTACTGCAACGTTATTTTACAGGTAACCAACCGGAATTTGCTTTCTATACCTCTTACTGATTTGATAATTGTATGTGCTTCCTGCGGTTAAGACGTCAATGGTTGACAGAAATGGGCAAGTTACTAAACCCCCAGCATATCTATGCATGCTCGTACCATTATTCACTACCTATCGACCAAAGAGGGATTTTGCATACAGTGTGAATATACTCGTTTTCATGTTAGCATTGAATGGAGACGTATTATGGTAAGTCCCCTGGAGGGGCACCACCGACTCGTCTGGAGGGTGTCTCCATAGTCTAGAGTATTCCAGGAGTTCTGGAGATTTTCCTCTTTGGATGATCTTGAGCTTGCCAGAAGACCCTCCAGAATATAGTCTCTCAGTACCTTCCGTTTTTACACTTGGTGCTGCCCGTTGTGATTGCAAGAATAAACGCTACCGCTTCGTGATATGCCTTTATTACACAGTATTCACTTGGTTCTCGTCATCCCTGCAGCATTTACTACCATATATCAACCATAAACCTTGTCTTACGAGTGAGTAGTAATAACATTAAGTTTGAGAGGGGACGTAAGGGGAAATTTAATCAAATGGTATCATAACGGTATTTATCCCTCATTATTTGTGTAAACCATATGTATCGTCTCAGCCAAAAGGCCATGATTAACTCGGGTTTACTTGTGTTGCACGCGTATTGATTGCAGGCACTCAGTCACGTGTCACCCCTCCGGAACTACTTCTTGCGTATTGAGAACTACCAGAAGATAAGGCGCCCGCCCGGCGACCTGAGCATCCTGCTCGTTCAGCGCTTTGGGGAGTTGCTCCGTAAGTTGTGGAACCCACGTCACTTCAAGGCGCACGTCAGTCCTCACGAAATGCTCCAGTCCGTTGTGCTCTGCTCAAAAAAGAAGTATCAGATAACTGAACAAGGTAGGTGGACTAGTTGCTTTACACATTGTTTTGTCACTGTATAAGTCTTTTACAGTTGCGCGTGCTTTTGGTGCAATGTGTTTCTGTCAGACGTGGGAGAAGACTAACGTAGGTTCACTCTACCCGCTGATTTAATGTTCCTTAAATCTGTTTATTAAATAATTTAAGCTTCATATGAAGTTTTTGGCTATGTGGCCACTTTGTGGCATCCTTTATGACCTTTTTTTAGTGCCTTGTTATATCAGGATCCAGGTATATGATAGATTTTGCTACCACTGTTGCCTAACATTTTTGGCTGCCAGTACTAAAGACATACATTTATCTAAAGGCTTTAGAAGGTCTTTGTTTGGGGGGATGGGGGTGGGGGTGGGGATCTGTAGAACCCAGTTCAAGATCCTAAATTGTTTACTTCTGCAAATTTCCACCAGCGCGAAAATGAAATTTAATCCAAGAAACGTTCCCAATAGTACTAGAAAAAGCTCAGATTCGAGGCACTTCAGTAAGGCATTGTCCCGTAGCCCTACTTATGGTTATAAAACCTAGGGATAGCTATGATGGGTGATAAGAGGCAATGTTCTTAAAATTTATAACTAGGAATATGGGAAATGACCTTGAGAAATCATTGAAAATCATGGAATTTTGTGTAAAAGATTTTGTGGGAACCCCTATATATCATTATTATTTGAATACTCATTGAAATATTAGGAACTTTACTAGCCAATCGATTTCTAAGTTGCAATAAAGGTAAATTAACAAAGATCCCACTCCCTTTTGAGCAACTTTGAAGAATACCTACTAGCTATTTCATCATTCATCTATCAGTAAATATTGGATAACTGTTTACATGTCTTTCTTTTCTAGGTGATTGTGTTGAGTTCATGTCGTGGTTCCTCAACGCTTTACACCTTGCACTTGGGGGAAGTAAGAAGATAAGTTCTAGCGTGATCAGTAAAACATTCCGTGGGAAAATGCTTGTGCATACCAGGAAGGTTCCCGCAATTGACATTGTAAGTACCTATCTTCCATCATTTATACAACGCTAGTCTTTGACATATCAGTTGATTCCTTCTCTTGATTATGTAGGCAATTAGGAGGTTTATGTACAATAAACAAAGGTATTGATAGACCATAAAGAGTCAGATAACCCCATTGCCATATTGGACGTTAACCAAACCCTGACATATCTTTTATGATATATTATTTACATTTGTTTTAAACCACGTACATGTATCATGGATCCAATACTGATAGCTCTGCCTTCGTTTACCGCGGGGCATTTTAAGATTCTAAGCCATGCGTTGTTTTTCACAATTTTCAGCATTAGTAATTTATAAGGATTTCTTTCTATCACTCTTTTTGTCATACAGAAAGAAGAGGAAAAGCAAAAACTCTTGAAAAGTGAAGAGTATCAAGGTGAGAACAATGTCCAGAAAGTCATGTGGCAAATGTTACATTAGGTGTAATAAATTTGTATAATATTTGATCTCGCTAACGCACATACTAATAATTCCGTCATTAAAAAGAAAATGTGAATACAGATTTTATTTAGAAGAAAGAACTTCCAGCATGAAAGTGTGAATGTTAACAATTGAGAATAAATTAAGTAATTACGAAAGGTAATTGTAGCGAAGAGTAGTATGCGAAATTTATGTTTTTAACTCAACATTCTAAGTTGGGGTAGTCCTCGGCAGTAGGGCTAATAAGTTTTCCTTCATTTCTGAGTCTGACTGAAATATTGCCTATTTTCTCATTGGTGTTTGATGGATTTCATTAATATATATAGAAACGGTATTCCTGTGAATAATATAATTGTCCGGTTTCCGAACATGTTTCGCCGGTGGTTTCAATCGAGTTCTTTAGAACAAGGTTTAAACCTCCAGAGAAACATGTGAGGTAACCGGAAAATTGTGTACACAGCTATACTGTGTCTTCATTACTACATACCTCAAAACAATAAGATTTTTACGTTTTTCTAGCTGTAGCAGCAATATTTAATCCAATTCGGGTCAACAACAGTGTCAGCATAACATAGGTTTCGACCCTACCTTTTAAGCTACAGTCCAAAGTCAGTTCTCCTCATATCCGCTAGTGGACTCAAAGTTTAATGCCGACTGGTGGAGGTTGGCAGAACCAATCCATGCCTTGTTTATCTTACACTGGCCACCACAGCAGACGTTTTCTTCGCATTAAAAACGTTATTAAGCGAACCAAGCAGGATGATGTAATGTGATCAACAACTTGAACCTATGCCTTGTCACCAGTGCAAATGCTTACAGTCGGCGCAATCTCAATGATAGATCTGCTGGGAGAGTGAGCAGTAGCAATGACGTCACACAGTAACTTTTGGTTACACTCCAAATTCAAGCGGCTATCGGACGTTAGGTGGAGGGTAGTGTTATAATAGGTGCCGATAATATTTATGCTATTTCTTTGATATCTCGATGCATCTACATATTTGATTAGGATTCCACATATTCATATGTGTATAGTTACTGTATTTTTCCGTTGTAATTACGTTAGTTACGGCAGTAGGTAAATAGTAATAAGGTTTTAGGCGATGAACAGTGTCATATCAGGATGAAACTAAAATACATTTATGTGTATAACAAAATGGCAAAGAGATATCTCTCTGTATCAGCTATTTCCGAGGAGCAGACGTGTAGATATGACTAGATTTAGATAAGAAATATAAGTTGCCTCTTAGCTTCCATAGGATTAAACAAGATCACTCTTACCTCTGCTTCACACAAAAGTACACTTAAGAGTTTTTGTTTCTCTCTGGTTCAATTACGTGATGATGTAGCAGGAGATGTCGTTATACGTCATGTTTCAAAATATATTTCCTATGTTTATATGATATCTTAAAATATAACGATTCTCAGTTTAGTATCTTTGTTTGCAACATTATTGATACTGAGAGTATCTTGTTTCTTCTGGATTAAATCGGGTCATATATAGAAAGGGAAGAGGAGATTCCGTTTTTCTTCCTGACGTGTGACCTGCCGGCGCCTCCACTGTATCCGGACGAGCTGCGTGACGACATAATCCCTCAGGTGCCTATTTACCAAATCCTCAACAAGTTTAACGGCATCCAGGAAAAGGAGTACAAGACCTACAAGGATTCCACCATGAAGCGCTTCAGAATCACTCGTCTGCCTCCCTACATCATCCTCTTCTTCAAGGTATGAATGTATTTTATAGTCTCACTGTTTAGTTATACTTATACATCTGTAGTTTACTAGAAATGTAGACTGCTGTCATTTAGCGTTAACATGGAGTTCTGTGACTGGTGTGGAGTAGCAGAGAACATGAAATAAAATATTTATACCATTATTATACACCGGTCCACTTGATTAAGATAGTATATATTTTTTGGACAACATATACATCATGGTCGTAAGCCATACCAGACTTGATAAGGTTGATATTATTTACATAAAGTCGGTTTCAGTCTCGTTCCATAGATAATGTCAAGCCTCATCTCGTCTTAGCTGATGGCAACTTTGTTTATAAAACAATTCATGTAAATGTTATATAAGGAGATGGAGTTTAGATACTAAGCTCGAGTCGATGAGATATTCTTATTCTTGTTCAATTTCTTTTACAGAGATTCACAAAGAACACATTCATTATTGAGAAGAACAACACGATTGTCAACTTCCCAGTGAAGTAAGTACATGTACATGTATTACCTTCTTTTAAAAGTATTACTCTCCATGAGAAATAAAATATCTATACCTACAGTTTGAACTATGATACTAGAAATGGGAAAGTTGATTTGTGTATTATATGTAAATCCTTGAAAATGACAACTTCCTGTTAATTTTGAAACATGTTTCTAAGTAACCTCCAGGTTATCTGTCATATATGTCCCTCTGCCTAGGGCATCGGGATGTATGTGATCAAAGATTTCACCGCTTATTTTTGACGTACGAAGGCAGTAAGCCAGTTTCCGTATAATACACTGGTAGTTAGTGTATACCCATACGTCCTGTATATAGTCTCAAGTGAATATATAATAAAATGTAACATTACTAGAAAATACAATTCATTAGAGCTGCGTTTTAGTTTTCTTTGAAAGTTTGAATAGATTCTGTCAAATTTTGTTCAACCGGTAGGTGTTTTCAGAGAATAGCACCATGGTACATAATACATCGCATATAAGTATTGTTTATCGGGTTATTAACCTTCGATAAATCAGAAATAACTACCATCCCTATGGTTTATAGGGTACTTGGGTAGTCTGACTGTTGGGTCTGCAGTCCGGTAAACAATTGAAATATCTAGACGAGGCAATGGGGCTGCAACCCCTACTGGGATGAGAAATGAGAAGTGTTTCAAATTTAAAGTAGCTGTGTCGGGAACTTGATGTATTAATGCGATAGATGTAGCAGTGTAATCTCGCGAGGTTTCCCCTCACCAATTTATATTCCCGGCGTTCCCTGCCAAGAGTGTCCTGCAGTGTTCTGATTGATCATCTCCGATAAACAATTTGTGGAGTGAGTGTCTGCCGATGTGGGAAGGACCAGTCAATCAGTACCTAAGGTTCTGAATCATGGCAAGCCAAATGTGATTAAAATCGTTTTCTAGCTTTCTGTTGGAGAACCAATTTATTTTATTTTGGGCCTCCTGTAGTTTCGACCTTCCTTTAGGTCTCGTCAGGTTAGGTGCAAACCCCACTGTTTTTTGTGTGGTCCAAGTCGACTGAACCTGAGGTATTAAACATATTCCATTCGATATTAATTTCTAAAATCGTCTGCTTTAATTATTTACAAAACGAGGAAATATCTGTTTTACTTGCACTTTAGAACTAGGAATCCAGGTAAGAGATTCAAGGAGTAAAACCATATGTTGTGAATGTCTATCTATATATCCGTGTGTTAATTGACACAAAAAGAATTGATTTGAATGACTTTTCATTGCCTTTCAATCAGGGGAATAGACTTCGGTGAGTTGTTAGCGCCTGAGATCCGTGCCAAACACAAGTACACGACCTATGACTTGATGGCTAACATAGTCCACGATGGAGAGCCGGGCACAGAGAAGGGCCAGTACAAGGCACAGATACTACACAAGGTATGCTTATCCTTCAGTCAGATCATAGATTATACGCATTAGTCCCCACCATACAGATACTATATTAAGAGGGATGCCAGTTCTCAGGGAATCTCAGGGTTTCAGGTATTTTTCTTATACTCTAAAACATAACCATTCATTCTTATGAAATGTAGTGTATCTTTATGTAGGCAGCCAGTGGTGGGAGCCATGCCCGGTGGCTGGTGTCAGGCTGCAGCCAGTGGTACCCTGTGGGTCCCAGGGCCTTGCAGAGTCAGGGGAATTCCCCTGAGAACTCAGTGGCGCTATAGTGGGCTGCCATAAGTTAACTGAAACCCCCTGAAACCCCTGAACTAAGAACTATATTTGGACCATATCTGTAGTAGACTTGCTCAGGTCTTGTAAGTATTTACATATATCAAAAAAACTTCTCACTACTGATTTCAGGTGTGTCAAATAATTATCATATCAAAGATAAAAATGGCAGTCAAATAGAGAGTTGACATTTCAGGGTTTTTTCTGAGATCTCACTGGCATCCCTGAATTTAAATACGTGTAAATAAAAAGCTTGCTCTCAATATAAATTTTTTAAATATTGCTCTGAGTGTTTGAGCGACGTGTCTCTTGTTACGCGCATCAAAACCTTACCCACCTGCCCCATATGGTGGCAGAATCGGGAACTAACGCTTGACTTCCCGAAAGGTATGGTAGCGGAAATCCACCCCGCGCATAGTCGAAGTTCCCCACTTAGACTAGGTCTATTTTGATCTTGTTAATCTGGGAGTTATAACAGATATATAAATGACATTTTTAATTAACCCACTAGCGATTTCGTCGCTAGAGCCTATAGGCACGCAATCTGGTGGGTATTAGCCATATTACAGGCATCAGTCTCCAAAGCAAACGATGGGGGGTATGGCAGATCAAATTGGCGGTGATGGCCCAAACTATGATAGACTTGCAATGTTGCATTGCAGTGTGATATGGTTACCAGCAGGCCTTGCACCATTTAAATGGCGGAGGTTGGTAATGGATCGTCTCAGGGTGAGGAGATCAGAAAAGTACTCTAGTGAATTTTGCTTTTAACATGGATAGAAATAAATCGTCATAGAAAAATTCGATGTAATTAGAGAAATACAAAAAAAGAACAGCAGGTTTCAGTTTTCTCTGTACAAGAGAATCTCACTCTCGTAAGATTTCATTCTCCATGGACACTTATGGTTCTGTCAGTGGTTTCTATATGGGGAAGTAACACCAAGCAGATCCTGTTGAAATCATGCCTCTTTATTCTTTCAGTTTGACCTTTGAAGTCAAGACTGAAATACTTATGGGGACAGTGGGGTACAGAAATCGCTGATGTTTTTACGGATGTTATTTATAGTCCTTGTTGTCGGGGTTAGTTAGATATTCAGGAATCATGAATAATTGTCCGCGGCCCCACGTTTTGCACGGGGCGCGCCTCCCATGAATAGGCGTTCATTAAACCGTAACCGGTTCAGACGCGCAAGACACGCTCCCCTCCCACCCACACCACTGCACTCTGACCAGATATATTGGTCAAGGTTCTCCAAGTGAACGTCTGGCGGTGGCTCTCGCGTGTGCTGGGGTAGGCGTTCAACTGTAATGGGCACGGGCGCGTTAATTGAATATTCAAGAATCCTGAATAATTATCCTTGTTGCCGACATATACAGCAGAGAGGGAACCTTGACCAATACAAAAATAGCACACCCCCACGGTGCCAGACACAGCCCGGACACATTAGGTAGGAGAGGGGCTGAGACCAGTGTCAGGAAGGGGTATGATTATTCATGATTTAATATTACCTTTATCTTATTTGGACTGATTTAAAGATTTATTTTATCTCGATTTCTTAAAATATTTATACATTACTTGCTACAGCCGAAATTAGGGCAATGCCACAACAGCTATTTATCCTTGTATATGTTAATAATCAGCACTGTTTAAACTTCGCTGGCGGTGTAGTAAAGGTGCCTATAGTAATCAGTGTGATTTGCTGTCTTGTAGGGTAGTGGTAAATGGTATGAGCTACAAGACCTGCACGTCATCGACATTCTACCTCAGATGATTCCGCTCTCAGAATCCTATGTCCAGGTGAGTCATTTTGTATTCTTGGATATTTTTAATACTCATACTAACTACCAGCTCATTCAGGCAACCAGCCCGGGATTACAACTACCTGTTTGCAGTCATCTTTGATTATATTTAATAGGCTCGTCCCAACATTTTCCTGTGTTCGGATATTTGGGTCCACTGTGATGCTTAGAATACTACCAAAAACACTCAAGGAATTTAAAGTCTGGACCATGACAATCCTGTTAAAAGATGATATTATCGAAGTCTAAATCTAAGTAAAATCCATAGTGATAAATATAAAAAATATTCCACTCGAACACCAGACTCTTTATCTATTAGTGTAAAAAAATATCTTTGTAAAGCAATATCTCAGTTCTATCATTGACGTGAACATGTTTATTCTGACAGATTTATGAAGTAAGGAAAGACATCAGGAACCCAATGGCCGGCACGAACAGTACCGAGACGACCGAGCCCGAAACTGAATAATACACAACCCATCTGTTGTTGTAAATTCTCGACAACTTCTACTGCCTGTCACCATACTTGTCATAATCATAGTGATGTAGCGTATACGGTCTGAGCAGAAAAAGAGTTATCAAGGCCAAGGCCCTCTAACATCAGGAGGAATCAGAATAAAATATCATCCTCACTGTCAGCCTGTATGTCGTAAAGATAGAGATTTGCTGTATTGTCACACTCTGTCCAGCACTATTACTAGCCTGACAGCTAAGTTTCAGCATGTCCTTCCTAGCAGTCTCTTCATGTCATCATTCATATCATACCCATACTTGTCTTTTTTTACGTCGTACAACCTCATTGCATCACAAGTCATCAAAAAGTATAGAGCTTAATCCATAATTTCTTGCTCGATTATTACGTCACATTGTACACAATACACAATACTTGACGATATTGAATAGCAATGTTGTGCTATATTTAATATCGGTTATTAATTTGCTATGAAAAGATACCACTTCGTTGGTACGTCTATATGGGGTTTCAAGGAAATGGATTTATGATACATTGAAATAAACTGTATTTGATATGTCACACGTATTTCGCCTTTTAATCCTCTAGCATCAAAAGTAATAGTCAGTATTTAAGCAGAGATAACAGCTTTACACTTTTCCTATGGAAATCTTTTTACTCTCGGTTTAAATGTCTTTTCCTTCTATAAAACACAGAACATATTAATCGAGCCTCATTCATGTCCACTAAACCGTGGTTTGAACCTCCCCACGTCATGGCCGACGCCGACGTGTTTTCCATGGTTTCTCTGTCTCTCAGAGACAGCAAATTCCACAACTGGTATTTCTTTGTCTAATGCCAAATTGATCATATCAGTAATAAAAAGAAATGCCAGGTTCTATTTGTAAGCTTTTATTTTATCTCAAATACACATCAGGAAGTCTGGGAGACATATTATGTACAAGATAATTCGAGGATAGTCTCTTGGGTTTTTACAGTACAATAATTATATAGAACAAACTGGCCATGCTGCACATACTTCAAAACGAGATGTTCCCATTGAGCTTTGTAGCATGTACAAGCATGGTGGGTCGTTATATATTTATTATATATACCCAAAATTGATAAAATCTTACCATATATTGGCATGGAAGACCTGTCGATGTGAAGGCTCACATACTGCTGATGTTTCAACCTGTTCAGTGTAACTGTGTACTGCACAGGTGATGGTTCAGTACATAATTTATACTGCATAGGGAGCAGCAGTAGGTAATTATCAAATATACTGCATTGGTATATAATAAATGCTAATTATTAAACTTTGATAGTGAACAATAACCTCACTATGTATCTGAGCAACATAAGCAACAATTTCGCTCCTAGGAAACATATTAAATAACATATTTGGTGATTAAAATATTTCTATATGACATATTCACTTCGCATTTGAATGATTCAAAATTACTCAAAACTGAAATAAAACGCGTGTACGATACAGTGAGATAGGGATATGGCAGGTTGGTGAGGCACACATGACTCCCCCTCTCTCAATCATAACCAATACCACGTTCATCTACGCTATGATTTTCCTCTAATAAGAGAAAAATACAGACAAACCAAATTGAAAAGGAATTATTCCATCAAATATAGCATGTCCGTACCATTTGCCTTTTTAGTATCAAAATAATTTCAAACCTTGAAGATAGCTGGAGTTGAATGAAAAGGTGATATGTACAACAGTTATTCTACCTATATGAACCAGGAACTTAAGCCTTTACTTAAAGTCAAATATAGCACCATAAATGAACCTCCAATAATTGCCAGAATAACGACAATGGCTAGACCAGTACTGATTTCTAATTATACCAAGAAAGCTCATTTAAATTAATCCTCAAATACTCAGAGAATTGAACGCATATATAGTTAATCATATGTTTCTTTTAGAAACGCGACACTTATTATTCTGTAGCATTGCCTCACCTCTTTCTGAAGGAATATAGATTCATACGGGCAGCTTGAATCCCTGTGATGGGATGTTTTCCTTGATGACAAATGTATTTGAAATGAGCTCCTCCTGAGATTGTATGTTATGTTATTATTGCTCTTATGTTGTGGTCGTTTTACAGGAGGGAGATGACATGGATGTGAACATTATTGACGTGAAATAAAATAACATTGATTTAGATAAGATCTCAGAAACATATTTTTATATCTTTTCTCGTACTATTATACCATTGACTTTGAAATATCATCCATAGCATCGGACCTGTGACATATAATTCGGGATTTTATGGTAGCATGCATGTCTATAATTAGCCTCTCAATATCCTATACCAAAAAAGAAGTATGCAAGTAGAAAACTAAACTAATATAAATAAAAGAGCAATTATCAATAAAGACTTCATGGTTATCAAATCAAACCACGGAAATATATGTATGATAGGAACATTTTCATGATCTGTGTAGAAAGAATTCAGTGGCCATACAGCTTTCATCTTTTGTAATCCACTTTTCCTCCAACAGAAGAGATAAACAGACATTTATTTTTCCCAAGCAACCATAACATGTTCTCTCTTCCACAATAAAGAAAATATTGACGGGAAAAGGTTGAAAAAACCACTCATATCGTGTATATGAACAAATGGGATTACTCGGATAGAGTGCAAAAAACATAGTTCGGGACCGGCAATCAAAATATCCACATCCACGTCCCACTCTACTATAAGGTCTATTGATAGCTTTTCCTAATAAAACACCCACATTTAGAATTTGGCGTGAGGAAGATTGCCACCTAGAAGTAACAATCTTTTATGACAACACTCCTGCGTCCTCGAAATTACTTCATACAATTTAACATTACAAGATGTTGAGAACTGAACACCTTCCAACCTTTTCTATTCTTGAAATAGTACAAACGTACAAACTCCTGGAATATTACAAAAGTTTTATAACGACATCTATTCCATTCTTACAGTCCTTTGTTGCCACTCGTACTCCTTGTTGGGCCTGGAATTGGAATAATATAATCATTTTACATTATTAGTGCGGTTTTATTTTTTCCCCTCGTAATATGTGAAAGAGAGATTTAAGACTGATAAAATGGTTTCTGGTCAGCATCTTGACAATATTAAATGTATTCCCTATAATAAAATTCAACTGGCAAACGGGCGAATGGGAAATATAATTTACAATAGATGCACCCATGAGAAATATAGAAATGTTCTTACATGTAGTCTGCTCCTGGATCCAAGTTTACATCTGTAAATGTAACGGAATTAAAGGATTAAAACACTAATGTTTTGCTATCTCATTTCGATGATGTCTGCAGGGAATTGATCCATATTTTAATATTTACGAAATAGCATTATATCCTCAATGAATAGAGATAAGAAGACATCCATAAAGTATGTACGCAAAATTTCCGAAATGCTTGAGACAATAGGAGTGGATAGAGGTGGCGGAAGGGCCATGTGCGGGTAGAAGCACCCTGCATTAGCAGACACTTTAACCTGGAACTACCAGTGGCCATGATGATTTAAGGATCGCTTAAAACCATGCATAGTCATCTAATTCCTACATTAGTATTTGAAGAAGAAATAACAGGTCTGTGAAATAAAGCCATTGAAAAATGCTTACATGGTTCTGGAGGGCTCCTGCAAAGTCGAAAAATATATAGGTTAGTATATTCAGGAATGAAGTACAGATCTTTCCGAATCTTGCGATTATTTCTTACTATATTATATTATATTATTATTAATGAAACAAATTTAACGACATAGACTATTCGCCCCACAGTGGCGATCTTCCATAATGAAGTCACATATAACAATTGACAGTTTACAAGAAACAACAAAGGAGAGCACAAATCATTCAACCTTATATACACATTTCAATACAAGATCTTTTGCTCTTCTTCAGTAATTTGTGATCTTATGGAAAGTCACTGATCATTTGAATCTTTCAGAATATTAGGAATATTTATTTAGGAGAATGGAGATTGAGACATGAAGTCTTAATTTTTGTGTCTACAACACACAATAAATAGCCAGAAGCGCACTATGGTAAATGAACATCTTTGTTTCACCTTTGATCCCTAAATCTTACCTTCTCCAACAGCAGCAGAGGACGCAAATACAGATGAGGGATATGAGCATGATAAGGAGAGTAAGAGCAATCAGGATCCACCACAACCACCAGTGGTCTGACCAGTTGTATGTGACTGGCTTCACAGAGCAGAGCTAAACAAACAATAAATATCGCATTAGCATAGATTACCATTACTTGTATGCGACTGGCTTCACCAAACTAAACGGACTAGCATCACAATGCTACACATTTCACAACTAATGTTTGAGTTAATGAGATAGCGAGTTTACTCATGGATTACTCTCAGTATTGTTATGGAAAATAATAGATCTGCTTATTAGAGTTATCATAATTTGGAACTTGTTATCTATTACTCATATAAGTGATAAATGGAATATGCAAATACACTAAGAATGAAAGTTGTGCTAACCCCAGGTCCTTTTACTTTGTATTTCGCATAGATAGGATCGAGTTGGTTCTTCATGTCATCGAGTATTCGGAAGGCCTCATCTGGCTGAACTACACGGTTATCTTTCACCATGTGGAAGCAGAGGTCAGTGCTGTAAATACAAAATATTTGTCTTTTCAATCAGCCCGTGAGTGTGTACCGTAACAGCCACAGTAACACTGTACATGGTCTCTCTCCTATTCATGAATAATCATGTGGAACTCTGTTATATCTTTAGCCTGGGTAGACCCCGAGCACATTGTACATTCAGGGTTCTATCCTATTGGATCGGACTACATGTACCGCAGACTTGAGACCTATTCGGGAAGGGATTCTGAAGAGTATGTTGACTTTTTTAAATTGAGACTACAGAATGCATTTTCTTCACGATTTATGAGGCTATTATGATATAAATACCGAGTGTTACCTTACGTCGACTATCGTACCGATACCTTTATACATGCAATAGCAACGACATCATATATCGTTGACGGTGACAATTATCGATTTTCACTTTTATGGACGTTTGTCCCTTTAGATTTGATACTTACATCGTTTACTACACGAGAAATTTTTGTATGCTACATGAACATTAGAAATATTGTGGATAACTATTACTCGATTGTCTCTTACCTGTCACATATTACCTGTACATACGTTGACTATATGTAGTTATATCGATTAACATTTATCTAGAATTTCTTGTTAGGAAGAACAGATCATGTATCTGATTACAGGAAATAAAAACCTTATAAAAAAAAAGAAAAAAATAATACATTATGGGTGCTTGCAAGCTGGCTTATAGAATGACTGACCTCGATTCCACAACAACATTATTATCATCGGTATGATAGTGGATACTGTCATCGTTGATACGTATACCATTACCAAGCGTCTGGTTCACTTCTCTGGAACAAAACACAAAGAGTTGGATATATATTTATAATCGAGGTTCGTTTACCAGCTACGGTACTATAATAAAACGATGTTCCCTTATATGTAGTCTTCCGTGACCTTAGATGTGATTTTCTGCACACCTGAGCAACAATTTAGCTAGCAGGGTGTAATAATTATGTCACTTACGACAGCAGGCATATAGTAATAAAGACAACTAATCTTATTTCGCTGCAAGGTAGGATAATATGATTATTATAGATGGGTAATCACAAAGATCTTATGCTTTCAGTTGGTCACCATCCCCGTATTACACTTTGTTTCTGGACACACTAAAAAGGATTCATTTGACTGCTGAAGTAGGAAATACACATTGTTCCATGCAAGAGAAAAACAACATCAGGTTTCCTTAATAGCAACATAATGCCTTTTCCGCCCTTCCAGTGAAGGACTCCATAACGCCCCACTTGCCCTCCAAGGAAGAACTCCATAATGTTCCCTTGTCATTCAGTTGAAGGACTCCTTAATGCCCTCCTTCCTTTCCACTTCATAATGCCCCCCTTGTCCTCTCAGAAAATGACTCTAAATTACTTCTGCTATCCTCTTAAAATGGTAGCTGCCCACACATAACAGAGACATAATTACTAGGAGGAAAAGGGCAAATTAGGAACTACCGCTGAACGTGTTAGAGACTAATAGTGTATCTCTAGCTCATGCTTGTTTGGACTGGTCAATGCCAGATGTCTGTATTTTAATATGTGACTGATATAATGCCATACTCACCTCATAAATTCACTTCTGATTTTGACGACTTCCTCTGGCGGTAAGTTGAAGTTAAACCTTAGCCTCTGCGATTCGCGGATGACGTAAATCTATATTTAAAAAGAACCCAACAACAGTGTGACACAATGCCTATAAAATTATGTTTCAATAAAAAAGTATACATGTGTACAAACCCTATGTCGTATTGTGCTGAGTGGGAAAGGGAAGATACCGGTATGGAAGAATGTCAAGCATATATGTACATCAATTTTTGTAGAATAACATTATAAGCACAGGAATATAGCGGTTTGTATAAAGTTAAGCGTCTACAAATATGTTTTATGATATCTAATATAATGTATGTAGATAGGAAAGCAATCAAAAGTAAAAGTGGACTAAAAAGATAAGGAAACAACTTACAAATAAGGTTGCAAAGTCCTCTCGTTTTTTCTGGTCGACGGCTTTGACTGTCATCCTGAAGTAACCGTTTTGATAGTCTAGGTAATTGGGCAGGTTGGTGCTGACGAGTCCGCTGTCTTCACCTATAACGAACGCGTCTGGAGTCTGTTTGGGAGCATCACCTTCCCGGAAGAACTGAGAGTCTTGGAGGGAGTATGTGGTTGTATCAAATGGCGTCTGCACATCTTGATCTTTGGCTCTGACTATCAGCAGTTTGGTGTGGTAACGCGCCGTTGACAGCACACCTATGTGGTAATAATACAAAGGCATAAAGTAAAAACCTGTATTTTGAATCTGATTTTTATTACCCTGACCGAGACTGACTTGCCTCTTATACTAGTCATAAGAGCTACTTGATACAAACAATTCTGGACATTTTCTATTGTAGTTTTTAGGTCGTGGAAGTTAATGCTTTTGATAGTCCAGCTATATAATTTTACTTTAATGTTGCAATGTACTGTATTGCTATTTAAAAGAAGAGACCAGTAACAACAATGTCTGGCTTTCAGGCAAAAACCTGATTTAAACAGACAGCATATGTATCAAATTCAGTGGCAGATCTATGACTAATGGGATAGTCCTGAGGCAGGCGAGCAGAAGTGTGTTTTGGAGTACATACGATGTTTTTTTTATTGAATCTGGAGCTCCTTAATCTTCTGATTTCAAATCTGTTTCGTGCCAGTTTGTACAGGGTCAGCATTTTGAGATATGAGTGTTTTAAATAAAAATATGAAAAAAATAAAGAAACAATTAAAGAAAATATCTATTTCAACTCAACTTCATAGCAAATCATATCTTATAAGCTATTCTCAAAAGGAAACCCATATTTGATGAGCAAAATTACATATAGGAAGATTGGTAGTATATTTGACCTTGAAACATCAGGTGAAGGTCAAATTAAGGTAAATTTTGTCTTTTAATATAAAACTATAGAATTTTTGAGATGAAATGCAATAGGTTTGCAGAAGAGAATTGTTCTACATCATTCCTTTAAATGTAGACATCTTACATTCCATATTTGTAAGAGCCTTGGTTGATAGGCATTTATAAGGCTAAGCACTACTCCTCGGATTTCTCTGTGACTTGTGACCTGGGAGCTATACTTTATACTTTAATTATACATTATACATCACTAGTTATCAAAGTAGGTGTGCTGGTCATTTGTAACATTGAATACAGAGATCATTTGATATTATTTCACTCGTAGTGTTCTTCTTTTGATAACTCCTGTATTGGACAGGCAGAACCCACCATTTATCTATTATCTTTGAACTACCTTTAAATAATCGGCCAAAACCATCCTAAAACCCTGTCCATTACATTGATCTTAGGATGATTAAGTGCAGGACACTTAAGTCTTTTTAAATTGATCAACTATTGATCAATTATTTCTCTAGTTTAAAAGGATAAGACCACAGTTGCCTGCATTGCCACTAAAGAGGGCCCAAGTGGAAGAAGGCAATCCTGTCGGAGCTGGTGCATAAATGTATAAGCCATTTCACTAAGAAAAAATTTTGAAAAAGGAGAATGAAGTGGAGATAATCAAGGTTTATTAAAACAAGAAAGGTGCACACAGCCCTAGTATGAGATCATACACGGTTGAGATTCGGTTGACGTAACCTAATTAACCCTTTAACCACCGCATGCCTAAAACGAATCGGGTTAAGTACTGCCGCGCCCCCTGCCACGTTCCAATGTATTACCACTGCAGGCTTCTACCAGATGTATCACTGAAACGCCGGCCCAAATTGTCCATAGGCCTGACTTGATCTGTACATTACTTTAGTTTTCTCCGATTTCTACTGCAATTCAACATCTCCATGGCACTATATAGACTCAAAACACACAAATACATTGTTCTAAAACTGTTTTAGTTACATGTTGAAATTTTCTTAACCCTTTTGTGCTTAAATCAACTGAAAAATGAATTTGAAAAAAAATCCTAGTTTATGAGGCATCATGCGGCGGTAGCCATGGGAATACCTCCAGGCATCATGCGGCGGTTTGCACAGGAATGCCTGGAGGCATCATGCGGTGGTGAAAGGGTTAAGATAAGGATTATAATCCATAATGAAATTAATGCTAATTTAAACCACTAGATGAGAAGCATAAACACCTAGTGGGAGGTAAAGATAGGATAAACAACTATTGACAAGATAAGCCTAAAGTTAAGACAGTTCATGGAAGTGCAGAGGCGCAAGTCACTGAATCCTTAAGGGATATTCAAGTCAGGAGAGGAGATCTCCCATAACTGTGGATGGTTCTTTCTCTGTGTTGCTTCTTGATCTTGCAATAACTTTTTGATGCCATAAGGGCAGAGTTTCTTTACCCTATAAATTTAGCAACAGTCAGTTGTATCAAGGCCTGTCCTTCCTTAGTCTGTATAATTATACTAAGGAAGGACAGGCCTTTTTTATACATCGTATACAAACACCCCATTGAAAATGTATGGGGATTCAGTAAACCATGACCCATTATATAAAACCTTTCAGATACCATAATTGTGGTATATGGATTCAAATCTGTGGTATACATAGACAATAATGGATGATTTTGTGGACAGGCAGCCGTAAACCACGAGGGGTTGATGTCTAGTAATACACGAGCGCTAGCGAGTGTATTACGAGGTCAACCGCGAGTGGTTTACATCCATCTTTTCAAATTAATTAAACCCAGTAATTGTCATATTAACTGGTATAACAATAGGAACTATTTCTTTGCCCTATAGCAAAAGGGACTATTTTTCCCGTATACCATGGTTTTGAGGCAGTATACCACAGGTTTGAATATACAGTATATGAGAAAAATAGTCCCTTTGTGTTATAGAGCAAAGAAGTAGTCCCTATTGTTATACCATTTAATATGGCAACTATCAGTTTTAATTTAATCGAAAAGATGGATGATAAATGCAACAAACGATGGTTTGTGGATAGTTGGTTGTGTAAACCACTGAAGGTTGATGTTGTAAAACACTCACTAGCTCTCATGTATTACTATGCATCAACCACTTGTGGATAACAGCTGCCTGTCCACAAAACCATTATTTATTGTCTATTAATACAATACAGGTTTCTATCTCAGTGTCTGGTAGGATTCACATTGTAAAATGCACATTGAAACAATGATTATGATTAATTAATTTAGGTTTATGAAATAATTGAAATAACACTCTAGTTGAATAATTTGTTCTTAGATATTATCACTACTCTGTTCTGTGCTTAATAAGCCTAGAGTGGGTAAATAATCATAGATTTGACAGATTGTACCATAGGCACATTTTCTTTCTTAATTTTCTTAGAACTAAATCATTTTTTATTTTCAAGTAGTTATAACTTAAAATGCTGAGCTCTTACAAACTGGCACGAAGCAGATTCGGAATCAGAAGATTCAGGAGCCTTAGGAGCAATCATAAAACATCGTATGTACTCCAAAACACACCTGACCCTTTAGACTGACTCTGACTGCAGGACTAGGAGAGTAAAAAGGATTTGGTCTTCCATGAATCATATAGCGAGTTCTTGACAGTCCATTAGTTACAGTCTAGGATACCGAAATCACCATATGTTCTCCCTCAGCAGGGGTGTTGAATAAGAGAATGTACCTGTAGCAATTATATTATCTGCGCCTTGACTTCAATGGCCCATCGTTGGATCCGCCATTGACTATGAGGATGTATGCAGAATGATAAATAAAATGTTGGTCACCAAAGACCAACGTTATATCGGTGGTATCACAGGGGATCCAATGGGTCGTATACAGTCAGCCATTTATTACCCACCTAATACAGAGTCTCCATGCTATAAAGGTTCTCACGGAAAACAATGTATATGCACAACCCAAGTACTATAATACAATGTCATTCATGGTAAAATTCCCAAATTTCATGAAAAATGTCAAAACCTGTTGGTGGTGACCTTGAGAATATGACCTTGACATTAGTACAAGGTCATCACATGGCACACTCTTAAAGAATTCTCATGGATATCAATGTCTATGCTGAATCCAATTACTGCAATAGAAGGTTAACCATGGTAGTATTGTCAGATTTGTCACCAAATATCCAAAATTTTATGGTTGACCTTGGGAATATGACCTTGACGTTGGGTCAAGGTCATTATCTGGATAGGTTTTGGAACTTTAGCTATGCAGCCTTCATCATGTCAGATATGAAACCCATACTTGTAATAGCTAATGAAATATTCACAATCTAGTTTAGAAGATGAATTTCACTTTTGCTGTTTCGCTAAGGATTTCTATACAGTTTTCATTAATTGGTGAGCATCCAATTCTTTCTTAAGTGGATAAGGTATGTGTTTTATATGGTCTATATGGGTGAATAGCATACCAGATTGAAGCTATTGGTTCAGGGAATAATACTGAATTGTTTCTGATATGTATGGTTGCCATGGCAACTGAAACATACCCATATGCAAAAAATAGGCAAAAAATTGAAGTTTGACCTTGAATTCAGTGACCTTGACCTTGACCCAAGGTCATATACATTTGCATACTTAAAGACGTTGATGGGGTATATATGCTTATTCAATATGAGCCTCCTAGCTCATAAAGGGTCAGAGTAAGGAGCACATATGTCTCAAAAATTGAGATCTCTGTAATTTTAGTGACCTTGACCTTTGACCTCAGATAGAATAGTGATGCTGAAAGGTCTGTAACGCCAGAGCACCCACACTAAAAAGTAGAGAGTCTCTAGAATCAAAATCAACTCCGATAACCATTGTGGCGAGCCGGCAAGAAAAATCCTTAATTTTCAGATCTGCTCCTCTACTACTAAGCCTATGGACCCTATAGATCGCTACTGAGTAGAATACGGACCTCCGGAATCTCCTCGGAGAATACGGCTTTTTGGGCCACCTGACGGGCACTATGGGAACTAATGTATATAAACAAAGCACGGCGCTAGGGTCTAATTTCTAATTATTTACAAGATTTTTTCCTAATAATCACTCGAAAGGTGAGTAATAAATACAACATTACCATAATTTCGATCTGTGTGGCCGTATTCTCCTTGTAGTCGACACTCCGTAATACTCCTCGCTATCACTCGGAGTTTTACTTCGCGTCAACTACGCGGAGAATACGGCAACTCAGATCGAAATCGTGGTAATATTGTGTATATATATACTTACCGGTACTAAAGGTTGTACCGCTGCCAAATGAAGGTCCGTTGTCATCTACATCCTTGACTAGTACTCTGACTGTTTGTATGGACCCAAGTGAGGCGTTGACAGGGTAGTTAGTGGTGTTTAGGTTTGGGTCACTGCTTGCTTTCACATAGAGCAAGTATTCGCTGGTAGCCTCTCGGTCAAGTGTGATTCTGGAACGGAGATGGCCCGTGGACTTCCCGATGCTGAAAGGTGGAGTCGTCTGACCAGCCAGGGGTTCGTTCCCCTCTGAAAGCAGGCATAGCGAAAACACCATCAGTGATAATTAGCATATCGAGTACCTCCAGCATGAGGTCGGTTATGGTGGCCCCTTCGGGATCATTAATTTCTACAGGAATTTGACTTTCTTGCTTGGCCTGCTTCAATCCAAGTGGTTAGGGATCCTGACAGTGGTGTCTTGTACACGCATCGGGATTTGTTATCCCTCCGTTTTTGATGACCATATAGCAATAGCTTGTAAGTGTAACGGGCAAGACATTTGTACTCACTGACTATGTAGTAGTAAACCTTGTTGTTAGGGGCATCGTCCAGATCACAGGCATTCAATTGTATAATTTCTGTATCCAGCGCTGCATCTTCATAAATCTCCGCAACTAACGGGTTGACATGAATCTGTGAAAACATAAAATTGGCAATAATGAGACCAATTATAATAAGATGACTAAGACATGAGAAACTCTATTAAATCTATGAAGTCTTTCATTTCAAAAGTGAATTTATAATCGTTTATATTCTGAGAACTTTAACTTTCCTCTGCTTCTAGTAGGACGTGTCACTATCTAGTTGACCTCTCTCTAAATCTATATAGTTGACCACAAAATATATTGCCCTCATCTGGGTGGTTTTGAAATAACTTACCCCTGGACACGATAGGAAAGATGGCTTGTTATCATCAAGATCCGCCACGTTAACAAAGAGGCTCCTCCTGTTTTCAGTTCCAGCGAGTCTGTTCTCCACCACCACAATAAGCTGTAAAATGTCAAAAAAACAAATGACACAGACTCCGTAATATTTATCCAAGGAGAATCATCTCAGTCGCGAATTATGGAATTGAACATTTCTTCTGATTTTGAAAACACGTTGTATAATATCGACACAGTGTACTATGAACCACCAATGTCTTCTAAATTTCATTGGGCAGCCACAAAACGAGAAGAGGGGAATGGTTCACTACCTTATCTTTAGGGAACAACTATCTTTGAACAGGAGGAAAAACTAAAAACCACATCCGATGACTGAATGAAATTCTTTATTGGCAGACAATAAAAGAAATACAGCGAATCTATTTCAATGTTGCTAGTTCAAATGTCAGATTTTCAATAGTTATGAAGTTATTAGACGTACCTGATATTGACCCTGGAGTTCCCTGTCCAGTGGTTTCACCAATGAGATGACGCCGGTTAGAGGGTCAATACGGAAGTACGTCTGGTCGTTTAGCAGAGGGTTGTCAAAGAATCTGTAGGTCACGGTACCAGGAGTAGAGCCGCGGGCTGCTGCATTGATCCGAGTAATGTTGGTCCCTCGCCTAGCATCCTGTAATTAGTATCAAATACTATACGACTTCGTTTATACCAAAGCCACCTCTAGCACGGGGTTCCACCAACTATTAGATTTGATTTCTCAAGTTGCTTGTAATGGATTTGTTTTTCTTGTGGATGTAATGAAATCATCACATTCTGAGTCCAGCATGCAGTTATGATCTTTTGATGATATGTTGCAATCATATTGTTGTTTTTTAAGGAAGAGCCCTCCATATCGGTCCATCAACCCCGTCCCTTGCATGATTCTGCAATTCGTATTGAGTTCCGGCAACTAAAGTCGTAAATATGGCTGTTTACAACTACTTTTCCAACAAGAGGACATCATTTTCGATGACTCGCAGGATATTATGATATATTCGAGGATACTCGACATTGCGGTAATAAGGGAGTGTCAGGAAGTTGAAGGGAATAACAGATATGAAATTACAGAGATGGACTTCGTAATCAATACTAATAAGCATTTTCAAATGTATGCTTTATCTTGTGTAGTACTCCTTCATTATTGATGTTTTATGACAAACGACATAGGATATATTCAGACCGTTCCCGAACAGCAATAAGATGTGTGGGTGCTCTGTTTCTGGAATCACCATTAGCACAACTTACCTCCGGTACACTGAAAGTCTGTCCATCTCTGGCTGGGTCTATGATGTGGGGGATGTCATCACCACCCTGAAGGTCACTGATGAAGATGTTGACCCTGGCAATGCTGGAGAGGGCTGGAATCCCGTTATCTCGAGCCGCTATCTCCAGTTCATAAGGCTGCTGCTTGGCATAGCCCGTCAAGTCGCGTTGATTGCGAATTACCCCGGTATTACGATCAATCTGGAATAAGTCTGTGTTAAACGAGAACATTAATCCCAGAGTGATACTATGGAAGTTGTGCACCGCTCTATTGTGAATCAAAGGAACAAAGTAGCTACTCATTGGACAGAAACCTGATAATCTCCGCAGACTGTCTGTTAAAAAGCCCATGGAATTCGGCGTACGGATTGCTCTCAATAGGCGGTCATTTCAGTAATGTAGGAGTACAGTGATACCTGTTGGCTATATGATGTAAAACAATTCTTCAAGGCTTTCATAGCGTCAGATCTCGGTCATTGAGATATATTCAGCAGGAAATGGCTCATAAACATGTTTATCATATGTTCAAGTATTTATCATTTACTCAGGGAAATCGACTCTAAACGCTACCCAAAGTCAATCGCCATGTGTCGATTATGGCGCCACCAATGATACGCCCTTGCTTTATTACTTCTGAACACGTGTTTAAAATAGGTATTTCTTAGTACGATGTCCTCCCACTTCAGCTCCTGATAATGCTACACCCATTATTCCTATCATATTACATTACCTTGAGAATCTGTCATTTCAACACTTCGCACTTAAAATAAACGAATACTAGACTCACCGTCCAAGTTCCCGGACATGATGGAGTAGGTGATGGTACCACTAAGGTCAGAATCGGCGTCAGTAGCACTCACCGTCCCCAGCGCAGTGCCTGCACGTGCGTTATCACGTGTGTACAGGTTGTACTGCGCCTGCGTGAACAAGGGCGGGTTGTCGTTCACGTCAGTCACCGTAATCGTTACCTGCAGTTAAAAAATATATTCTGAGAGAGATGTAAACAGGGGGTGTTCCATTTGGCTGGCCGTGAATTCGACGCCGTCGGCGTGTGCCAAACATGCTTATAGTGCACAAACCCACAGGTCAGTTCAGAGGCCGACGCCGCGTGGGGACCGTGTGGGCTATGTTCGAGGGTAGCAAACAAAAGGTATTTTATTAGGCTTTATGGGCCACCACCCGTTACCCCGCCGTGCGGCTGCCACCATTTAGCAAGTTGCATCCTCCACTACACCGAACGCGCCCTTCAGATACAACCAGATACAGCCCTATCCGACGTCTAACCCTGACAAAACGCAATGCGAGCTTTTCCTGGACATAATCTGAATGTATTTTTAATCATTTCATATAGTAGTTTATAGCGTTTCCAGAAGTGGGTAATAATGGCTTCTCTTTGAACTTTTAGACCTTAGGGTGTCAAGATGCATTATGATTTAATATTATCTGAATCATTTGAATCCAACTCCCTACTCTGATACTATGGATAAACTGCTGAAACCTACTTCCTAAATTGAATATTGTTGCTTTTTATCAGAGAAGAATAACTTGTGCTAAACTGACGGGTACTATGGGACAATATGAAGCACCTTGATTGATGGCAAAGCCATGAAACATGAACATCACAAATCAACGCTGATCGGACTGTTCATTTAGCGGGAGACACACCAAGCGAGAAACGCCAACACAAATAGCCTATCATTACCTTCTTGTTGAGGAAACGCAAAGTAACTGATCTTGCTCGCATATACCTCTAAGGAGGTGACCGGTACCTGATTACGTGATAAGTATCATAGACCGCAGACAGCGTGCAGGTTAAGGGTATCGCCCAGAGGTAGCTATGTAAACAATTTGCTAAGACCATCGGTATCAACAAGGCGAACCGGTTGCTCCCAGAAGGCCTTAAGTAGTATAACATTCATGGTCTGCCTCAGGCAAAATATCACATTCTTTTTTTAGTAGTATATAAAATGAGGAATTTGTACATGTGTATATCGTCCGATACATATGTGAATGCAGGTAAATATGTACATAGCTGTTGCCAAATCTTTGCTAAAATCATTGTATTGACTTGGTCTTTCAATATATGGGACACCACATAATAGATTAGAGAAAATATATATCCCATACTCACCGGTACGTCAGTATGGAGCTGTTGATTTTGCGGACCGTCTGGATTATCAGTAGCTTTTGCGAGTAGATTGAACACCCCTCCTATCGCTTCCCTGTCCAGGGTTGCATTCCGTGCAACTGAGATAGTACCCTAGAAACGTATTACAGAAGACTAATATAGGACATAGGAAAACCAGCCTATTATATTTTAATAAATGAATGCATATAAATGCAATTGTATGGACAAGAGAATGTAGCTTCAAGCCACACTAAAGTATAGAGTCTTAGGATGAGGTGTCTAATAAGTGATACGGACATGATTCTGTCTTCTCTAAACGCGTTACCAGGTGAAACTGTAAATTATGCATGATCGTTCTAAAAAGATTTACCAAAATGATAGGAATATTGGAAAGGTGTAGAGTTTCTTTCTAGTTGTCATTCATATCGTATGTTAAATCTATTACTTTGTCATTCATCATACAGACCGGAAGTGATACATGACCGGTATGGTATTTCTGGTGTCCAACTAGCGTCAGCCGGAAGAACTATCTTCGGACGCGGAGATTATTTCTAAGGAGGTACTAACCCGTATGGGATCTATGTAGAAGTATTGGTGGCCCCTTCCGGTTAAACTGTACCGAATCCGACCAAATTCACCCGAGTCAGTGTCTACAGCCGAGACCCCGATTTGTATTGGGAACTGTTGACCTTCCTGTATGGTGAACTGATAGGACTGAAAAAATGTCAGATTGTAATTGCAAGGTGTATAATTAATTAGCAAGAGCGGGAGACACTGCACTAGAAGTTCTCCATACAAATCAAATATATATATGCAGAGTCAATGACATAATGTTCTCTGTAGACGACTCCCTTTCGGGAACCACTTGCAGTGTTCCATTATCATGCATTATTTGATTATTAGAAATAAGCTCTCAATATATGATCAATAGTTCGTCAATTTGAAATTTCGTTATGGCTAGATGGAATGGTAAAAAAAGAAGAACTATGTTATTGAAAATGATTATACACTCTCCTAGCAAAGACCCTGCGCTCTACTTCCTGCGCTAGCGCCGCGAAAGATCTGCTGGGAGAGTGATGATTATAGAAACTAGAAAGATACCATCATTAGGAATCACTTCACGGATAATAATGATCATACTCTCTTACAACAACTATTGGGTAACTGAATAAACCATCGAGGTAAGTTTTGTGCTACTAGTAATACACATAAATTTTCTGTCGAATGATTCTCTCAGAATACTATTTTTGTCAAACATCATACAGAAAGAAATACAATTCAATTGCCTAGTAGGTCTGATAAGCTTTTAATATAGGATTCCCAATTATAGATAGAGCCCGACCTTTGAAGAACATATACATGTACATTCAATTGCCACGTGGTAAAGAATTGCGTAACTTTGCTTACATTCTGACTGAAGATGGGACTGTTGTCGTTGATGTCAGTCACAGTGACGATGATACGGGCCACAGCACTGAGGATCGCACTGCCTCCCGTGGTAGCGCGCACCTGTAGACTGAGATCATTGTTAGACAGCCGCTCAAAGTCCAGGCGACGGTTCATCGTAATGCGTCCGTTCTGACGGTTCACGAAGAAGTAGTTCATCGGATCTGTCCCAGACACCTGTAAAAATATAATCGATCAACACAAACATTGTCAGAGTGTGGCATAATTCATTGTTCCCGTTTCTCATACATCTCGTCTTGGAGTAGAAATTATGCAATTTAAAAGCACATTTCAATAAAAAAATTTATTTGGCCATTTGTCTAGTTCCTCTAGAACCCCCCCCCCCCCTCCCACCTCACCACAGAGGCTACATATACATGCCGAGACGTTGTAATATAGGGGCCATCCATAAAGTACGTACGCACTAGGGGGGGGGGGGGGGGGGTCAACAACTTTGGAAATTTTGCGTATGGTCCCTCTTTGTTCTATTGCGTACAAGAGTGGGAGAGGGGGTGGGAGGGTCCAAAATTTCAGAAATTCTGCGTACTTACTTTATGGATGACCCCATACTGTTCTTAATAAAGCCAATTAATTAAAACCAAATTTGGAAACAGCCATAAAACAAAAAGAACCCCCCTCCAAAAAAAAGACAAAGAAAAAAACCACACACAACCACTCTAGCGGTCTCGGAGCAAGAATTATACAATTTAGAAGCTTATTTTAATAAGAAAAAAATCTTTGGCTATTTGAACAAAGAAATAAAGACCAAACACAACCACTCTAGCATGTGTTCTATTAACTCAGTGTGTTGACATCTTTATCCCATGTTCACGCGGAAGCTCACCTTCTCGTAGATGGACACGGGACGGTTGGTGTTCGGGTCCAGAGCGACCAGGTTGTACACCACATAACCCACGTCCGCCTCTTCAGGCACGCTCACCCTTATGTCCGGGTTTTCAGCTGTTAACGGCGGTGAGAACTCCAACTGCTGCCGTGTGTTAGTCGTTATCGTTACTATCACCGTTGCTGAAAGAACAATCAAAGTTTGGTGAAATTCCCCTATACAAGTTCTACTGTATGAAGGCATCTTCATATTATCAAAACCTTTTAAGACTATTATATACATTGCGTATCTATTTGTTAGATATCTGGAGATTTGCTACTACAACAAATAAGGAAATCTGCTTTATTCGTCTGTTATCAAACCGATATTGCTCAGTTTTGCTCAATCTTAGAAATTCTATTTCAAAAACCTGAAATACAGGTAACTAATACTGCTATCAAGTCATGAATTTGAGGAATTTTGCATTATGAAAATCTGAATTAAACACATGAAAATGATGAATTCTATATCAATCATTAAATTAGGCGATTTTGAACCAATGTAAAATGTCTTGAATTGAAATGTTTTAATTGAGATGGTTAGATTTGATTTGAACCTAACAATTTAGTTTTAAATATTCACAACACAATGACTATCTACCATCAAATAGAAATATCCAAATTTAAGTAAAGATATCTTCAAGCTGTATTTCAGATATCTGGAATTCAACTGAAAGGTCATCGCATTGAATTTGAGATAAATCCAAGCGAAACCAAATTGAGGTAAATCAAACCGGACCTACCTGTAGCAGTTTGGACGGAAGGTGACTTGGCGTTAAGGTCCCGTACCTGAGCCCGAAAGCTGATCTCGCCCACCTGGTCACGGCTGAATTGTCTTTGAGACGTGATAATCCCCGTTAAGCTGTTCACCGCAAACGCGTCCTATCACAGCCATCAACAGAGGCGCATGAGGTTTTTTTATTGACATCACAATATCCGATACAGTATCAGGAAGGAAGGATGTGTTTTTGTGGGCATATTCACACTCCCGTATTTCTCTGAAATTCTATTGATATTCAATTGCTGATACTCAAGCGCCATATATATATGATATGAAATTGGTCCGGACACCAGGTATTCCACATTAGTTCCTCTCTGATATCAGTCCATGTTCGTATAGTATAGTTTCTTTTAGAAGAAATCCTGATATTACTTCTAATCTAAATCTGTCTGAATATTCCCATTAGAAAATATCAATGAAAACAATGATCTGCTACAGACAACCAAGTAGAATACGTAATCAAATTGTTTGCATTTTCAAGACATCCATGTGAGAAGCAAATCTGTGGTAAAATCACTTACTCTGTAGTTGGGCAGCATGGCTGGACTGATGTCCTGGCCGGTGCTGTCTTTTGCTGACACCGTGTCTCGCTGTATACTGTATTCCAGTCGGCGATCTGTGTCCGGGTCACTGGCCACCAGCTGTAGTATGGACGTCCCCGGAAGCTCAGCTGACACCGAAAAAATATCATATATAGACTTTTACTAGGTAAACGGCTCATCAAAAGGGTAAAGATGACATCGCACTTTAGAAAATTACGCCAGTCAGCCTGGGTTATTGCCTCGAACTCGGACTAACGGCTTGGAGCGACAGACCAGAGGTAATCGTCGTAGGGTGATAGTATCCAGCAATATTCTACATGGGGAACAATGATGCCTAAGCAATTATATTAGAAGCAATAGGTGTCTCTCTCTCTGAAGTAATTTGCAACATTAAAGCTATTGGAGTTAGGTGTCTATCTCTCTGAAGTAAGTTGCAACATTAAAGCTATTGGTTATAAGGGAAATAGCAAGTGATATAACCCTGGTTATTTCGAAAGGCTTTATCAAAGCCTGAATACTGGAGCAATTACTCGAGCATACTTACAATCAAGGAGGGAGGTCAGGTAGACATTTTGTATGAATTGCGGTGGTTTGTTGTTGGCATCTGTCACTGTCACAGTGACTTGTGTTTCTCCTGTCATTTGAGGGCTGCCATCATCCACTGCTTGGACCTACAAGAGCGTATTCATGATCACGTATTGTCTTGTATATAACTGAACATCATTATACGTTTTGAGAATCTACTTATTGCCCCTATATCATTTACACACGGGATGGATACTGAACACCATGTGTCCACCTTATTATCGAATATGGTCAATGAAGGTTCACTGGTAAATGATTACTTATTGAGAGTTTACGCCGTATCAACAGCAACATTTATATAAAGACATGATTGGGTCCATGAGGTGAACATAACAACAAGAATAAAAACACAATGGCATAACCGAGTGAATTTCACGAACTACCCTTTGATTGATATGAGCAACAATCACCAATTGGCCACTGTGAGAACCCAGAATGTTCTGACATCACCTAGGGATCGTTGAATAATCTAGGATCGTACATAAAGACCTTTTCTGTACCTTGTACAAGGATTATTGTTTCATAACATCAAAGTTTGTTCGCTAAGGCAGTTTTAGTCGTCAATAAGGTCGTTCACACGCCTTGAATTAAGTTGACCCACATCGTCCCTGGGTCTCTTTACAGAAAAGGGTCTTCATGTTCGATAATATATTATTTAACAGACCCCTGCTGAATACTCCAGCTAGACATGCCTCAGAACTACAGATAAAACTCACGGTCATCCGATACGTTGAACGCCCATTCTGGAGGTCGAGGTTTGCATTCTGGGATACCCTGATTAGGCCAGAGTTGGAATCAATATTGAAGTTATTGAAACTTCCACTGGCTATCCGGTAGCTGACCTGACCATTCCTTCCTGAGTCACTATCAGATGCTTGCACGCTGACGACACTTTGACCTGAAAGAAAACAGAATTTCGATTCCAAGTACATGTTAATGATAAAACTGTGTACTATATTCGGATATCTTTTCTGATTTCATGAATAATTCTTATCTAAAGTAATATAAACTGATGTTGTCGTTAGAAACATAGCATCAAGACTCTGGTCTTTTATCAAATGAGATATACCACCAGGTGATACCATGTGGTGAGAAAACAGATTTGTATACGGTTGTAATATTATTTGTATAAACTCACCTGGGATGGCAGTTTCGGGCACTGAGGCTTGGTAGAAGGACTGGGAGAAGACAGGCCTCCTGTTATTGACGTTCTGTGCAATAAAATGAAAACCATGTATCCATTGTCTATAGTCCATAAAGGATTTGATGCTCACTCCACTCTATTTCACAATACTATATCTTTGTAATCATACTTAGAAAGGTAGCAAAGGGTATAGAATATCATATAAACCATGGAAGAGTCTTACCTTAAGACAGGAGGGCAAATATATACTTCCATTTTATCATATTGGTATGCACAATATTAAAGTGGTGACATCTGTACTCTACCTGGACGGTGATGGTGATGGGGATGGATGCTGTCTGTGGGTTGCTCCCTCCATTGGAGGCTTGTACTACCAGCCGGATACTGTGAGAATAGATTTGCCTCATAGTTTTAGCAGGAATCATCACAAACAGATTGGCGTGGCTTATACACTGACAAATACGAGTGGTCCTATATATCTTTTGGTCAGAGGTTTGGGATAGTGAAACGAGGAAATAGTGTCAAACTAAATATATATGAAATGATCGTTTTTGATCGGTTTAATACATACACAATATTAACTGGTTTCAGATACAAGCGCCCGTATGCTCCGAGGAGTTGACGCGTTATAATATCCGAGCGTATGCGAGGATATTGCGGAGAGACAACTCCGAGGAGCATACGACCGCTTGTATCTGAAAACAGTCTATATTGTATTTATTATCCACCTTTTTCTGGACAAGTGGCATGTCAATATCAGTTTATTTTAGCTATGCACTATTTTTCCATACGCACTATTTTTCCGTATGCGCCACCCGGAGCATACAACATATCCGTATGCGCCGGGTATGTCCATACAAACGCCCTATGTGTTTTCTATGGACACTTTGTATTAGGTGGATAATAAATTTTTATACTTACTTATTATGTATCAATTCCATAAGAACTGACCAGATACAGAAATGACCAGTAGAGTTCGAAATATATAGATAAGCAAGCTACCGAGGAGAAACGTTTCGTATTATGTATCTTTTAACTAAGTATTTTCACACGTAAATTGAATATTGTGCAGTCCAAAATACAAGGTACAACTTACTATCCTGTCCCTCGTGTATCGGCATAAGTGATTGGTCTGACGAGTGAGACGACCCCGGTAAAGGGGTTAATGACGAAGGCATTGTCCGCCGTGTTGCCCTCCGTGATTCTGTACGTGACAACTCCACTCTGTTCCCTGTCTATTGCCTGTAGAAAATAAACATATAGAAAATAAAATGCGCAATTGGAGTGCAATAGTATATGTATAAAAGAACTATTTACAAGTGAGAATACTACATGTGATAAATAGTTTCTGTAGTTTTCTTTCCGGTTAATTAATGTTATTCTATTCTATTCAAATTTTATTTAACCAAGTTAATGTTTCGCAAGAGCAACTGGATCTAGGAGAAGAGGTAGTAACCTACTTAATTTCATGACCAATATCTTTTTATATAACTGCCTTCCTATATTACATATTGCCTTGCTTATCAATATAATCAGGTTTTCATAAATAAATATGATTGCGAATCAAATATATGATACGCACATTTCTATCCATTGATAGTAATTACCATCAATGCGATTTATATTTTATGCGTTCATATTACCACTCTATCTATAAGGCAGTCTCATGTTTCAACCCACACGCTATTGGTATGGGCGAGTAACGTCTGACATAATTCGAGCATAGCCGTGGGCCAAGGAAAGACGATTTAGATTCTACAAAGGGGTGGAGAATAAACAGACAAGGTAGGTGTACTAATCTCGACGTACGGTAATATTAATACGGATCTGGGTTGACCCTTGGGGAAGAACCACGTCGTAATTCCGATTGACGAACTCTGGCCCCTGGTCGTTGGAGTTGAGCACCGTGATCTCCAGGGGAACGCGTTTCACACGGCCGCCCAGATCCCGCGCCTCGTACATCAAGCTGAATAACTTTTGTTGCTCATAGTCGAGTTTCTTAGCAAGGCGGATCTCTCCGGTTAATTCGTTAACCTTGAACCTGAAACCAGAATGTTGTACACATGCTTGATAAGATATCAAAATTATACATTATCTTAAGATCTAGAAAGAGTCTCGGTTCTTTTTGGTTTATTTAGTCCTAACTTATAATGAATAATATTATATTTTCAATTTAGTACAATACAGTTCTAGGGTGCATTATCTTAATTTTCTAAATGCGACACGTTCAATTTGGAGGATCCGGTGTAATGTTTAATAGCATAGGAATAGGCATTATACATAGATACCAATTATTTAAAGGGCGCACCTATTTAAGGGGATACGAGTATGTATAAACAGGGTATTTCTATAATTCTTCTTTTCATAATACGGCGTAATGCAATGTATAAGAAATATAAATTTCTAAATTAAACAAATTTATATGACGTTTGTATGATGTAGCTCAATTTGAATTTGAATAGGTAGATACAAGTTAAATTGTATTATGTCACTAGGTCTATGTCAACACGTTTTGAGATTCCTTATAATATCCATATTGCATATAATTGAAAAGTATAAAATAGCAGAAATAGATACTTCCTGCTATCATCTTGATAAACGAAGCATCAAAATAGGGCGATACTATAAGCAAACATGAGGCGCAAACTAAATATACAGTAGTATTTCTATTTATAAAAACTCATGAAAATATGTATACCAGGAATTTTACAGTTGGCAGTCATTACGAGCGTAATTAGCTGAGAGTCTTTAGGTCAACTTCAGTGAAAAGCAGTCAAATAATTCAGATTTGTATAAAAGCAAGATCGGCAGTTACTACAATGATACACGAAAACCAGGGAAAATAAAGGAATCAGTTTGAGTTAATAAAAATCAATATGCTCCATATACTCTATCCATATAGATGATTAAAAACGCACGAGAGGGTAAAATTGAATTCATATATATAATGGAACTCATCTGTCAACTAATAATTGGGAGCCTCCAGTGGCCATGATAATGGGATGTTTTCATAATTAGTATGTATCTATAAACCCTCACAGTGCGGGCAATAATGATAACATCCATGAGAGATTGCCTTGAATTGGACAATGATTCGAAAGGTACCAATCTCCAAGAAAAGATAATCTCCGATATAGAAATTTAGAAATTTAGTAATCTTCATCGGAACTCAAAATTATTTCCAAATTTTGAATTCTTCACCAAGTAGAATACTAATTTGGAATTTTTGGCCAATTCAAGGAACTATCATAAGACATAGAGTTAATTTAGTTTATACGATTTCCATCATGCCTATGTCTCCCCCGCCTTTCAAATAATGAACTCCAATTTAAGTCCAATTAGAATCCCGGATATTTTAATTTGTAACCCGAATCACAACTCCCTTATTCAAACATACAATGTTCTAAGCAAAGGAATGCGATAGAGGACAGTTTTGCAGAGTACCAGTCTTTGTGGAAATTTGTGCTTCGAACGATTTTATGTTGAATAAGAGTTTATCTCAATTCACAATCAAATAACCTGATGCAAATTAAGTATCACCAAACATGTTTGTATGCAAATTTTCTGACGGATCCTTACAGGGTATTTCATAACGTATGTAATAAATACCATGAGAGCTTCTATTTATCACCCTGAGCGTTGTTTACTATTACCATTGTCTATTTCTTTGGTCTGCAGGTCTGAAAGATGATACAATATTCTTCCTGTTTGAACAAGTTTTTGAGTTTAGAACAAACCATGATCCATCTGTGGAATTCAAAAACAAGGGCTACAACAGACTTCAAACTATGTACACCAATAAGAACACAGGAATGTGCTCATTGAGGCATGGTGGATTTATTTTTGAATATATCAATATCTTGCTGGAATCAAAATAAATATTTTCATAGCCTAATTATTAAAATATCTTCAGTCAAACATTTACAACGTACACATAACACATATTCGACTTAGATGATCACATATAGTATATTGACAGTCAAATATTCTGTGAAATCAATCTAATATTTCATGTAATAATCAATATTTTGGACCGATACTTTTATTTATGAGAAAACGTTAATGGCTTATCTAATAGGATATCTACCAATTTGTACTTAATGCCGATTCCGTAATACTGCCAATGCAGATAGTACATACATTAGTCATAATTGATATTACAGGAAATAAAATCTCCATGACACGTCAAATAGATGATTATAAACCATGATCATTTCCCTTAAAATATGCTATTATATCTAGATTTGAAGGCTTTGCTTTAATATAATAGTTTAATTTGAATAATATTTATTCTTAATAATAAGTGAGGGAATACAGAGTGACTACCAACCTGTCACTGGATGCAATACTGTATCGCACTTCTCCCAGCTCTCCACTGTCAACGTCTGTAGCCTGTAACAGAGAAGCCAGTTCACACTCCAGTCACTGCAGTTTTGATTGATCCAATCCGTTTATTCCATTTTATTTTCTGTTTTTCTGTGGATCCTATCAACACGATCATATTCCATTTTATACAATGACTCGAATAATAGTTTCTGTAGCCTATCAGGTACATTTGTCTTTCAGTATGAACATTAAATCATATTAACACAACCAATTGCTAAAATGAAGTACGTTCTCTACATTTCACTTTTGCCCAGTTTCGAATGTTATTTGTACACCCATATATCGAAGTACGAAGTGTTATTGACTGAAATAGAATGATTAGGAAATATAAAAAGGCAGAAAACGTGCTATCCACGGAGAACAACCTTACCATAGTTGTACATCTTACAAGACGAGATGGAGTGAAAAAAGCAACCCCTCCGAATCTTATATGATGTATGACCATAGTTCATTATATACACTAATTGATATTTTACCATTAATTAGTTTGGAAATCACATCGTATTGAACATTTTGTACAACGCCGTACGGAAAGTGTGCCGTTCACACTACATGTATAGGGTGCTTGCTTACGCGGGGTGAACGCTTTTCTGGAGAACAACCTTACCATAGTCTTGTACATCTTGCAAGACGAGATGGAGTGAATAAAGGCAACCTCTCCGGATATTGTATGATGTACGACCATGATTTCCTTAAGGCGGGGTTCTACTCTATTAAAAATATGTGCCTGGGGACTTTTTTCATAGTAGCTGACCTCCTGCTCTCTGATTGGTCAATATTGTTATTACTCTAATGGCATAAAAAACACTTTATGTCACGGCCTGCCACATAAAATGTCCCTATGTTAAGTCTATGGCCGTTTTTTATTAGGGGTTGGATAAAGACTGTTGACAAAATATACTCACGCGGATAGTGGCTATGAGATAGCCCACTGGGCGGTCTTCTTCAACGGAGAAACTGTACTGAGTCTGGGGGAACACAGGTACATTATCGTTCTGATCTACCAGGAGAACCGTTACTGTGGCTGTAGAAGACAGCTGATTGGCAGTCAACATCTCTCGGGCCACCACCTGCAAAAGATATCAAAGGGTACCAATAACATAAACCTTTACCACTGATGTGTTTATTATCACTATATGGCATTTATCAATGACCACCATTTTCATAGGATATTTACCTATGATGAATCTCAGCACATGAATTTTACAGTGCTGGACTATCTGCGACTGACAGTACTCATGTCCATATACATCATTGATAATTGGCACATATGCTTCGCAACGGAAAGTGAGATATATGGCCAAGTGCGGTATTATTCCACCTCAACGAGTTGTTAGACACCCCAGTGATTAATCAGAAATATCCGCAAGGAACATTTTCTATAAAAAAAAAATCACAAAGAAGAAAAGGTTCGCAGCAATCAAAATCAGCCTAGGTTACTAACCTTGACGGTCTGATTCCTGTACCTCCTGTCCTCATAGTCCATGACGTGAGTGTTCCGGACTACAAGAGACACGGCACACTTTCCAGTACAATTGAACGGGCTGAGCGAAAACGCACCGTATGTATCCTCTTGCAGGGTTAATCCGAACTGCGAGTTGGTTCCCTGAACAGAAAACAAAGTGAAAATTCTGAGTTGTATTATTTCTACATTATTATCACTAATACCCACTGCATGTATAAGCATGAGGTTGATTTCACAGTAAACAGAACCGTTGTGTATATATGTTAATCTTTGATTCATATATATCTATAGATCCAATTGGTATAGAATGAGTATGAAATACCTCATCATCATCCACTACGACAAGGTCTAATCCAGGCAGTTTAGTTCCAGTGTTGAGTCCCTCTGGTACTTTGATCTCGTAGTTGTTGGTTGGTATAAACCTCGGACTATTGTCATTCATATCCCTAATCGTAACACGGACTGTTGTGCGGCTACTGGATGTTGTCTCGATCCCGTTTAGCAGCTCAATGGCCTGTCATAGGAACAACTTATGGTATGAAATACTTAAAGCAATTCAATAACATTGATAATGATAGTGATAATAATGACGATACATATAATATTCAAATGACCAAAGTAGCTTAACTCAACATTTTACCCACTGATCTTGCTGGAAACGAGTCAAATATTCCTGTAATCTACAAATAGACACTGGGGCTGTGACTGTAGAATGATGTGAAAACTTATTGACTAATAAATCTATTGATAGCGAAATGTTTCCAACAGACCGGTGTACAGGGTATTCATCATTTTGTAATTTCCATATCACCTATTCCTCATCCATTTTTATTACAGTCTCGTCTAATTAAATCATTTACTACAAAACATTAATTATCCTCTAGTGGTTTTGCAAGCTGGTGCTATGCTAAGAGAATACATTCAACAAGAAATAAATATTTACTGACTATAGCTTAAAAAAAAATGAAATAAGGTCAGCCGATTTGACCACCCGGAATCTGAGAAACAATGACTGGTTCCTGGAGTGCATTTCCATAATAAAAGAGACGCAGTGTATGGAGAAGACCGTGGACTCTTTTCAAAGTAGGACACTTTTTTTTTAACTTCCAAACGCCCCCTCCAAATAAATATGTCCCGAGTAACTCTAAACATAGAATTAGAAAGCCCATAACCTGTGAGGCAAACATCGAAACTCCTCATCTCCCCCTCTTATAATATCGCTGGTTTACTGCTTGGAAAAAATGTAGGAAAACTCTCTCGCTCTCACCTCCACATCGAACTGGTAGACACCATCCCAGCCCTCCCTGTCGATGAAGCCGTTTGTGATGATTGGTACGACGTAAACAGGCGACGGCTGGTTTTCCTTTGTGGGACGGCCCAGCCGGAACCACCCTAGACCATCTGTCAATAAGCACATATAACTATAATGCGAGACAGTCCAGTGGTATATGATGGCATCTATTTTCATTGAATCTACTCGTAGGCTAATAATCTCATATCTTTTCACATTTTGATAAATATAGGTACTATGAACTATAAATGCTGCTACAGTAATTATCATAACTGGGTCATTTAGTGTAATATCTTCTGTGGGTAGTGAGAACATATCAATGTTCATCGCAATAAGTATTATCTTAAAGGTAATGTGCGTGATGTGATAAATATCAATAATGATCAATAGCGAGATTGCCAATTGAAAGTGTTACCTTTTGGACAAAATGAATACTAATGTAAGAGTGGGCATATGCAATCATGGGGTAAAAAAAACCATGACGAAGTCTGCTACATATCATAGGAATAGGTAACACGATAGAAATAAATGAAGTGACATTTTCAGAAAGGGAGGAGATTACAAGTATAGACGCCTCAATAACCTTTTATTGGCAATCCGAACATTGAGTTGGTACTTAGATCTAAGGTTGTTTCTGTGTAATAGATATTATATAAGAGGGCCTGTACAACTATTAGTAAATTATGAGACCAAAGGATACTTGAAGTTGACAATTTTACATGTCGTTAAATAGGATTATCACATACCACTGCATGCACTTTAATCTAATAGATGGAATCATGTTACATGAGACAGTTTCTCACGAGAGTATATGAGGCATCATAGGTAGACCACCATCTGTACTATTTCAGGATATTGCAGATGTATTTATTCTCTATGTATTGCCTAAATATGCTTCCAACTACTCGAGGGAAAGACAAAATTCAGTCTAGTAGAGAAGAAATTTACTTTAATTGGACTATGCTGATCTACATCTGATGCTTCACACTAAAGGCAATGTAGTTCTGATATTTGTTTATTTCTAACCAATCCATTCAGGGACATCTATTTGGTGCTACCCTATATTTAAAAGAGTGTGAAATCAATGTTAATGAAGGGTAGAGATACACCATATCTGACACCACATTTAAATTTATTTCAAGCCTGTGTAATATGGAGGTCGCGTGAAGCCTAAAGGGTTGGTTTGATGGCAACCATATGTGTGTGATTTCAATCCTATCACCAGATCAAAATACTGTAAAGAATGCAAACACAAGATAATGCGTTAATTTAATATGATAATCAAACCACCCTATTACCAAGTGAACGGTACGTTCCACAATAACTGGATGTACTCAGAAACCAGTATGGACCTATAATCTGTTGGATACATAGTGACCAATAGTCCTTGGACATATCATAGAAATATACTTTGCTACAACATATATATATATATATATATATATATATATATATATATATATATATATATATTTATATAAACCTTTTTCGCACATATTGTAAACGTTAAAGTATTCTTTCATTGTTTGGCAATGGCTGGTATATGATATACTATGTTTCATAGTAAAACGTAGAATGGCACATGGCTCACTAACAACATATTAAGAGAGTAATAATCTGCCTTCTAATTGCACTATTTCGGCTTAAACATTTCTAATGCGGCATCTATGACATGGTGGGTTTGAAATAATGTATCCTATCGGTGGATTTTATATATGAGATATTCTTATACAAAAGAATGTTTGTGCACAGCTCATTAATATCTATAAACTAAATTCGTTTAGATAGAGTAATGTCATTTAAAGAGTTTTCAGAAGAAAATGTTGATTGATGTCTGTTACTCCTAATCATTGACTGAGGGCGAGAATCGTTAGCTCAAACTGGCGCTTCAGACCAAGGGCTAAGAGAATGGCAAAAGGTGGGTTGAGAGTACAATATCCCGAGACCCATCCTGCCAGAGTACCAAAGTGACAAGGACGGTACATGTAGTTACTGTTTATCATTATGTTTATCAAACGTTATTTCCTTGTATATTACAGCCCTATTCAAGATTGCCTTGAATTTAGACTTTCAAAGCCGCAGGGCAAAAGCCAAATACGATAGCCCCCTGGTGGCGCTTTGAGGAAACACCTTCTCGCCATTAGTCTGCAGTAGTCACTCTGGCAGTTCCTAATGACATCAAAGATGAAGTTATGTATTTTGTCATGTATAAAGAAAGTAAACAATGTGCTACAGTATATTATTGGTTTTATCATGTCTAATTGCTACTGCATACTAGACGAATATCACCAGCCTCTCACCGTGACCTCTGGCAATTTTAATCCGCATGTTCTGTGAATTTCCCCCGTTGGCATCCTGTACCCTCAATTCTCCAACTTGTACGCCCTGTAATATGCATGGAAGATAAGTAAATTGGCAACCGACCTGCAATACACAATACAGACCATAACGGTCAAATTGCAAATGAGTCACGCTGTTTAATAGAAGTTGCTGATGTTAATTGCCAGTTACTCTGGCCATCGAAAAGAGGTAGATCAGGTGATCTGGGAGACTCCCTATATTATAAATACGAGGGACCAACTGTAGCGTGGTCTGCTGAAGTAGCGTATCTGTATGTTTATAAAACAGCCACTTTATGGAAGTCTATCTGAAATACGGCTCAGTATAAATATACGTACATCCTTGCGGCAACTGCAAGACACGGTTCAGGCTAGTATCGAAAAGATATTCATTTTAATTGGAAGATGCAGATCTACATCGCTTGCTTCACGCTAAGCACTGACAGCATGCCGAGTTTATTGATTTAGGAGTATTATATGTACGTTAATGTCACAACCTTCCAGAATGTATTACTACTGTGGAAGTCAATAAAAATGTGACAAGACTACACCGGAATAATGCTATTGCCTTACCCCGCGAGTGCCTTCGAAGATGTTCAAGGAGACCGGAGCGTCGAGGAAACGGGGCACGGCGTCCCCATGGCGGCGCACGTTGATATCAACATTGGTGTAGCTAGTCCGCGGAGGCGATCCACCGTCCTAGACACATTCGATATATCCATTATCAGAGACTTCAAATGGACTGCAATTCTACCCGCAATACAGTGATTCGAGGTATATTATAGTCCGTGTCAAAATGTGTAGATAATTCCGGAAGCTTTGGACATTTTAGCAAATAAAGACAATTGATGACAAAGGTCTGGTGAAAACGTGGGGTGTAGGTTCTGTGATTACAAAGGTTGGTACGGCCTTCGCCTATTCCAGCCAATGCTTTAGATCTTTTTCTTTTTTTTTGTAAACCATTAGCACAGGAAGTTTCCATGCGTGGCCAGTTTCACTCACAGATATCTCATAACTCTGTTGTCATTTTAGTAATGAACAGTATCTCAGTTCAACATACAACAGTTGCTTAGATTATGTCACCCAGCTTACAAATGCAGTAACAGTAGTTGTACTGATTAGATCTATAAGATCTTAGCTTTATGGTAAGACTGAATCTGTGAGATGGTCGAGAGTGGCATGAGTATCCCACAACGGACTGACAGGGAAAGTGTTACGTTGTGCAAGCAATACAACGGTCTGCTCAGTATCAATGGTTCGTCAGTTGAGTATACACAAGGCGTAAAATATTGCAAGTACTTACGGTAGCGGCGAGCGTGAGAATGTATTTTCGCTCTGGCTGCGAGTCGAGTCTTTGCTTGAGTACAATAGACCCGCTGTACACGCCACCATTGAGCATAGTCGTTCTCACCCCGAACATCGCACACGCCTTCTGTGCCTGATCAAATTTAGATAAACATGTGACATGATATATAGATGACAAAACAGGAATGAAATGGAAAATTGCTGGCCCCCAACTAATATATAACTTTAGAAAAGCAATCAATTATGGATAGTAAATGCTGTAAGTTATCTCAATAGATCGGGTTTGCTAGATGGGGAACAATCTAAATGGAGGTCTATATATGATGTATCTTCATTTGAGAAATTGGTCAACGAATTGATAAAGCACGTTTTCTTGAGATGCTAACATTCTACGGTAGAAATGCATGCATGAACTTTAATATGATAGCCCTGCCTCTAATATAAATCCTAGATTCCAGCGTGATATGAAGCTTGTAGCTATAAGCAGGAAAATAGAAAATAAAGAAGGAAAGTTTATGCCATAAAGAAAGCCAACATAATATTAGCATGCAACATATGTGAAAATCTATACAGCCTATAGATACGTCCGTTTGATGAAAACGAGACAACTTGGACATTTATCCTCCTTACAAGTTCACACATTTGAAGTAAGAGGCACTTGTAAAATTTCAAAAAGAAAGGTGAATTAAGGAAATTAAAGAGAAAATACCTTGCAACTAAATGTAAGACAAATAAGGAAATGGTCGAACCTTTGCGACAGTCATAGACTGGAATGTTAGAAATTGATTGACATGAAATACATATTAATTTAGGAGGGATCTACATGAGGAATCATAATCATGAATATTCATGACGTAGTAAAAGGACCTTATAAGACCATTGTATACAATGTGAATGGCAACTAAGTATTTGATATAACAATATCTTACGACTTTGACCGGCAACATTGTATATCTGTTTTTAAATCATTTATTATGTTTCACTCTCCTTTTCTTAAAATACCTATATTTCCACGTACTAGTTTTCGTAATATATGTGCAATAAGTGCAGCAAATTATAGAGTCTCACCCCTTCGTCTCGCTCCGGCACATAGCAGCTCAAGGTCACAGTTGAGTTAGATCCAAGGTCAGGATCATCTACCCGAATATCGCTCATAACTGTTGACGACACCGCCGCGTCCTGAAAGAATGATTTCTCTTATAAGTCCTTCAATTTTTGGTTTGTAAAAAAAGGGGTTGTTGCAATGATTGTCTTTCCCTTGAGGAACAAATAACACAATATCAAGCCATACATCGCTCTTTCCAGCATAGGAAAATCTACCATAATACATAATCTGTTCAACTTCCTTACCTCCAGTATTGTGTTACAGACGCATTCATGATGTAAGTTAAAGATAATAAAAGCAAATTGACGACAAACCTCCCAAACATCAGCGATGATGCCACCAGAAGGGGTTTGGAATATAGGCGGATTGTCGTTCACATCGAGCACTGGCATCACATACGTTTTGTAAACCTGAAGAAAGATTATTTGAAATAAATCTCCCGAACCCATCCAAATTCGCAGTCCATCACGTCTTACATTTGTTGTATCGGTCATTCTAAACAAGAACATGTTCAAGTGTATGCGTCTTCTTAACGTTATACAATCATGTATCTGTTTTATCCCAACAACAAAATGGTTCTATTTGAAGGAGTTAAGACACCTTCACAGGTGTCTTTGATAGTGGCTCTGGAATTGAGTATGAAAGTGAATATTGCTGGCTATATGCCTGAAAGGGTTACTTCCGATGTACAACGTTATATGTCAGGGTAAATATACATGGTTAACATAACTTAGAAGTTCTAATGCTAAAACATTCATTTTGTCGATTGAAATATTCATAAAGAATGATAAATGCGATTTAAAATTGCCTTACCATATTTCCGGCATCGTCCTTTGCAGATACTCTCACATTATATCTGTCCTTTTTCTACAAAATATTGAGATCAAGATATCAAACAATATGACATGTTTCCATAGAATTCTAAAGAATTACTTTTGTACGGTATTCTAAGAAACCCTCCTACTATTAGATAATTGGTAACTTTTCCTTAGTATGACCTAAAGCCAATTGCCTATGATCTGGCTCAGGCATGTTCTCATGCTTTAAGGCCATGATATATATCTCCATGCTGCTTAAATCTATAAAGTCTAATGATACTTAATAATAATCATCATGCTGGTCCGCATTGTTGGTTGGATATTATTTTGGTAGCAATCCATGATGCTATAAGTCTTTACGGTAATGTAAGTGCCATAATGGTATATGTCCTTTGATGTTATTATAAAGCATACATACACAATATTGACTGGTTTCAGATACAAGCGGCCGTATGCCCCGAGGAGTTGACGGGTAGTAATATCCGAGCGTATGCGAGGATATTGCGCATAGTCAACTCCGAGGAGCATACAACCGCTATTATCTGAAACCAGTCTATATTGTATTTATTATCCACCTTTTCTGGACAAGTGGCATGTCGATGTCAGTTCGTTTTAGTTATGCACTATTTTTCCATACGCACTATTTTTCCGTATGCGCCACCCGGAGCATACAACATATCCGTATGCACCGGGTATGTCCATACACACTCCCTACGTGTTTTCTATGGACACTTTGTATTAGGTGGATAATAAAACACACTCCCATCGAAGTGGCAGATTCTATTCAGAGTTCCCTAGACAAGCTACGTGAAAGTCTTTAGATAGAGGAGAAGGGAGTCTTTAATGAAAATCTGCATGAGACCTGTACCACAAGTGCGGCTCACCAAACTCTGGTCTCGAGTGCTGCTCACAAGGCCTGCACCGGCTTACATACTCAGCAAACTCTCCTGTAGCGATACACATTTGCCAGCTCCTAGTACGCATCTAAAATGCAGTAGAATCCGACATAAGGGACACCCTGTGTAAGGGAACTCCCCGTGTAAGGGGCCCTTGCTTAGAATGGCACCCCCTATTGGTATCAGATGTTTGATTTCACCCTGTGTAAGGGAGCACCCTGCATAAGCAGACAATTTGCTCGGAAGGGAGGGTGTGCCCTAAGGCTGGGCGTCCACCTACTACGATACAAAACTAAGACCTCCAGATGCACTACGATGTAGAACGTCAAAATTCGTAGACGATCGGAAACGTCTAGACTAGGGACATCGGTGTGTATCGTAATCGGTTTTTGAATACATTGTAAGGCCTATCGTAGATTACTTGAAGCTTAGGCCGGGCTTAAACGGGATTCTACTGTACTACTATTACAATCACTCTATCATAACGCATATCGACACAATACTCATGGTACTGTAGCCGCGTACACCATCAGGTGTCATTTGATCGCTAACGTTAGTCAGGATCTTATTTTGTCTTCTTGTGGAGATGTTTGAGTTATTATGATGTGCCGGGTCATCTGACCACAATCGCACAGTGCAGTATTTGTCTATAACGTAAGACCCGGCGTCCACCTACTACAATATGGCTCCAATATGGTCTACGATACACCTCCGATAAAAAAAATTAAAATCGCGTCGGAAGGTCCCCTAATATCGGGGCAGTTGACCACGTTTCTATGATTAGACACCGATAAAACCCCATACAGTGCGTGGTGGATTGGCATGTCTAGATATATGTATACGATTTTGCACCTTCCCGATATGTCTCCGATATTTGCTTTTTGTATCGGTGCCATATATCGGTAGGTCTAAATTTTTATCGTAGTAGGTAGAAGCCAGGCCTTACTAGTATAATCATATATAGTGGATCGGTAGCATTAGTGATCAGATGAGGCTTGATGGTGATGGTGAAGCTAATAAAAGATGGGTAAATACAGTAGGGGGCTTACCTCTCTATCGAGTGGGGAGACCAGAGACAAGTCCCCGCTGATAGGATTAACGAAAAGAATGTTCCCATCACTGGTGACATTGTATGTGACCCTACGACCTTGAGGATGCCGGGCATTTAGCCGGCCTATAACACGTCCTATATAATCAAAAAGAGACAAGATTGAGTTTTTATCCTTGGTGTTAATCTTCCATATGTGCATATTTATGTCATATTTCATAGGTACACTGGAAGTATATATTCGAGAAATATTCCATTGCAATATCAATCAAGACTAATAAAATTCCAATACCTGAACACTGAAGTTAGTATACTATTATGTCCGTATCCAATAAAAAGGAAATGCTCCCTATGGTGGTCAATATGGTGAACCATGGTGTAATGGTGTCACAATCGCAAATAAAAATAGTCGAAAGATCCTTTTTGCCATTATTTGGGAATTATTCCGGAACCTTTCTTGACTTGGTAGCAAGAATTCTTCTCATCATGCTCAACACATGGCGACCACCATGATGCATCAACAAACATTCTGAATAGCTCTCCTAACAAAAACTACCGTTGTCTGTATACATGTACTTACGCAGTAATTGGTCTTCATGGAGGCCTGTCATCAGGGGGTTTTGTAAGTCTTGTATCCATTCCAACTGGGCAGGACCCTGAGCGGCCACTGTGATGAAAATCAGAAAGTGTATATGTTGCTGATTGCCATTCAGAGAATAACGCCTAGATTACAAATTAAATCACATATCTTACCCCCGACTACGATATTTGTAACTGAGATTATCAAAGTTATCAAAGTTTTATTTCAACGCAAATGTCTTTTTATATAATACCCCCTCCCCCGGGAAAGGATCATCTTATAAATACAGTTTTATATATAAACCGCCACAATTTTGTTTGTTTGGTTTGATTTAACGTCCAGTCAACCAATGAAGGTCCTTACTAGACTTTCTCAAGGTTCTTTAACACCACGAGGGTGGTGATCGAATCTATGTGGTTAATTCAGGTAGAAATCTCACCCCTACACTTTTACCGGGGAGGGAGTTCTTTTACTTTCCACACCACATAGCCATGGGCCACCAGTCCGCTATCAATCTTGCCATTTTTGTCCTTTATTCTATATTACCATTTTAGATGTCACAGGTAGGTATCATATCAACGGAAAATATTTCAGAACTACATATATATATAGTAACCAACCTTCTTTAGTATTTATCTATACCGTTAGAGCAGATAACGTCATTTTCCCTACAAGATGATCTACACTATATTGGCCTAATCATTGGTAATATGAGGTAAAATTCTATTGTTTCCGAGATTCCTAATATACTGTCATTTCTAGAACATATAAGATGTTTTGTTCAAAGCGATCATGGTCGCTTTAGGACCGTGGTAGTTCACGTTCGTATGGACGAAAAATAAAGCCTGATTATCCGGATTGCCGTATCTGAAAGAGCCTACACATTCATGTCTCAACAGGGGATGCCCTGTATACATAGACAATAATCGATGGTTTTTTGGGCAGGCAGTCGTAAACCATGAGTGTAATACACAAACGTTAGCGAGTGTATTGCAACGTCAAGCTCGAGTGGTTTATAAAGCTGTCTGTCCACAAAACCATTGTTATTGTATTTATCATCCATCTTATGGGATAAATTTAACCAACGAATTGCCATATTAAATGGTATATCAATAGGGATTATCTTTTGCTCTATAGGACATATTTTCCCACCATTTCTTTTACTGTGTACTACTCACTAGATGATGGTAATGAATGTATGTAAACCACGACCCTTTATATAAAACCTGTCAGATACCATAACTATGGTATGCGGATTCAAATATGTTGTATACGACCTCAAAACCATAGTATACGGGAAAAATAGTACCTTTGTGCTATAGAGCAAAAGAAATAATCCCTATAGTCATACCCTTTAATATGATAATTACTGGGTTTAATTCATTCGAAAAGATAGATACAGATGTAACAAATGATGGTTACGTCGACAGGTGGCTCTGAAAACCACTCGAGGTTGACAGCCGCCTGTCCATAAAACCATCGATTATTGTCTATGTAATCCATGTCCGCCTTAGAGAATCCTATAATAGCTATAGTGGAAAACATGAAATCTTTGTTAACATTATTGTTTTCCCTTATGCCCGTAATAAAGGTAACCGTAAGGGGCCATCCTTTTAAAAAATGTACAGTCTGGAAACTGCGACCCCCACCACCTTTCCATATTGTACCCAATAGAATAAAGAAGGGATGTACGCAAAATTAAAAAAAAATCTTTTGCCCCCCCGGCCTTCACAGCGTACGTACTTAATGAGTGACCCCTAATACAATATATATGCGATTTGTGCACTATATTTCAAATGTAAAGCTTTGACGTATACATTGAACATGAAACCTATTTGAGGACATCAAAGAATCTATATGAGATGTACTAAAGGTGTATGAGCTGATGGCTCTACTTTAAGATCATCAAAAATAAGGACAAATATCATGAATTAAATCAACAGGTATATGTCAATTCATGTCATTGACTTACCATTTTCCAATTGCAGCACGGCAAAGAGGCCAAGAAGGAGGATACAACTGGCCCGTTGTACCATGTTTGTTGTTTGCTAAAATATCAACGATGTCCTTTTTAGAAAAATTATGCTAATTAGCACCATTGAAAATATCATAAATCTTTACTTAATAAGAAATACATTGAGGCATGAAATTAGAAAACCCCAAGGATTTCGTGCGATTCTAAAGGCTGATGTAAATAATACCCCATTGAGAATGTATCGACGAAACACCCCTCTAAATTAGCGATCAATGTAATTAATAAGCTACCTTTTTTAAATTGCAAACATAGTATCTGTAAATGTCTTTGCATTGTTAATGCAATACTTTATAACAGCATAGAGATGGCAACAGCAATGAGAGCATTATAGTGTTATTTCAGTGATGGACTCTAGAATACCGAATCTCAGGAAGCAGTATTTATATACATCCAGCGGGAAATAACAGGACACACACTGATTATGCCCTTTTCTGTGGTCCTTATCTACTTGTGGCATTGTATGTTAACCACGTCTCTACACTGATTTACAGAATAACCGCCCTGAAAATAAGATCTCAAGGTTACTCCATTAACTGTTTTTCAGCTGTGGGTATAAATAAAATACTTGCCGAATACACAAAATATATTTGAGTTTAAAAGGGTTATAGTAAAGGACAAATATTCATTATTTCTGATAAGGACCAGTGAAGGAAGTTGCTATATATATACAATTCAAATTAGTGTGATCATGAAGACAGACCACATGACCGGGGAATAATAACTGAAAACCTTGTATACTCATATTGTAAGAACTAAGACATAAGCATCAATGGTATCTTTCATAGTCATAACTACACCTTCCTTACATAAGATGCACACAACACCATTTACTCAACCCTCCCCCTTCAATTCACAGGTCAGAGAGACTGGTGCCGATCCTTAGAGGTCCCATCCCTTGAGTCATCTTTGTACACAAGACTTGCATTCTGTGGACGTGATGTGAACTTTTAATGCGTTTCGTGTCGGTTTGACAAACACCTCGAGGTTAACGCAAAGCATACCAACGACATCCCACATCTCAGCCTACCGCCCACCACCACCTGCGGTACACCTTTAACTAGAGCATACCTTTAACCACACAGAGGCCTCTCAGTTCTCTCCCGATCCGAACTTCTGAAAGCTCCTCCTACTTCTAACATGCTGAGATCCAATCTCAGTCCTACCCTTAGGTAATATCCCACTGAAACATACCCAATGATATTGAGTATATGTTGGGAATCATTCAAGATATGGTACACTAAAGTAAAACTATATCAGGTTTAAGATTCAGCGTAAATATCAAGGGAAGAGTGGACTCACCTGCAACGACCAAGCGGTGTGTTAAGTCTGGCTGGCCTGTCACTGCCCACAGAAGCAGTGACACAGATCGCCTGCGGGGGCTCTGTTTCCTCCTGCTATCCGCTGAAGGGTAGAAAGCCTCAGTGTCTCTACCTAACGTCTGTACATGTTGTGTGGAGGTGTACACTCTCCCCCCCGGCCTCCCACTTAAACCGGTTCACAAACAGGTAAAAATAACATTCCTCTCTAGAATCTACCAAGAGCGGAGAGTGTATGGCTCACTCTGAGGGGCCCTGCGCCAAGCGTCTCGCTTCGCTGAACAAGGGAGCAGTCGTTGCACTGTCCTGAGCGTTATATGGTCGAGAGATCGCTATATAGTTATCAATCACAGTTTTCAAATATTAAGCGAATTGAATCCAGTTATAGAACTAAAAGGCATCTAGCATTTATTCAGAGGTTATCTGTGAATATATCTGAATATTGCCTAATTGGACTCAGTATGCAAGTACAATCATTGTCAGCTTTAAACCCCAGCTGTACCAGGCCAATACCATTACATTATCATTTCAGGCTGTCCGTATTGCGCATCTCCGAAAAAATTATTCATTTCATCTACATTCTACTGATGCCAAACAGATTCTATTATCTCGAAAGGTCGGGAATTTGTGTGATATCCACGATAATATAGACTTTTAACGTTCTGTTCCTTGAAGTAGATACATATTGTATACATTGTCTTACAATCATTCATAGTGTACGCGAATTATATATATGTATGCGTGCTACTGAATATGCATATTCTTTCACGATTTACAATTGTCTGAGTTAAAATAGTACCTAGAATTAAGGGTACTGTGCGATTAAATATAGTAATGTCTCATACGTAGAACTATAACTTTATAATTATTCTAACGAGGAAAACAATCTATTCATTTTCTTTTCATGTATGTAACCAGAAACAATGTTGCGTCACTGGAGCCTATATCTATACACTCATATTCTTACGGCACTTACAATAGACTATTCGATGTATACAATGTAAAAGGCGACCCATCACATTGTGTAGAAGAAATTCCCTTATACATGTGTTCGTTTGTATTCATAGGCCCAGGACAGTTCAGACGGGGAACGCCTATAAGCCTGAAACAGACACCAGTCTAGCTTCGAGCCGGTGCGGGAATACGAACTGATCCCTTCTGACGCCAAAGCCAAGCGGTGCATGGCACAGAACCTGGGGTCGGCAAATGCCTGAACGTAGCGTGTGGGTGGTGGCAGGGAGGGGGACTGTCTGTCTGCTCAAAATCGCCACCGTGGAGAGGTAGGGAGCGGCGGGATGACTGTATGAACACCACGCACTCTGTTTGATTACCACTGACAACTTTCTACCCCACTGCCAATGATGGCTTACTGAAGGAGGGGGTAAGATAGACCCAGAATTCGCCTTTCTGGGGTGGTCAAAGGAGGACACAAGAGCTGCTACTGGTATCGCTATCCAGGTGTATACCATACAGAGAACTTAGTGGTGCTCACTTTAAGGACTGATTTTCGGCAACACACTGAGTCCTGAAGGTGAATAACTGACGACTGGCTTCTAGGCCGGAGAAGGGGTCCGTCATACCCTAAAGCTTCACTCCTCGACCTGTACAAGGTATGTATTCTTGGGGTTTCTCCCCTTATCTAATAGCACTTCACACTAGGAAAAGGGGTAGCCGACCGCGTGATTTTAATGTATGCTCAGCTTTAAACCGCTGGCCTGGTTGAGAAAAGAGCCGCAGGTACAAACACAGACCCAGGTACATGGCTTAGGGAATAGCCTCAGGGTATACTAGGTGTTTTGGGTTGTGGGTGGGAGGAGCGGGGTCGTCACGCATGAATAGTGCTGTATAGATGATGATTAGTTCCGGTCACAGACGGATGAGGCCAGGAGAGCACAATGAGGTGAGAAGTGATGCCATTACGTCATCAGTTGTGAGCACATCATCGTGGGAGGGAAGACCTGATAATTGAATAGGACAGCAACGAGTGGGAGGAACCTATTCATTGCTCTGTTCATTCACGTGTACCATATTGCCCAACTATCTATCACGAACTCATTTCTATTTCAATTCCTGTGTGTGCTTGCTACAACTGCCAAATCAATCTCAGGCCCATAGATATATATATATATATATATATATATATATATATATATATATATATATATATATATAGACATCATCATATTCATAAACTGTTATGCTGGGCCTTGATTGTAACTGAAAATCATCGCGTGCGCGATGACGCTACAAGTCAATACAAATTACTTAAAAAAAAAAAAAATTCAAGTGTACATATCATATCGACCGTATCACAAATATATGCATAACGGTAATTTTCTTATTTTAACATACATAAATAATCATAAGCTTATACACTTATATCATTTTCCTCCCAATATAGAAGAAAAATTCGACCATCTCAAAACTGATTTAAATGTATCATGTTTAGTCATTTTTATACATCATATATCATATTGATCAACGTGATCGGAAGTTATGTTCCTAGCACATATTCCTATATTCACTGATACATACCACAGGGTACTCTCGCATTGTATACTATTCATTTCACATAGTTCCAATATGATCTTTGCTGAAAAGGAGGTTATAAGGTTGTTGGTAGTTGTCCGTTTGTTGATATATCTATCCTAGCATTCATCCACCTCATATCCACCCCATCATCATTAGAGTCACCTTGTACAAAAAAGCTTAGGACATACTGCCCCATGGGTTTATTGGTCTAGCATAATGTGGAGAAAATAAACAGGGTGTTTCATTCAAATATCCATTCTCCATATCCCCCTAATTATTGCTGTCAACGGAGACATATGGGGATGTAAATGTCATAGAAATGTGTTTAGAACTCTATTCCTGTACTGATTGAGATCAACCGCTTATCAAGATAGGTTAAGGACAGCTGGAATGTGGTCCTGGATAACACTGGTGCATAATACTCAAAAATACATTGCGAGTCTCCTTTGTGAAGTTTGTAAAATATGACCACCAAATGAGCAGAGGGAACCCGATCTGGATATTTTTCTTATATATCTGAGAGTGAAAACTAAATAACCATCTAGTGATAGGCGTGTACTACCCTGCCTAGCGAATTTAGGAACACCATGATTCGTTACGTTTAGCAAAGTCGTGTCCCACCCAGGAATTTGCCGCCCACTCCTAAGTTGATTAGTCCTGAGGCTTCCAGCAATTTCCTGAAGACAGTCTCCCCCCCATGCCAAATAAGAGCAGCTTGTTTCTGCCTGCGTTTGTTGTAGAATCTGACCTTAAAGGTTGTTCACTGGCTTCACACAGATATCGCTGACTCCCCTTACTGACGCCACTTACAAAAAGTCCTTTCTATGGCTACATCCGCATTTTTCAGTCCCCGGAAGCGTCCCCATCAAATAAATTTTTTAAGGAAGGAAGTGATTAATTTCCTCAGTTCCCACCTCCTACATCAACTGTTAGTCTTGCTCATTAAAAAAGGTTCTATGTTTCATTTAATGTGTTTTATGTTGGATGGTGCTTTGTTCAGAGGCATAACCAGGCTTCCTCAGTAGGGAGGAGTTTGATATTAAACGACCGTATTCAGTGGGGCTGACCCAATTTGGTGATACAATGTGTGCCAAGGCAGTTTTCATTTTATTCTTAAGGAAATAAAAACAGGACCAATTGAAACCATAATGGCCATTTCTTAAAAACATCACTGCAGGGACATTTGTAGAATGGCCCAAGTCCCTGTATCTCTTCACCTACCCTACCCCTGCTCTGCTTGATTCCTGGACCAGTCACACTGCAACATACTTTATCTTAATTTGGTTTAATCACGACTGTTCATAATCAAAGACTTGGAGCAAGTCTAGGACATTCGAAGAATACGCCCATTGTCCTCATTACTAATTTGAGGTCATACACGGTTAAGATAAAAAAAACCACATGAAGAATGTCGGTTTTTATACGATAAAAACAAAACATAATTTGCATGGCGCAGTTATGGTAGACTTTTTGGAAAGGGCAAAATAGCAAAAGTCTAAAATGGCTGTCTTCCCATATACAACGCTGAGCCATGTTTTGAGGCAATTCACTCTAAGGGGAGTCGTATGCTTGTTCACATGATCAACATGAAAGCCATGTCTCCCTCGTCTTCATGGTCTACGTAATACCCTGTACCATTTCTGAAAAACCGCCTTTTTCTTAGCAATCTGTAAGGAATATTCAAACCAATCCCAGTTTTTCTGACCCACTCCTCTAGAGGATACTGTTAAATAATTACATATGGTTAGAGTTAAATATAATAGCTAGTTAGAGTTGACATGGACATTCCAGATAGAAACATGCTGAAGTCTCAAAGTCTCTGAAAATAATTGCATCGCAGACATGCATTGCCTCTTCAGTTAATGAAGGATTAATTCAATCTCTATTACATCTGCTTAATTAACCCCTTTTCCTCTCCAGTTGGCTCGTCAATGCCTGCAAACATATCAGATATGCGGCACAGGTTTTAGTTACATTACGGGATTCTGCCAAATTCTACTTTACAAATTACGACCTAAAGCACCAAACACAATTATTTTTTGTAAAGTGGGTTAAAGGCTTTGCACAGCAGTACTTTGAGACACGGGTATTAGATAGATACAAAAGATTAAAGTGAGACAGTTGGCATATGTCCAGGACACGTGGTTGTTAACATCACTGAAGTGATCTGCAGTAATTATCTCCTTTAAGGTAAGACAGCGCATCATGTGATACTCAAGTCAGGTTACAATATCACCATGACCGAAAATGTATTCACATTCTGTCAGAGATCTCACCAGTTGTTAATTATCACTTAGAGGCAACTTCAAAACTATTATTAGGGAAACTATTTTATTCTCCTTAACAAGGTCCTTCATATGCCATATCATGATCAATGCTTTAGAATGAACAACTGCATACCATAATCGTACAGGATCAAGAACGACGAATAGGCAATTACATTACCACTGATGATGGCAGGATCAGGAAGTAATGCACATTGAGGAAGATAATAGCCGACTCAGTACACATGATAGTCTCAACAATTAGGAATTTCTGGTGGAGACTGTATTAACCCTGTAAGACATCGACTTTTGTTCCCGATTCATTCCGACCATCGGCTCGGTGAGAGTCGGTAATAAGATGACGATGTCTTATACCTATTACAGGTATCAAACATCGATATATATATATATATATATATATATATATATATATATATATATATATATATATATATATATATATATATATATATATAAATTGTAATCTTCCTTCGGGCCGTGTATATGACCTGCACTAACCAGAAAGGAATCTGCTTGTATTATTAAAGTGCCGTCATCCTTCTGTTTACAAGAACGTTTTTATCCCCTATGTAGAATCTAAATTCAACATAGAGATCCTGCTACACATCCTAGATCATCATGAAAGAGGACCCTGCAGAGGATCCTCCTACGCGTTTATGTTGAGCCCGGGGTTTGAAAGGCGACCTACACATCCGGACATGATTCACCCACCTGAGTGAAACTTGGAGAAAGCCAATACGAAGACGCTCCGAACAAATACTTCAGTTAGGAGATTGTATCTGGTACGGCCAGGGGCATTTGTATACATATATCTATGACCAAGCACAACGTGTATTTTATTCAGGTAATATGGTTGCGAAAGAAGTAATGTTTTAGCTCAGGAATGCGAATCTTGGTATCGAGGTTTCGGTTACTGGGTGTCATCATAAACTCCGTAATTATGTAATTTAAATTGCGTTTTCTCATATATATATATATGACGATAAAGAAACGTGATGGATATGGCTGAATCTATTTGTTCTCGATCTTTCGGTCGTTTTGTTCAACCCTATAGGACTACGTCGTCTAGCCTAACAAAACAGCCAAAAAACTAAACAAAATAAATTCAGCCACAGTTACTACGTTTCCTCATACTCCTGAACATTACATTGCTATCTTCATATTCTCAGGAAATATCATACACCCAACAGGAACGTAATTTCAGAGCCCACCGTGATAACCGCATCTCGCGTGATATATCGGGTAGGCCGGCTCCATTTATAAACGCTAGGAAGACGCCCAAAAGTATTGACCCTTTACATATCCCAAACGATTACTTATTCCGATAAGAAAAAAACACAACTGGTTTTAAAAGATTATAGGTTTTTTACTGTAACTGTTTTGTTCGGAACTTCATCATCACCCTCCGGTCTCAGTCATCGAGTTAGCGTGTCATGGCCTAAGGCCAGGCTGAACTTGAAATGCCGAACTCGGCATACTGTGTCAGAGTAGACCGACCTCAGAAACACAACGCTCTCACCTGACCACAGTGGGGATATACACTCAAAGGTGCCTGATGTGCCTGCTATCTTTCACGGTACACTGACTCGGAATCCCATAACTCATAGCAATTTGCATACCACATGTATCAGAGACCTGCATATAGTGATGGTCTACATTTAAGAGGACATACTTTCACAAACTGATTTTCCTTTTGAAATAAGTTTGATAGCATGGTACCTTTGGTAGTATGTTGTAGTACAGAATGAAAGATGTGTGGTTTAAGGCCAGGCTATCCCAATATGATGTCTACTATCCTCATCGATCTTACTGTGGTGGGCCACCGGCTAGTGCTTAACGTATCAAGATGCAGATCAACCCGCGGAAAACAGTTTGTTTATATGGTAGTGATTAAATCTACAATGTGTCTCAATTTTGGTTTCACAGGGCACATATATATATATATATATATATACTTTATATCAATTTAGAAAACTCCATTCAATGATGCAGCACCTAAATTGAACCACCACACCGTTTAGCATCCATTAGTCCCAAATCACACTATCTGCCTCCAAAGTGGACAAAGGACAAAATCCTAATCGTAGGCTAAGGTTACTTTTTATTTCATAAAATAATAATTTCTGAAAAAGTGAATTTAGTCAAAGTGGGGTCAATTAGAGAGGGAATAGTGGATGTGAGATTGTAAATGTATAAATAGAACAGCCATATAGTTGCCCGTGCTTGTCACCGTGTTCGGTTAAGGTACTGTAGAACATGTAGATAGTTTCCAATCCCTTCGGTCTTTTTCTCTATTGATAATGCGATGAAAAGTAAAATATTATTATCATAATATGGATATCTAATTAATTGGGAGCATTCTATAACAGGTAGGCCCAGGCTGATTTTAGAAATTTAAGTTGTATCTAAGACGGTTTCTTTGAAATAGTTATAATTGGACGCCCTCTGAATGTGTTTAGTCATGACGACAACAAGCTCATTTTGTCCACTGGTCCTTCCGTCTCTGCTCTTGAAAATAGTAATAACTGGAAACAACAAACATCATGTTGCTTTTGACTAGATACAAAGGTATTCTTTTTAGATAATGAGTTTCGTATTTTTCCTAATATCTTACACCCATTTATCATGCTCCATTATTTCTGTTTGTGAACGACTGCAGTCAGGAAAAATTTACAACTGTTTCCACTTGTGAGCCTTGCATTAATTCACTTATTGCCAAGAAACTACACTCAATGTGGTACAGTCCAACACACAAAGACGGCTCTATCACTCCTTACAGTACTGCCAGAAGATATTTAAAAAATGTGAGTGGGCTGCATAGAGAAAGTGCGCATATATGCACCATATCGCTTGGTCTGCCAGCTAGGGTTTTATTATCGGCAATCCAAGCGGCGGCCTTGATATCATTGTACAAATGAATACCTTACTGGTGCACCCCTCTCATAACTTCTCACACACTCTATGTCGTATTTTTATATGGTTCCTCACAAGGCTACATTTAGGAGCTTTTGGAGATCTATTCCATGCATTCTGGTTCAACGTCAGAGAGGATTTCAAATATTTCAGATCCATTGCTATTTATATCCTAGTGCGATCGAATTTGAATACTCCTTTTACAATGATGTTCATGATGGGAGGTAATATGGTTACATATCTGGTATCCACCTTACGCATCTCACAGGCAGATTGCAATCACATCTGCGATTGGTCTAGGTTCTTAAAGATTTCAAGAACCCAGGCATATAGGTCTGCACATATCATCAGGCCATTTTTAATGAAGGAACAAGCTCGTACATACGTGATATTGTGATATCATCCCTTTGTATTGGTACACAAAATATAATTTTTCATACTCAGACAACTAGCCATACAAGACACACCTTTCAGTCCTTGTGGAGGAATCCATGGAAGCACGGAATGAATTTATTTTCCCCTGTAACTCTAGATTACCTTGTTTGACTAGTGAGTTTTTGTCTTTCAACAAAAAAAAGCCGACCTGCAGATGTGTATATTTGTTGTCGCATGTAATACTACTGTAAGAGGCTTGGTGCAGATTGGCAGCGGGAGTTTACTTAGTAAAATAATAGGTATTTGTTTATCGCTGAAGGACTCAACTAAACCCATACAGGTCACATACGACCGCTGTAGAACATAGATCCTTTGTCCACCAGTTATCCTGTTTAAATCGCTATTTCACCCTATTCTTAGACCATGTGACTAGAGAGTTTTAAAAAGACAACAAGGGGAAAGGGTGAATCAACGGTCATTTATTTTTGTTTGATCTGCAAATGACATGAACAGAGAGTATGTCACTGATATGGCTTATATCCTGTCAGAACCCACATTTAATACACGACAAGGGACTGCTATATATATGTCCTCACGCGTTTTTCCTTATGTCTGCCTCTGAGTGAAGGTATTGTAAACGGACAACTTTCAGCAGTCTGTGGTGGCTGGAGACCATGATGCCGGAGACACACCAAGCAAGACAAGGCGGCGATCTCTGGAATCGCCAACACAAAATAGCATGAATGTGACATACTATTTCATAGTATTATGACCCATCGATAATTTAGGGTAACCCAAGCAATAATCAGGTGAAATATGAAATGATAGCTTACATAAACGCCATTTTGTGTTGGCGATTCTAGAAATCGCTGTGTTTCTCGCTTGGTGTGTATCCGGCTTGACCGTCCCCTGTTAAAATGGCTGTCGTATTCACAGTCTGGATTGGGCACTAGGGTTCGACATCGCACCCCCAGCGCCGATGCAGAATTGAGACATACCGATGCACAACGACGCCCATTCGAAATTGTGTGCATCGTACAGCGCGTCGGAGGCGCGTCGGTTTGCATCGGAAGCCCGGTGGGTTCGGCCCTCAATACCCCTTGTACAGATATTCTGTAGGATCTGTTCTATGGGGTGCCCTTGTGGATGATCATGACATAACAATTACGGACCATTAGTGATTAGCACATGACAGATCAAAGGTAGAAATATGGGCCGTTAGGGATAAAGAAAGAAATTGATGAGTGTTTGGCTGTGTCCCCCAATGCCATCGAGTTTGGAGCGCTCACTTCAAACTTCAAACAAGATGGCACCCAGACAGTTAAGGTATAGTGTGCGCGGCATATTGAAACTCTCTTTAACCGTGTCCTAATCTAAGCAAAGTATCTGAGCTAAACTAAAAAGTTATGGTATTCATAACATAGGGAAGAAATGAGAAGCAACATATACACATGTATAAGTATTATCCAAAAGGAAAGAGTAATAAGAAACGCTAGGTATGAAATCCTGAATACTAGGATCGTGTTACATGTATATTCGCAAATATAGGCATACTATGTAATCCATATTCGAATAAGATATAAATCTAGTTCATATGCTACCTCAGATGCTTATTACTTATGTCGGAGACACACCAAGCGAGAAACGCAGCGATTTCTGGAATCGCCAACACAAAATGGCATGTATGTTAGCAATTATTCTATATTTCACATGATTTTTGTTTCCGAGACACTAACATATGGGTGGGAGATATTACTATAAAATAATTTTTCACATACATGCTATTTTGTGTTGGCGATTACAGAGATCGCTGCCTTGACTCGCTTGGTGTGTCTACCGTGTTAAAGGGGGAGACACACCAGCTATTCTTTCATATTTCACCTGATTATTGCTTCCAAGGTGCTAAATTATAGGTAGGAGATATTCCTATGAAATAATATCTCACATACACGCCAATTTGTGTTGGCGATTCCAGAGATCGCTGCCTTCACTCGCTTGGTGTGTCCCCGGTACAAGCCACACATTATTCCTCAGAGATCAGTGTCGATGGAAGACTCGGCGCTCAGGTAGCTGTTTGTGTGACTGGTATGTGAGGTCAGGTCGGCAGTCAGATTCATCCACCCGTAACCGTCTGGGTCCAATTCACATCATTATTCTGTGAGAATTAGCTGAAAGGTAATCATTGTAAAGTGGCCCTCGGATCCACATTTATTCAATTTTATGTGGAGATCACAGTTCCCGCCCCTTCCAGCATTCAGTGAGGTTTTGGATGATCAGAGTTATGATTGATGAATAAGTTTGTGTTTTACACCAGTCAAAATAATCGTGATAATATGGAGTGTCAAACCGGAGCTTCGCGTTTACGCGCGATACCCACTGTACTTCACCATCCTTGGTCATAATCATAGGCTGACCATGATGCTATTTTTATTATAGTTGTAGCGTCTTTATATTGCTACAATGATACGAAGACATAATAATCATCTATGATGATATTATTCACTGCATAATTATACCGTGTCCCTTTTAGTATCCTCGTCTGAAACAATTATTGATAGTACCCGTGCCTGCAAACCATCATATATGTCCTCAGTTATGAGATTGGACGCATTTTCGCCCATAAATACAAAGATTGAATCCACCGTATGGCAGAAATAAGTTTGATAAAAGGGACGATTACATTACTGTTTTACAAAGATAGACTGAGGCAGGTGGTTTGATATGATTCACCATGGTAATTAGACCGGAACTGATATAAGTAGTCCTCTAAATGGCGTCTACTTTGCTAAACTACACAAAGTCAGGCACTAACTGAGGGGATTATGCTGAATTAGCAACTTGATAATGTATTGCCCCTTCATATGTATGTGTAGGATCTCTCTGCTACTCATATACGAGGTCTTTATATATACTTAGCATCACTATTAATCTAAGCGCAACAGAAGTTTCCCTTAAAGTTGATTCCCATTGTAATTGGGTCATCTAAACGAAACAATATAACCCTTGTTTGATCAGAGAATTCATGATCAATGACACAATTATACAAACAAGCCCTGAGCCATTAGACGGCTCCACCTGTTGAGCAGCACCTGCATCACATTAATCACCCTCCTCCCGAATCCCATGTTGACTACTCGATGAACCCATGCATCACCCTAATTCCTATTATGTGTGATACCTAGGTTTCCCATAGAAAATGCGTTTATGATAATGGCATTGACACCAAACTGAAATTAAACAAGCTTTAAAAAGGAAAAGTATCCACCAGAAAATGATGCACCATAGATTGTAATGATTTATTTTCTTAACAGAGGATGGAAAACCCGACACAACTTTGAGGACACCTTCCTAACTGATGTTCTTGCCCATGGAATGCTATTGGACATCGCTCACTTTCGCTATGCCCCATTTGTCCGTTTTCTCTGTACCCATTGTCTACAACCCAAGTGACATCAATTAGGGATATTTCAGGTTAGACTATAGTTTTAGCAATCGCGTTCAATTCCATAATATTTTATTTAAATATTTTGCTTACCTAATAGAAATATAACCGATTTCATACGGAAGATCATATCAGCAGATATGAGTTACATATGATACTATTTGGGTTGTTGAATAAACACAACTTGATTTAAAAATCTTTGCACCCTGATACTGTTTGGTTGGATTTGTAACCCTATCCCCCAACACACTCACCACTCCTACCCCGTTGAATCATTCATCCGAAACCACGTGAGTCTGACCCCATTTTTTAGTGAACAACTATTGAAGTAAGCATACCAAAGTACCGCTTTGACCACATCAAATATGGTGAGTGGTGTGTGTGTCATTTACATACAGACCGTTTCCGATTTTATTGGAATTGTGTTATTTTTTGGAAAGTGACGAGTCGAGAGTGGCTTATGTTTTACATATTCATAACTCATGAAAGGTCCCTTCATATTGAAAAAGAAGTTACTCGAGCATACCAAGACCTATTGACACACTTTAGGTTTCAGTTTTTCTTAGAAAATTCTTTTTTTGCCTCAGAAAGCTTGGGGTATGCCATTGACTGAGTAAATAAGAGTTCAAACATAAGAGGCCTGCACTTGTAAAAAGCTTGATAGTGTTGTTGAACCGACGAACGAATCCGACACCGATCACAATTCATTGTAGATGAAGCGACCAATTGACAGGAATATGTAATTTTTAGTATACCAATGTTATCTTATACAAAAAACCTCATTAATGAAGGTATTATATCTCTGAATGCCCAATGTCTGAATGGTGTGTCAAGAACGATATGCATCTACACGCAGGGGAACACTATTTAAAACACCTCCCAAAGGTCACCACGATATTTTATACTCATTCAGATTTCTTTCTATATCAAGGCAACACGGATTTCTTGCCTTCGTGTAACAAACTGTTGCGAAATTATCAGCATATACCTTATTTTCCCATCCTGCAATTAACCAATTCTGAAAGACCCTATCCATACACAATATGTCGTGGAACATGGATGTACAGTTGAGGGCACACATATTGGTAGTGTTACTATGTCTTTGTATAAGAATTAAATGAAAGTTTGATCTAACACATATTTCTAATGGTCTTTTTTAATACGTACAAAATGCATCCGGTTAAAGTGATGAGTCATTTTTGTAATTTGGAGAATGTACAATTTTAATCGTATTCTATAACTACCTTTTATCGTTCATTAAAGCTTTGGGTGTTTAGTACATTCTTTTTTATTACCCCACATCCTTATATATATGTATGCAGCCCTGTGGTTATACGGCAAAGCCGGTGGGAGACAAACATAATATATATATAGTCTGTGGCAAAGTAGACCAATACAATGTTGCTTGTGTATGATTACTCAAGTGTGTTTTTGCATTTCCAAGTATTTATGTAGGCAGGTATTTGACAAAACCTTACCAGAGGGAATCTCTCTTCAGGATTTATGATAAACGTGTTGTCTTTAATTCGCCTCACTCCTTTCCACATTTGTGTGGTGGATAAGTGGTGTCGGGTGGGGGATATTTGTAGGGGTGGAAGGTCTGGGTGGTGGGTGTGTGTGTCGAGGGGGGAGGGGGGGGGGGGTCGTAAATGCAGGTGTGAGTTATGTTGTGGAAGTATGAGGTGTGGAATAATGAACGTACACATACCTTCCCCCCTCTACGGTTAGTATATGCTTCAGGTATCCGATGCGCCAGTGAGTACACCTGATCTTAGGCGGATGCGGAGGGCGGTGTGCGCGCTATTGGCGGGGACCACATAAATCCAACCTTGAGGCCCAAAAGGCACCCATCCCCACCACACACACCCTCTAGGTCCGCCACTGGTATTATTCCTGTGATATCAAAAGCCTACTTTGAATAGAGATATGCGTGGCAGACTATGATATCATGATGGTGTTTTTCAAAGATATTCATCCGCAATCTGGACAGGAGGAATGGATTGGATATGCGAATGATTGTGATAGATATTAACATGAGGAACTTTGCCAGACAAAGATGGAATACCGGTTGGGTGTTATTCGCTTCCATTATGGGCTGTGCATCTTTTCGCGACTGATTAGTAACTAGACCAAGGGTTCTATAAAGGGAGCAGTGTTCTCGCATCCTTGCACCTACCTGTACAAGCATACCACAGCGCCCGTGACAATATGCAGCTTGACATATACATGCTAGCAAATGGGCCTTCTTATCTGTTCCTTTATTTTTCATTCTTAATAAACTTACAGGTCACCACACTGGCCGTTACAATGTAACATCTCCAGGGCATCTGCGCACAGTATTGTCCTAGGGAAATATTACCCAGAAAAGGTGTAGACAGGTGTTTATCCTACCCCTAATAAAAAACGCCATAGGTTTAACATTGACTCAATGTATTTGACGGAGCGTTGGATAAAGTGTTATTTATGCACCGAGGTGAAAAAAAACCGGACCAATCAGGGACGAGATAACGAAAGTAGATCCGGCAGCATTGATAACTACTAACATGGATAATTACAAATATTCTCTGTATATCGGTGAGATGGGGTAGGATAAATACGAAACTGAACTCGAGTTAGCCTTCTCAATGTGTATACCACTCTGGTCAGGTCTGCTACTCTCTAAACTCGGCTAACGCCTCGTGTAGTAATACACAACCTGCCCATCGTGGCATAAACATTGACAAGGCTAACTCTCGTTTGGTTTCTACTAATTACTACGCACACAGGTGACACCAAGGCATCCACCATGGTCACTAGATGAAGCACGATGTTAAGAGGCAGAATTTGAAACTTCCAAATAACAACGTATTCAAGTCCAACAATTTTAGTGAAACATACAAAGTGTCTAAGATTTTCATTACGCTTTTTCGTTGATTCAAAGTGGCATTCTTAGTTTAAGGTAAGTCTGAACACAGAGAGGTTCAGAGCTTCCACATTTCGATATGTGATTCATGCCTCCGTGTAAATTATTTCTACAGCTATTTGCTTCGTTAGTTCGAACAACACATTGCGAACCTTTCGTTTGAAAGAATGTATTAATAAAAGGAATTACCAAGGTAGCCTCGTTCAGGAAATATTGATCGTCATTATTGGGGTAAACTTGAAAATCCCCAAGATGAGCACTTCCCCAACCAGGGCACCAAATTAATACCTCTAGAATGTATCATTTATGCATCAAGTAGATGTATGTGAAGAGGAGTGATTTATCATTTTCAGTCATCTATGTCTATGTACCACGCCATTATATACATATGTTCACTTATAATACCAGGGTATTCTGCGTATGTAGGCGTGCGTTCTCTCGCTACCCTGAGTTACTGTGGAGACCTTAACCATCAATTAAAAAATAAAGAATACCTGGTTGTTACATCTCGATACATAATTACAGTAACACGTGGATTACCAACTTCATCAGATATATGACACATCATACCTTCCTTAAAATTGCATTTTAATTTCGTCATACACAAATATTAAAGAAAGATTGTTGATAAATCCCATTGGGCCTTTCTAGTTGCAGGACAAAGTGTTAGCTATCCACCATATGATTATTTCGAATGGGATTACTGATACCATATATATATGTATGTATATATCCCGTCTATCTTTATCTTGCATATCAGCGTTTCACATAAACCTGATCTATTAGTTTGTGTACGTATTTAAGTGACTATAATTAGATGGAACGACATTCGTTGATAAACTCCGGAACTTCGCGACAAGCTTTCCCCAATTACTGTTATAAATGTACATCAATCTAACCATGATCGGAGCAACATTTCAAACATAGCATAGTGTAATGGTTTACGGTCACGTGCTATGAGCTTGTATCCAAACCATGAAAGAAATAACGTCGGTTTTGGATGTCGGGGAACGCAGCCCCCCCCCCCCCTGGTTTGGGTCCCTGTCCATGGTTTTGTTTAGTGTTGGAGACAGAAACATGGCACCCCCAATCGCGCCCCCGCCAATCTTTGCAGTATCGTGAAGGGTCACAATACGGTGAATTTCAAACTGGGAGGAGAATGCTATAGAAGAGATTTGAAGCCGACGATATGCCTGACGTTTTGCAGGGATCCAACGCGACCGGATCGGTCTGGTCTAGTAGGGATTGGACCCATAAAAAGGACCAATAGAGGTGTGATGTCAAACCAAAATCTTTATTCAATGAGAAGTTCCATTTATCTGAATTGGTTGTGAACCAGTATTCAAGTCCATTAATTCAAGTTATTCAGCACAGTAAAGCCCATTGTTGTTCGGAGTGAGAACCTAAGTTGATTCTCTGGATATTAACAGAACACTGAGTTCATTGGGATCAGTTGTTAGTTTCCCATGAGGTCCTCTAAGCATGATTGGAAGTTTCTTAGAATGCTACATGATGATCTACAATATCTAGGAGTGCAGGATGATACTTATTTCCCTGAGTAATGCTGCCCACACAGCAGTCGGTCTACCAGAGCCCAAAGCACGCTCTGTGCTCGCTTTTACCTTTCTCCAGGTTTCGCCGGAAATCTCCTTTCAACTCACATTACTTTCACCGTGGAAGTCTCGCTACATGTTTACTTCTGCTCAAGACATCCCCCAAAGTTACTCCCATTAATGCTCCCTTGCTGCTGCTTCCTTATTTCCTTTACACAGTTACCAAAACTTCACACCGTACACTCTATAACAAATCTAATAACTTGAATAAAATAAAATAAATCAAATTGGAGAATTTAAATCAGTTCATGTCATTCTGCTAGCAAATATTGCAAAGAAGAAGTGGCAAATATTGTAAAGAGAAGCTAATTAAGCAACCTTGTATATGGTAGTAACTTTTAGCAAGTTGTACGTTCAGTACCTCAGTTGAGATAACAATTAACAGGCAGGGAGGCCTTGTGCATCCGTGCTGAAGTGTTGTTATTCACTCTGTATTTTTATTTGACCTTGTAACCTGGAATGTTGATTAGAGTGGCATGAACCACATCTGTGACCTCATTTGTAATAAACTGCCATGAACTGTAGTGCCCCTTGTTTATACCATTCAAAATTGCATATGTATCTTAATAACGATAGGGGATTCCTGTGTTGGGATACAGGAGACCAGGCCATTCACCTGAACATAATATAATTAGCAGGACTGGATGCAATGTATGAAAAAAGGGTAAGCTAACAAGGAACAATTTACCATACCCTTATACAGGAGTAGGATTTAGTACACAATGACATCACCTTCATACAATAATTTATCTCTATCTCCCAACCCTGTCACCATATTGGGAGAGTCCACTAAAATCATCAGTAACATTGGTTTAGGTTGTCTTTAAATTGTGTTAGCTTGCAAGGTTTCCTTACCAAAGAAAGTTGTAGAAGAATTTAGTTTCATTACAGTGGTCGTGTTTTTACTCTGGCGTTGTTATGTTCGTTTCTCCCGATACCTCCCGGTATCAAAGGATAGTGTTGGGTCGCTGTTTGTTTAGGTCTGTCACCAGGTAAACAACTAAACCAGATATAAATAAGAAAACCAGGCAGCAATAGGGAGCGCAAAAGCACAGGAGACGTGTCAGTCTGATGCAAGTGGATTTGTAACATTCAGATCACAGACTAGGTCTGGCAGAGTGAGGTGAATAATAAAACATTTCTTCAACGGTTTTTTTGACGTATAGTGAAAATAATTGAACATCGGTGAGGAAGAAGTCCCCAGATCCGCGTCCACACGGAGAAAAGGCTGGGTGCACCATAAAGACATTTGTAGATGAACGACAAAAATGTTTGGGGAGTGCACATGGTTGACAAATAGAGACTCCTACTCCTTGCAATATGGAATATTCATCTCCATCCCTTCGAAAAGATATCAATTTAGTAAAGGAGGTTGATCTAAGCATTTCTTTGCCAAGGCAGACATTTTATAATCATATTATTATTAAAGTCATTCTAGTCCCTATATGCTTAAAGAATCCAAGAGAATCAGCACAGGTATAAATAAACACAATGAAGAGTGTTCATCCGTACTTTTTATAGGTCTGCATTCTGACTGCACTTTAACCTAAAAAAACACATTATAAAATATGCTTGAGCGGGGTGGGAAAACAAATGTCATATCTAATGCAAGGGCTATCGTCCAGGCTACATATTATGTGTGTCATGAAATTCGACGATGCGCACATTGCACAACCTAGCTTCAAGTCGAATATCCTCGGTCGGCTGTTTATAAATAAAAGATTTTGGATGTTGGTCACGTTCCTTGCGAAAGGCAAGCTGCCAAAGGAGCTCTTCTTCCAAAAGAGTTCGCTGGTCGTTCCGCCGTTATGTTCTCTGTCTGTAAATAGGCACATCTTCTGGTTCATGTTATTTTAACTAAAACAGAATTGGGATTTTATATATCATGATAACCTTTATTTGGTTGTTGGTAGCATTTCATGCTCCACAGCCATAACATGTTTGCATTTTATATGAGATGTAAGCAAAGTAACATGGTGCAGAAAAAACGATCACGGCTCACGGGAACTGAAGGCACATGCACATATCTATTATTCACTTAGGACAAAGTGTCAATAGAAAACACCTAGGGAGTGTATATCATCGTACTCGGAGCATACAGATATGTTGTGAAAAAATGAAAAAAAATATTGCGTACCTAAATGAACTAATATCGGCACGCCACTTGTCAGTAAAAGGTGGATTATTGATGCAATATAGACTGGTTTCAAATAAAAGCGGGTGTATGCTACTCGCAGTTGACTCTGCGCAATATCCCCGCATGCGCTCGGATATCACTACGCGTCAACTCCTGGGAACATACGACCGCTTGTATCAGAAACCAGTCAATATTGTGGATTGTTTCTTCTACTACCCCGTACTTCTATATTCATAGGGCAATCACGGCATTCAGTATTGCTGATATTTTAAAATTCACCTATGAACCTGGTCCAGGTTGATAGAACAGAGCATCAAAATGAGGCGCATTGTGGCCCAGTCGGTAGTGAATTGGACGATGTGTCTATTTCTACAATTCATAATGGATGTTTTCAAGAGAGCGAATAGAACTGTTACTAATTAGACTCCATGGTTCCTATTTTACCCCTACCCATTAATGGAATCTTCAGTGGATTTATCTGTATCTTGCCCATTAGTTCTTTTGTGTGTATTTGTCGAGGATGTTGAATCTTCTAAATCGTGTTTTTTCTCTCCATTCCCATTTTCACATAGCATGGTTTTGCTATTTCCTCGAATTATGCCTTGATCACGACTTCTTGCACCGCATTTAAAAGCGATCGGATCTAGTAGGCGTTAGTGTCACTGGTTCGAAGAATACACAGAATGGGGCTCGGTGAAAGGGAAATTGCTGATGATCCACCATCAAATCACCATTAAATCTCTAAGGGCACAACTTACTCAATCCACATGTGTTATATAGATCACAATGAAGAGTACTTTGGGAGAAGAATAAATTTGAAAACCAATTTGAGTTTTTTTTTAGCTCTTTTTGTATTACCCTCTAGATGATTGAGTGTAGACCCCAACAAGCCTTATATTGAGTTCATGAGGCAATTAAATCACAAAGCAGTTGTATATAGCGATGAATAGAAAGGAGCATAGTCATGGACTACGAATCAGGCTATATTTTGTTGTGTTGTCTCGGGAGTTACTTCACGTTCTGGGACATTTTACTCCAAACAAGGCCGCGTCTATCTCACACCGATGACGTCACCAGTGGCCCCAACAAAAGCTTCTTTATAGTCAGAACAACTTCGACTCTTGTGGATACGATTGCCGAAGGCAGGTTATACGTGACAGCAGCAGAGGTGAATACAAATGGTCTAGACATGCATCCCTCTGCTACTTTTCAGTAACCGTACAGCAAATTGTAGCTCCGGTAGAAAGAACTAGGGCAGAAACAATGGATGTGGTGATTATCTAGATAGACGATGTGCGAAATGATGTAAACTGATTTAAAATCTGTGAGAAGGTGAATGGCTTTATGATACAATGTAGGTGGAAGTGGGTTTAAAAGCGACAACAGGTCTGGGTCAATCGTCTTCGGAGAGGGCACTGCTCACACAACTTTAACGTCATTTCAGAGGGGGAAAGTTCATGGCTGGGTATAGTAAGACAGATTTCTTTCTTTCAAGAGATGATTTGTAAATAAGAGGGATATGATTTCTTAGATGTGACGATATGGATAGGGTTGGACACTAATTATATAATGAAATCGAAACATCGATAAAATTTATGGGACCTCCTATCTGAACGGGTTAAATCCCGAAGCTACTTCTCTTATATAAACAAATTATCTAAGGACAGGTACCTGCTGTGGTGCACTCAAATCCTTTGGAAGGAACACCACAGTAATCTAGAGATAGTAAAATCCATCTGAAATACAACTTTTAGTTGGATGTGACCAAATATTGATATTTATGCGGCACAAACTTTAGTTTCAAATAATTTGATAATGAAGAGCACAATTTCTAAAAACACTCATACTCCCATTTTCGGATCCGTTTTTGCAGTGCATTATCCCCTGTGTCATTTGATTTCTGTTTCAAAGTAGATCATCAGACCGGTAAATTCATATTTCGGCTTTAATCTTTTAATCATTCTCTCCTCATTCTCTGAATGTTTGTATTTCAGTTTCGGTCCGAAAATGAAACTACTGGTCCTATGTGGGATCCTCCTTTCCTGTCTAGTAGGTGAGTGAATGTGAATTATAATTATAGATCAGATTTCCCTAGAATATAACAACTGAGGTTTTCTATTGCTCTCTCTGTTTTCTGAAATCCTTCTAATATACACAAACGAATACAGACGTTTATTTTACCCGTGGTATTTTTGTCCCATAGGATTGAGATTGGGACCTTGTTCTCCATGCCCCTACGAGTACATGTATTGCAGTCCGTTCTCCATGGTCTTTATCCTGTGTGTCAACCATTCTTTTAGTGTGTATAGGGGTCTCTACATCTTTATCTTATGCCTAGCAGATTTGAAATTTGAGATTTGAAATAAAATTCGCTTTGACAACTTATGATATATATTCATATCTAGGTATACAATGTCAGGAAAATGGACCTCCCATTCTTGCCGAGGGACTAAAAGTCATTTATGTGAAAGAAGACGCCCCAGCTGGTAAGTACAGCGGCCTTGGCCAGTCCGGTTCTTAGAGTCAGCTTTCCCTGATAGTTTAACCGTACGTTTTCTTTCATTATGATGATTATATATAGTGAAAGACGCTATACCATGGAATAGCTCCACATCTCACTGTGCATGGGCACAACCTACTTACCTCACTTTCAAATGGAAATAGCAACCAGCTAGTCTAACCTTAATTGGAAGGTTCTACAAGGTTGCTTGTGGCTAAATCCGCTATCTTAATATTAGAAACAGTTGACTTTGATCTGTGCTCCTGTTATTCAGTAGAGTATCACAAATGCATATCTTCCTACAGTTACATAATGCGAATACGATCAAAACGTTCTGATTTCGGATTTGAGAAGACAGACCTGCTGTTTCTACATTTCTCAGTCTTTGACCTTACATGCCAGAACTAGAGTAGAACTGCCAGTGGCATCCAACATTTGTACAAGTACAGGGTCAATAAACCTATGAACTGGAGTATATCAAACAACCCCACAGATACAGTCTGGTTAATGTTTTGATTAGCTTGCATCTAAGATTGCCTTTTAAATTAGGGCAGTCTGAACCTGGCAAAGTCGACCATGTTATTTGAGTCATACCTTCGAAGTGTATTTGCTGTGTAATGAATATTCAACTGCCAATGGAATCAATGGACTCAGGGGATGGGGCAGCACGGAGTATTCCTTAAGATGACAGCCCAAAATGAATCCTCTCTTTACGCGCATCACCACTATGTTCGCATGGTTGCTAAATTGTTGATATAATAATGTATTTTCTTCCAGGTTTGATAATTTATCAGTAGCTAAATCTCCTATAAGCATATATACCTATCGCTACCTTTATCCTACCCCTAATAAAAAACGCCATAGGCTTAACATAGGATTTGTTTATGTCACGGGTAGTGACATAAAGTGTTGTTTATGCCACTACTTTCTGATACTGAAAAAATATGGAAACGGGGTAGGATAAAATCTAGACGCCACTCGTTTGAGTTTGAGCTTATTTATGCCACTCATTTTGTTGGCTCCGTAATGTCACTCGTCTTCGACTCGTGAAATTATGGAGCCAACAAAATGCGTGGCATAAATAAACTCAGACTCAAACTCGTGACGTCTCTTGATATTATACATTTTCAATTTTCCATTTGTTCTATCTTTAGAATCCTGGGTCTTCAAGATCCTTGCATTCGACCCTGAGCAGGACAAGATTACGTTCGGGATTTCTGGAGACTACTTCCACATTAACCCAAACACAGGCGACCTGAGAGTGAATCGAATATTGGACTATGAACAACTCCAAAACATTACTGTACAGATCAGTGCCACAGATGGAACCACGAAGGTGAGGATGCGGACTTCATGTTCTATATATAGTTACCCTTTTAGTTTGGGATTTGAAAACTATGTTTACACTAGTCGGCCAGCACGGCTCTGGATAATTAGAATTGGGAGGCATGAAAACGGCCTTCATGTGGTATAATTTCAGATATCGATGTGTCTACAATAGTCTTATTTCATAGTTGATTTTGAAAATTAGTACAACATTGTTTTGAGGTTTACCTGTAAAGAATCTGACCGGAAGGGATGTATGGTCGGGTTGGCCATTCTACTGTTTAAATCTATAGGAAAATGCTGTAGCGATGTTCATAAATCAGGGGTGGATCTATGATCATAGAAACGATGGGGTGGGAGTGGAGGATGCTTTTGAATGGGAATAACATTCAGCCTCTAGAAAGACGGCTCAGAGTTCATTAAATGAATCTATGGTTCAGGGCCATTCTTAGAAATACATTCTTTTTGGGTCTACAGTGACAATTTAAAAAAATTCATTTTGAGGATATTCAACAGAGGGAATATGACATGATTTGATATGGTAGAGTGCGTTCTATTTGTATTTTTAAAAATTCTATTTACATCGATAATATGCAAACATATAGAGGGGATAACTATTGAGGGGACGACTAGACGAATCCCCGACCCGGCCACACAGTGATGCATTGACATTGGCAGCAGCGTAACGGAATTATTAGTTAATTGCTTACTAAACTCAAATACTCTCTAATTACTGTTCATTACATGGCCAGGAGCCCTCTCTAGCACGTGCTCGAGACATCACTTCCATCTTGCTCCACAAGCGGAACTAAACGACTGATTTGTATATAGCGGTTGGATGGCCTTTGTCTGTCTGAAGCCCAAATGCCAATACGAACAGATCGACTTTCTTTAAATCTGTTTCATTACTCCAGATTCGAGTATGCATTTTGGTGTGATCGCTGGGACTCTAATCTATATATTAAACTTTGTTTAGATAAAACGTAACATAAAGAACGGTTCCATGTTTGACAGCATCGCCGTCGTTATGAGGAAATAGTTTTTTTAGAAAAAAATAAATTAACAATGAAGCCATTGCCAGTATCTTAATTACGGTGCAAAGATGTACCCATGTGATACAAGGAACGGCCCTCGAATTATCCAAGAAGTTGGACATGTTGCCAACATCTTCTAGAGGTCACACATTGTAGGGCAGCCATGATCAACTGTAACTAAAATCAATTGGGTGAGGCCTAATTAACATGAGTGGGGTGCAGGTGTATATTTACATTGTTACACCTGAATATACACGGATGCTTGTGTGCACGCTCTATGTCCCGATATATTATATAGATGTATGATTGCCTTCCTGGAAATTCGGCATTTGTAATGTCCAAGATAAAATATTTAAGCAAGTTCATTTTATCATCATCTACAAATGTAATATCTCTGGTAACTATGCTTGAAATGTGCCCTACATTAAATGAAAATGTCAGCTGATCAAGGTTATGTTCCCATTTCTAGGTCTATCGAAAGGTGTTGATCAAATTCAATGACACAAACGATGAAATTCCAGAATTCACGAGAGAATTTTACCAAGTGCGACTTCCAGAGGTGAGCAGTTCATTGGTGGATAAACATTAAACAATATAACAAAATAAAAAACCATAAAGGGCTTTCCACAATGTCAATACCAGATACAATGGACATATTCTTTAAAGCTATCAAACGTAACAGATTTTAACATGTCATTCCTTGGAGCTTCTATATATTTTGTTGATCAATATCATCATCAGAGTTTTATCAAATATATGCTTATGTAAGAATGATCTGTTCATTTTATAGAACACTGCTGTGGGCACAAATGTTATCCGAGATTTATCAGTTACTGACAGGGATGCACCAAACACCAACAATGGCGACATCACTGTCGTTTGCATCAGAGAAGCAAGATCAAACGTAAGTTTACATTTTAACTCCTTTTAAATGAGTGCCTATTTCAGCCAATCGGAGCATAGAACCTAGTGTATTGTTTGAATCGTAAATACCTTTCTTAGGTAGTTTATTAGAAAAACTACTTTGCATTCATATATAACATGTGGTCTTTGTATCGCAGCAATTTTGTTTTAGAATAGGCCTTGTTTTGTGTCCAATAAATCCTTTGAAGTTTGGTAACAATTTGTGAACAGGAGATTACGATAGGATGTGTGCACCTGTATCTTCTAGGGAATAGGAACTCATGTATTTCTTTTTGGCGGAGGTCTCTTCAGTTGTATATTCGAAACTTTACATTAAATTACTGCCTTCTCTAAATGGAACTATTGGAAGATACACGTAATGATCAGCCTAGAGTGTTTTTGTCAACTTCAGATATACTTGTTCAACATGTAGCATGGGTCCGTATAACCACTTTCAGACGGGAAAGAATATATTATGTATCATTACTGTACATAGTCATAACGCCATTTTCATTTTCTGTTTCGTTAAAGGAGATGGAACCGTGTGATTACTTTCGGGTTGACACTGACTCCTCCTCGGGCCAGACATGGAGAGGTCATCTTGTATTAATCAAAAAGTTAGACTTCGAGAAGTACCCAAGCTTCTCCGTCCCTCTTCAAGCGTCTGTGAGTACTCTAAATTGAATAAATAAGCTCTTCACATGTTTTTCGTGTTAGGTTCTTTCAGTACATAGCACAAATACAGTGCTCATCCCGTCTATTAGCATTACGTTGTACATCAACCTTGCTGCACTTAGGAGATATAAGATTATTTGGGTTTAATAATGGGATAAAACGCAAATAATCCAAATGCCAGCTGAATTGAGTCAGCCTTATCCTCTGCCTGATATACATGGTCATGATTATATATGATAACCACATTTTTTTATGATAAATTAAGAAATGTTAATGTAATGTCTCAAGTGAGTATGAATTCCACCACAGAATTAGGATTAACGGAAGATGCTATATACACTACTGTAATAAAGGGTCATGATTGTAGACTCTGTAGATGGTATGGATATCAGGTGAAAAACAATGTATGGCGTTATAAAGAAACCTGTATTCGAAAACACACAATTTGGAGATAAAAACGATATTATCTCAATCCTATAATATCCAGCGATGCATACCTTTTCCATATTATCTTTGTATTACATACCATTGCATATGTTGTGTTTTAAACTATACTTGAACCCAAGGCATTTGGTGTTGGAGGAATGAATGAGATGCCTCGATGAATATGGCTATGAAAACATTCGTTACCAGAGGTGATTTCATTCAATGAAAAAAGGTTAATGAGCAGTAAAAATTCATTAAGTTGAATATGATATGAGCGTAACGATGATTTCTCTACAGGACGGGGTGAACACGCGGCGCACGGCGGTGGCCGTGACCGTGGTTGACGTACAGGATTCTCCTCCAGTGTTTGTAGTACCTCTGAGCGCCACCTTACCGGAGGACAGCCGCGTGGGCACCTCCGTCATGACCTTCTCAGCCTCAGACGGCGACGGCGGAGACGGCACCGGAATCCAGTACCAGCTCGTATTCAGTAAGCACATTATCCTACAGTTTCTTGTCATCTCGGAAAAAACCTCACCCCGGTATTTTTTTCCATAGGCTTAACATTAGGAATTCTTACTCCATGGCCCTGAAAGTAGTGTACCCAAGTTATTTTATTGATTAATCATGTGTACGGGTTGAAATAAGATCATATACCTACTGGATGAAAACAACTTGGTTCGCACTTCATCCCGTTTGACCACTACACAATTACTCCGCGGTCGAACTCGCTGGAGTACTGACCAAGTTACTTTCGTCTAGTGAGTTTCCTTCTGATTATTCCTTTCCGGTTTATCTCATTCTAGTTGGAATCTAGGTACATTGCTGACCCCTTATTGGATATACACAGCAAGGGAGCATTCGGAAATTATACCTCTCACACCCATACTTCGTACAATTATCTACAAACCCAACCAATGGAAATACTAATAGATAGGGACAATAATACGTTATTTACTTTGTGAACAAACAGATCCAGGAGGATACTTTGCTCTTGACAGTAGGACAGGAGTCTTGACCACGGCAAGAACAATAGACGGGGAGAGCCTATTTAACAGGCTCATCACCATACAGGTCGCAGTAAGTAAAACCAATCTTATTTTCATTAAAACCCTATATGTACCTGAATTAAATGAGGCAAAACATTTGATTAATCAAGCGATACTTTTTCAAATGTCATCATTTAGACATTTGGTGTACTTTAATCAATGGGTTGTTCCTGTTTATTAAAAGAACACCCCAGTAAAATATCCTACAATAAAGTAATGAAATCTTGGACTTTTGCCAAGAAATAGAATGGAAATCAATATCTTATTATAATAAAATATCGATTACCTACACTTCAGGCGGTGGAGGGGTCGGCAGGTGACGGGGGAGATAGCACCACGCGGACACTCACACAGGCCACCATCACAGTAGAAGACAAGAATGACAACGCCCCTACCTTCGTGGCCATTAAACCGCCTGTGGTTACCATCAAAGAGGATATAGCTACGAGTACACCACTTCCCACCAGTGTCACTATCACCGACGCCGACGAAGTAAGGACATGCGAAAGAACTGTGTGAAAGTGAAAACTGTTTGCTGTTATTAAGCGACATTTGAAGTATTTAGATTCTAACTCGGAACGAGTGCCCTTGACTCTCTCACCTGGTGTTGATGAACTACATAGATTAACCATGGAGAGTATACTCCAGAGTGTAGTGTCAATGGACCTATGCAGAAGACGGGTAGTACTAGACAGTATTGTGAAGACGCGCCCGAGATGACACTCTCATTTGTATGAACTATAAAGATATTAACAAAACTATTGATATCTAGGTACACGTGTATGTGTAAGAAAACGAATCATTCAAAAACCATAAATACATTTACATGTATATGTTTTTCCTCCTGCAGGGCACCAACTCCCAGTTCGTGCTGAAGCTGCTAAACTTTAACGACATCTTTGAGGTATATCCTGCCATCGGCCGGGGTTCCCTTACAGCCAGTATCCGTGTGAAGGACACATCAAAAATCGACTTCGAGAGCGGACCGAGGCAGTACATCCTGCGGGTAAGCCTGAAGTTTTAGTATTCATGAACCGGCATATATGTGTTTGCTTGAATAAGAGCGTAGCTATTTCATTGATCAGTATGGATCCTTGGTGATTGAACATTTGAGTTTCCCTCGACGTACAGCGTTACGCATGGGAACATTCCATTGTTGTCTTATCATTTTAAAGTTCTTAAAAGTTAGTTATATCTGAGCGCATGCGAGGATATTGCGCAGAGTCAACTTCGAGGAGCACACAACGGCTTTAATCTGAAACCAGCCTATATTGTTTTTATTATCCACCTTTTCCTGACAAGTTGGATACTGATATTAGTTCATATAGGTACGCACTACCTTTTCACAAGCACTATTTTTCCGTGTGCGCCGGCTTTTGCAGCCCGAGCATACAGCATATCTGTATCCTCCGGGTAAAGTGATACACATTCCCTATGTGTTTTCTTTGGACACTTTGTATTAGGTGTATAATAAAATTGGTGCTTACAGCTACAAGCTCAGGAGGGTCTGACTGCTGAGAGGAGAGTAGCCACTGACTCCTTGACCGTGAATATAGAAGACGTGAATGACAACCCACCAGTGTTTCCCCGCTCATCCTACGTGGCGCAGGTCAGCGAGCTGGCCGAGGGAGGGACAGTGGTCACCACTATCACAGTGAGTAACTCAGGCTACGCAAAGGTGTATGTATCAAACAGTGGAAGTAAGGGAGCAACTGATATTACATTAGATTCCTAGATTTTCTCAAGATTTATGTTAGGATATATATATGACCCAATTGTCTCTATTTCGTCAGGAAGTGCATTTTACCAAGGTGAGGTCCGTCAACCCTTATCTACCATAAAGATTTGATAATAAACTCTATAAGACAGTTGCACATTTCTCTAACATGGACGGACATTTTAGAAATGTTATAAGAGCTTTAGAACCTGGAATAACAGAACCACCAAACGCTAGATTTGAAAGTCGTTGATAATGTAAACAAATATAGTCGACCCCTGTAATGGCAACAATACATACGTATTTTATTATCAAAATAATGATTCATCAGCTTATATATATTTATTTTGCTATGTTTCCGCTTTAGGCTACAGATAGGGATTCTGGAATCTATGGTAAAAAAGGCCTTCGATATAAGTTGACTGGAAATGGTGCCAACCTGTAAGTACATAGGAAGACTCAACTCTCACATTCAACTAAAAGAACTCTTAGTAATTTCGGGTTAATCTTTGATAAAACAAAGATGGCATTGACATGGTCATTTTGTAACCGTAAGACTAACAGATTACATGTACTGTTAAAATAAAAATCTAAATCCGTGCAATTTCCAAAGCAGTGAATATCCAATTCTAGTCGGTGTGGCATGTAAAACCTTTTATGGTCATTGTATCCGTCCCTATAATATAACGATTCTGTACCATTAATTGTTTGTCCTACCGGAGAACTAGGGACTCTGGTTCTTTGGTCCTACTTTCTCCCCCATCGTTTGAAAAGCTTATATTTTCCGACCGATGTTTTAGATGAACCTTACATTCTCGAGATATGGATACTATTTTTTCTATACTCTATGATATCATTGATCAGTATCACATTTTTCGAATGTCACCTATGCTTTATTGCTGTCATGCTCACCTGGCGCTGACATCATGTACATTGTGTGTGGCGTCATCAGTTTCCAGGTGAACCGTCTGACGGGAGAGATCAAGACCAGGCCATGCGGTACTCCCGGGACTGGAAACTGTCCAGACTACGAGAAGCAGCCGTTCTATGACCTTGTCCTTCTCGTCAGAGACAACTATGCCGAGGGTTTTGAGGCAACGGTACGTTATTATACACTGGTTTTCCTTCATTGCAACTTTGTTTCTTTTCACATACTAGCAATGTGGGGAGGTACAATTTGAATGTCCAAACCATGGTGGTTGACATCCTCGTGGCGAGGGCATAGGGATGGATATTCTCAGAAGTCTACTTAGCTTAACTTAAAGGTTCATGGTGCAGATTTGATTAGTCATGCAAACAGTACCCTGGACACTAGACAGGTTAGTGGAACTCGTATCTATTTTCCTAACAAAGATGATTTCAGCAAGAATAGGATTTGTCGAGTTTACATACTGATTATAAGGTTGTGTTCATAACCATCCCTGGCAGGAGGGAAAATAAAATTCATTACGATAGATTTTATGATGACAATCATGGCTACTAAGACTAAATCATAATGGTTCATCAATAGAGCATAGTGTATATATTTATGTACATAACCTTATCGCATTTCCAGACAAAGGTGCGGATCAATATACTGGACGAGAATGACAACAGTCCTCGCTTCAGACTGAGCAACTATGAGAGCTTCATTAATGAGGGCGATGTCTCCCCAGACCCCCCTGTTACAGTGCAGGTAGGGCTTACTTCTAATAAGTTATTATGCTATCCTAAGTAATCCTAAAAGGTGGCGGCTTCCTGGCCTTAACATTAAGATTACATCGTCTAAAGTCTATCAGATTTTGTAGTAGAAAGTCGAGAATAAAGGCTAATGCTTGTTTGTTAAAGGAAAGAAAGGTTATTGTCTTGGCCGTACATATGGAATACTCTATCAATGAACAGAATTCGATTTTGAGCCACTCAAACGGTGCAGAGGCACAGAGTTGCTCTCATAATGCCTCCAATTTCCAATGCGGCCTACGGTGACAAGCTCGTTATTTAGGCTTCGCTAGCCATATTAGGAGTGAATAGAATAGCCTACTCTAGATTTGAAATGATACACCACAATTGCTTCTAAACTATTTTTTGTCAAAGTAAAGACATGAAGCCTGTCCCGAGAGCGGTTGATGCTATATTCGGCGTTAGTTTCACCTGCTAGGCAAACACATAAAACAAAGCAGAACTGTTGCGGGCATACCTTTCCGAAAAAAACCTAATATCCCAATATGCAAGATATGATATTTTGATATTCCAAATATTTACAATATTCTTTAGGTTTTATCAACAGTTTTTCCTATTCATATTGAATTGTGAATTGTAAAATATGAGATTCGGTTGAATTTAACCTCTCTCGATGTGTAGGCGACCGATGCGGACTCTGGACGTAACGGTAACAATGTGATCACGTACAGTATCATCGGCGGTAACGCCAACGGACTGTGGCAGATCGGCTTCACGTCCGGGGTCGTCAGTGCCACAAGGCCCGTCGACTTCGCCAGCACTCCCGGCGGATCAGGAGTGTAAGCGGCCCATCTACTGAATCATTATATACATCTATATAAAACATATTTTAAAAACCAACCCAGATCATTGCATGAGGTACCCCATTTATGAGTTCAGGGGGTGGTGCTAAAACCATACTTAATAATGTCATTAAGCAAAAGGTAATACTGCCTCTTCTTTAACCTATCATATATTCATCAATATCAATCATCTCATTATCATCAAACGAAATGGCTATAGACATTATGACATGTTATAGCTCACTATGGTATAACAATACAAATGATTCAGTTTGTACGCGTTGCTGATTGAGAGGGCCGGAACGGAAGATCAGCTCTGAGCCAAGTTCGGTGATTTATGTATAAATTAGACCCTTATGAAAACTCATTGACAAAATCTCATTTATACTCATATTGGTTATTGGCGATTGCATACTATGACATAGTTCTTATTGGAGATTATTGAATGCTGATTGTATGTAACTATTGTCCCTTTGAGCTATATATGTATATGTGAATGTGGGTACAGGGTGAGCGCTCCAATACCTGATGAGTTATAAATACTTGTAGATACACACTGACCGTTCAAGCTGCTGATCCCCGCTTCAAAACCACGGGCACCGTGCGAATAACAGTCAGGGTAAGTCATTAATATCAACCAAATTAATAACAGGATAGATAACATAAGCTTGAGAAATATGGTTTTCATATTTCACTCGTTGTATTGCAAAGGGTTAAAACGACGTAGACAATATTGATCATGAAGTAATTTTTACATGTATTCACTGAAAGACGGATCATTTTACAGAACCAAATCATTTCGTCAATGTCTTAGGACACAGGGCGTTCTATGCAATGACCGCATTTATCTAGTTATAAAAAGAATATATTCGAAAAGTGTACATCACTTTTCTATATTGCATATAGATGTATTTAACCAAGTTTCGTTTTATGTTTGACAATCCATGTTAATGTATTCATACTAATGCGAATAATGCCTTTTCATGCGATCATATTGACAACCTCGCTTATTCTTCTTGTAGGATTCAAACAGCTTCACCCCTCGGTTTTTCCCGAGCACCTACTACGAAGTGTATATTCCCGAGGATTCTCTTCCAGGTGAGGTACCGGAAGCTTTGTTCATAAAAACAAATTCGTATTTTCTACGTTTTTGATGTAGCATCATTAGAAATGAGCATCCAGTAAGATAATGAAAAGTATTTTTGTCATATGGATACAAATCATTTCTGGCGCGCGGAGTCTGGATTTGTTTGAACTACGTCGGACCACGTAGCCTAGAAGTAGCGGTAATACGGGCAATTTAACTGCATATCCTGACAAATTATGTACTCTTTAAACCAGGCGCCTCGGTGGGCCTTGTCCAGGCGTACGATGACGACCCTTCAAACAGCCCCAATGGCCAGGTGCGCTACCGTATTGCCTCCGGTTCACAGGACCAGTTCATTATCAACCCAAACTCGGGAATCATTACGGTAAACGATGGGGCACGGTTTGACTTCGACAGACAGAAGCGTTACGAAATGCAGGTGATTATCAGACATTATCTTTTATCTAATCTATTAGTGGTTTTTTTAATGCTGAACGCCACTCAGAAAGCTTTGCTAATTCGTCATTTTATGTAATCATTTTAGTATCGACAATTACAAATCACACTGTGAGGTTTTTGCATTAATCTGATTTCCCTCATTGATGTTATAGATCCACTATTTCGTATGATCAAAAGGAATGATAGAACTAAAAACACTACGGCAGATATTGTCATTGGATTATAAAACTTGCTTCAGAGACTGCACTGATATCGAAACGACCATTATATCTTGGAAGTGCCACATTTCTATACCTCATTGCATATATCATCGAGTCTGTAACCCGTGAAAGGAATAGGAAATATAAGAAATTAAGTCCGTTTCTATATGCCTATCTCACTCCGCGGTTACCATACAAATGATAAAAAAAGGAGACGTTTGATAAAGCTCACTCATTCCTATTGTAGGTGATCGCAGAAGACCAAGGAACGCCGACTCGAAGTGCCACTGCTACTGTCGTGGTCAACATCCGCGATTCCAACAACAAAAAACCCTTCTTCGATCCCTCCAGCGTTCGCGTCAATATCAAAGAGAGTGAGTCTCTGTTGTGTTAGTGGTATACAGTCTCTTATCTAAATTTAATCAAATATCTGCAATACACATCTACATACATAGTTTCCGCAGCGTTCGCACATTGTTGTATATAGAATATAAGGCGTCTTTACAGAGTAGGCCTTCCTACGTTCGCTGCACCTCATCCCTCAATCCGAACCCTTCGAGTGTCACGAAATAACTCATTAAAGTACTTTTCATAGGTAGTTAGGCTACAGATTCTGAAATTTCAAATGTTTTATAAGCCTACCGATAATGTCAGTTTCGAACAATTTACGGAACAATTTATGGAAGGGTCCATCAATCTTGTCTGTCTGTATCATAAGTGACAATGCGAACTGCTTTTTGAACTGGACAAGTGATACCTGTCGGTGAGATATGTGTTTACTATTGTTGTCATGGTAACTAGACGCCACGGTGAACACGCGGGTGACACAGATGACGGCGCAGGATCCGGACTCGAACGCCGTACTCATCTATTCATTTGTTCAGCCCTTCACCGCTTGGGGACCAAATGGTCGTAGGGTGGACCCTAACACATATAACTTCGCGGTAAGGACAACGTATTTATACTAGAATGGGTTTCGCTTCTGTACCTCTATAAAATGGCATCCTATTGGATAATGCCGTATAAAATAAACTTAGGTTGCAACATCTTTACAGTCATTGTTCAAAACTTTCTTCAATCAGTAAAATAGTATCAGATTCTCCTATAATACTCTGGATATCATTAAGACAATTAACCATCGACATCACAAAAGCTCATTGATATTGAATTAACGATGATAAATGTTTTTACTGTTATTTTACAGGACCTGTTTGCGATCGACCCCAATTCAGGTATTGTGAGAACCAGACGACTTTTAAACAGAGACAAGGCAGCCGTCATCTCCACCAACGTGCACGTACGCGATACAACCGGAAGTGCAGAACAAACCGCTCTGGGTATGGTCATGTTTAATCCTATTCCTTTTCATTATGATCCTTGATCTACCAATGCTACAAGGCGGTCTGAATAGCGGCATTCGCACATTGTATACATGTGTTAGATGTGTTGGTGAATTATGTGAGAAACCTGTTAGTGTAATGGGCACATACACTAAAATCAGAACATATATATCGCACTCATTGGCCCACACACGTGTATACTGTTGACGGAGTACCCAGTTCCAGTCTAAATGGATGAGATTTTGGTATGGATTTTCAGAAAACATGTACAGAAATTATTACCATTATGTTTTGTTCCATATAGAAGGGGGTAAAAAAACTAGTTTATATTGACATGTACAGTATATATACATGTAGCAGGTGAAAGCATGCAGAAACGATGCCATAATCTCTGAATATTACCACATGCTAAAGAAGAAACCAACAAGTTTTGGTCAAAGTCGTCGTTCTCCACGAGTTTGATGCGGAGTGATATGAACGAGGCGACAGCCGAGTGAATATCATGTAGCATTCAAACGAGTTGCAGAATGACTTCTTTGACCAAAACGAGTTGCTTTCTGTATTTATCTCACCCCTATACACATTAAAAGAATAGATAACACACAGGATATAGACCATGGAGAACGGACCGCAATACTCGTAGGGGCATGGAGAACGAGTTCCCAATGTTAAGCCTATGGGCATTTATTCCAGGGGTGAGATAAACATGTATTCTGCTTTTCTATACAATGATATGGAGACTACAAATATTCAGAATATGTGAATAAAGAAAGAAATGCATCTCTTTTATATTCCTGAAACTCCATCTTTCTATCCATTTTAGCATCTTTGATCATCAACATTTTGGAGGTAAATGATAGAGCTCCACAGTTCCCACATCCATGGACGCCGAACAATCAGTTCTTGAACATCAGCGTTCGTGAGGAACTTCCGCCTAACTTCTACGTCACCACAATTCAGGCGACGGACCCGCACGACTCCGTCTCCGACTACAAGATCATCAACGACCCGGGCGACTATTTCAATATCAACCCCGTCACAGGTACCTCAATGGGCATGTCAGTCCCCTGCTGGGCCCATTGAATAATCTAGTATCGTACATGAAGACCCTTTTCTGTATGCCAAGGAGACCAATGGACGATATGGATCAACTTGATTCAAGACGTATGGACGACCTTATGGACGGCTAAGACTGTCTCGGCGGACGAACATTGAAATTATTAAACGATAACCCTTGTACGAGGTACAGAAAAAGGTCTTCATGTGCGATCCTTGATTATTTAACAGGCCCCAGGGTCTATTAATTGGATTATGAGAGGAAATATAGAGATCGATAGCAAACTTTTGTAACCCTTTCTATGCGAGCAAGTTAAAATTAACCCTGCCGAATAAACGCAGCACTGCAGTGTTTGAATCTCGTTAGGTGCCTTTTTAATGATAAAATAAGGTGAAGTTTCACGAAATAGTAACCTCATCATGCGTTTTCATAAACTGATGCAGAAAGGTGGACAGCAAGGTCTACAGCAAGACTGCACCAGATATACTGTCACTCATGACTTCACGACTCTTTCGTGTAGCAAAATACCAAGCACATCACTGCTTATAGTGTGGAAAGAGTGCATCTTGTGCTCTGAGGCAGATCCCAGTCTGAGATCACCTAGAGACCATTCATTTGCTTTATAAAATGAAAAATTAAGAAAATACTATTATGTGCCTTGGAAGTGATTTGAAGATTGGGCCATCTGACGTATTCTTTCATGACGTTTACCAGGTGTAGTGACCATTAAACGGAAGATAGACTACGAGCAGACACAGAAAACGTTCTTTGTCGTCACGGCGGCCGACAACGGGCGTCCCCCTCTGACGTCAACAGCAACCATCAACGTCAACGTCATCAACATCAATGATAACTCGCCCAGCTTCACAGAGGTCAGTCGTTTAGGTTTCTAGCCATCACTGACGTCTGTAAAGGGTAGAGTCAGCGAGGAGAGGCCTTCCAAAGTGCAATAAAATTTGATTTAAAAAGCATCCCTTTTGACTGTTCAAATCTCGGGCGGGATCTAGATAGTTATTCATTGAAAGAATAATTATGTTTTAGCTTAATATAATGACGTAGTGATGAACGTGAGGAAGCATCGTATAAAGCGTCGGGACCACAGCAACCGCAGAAACTGCTCGAAAACCGATGATTATAATATGAATGCCTCTTCCGCGTTTCAATCATACCCACTCATAAGTTCGCCACACTGTACTTATATTTCAAAATGAATCATTTTATGAATACCTGTGTTTGAGAAGTAGCCATTAAAGTCTGGAGATCGTATAGTATATCTAGATAGAGCAGACCTATACACCCAGTCTCTATAGTGATTAAAAACCCTACAAATATATGTTACTTATTTATGTCCAATTGTTTGAATTGCTAACAGTGTGTAAATCTAATTGGTGTCATATATATTATTCAGATTGAGTATGACATAAACCTTGACGAGAACTCGCCAACAGGCACGACTGTCGTTGACATCGGCGCCACTGACCTTGACCTTGGTGAATTCGGCACTGTTCGTTACAGCCTCAAAGATCCATTGAATCAGTTCACTATCGACCCCATCACCGTAAGTCCACATGACTATGCATCGCTCTTCACGACATAGTTAGTACATTTAACACTAGTGGACTATTTTCCCGACGAGCCACTGGTACGGACAACGTTGGGTTTATCTACAAATAATCACCATACAGTGTAAACTACATAGCATTGTGTTCCAAATTTTGGGATAGAAACAATTTTAGATTATATGTTTCTCCTCAGCCACCCTTCATTTTGAAGTATGAAATACACCAACGTCGCTTGGATATAGTAGAAGCGTTCTCTTGTGAATATATAAATCCTAACCCACCTAATTCTGGAAACATCGTTCCTATTTGAAGTATTGTCTATATATATCTAGAAATTTATGTAAAATGCAGAACATATCAATAGGGAGCCAAAGTGAACCCGATGCAACCACGGATAGCCGGTAAAAAATACTATTTCCGGGTATAGGCGCTCAGTACTTTGACTATGTAGGTTCCAGATTATATGTGTCATTCTTTAATCTTTTAGATCCAAATTTTTAATAAACTTAACAACTGTCATCGTAGTTTTGAAACAAAGTTATTCAGAGACGATATAAACTCCACCTCAAAAGTAACAAACGAGCCCAAAAACATAAGTCTAGCCTCAAACCCCCATAGCTTTAGCACTAGGCCTCGTTCTTACTGGCCACCGGAAATTGTGTTTTGTAGGTGGGTATCTGTGGTTTCAGCGGGTTCACTTTGGCTCCCTATAAATAAGCTAATACTTGAAATTGGATCAATACACAAGTCTATTTTTATACAGGGAGTAGTTACAGTAAAGGATGGCGCTTCCCTTGACCGGGAGAAGGTCAATGTGATCACGTTGAGTGTGGAGGCTTACGACAGTCCTAACAACCCAAACGACAGGAAGTCTACCAGCATACCGGTACGTGCATTAATTCCTCAGGCTGACTGCTGCTCCTACCTACCGCTTGCCGGCCAACGAAAATCCCAGATGCCACGTGACTATCCCTACGGTTGGCTGAGAGACGTTGCTCCGCACGTCCAATTCCGCCGTACTCTTTAGTGGGTGACCGGGAAACCAACATTTATCTCACCCATGGCTTCTTTTTCCCCATAGCCTTAACATTGGAAACTCGTACTTAACACCCATGGATTATTGTGGGAAAATACTCCATGGGGGATGATGTCACAAAATCTTAACGAATTAGTCAGTGATAGGGGCGAGATAAAATCTGAACCGCACTCGTCTCATAGCCACTGATAATATGCCATTCATTTTGGATTGCTACGTAATCTCACTTGGCTTTGTCTGGTGAGTTTACACCACACCCAAAACGCGATCCCGTTCCGTATTGATCCCTATGGCCGGGGACAAGAAGTCACCCAGGACGCCTCAGGCGATTTGAAGCTCATCCACCCACACCTATGGACGATGACTATTCTGATAGGGCCTTATCAAATCAACCCTGAAAAATCAAAGAGACTTACTAAAGACCTCGAGTCATATTAGAATCTTAAAATAAATATTATTAGAGTTCCAGCACGCCTCAGAATTTATTTGTAGATATGTTTGACATAGAAAGGCACAGAGATACAAAATGCTATGCTGTCATCATTGTTCACCACTTAATGTTTCACCTTTACCCGCTAATCTATGTGTGTGTTTTGTTGATGATCACCCATCATTTGATCGGTAACGGTAAAAATCCTTCACCAGTGCTATCCCCATAGAGTACCCAATGGTCAATAATGCCCAGCTTTCGACGAAGCATTATTATACATACTGGTAGAGTGTACTGTATGTTGACGCTGTTGTTTCTCAGATATATATCACCCTGACGGACACGAACGACCACACACCGACCTTCGTCCAAAAGGTGTACGAAACGACAGTGTCAGAGAACGTACCTGTACAGTACTCAGTCATCCAGGTGATGGCTACAGACGGTGATACAGGCCAGTTCGCCAAACTCACCTACTTCATCCTCACCGGGGACCCCTCAGGTAAATTCTCACCTCAGCCGCCCATTCTATTGCCGCCTACATCATTCACATTTAATCAAGTCTTCCTGAGAATTATATCTCTATCTATACGATATACGTCGACCTCTTTTTTGCAAAATAATATTTCTATTGTTCTATATGTGACTGATATGTCGGTCTCTTTTTCATAACATGTATATTCTGTTTGATAGGTCTTTTCACCATCAACCCGGTCACGGGCCTGATAACCACCCGGCAGCCGCTAGAGGGCAGGGCGAGGCAGTATAACGTCACAGTGGGCGTCCGTGACGGAGGAACGCCGGCGCTTGTGGGACGCGCGCTCGCCATTATCAACGTGGAGGAAGCCAACAACGAGGCTCCCGTCTGGATTTGGCCTGCCTTTGACAATCAGACCATCTCTGTGCTAGAGGTAAGATTCTAGCCTCTGAAATGATGCAGCAGATATACTCTACTGAAGTGTAGTGACGCTGTAGAAGCTTAAGGTAGGATGCTCCTCGGCTGTGTCACCCTTTCACAGATGAAATCTGCTGTAGAGGTCAAAGTTGAATACTAATTTAGTACAGTGTCAAGGTTGGACACAATGTCAAGTTCCACTTCACGAACACCCTGTTCTTTCGCAATGGCTTACTTCCCTTGCCCTATGTCAAGGTCAAAGGCTCCCAGCGCTGATGCCATCAGATGAGTGTTTGTCCTGTCCCAGTACCTCTGTACTGAAGTGCACTATGGTTGGTTACATACACAAAGCTTTGTGCCCAGATGTTGATTTATAACTTTTTTCATCAGACTACATGTAATCAATGAGGACCTCAACATTATTGCATCTCATTAGATGAATACCTATCATACTAGGTATAGAAGATTCTTACTCTGATATTCAAATAAGGCAAAACACGTCTATAAGTGCAATATATAACATAAGTGCAATATTGTAACGTATGTATCTACAAACGTTTCACCACAGAACCAGTACATGGGGATGGTGATAACCAACAAGGTGAAGGCCACTGATGAAGGAGAGGGAGATAACGGAGTCATTACATACGGCTTTTACTACAACGACCAGTTTGTGGCCGAGACGCCCTATTTCCGTATCAATCCCATCACTGGTATAATAACTGCGCGGGCCATCTATGACCGAGAAGCGCGGGACGAATATGTGGTGAGTATGGTTCTTTAATTGCATATTAATGATTATCTTATATATTAGTGTAAAACGTATCTAATCTACTTGAAGATGTTGAATAAATTACGCATCCTCTCCAGACTGGTAACACTTTCATACGTTGCTTTGAGTTTCAATTTCCAGAATATACCTAGCTGATACCTATAGCCATGCATGCGTATATTCCATACAACCTGGCAATAACATGTGATCAAGGGCTCACCGGTTGCCTACCTTTCCATATTCATCCAGGTTCATTAGCCTAGGTACCACTCTAAACCGAGCAAATGAGGTTAAGAAATTTGATTTAATTTATTACTCACAGCTCAAAACAAGAATACCTGTTATCACTAACCAGAAATAGACACATTCTCGAAATTGCTATACAATGTCCACCACTTCCCCTTTAAAAGGAAGGTGACGATATTTGAAAGGGATGGTTAATTTCACTGAGTAAATTACCTACTGATGTGTTTATTAGGTGAAGTTGGTGGCCCGTGACGGTGGGAACCCGCCCTTTGAAACTACTCGTTTTGTCATCATTAAAGTGTTGGACACAGACGACCATGACCCCGTTTTCCCCACTTACAGGGTGAGTATGCTCAACATATACAACTAATTGACTGAAGATAAAGAAGTCAGTACCATTTATTCAAGAAAAACGTTTTGAAGGAGTGTTATAGATTATTGTAATTGGAGAAGTTGTTATATTTCATGTTGTACCTATGGGTTTCTCGTTGTTGTTTCTATGACAAAATTGGAATTTGGAAACAATTTAATGTAAATTTCATTTCCCCAGAATTGCTGTGTGATTCCCATCAACTACATCGTGCGTGAAAACCTGCCCCGGATGCAGAGAGTAGGTCAAGTGAACGCTACTGACCTTGATATAGGTCAGAATGCTGAGACACGCTACAGTATCATCGGCGGCAATGACGGCAACGCCTTCTACGTCAATAAGACCACAGGAATCATATACACCAACAAGTATGAAATATGTCTGCTATTAATGATATTTATAGAAAATTAAAATCAATAGAAATGTTATTGTAAAATTGTACAAATAGATATAAGTTATTATATTAACGTTTGGTTTGGGAATAAATCTGGAGACCTACCTTCAAAAGAAGAAATTCCAATAGTCATCTTTACTTGGCACTCCTACAGGTCATTATTCTACCATTATACATCACTTGACCTCTAACGGTGAACATTTCTCCTCAGAGATGAATTCTCTAGGTGATTTTGTGATAGGCCCAACACTCCAGCCAAGTAAAAAAGAATCGATCGGAGGAGGATGCACCGTTAGGCATCAACCAATCTATGATGGTGGTGGTATGAACCTGTAATCATTGCGTAATGGAAACCAGTCTACTCTTTGGAACCCACAACAGCATTATACAATGCCTATCACGAGCTTGATATTTGGCTTTTCTATTTCCACTTTGTGTGACGATGAATAACTCTATGAATTTTCTGATTTAGGTCTCTTGATCACGAGGTGAAGGCAGGTTACATGTTGGCTATCAGAGCCTCAAATCTGCGGACAAAGAACCGACCGAACCTGAATCCTCTGTGCAAATGCTTGGATCCCTCTGTGATCTTGGTGAAGGTGGACGTGGAAAACAGGAACGACTTCCCACCCGTCTTTGCCAACTCCGTCTACAATGCCTGTGAGTGCATCTAATATCTACTGCAACGGCAGGTTATGTAGGACGAGAAACTCATTACAATGCATGCCAGTTTCATGAATTAGTTTCAGTTGGCTCTTCATAAACTGTATGGAACCATCCATCCTTAGAATATGTACGCAAAAGATCTGAATGTGTTGAGCTCCCTACCCCCTTCTCAATCCTGTACGCGATAGAACAAAGAACGCAAAATTTCTGAAATTGTTGACCTCCCACCCACCCCGTCAGTGCGTAAGTTCATTCTGGATAACCCCTGTACATATACATCGTGGATCATCTCTATCATTATCATACGAATTTACCACTCCATGAATAATTGGCGAGCAGTATGATACTTGATGTGAAGAATCCTGAATCCTGAATATTTGGTCATATGAAGTATTACATCTACAGTTCAATAACATTCCTCACTTAATTCTTGACGGGAAAAATATATAAGTTACTAAAAGTTAAGATAACTTAATAACATCATTTTCTGCAACTTTATGATTACAGTAGTCAATTGGTTTCTCCCTACAGTCATTTCATGCTTTGCTTCCCAGGTGTTTCGTATGATGCACAGATAGGGAAGAGTGTGACCACTATAAGGGCACAGGACCCCGACTCCTTGGTGCCTAATTCCATCCTCTACAATCTCCGATCCATCACTCTCTGGCAGCCGCGGGAGAAGTCCTATATATACGATACTAACGACGTCTTCAAAATAGGCAAGCAAACTAGAGAAACATTCACTAACGTAATATCAGCAGCTTTGAATGGTTTCTATCATTGATATGTGCATAGACTATTGGAAAGAATTCATAAAATGTTGCAGGAAACTGCTAATAGTGAATAATCGAATAAGTCTATGAGATGATTTCCGTATGCTACATGGCCCCTCGAGGTGATCGTATGACCACAATGTAATACGAATGAAAATATATATAAATTACCAAGGTATATCGTTTTTGACAATGGTCCACTTATAAGGTCCTAAAAAGACAAGGCAATAAATGTCCAGTTTCTGAATATAGAAATGTATTCTCTGAAAAGAGTAGAGACAATTTTTATGTTCTGGGCCATTGTAGGTAATACTAATGGGACAGTATACACCGACATGCTGATGATGCTGTACAGAGACAAGTACTTCTCAATGAAGGTGCTGGCTCAGGACCGCAGTAATCTCACAGACCGCGGTAGTCTTTCGTCGAATGCGACACTCATGGTAAGTTTACAAGGCATAGAAAGACACAATTTCCACATCAATCATACGAAGTTGAATAGCTAGCTGTGTAGAAGGTGGCATCCTGTGTTTAATTCACAGCTGGAAGATGATGATGCTTGCTTGGTTTTCCGTATCAGAATTGTCCCTGTTGCCAGAGTCTGTGAGCAAGGCAGAATCTCGGTCAGAGTGGGGCTTACTAACCGACTGTTGTGTGTGGGAGGCGGGTCCATTACAACGGTGTTCTGATCACATCGAGGTACTGCACAGTCTTGTTAAATCTTACTCAGTTTTGTTTGGTATGAGGAAGCACTTCGATCTTTCACAACATAGATATAGAATAACAGGATGAAAAAAACTCCAGATCGGGCTTATTTGACGTGTGTTGCTGCCGTTCTCACTTCTGATAAAGAAAGTGTTGTGATATCAACTTAGGTATACCTCTTAAAGAAACAATATTTGTACACTTTGTATACTTTGAAAAATCAATTCAACAATACAAAACACACACACTCCTGTACAACTGAATATTTAATTTAGCCAACCAGGTAACTCTGTTGAAGATAAGCTAATTACAAAGAAAATAGTAAAGGGACGTGGTGGACTTTGAATAGATAGACAAACGTTAGTTGGGTTGAAGCTATTAAGTGATATCACGGCCAAATGACGCTGGTTGTCTTCATACCATGGCATATAGAGTCATCATTGAAACATTAGCACATATGTGATGGATGGATGGAATATCTAACGGGAACAAATCATACTCAACATCGAATTACCATCATAGGCTATAATTATAAAGGCCACTTTTGATACCAATTTGTAATCTCATGACCTGATTTAATGATATCTGAAATCCAATTTAGGACGTTTCTAAATGCAAGCGACTGGACAAAACATTTTTGGATTCCAGAAATGGTTGTATACATACTCAATAAGAATGGATGTATTCTACAACAATTCGCTACAACCCTAATTCACAATTGAGTTCGGTTTGAATTATTGACATCATACACTTTCATATACAACTATTTACAGAGTGGTTTACTGCTATTAGCTTGACCCATTCAGGATATGAGTATTGGCATTCACGGCAAAAGTCATAATATTCAGAAATGGCTCAATATGGTCATATGACACATGAGATCCATCCCACAGTCTGTGGTATAAATGTGGGACCTCATATCCATCTGTCTGAGGCTGGTATATCAGTAGATCGAGCCGAGGCGTAACAAAACCATATTCCATATTGAGTGCCACAATCAATCGGTTCACGCCTTGGACAATTGAATCTAACTCTTGCTGTTCGGTATTACTAACAAAACACCTGTTGTACCGTCCGAGATCAATCCCGAAGTATGTACTAAAAATGACCACAGTTCCTGGAAATGCATGTTTGAACCCATTTCTGATGGTGCGAAGCTTGTGAATAACATCGTCAGCCACCTCATGTCCATTGGAAGATCTGAGTCTCACAATCCCTGATAACCTATCCTTTGTGGTCGTATCGCAGATCCCTCCAGAAATAATCACCAGCCTAGTAAAGTCCGATCGTTGACTGAGTAAACACAAAGCAGTGTCAGAGAGGGCGCTTAGTGGAGCCCCGGGTACAACAACCACGTCCTGTATAGCTTCACACAGACGGAGTCTCGCCTGTATTGCTGCTAAACGCGAATCGCCGATCACTAAACACGACATTACTGGATTACAGGCAATAGCGGTCTGCCGTCTGAACTGCCTCAATAACACCCTTACCCCTCCCTACACCGACCTGCGGTTATTACCTGGAAAGTGTTCTTGTGGTGGGCATGTTCGGAAACTACTCGAACCTCAGCATTTTTTCTAAAAGACCAGTTCCTATGGTGTTTAATATGCTTGTCGGTGTTATTGTTGCAGTCTATGGTCCAATTTTGCACCTGCCGACGGTAGAATATCGGGACGGGCAGCATCGGTCGGTGATGCTCTCCGAGAAATATAAGGGATGATAATCGGTGACACTGCAAGTCCTTGAGGCGTTTCCACCTGGCGACGGATTATATATTTTATCTTCACCGACGGAGTATTTCTTTAAACCTACATTCCATCAGCAATTAATTCAACCCAGATTTCTCATTTTTTGGGGAGAAAAAACGTTGAACGGGTTTAGATTTTTGCTGTTTACATTTACTGATATTTCATCGGGAACGTATGATAATCGGTTGGCGGTGTCAGATTCTATAATCGGTGGTCTGACCTAAGCTGGACCTATTGCATCCACAGAAATGTGGAAAGAGACTTGTTTCAATACATTTCCCCCGAACTAGGTTTTATACATCATCCAAAAGTTCAGTTATACCTGTCGGCCATTTAAATGATGGATATTTATTGTGAGAACAAATTTAAAATCATAAGTACATACAAAGCTATTTTACTTAACATTCTAGTGTTTTATAGTAAATGGTGTAACATTGCCCAATGGAGAGGAAGTTCGAAGCCAAGGATATCTGGTTTAATATGCAGAAACCAATTGTTGGAAACACGGAATATATATTTCCCTGAATACCTGTTCCGCGAATGTATTATCAAAGAGTTTCTACCACAGCATAGTAGCGTTTCCTAGACACAATGAAAGGGAATTGGGTACAAAGATATGTGTTTGAAACACAATGATACATCGCACAGAGAGGTATTTGAACCAGTGGGTGCAATACAATTAGAGTTTCCGAACATACTCAGGGGTGACGAAAAGGTGTAGAAATGTTGGCGGGGATGGGAGTAGTATAGGGATTGCGGTCGTGTCACTGAAATCCCACGTACCTGAACGACAGTTTGTTTTAGGTCTCTCCCGAGTTCCTTGCAGATGTTTTGATCCTTCAACCTACTAAATCTGTTCCACATCTTTCTATAGAGGTTATTAATTAAATGAACTATAATATTGGCGTAATACATATCTTATAGAAACAATGTACAATAATTGATAAGATCAACTGGCACTGTTCTACTTTATATAGGAGAAGCTTGGGGTAGTGAATTACCTCGCTGAGTATGGGTTCATAATGTCTGCGCCTCCTAATTTTACTTAACTACATGTCATAGTTCGTTTTAGTATAATATAAAAAGGCATATATAGTCTGTCTTTTTGGTTTCAGATATTCGTAACGGACCCAGCCAGCGAGGTGTTGGTAACGGTGAAAGAGCCCGTGGAACAAGTCAAACAAGGCCGTCTGGAGGAAGTTGTCCAGTACGTTAATAAATATACATTCCCAAAGAATTGAATGAGTCTCCGAAAATGCCAGATTGTCTTTGAAAACTACTAAGTGGTAAAATGGATGTGGTTTCAATCGTCATTTTTGGTATCAACATTATTATGTTTGGGTTTCAGTGTTTCAACATATAATTTGATAAATGAGCCAATTATGTTTACAAACACAATGTTTATTCTTGCAGGTGGATAACGGAGGTGACTGGCGGGATCGTGTGTGTAAATGACGTCCGCGTCTACATGGATGCGAACCGTAACCTCAATGCAAAATGGTAAGTGTTGGTAATGTGAATTTAACATGAAGAGGTTATGCCATTAATTTACCTCTAGTATAGGCAGATCCTGAGATCCTATGATCCTATGGCCCATCTAATAATCTAGGATCGTACATGAAGACCATTTTCTGTACCTCGTAAAAGGGTTATCATTTAACCCTTTAAGGACGGGTGCCTGTAGCCGAGCTACTCCCATAAGGACTGGTGCTGGTGCCAGTTTGTCCTGCTAGAGGACGGGCACTTAATAGTCAAAACTCAAAATTCAAGATTTTAATCATATAATAGGATATATGATCATAAATGATTCGTTTCTTTTGAATAGAAATACTAAATATGATATCATATATGTGTTTTGTGAAGATTCCATGACTATTGCTCTATTATTTTTTTGTTGAAACATTTTTGTAAATATTGGAACAATGATGCCTCAAGGCATCATGCGTCTTAAGTGCAGTGATGCCTCCAGGCATCATGCGTCCTTAAAGGTTTAATGATATTTAAGTCTGTTCGCTAAGACAGTATTAGCCGTCAATAAACTAGTCCATAAGTGTTGAATAAAATTGAACCATATTTTCCCTGGGTCGCTATGACATACAGAAAAGGGTCTACATGGACGATTCTAGATTATTAAACGGGCCCTGATCCTGAGACTGACGTATGGTTTACGGCACATCGGTCTGATGGCGTCGTACCGTAAATAACCTCCTCTAGTCAGGTATCATTTACAGGTACGGTGAATAAAGTCGTTCTGTCTAAATACATAACAAGTAATATCATTCTATCAGACATTCGTGAGTTCACTGATGACTTTATTCACTGGCAGGACGGACATCTTGCTGCACGTTGTGGACGGTAACTCGTATGAGGTGTGGAAGGCTGACCGCGTCGGCGCGCTGCTCTGGCCGGGCGGAGGTTCAGGAGGAGCCGCCGGAGGGATGGCTGACTCTCTCCTCATCTCCAACGTAGCGGTAAACTATCTCCTACTTTAAGTCACATCAAATGTAACACATTTCCAGAACAACACGATTCCACAAGAGAGACAGAGACAATGAGACAGAGATGCAGAAAGACACATACTTGTAAAGAGAAATAGTCAAACCTATCTCCTATCATTTTACAATGCATGTACATTTCGAATCTGATGGGACAGACCTGACTATATATCATTGGAACTTCCACTTCTGATGGGACAGACCATTCACTATGCTCTTCAAAGAAACACAGACCCAGTAAGGAGCTATGGGGTTGGTTGAAGGGTAGACAAGATATATGACTCTATCTCAACCCAGTCACTCCATATTAGTACTTCTCCCCCACTCACACACACTCCTTACCTTCATCCACTGACCAGGTTATTGAACCTGTCATACTCAGACCCATATAGGACATGATTCAGAGACATTTTTAATGCCTTAGGATGTATACACTGGTTTCAATACCAGAAATTAGTTTCATTAAGTAATCAGTTTCCATTTGTTTAAACATATAGATTTCTAAAACTTATTCCTGCTCGTGACACTTAAGAACAACTCTTAAATCAATTCTCTAGGTTTATTGAATCATTATTGGTACTTGATACTCCATCCTAGTGGTCTTTCACTAGGGCCAGTATGCGCTAGCATTAAGGGCTGGTTCCACCGAGATTAGTCACAATTTGGTTGTCTTGCTAAATCTTGCTGGGTTCCCAGTAATTGCATGCATAATTGCTGTGATGCATCGGCTAGGTAAAGCACCTTCACGGCAAATGAGGTATGACATGTCGCGATACTGTAAGATATACCAAGATATAGCATGGCAACTCCATCATGTTGGTGGAACCAGCACTTTATTTATAATGTACGGCTGGCACCGGATATTTTCAGATATATTCAATGACAGGTACATGATGATACTTAATACTCAAGTTCAATACTTAATACTCCAGGAAAACAATACAACTTACCACTGCAGAGGGCAATAGAATTCTACTCACGATTCTACACAGAAGATAGCCATATAAGCTCTCAATACAATAAATCATGTCCTTTTGTTCACGTTTAGGCGGCGAACTCTTTCTGGAGTGGTTTCGCTATTGACCCATTGCTAGCTGCAGTCATCCTTACCCTCCTGCTGCTCCTGTTGCTACTTTTGCTGCTCTGCTGTATCTGCTGCTGTGCAAAGACGTTGAGCGGTCGTCATGCTGCTGCCAAGTCAGGCCTTAGTAAGTGGTTACTCTATTTGCATTACTCATAACAATAAAGCACAATACCACCTATTACATAACGTATGTGCCGCACCATAATTCATTATTGTAATTCTCGGCATCACTTTAAACTATTTTCTCGGTGTTTATACAAGTTACTGACATATGCATTGTACTGATGTTAGCATTTGACATGGATCATAAGTTGACCAATGGTCCCCGTTTACCGATGTTCAGCTTTTGGGGTAAAACTCTCGCTTGTGTGTAATTAAGGATATCATCAATGATTCAGAACCAATTCTCATTGTTTTGTTTCTTTTATCTATTTTCAGTGATTCAACCTTCAGGGCAGTAAGTATAGTATTTGATATTACTCGTCCAAGTTAGTAACATTACAAAGGAAGGATCCAATGCTAACTATGGGTTTCATCTAAGGGTGTATATGTATTTACTTTTATTGGCACAATACACCTGCTTTGGTAGAACACAAGAATGAATGAAGAGGTTTGAACATTGATATGGATAGTATCCGACGGAATTGGGGCGGGGAATAAAACCGCAGCATGTGAATTCGGGTTGCTGGCGCTAATACCAAAGTACAAATTACAAATGCAGTCCTTCTATCTGTAACGGGTCACTTAGGTGGGTTATTGAAATTACTTCTATTTTTATAATTTCATACGATGTTCTCATGTGCCCTCCATACGCATGAATACACAATATAAGATAATTGTTTGAACAAATCTAAGGGAAATTGCCGTCTATCTTGTTCTCAAAGAAGGTCTCTACACCCAGAACTTCCTTTCATCTACCTACCGATGACAACCTCACACAAGCAGCAGTAATGAGTGTATCAATATCAACCTTAAGTGTCCGAGTTTCCACCGATCTCTTGATGAGGATTCAAACCCAACCTCATATATACATTACATGTCCAATTTTTAGAACCAAAGAAAAAGGTTGATTGACTAGATGTCCATTATTTACCCCCGCTGGCAAATTGAATTTATGAGGAGAAATAGGTTCCTGAATTAAGTAATTGATTACTTGATTGATACAAAATAGGATCAACCCGCTGTGGAAGGAGAAGCTGTACGAGGACCAGGAGCTGAACATGAAGCTGGACACAGTCGACCACGCCGCTGGAGGCGCTGCCAACGCCGGCTTTGTGATGGGAGAGGACGCAACTGCCCGCCTAGCGCTGGGCGGAGCTGGTGGCATGACGACCACCCACACGGAGACCACCAGACATGAGTACGCCATGAACTACGAGCACACCAGCACGCAGCAGGTAAGTAATGCTACTCAAAAAAAAGGAAAACTTGTTTCTCATCACCAAACCATGATAAATATGACGAGCGCGTACTTTATCTTTTATTTGTTGCTGGAGCAAAGATGACTTTTTATAAATAACAAGTACCATGGTTTGACAATAGGTGGCAACATAGAACTGTTAGTCGTGTAGGCAGTATGAAGAGAGATATGAATACCACGGTTTGGGGGAATACCTAAATACACATATTACCATGTTGACTGCATCCCTGATATCAGAGCTTTAATTTGATACCAAATACGCATATCTTTCATGATATCTATCAAGGTTAATCTTATAAAAAATCTCCTAAAATCTCTTTTGCTGACGCGCGCCGTGATGAGAAACAAGTTTTTTTTGAGTAACCTAAATACACAGCTCTCCTCCTTGTTTTGGGGTTTTGATGTTTTCGCAAATCATTGATTTCACTTGTCATGTATATAGACTAGAAATGATGGCTTCAGCCAGTGCACCGTAATAAGTGCATACACTGGAATGAGTAAATAATTTATTACCTCCTAAGTGATAGCATTCTGAAGCAGTCCCGATCGTTTTATAAATTTTATCAAATCATTTCCTATCTTAACTTTTCCAATTTTGGTACAATATGGTGTTCTCTAAAGTCCTTTTGTACAAAGATAGGATTTTATTTTTTCATTGGAACTAAACTTATTCGTTCAGAATCAAATAGAAACATTGCCACATTGACTTTGCAGGCGATGGACGGCGGCACCACCCTCAGCATTGGCGGAGGTCCCCGTATCGAGGCACCACTAGAGGGCGGGGCAAGCCAGGCCCAGGCGGCGGCCTCCATGCTGAACGGGTCCGTGGGGGGCATGTCCGGGGGCGGCCTCACTCTGTCCGGCCTCGGCATGTCCCGATCGCAGAACCAGAGCCTCATGGCGGACAGCGCCACCCAGGTCGAGCTCATGGCTTCCCGCGCTTCTCTCCGGGACGAGGGGACTTCCGGGCCGTCCGCCATCGGTGCCCGTCTCCATAGTTATAATCTCGATGGCGCCCAGGAAGTGCACTCCAACAGTTTCTATAACAGCGTGAATCGGGTGAGGGATGACGACTACGGTACCTCCTTGTCACGCCAGGGGGCAATGTCGGCAGGCAATGTGGTACATGACATCTATGTGGAGGATTCGGATCGTAGCATGCATCATGGCGATAATCCTGACGGACTCTACCAGGGGGAGATCATCCTGGGGTCTTATCATCTGCCACAGTTCCCCAACCACCAGCGACAGGAGACCCGGTATCGTACTGAGTCCAATCAATACCTCTACGATGGAAACTACAATTAGGACGACCAGCAGCGACCATACTGAGTCTCAACGATGAAAACTACAATGCGAACCATCACCAAGGACACGAAAAACGGTGCAAAACTGAATCCTTTCAGTACCTCTATGATGACAACTACAATGAAGACTACCACGACCAGGTACTGTACCGAGTCTAATCCGTACAACTGGAACTATGACAATCCCCAACTGGGCTAACACTAACCCAATTATATTCCCAGTATTGTTCAAGAGTTCAATCAGCACCTCTACGATGACAATGTCTGTACTGCCTGCCAAAAAGATGCCGTTAGTGTGACGTCAGGAGTGCAGATAATAAAGTCAGGATGTCTGGTGCTATAGCTGATCAGTTACTGAGTCACCCTACGAGGAATATAGTTCATCTCTTATTCTTTCTAAAATAATACTTGATTGCGTTTATTGTGGCCACAATGTTGTTTCAGGCAACAATACAGTATGGTATATGAATCATTCAGAATATATATCGCTAGATATCAATATATTGCCATTTTGTTTCATCATTATTGTTAGGGGAGTATATTGACACTGGAGGCGGTTCATTTTTATTCTGAAAATAAGTTACTATGATTAGTATCTTGTTGAAATAAAAATTGGCATATGTTGTTTAAGACGGCATTGGCGCTATCGTAACGTTTGTAATCTACTCATATCTATATCGTTACCAGAGGTTCATTCTGACAATTGAATAGAATGTAGCGTGGGAGTAGTCTTAGGCCCGGCGTCCACCTACTACGATACGGCTCCGATATGGTCTACGATGTACCTCCCGATATAAAAAATCAATATCGGGGCAGTTGACCACGTCTCTACGATTAGGCACCGAAAAAAACCCCTTAAGATGCGTGGTAGATTGGCATGACTAGATATATTTCTACGATTTTGCACCTTCCCGATATGTCTCCGTTATTTGCTACTGTATCGGTGCCATGTTGGGAGGTCTAAATTTCTATCGTAGTAGGTGGACCCCAGGCCTTAGCGTATGAGCAGTGTTGTTGTTTACGTTGTTCCGCCTTATTGCCCTGAAAAGAAAGAGCCAACACACATAACTAAGATGAAAAAAGTGGAAGACATCAAACTGCTCTGTGAAGGGGGTCCACATTTCATTATAATATATATGTATATATATATATATATATATATATATATATATATATATATATGTATATATATATATATATATATATATATATATATATATATGTATATATATATATATGTATATATATATATATATATATATATATATATATATATATATATATATATATATATATATGTATATATATATAAATGTTTAGGAGAAATAAAAAGGTTATCATCATGTCTTGTGAAAAGGAATGAAAGAATGTATCGCGTATCCATGGGGATTAGCTGTGGGGGGGGATATCCGTATAGAATTATCATAAAAAATAAGCATAATGTGGGTCATATATAGCCACATGTACATGTACTTCACATATGAGCTCTGATACATTCCACTGCTCAGTAAGAGGTTTTGAAAAATTGGGTAGTCCCAATGACGACGAAAGAAATATCTGAAAAAGTACATGAGAAACTGAGGGAAATCTATGGTTTGTACTTACTGTAAAGCCAGCATTTCTTGTGCGTATTTGAGCATGTGGCGTTCTATCACCCGATAATATAATTCTAAAAGGAAAAGCCTCCAGAAACAAAGCAGGGACATTTAAGGCCTATGTGCTTTATCTGCTGCTTCTAACGATTAAGCAATATCGTTTCTAGCGTGTGGCACTGCTAAATATATTTATACTTTTTTGCCTGCAGGAAATATAGATTTATATTTTATTTATTGCAATCAAAGACTTAGTTAGACCGAAAACCAGACATCAATTGGTTTAATTGAAGTATAGCTTATATAGATAATAGCATATGCATACGCCTAAATGTGTTTCTTTTTATATAGATCCCTTACTAGATTATACACATATTTTCCATAAAAGGTGCTATTCCGTTATCTTGTTATGTAACTCGCAGGTAAAATGTGATCTCCTTTGATGAAGTATGCTACTCAATTGAATGAAAATATTGGAAAACGTGAGTAAGATGTTTCATGTAGGTAAGGATGATGATATCACGGAGGCTATAATCCGCATCAACTATTCGCGAGTAAAAGGGAAAACAGCGAAATTTTTTAATGTCCAATACCGGCATCATGTCATATAGAATCATATTGTTTATATTCATAAATGAAGGTGAAACAAAAGACCATACCTATCTGAGTTTCTCTCCAAAGAAGCCTTCGTATTATTTGGTTATGTTTATTTGTAAAATTGACATTTTAATTCAAAATATTGCTCTCAATTTATTCCGTTAGCCTACCGCATGCTTGATTTATGTTAATATTGGTAATTAGTATGATATGTATGTATCCTCCAAGAAGACATAAAAGATTCTACAGTGCATGATGTGTAGGGCATTCCAAGTAATGGTCAGCTCCTAAAAGGTCTTATGCTAAATGACGTTAACGTCCAGTATTGAATGTTCACGACTTATATAATTTCGTGTTGTCATAACTCTCAATGTAATTAAACCATGAAAAAACCAAGCAATAGCCGTGAATTATAAGATATTGTATTCGTATTATTATTGCCTTCTAACATTTTAGCATTAGAATTACACGTATAGAAGATAACACTGTATATATTTGAAAGGAATTGGTTATGGCTCTCACTGCGCTCAAATGCGAATGTCTTTCACATGTTTCATAGCCATCATCCTACCAATAGGATTTTGTATATTTCATAAATTTCAATTAACTATAAAAATAACCATCGCACGTGTAAACATATCCACAGAATACTAACAAGCACGACTCCGATTATAAAGTTATGTGAGACCATGGAAGTACATGTACGATGATGTTGAAAATAGGAATTTCTTCTTGTCAATTTCTGTCGAATGAACATGAGATCGTTCATTATATTTGAAGAAAAGAGAGAACAAAAAAGGGAAAATAACAACAAGCACATAGATAAAGGAGAATATTAACCTGTAGATGGTCTGTTGTCTGATACAAAAAAACCCTTGGTTAAAAATCCTCGGCTCGACCAAAGAACTGTTACAACACAAAAATCGCAGAAAATGCCGCGGGCACATAGACATAAGTCAAATGTAATCATTCATTATCTGTCGCATGTATTTCTGTATTTTTATCATCCTGGCAATGCCCGGTCCGATAACACACAAGCATATTTTCAGAATTTAACATGTGTACCGCAATGATAGCTGAGCAAAAGGGATTGAAGTATCACGCTAGCATGATTGCAAACCTATGTAATATTTACTCTTGAATAAATGATTTGATAACCAGTTGTAAACATATTCTGTTAATTATTAATATGACCATAAGACCAACGCGCTTTAGGGATATATAAGAAAACACTAGAGGGATGACGAGCGGAGACGGGCGAAACTTGGGTACGGACGGCAGTTCTAACGTTGGATCGGCCTCATAACTCTTCTGGTCGCCATCCGAGTCGGACGCCTCTGCAGTTCTGTTTTTTTAGTTTACCTTGAGATCTGAGAAGTTGTTTTCATGCATGAGTCATTAAAAACAAATACCGCCAAAGCGCATATGAATTCTCCTTTTCTCTGTTGACACAGTTATATTGATTAAAACATCTACTGTTGGTTTTAACTTTGCTCTTCTTCACATCAGGGTCCATTTGAAATACAAGCCAACATGGATTTTACCAAAGTGCCATGAACTGCTCTTTCCATTTTTGTCAAATGATAGTTTTGATTCCATAACTGTCTGCGGTCAAGGGCAAGATGTTATGGTCTTATATTTCCTACTAGGAGAAATACCATTACGGTAAACAGCATTGGTCTAAACAAAACCATCTATAAGAGCTTGACTGCATTTATCACTAGATGGTTTGTCCTTTATGTGAAAAGGTTCCTGTTTACCCTCGAGCAGATTGATTTAGAACGCAGATTTCATATGGAAATAATTTTGAAATCAAAGAAGAAAAGAGAAAAAAATAATCACAGATGACCTTCGAAACCATGCAAGTATGTGGGATTTTAACATTGATTTATTACGATGTTCACCATTTTCTCGCAAATATCAACACAATTCCGTAATTCCTTGTTCATTTCACCTAAATACAAAGATGATCAATATTTGTACATGTTATGTAGCAGTTACAGTAAACTAGCAAGTTAAAAAACGAACATTATATGATACATATGTATGTAGGCATATAGCGGACTCCATATCAAAATGCAATTGCAAAATAGAAAACAAACAATGGCATTTTTTCTATTTCTGGTTGAATATTTCTTAATAGAGAATGTTTTGTCCAGAATTCACATATGGGAAGGATTCGGGCGAATGAATATACATCCAAAAGTAAGGCCTTCCGTCTTACAAAAGTGTTTCAAGAATAGTGTTACGCTGTACATTCGATTAAAGGCTTATGATCCTGGGTCTGGATTGCCTCCTGAATACATAGAGAATAACCAAGTCAGCTGTATCATTGACCATGTGTTTATTTGTGAATATAGAAATGGCACAAAATGGTCGTTTTACAAGAATACCATTCTTTGGATCCCAAGAGTAGTGGGAGTGAATGATATATGTATATACATTAGTATCACATATGCACATATCCATATCAAATACAAATGTTACCCCTAACGGTCATATGAGGATAAAGCTTCCTAAACGAAACTACCCCGTAACATGAGAATTACTCTAAGCTACTGCACAAAATGAGAAGGAGATGAATATCAAGGAACCCCAGTAACATCTCTTTTATCGAAACCTCTTAGCAAAGAGCAATAACATGAGTTACATGACTGACAGTCAATGTTCTCCTTATTTGTTACAAAATGGGAATTTCTACACCAAATATATAATGTTTATCACAGCCAAGCGCCTTATAAATAGTGCCCCATAAAAATCACGATTGTTGCAGTGGTACACAAGTATCTTTGCATAAAATATGTACACATCTTCAAAGAATCATTTACATAGTACTTTTAATCAATTGTTCATACATTGAGAGAGGAATCAGTTTGCAGATATGCTGAAAATCTGTCAACTTGCAAAAATACGTGTTTCCTGAACAATCAAAGGTATTCAACAATACTTACCGATGAATATTCTAGAACTCCAAAGAAGCAAACGCATTGTTTTCTTCGGAGATAGCTACAGTCTAGTGAGTCCCATTCCCATAGAATATCGGTATAAGAGATTTTAGATATATCACAGACTAATCAATTTTACATTTACTCTATATTTTGATACCTATGCCTCTTCATGCACTAAAACCTCATAACGAGAACGACTTTCCGTTATATACACTGAAAAAAAGCCGGGAACTAGTCCTTTTATCTTCCTTGAGCTTATGATACACGGCAGTCAAGACCACTTTAGACGACCCCGAAGTAGTCTGAACTGATCACTTCTAATATTTTCGATTTGTTTTGTCTAGAGGAACTTGCTTAGAATTGTCTCTCGCAAAGAGTTTATCATTGATGGACATGGTAATCAAGATAACATGAAGCAAGGCCAGACTGTCTTTAATAGGCGGGTATCATACTTGTTTTCTCGTATATATATATATATATATATATATATATATATATATATATATATATATATATATATATATATATATATATATATATATATATATGCATATATCCAGTTTTGTCTACTGGATTTATATCACCTCTTACCTTGTCCCATACCTACAAACAAGTTGGATGTTGTTTCATCTTATCTCGATCACCCACCTTTTATTGGCTATATGACTCATCCGCTCAAGCTAGTACCGTCTACCATGGGCTTAGATCATATTTATATATGTACACGCAATAACATCGACGATTGGTGTCCTCAGACATTGGCTGACTTGCTCGTGGGTGCGGCCTTTGGGTTGGGGTTCAGGACTTCGCTGAGGAACTTGGTATATGGGATTCGGCCTGACATGTTTTCATCAAAACGGCTGAGCACGTGGTAAACTTCGTCTTCGTCGAGAATGACATTGGCCAGTTTCAGCACCGACCTAAACTCGGGTACACTCAGGTAACCCTCGTTGTTAATGTCGATCTTACGGAACGCCCGTCGAAGGTTCTTCCACTCGCCAGCCAACTGGAACAAGAATGAACGAATAAAGATGTTATAATTGCTTTTGGTGTTTTACCCTTGGAATCATGGTGTTTCTAAAAATAAGAGAATATCAACGAGTGGATAGCTCGGTACTTATATACAGTAGAACCCCGCCTAACGGACACCCCCGCGTCAGCGGACACTTTTGCTCGGAACGGAAATTTGTCCCTCTATTAGATGTTTAATTACACACCGCGTAAGCGAGCACCCTGCGTAAGCAGGCACCCTGCGTAAGCGGGCACCCCGCGTAAACGGAAACCCGACGTAAGCGGACAGTTATCTTGGTGCGAAAAGGCCTAAAACCCTGTGTAAGCTGACACGTCCGACGGACACCTTAACAAAAATAGAATAATTTTGGTTTTTTATCAATGTGCGTGAGTACATAATTTTGTAATTCAAAGTTTAATAACCTCGGACCCAATTAGGATATTTGATTTCAAATTTATCATTGCTTCTATCTCCCCTACATACCGATATAACACTTGCATATTGGACCAACGGAAACTTGAAAACCTCGCGTAAGCGGACACCCCGCGTAAGCGGACACTTTGGCCTGGAACGGACGGTGCCTGCTTTCGCGGGGTTTTACTGTACATGTTTCTTTGATAATCATATCGGGCATCCTCACCTTTTGCCTGAGTTTGGAGGTGACTCCATGCAGCCCCTTCTGAGGGGGTTCGGAGATGGAGGCCAGGGGAAGTGACGGGTTGGGCTGCTGGAGCAGGGATAGCATGTTGTTCCCATGACGCCAAACTGCCTTCTTAGTGGAGAACGGCTTCAGGAACTCAAGGTAGGACACTCTGCAACACACATTTGAAATAGGCTTGGTTAACTGGGAGTATGGGTACCATTGCACTAAAAACAATCATTCGAGCTAACGGGCAGCATAAATGAGGAATTTTGGTATTCTAATATACTTAACTGGTGAGTTGGGAAAAACTGACTGGGCGTTTAATATCCGTTTTGTTACGGAATTACAGATTTGCAAATACTTGCCCCAACGCCATTAGGCGGGAGGGGCGTATTTCTAAATTTTTGAGATAGTGAGTGAGTGATAATTCACAGATCAAGCGCCTCGTCTGTTTTTCCTTTGTCATACACATCCAAATGTTTTCAATTCATATTACCATTAATCGCCATTCGAAACTAATTTGGGCAGATATAGCTGCCTGGCACTAGGACACTAGTCTGCCTGGATCCTTCTAATAGTGACCCCCATCTGAGTTGCTGAGAGCAACTGAAAAGGTAAATTACTCCAGCCTTCCAAGGTCCCAATCTTCACGATGGAAAGAAGCTAGGTCATACTGCAGTAGTAATATCATTGCGTCAGCTCAAATATACATGATACACCCTGTAGCTGATTATAAAGTTCACCTTCTGCCAGGGCCGGCTTCAAACTTGTTACAGATGAGGTTGAGTTCATGTTCGCTGAGGTGTACACAGAGTTCAGTGAGCACATCTCTGAACTCTTCTGTGCTGACGTAACCTGTCTTGTAGACGTCCATGGCGTGGAACTCCTGTCGCAGATCCTCCCACATGTAATCAATCTGTGGACAGATTTATCATCCATGTTTGATCAAAACGTAACCGTTACATATATGACTCAAATACATTTCAGCGGTACTTCCTTCTAACAGGTTGTATAATGAGTAAAGTATAATTGTAGGTCCTGAATTGGAACAAACTGAATACTGTGCGTTTGTTAAGAAGAAATTCGTGTTTACGACAAGTTTAGGATAAGAAATCTTGCATTTTTATATGTAGATAAATATCATATTTGCTAGACATTAGATACATACTTCTTATTCATAATGACATGCCTCTACTATTATAATGTATAGTTAAAATGAGAAATATGTTTCCCGCAGAGTAAATTGCGATCACTACGCTACGCTGAGTAAAACCTAAAAATGGCTTAGTTTCATGGGTTCAAAGTGACTATGAATACGAGATAAACCTCCCAGGTTGCTTCCCCCAAGTCTTCTGAGAGGAAACCCTGAAAACCCATAGCACTGTGTCCTAGTGTGTCATCTTCCATCACGGGAATCCTAGCATAGTGTCTACGTAGTAAGGTGTCTTGTGTTCTTGATACCAGTGTAATAAATATGAAAAATGTAAAAAATATCATGACTCTACCTTAGATCTCAGATTGTCCTGTAACATGTCCCCAGCACAATTCAATTTCCTTGACCTAATCATGAAGTCAGCGTCACCTCGCTGCGGTGGTCGAACCTGCAAATTGATAGATAATGTCTGAATACTATTCCCCCGAAACATAAATTTGATAGGAAACAGGTGAATAGCGAGCAATGTTGATGAGTCATTTATGTTGGAAGTTATGACTGCCAATTGAGAAGATTATAAAACTTGCATTACCATGTAAGAGATCAGTCACAGTCAAAGATGTTTCTATACAATTGCTGTTAATGCTATAAATGATTACATTAATTTTTTTTTATTAAAGTAATAAAGATATACAAATTATTCTTATCAGGGCGTTCTTCCTTTGTAATCTCAACTTTACATCGAGATGTGTATACACAGGTTAAGTGCAAATAATTTAGAACAAAACAGTACATTACGGTATGGTACAGTCGACAGTAACGGAATGAAGGCCACAGTAGACAGACAAGACACGAACAAAACAAAAAGAACATTGCCTGGCTGGGCTGGGGGAGTTAAATATATCCCGTTATGCATTCCATAGCTCGGGTCTTTGTAATAGGAAATTCTTTAGATATATAACGTAATAGACAAAGTTTACATTTGGTATATAGATCTGTGATAGAAACGTCTCGTACCCTTCTAGTCCCCGCCGCTGTTTGCAAACAGCGATGAAAGGCTAAATCTAAGTGATTTACATCAGGATTTTGGCAACCCAGATATATACTATCAATGTATTCGAAGATGGGTAATATACATTGTCTTATCATTATTAGTATTATTATCCGGATTTCGGTTGGCAGCAAATAGAGTAATAGTTGAATTTCTAATTTATTTGATGTTTGAAGTTGAGATTGCTGTCGAAAGTGGTACCTAGGTAGTTGAAGTTGTGTACTCATAGAAGTAAACTCCCATCAATAGAATTTACAGGGAGACTTTTCACATTTTTCACATTTCTTCCCACCCACATTTGCATTGTTTTCTTTGTGTTTACCAATAGTTTGTTTATGGACATCCATTTGTTGATATTATTTAGTTCCAGATGCATCCGGTTAGAGGATCTTTGAATGTCTTTGTTACTGACTACCAGAGCTAAATCATCAGCATACATCAGTGCTGCTCTGTATTAGATTTCTGAGAAGAGGTTATTTATGAATATGATGAATAAAATCGGTCCGACGACCGGGCCCTGTGGGACTCCGCATGTTACCGTTTCTTCTTCTGACATAGTTGTACCGAGTTTGATGGATTGCGTTCTTCTACCCAAGTATTAAACTTCATATTATTATATACCTGTGGTAGTATATCCTACACATACAGCCCGCTCCTACCCATGTCGTATTTATATCCGTACGACACCTAGGTGACGTACGGGGTATGTACGGCGGCGAAATCCAAAAACCCGCTCAGAAGCAAAGTTGAAAATTGGATATTCTAAGGTATATAATAATACGAAAACAGGTATACTGTATCTGTATGTGATAAATACTTGGTAAAATTGACGATAAAACGAACCTCGGCATCGGTTCGTTTTATCGTCAATTTTACCGCGTATCTATTACGTACAGCCACAGGAACCCTGTTTCCGTATACTACTATTTCTAAGGAGAAATGACGGTAAAGTTCTGTAAAAAGTATAGGCATTAGCTTGTACTAATAATGATAAAAACCACATGAAACGAAAAATACCTTGGCATTGGGGTAGGTAGCTGATCTGAGTGAGAAACCGAAGTGTCGAGTGAACTGTTGGAAATCAAGTGATTTGTCCTGGTTGGTGATGAAAGTCTTCCACAGATCCCGAATCTCTCCGCGAGTTATTTCAGGTGTGACGCCCATCCTACGTAAAGCAATTACAATACTTTTATATATATAGACGTTATTAAGAACGATATTATGCCGAGTAGAAATTAAAGATTAGAAAATGATGAATAGAATAGCATTTTACTTAATAGTCTTTATCCTTAAGCCTCTCCGCCTCTGTATCAGATTATATTCACAATAAAATTACTTTAGCAGTGGCTTTTTGGTAATCTATTAGGAAGTATATTAATGCTTTTTAAGGTCTGCATTTGGATACGCCACATTTCCCATATTACGTAACTTCGTCGAACTATTTCGACCTTACAAAGACTGACCTTCTAAGGAGCTGGTACATTAGTTCATGTGAAAGGCGTTTTGAGTTCCATTCGTCCAAATCCTGGAAAATGTCTTCCACTTCCTGGTATCTGTTCTTCAACAGATCTTTAATGAGCTACAAATGTAGAAAAGAGAGGGTCAGACGTAGTATGCACACCGTTGTAGTGAGAAGCTAATGGGGAAAATCAATAATGAAATAAGTTGACTGAACTCTGGCATATATGTAGCTTGTTGAAAAAACGTTCACCGCCATATACCAACAAGTACACTATTTCATTTGTATTATCATTCACATACATTGTTTTTGAAATTTGATTTACCTGCAATTGACCCGTGTGGTAATAGGTGTCCTATGCTGGAGACACACCAAGCGAGTAATGCGGCGAATTTCGGAATCGTCAACACAAAACGGCCTATATATATGTGAGCTATTATTTAATATTTCACCTGATTATTGCGGCAGAGATGCTAAATTATTGGTGGGAGATATTACTATGAAATAACATCGCACATACACGCAAATTTTTGTTGGCGATTTTGGAGATCGCTGCGTTACTCGCTTGGTGTGTCACCGGCATTAGCATTGTAAACTTACCTTGAAGAGCTCGTGTGTAGAGCGGTGGGGTACCACCTCAATCATCGTACCGTCGTCCATACGGATGGGGCTCGGCGCGCGATCCCGGGCTCCGGGTGGTGGTGACGGCCCCTTGGGTGGGACTGGTGAGGGGTCGGCCGGCAGAGCACCGATGGACTTGTACTTGCGGCGAGGTTCCTCTCCGAATAAGCTAGCAGCACGGCCTCTGTAAGCGAACACATATGGGTTAACACTTCCCTTATTAATGGTACCACTATGGCATTCCCCAGCCACGGGCGAATGATGCCAAATTGCATTCCCAACCTATGGATGAATGATGCCAAATGGCGTCATTTTGCAATTTAGGGTCATAATTCGTCAAATACTCAATAATATAACACCATTAAAAACATGTAACTAAATAAAACAATTACAAAAAATCATGTCACATGAGATCATTTTTCTTTTATTTGGTGCTCACCCTTACTGTCCATACACATGAACTGGGGTGGTCTCCTACACGATGCAGCACAAAAAAGCGTTCTTAAGGATTGGGCTAATTGGTAGACATTGGATAGACTTTGGGATTGACATTGGATAGACTTTTGTTTCCGTGATGGTGTTCGCAAAGATTGTATAGCCGATTGATATGTTGGAAGATTATCATTTGAAAGTCCTATAGATCATAAGATATAGTTGACCACATAGTGTATCATTTAAAAAAAAACCCTAAAAATAAATCAAGCGGAATATAAAAATATTTTGTATGTGAATATGGTTTTCTAGAATTGGTTCTAATTGTTGGCAAATACTTATTCAGGTATATAGCGGATATATTCCATTTCTTGTTGACAACAAGAAACACCTGAGGTAGTGATGAACTTGTACTGACCTGGTGTCAAACTGGGACATGAAGTCGGCGTAGCGCACGTGACCGTCCTCACTGAGCGGCACTCGGTCAATCAGCGCCCGGAACTGAACCTCGTCCATGTCCAGGCCGAACCGCGACTCGATGGCAGCCCGGAACTCCTCCTGACTGATCATGTCCGTGCCCAGCTTGTCTATCTTACTGCAGAAATAAGCACAGCAATGTGTAACATAAATAGAAATATATATTTACAGATTATTGTAACTCTCACGAGCATAAGTTTTTCAGTCACAACAGATACAGAATTTCAGTCAGAACACATGCATGCATGTATGTATATATATATATATTGAATAATGATTAACAAAATATTTAATAGAGATAAAACAAATTTTTGAATTACAGTTGTTAATTGAAGAATAAAAAAAAGTAAAAAAAAAGGCTATTTGAACTTACTGGAATGTACCAAGGAGTGACAAGAAGTCCCTTTGGAACATGTTCATGAGCTCTGTCTCCAGGGCACTGACCGTGGAGTTGTTGCCGGGGGACGTGGCTCGGTTGTACCTAAAGACAAGAAACACACAATGTATCACAACATATACTCTTTGGTTACACGGCAGAATCAGTCAGTACTAGACAAAAACGAATTAATCAAATATGGTGAGAGGATGGGAGGTGAATATGAGACAAGGGAATGGAGATAACGCAATATTTTGTGTAAAGGCAAAGATGGCCTCTTGTTTAAATTTTACATCACCATGCCTAACAAAGGATATGTTCAAATTTGATGAATGAGCATGGAATTTCCAAAGTTGAAAATTAAAAGGTTTGTGCATTATCAAGTGGGTCATTTGCTGTAACCTATTGAGCACTGAGCCAAACAGCCAGTTATACAGCTATGTTTATATAAGATCCAAATAAGTCGAGCACCAATGGGTCAATTGACAATCTCTTACCTGTGTTTAGGATTGGTGAGGATATTGTGGGTCATACCACCCTCGCTACGATCGAGGAACTTCACCAAGAATTCTTGGTAAGGGATGCCGCTAGCGGATGGCTCGAGTTGGCAACGAGCCAGGAATTCGCCAAGATGTTCTTTTTCCAATTTCAGACCGAAATCGGACAATACCTCCGTGAACTGCCCCGCGCTCACCTATAGAGAGAAAAAGCCAGGTAGCTGCAGGTGGTACTTCAGTCGAATTAACTGCATAGCTATACTCAAATGAAATATACGGGCATTTTCTTTAGCAATAATGCCACAACAGTAGATTTAAATACATGCGCCGAATCACTCAAAATCATACCGAAAATTACTTTTTTAAATCTACATTAGTTACTTAGCCTTTTGAATATCCGATAAACTGAGCAGTAAGAAGTAGATATGATTAATGATGTAAAATAGCGCCAGGCTTATATGATCCTATGGTCTAGGAAGGTGCAGTATGCATGTAGCAAAAGGTTCTTACCTAACGCAATGTAATATGAAAAAGGAGAATCAAAACGGTGGGGAACCATGCCTAAACATTAGTCATAAAAGCGACTTTCACCCACGCATGAACCGTGTGGAGGACGTAAGTATAAATAGTCGGTGATCAATGTAAATTTGCTGTTCAAGTATCCTGCTCTACCATCTTAAGATCTAGAGTTATACCGTTCTGTGGTTGATGATTATAAGTGAACTTACGAAGCCGGATTTTTTCTGATCAAATGAAGCGAATGAGGACCTCATGTTGGCGAATCCCTCCCGGAACTTGTTCTTTAGCCAGCGCTCAATATTGAGAGACCTCTGCCTCTCAGCCTCCTTCTTCTTCAATGGACGATTACTGGTTGGTGTATCTGTGCAAATAATACAAATACTAAAGGTCTTTCTATAAACTGGTGTCAACTCATCCTTACAAGAAGGAATGACAGCCTCACCATTGCTCCAGTTGAGGTTAGGGATTAACTGGTAAAGCAGACATGTGCCATCCTACATAACACTTTGTCAGATTGATTGTGCGTGTCATTGGACGAATACAGATGTACTATACACCTATGCCTCAAAATACTCAAAATACCACCCTCTGCTATGCAAGTGGTAGTTGAGCCGTACCACCATACTGTGCCGGTATGGCGCCGTACCACCATACTTTGAAAGCTCGATCTCATTGGTTAAGACAGAAATATGTGAATAAATAATAAACAACCATAATTCGGACAAAAGAATCAAACAGGAAATTAATAAATAATATTATGAGAATATTAATACAAAAGAAAACAATTTTCAAACAGTTTGAATATTATTTACAAAATCGCGGCTATGAACATCGTGTGTGGTGTGTAGCAGAAAACCACTTCCGCCCGCCCAGTCTTTGATTATCACTTCGACATCGACTTATTTTGGTAAGTTATTGAATAATTACGAATATTTAGAGGTGTATAGTACAAGTGAAACTTGTTAACCTAATCGGGACGGTTACTCTCGGTAAAATTATGGCATTCGCTCTGCGAGCTCATGCAATAATTTTACCGAGAGTAACACGGTACGAGGAGCCGTCCCAATTAGGTTAACAAGTTTCCCTAAAATATCCTCATAATAGACTCACCAGACTCCATCAGAGGGGGCCTCATGGCTGGTTCATCATTAGGAGCAACTCCGAGCTTCTCCAGGAGCTTCTCTGCCGTTATTGCGCCAACTCCAGCTGTGTCGTATCTGAAAGCGAATGATAAGTGAACATCTCCTGGTGGTTTATTTGATACCATCAATTGTGTACTGCTTTCCAGTTATATCGTAAAACTTGATGAGTTTTATTTCTGGCCACCGTATGCCAGGACTGGAGTTTGGCATAGTGACTTCACGAGGCGAAGTCGAGTGATGTCCGGAGCCAAAACTCCAGGAGTGGCATGCGATGGCCAAGATTTAAACGAATCAAGTTTTGATTTTATCCTACCCTGTCTCCTCGATTTTGGAATATTACGTGATAACAATTCTGTATGCCACTAGTGGCATATAAAACTCCGTATGCCAGTCAGCGTGGCATACGGAAACTCAATGTTAAGCCTATGGGATTTCATATTAGGGGTACGATAATAGGGAATATGCATTGCAAAGGGGGGCAGGGCGAGGGTATACACAATTAAGTTGCATTCGAATATATGATTTATTTATAATTGCTATAGAGAGGTCAGTGATTTATTGTCGAATTCAATATATGCCAGCATCTGACATTTGATATGTGTTTATTGTTTAACACGATCAATATTAACTTAACCAAAAAACATGAATTTCAACGATGATGTGCCCACGGCTTTCACCAAGAATTGTGGGTAATCTAATAAAGGTTTATCGTCTACCCCCTGAAAGGTGGGCCGTCTAGAATTCGCTGCGGACCATTTCCTTCTTTTTTTATCTCCATTTGCAACAAGTATAATAACTGAAAATATTTCCTCAAAAACATGTGAGTATAATGTACCTGCTCCATAGCTTGTCGAGTTCCTGTTGGTCTATGTTGAAGCCGATTTTCTTCAGGAAGTGATGGAATTCGGGTTTGACTAATCGTGCAGCACCATCTGACCCGCTTTGTGGCAATAAGTCGGCTACGTCTACTAACCTATCAAACAAAGAGCAGCTCATAGATGATACGATGGTCATTGCAGCTGCGCGACAACTTTTGGCAAGACAGGAATAACGAATGGCTTTGTTCATTTGATTCTTTAAAGGCAGTGAAATACATTGCTTGGCATTTTTAGAGTAACAATTCAGAATTAAATATTTCCTAAATTGAATTAAATATGTCAGTCCTTGTATAGCACAGATTGTCTATTCAACAATAATATCAAATCGATGATCTCTAATTTTGCAAGGCCATTGACACTATCATTAGATGATAAAATCTATCCGAAGTTGTTCTCCCATTGATTCAGTAGCACAAAATATCCAAATGATATTAATCTTAATTAAAGCCAAACATATATGATACAGATTTTGGAAAATGGATTTTAGCTCCACATATCACCTGACAGACCGTTTTAAAATCAGGACTCCAATCACATTTTTTAAAGTGTTTAGTGTCTCCCCCTACTGCTATAGAGATAGACGGCCGTTACAATCAGTTTTAAATAACCAGAGGCCCGTTTAATAATCTACACTCGTACATGAAGGCCCCTTTCTGTACCTCGTACAAGGGTTATCGTTTAATAATATTTAGGTCTGTCCACCTAGACAGTATAAGCTGTCCATAACGTCGTCCATAGTTGTCTGCGGATCGTCTGTTTGATCTGTTTTGGTGGATCAGCCGCTTTAGATTGATAAACTGGCCCCAGGTTCTGAACACATATTTATCCGCGTTGATTATTAAAGATACCAAACTCCTTGGTCGAGGTGGTCACGCCTCATTTCATCGTAGTGTACTCACCGTTGCCGTGCCTTCTCCTTGAGGTGCGCGTGTACCTGGGCGGCCGTCATGGTTGACTTATCAGTGGAGCCCCTCTGGATTGGGTCCATCCATTTGGGGTACTCGGCGGACTGTGCTTCGCGGAACACGGAGAAGAAGTCAGTGAAGTTGATGACGGGACGCTCGGCGAGCCCCATTCTCTCAAGCAAGCGGCCATATTGGCTGTTGTTGAGGGGTCGACCAAGAACCGTCACCAAGATACGGAACAGGCCATCTCTGTACGGAAAGAAGAGTGTATACAGATGTGAAGACATGTATTAATCAATCAAAAGTTCATGGCGTCTTTCCTTGGTATTACATTGAGGCATGTTCTTATCGTCACAACAATCATGAATGTTTCAATTTTCTTGTTTCTGAAAATCCACTTCATAAATGTAAAGCTGACTGTGCGATATCAGCCTTTAACCAACTACAATCCAGATTATCATATATGACCTCCATCTATGTACAAAAGTTAAATAACATTGAATAGCATTCAAAACAAAAACACGCAGAAAATAGTACAATTTGCTCGACTCACAAAGCAATATATATCACCATATAGCCTCATGTTATATGACACATATATGCTTGGTGTCCAGGGTTTACCGACGCGGTCTAATATAAACTACGATACACCACGATACGCTCCTTACACACATGGGAGCATTTTCTACTATGTGTTTGCTATGCACCTCCCCAACACACATAAAGAGGTATGAAAAACATATAGATATCATTATCAATATAATTCCAGATCTATAATATACATACTTGGGTTTCTATGGTATCAAAGCTATATTTCTTGATTTGTCTAGAAAATATAGCACAGAATATGATATTTCTTATTTCAATGTAACAAGGACGATATCCTATAGATTCTAGTGGCGATGGATGGAACGACAAATATGTTATATTTCATTAAACAAAATTTAGGAGGTAGAAAAAACATTGGTACCGTGAACACTTCTTTTTATTTAATCTGGAAATATCGTCACGACGCACGCCGATGCATTACGACGCACTACGATACATACCTTTTGATGCACTACGATACGGGGAATTCTGCCTCACAGTGCATCGTAGTAGGTGGGTACCGCCCCTAATAATATGTTTCTTGGGGTAAAATCCAAAGGGTTCTCAGGCTAAGGCCCGGCATCCACCTACTACGATAGAATCGTAGACCTCCCGATATGGCACCGATACAAAATGTCAAAATCGGTGCCATATCGGGAAGTTGCAAAATCGTAGACATATGTCTAGACATGCCAATCCACCATGCATTGTATGGGGGTTTTATCGGTGTCTAATCGCAGAAACGTGGTCAACTGCCCCGATATTAGGTAACCTTCCGATGCGATTTAGATTTTTTCTCGGGAGGTGCATCGTAGATGATATCGGTGCCATATCGTAGTAGGTGGACGCCGGGCCTAACTACACACTGTTTGTCGTTTTCTTTTACACCTAGGTCCTGATTCTTTGCTCGGCATTGTATAACCCAGAAGCAGTTCCGCTATAGAAAGCCATCCAGGCGAAGTTCAATACGGCACCACCGTCAATGTTTCCATTAGAGCTTAGCCAGATTTGTCAGTCCTATTAGGTGCGACCTGACAAACTGTCCACGTATGTACCTGCTAGAGAGCCGTGTGGTCAATATCATCAGTAGCGCCTGAATGGTCGCCCTATGTTTAAGCAGGTCACTTAACTGAGGTTAAGACGGCAATATAAAACGCAGCGCCTCGACCTGAATTAGACCATATTTAACTTACCTCAAAACGACAGTAAGAAAGTGTCTGAACCTGAATGATTATCAATGATATGGAATTTCTGAAATTTATCTATTTATACATGTATCCCCATATATCAAACTGATTTTGGAAGGTCGTCAGTAATTACCAATACAATATATCCAAAAGTAGAGCTAAAGGGAAATATCCTTTTGGTTTACGCAGCCTTTTAACTTGAGCGTTAAGCATCTTATATGATAACGCATCTCGGACCACTAAAAAATGCAGTTTGTATATTTAGTGAGTTGCTTGCCAAATATCGTAATATAATCATATCTAAGTTTCCTTTCACGTTGGGTGATCAATGGATTGGGCTTTTATGTTCCCCTATTTTAGTTCTGGATGTTCCTGTATTCAAAACCAAACACAGTATTCATGGAGCGATAATATGTTCTTACTGTTCGCAGTATCCTATGAATACAACCTGTAAGGATTGTCAGCCCGAGGCTACCTCCGTCCCAGTGCCGCAAGCTTTGGCCAGCCAATCATGTGTCCTTAGCAACAGTAAACAACTTTATGAATATGGCCGACCAGAGGCGAAGGTTCCTGGTCTGTGTATACAGTCTACACCTATCACCGGGCGGACCAATCAGTACCATATGCTACCATGCAGTGGTCATGTAGGTGAACATATGTGTGCTGTGTACATTAGCGTGTAGGTCTGTGTGCATACAATCCTAGAATACTTATCTCGGAATCTATGATATATACATGCTCAATCTCTACATGGCGCTAGTCAGATCATTGTCCTTCTTTGCAAACGGACTAATCACGAGGGACTTGTCATGATAGATTCTGCCTTATGACTTTGTACATGTATATATCTATGTCATATGGAAGTATATCCCAACAAATATCTAGGGGTGCTCATATATGAGAAATTTATAGAAGAGAATACCAAGGACATATATCCAAGTACGCGAGAGAGTCAGTTTCAGAGGGGGAGTAATTACGTATAAATATTAGCCTTATCCGTTTAGAAGCTGTATGGGGTAACATCAGATAGGCACAGACCGTATAATGCAGTCTAATCATGTATGCACAATAGAATTATGCTGAATTATTCATCGATGAAGTTTACACATACTGAGTGGTGCCGTTGGAGGCAGATATGTACAATTCGTTATGGCATAGCCTATCCGATCATTGGTGACATTGTGAGGAGCTTTATTATCCACCGATTACGGAGTCTGTATACTAATACTACGGGGACTACGCAATTCCCCGGGCGGAGATTACGGGTGCTCGTAATCTCCGCCCTACACAGAGCGGAGATTACAGAAAACGTCCCTTGTATACAAAGTGGCGAGTGAGAAGATCAGCGATAATTTTTAATCTTAATTTAATCTAAATTTGCAATGCTCTTCTTTTTTGGATGGTTTTTAAGGGTCATTAACTTAACAAGAAGTCTTGTTAGGTTCGGCAACGGCCGGTCCGCCACCTGGTCCCTCTGATGTACAAGTATCAGTATCATAGTTTTACTAAATACCCATGCCGTATATACTGTAAATACGTACCGTTTCGGTATATGACGTAAAAATACTGTACGGACCAGTGGTCCGTACACCATACTACGGACTACCTACCCATACACATTTATTAAAATTTTGGTTATTAAGAAAAATTAAATTGATTTTTTTTTAAATTTCGGGTATATATAGTAAATATATAACGTCCAACCATGCTTGTACAAGTCACAGAACTCGATGCTAATTTACGGTATGTACGGAACTCGGCGTAAACGCCTCGGTCCGTACATACCGTAAATTAGCATCTCGTTCTGTGACTTGTACAGCATGGTCAGGACGTTCTATATAAATACTACATAAGCAGGAGTGCTGAATGATAGATACATGTATATCTACAATGTAAACTGGTTTCAGATAAAAGCTGTCATAATCTCCTTGGAAAAGACTCTACATAATAAATTCGCATTTGCTCGGATATTACTACGCATCTAGTCTTAGGATATTACGACCGCTTGTATCTGATACCAGTTTTATTGTGCATATATGCACCATTTCAATAGCAAAATTCATTGGTTTATGACCTACCTGGAAACGTTACCCTTGCCCTCTGGGTCATTGTCTTTGAACCTTTTTCTGACTTCGAAGTAGTTGGCTTTGACCTTCTCTTTCAGGAACATTTCAATCTGAAACAATAGGAATGAAACATGCTCTATTACTGTGTCTGCACACCCTAAAGTTACCATTGAAGTTTTTCGTTTCGACACTTGTCAATAAAGTTGTGGACGTGGAGCTCATGCCTAATACATAACAGCCTGTTTCGGTCATTGTAAGTATTTACCCAGGAGATTTTTGAGGTTACACATTGCCCTTTGGGTGAAAAAAAGCTGATTTTATACGTTTACTTCAGAAAGCATAAACTATTCGACTGATTATGGTACAGACGCTCATAACGTTAACATTCTTACAATACTTGCATCCATACTTTTCGTTTTATCTAAATTTAGAATAAATGGATCCTTCCCTGTGAATATGGAAAAATAACTCATTTAAAAAAACTTTCATCAGCAATGATACTATAGAGATAAAATACCTGGCATATACTACCACACCTCTGGAAATCACGATTACATTGGTCTAACATATATATTGTAATCAAAATCAAGAATCCCCATTTCACCCACCTCCTCCAATCTGCCTGTAAATCAAAGAACAAAAGAGACTCCCTGTATACATTTCCACTCAAGCATACATATGCTAGTCAGTATGTGTTATGTTGCCTTTAATTGACTCATATGGTAAAACCATTGGAATTGTGCTGATTATTTTGTGTTCAAACTGGAATGAATAGCTATTGATAAAAGTGAAGAAGTACATGTACATGTATAAGTATGGTAACCTCAGTTAGTGTATATATATATATATATATTGATCACGGGGTCGGCAAGTATGGACGGCGTACATTACAACTTCTCAGGTCAATATTTGCTGCCTTCAGTCACCATACTAAGACAGCCTTATTAGATTCCCATACGTCCTGTAATTTACTAGTTGGCCACAGAAACCAATCGACTCGATGGCAATAAGTTGCTAAAGTGAGTCTACCAGAGCAGTAGATCACTGTTCACGATCACGTGGCAGGTAAAGAACGACGCTACTTACTTTGGCGACGTAGAGTTCGAGTCTATCGTCACAAATGTCAAAGTTTACCATGCATATAATAATCCCTTAGGAGTAAGTTTGAATATCAACTACACTTTGAATATCTTAGGGAATGAAGTAACTGTATATCAAAATAGCCACTGCGACCTGCAGTACAAAGTCAAATGCGCCCAATTTCGTATTTACTAGTCACGGGAAATCTACTTAGTTATCTTGGATTTTGTTAGTTTTAGACTAACCTTTAAAAATAGTGTTACCCATATTAGAGAGATTATCAAAAGACTGCCGTGGAATCAACTTGATAGAACTTTCCCAGTTCCAAATATTCCAATACAATTCGATTTGTCTGATAAGAAGAATCGATTTGTGTCCTTACACCACGTAGAAATGTTTATCCTACCCCTAATAAAAAACGCCATATGCTTAACATGGGATTTGTTTATATCATGGTTGTGACATAAAGTGTTCTTCATGTCACTACTTTCTAATGCTGAAAAAATGTGGAAACGTTGTAGGATAAAAATCTAGATGCCACTCGTTTGAGTTCGAGTTTATATATATATATATATGTCACTCATTTTGTTGGCTGTGTAAGTCACTCGTCTTCGACTCGTGAAATTACGGAGCCAACAAAATGCGTCACATAAATAAACTCAAACCCACTCGATGAAAATAACTTGGTGTGCACTCTACCGCGTTTGACCGCAGAGTAATTCACTCAGCTTCGCTCCGTGAATTACTCTCCGGTCAAACTCGGTGGAGTAAGGACCAAGTTATTATTATCTGGTGAGTTTCCATCTAACTACTCACCTCGTCAATCTCGAGACGGTTCTGTGCGGAGACAGTTGACAGACGGGACATTGCTCGACTCTCTGCACGGCTGGCCATCTCTGCCCGTGCTCCTGTACAGAGTAACAGCATTATTAATCAGTCTGCTATGAGTCTTGAAAATCTTCTGATGACAGCTGATCGTCATGAAACAGGAATTTTACAGCATTTCTGCTTTGCTTTTTGGAGTTAAATTTATACAAAAACATACAATTAAAGTTAACTAAGTAGGACAAGGAAAACGTGTATTTCATTGTTATCATTCTTGTTGTCATTCTACTAGAATTTGGATTAGGGCAAGTAAACATTATGCATCTTCAAAGCAAGTAGTATAAAGCTATATCGTGAAAGAGTCATATATATCCCACAAAGTTCTACAATCATACACATTTATGGTAAATTAGCGCAAATTATGATATATCATACAATCGATGGATTAATCTATAAGTAGTACGTATACTAGATCTATGATTCATCTGACTTGATATGATGCGATAATTACTTGATGTTGTTCAGGAGGAGTAGAATAGAATTAGGCTCTATATAGAACTATTCCATAGATATGCGGAATGCTCTGAATATAGTCCCATAATATTGATATAGAAACCGTATGAACATCAGCATCCATTGGGAAGAACTACCTAAAAGGTAATCCAGCATGCGCTTGATAAGACCTCCCCTTATGATCAATAATGGGATAGTTTGTCATTACCCCTTACCCGCAACACAAAAGTGGGAGACAGATATGGGCGAATAAAATTTATTTGAATTTTATAAGGTCCATATAAAGTAAGATATTAAATATGATACAATATCTTATGGAAGAGGATATACATATGTAGATATGATATATGAAGAAGACATATTGGTAAATATGATGAGTACATATTTGTAGATATGTATAAGATATACATAAGGCAGATGTGATGCCTGGAAAAAGGTATTACATATGTGGTATGTATTACAGGAGTACATATGTATAATGTATAATAGTATTATGTAATACGTATATATGGTTATACAATGTGTATAAAAAGCCCTACGGGAGTAGGAAGAGAAAGGTGAGGGTGGGTGGGAGAAAAAAGGTAGTAGGTGTGAGCGGAGTGAAGCGCAGGAACAGAATGAGATAGAGCGTGGGGGCGTGCTTCGCCACGTGACCTATTAGTTCACGTGACTCGCACGCGGGGGCGCGCAGGGTGCGCTAGTAGGGAGGGAGTGCGCTAGGTGGGGCAATGACCGCTCCTGACCCTACGGGCCATGAGCTACCCATTACCCCTTACCCGCAACACAAAAGTGGGAGACAGATATGGGCGAATAAAATTTATTTGAATTTTATAAGGTCCATATAAAGTAAGATATTAAATATGATACAATATCTTATGGAAGAGGATATACATATGTAGATATGATATATGAAGAAGACATATTGGTAAATCAGCATGCGCTTGATAAGACCTCCCCTTATGATCAATAATGGGATAGTTTGTAATGTTCGGACGTTCCAGGTTTACTGACCGTGGGAAACACGTTATACAAGTATGACACATAGATGCCCACCCTGTTATTGATATGGCATCTCATATCAGCTTCGGATGGGCCATCCTAGGGAGCGCTCAATAATTATGACTGGGGGTGGGGGGTGGAGGGGCGCAGTTTTTAGGGGAGCCAAAAATATTCCCATGGGGGTCATTTCTTTAGCTAAACAATGAGGCAGACTATCATATTTGACAGAAAATGATTCTTGTAATGAAATGTATTCATATCATATCACAAGAAATCAGCTTAGTTGTATCACTATAGTAATGCTTAATGTAGAAGGTAACTTTAGTTGTATCACAAGATCATTAGTTGGTTTTTTTTAACATCGATGAATTAGAAGCATTTACTACTACATCAAGTGCTACAAAATGCCCTTGTTGCTGCTTATATCAATAAACTTACCATATTTATGGAAGAGCACTATGAGCAAGGAGAACTCTTTATTGAGTAGGCCTACTTGGAGTGGTTCTGCATTTAGAAAATGGGACTCTTTGTTCCTTTTGATGTGCCACATCATGGGTTGATTCACTCATACCAAGGATCCCACACACCATGCCAGAGAAATTGCCAGAATATCCTTTTTTGCATGTTAATGATACTCCTACCAGAAATAATGAAAGCCCAGCAAGGTCCCACAAGGGAGCTTGATGCCTACCAACTGAGGGTACAAATCAAGAAAGCAGTAACTGCCAGATATTTGAATGTGAACAACCAAGTCTCAGTAAGTGACTTCAGTGAGAATTGGGTTCTAGGTTCTTTATGCTCAATTATAATAGTAAAGGAACATGTCTGCTAGCTGTTGACAATGGCCTTGGTTTGGCAGGGGTTGCATCCCAGATTTAGGATTAGATCATTAGCAGAATCGTAGTTCTATATAGACTAGGAATATCAACTCACACTGTCATCATAGTAACTTATAGCAGTGCAGCCAACTTCAGCCAGCTTGATGCTATCACTCTTCACGCACTTGCATGTATCAGGTTGAAGAGTGTGGCAGCAGGAAAGGCTTCGTGCTAGATACTTGATTGCAAAGCGAACATGAGGCTATGACCAGTGTGTGCCCAAATTAGATTTGCAATGGCTCCGACAGTTGAAATAAGGTAAATATGTTAATGTTCTTGAGGTTTAAAGTAATGAGAAAACTACAAAATCTGTGTTCACAATTTTAATCAGTTAGAGAACACAGATATTGGAAGATTACTCCACAGGATTACAGTTTTGTCATAATCTACCTATGCTAGCCAAGGCTCCTCAAGGTAATCAGACAAAGCTCTTGATGTGCAGTAATATCCGAGTGTATGCGAGGACATTGCATAGAGTCAACTCCGAGGAGCATATGACCGTTGGTATCTGAAACCAGTCTATATTGTATTTTTCATCCACATTTTCTGGACAAGTGGCATGTCAATATCAGTTCCTTTTAGTTATGCACTATTTTTTCGTACACGCTATTTTTTCGTATGCGCCCCCCCCCCCCCAGCAAACAACATATCTGTATGTGCCGGGTATGTCCATACACATTCCCTAGGTGTATTTGCTATGAAATGTTTGTATTAGATGAATAATAAAGTTGCTTTCCCTGTTGCAAACCAGGATATCATCCCGCCTGTATTTTTTCTTTTACACTTTATTACCAACTGAGGGTTGTCTCCTGTAATGTGGACCATCCAACGCTGGTATGGCTTTGTGTAACCCAACAGAGAAGAGGTTTTACTGCAGGATGTAGTACACGCCTGACCGAGCTATTCCCAACTCTTTGTACTAACTATAATTCAGTACACTGCTAACTGACAATTCCTAACCTATGCCACATGGGAACTCTCGAGCACCTAGACCGAGACCTCAACCAGTGGCCACGCCTCCTTCACCGTGATTGGCAGCAAACGGTTCCATGGACATTACTTGTATCAATGCCAAGCGATTCCCGCCTCCGATGTCTCGTAAAGCCGATAGAGCGAATCATAGCCCGGTCTCTAAACCAATTTTCAAGCAATATGCCCTTCCATCGATGTACATACGGTAGTCAGTACTTAAAACCATGGACAGTGTATGTCCATGTTAAAACAAAGACATTACTATTCATTACTGTTCATTACTATAGAGGAAATTGTAACCCATCCTCGCATTTTCTTATCCCGATTTGAATATCATGACCATGATTCAAAATCAATCACTAGCTCACAGAATTGAAGTTGGCTCCCACCAAAAATCAGGATTGGGAATGTTAGGGGAAAAAATCTGCTTATGGTTGATTTATTTCGTATGGTACGGAATTATAGTGCGATTCCTATAACTGATCTTTGAATCGACTCAAGAACCGTATTAAATCCAGCTTTGTGATTGGTCCACTTCGTCCCTGATTATGTGTCGGTTATGTGTGTAATACAGGTGGGATTAACATCATGTTGACCGTCTGACCAGTAGAAACCTTGGCCCACAATGTTGTAATTCCATTGGCAGAATGTACAAAGCTCCTATGTTTCTTCGAATTATATTGATTTCAGAATGTGTACAATTAGAGAAGCTCAGTCAAAACTCCAACAAGTCAAACAGAGGTTTTGACAGAGTTTAGGGTCAATGAGGAACGAGAATCTACCCGTTAACTTCTTCGTATCGCCAAAAATACAGGAGGACGATCATATACTGCCCGCACCCTCCGATTTACTTTCCGTGCCCAATACTTTAAAGTATGAGATGGTCTTATATCAGATACACTCCGCCTTGAAACTCTGAACTGCTCATGTTTATAGAAATAACAATAGCATGTTCTTTTGAAAACTGTACATTCAAATCTCAAAGGTTAAGTGTTGGTTCCTCTACTGCTGAAAAGGGACTCTACTTCTGGAAGGGTAGTGCCCACAGCACACAGTCGTGCATAAGAGCTGGATATGATATACATGGACAACATTCAGGGTTTGGGAACACGGGTAGATTTAAATGTCGTGTCCCGATATCTAAGGTGTTACGTTATCATATATTTGAAAACATCTACCTACTCTGAATAATGGCGGGCAACTACTCCCAGGGGTTAGACATGGCCATAGAGACAATTGGATCCAACCCTGAACAAATGCATGTTTGTGGTCACATATCACATGGAATGAAGTCCCCATTTATCACCCATCAATAATTTATTCAAAACTGCCGACATCTATGAGATTCAATTTCGACCATTTCAGATTCGACTATACCAACTTGTACTTGTAATCTCAAAGAACAATTTTACAGGTAAATAAAAACACTTAATAGTTCCGAGCAAATACGTACTTTTAACACGTACATACCAGGCTTCCAGTATTTACTAGAGGACACGATCCACCACTTCCCTGCTTATAGCGAGTCCCGAATGCCTTGGTTGCTAAAATATGTACTCGTGTGAGGCAATCACATCTTCACATGACACCGCTAACGGCACTTGAAAGATCTTGTTAGACTTGTTCACATGCTATATACAGACTGTAAAACATGTGTAAATCTCATGCCTTTTATGCCTCTATGCATCACAGGATATACTGCCCTATATTACCTGCAAAATACGTTTCATATGTTAAACTTTATAGTATTTGACCTTTCCCGCACAGTAGCATACGATTGGAATATAATGATCATTTATATTCTTTCGTCACTGGTGTTATGAGGATTCTATATTGTGCCCGTCTGTATGAATCAACTTATTGAATCACGAGATTCTCTTGCCAAAAAATAAATTTACTCTCGCGATACACAAGATACACAACGTAGCCATCCAAGTTTGAAATTATTTTGAGATATCGTTGCAGTAAGGCATAGTTAATCTAATAATACTGTGTATGCTATGAGTCTGGAAAAATAAGACTGAAGAAAAAAAGACCTGGTCCCATTGTTTGAGGTGAATAGCGTGAAATATTGTGGACACATATATCTAAACTGTATACTGATCCCAATAGAGATAACGTAGCATTATTTTCAGGTGCGAATTCCGGTCTTGATTTCTGGTAATTTGAGGATTATCCCATACATAGAGTAACCAGCAGGTGACCAATTGCCTTCTAGAATCCTGCCATTTTTGTACCCTATAGATTTGAAAGAAAAACGATTATTGAAAGCGATTGGAGGATCTTTAGCACCGTATCTCTTAGACTGGATGTTTATAGATAAGGTTGAGTGATCGACCAGATTCTTCAGAAAATTTAATGCAAATTCGCTGTACTACCTAACTTTGTACTATTTTTTTCCACCATGAAAAGTTAGAAGCATGAAGTCTAGGTGTTACCAGACACTTAAACTGGATGATTCTTTCCTTGAAATTAATGAATACTTCCAAATATGTTCAATAAAGCTAGGTCTACCACTGCTAAAGGGTTTTAAGGCTTGACCCATCTCCTTCTACCGGTGAGTAGGACTAAGTAGGAGACCGAAATGTTATATAACAGATGCTCTTTCTGGCACAATAATGCAATTATGCTTTTGCCCTGTTATGTTGTATTCATCGGCCGTTCTTAGTTTTGTTGGTGTTGAAGGGTTGCAACCTATAAGTGGTACGTCAATAGCGTAATATGTGTAGGAATATTGCTCCCTGGTATTCAAAGTCTCAAGTGCTCGCGCAATATGATCCATTCTGACCAAAAATGGCGTAGAATCGGACAGAAAACTACGGACATGGTTTACTCAACGCGATCACTATCATTTCCTTGTCAGTCTCTTCCCAAAACTCCTTTATCACTGTTCTTGGACTTCTCGCTATCCTTATATATTACCCCCCCCCTCCCCGTTAGTGCAATTTATAGTGACTTGCAGCATTATTGTTTATCAATGTTTGTATAATTGAACTCCGTAGCTTGTTTTGTTATACTTCAGCAAATGACAGCAATTAATTCTATAAGATTTATAGCAAAGTGAGAAGTTGGGGTTTCCAGACCACATATTTAGTATAATATCGGTTGATATAGATTCTGTATGACCCACTACGGCTTGATATTTTTTGTTATGTTTGTGTCGTACTTGGGTAATGATTTGAGGGTTGAAGTAGATCAATAGAATACCTCATATGGACAATGGTCATGTAACAACATTCGTTCAATATTACTGTGTCAACCTCGTAATTATTGGGTTGATACAGCACTATATTGTATTTATTCAAGAGGCCAATATCGACACTCACTTAGTTTTATGCTAATATGTAGCTCTAGGTTTATGACCGCCGTGATAGGAACATGGCTGTTGCCATGGCATAAAATCACAGATCACTAACCAGGCAATTGACCAAACAAATATTTCCTTCCCTGCCTCCATCCTCCAGCTTTTCCGCTCTTGATTTTCGGGGGTATTTATTAGAGTAGAAGAAACTAGCACATGTGTTCATGTTCTGATTATTTTGGTGCATTAATATCTATGCAGTACAATAATATCTATATCTCCATAGATGTATAGATAATTGGGAATTGTCAAAGGAACAACAAAATCGCAGTAACTACATAGGTATAGAATACTATGAGCAAATGCAGTATCCATTTTCAATGGCTACTGCATTTGCTATATAGATAGGCTTGGATGGTGGGTCAGTAGACAGGTGGGTGGGTGGGTGGACAGGTGGGTAGATGCGCAAGTTGGTAGATGGACAGGCTGGTGGCTATTAGGTTGGTGGGTGGTTTGGTGAGTGGCTGATGGGGCATGTAAGTGGGTGGACAGGTTGGTGGGTGGGAAATTTGGTAGGCTGCCATTTAGTTGAGTAGGCAGGTTATTTAGTTGGAAGGTTCGTGGGTGGGCAGGTTGGTAAGTAGGCAGGTTGATGGACGGACATCAACGGTGGGTGGGCAGAGCGTTGGGTATGCAGTTTGGTGGGTGTGCAGGTTGATGGATGGGCATGTTGATGGTTGTTCATATTGGTAGGTGGGTGAGTTGGCCGGTGGGCAGGTTAGTGGGTAGGCAGGTTGAAGAGTTTGCAGGTTTCTGTATATAGGCATATGAATGGGTAGATTAGTAAGTGGGCAGGTTGTTGCATTGAGAGGTTGTTGGTAGTACAAAATAGTACTGTAAATCACATACTGAATGTCGTAAAGCAGCAATGATGACAGGTTTTAACACAACGTTACTATACGTACCAAATAGGGGCAGTCTGGTCTTGCCTGGGTCGCCATGGGTCACCTCCACGCCCTCAGGGATGGCCTCATAGCCTGCGGACATTTTAGTGGCCCCCATCCCGGCGTCCTTGATGGAGAGTCTGGACGGGATGCGGGGTCCGCCGAAACCCGAGGCCCCCCGCCGTGACGTCGGGTACGCGTTCTCCGCCGCCAGCGGGCGTCCGGACTGCGTTCCCGGACGTAGGTCCATCGCGCTGCCGGCCCGGGATGCGCCCCCGGATCCCCGGACGTCGAGCCCCTCCGGGCGGGAGAGCCTGGAGAGAGGGTGTTGGATCTCTGGCAATACGGGGCCAGCACTCATACGCCCGCCGGCTTGGGTCCCGGGCCGGGATATGCCTACCTGCGACATGATGTCAGAAGTCTCTCCACTGGTGCCACACAGAAAAATTCACCCACACTTAAAAAATCCTTGCGATCTTTCTTTGTATGACAATTGAAGAGTATCCCCCGATTATTCCTTGTCCGTTCTCGCTTCTTTAGTGTGGGTAGTTCTCTTTGCTGCACAGAAACATACACAAACTAAAAGTAATCTCATGAATAAGATCTCCAGAGATTGGAAATCTTGTTCTCTATGTTGAAGGCTGGTTGCGCGGGAGGGCAGTTCAGAGCTCTTACAGAATAGCAAACAGCCGTGGTGGTAGTCAAGGACAACGTCAACATAACTACCATGGACTGTGGTACTGGAGAGTATGGCACTCAGAGGGCGTGGCTTGAGCTTGGCGGCATTGGTGATTGACAGGTGTGCTAACATGCTAATCTCATAGCTGTACGCCACACCACGACGGGGCTTTGACGCCGACACAGCACCGGCTTTATAACAATACAATTCCGCCCGCCCGCCAGTCGCCGCCACCTACTGATACCCGCCACCGCCAGCCGCGTACACACCTCGTCATCTAAACAATAGGTTCTCATTATGAGCTTTTTCATCATTGCAGAGAACCTTCGGACTGCCACTCTATTAGTATTCCATTCTCGTTCGCGGGATATGGGACATTGATGAGAATAGTGACAAGATTCATAATTTTTTTTAATAGAGAATATACAAAAAGTCCTAGAAATATACAAACTAGGGACAAGATCCATTTGAGAGGAATTGAAAAAAAGTAAAATCGCATTGTCAACTGCCCCCAAATAATTTCTCTATTCATTAGTGTAAAAAAATCTATAATATGCTTTTACTGACTAGCGCTAGTTATTACTATAGAAGGAACATATAGATCTATTCCTAGAGAGCATTTTCTTAGATATCAGACCTAACGCATAGTGAGTGGAATTTCGAGTTTAATCAACAATAAAATATATATTTTTATAGAATTATTGATGTGAATTTTGGTTGGATGTGATCTATAAGTACATGTACATATAATTCGAGAACAGTTTTTCTAGCATTTTAAGTTTAGATTCGTCAAAAGCATTATTCTTTCAGAAGCCAGAAAATGCCACCGGGTCGAACTTTCTTGTCAGGTGCATGGAGACAAACAAGTAGTTCACGGCCTCCGAGCACCGCTGTGCCCGCTAAGCACCGGAACACAGTGCAAGCTGTTCGGACATGGTCTACAATCTCGGGAGTAAGCAGTCCGAGGTTAGCGAGCTGGATCTACTTTACTATGACGAAGTTTATCTTGGCCGGGCCAATGCGATTATGAGAGTTTAACAGGTCTCCTAAGTCGTTCAGGGTGCACTCTCCAAGCACAACCTCTAGGCTTCTATGTGTTGGCTACTGCCCCCTCAGGCTCGGTTGTATCTACCCTTACGATCCAATACGACCCATGACCGTGTAAGTAGTAGAGACCATGGAAGTGTACAGCGCCAAATCCACTAACGCGAATTTAGCGGTCGTACTCGTTCGCCTCGAGTTCGCACGATCGCATGGAAAATTCCCTGCAGTGGATCAGGCGTTCGCATGGTGGTCGCTTGGAAGTCGCATGTTTCATCATGCGAATTCGCTTGGACATGCGACCTGTATGCGACAATATTAAACCCTTTTAATATTGTCGCATGTGATTGCACAGTCGCATGTATTCGCCAGGTTGCATTGTCTCACGAGAATTCTATGCGAATTTAGTCTTAGTGGATTTGGCGCTTTACAGTACGTGTCGAATGCGATGAATTCTCAGCATATCGTTCACGACTTGCAATGCGATATTTTATGTGCACATCCACGCCCTATCAATAGTATTATATGACCTCCAACTGCAAAAGACTCTTTACACTCAGTCGCAAAAGACTCTGATGTATGCCCCATGTGCTTCAAGTTCGAAAATTTGAAGCATTATATTAAGCGTGAAAGACACAATATATCTAACTAAGCCAAAGAGAGAAACCTTCAAAAGATATCCTCTTCTGTACAAAGGGGACACTTCTATGGAAAACTCTCTTCCGGACCCAAAGAAACGACAAAATTCGTCAAAGGCTGAAAGTATCGGCCTCTGTTTAGTATAAGGTCGAAAATCACGAAATAGCAGCAACTGCCCAAAAAATCAAAACTGAGAGGATCATTTATTCCTTTTGCAATTATCATCTCTATATTTTTAAAGACTCGTGTGCGAAGTTGGGAACGCTAACTAGCATAAAAAGCTTTAGCACAGGGCTAATATAATAATAAAAACGTCACGTTACGACCCCCCCCCCCCCCGCCCCCCCCCCCCCTAGATTGGGTCATATTTAAAGTCTATGCCCACACCCCCACCAGGGACTGGGCTGACACTGGGGAAATGGATTTGATCCATAGGAAATGCATTTCTACCATTTCTTTGCTTTCTCTGGCCTTAAATCCACGGGGGGAGGGGGGGGGGGGTCGTAACGTGACGGGGGTCGTAACGTGACGGGGGTCGTAGCGTGATGCAAAAATATGTAGGGCCTCATAACTTTTTTTCTAGTAAAGATAGAGACTTCATTCTTTCGCCATTGTATAGGTATATATGTGACCACACATAGAAACTATTTTGACCTATTCCCTCCTCAAACGGGACCCACTGTGGGTCATAATGTGACGGGGTCGTAACGTGACGGGGTCGTAACGTGACGGTGTCGTAACGTGACGAAAAAATATGTCAGGGCTGATAACTTTTTTTCTAATAAAGATTAAAACTTCATTTTTTCGCCATTTTGTAGGTATACATCAACCCTTTAATACCACAAAAGATCCGTTACTAATATTAAAGGGAACTTAAGTTATTAATGGTTTAGAGGGTGTCGTAACGTGACTGCCAAAACTACACCAAATTAGCAAAAATTGAGTTTAGTATGAAGGAAGCCATGTAGGCCTTTCCTTTTATGGTGGGAAGATGCATATATGTGAGTTATTATTGATTGCAAAAACTATTTGATTCTACCCGTTTTTTAATCTTATTTTATCTAAGATTTTATGATGGTGTCATAATGTGACTTTTTCATGTTTTCAGGCATAATGTGTCTAAATATTGGAGTTAAGTATTATTTTAAGGTTCTGGATTGTGCCCTATAATGCCCTAGATGTCTCAAAACTATTCAAACTTTTCCCAAAAAAGGATTTTTAGATATATTCAAAATATAGTCCAATTGCTGCCATTTCGTGATTTTCGACCATAAGTGTTTGCTGGAATCTTTTCTTTTGTGTCCGAAAAACTTTTATTTCTCATTCTTTATTTACAGATTATCATGAGAAACAATGCAGACATATGGTAGAGCCTCTTACACTGTGATTTTAGGTGTAAAACATTCATCATTGATAAAACAAAAAGGGCACCATACAGGTTAATGCCCCAGTCACACTGGCGTAAAAAACGGCGTTTTTCCGTGTACGCACGTCTACGTTTCTGTACGCATTTTGGAATCTCAAAATACGCCGCAAAACGCCGGAATACGCGGAGATGCGTAAAGTCGGAATGCGCCGAAAAACGCCACAATGCGTACAGAAGCGTAGATAAGCGTTGATGAACGTTGATGAACGTTGAGAAGCGTACTAAAACGGTAAAGAAAAGCAAACAAATACGTTCCAAATCCGTAGCTAATACGTGGTCTCCAACAATTCAAATACGTAGAAGAAATGCCGAATTTTACGCCAGTGTGACTGGGGCATTACACATCTACCCGCAGCCACCACCTTCTGTTTTCCCAGCTGACTTTGCTTTCACAAATCGCGAGATATGACACCTGAGTGGAGGCTCTCAAATGTGCTAATTAGTGGCTAGATAAGGACCCATGCATACGGCAATCGCATCTTAGCATGGACTAAAGGTTCACTATGTACTTCCATCACAACAAATATGAATAAGCCACTATTTAATCGATGAAAAAGAGATTTAAAATGTGGAATGTTCCCTAAACAATGATGAATAGATTGATTATGGATTCGAATGTGCTGAAACATAATTGTTTTCTGGTTGTTGCCTGAGTGATTACAATCGTATCGATGCAGTATAATAATACATCATTTTACTGAAATTGAGACCAACTGAATAAATATGAGCGGGTGTTGAAAATGGTTTCAACAGGACTAGCCCGACGATTGTATGGCAGCAGTGTAATCAGAGCTTACAGTATAGCAAAGTCTCTAGACGTAGCTCCGAGCTCTGCCATACTATATCGTGATGGAAGTCTCTCACGTGTGCATGTAATATTTCAGGTATGGGGAACAAGCATCAAGCATTCGAACCTTCCGTTACATGTCAGTGCTAGGGCACCCTTTGGAAAGCGCTAGGAAATAATTATACAATTTAATGGTAGTAAACTAATATGACCAGGACTACCATAGTGATACGGTTCCATATATAATTGTTATGCAACTAGATTCTCTTGTATTTAGGAACGATGGTTTTTTTCTTAAAAAGAAGTCTGAAGATTTGTTTTAGGTGTCAAATTGTCAGGCTTTTATCTATAATTTGTGTCTTTCTTCTTTGGTATAGTCTAACATATGATGCCACCTGGGGACAAAAAGAAAAGAGCTATGGTTTTATCATTTTTCGCACACTTTCTGTTATGGATTCCTAATTCAAAACTCACCGAATACAAGATCTAGTCTATATAGATCTCCGAGGTTCTACTGTACGTGTTTATATGCAGTCAGGTCCACCTTCACCCTAGGCTAGGTAGGCAGTAACGCACAATCCCAGATGAACCACTTTCGTGGAGAAGCTAATAATTTGGTTCATGGTTCACGTTCTCTTGGTTCGCTCACACTGAAGGATTCCTGAATATGGTTAACGCTAGGTTATACCAAAGTACAAGAATGGGTCCGTACTCATGAGAGACGAAAAAAGGATAGGCGTAATATTGCCCTGATCATACAAAAGCATATCTTTGATTTCCATGAAATATAACCTTTTTGGTATAAAACCCAACGTATAACAGAAAACTTTATATTGACAGGACCTGATAGTTTGTAGCAAATATGATTTATTATTTTCAATATCAAGCGCCTGCGTTAAATTCACATGCAATGCAATATTACATGCCCCCAGATTCGCTGTTATGAGTATATTGTCGGTTAGATCACCTGTATATAGGGGACAGAACCATTGTTATTTCATGAAGCAGTCACTAGGTGGTCGGGGGACAAAACCTGTATTCTGGCTCTTTGTTCTTACGAAATTCAACTATCTTTCAATGTTTTACCAAAGTTCCTTTGACTCTCTACACCGATCCCAGAGCAGGAAGATATAATGCTAAAACACAGGACATGATGTTTTTTACATGGTACACTTTATTTACATATGTAAGCAAGGCAAGAAAAGTGACATTTTCCAATTATCACTCACTTCCTTTGCACCTCCATTAGTGAAGAACACCTACTTTTTCGCCTCCTTTAGTGAAAAACACCTACTTGGGGGGCGTCATGGCAGCCCCCTATATGCCGTATAGAGTACATGTACTTGCCGTAGAAATTCACCTGTGACGCGTCGCGTCGTAAGCCCGGCGCATCAAGTTCAAGAACAGTTTAATTATAAGACATTTCTAGGGACTATACATTCTGGCGGCGAATGTAAAACATCACAGGCGTTTTTATCAGTGACCTTACAACCTTGACATAAATTTCAAGTCATTTATTTGATAGCCTACCACATGTGGTGTTTCCCCTGATACATGACACTGGTGTCGACTGGAAGAGAGAGAGAGAATGCGAGGTGGGGAGGGGGAATAACATAGGCCTCAGGGGAACTTTTTTGTATCTTTTTTATTCAATATGAGGACATATATATTCCCCCTATTGGGCGTTTTTACATGCAGTCAAATATCTTTATTTACATAAAGAACCCCAGACAATACAATTTAAAAATAAACTCAAACACAAGAAATATATACTTGGTTATCTCATATAGCACTATCCAAGTGAGATATATGATGAATTCATAAAGTATGAAATGAGTTTTATATATACACGTACATATACTACACATGTGCATGTATGTATGACACTCCTAATGGGATCAAAGGTAAGATATATTGGTGGGATGGAGTCTCCATAGGTTTAGCATGGATACTCTGCATTGGGCACTAATTGTAAATTGGAATTTAATTCACTGTCACGCCACCTGACGGATATGTTAGTCACTCCTCGCGATGACGTCATCACTCGCCCTTCTCGGGCGCCGGCTTCAACAGACTTCACGGCACCTGCGCCCTCCCCAACGGTCATCAGGACAACGGCCTAAAACAGATCCACATCTGCACCTATTGCCTATGTAATCTGGCATCCTACCACCCCCATCCAGAGAAGGAGTGCAGGATTAAGCAACGACAACTATCCGCCCAGACCAGCCGCCCCGAGGCCTACCACAAGAACTCCTCCACTCATCCTTTTCCGCAGTAGGCTCCCCCAAGCCTACGAAACAGGGGTACCCAGCCTCGCGGCAAGCCTCTCAGGGCTGGGAATTCGAGCCTCACGACCCAAGCAAGCCTGCTCGCAACGTCCACCGACACGCCATTCAAGCCTCAGGGCTCGACTCAAGCCGTGGCTTGAGGAACACTGAATTAACTGTGAGTAATAAGAGTGCTTTGTCATCAATTCCTCAGGACAGCTCTTTTATTAACGGAAATATGATCACTGATACGAGTAATGTACGGCAGCCATCCCGTGGCGACCGCGCACGTGGGAGATGGCGCCGCTCTCCGCAAGATGGCGCCACCTGTACTGCCGCTAGCGAATGCCACACCTCCCCGTCAGATGGCGGCACCGCTCTCCATGTCTCACTCCCGGTAGCCGCAGGGGACCGCGATAACGACCTAGCTAGAGGCTTAACAGCCGCCACAGCTGCTCCGGTCGCCGTGGTCGACCCTCCCCAATGGATTAGCCCAGAGCAATACGCTGAGGTGATACTGGAAAAATGGCCGGCACCCCCACAAGGTCTCTGGCGGCCGTATCAACTTCACCTACATGCATACATGAAAGCTAAAGCCTCGGGCCTCCCGAATTACCTGGGCGCGAGAGTCCCACTCCCCTCGGGCCTTCACATTCCAGCCTGGAGGAAGGCCCTGGAGGACTACCACAGGTTAGCATCCCCATCTCAGTGGCGTAAATCTTATACATCACCATTAGTATGTTTACACGTGCCAATTTCTTATTCCTATATACCTATGAGCGAATAACCTATGATTACCTAACACTGCTGGGGTGGAATAACTTTTGTTTACTGCCCAGGTTGAATTTACTGCCCAGGTTGACGTTTACTGCCCAGGTTGATGTTTACTGCCCAGGTTGACGTTTACTGCCCAGGTTGACGTTCAAAGACGTTCGGGTTTTATCGATATTAGCCGACAAATGAAGGTATATAAGAATAGGGAAACCACGTTCCGGTGGGAATAAGTCAAAGTTAGGAGGTAAGGCTTGGGAAAATTACTGCCCAATTAATTCAAATTAACATTTTAGTTAATGTGAGACTATTCCATTACCATTGATAGTGGTCGAACTGGACCTCCTCCCAGGTCTCGAGGCCTTAACTACGGGCAGAACCAAGGATCCAGTCATTGCGGCAGTAGCTAGACAAGTCTGGCTCCTCCTGGCCGGAAAGGACGTTGATCTCGCCCTCCACCAGTCCTTGGGACGGGCCCTCGACCTCCCGGCGGCGGCGGCCCGCGCCCTCGTCTCGGCTCCAGCGGCCCCCTGGGCCACCACCTTAGTGGAAGAACTCGGAGCTCAGCTCGTTCCAGCCACCCTACTGTCACCGTTCCTGTCTCTGATGTGATAATCTCGTTCCAGGTGTGACCGGACTCCAAAGCCAGATGCTGGCCTCCTTCCAAGCAGCGACCTTGGCATCAACCCAAGCGAACAAGGAGCACCAAGCCAGGATGTACATCAACTTCGCAGCGTGGTACGAAGTGGACCCCCTCGTGCCGTCGGTCCGGGAAGCTGGGCTATATGCTCAGTTCCTGGCCAACTCCCTCCAAGCCCTGACCTCGCGCCAGAACTACATCTCTGGTGCCCGGGAGTGGATATCAGCGCACTGGGGCAACCCAGATGCCTTCGCCAATCACCTAGTCAAGCAAGTTCTACAAGGGGCAGCCTGGCTGGTGGCCCATGTGCCCTCCCAGTCGCCCCCCCTCTCAGCCGACCTCCTCGCGGCCCTCGCGGCTATCGCGGATACAGCAGGCTGCTCGGCCCGAGTCTTCAAGTCGGCAATTCTCCTAGGCTACGCGACCATGCTTCGCGGGTCTAACCTCCTCTCCCCATCTGCCCTCGGGGTGGGCCCCCACACCCTCCTGCGCAGAGACATCCAGCAGGAGGGTGGAGGGCTCAGGATAGTCATCAACTCCTCTAAAACCATCAGAGACTCGGCTCATCCTCCCTCTCTACTGGTGGCTCCCACTTTCACTCAGCATTGCCCGGTGCAGGCCTGGAGCTGTTACAAGGAGACGAGCCTGGCTCCTCCTTGGGCTCCAGCCTTGATGACTCCGTCAGGAGTGCCGCTAGCCTCGCGCCAGCTGACGGCTTTTATCCGCCTAGGTTTGGGGAAGGTCGGTATTCCGGCCCCCGAGCAGTACTCCATCCACAGCCTGAGACGGGGAGCTGCCCAGGATGCAGCCTCGACACCAGGCATCGCCCTCGAGGATGTCATGGTCCACGGGACCTGGAAATCTAAGTCAGGCCTCGGCGCCTACCTCCGCCTGGCCTTGGTCCCTCGAGCCCTCAAGGCCAACCTGGCAAAATTTTGACTTCACAAGTCAGGCCTCTCGCCCTTTGGCGATTCTGACTTGTAATTCATAAATACTATAATCTTTCAGATTACCATGCTAATCTCGTTAATAAATTTTAAACCGCCAATTTCTCGTGTTGATTTAATTGGGCGCTAATTGTAAATTGGAGTTTAATTCACTGTCACGACACCTGACGGATATGTTAGTCACTCCTTGCGATGACGTCATCACTCGCCCTTCTCGGGCGCCGGCTTCAAAAGACTTCAAACGGTTATTTGACCACCACCCCCCTCAACTACTTGTTAAAATATTTTTACGGGTGTATTCTGACTTGTAATTCATAAATACAATAATCTTTCAGATAACCATACTAATCTCGTTAATAAATTTTAAACCGCCAATTTCTCGTGTTGAGTTAATTAGGTAGGTAATGAATTGGATAAATTTCATATGCAAGGGTGATGGTATGTATTCTATAAAGGATAACTTTATCATTATTGAGACAATATGCATGTTAAACCCACCAAATTGTAGCTGGAATAGCATAGACTAAGTTGTAATAATTTTATTGTCTCTAAACATAATTTAAATGTGTTCTACAAACATATAATGCTTATACGTTTAGTTGTCCAATGCTAAAGAATATGTTGCCATCTGATTGTTTTGCCGGACGCATTGCATAACCAAGCAGATAAGGCGCATCACCGGCCAGTGTAAAAAGGCCTATCAGCCTGTCCTTACCATTCTAATGCCTAATTTTGTGGCATATATTAATAGCATGGAATACTATGGTAACAGATGTTGGAACTCATTGAGTAGTATTGTACGGAGAACAGCGAACTTTAAGATGTTCAAATCACTACCCAAAAAGAGGAATGCTTGAAACAATTATTAACTGAATATTACCATGATTATAGTACCAAAAAAAAAGAAAAGATTGTGAACCCCATATCTCCATACTGCACCTATGTATGAACGGATATGGTTCATTTCGACGAGTTTAACCCTTTCAGTCCCACGCTCCTGAGAGCAACTATACTAAAAAAATAGGTTATATATATGTTGTGGTCATTTGAAGACTTTTCAAGTGATTAAATAGATTTTTCATATATGAACCTCAAATTCCATAAGGATTCTGTAACTGTTGTAGTTTATTCCAATTTTGGTTACCATGGCAACCATTCCTTCTATTTTTCAGAGAAAATTGCAATTTTTTGCAGAATTTTTTTTTTTTTTTTTAAACTTTTATTTATCTTGGAGTTGATACCGTAGGGGATAGATGCCCCCTATCTTCCCGGTGCTCCAGCGTTTGAGATCCGTGCCGTTCATACCCACAGAGTGGGTTTACATTGGTGGCAAGTCTTGACTTACATTCTTAACGCTAGTGCAGTACAGAAATTTACCAGACAGTATTATAGATTAGACATTCGGCAGGGTCGCCACCATATATTGATCCTTGGAGAGTACTTACAGGCAAACTAGGTATGTACCTACTTGATAAGTAACTCTGGTTATCATACAAAGTGTAGCAAGTTAATTCATCATCAAGCAGTAATTTCAAGTTAGAGTTAACAGTACAACATAGGCTGGGGTCATCATTTCAGGACAGCAGCCATTTCAGTTAAGTTTATATTATCTCAGTATCTGACCAAGAGATTGCTTAGCCTAGTTTTCAGTAGTTTCGACATGTCCTCGTGCGTACATGTACACCTTAGCTCAGGGGTCAGTTTATTCCAAAGATCAGCTGTTTTGTACTCCACGGAGTGTTGGTATTTAGTACAGTTGATTTGACGTGAAACAGTTAAGACAGGGCCAGTGAAAAGTCTAGTTTCTCTGTTCTGGGCTTCTAGGTGATGGTCATCTTGCGCCCTGAGATAAGCTATTTTTAATAGCTGATGCTCGCGCCTATCAGTGAGGTAGTTCATACTAAAGTTTTTATGAAGTAGGTTTGTGGGTATCAATGCATCAGATTCATAGCAGATTCGAAGGGCTCGATTTTGACATCGTTGTATTTTTGTGGTGAGTGTCGTGTGCGTGTTATGAAACAACGGTCTGTACTCAAGGAACGGTAGCACTTTGGTCTTATAAATGATGGCAGCTTGTTCTTTGGTCAGGTACTTGCGGATAAATGACAGTAAGTATGTTTTGGGGTTGGCTTTACTAATCATCGAGTTTATGTGCTTTGAATAGGAGAGCGACTGGTCAAGGGAGATACCCAAGTAGTTAAACGTCGAAACCTGCTCTAGCTCCTGATCGTTGACACTTAACTTAACCTTTCTCGTGTTCGTGAGACTGTGCTTCGAGCCGAAGAGCATGATTTTTGTTTTCTTAGCGTTTAAGGTTAACCGATTTTTGTTGCACCAACAGAATAGTTTGGTTAGGTCTTGTTGCATATCTGTTTCCATGATGTCCATGGACTTATCTGAGAGGAAGAGGACAGCATCGTCAGCGTAGAGTTTTAGTCGGCTATTGGGAATGGCTTTTTCTAGGCTATTTATGTAAGTCAAGAAGAGAAGTGGACCCAGAATAGAACCCTGGGGGACACCCGTGGTTATTGCTTGTGGTTCTGATATTTTGTTATTGATTTTGGTTATTTGATTACGGCCGGTTAAGTAGTTTTTGATCCAGTTATGAGTGGTGTGATCTATTCCAAGGTTGGTTAGTTTATGTAGAAGTATAGAATGGTTAACAGTATCGAAGGCTTTACACATATCAATGAAGACGGCTAATGTAGGTAATTTATTGTTGATATTGTTTAGAATCTTATCTGTTAGGTCAGCTGCTGTAAGAATTGTGGAATGATGTTTTATGAATCCTCCTTGGTTTATTGATAACAGGTTATTGTGTTCCAGGTGAGCAATTAAACGTGAGTGGATTATTCTTTCAAGGATTTTACCGGGTAATGGGAGTAATGAAATGGGGCGGAGACTGCCAAATGTGTTATCAAAGTTTGGTTTGGGTATGGGAATAACTATTGCTTTCTTCCATTCACTAGGAAAATTAGAGGTTGATAGGGTAAGATTAAAGATATAAGTCAACTCCTTTGATAGATAGAGGAAGCAGTGTTTCAATATTTTAGTGGATAGGCCCTCGAGGGCCGAAGACTTTGTTGTGTCTATAGCTTTTACCAACTCTACCACTTCCTCGTTTGTGATTATGATTTGGTTCATTTCTTGCGGTATGACAAAATCTTCATCCTCCCATTCGTCCATAAAATTATCAGCAAGTTTAGCCCCTATACTCGTGAAAAAGTTGTTGACATGATTCGCCACGTCAGACTGTCCAATGGTCTCCCCGGTATCATTATTGATTAGGTTTATTGTTTCAGGTCCACTTTTTTGAGGCAATAATAGGCTAATTTTCTTCCAGAACTTATTCACATCATCGTTATTATGTTGCTGGATAAAGTTCTTTTTCACTCTAAAGATAATATTCTTAGCTTGGTTTCGTAATTGTTTTGCATGCTTCCAGTCAGCTTCTAACTTAGTAGTTGTGCATGTCTCCATGCTCTGTTTTTTTCACTAATCACCTCGATAACTTCATCATTCAACCAAGGTTCGTCATGGTGACGTATTTGGTGGTTTCTTTTTGGACACAAGCGATCAAGAATAGATTCGATTTGGCTTTTCATAAATTGCCATGCATCATTTGGGTCATCATTCTCATAGATACTTGCCCAGTCCACTAACGAGAGATTTTCAATCATGTCCTCTTCGGTATAATTTCTATAAGATCTACCAAAAAATTGCTTAGTATGAAATATGTCTTTAGTTTTCTTACGGGTGACATAGATTGCAGAGTGGTCGCTCAAGTTTAAGTCGAGTAGGCCAGCCGCCTTTGTGTGTTGTATATTGGTAAATATCAGATCTATTAGGTTGTTAAAGCGTGTTGGTTCGGTGATCTGCTGTTTTAGGCCAAGTTCAGCTTCGAACGTTTTGAGCTTTTTTGTGTCTTCACAATGAGTATCTAGATAATTGACATTAAAGTCACCTAGGATCGTCAGCTCGGCTTTATATTTGGTTGTCAGTATTCTCGCTTGTTCAATTAGCACGTCTACAAAGATTTCCACACTGCCATGGTTAGGTCTATATACCATGCAAACCAATTGGTTCGTTTGTTGTTCGAGCTTTATGTGAGTCCACAGTAGTTCACTATCTTTCGTGCTGCAATTGTACTCACTCAATACCTCCACCTCTAGGTTTTCGCTTACAAACATACCTACCCCCCCACCGATTTTGATTTTCCCGTCAGGATTTTTCCAGCTTCTGTCATTGCGGATCAGTCGATATCCGTCTATAGCAAACAGGTCAGTTTCATTCATTTGGGTAAACCAGGTTTCAGATACTGTAAAAATTTGTGCACCTGTGCTTTTGATGTTTAGGCTGACTAAATCGCTCTTGTTTTTTACACTCTGTAAATTGGCATGTGCCAGATGAAGACCCTTGCCCAAGCTACCTAACCTGTATTCCATCCTACAAATTGCTCTGTGATGGTGAATTTGTGGATCCTGCCTACATAACTAGTTACTGCAATGGGCATTAGCCCAAACATTAGAAATCCCGTAATTATCCCGCAAAAATACAACTGAGCGGGTCACTGTCCCGCTCAACAGGTTCCCTGGTGACCTAGTCAAGGAGTAGCGTAAGGAGTAACTTACAGTATTGGCGATCATTGGGACAGGTGTAATAGTGTTATGGAGTAAGTGCAGTGCGAGTCTTCGTAGTTTTACCTCGTAGTGCATAGTGCGAATCTTCATGAAGGTTTGAATCACGAAGCGTGAGGTGCATACCTGTGTGTCCGGTGCATAACTCTGTCATAAGGATAAAGCAGGGTATATAAATTCAGTGAATTAGGTAGGTGTTCTGGGATTGCTTGATCGTTTCGCTGAAAAATAGCGAGAATGACTTCGTGTGTACAGCTTTCGTGTCTACCACAAGCAGGTTAGGGCATGTACAGTTTTAGATCAGACATCCAGTAAGGGTTTATGCATATAGCACACGTCGATGTTCACAAATAACAAATAAATGTCAACAGGTAGGTAATGAACAATAAAGCATATAAGTTGTATAATTAATACGAGTGAATTACCAAATTTATAACAACAGTAAGTTCAGTATTCCAGCAACCAATCGTAGGTAGTTCAGAAGACAATCACAGTTTCGGTTGGTCATATCAGGAAGTGTTCAGTAGGTCGGTGTGGTCTCAACACTTGTTTGGTACTCGGGTTCGTACCATTAGAACACGGATGATAAGTAGGTGATACGTGATAGGTGGTGTGGGGGGGGGGGGGGCGAGCAGACGGCACCCACCTAGGACATGATTAACCACTTCCCAGGCAGGCTACCATCACCCACCACCTCCCCCCCCCCACCCAGTAAGCAAATACGTTATTTTAACTCAGTTACACGTTAGATGCAGATTGTTCGGAATAGTATAGACAATATTGCGGGCAAACTTGTCTTTGGTGGCTGCTGTGTAATGGATCCCATCGGTTGACGTGCCACTATAACGGTGCCCCATTTTACCGTGCCGTGATTTGTGCACCTGTTGGTGCATATGTGGAGTGGTGATATTTTCAAGTTTGTTCAGAGATATGATAGCCTCGTTTGTATGTATGGCTGCAATGTTAAGGGCCTTCTGGTCCTCTAGGTAGGGTTCACCCCTCACGTTATACATACTGAATGATAGACCGATGAACTCACAGATGACAACAAGGTGAGCAAATCTTTTGAGGAGTAGTTTGGCCCCGCCTAACTCCGACATAAGATGATCGACAATGTCAGTAGTTGACTCAAACTTGGGGACTATATTCCGCACTGTTAATTTTGTTGAGCAGTCGTTTACTCCTGCTGCCAGGTAAATAACGTCGTACCGGTCCCTTCGTTGCAGTACGGGTAGTGCATTACGGGTCACATCACAAATTTTTGCCCCTCTGAAGTACAGAACATCCAAAATTACATTAGTAATATCCTGTTTCGTCAACTGATAGTCCATCCTAGCCTTAAAACCTGCGACCCGTGAGTCGCCAAGTAATAAGACTCTGAACATGGTAAACTTGTGTCACGGTTTGGCTATGGGTGTATACAAGAACACAGCAGCAGGTCAATATCGTACTTACAGATTGTCCTTGACTTCTTTGAGTATATCGCCCATAACATTAGCATAACCAGGTTTTGTAGTTTGTGGTACGTCGATGTGTCGTAGATCGAAGATCGTGTAGCCACACCCGTAGGTTGTGTCGCGAGTGGCTTCGAAGAAATTTGCAGCTGTAGTCTTCCTAATACGGTCACGAATCCACTCGTTCTGGTCTAGTTTGATGTTGACGACCTCTCTCAGCTGTGCCCTCTCAATTGACTTCCACGACTGCTCTCTGCGTATTCGCTTTGTGATGTTTTTTATCGTGTAAGGGTTCTGGGTTTCCTGTATCAGCTTGAAACTCGCTTTATCATCGTGATGACGCGCCATGCGCAGGGCAAATACTTGCTCCGCGCTGATGCCGCTTATGCCATTGACAACATCGTTCACGCTGCACGGGTACATGTTCGACAGTGGACTGAGATGGCCCTGGAAAAAGATCGAGTCCTCCAGCCATACTGTGGCTGCTCGTTCAGGTGTTATATCACGGGGTAAGTCTTTGAAGTTTTCCGGGCTATACAGTTTGCCGTCGATAGCGACGGACCGTCCGCGAATCTTGACGTTGAGTAGCCCACACCTCCTTGCGGCTTCAGCGGTCAGCTGGGCTTCTTTCTTATCTTTTAGTTCGTCGTCCATGAGATCTTCGTAGATGGAAACCTTGTCGTATTTTGTTCCCTGTAGGTTCCTTTTGAGCCCAAATATCTCGGAGATTTGCTGGTTGCACAGCAACTTCAACTTGAAAGGCCGCGGCCACGCTGGTTTGTTGACATTTGGAGCTTGTTGTTGTTTTGGTTTGCCAACGCGAAAGGCCCCACTCGTCATTGTAAATGGGAAACTAACTTTGAGTTCGCGAAACAAATCAAACATTATCTCATGCATCTGCTCTCCTACGGTTTCATCAATACCTTTTATGATCAAGTTTAGATGTCTTGTCTGTTTGTTAGCCTGATCAATGTGTGTCTTTATCTGAGTGACGTCAGTTTGTACATCTTCACATATGCTTTCTAGGTTTGCCATCCAAGTAACGTTGCCCGTGCACTCGCTAACATGGTTTGACAGCTTCGAATCTAGAGCATCAATTTTCTCTTTATTCGCTTGTGTGTCAGTTATCATTTTGTCGACTTTGGCGGCAAGACCATCATTACTAGTTTTCATATCCCCTAGTTGGTGCCGCATTTCAATGCTCTGGGTTTTAATCCAGTCAAGCGAAGATGCGATCGAGTCCGCCTGGTCAGCCTGCTTCGTCGGGTTAGGTTGCTCGGTTGTCATGGCTGGTGTTGCTTGTTGACAGACGGCACGCACCTGGTTACACGATGTATTATCGCCCTTGTGTCCAGATGAGTTTTTCCTGGCTGTTCTTTCACTTGTTCGTCGAAGTTCCATGTAGTTCGATATAGGATAACAGTCCAGGATGGTTATTGTATCTCTTCACCACTTTTCAGTTCATTTCAGTAGTTAGATCCGTGCATTACCAGGTATTTTGCCGGAGCTCGCAGTCACCCGCACGTTAGCCCGTCATGCCACCACCTTGCCTTTATTGAATCACATGACTTTACAGTGGTTAGTCATCAAACTCTGAGGGGGAAAATCCATCAATATATCTTTCGGTAAATAGAGTTAACAATTTGGAAGGGTTTTACTTTCTTTGGTCGCCATAGTGACCCTCAAAATCGGGTATGAAGGCACTATCGTAGAGGCACCTGACCAGTCATGTGAAGGTAATGCACCAATGTTTTTAGGTGAAATTATCACGAAAAGGGCCTTTGATACATGTTCTGCCTGTTTCTCAAGTTTTTGACTGGTTGAAAAGATTCTTCATATATAAACTCCATACTAAGAGGAGGACTCGTGGTCTGGTCAGTCAGACAGGAGCCGGACACCAAGTAGTGTAATTTTGGGGGATGTTTTACATTCCTCGAAGACAGGAACAGCGAAGGTGAAGCCTGACCACAAGAGCTCTGGCACTTCCAAGGGGGAGAAATCCTCTAAGGAACCTGAAAAGGCAGCAGTCTCGTCTGAAGCTTCAGCAAAAACAAGCACTGCTGGTACCAGACCAAAAGAGAAAGGCACAGATGCCAAAGGGACTGGTGGGGCTGCGATGGAGGAGGATTTCCTTTCTCTTCCATCTCCAGCTGGGCTTGCCCCCAATGCGGCACCAAACCAGAAGGAACCGCAGCCTGCACTGGTGGCTTCCACTGCTACAGTTGCATCCGCATCAAGGGATGTGTATTCCAAGACACTAACGAGACCTACACTAGCACAGGACAGGGTAGGAAACTGGGAACCAAAGAAAAAGTTTATATTCATAACTTCAGAAGAGCCTTTGCAACTCACCACCGGATATCACTATTCAAAAACGATAAAAACGGCCACCCTGCCGGCCGATATATCGGCCTTTGGGACTGAAAGGGTTAACAGAAAACTAACCAAAGCCTGACGGCATGTCTCGTTATTGTTAATTACATAAAGGGATACAACCTGCTGATTGCCAAGAGAAGTAAACCAACTTGTTATTTATAAAAGAAAATACTCACTATTGGATTCGCAAGCATGAGAGACTGCTCTAAAGGTGGTCACAACAGCTGCTTAAGCTAGCCTGAAAAGTTGATCTATCTTTAGTGGGAATTATGGTATGTGAAAGTTGAGTTTACTAGGGGCAAGAAACTCATTGAACATATTCATACATTCATACATTGCTGGAGGAGTGATTTTCTGTAAATCGAGAGCAATAAAGCCTTTGAAAATTAAAGTAGGTCCCTCCCAACTAGTGGCATCGGGACAAGTATTTGCCAATCCAGCAGTTCTTAACAATTATCAGATGAAATGCCCGGGCAGTTTTCCTATTTTATCAGCTATGCATGTGTGGGTGTATGTATGGATATATCTATGAATGTATGTTTATCTCCATAGGCTTAACATTAGGAACTGATACTCCATTGACATGAAGGTAGTGTACCCAATACTTAATGGCTAATGGGGTGCGTTATTCTATAAATTAAAGATGATATATGGGGTGAGATAATATCAGAAACCCACTCAATGAAAATAACTTTGTGCGTTCTCCATTTCGTTTGACTGCGTAGTACGAACCAAGTTAATTTCATCTCGCGTGTTTCCTTCTAAGATTATGCATATACGAAGATATATCGATATATCTTTCAATGCCCATCTATGTATGAGAGTGAATGAATGAATAGTTATGTGTGAATATGTATGTGTGAATGTATCAGTCTAGAATGTTCCATTCAAATGAAGTAACACACAGAGAAATATTCCTTCAATCATTTTTCTTAACCTTTGTTAAGCTACACATGGTCTTCCTTGACACACACATAATTAACACCAAATCCATTCCATACATAAGAACTTACAGGTGTCCTAGGAATTGTCCCACTCGTTTCCTTTTTGTAACAATACCCTTCTCTTAAAACAGGAGGATTCATTGATACTTCTTTGTTAGACTTATACCACCCCTATTCATCAGGCTTGTGTACTTGGTATTCATTTTACAATCTCGTCTTCCAAGGATAGGTGCATGGTGACCAGCGTTGGTGCATAACCTGTGGATGTTCCGAATACAAGGGAGCACAGAGACGATTTGAACAAAGAGGCATACTATTTTACTGCTTTCCATTTCTATAAAGTTAGAAATAAACTTCTCAGTACCGGCCTCTAAGGCTTAGTTGGCTCGTAAGTGCATATTTCCACAACACCACAGTAGATATAAGATATATGCCAACGGGCAAGTGATGCGATGCGTGACACCACGGACTTTAATACATGCCATCCAAGTTCATGGTGACGCCTAGTGACAAAAGGAAGGCCTCAAAGGGAAGTGAAGTGGATCACTCACTCTAATGTCACTGTCACACTCTACTAACCCTTGGTGAAGCACTACATGTAGGCATTCATTGTAACAGTTTCTATACACAGAACGTTACTAGTAATGATAAACCTTCGTGGTTGTTACTGCCGAAAACAGCGCCCAAAATCCCTAATTGGCTCTACGAGAAGCAAGCCTCTGGGTATCATCGAGGCATACATACGCACAGGACGCCTACACCTTATGAAAACGAATGTTTTCCCGTGAAAACAGGTGAGATGGTTGGACGTACATCAGGATTGCCTATTATCTTACACCTTCTGATTTATCTGGTGCTTCTCTTCGGTAAGTGACCCCTTTCTTCACATAAAATAAGTATATGCATGTATAGCTATGTATTTTTACGTACGTATGTATGACATGTATATTTGAATGTATTTATGTATGCATGCATACATGCATGCCTGTGTGTTCGTCTGTGAGTACGTTTATATATGTAGGCTTCACATGTATGTACACCAGGGGGTTGTTTAATTTTGAGGTATCTTGGAGGAGGACTGTACGGACGACGGACACCTCCACCGACGACAAATTTCGCGATGGGTCGTCAAACACTTTTAATTATCCCTATCGTCCATGGAGAGTGAAATCCTGGGTCAAAGCCTCGTTGGATTGACCCTGATCGTGACTCAGGACAAAATACACCCCGAAGACAGTTTTGGGGAGACTTGAACAAAAGTTCGCAAACACTGCAGGTGGCGCCCTATAGTGGTCTTTTTGATAAGTAATTCCTTCATTTATTATTCTAAATGAATCTAGCTAAATAATACAGATATTCTTGATTTATCTCTGCCAGTTTGTTTTTATTTCATAAAAATATATATATTTGTAGGTTTGAATGGATATGTTACGCTGTTCTTCTTATTCCCCTATGATACACAAGAGGGTGTCACCAGTCAGAAGAGTTCCAGAACACTTTTTACTAGGTATCATTCCCCCACGATAAATTATTAAACGCAACTTAGACGATACCTCATGGATTGTCAGTCACAACTGTCCTTGATCACGATAAATCGAATTATTAAACCCAAACCCCCCTACGACCTCTCCTCGGACCTTCAAGTATCGTCGGGGTGTAAAATTAAACAGGCCCCAGTACTAGTAAAGGAATTGGGTGATAGTCACTTCTCTTGTTGGCACCGTAATCGTAAATACGAATTTAGTAGTATTTGAGATCATAATCTTAAGCGCCGGGGTCTAGCCACTTCTACAAAGACAGCATGAAAATTAAACATAAGAAGACACGACAGAAGTTAACTGAAACGGACCTCTCGGTACAGCTGCACGATGAAGGAAGTAAAATGAAAATTCCCCATTCATGGCTATACTGTGGGCCTCCGCATTGTGTCTCCATGCTGACCTAACAATGTTTCCCAATATCATCGTCCAGGAGATGAGGGGGTGATTTTGTTGCAAGTGAGCATGAAACATCTGAAGTTTGTTTCTAAAGGAGAAAATCATGCTGATTTCAATAAACATTTCTTACCTGCCGCAGCCCGTGGGTTTAGGCTACAAATTGACTCTATTTATAAAAAATGGGGAAATAATTAAAAAATTCGATAAAAAAATAGTTACAATTATCTTATATCATTGTGTCTTTCATGGAGACTACTGATTGAAGTCTTCATGAAACTTCAAAGTTTATACATATTTTAGCATCTGTGACCTTGACATTGACTTACATTTAAGAGAGCAAATATGTCTTTTCTCATTAGAATATGTATTCATAAATAGGTTTGAGACACTAGACTATTGGATATTTGAGCAGACTAATATTAGAACCTGTACATGCAATCAAAGTACCTTGATCTCTAACCTTGATCTCTATAAATACTAAAGTGGTACAGTAAATTCAGCTGTACATTTCATCAACAATCATGGGACGAGAGATTAGCTTGTGCAGTCTTTAAAGTATAGCACAGATCATAATTGATGAGTGTCCGAAATAGCTCTCTTATCAATGCTACATCCTTTAATCTTCATATCCGGATGTCTTATCTTGGAGATTATTATATGATAATTTATTCATATTTTAGTCAAATTCATTATCAGATTTATCAGATTGTAAAGATCTGCAGTCGATAATTCTAACTTTGTGGTATTTTTGCGTTGAAAAAGCAGCATTATTAATTATAATATATATATTAAATCTATTCTAAATTCTTTCCTCCAAATCCAAGATGGCCGACATTGGCCAGGTTAATTGGTCTTTCCTGTTGTAGCTATAATCCCCCCTTTGAACCCGGCTTTGGCCGGCGGTTGTTTGTGAACCCAACTTCCTGGAGATGCGGGCGCGCTCATTGTTACAAAGGTGACGCTAATTGGCGCCTAACACGACCGCCCGTATAAGCGTCCCCCCACCTGGAGACAAAGGCGTCCCACTGCTATATAACAGAACCGCAATAAACCCAGAGCATTCAGTCTTACCTGGATTCTGATACCTACAACATCTATGCGTTGACTCCAAACCTTATTTAACGTATATCGACCGCTAGGAGCAGAACCGCTATGGTATAGCCGAGAAACTTTACATTGGTGACCACGATGAGACGCTTCTAGTGTTTGATTCGAGGATGGATTGCCGGTCGAGTTATGAATGACCACGGAAGGACCGACTCTATGAGTATGGACGCGAACAGGGAAGTGCCTTTCTATGCTATGCAGTGATCGTTAATGTGGGAGTGAAAATACCCAGATGCCAGTAGTTCTGTGCTAGCGACAGTCAGACCGAGCGGACCAGCAGCTGTCGCACTTGGAAATTGCAACGGTGGTGCCATAAGAGATAATTGCCGTGAATAACGTGTGTGGTTGTTGACGCAATTTGTGAGGATGGCAGAACCTAGCGTGTTGCCCGAGGATTTCCAGGTGTGGATAAACAGCGGGAAGGTAGCTGGGAGTATCCCGCTGGATTTTGCTGTCGCTAACACGGACCTACTGGCCAAACTGTGGAAGTAATACCTCGCACAGACCTGTAAAGAAGTAAAGGATGTCGCTATGTACGAGCTGGAACAACGGCTTCGCCACGAGTTCACAAGGCAGCAACAACAGCAAGCCCAGCAGCACGCCCTGGACATCTCAGAGGCGGCGCGACAGCTCGCGGAGGCCCGCACGGCCATCGCCGAGTCTACTCCCCGCTTGCGGCCCGAAACCCACGAATTGGCCTCGGTTAAGAAATTGACGAGGCTGCTCAGATCGTTGCCGACAGTCGACGGCCAGGATAAGGCCGCCCTCCGCACGTGGTTGGAAGATGTGCGACAGGCGCGGTTCGTCTCCAAGGCCCCAGACGAGGAACTTGTCGCAGATGCGCTGGGGTACGCGGCGGGCCGCCTCAAGTCTATCATCTATGACTGCTATGAGGACGGCGTCACCTACTTCGAGGCCTTTGAGCGGAAGATGGAGAGTCTTCGCGCGGCACTCAGTCACTTCTCGCAGACCACCCACGAGACCGCCCCCGAGTACCCACAGCGCTTCTGGTTGGCGGCCAAGAAAGCCTATTCTTCTCAGGAGCTCGACTAGCATTACGGAAGCCCTCTCGAGGGTCGATGCCCTAGCGAAAGCGGTGGAGAAAGAGGCGCACTCGGAGGATATCCGGACCGAGGAGGCCATGGAGGTGGGCGCGGTCAGCTCGAGGACAACGGCCCCCCGCCACGTCAACGTTCCGGCGCCGACCGCCCTCCAGCGACAGATGCAGGAACTCCAGCAGGCGATGAAGACGATGCAAGGGGAACTAAAGGCGAAAAAGGGAAATAAGGGACACACGGTCGCGGCCGTGGCGCCGGCAGCAGCACCACCACAGTCCACGATTGTGTTCGTGCCGACCCCCGCTCCGCTCCCGCACCCCAGCCGCTGTTTGCGACCCTCCCAGCCTCCAGCCGTTGCCTCTACCGTAGCAGCCGTCGCGCCGGGACAGCGTAACTCCGGCCGTCGGATGACGCCCCTCAGCGACATCATCTGCTACGCTTGTAACCAGCGAGGGCATTATGTGGCTGGGTGTCCCAGTCTTAAGGCCTCCAGGGACGCGGCACGGTCGCTAGCCCATTCCCAGGACCAGATCGTGGCCGCCGCGACCCAGGGAAACTAAAACGCGCGTCCGACCGACGGCCCTGCATTGACCTCGAGCTTCGAGGCGTGGCATTGCAGGCTCGGGTGCGTGTTGTTCCCTAGTGTCCGTCCCCGCGGCGGATGCCCTCCGACAGGTGGGAGCGGTGGGAAAGAGTGCAAGACCCCCGGCGCGACTCAAATCCCTCACCAGCCACGGCATCTCCGTCCGCGAGGCGGTTAACTTGAAGCTGTACGGGCGACCGTGCGATTTTAATGTGGTGAGTGATATGTCCCACGATCTTTTATTAGGGAATGACGCGTTGGAGGCTACTCACACGATCGTGGACTATGCTTCCCCTAATAAATCCGTAACCCTCTGTGGTCGTCGCCATGCAGTGCGACGGTCGGTGCGACGCGAGGTACACATCGGTCAGCTGGTATATGAGGCTGAGTATTGGAAGCGGCAATACCCCGATGTGTTCCCGGTGATCGGCCGGCCCCTCACATGCACTAGCGAGGTCTACATGAGGATCGATACGGGCGATCATCCCCCCATTAATCAACGGCCGTACAGACTTCCCCTCCCCAAGTGCGAGGTCGTCGATTGCGAGCTAGACAAGATGCTCGCGGAGGGCATAATCGAGCCCAGTTCCTCCCCCTGGGCCTCGCCCCTCACCCTCGTCCCTAAAAAGGATGGCTCGGTCTGGTTTTGTGTGGATTATCGGGGACTGAATGCAGTTACTCGTCGCGATGCGTACCCCCTGCCTCGTATCCAGGACATTGTTGATAATCTAGGTGGTGGGAAAGTGTTCTCGACCCTGGATTTAAAGTCCGGATACTGGCAGGTGCCGATGCATCCCGACAGCGTAGAGAAGACGGCCGTAGCGACGCATCGGGGCCTTTTTCAATTTAAGCGGATGCAGTTTGGCCTGTGCAATGCGCCAGCTGCCTTCCAGAGGCTTATGAATAAGGTAATCACCGCGCTGCGTAAGTTCGTTATGGTCTATCTCGACGACCTGGTGATCTACAGCTGGACCTCGAAGCCCTTCGTTCCTACGGCCTCGTGGTCAAGGAATCCAAGTGCCACTTCGGGGTAGACCGTGTGAAACTCCTTGGTTACATAGTCAGCGCGGACGGCGTCACATCGGATCACGACAAAGTGGAAGCCATTCGCGACATGATACCCCCGGAGGACGTAAAGGCGGTGCGACGACTGCTAGGGTCGGCCAACTACTATCGACAGCTCATACCCAGATATGCCAATACCGCCAACCCCTCGTCGCACAGAAGTACGCCCTCTTCCACTGGGATCAAGAGTGCCAAACCGCGTGGCAAGAGTTGCGCGATGCCCTCGTCAACACGGTGACCCTCGCTTACCCGGACCCCGGTCGCCCGTACACCGATGCCTCGGATTACTGCCTCGGCGCCATCTTGGTACAAGAAGATGACCAGGGTATTGAGCGACCCGTACACTTTCTTTCACGTCAGTTTACGGAGGTGCAACGCCGATATCCTGTTATCGAGAAGGAGGCCTACCCGATAGTCTTTGGGCTTACGCGCTTACGGGCGTATTTGTACGGTGCGACCTTCCAAATTCTGTGCGACCACAAACCCCTCAAAAGCTTATTTTTGGCCGAAATGAAGAACACGCGAGTACAACGGTGGGCGGTGCTCCTTGTGGAATACGCCGCACCCATCGTCTACTTCGCCGGTGCCAAAAATGTGTGGGCGGATATGCTCTCGCGCCTCCGGTCCGAGTCCCTGGCCGAGTTACCGCTAGAAGTCGCACAGATCGCCACGGTCCAGGAAGAACGGGAGTTGCCGTGGGAGGCGTACGGGTTGACGGAAGTGGATGTGAAAGCGCGACAAGCAGCGATGCCTGAGTTCCGGTACGGTCTTGAGGAACAGGAGGATTATTTGGTCAGAAATGGCCTCCTCTTTACCCTCAAACCGCCCTCGGGCCTCTCGGCTTACCCTCGCCTAGTTCCCCCGTCGGAAATTCGCGCCAACTTAATCCAGACCGCCCATCTACAGGTCTGCCACCAAGGAATGAGGAAAACGTTGCGACGACTTCACAACCATTTTAAATGGCCAGGTATGAAGCGACAGGTATTCTCTGTTCTCGCACGATGCGCCCCCTGCGGAGCAAATCGCGTCCGTGCAGAACGCCCAACTCCAGCCCCCATGCCTGTCGCTGAAAACCCGGGAGAAGTCGTCGCGATGGATCTGACCGGCCCCCTCCCCATGAGTCGCAGCGGCGCCCGCTACTTATTATCAATCATAGACCACGCCACTGGCTATGTTGATTGTTTCCCCCTGAAGGATAAAACCGCAGAGTCAATTTATTTGTCCCTATCCCGGGAGTACATCCCCCGCTACGGTCCCCCCTCTGTCGTGTTAACGGACAATGGATTGGAGTTCAAAAATGCGACAGTGGAGGGCTACCTGCGACAGCTCGGGACCGAGGTGCGACATACCACTCCCTATCACCCACAGGCAAACGGACGTGTAGAGCGTTTTCACCGCACCTTGAAGGATATGTTGCGTAAGGTAGTAAACGCTCGTGCCTGTGAGTGGGAGGACCACCTTGGGGATGTACTTCTCGCCCACCGGACGACCCCCAGTGACGTCACGGGCTTTTCCCCCTACTACCTCCTTTTTGGTCGTTGCCCTCCTCCCCCCTTCTCCCACCTCAGAAATCGCCCGCTAGGCGATTCATCGGCCCGCCTCGCCCTCCGTGTTGACGAGCACTCGCGCGCTTTGAAGGAGGCTGCCCACAACGCGGAGGTAGCGCGGCAGGCTAACGTTAATCACCTAAGCAAACAAGCCAACGCCCTCCCCCTAGAACCTGGCACAAAAGTATTCCTGCGGGTCCACGAGCCCGGCCCGCTGGACCCCCGCTGGGACCCCGGATACCTCGTGACGCGGGCATCCGGCAACGTGGTGCACGTGGTGGGCCCAGCAAACAAACGGCGGACGGTTAATCGCAGTCACGTCAAGGCGGCCGAGCCGGCACTCAACTGGGAGGGCTTACGCCCCCGCCTCACCCGAGCTCAGCGGGCGTGCCCGCCGACTGCGATGCCTCCATCCACACCACGGCCAAGCGGCCGGCCGCCCCAGATGCGCGTCCAGTTACCCCTCGCCTTGATACCCAACCCCAGTGTGCCAGCTGTCGATACTAATCCCCCAGTCCCAATTACTCCACCAACCCGGCCCGCGTCCCCCATGCAGCTAATCCCCGGCAACGACGCCTCCCGTCCCCCCTCTACAACCCCCATGCAATTAACCTCCACAGATGTCCCGGCCCGGTCTAACTCCTCCGACAACATTGCCATCGATCTACCCCCACTACCTCCTACGGGCCCCAACTCCCTGGCGTCCTCGGCCGCCCCCACTCCTTGGGCTAACACCCCCACATCCTTAATCCGCTCCAATTCCCCCGTACCACATGTCCCTAATCCTCCTGATGCCAGCCACAATTGTAAACGTGCGGCTGAATCCGAGACGCCCCCTCCCCCCCCACTGTTGCGTGGTCCGGTCTCTTCCCTCCCGCTCCCGGGCCGACCCACCCACGCGACGCGGGACGACCTTAAAAGACGGGCGGCGGCCCCGCTCAGTCACTTCACCCGTATCACGCACTCATTCACCCGGTCGTTGGAAGCAGAGACTGCGAAACGCCAAACCCTCCAGCCACCGGACGAAGCCGAGATACTCGCAGACAAGCGACTGTGCATTGCAGCCGTCGCCCAGCATTGTCGCCCCCTACCATCTCTACGCCAGTGAGTAACCCCATCTATACCCTATCATCATGTGGATGCCCGTATTTCTAGTGTGCTTGTACGCCCCCTTCCTCGACGCGGACCTGTTCTCGGACGACCTCGTACACAACCTAACTGTCGCCATTGACGCTCTCGCGGACGTGATGGAGCCAAATCACGTTCCCTACTGGCGCCGGCATCTGTCTAGCCCGCTTGTCCGATCTACCCAGGACAAGTCGGATAGTAACCGACGGCAGGCCGGAGGCTGGCCGACGGCGTCGGGGCCTGCTAAATATTGTCGGGTGGGCCGGGAAATCTCTGTTCGGACTGGCGACAGACCGCGACGTCGCATCATTGCGTGGAGTCGCACGCGATACGCTAGTCCAACAGCAGCAGATTTCCCACCACCTGGACCAGATGGTATCGGTGATAAACGCCACTTGTGGAGGCGTTCTTCAAAATGCCGATAACATCGCCATGATAAACAAGCAGGTCGCCCGCGCGATCCACCTCGCGGAAGCCGGCGGGAGGATCGCGGTCGGGCCGATGAAAAGGTCAACAAGGTCTGGATGGCCCGGCAGATCGAGCTGGGCCTACGGATCTTGGAGGAGACGGTGCGCCAACACGAGCATCAACGAGTTCAGTTCCACAACCAACGGATGGAGCTGGAGCGGGGCCAACTGACCGAGGACGTTCTCCCCTGAGAACACCTGCTCCAGGTCCTCCGCCGCCTCCGAGACGCCGGATTCCACACCCTACCGGCGATGTGGTACTACAACTACGTAGACATCGACCCCATCTGGGAGGAAGGACGGGAGTTGATATACCATGTTGTTGTTCCCGGGCTCACGAGCGAGGCCTACCTGGTGTACAAGCTGCAGTACTTCCCCGTGCAGCTGGACGCGTCCCACCTGCGGACGGTCCAGGGTAGGCCCCGTTTGGCCGTGAGCTTGTCGTCCTCCACATCCTTCGTCCCCGATGTCTGCGTAGGTCGGCAGCCACGAGTGTGCAGGCCTACGGTGGTGTATACCGAACGGTCCTGCGAGTCGGCACTCGTGCGCGGGACCAAGCCGACCTCGTGCCACATCGCCATCACCGCCAGGAACAACGCGACGGCCGTAGTGTCGAGGCCCGAGGCTGGAGGGCGACAAGCTGTGGTAGTCGCCTACCAGTCGACCTCCGTGCTACGCCTCTGCACCGGCCGCCCACCCGTGAATCTGCTCGTCAACGGCCCCACCCTCGTCGACCTACCGCCAGGATGTTCGCTGGAGTCGCGTGGGTGGCGCCTACATGGCATCGCGGCTGGGCACCACACCCTCAACTTCCACTTCCGGCGCCCCCTACAGCTTTCCCCCCTCAATATATCCTGGCCCCGCACCCTTCCTCCCACCTTTGCCGAAGCCCTCAAACTCCTTCCCCGCGTAATCCTGCCCGTAACGGAAGTAGGCCGCCTACAGGGCTTACGCCCCCCGACCTCCATCTTGTCCTCTGTCCCCTTTATTTCCACCTCATCCGTAACTCTCCTAATAATCCTTATCCTCCTGACCATCTGTTGCATGCGATACAAAAAGCTGTGTTGTATCCCCGTAACTCGCTGGTGCTGTAGGTTGATCTTTGTGCGGAGTCCACCGAGGCCGACTGAAGAAGACCGCCCACGAGAAGAGATCGGCCTACAAAGCCTACAAGCGGCGCCAGCATCCCCCTTCCTGTCCCTCCCTGCACCCAGCATCGTGTGCGAAGATGCCCAGACCGAACCCTCCCCCCAATCCCTACCCGCTGTCACAATACGAACAGAGACCTCGACTGCCCCTATACCTCCCCTCCGCTTACGTCCATCGCTGGAACGGCTAGCGGGATCCTTCGCGGACCTACGCCCCCAAGACCTCTACCCCAGGCTTCCCCCCATTTGAAAACCCCATAGACCCCGATCCCCCTTATTTTTTTTAATATATTTATAGATACATGTTGACGAAAAGGACTTGACCTCCGATTGTGACCGATTGATGAACGATTTATGAATGACAACTGGCATGGCCACGATTGTGAGATTGGAATGATTAGGACCGATTGATGGTATAAAACCCGTGGGGTGCTTGCAGCCTCGCTGAGACCCACGTGGTTATGTTGCTCGGCCATCGGTAAGGGCCTTGGTTATTCGAAGTGACCTTGGTCCTGTGTTTGGCGGTCAAAGGCTGGCCTTAAAGGCCTTATCGCCAGCCCCTTAGCCCCAGACCCTTTGGCCGAAGGATGAGTGTGTTTTGTGTACAGCGATTTGAAGAGGCACGAGGAGCACGAGAGGTCTGCAGCCTGGCTCAGCCTAAATCGTCTGTGTGGTGTAATGTCATGTGTAATATCGTCTGTGTGCGATATCGTTTGTGTTAGTATCATTTATCGTTTTAACGATTTTTAAGGGCCTTTGTGCCCAGGGAGATGTCCATGATGGGGCCTGCCCTACTATTCTGAAAAACAATTTTTTTTTTTTTTTTTACATATATCAAACATGTGCTATGCCGTGCTAATTTCTTCTTGGGCGGGCACGCCGAGAGTGGGTGAGTAATTTTAGAGTAATGTTGAGTATTGCCAAAATTTGATTGTTGGGGGAGTGAAGTACGTCTGATGCCTACGTATCCCCTGGCACCAGTTGAAATTTTTGAATTTTCTAGAAAGAACCACTCTCAGCTGCTTCGCAACCCCCTATCTTTAAACATCCACGCTGCACGTTTTCTGATATACTTAAGGTGACGACCATATTGTGTATTAGTAACGTGACCACGCAGCACGACATTTCTAATTTTTTATATATAATTTAAATTCATAAACAATGACACCGATTTATTACAGACGAGCTCCTGCCTATATATAATATGCTATGCTTTATATTTTATAAGGGACCGACCATGCTACAATCACAGCCCTGCGCTAAGTATTACATAATTCTAAAATGATTCTCTTAATTAATGTCGGTTCCTTAGTCTATTGGCCAGAATTGTTTAATATTATTATGTATTTTCAATGTTATTTTATGTCTTTTGAAATAGCCCAACAAGGCGACATGGTTAGTATCAAGGTGGATCTGAGACAGGTGGAAATGTTAGTTACAAACCAAAATTTAAGAAATTATAATCATCTAGTGCATACCAGCCGCGTGCAAATAGTAAGTATTACCCAGAAATTACAGAAAATTTAAGTAAATAACAAGAAATATCGTTTATATTGATTTCTAGACTCTAAATTAGGCTACAAGTAACTTGAGTAGACTTGGGTAGGGATGAAGGCTGTAAGCGAGCGTCTCGTGAGTAGCGAGTGGCGCGGCTTGATCTCCCGTCATCACCAGAAGTCGAGCGCTAGCTGCAGTCGATATGTAGAGAATGGCGATGTCCAGGCCATAACGCATTGCTCAGATCCATGCTGAAAACGCCAATATTATGTTTTATCACCATGTATATATATGTACATAATACGGCCACAGCATATTGTCTACAATCTGTATCAAGATTACGGGAGCTCGTCCTCTTTAAGTGTCATTTACCGCCTTATCAATTTTTATCGTAATGTTTACCGTCCTCAGCGGCGCCCAAAATGTCTATTTTATACCTTGAGCACCCCGCTGCTACTTTATGATACGCCTTTCACGGCGATTTTACCTTCTTTTCTATTACTATCAAAATGGCTGCCAGGATGTAAGCTGGTGAGGAGCCTGAGATTTGTGAATTGTTTTATTTTACCGTTTACAGTGGGAAAACATGTACAAATACGTGTGAACTGAGTATGTGTTACTCGTATCTGTTTTTCTACATCTCTTTTGAACCTTGTTTTGACATTTGCCATACACTGTGTGATCTCTATGATCTACCGTTCATATTTTTTACCAACATCCTGAAGCGACAGGACACAGACATTCGTATCCCAGCTTCATATCAAAATGGACTACGCATTTATATTTTATAAAGACATTCGCTAGCCATTTTCTACACTCGCGACTGGTTGTACCGCCGAGTACCTATAACCCGAACACGGTCGGAGCTCTGACGCCGAGCGGGCCGCAGTGACATTTTTCTCAAAATATAACTTGTATTTCTGTTATCATCTCTGTTACTCTTTACCCGAGTGTTCTATGTATGTTAATGGTTAAACCTACCGTGTTTGAAGATCCGATGGCTGCCATTGTTTGCGTAAGACCCGTTTGTTTGACACGCCGAGATGTGGCCGCTGCCATTTTTGTTGTTTCTGGGTGGTGACCGGAAGTTGGGAATTGCTGCCTTTTCATTGGTCGAGGGATCGTGAGCGCGCGCTGGTGGCGCCTCCGCGTTCGCTCGACGAACTAACCGTTCCCGCGCTGGTCTCAGCAGCCGCACGACTGCTCTGAGACGGAGCAAGGTGGTTAGGCTGGTTTTAGCGACTGCACATCTTTTTCTTTTCTTTTTAAAGTTCTCCGTTGCTCTTCGAACTCAGAGTGAGGGACGTTTGTAAAGATCTGCAGTCGATAATTCTAACTTTGTGGTATTTTTGCATTGAAAAAAAGCATTATTAATCATAATATATATATTAAATCTATTCTAAATTCTTTCCTTCAAATCCAAGATGGCCGACATTGGCCAGGTTAATTGTTCTTTCCTGTTGTAGCTATAATCCCCCCTTTGAACCCGGCTTTGGCCGGCGGTTGTTTGTGAACCCAACTTCCTGGAGATGCGGGCGCGCTCGTTGTTACAAAGGTGACGCTAATTGGCACCTAACACGACCGCCCGTATAAGTGTCCCCACACCTGGAGACAAAGGCGTCCCACTGCTATATAACAGAACCACAATAAACCCAGAGCATTCAGTCTTACCTGGATTCTGATACCTACAACATCTATGCGTTGACTCCAAACCTTATTTAACGTATATCGACCGCTAGGAGCAGAACCGCTATGGTATAGCCGAGAAACTTTACAAGATGATTCACTTCATAGTCAGAATGTTCTTCTTCCTTGTAATCCCGATCAAAGTTGTCAATAATGTGGTTGCCTAGAATATCAGGTATTTGTAGCACATCTAATTTGAGCATGTAATGTTGGGAAAGCAGTACAGACCTTTAACTGAAGATTTTCTGAAAGCAGTGTGATGTAAGTATGTCTGTTTGTATTGTTTGTTGAATGTGCTGTGTCTATCCAGATATGAATACTGGATATGTTGCTGTATGCAAAAGAGGCACAATCAACACAATATCGATACTCTTTGCTTTTATGCATACTTTGCCATTGAGGTATATTAAGCTTTAGATGCCAAACTAGACAAGTGTCTGTTTCAGGGTGATTGCATTTCAATTCAGTAACTGTTTCTTCTGTGATATGACCACCCTGCACCTGAAACAAGTAACAGCTTTCACCAGGTGTAAAGAAGAGTTTGTGTCCTGCTATGATTTCAGAGTATTTATCTGTCTCTCATTCCTTTCCAAAGAAATCCAAGAGTGATATTTTAAATCTCATAAAGTTAAGGGCATTCTGAAGATGCCTTGGTATTTCCTGAACCAGTAATAGAAAATGTGCTATCATGTGCATCATGAGAGTATCTTTCACAGTCTTTTATAGAAGGTGAAACATCAGTATCAGCCACAAAGGCAATATGACTTGCCAGAGCACACACTATTTAAGAATTATACGAAATGTTGATGGCACATTCATCTGGGAGCAGAAATATTATATAAATTGCATTTATAAGCATCTACTACATCAGGTGTATTATTAGGGACCGTTCATTATTTACGGCAGGGTGGGGGATGAGCTATTAGAGGGGGGGGGGCAAATCATATGAGGGTATTTGCCTGGGGGGGGCAATTTATTTAGAGGTATTTGCCTGGGGGGGGGGGGCATTTTATTTAGAGGTATTTGCCGGGGGGGGGGGGGCATTTCATTTTGTGGTATTTGCCTGAGGGGGGCGTTTCATTTTGCTGTATTTGCCTGAGGGGGGCGTTTCAATTTCAATGATTTACGTTTTTGTGATTCACCCAACAGGTTCTAGAACTGTGTATTTTGGATAATCTGTACAGAGGCCAATAGTGTCTGATCTCTTCTAGCAGAATTAAGAAATATATATATATATATAAGCCCTGGTGATTGTGGCAGAGAAGATAATAAGTGAGGTACTGTAACACCTGCCAGTGCCATGTCTGTAGAGTGGGAGCTCATCATACTAAGACTTCTTGTAATCTGCCATGCAAGACGTTTAGTATGCGCAATCTTTTAAAAATGTCAAGCATATGAAAACAAGCCAGGACTATTTTCTGCACAAGAAAACTGCAATGATTTTAGAGTTTGTAGGCTGTGCATGAATATGCTAAGACTATCAAAGGCAATACCGCTGTTAGGAGATTGCTCCATGACTCTATGCGGTGCAGCTCGTACCATTAAAGCCCCCTCGGCGGAGTTTATGACCCCTAGTGCGATGGATTCATTGCACTCAATTGCAAGAAAAGTCCAGGGTATGCCCCACTGATGCGATGGAATCATCGCATCACTTTTGGCATCACCTATGTATAATAGGCCTAGGTTTAGATCTTAATTTCTAATATTTATGAGGTACTCACACCTAATTATAATAATACTACTTCTCAACACTCACGCTCTACAAGGTATCAGAATAGCACCTAGGCTATAGCCACAACGTGCTGTTTTCACAACTTTCACACTTCCTGAGAGCTAACCCCTAAATGGAGGCTGGCTTGTCTATTTAAGATTGACTACAGTATATTTCATGTACCAGTGGTAGATGTACCTGGCTTTACCTAAGGATAGAGGACTAAATAAGAACACAATAGGATACACTCCCTGCCTGTGCGACAAATTCGTCGCGTATCACGAACATTTCAAGATGTGCGATGCGATGAATCCATCGCATCGCACACTGTGGAAAAAGGCCTAAAAAGGCCTATTGATATCATTTGATGCAGTGAATGGTCTTTATGTCAATCCGAATTTTCCTTTCAGATCCGATTGTCGAGTTTGATGTAATGATTCCTAATATATAAATCCAAATGTAAGGCATGCATGCTAGTATTCCAGTCGGCAAAGTGACACTGATTGCGTCTACTATCAAAATACACTCAGTAATGCAATGGCCATGTCTGGTTTATGTGGCTCTGACAAGCTCAATTCTAGTCTGATTTCTCAGGATGTTATAAATCTCAAATAGCTGGCAGCGTCAACGTAAATATCCGTAATAATGTATTTCCATCACCTTGTGTCCATTCAGAGTAAGGTTAACAGATTGAATTGGCAGTTACTATCATAAACCAGCATGCTTGTGTGTTCTTCTCAGGGTGCAACATAGCCGAGGTGATGCTACAATAGTGACCCATTTACGAGTAGCTTTAAAGCAGAATGGTTTGTTGATGTGTTGATGTAACACATCAACAGCTTGATAGCAGAATTAATGATTATAATCGTCTTTTATACAGTCAAAACAAAAATGTCATGCTATTCATAAACTTTAAAACATTACAAACTAAATATCTGCAGTGAAAACATCACGAACAATAGTCTTGTGATAAGCAGGCGGGACATTTGCCATGGAGACAAAAAATGAACAAAGAGAAGAGAAGGCCGGAGGCCTATACTAAAACTCATCTAGTTTTACAATAATGTATGTCATAGAGCTCTGTTATAGAATAAAACGATCATAACCTACATTGTGTAGTATTTAATAGTGCGACTAACAGAATAATAACAAAACATACACTTTTGAACAGAAACGCTACAACCATTAAACGACAATTTAGGCACTTATATATATATATATATATATATATATATATATATATATATATATATATATATATATATATATATATATATATATATCTATCCTTTCTAAACCATGCGTGGCCTGCACTTTCTGCTACTGAACACCCTGGGACTTGACTCTTGTCGATCTTTTACATTTATGTCACCATTGCAACGAACCAATAGCTATTGACTCACATCCCTTTATGAATATGTGACAAATAAAACCGTGTATGAATTTCAGAATATGCACAGAACCAGTCGCTTGGTAAGTCAAACCCTTTATCTGTCTCACCAGCACATGGTCATCATCTGACACCCAACAGATGATCTTAATACAGGGACATTACATCTTTATCTTGAGGAAGCACATTATTCATTTCGAAGATTCAGCTATTGAAGGCAGACGGCTAGATAATAACTGGAGAAGATGTTGTGCAAGTCTAACAAAGATTTCTGAATGTGATAAAGAACACTGCCACTTTGCGGAGTCATTGGTGTAAAGAACAAAGGATGCACTAAAGATATATTCTCCTATATAGATATTTATTGAAGACCTTACATACACATCTAGCTCATGTAAGTCTTCGATCATTACTTAGATGCCTATCATAAATCTGCCTCTGAATGTGTTGTATCATTCTATTTTGATTTAAAATGTCTTCCGTCATTAACTCAAAATCCTTTGTAAACCAATTTTCACATACAACCTTGATGTTATGATGTAATTCTTTATTCTTAGAAGGTAATACTCAATTAGAGAATAAAACTTATATCAAATACATGTAAAAATCATTTGGTTTAGTGTTTTCAGATATATTCCGTTATATAATTTTCTGATATTCATTTATTGATTAAAACATTTTCACTTAATTTTTCAAATATATATTGCTTGAAAAACTTTACGGCAGGGGGCCAATTTCTTGCTTTTGCTAGTCTTAGGAAAAATGGTGAATTGGAATCACATGGAATGACACACCTCGTACATAGTCTCAGACGAAGTTACTTTGAACACTCGCCCTGTGACGGTACATGAGTACGGTGTGAATTCTGAAGCTAGCCTTAACCCTTTAAGGGCGGATGATCAATTGTATGGTTACATTTCCCTGAGACAAGTATATTTTCCCTGCAATTGTCGGCAACAATTACCCCCAACGAGGTACAGAATCCCATGAGATTTTGATTTTATACCCAGTAAACACAAGACGTAAATCTATGAGGCTCACAGGTAGATTCCCTATGTAAAGACGTACAAATGATAAGGTTTACTTACGTCTGTAGAACATATGGTAATTCTAGGTAATTTTACATAAATTCACAGAATTGATATTACATTTATTCACATAAATTTACGTTTATGTGCATGAATTTCTGTTTATGTGCCTGAATTCACTGGATGGCTTGACAGAAGTTTCTATCATTTTTTGTACTTCCTAGGGAGGGTATGGCCTTAAAGTTGGTTTATTTACCAAATTTACCAAACCAGCAGTTTCAATTATCATTTATCTCATTCAGGCTATTATTGGCTATTTATGTCGCAGCAGTTATCTTAATTTTGGTAATTTTGGTAGTTGGGTAAGACCATACCATTCTGCAGGTGTGTGGTGTTGATATTAATGTAAGTCTAGTTTTTTTTCCAGCTGAGAAAAAGCTTTAGGCAAGTGTTGTGGCCTATTACAAAGAAAAGGTCCCCACCCTCACCACTTTATCCTACTCAATACCCTTGTAGGGCTATTATATTATTAATTCATTACACACTTATGTAATAACTCATAATAACTATACTTATTATGTCATATTCATTATAATTGACATCAAACATATCTCTGTCAATTATCAATTATTATTGTTATTATTAATATTCATAGTAATAATGTATTATCACTTATTCATCTCAATAAGACCTTATAAAATTTTATAAAATTTTATTAGCCCACTCCAGCCTTCTATTTGTTCATCCAATAAAAGACCGCCACCACGACCGCCGCCGTGACCTCTTCTGTACAGCGCATCCACCTTTGCGCTCACTGCTGTCTTGGGTGCTTCGGCTCTATTTGTGCGTACCTCATGAGAAGAAAATATCTGGATGGCTTTAGCCAGCGTTAGGTTAGCCTCAACATAAAGTTTATCAGACAGTTTTTCATCAGGAACCATTCCTCTGACCAGCTGGTCCCTATAGAGTTGTCCTCTGCCTTGCCAAAGTTGGGTGGCTGACTCACCAGTGTTCTGTTTTCTGTTGTAGAAGCTCTATCTTTTGAGCATTTCGCACTGCATTGGTACACAGTGGTCTTTGAACCTGGCTATGATTAGGTCATATTTAAACTTTCCATCTTCTTCATCAAATTTAAATGACTCGTAGATGGCCCTGACCTTGGGGCCTATGAGATTCAGGAGTATCATGACACATCTTTACTTTGCTACAGTTTCAAACCTACTGGCTGACATGAATATGTCAAACTCTGCTATAAAAACCTTCCAATTGTGAGCCACATTCTTACTTATTACTGAACTTATTTCACGTAGCCCAGACCTTGATATGGTACATGTACATGTGGCCTGGTAATGTCTTTGTTATTGTTACTTGACAATGGGTGACAGTGACATATATAAGGGTATGACTTGGCGTAATACAGGTGCTACCCCTGTCACATTTATGACCACAATGTAGAGAGTGTATACGGGTGGGCGAATTGGGCTCTGCGCTTGTTGTTGTCGACCCCGTTTCCTCGTCTCCTATAGGTCAATATCAGTGGCTCTTCTATCAACCATACTGCTGTTCTTTTACACCCCCCTGTGTGCCGGTGGGTGCCTTGGTTGGTGGTTATGTCCTGTGCCCCGTTTCTGTGTTTCCCATTGGTCAATATCAGTGGCTGATGTGAGGAGACCATGTGTTTTGTTCCATGGCTTTGTGGGGACTTAATTAGGGTTTAGTGGGTTTTCTTTTCTTCTTTTCTTATTTAATTAGTCTGTGTTAGTGTGTTTTGGTTATCAAATGGCATTTGATAGTTTTTTTTTTTTGTTTTTTTTTATATTATAAGTGGCTGAGAGTCCTCCGCCATCTTTGTTTTGGAACTATTTATTGGAGTAGAGGAACGGCGTCCACTACTGTTGGTTGTGTCTCCGTTGTTTATTTGTTTGGGGATTTTGTCTGGTTATCTGTTGGTTCTGGAGTATGTGGTCACTCGGCTGTGGCCAACGTTTTTGCTGTTTTCTTTATTTTATTTTCCTTTGTATTTATGTCGGCCACCATTTTGTGTTTCTTCGCTCTGGTGAATGGCGTTCGCCAGAGTATCTTGTTTCTTGTTGCAGGGTTGGATGTGTATATATTGTTCTGTTAGATCCAGAGTGTTGATATGGTCCTTTGGCTGTAGGACACTCAATGTTCCATCATTTAATGGGAACGCTTACTGTATGGTTTCGACCTCGGCGGGTCTCATCAGGCGTCGTGCGATAGTGTGGTTATAGATGTTTTGTTGATGGCTAGTGGTCTTTACTCCCCATCCTGGTCTATGGGTAGGGGAATCGGGTCCCGTGCCTCTCTCTCTATATCCATCCGTAATTATATAGAACTGCATCGAGAATCGTATAAATACACAATACTCCACGAGTTTGGATGGGCCGCAATCGTCATCGAGGCGAAGCCGAGTGACGATTACAGCCCAACCAAACGAGTGGAGTATTGTGTATTTTACGATTTGAGTGCGGTTCTGGATTTATCTCACCCCTTTCTGTGATATTAAACAATCACAATTTCAGAATCATTTGAATATATACTTAGCAAATTCATATGACGTCATCTGAAATTCAATACGCCACGGCCGTGGCGTAGTACTGTCACTCTACGGGGGTGATCGTTGAGTATTTTTTTCCAATGTTATTCCTATGGCTAAACTTGTACCAGGGGTGAGATAAAGCTTCCTCCTCCACTTAGAATAAATGGGTGACCCATGGCCGTTGGTCAGGGGTGGTCATTGCTCCCCCTGACACTCACCCCGCGCACCCTGCGCACTCCCCCCTGGTGTCGGTCACGTGAACCCCGCAGTCACGTGGCCAACCGCCGCTCTGACCTCCTCCTCATTCTGCTCCTGTACTTCACTACGTACACACATACTTTTTCTTTCTCCCATTTTTGGCCTTCTCTCCACGCCGCCTTTAGATACTCCCCGAGTGTCTGACCGTGCAGAGACAGTGTCTAAATACGGGTAAAGTTTAGTGAAAAGAGAGGACAGATAGGATGGCACCACCAATGACACGCGCGCAAGCGAGCGCCTCCACGACCACGGACCAGGCCTCGGAGTCAACCGTGAGGGAGAGCGACCACGTGGAGTCCGCGTCTCAGGCCGGTAGCCACCGGTCGGCCCGCCTCGTGGCCGTAGAGACCGGACTGTCGGACATGAGTAAGAAGTTAGATGCTCTAATCCAGATGCAGACCCAACGGTCACCGGAACGGGCTTCCCTCCCTACGGTTCGGTCGGTCGCCGAAGTACGGACTCGGGACTGGGCCGAGGAACAAGCCGGGCGCGCCATGCCTCCACCCCACCAGCTTCGAGACCGCTACGCCGGAGACCCTTACATCCAACGTGAGCTCGACCGTGAGGCCATCCGACATGACAGAACGGCTGGTAAGCTTCAATCTGATATACACGTTACTCGTTTGATTAGCAAGCCATACATGTTCATGGATAGGGAGGGGGTCTACACATTGTCCCAGAAGCTAGAGTTGAGGGGGACCCTAGGACCCCTTGAATACCTGAGTGCGTTCATCGGTCTGCTCGGGGACGACTGTGCAGTGGACCCCGTGGACCGTGAGGCCATGTTTAAACATTTGCATCAAGTGTCGATCGATGCCCAGACCCGGCCGTGGGCCGGAGTGAGGAGATGGTCGAACTACGTGTTTGATCAAGTCGAGACCGGGAGGTTTTCTTGGTGTGATTACTCCCGTATCCAGGAGGAGCGAGTCCGACTCGCAATGACGACCGGGACGCTCACTAGCGGCACAGACGCGGGAAAAGCCCGAGGACGGGAGTTGCCATGCAGGCAGTTCAATTCTGAGAAGGGGTGCCGCCATAGGAACGGCCACGACGACGGACCCGTGAGATGGCTGCACGTGTGCTCGTACTGCGACTCCGTGGGGAGGCAGTGCGGCCATTCGTTACACGCGTGTAACCGGAAACTTGGCTACACGATGGGATATGACAACGGGCAGGCTGCGCCCACACCGGCACCCCGGCGAGCACCCCAGGCCGGACACGCACCCCAGGCCGGACACACGCCCCGGGCGGTCGACCCGAGGGCGGATATGCTCCCACAACAAGGACACGGGGCAAAAAACGGTTACGGTGCGCCCCGCGAGTGAGCGGTGCGCACCCGCAAGCTGTCACAACACGTGCACCCCACCCCGGGCCCGGGGTCACCGTGTGCAATCAACGTGACATAACACCAGCTGGCCCTGTGATCTCTCCCGCCACCACCAGGATTTCCGGTGACCGGACGTGGGCGGAGGTCGTAAAAGGAGGTGTCCCGGCGACCCCTGCCGACCCCCACCCCCCCGCGTGCAGGGGGGGCAAGACGGGGGGTGCACGTGACCACAACACGGAGGCCGGCCGGCCACGTGGTCGTGTGCCAACCCAAAACAACAACAAAGGAGGGGGCGGGACCAGACACGTTGATGACAGCGACACGGGGCGCCTACCGGTGTCCGAGTGTTAGTGTTACCGCGCCAGCTAGGGACGACACAAGTAACACTCCGGACGCTGACAAACTAAAAGAAGTTTGCCGGACCGGAATTCCCGCCCCCAGACTCCGCATGGACCCGGAGGCCTTCATGGGACACAGGCGGGCCGAGTGGCCCCGCTTCACCAACGCCGGCCCCCCGGCACAGCCACATCTATGAGGCGGTCCGGGCCTCGGGCCTACCCAACGCGCTGTGTACCAAGATAACCCTGCCGACGGATCTCAAACTACGGGCGTGGGAGCGATACCTCACGGCCATGAAGGGCAAGGGTGAACTCCTGGGATTCATAAGGTACGGGTTCCCTCTGGGCTACCTCGGGCCGGCCAGTGACACTCGGGACGTTCCCAACCATCCCAGCGCGACCGGATTCCCGAAGCAAGTTGGGGATTTTATTCACAAGGAGCTGGGATTCTCGAACCTCATGGCGCCGTTCGAGCCGTGGTGCCACGTTTCGCCGTTGATGTCCCGGGAGAATCGCGGGTCCGAGGCCCGCCGCATCATAACGGATATGACCTTCCCCCGGGACCGTAGTGTCAACGCCTATGTAATGAAAAATGCAGTCTACGGAGAAGAAAGGGAACACAGCCTCCCTACGGTCGACGGTTTCGTCGCCCGGCTCGTGGCCTCGGGGTCAGGGAGTTACATGGCGACCATCGACATATCGCGCGCCTATAAGAACTTTAGGTGCGACCCCCTCGACTGGCCTCTGCTGTGCTTCATGTGGGACGGCGGGTACTATTGTGATACGGCCATGCCGTTCGGTGCCCGCGCGTCCTCGTACCACATGCAGTGTGTGGCCGAGGCCATCGTGGGCATACTCGCCGGAAAGGGGGTCGAGGCCGCCATGTATCTGGACGACCTCATCATACTGTCACCATCCCAGGAGAAAGCTGCCTCGGACTTTGCCATAGCCCGAGACCTGTTCGCCGAGCTCGGCCTCCCCGAGGCCCGGGAAAAGGCACAGGCACCTAGTCAGACCGTGCGCTGGCTAGGCATCGACATCAACGCAGCAGAGATGTCCCTCTCCATCCCTCAGGACAAGCTGGAGGACGTGCGGGAACACGTGGGGGCGGTCGCCAAGAAGCGGTCGCTCACGAAGCGACAGCTTCAATCCGTCCTCGGAAAGATCCTGCACGTCGCCAAATGTATCCGCCCGGCGAGGCCGTTCGTCAGAAAACTACTGGAGGCCCTACGGTCGATGAACGGATTCTACATCAACGTAAGCTCGGACATGCGACAGGACCTCCAGTGGTTCCTCAGGTTTGCCGCCGGGTGGAATGGACACGCCCTCATCCCTCGAGGGCCGGCGACAAAGTGTATCACGGTCCACGCCTGCCTCTCGGGCATAGGGGGAACCGACGGCCGTGGGGCCTATGCGTGTCAGGTCTGTCCCATCAACGACCCCGTGGACTGCATCTCCGAACTAGAGGCCCTGAACACCATTTATGCTCTCCACACGTTCCTCGGGGACCATGATCGTGGGACCAGGATCGAGGTCTTCTGTGACAACATGGGGACCATCCAGGCACTCATGTCGGGGCGGGCACGCAACCGCGTCCTCGCCGAGTGTGCCCGACAGGCCTGGATGGTTCAGGCCAAGCTACAAGTCAACCTGGTCTACACGCACGTCCCCAGGGTCCTCAACACGGTCGCCGACGCACTCAGTAGGGCCCACCTGTCCTCGAGGGATTTTAATAATGCCGCATGCCTTATGAGATATCATGACCTGTGGTCCGTGATGCCGTGTAATCATTCCTCATTTGTGCCTGTGCTTCGGCTGTCCTACAGATCCGGCGCTACGCTATCTCCAATGGAAGGCATCTGCGCGGCAGGCCGAGGCACGTGCCCCAGGCACGGTCGCGAACCAGAAGAGCACCGTGTCCACCTACCTCGCCTTCTGCCGACGGACGAGGACCGACCCGCAGGCACCGTCTGTGAGTTTCATCACGGCCTTCCTCGAATACCTCGTGGACCACGCCCCCTCGCCAGCGACCGTGGCCAACCAGCTGTCCCACGTGAGGACCCACCTACGGCTCTCCGGCGGGGACGTTACGGCTACCGACGCCATGAAGAGGAACAAGGCATACACCCCGAATGTGAAGCCTCCGATCCCGATGGCAGCCCTCCAGGCGGTCCTTGAGCAGTTGTTGGACACGCCCCTCGACTTGACCCTACGGGCCGCGTTCCTCCTGCTATATTACGCCGCCCTGCGGCAGAGCGAGGTCGCCCCACCTACGGCCAGGGCATTCGATCCCGTGCGCCACCTTTCACGTGGTGACGTGGTGGTCACGGGAAGTCACGTGGCGGTCCGCGTCAAGGCCGCCAAAAACCTCCAGTGCATCGGGGAGGAGAAACACGTGAATCTACAATCCTCCCCGGACCCGAGGTTGTGCCCCGTGACAGCCGTGAGGAATATGATCGCCGCTGTGCCTACGATGCTACCAACGGATCCGTTCCTGCTGAACAGAGACAGGTCCCTTATAACGACGCGGTCGTTATCTAAGGAGTGGGAGCGACTCAATGCCTCAGCAGGCCACCCCCCTAAGACCTATACTCTCCACAGCCTGAGAAAGGCCGCGGCCACCCAGCCCTTCCAGGCCGGGGTCTCAGAGCTGTCCATACAGCGTTATGGGGGGTGGCGCTCCAACGCACATAGGTACATCAAAGACTCCAACGCCCGAGAGGTCAACACCTCCCTCATACAGTCCCTCAACCAGTGACTCACTACTCCTCACAAACATTTTTCCCCCCCACCTCGCCTCTTTTTCTGGTCTTGGCGTTTTTATACTCATTTTATACTCATATTGTATAACCATATATACTCATTGTTATACAACCATATACACTTATACCAATTGACATATCATTATATCTGTCAATTACCAATATGTATCTTCAACGTAATTGACCTCATTATATATCTGTCAATTACTTTCTTTTACCTTATATCATATTAATATTTACCGTATTAATATTCATGTCGGTGAAGGTATATAAAATTAAAATAAATTTTATTATTCCCAACTGTCGACTCATACTTTTGTGTTCAGGGGTAGGGGTAATGTGTGGTAATTTTTTCGTTCACGTAACCCTGTGGGTTTAGTGTTGGAAAAAATGTATCTGTTGTCCATGGTGTTTAGACCCTCCGGTGCTTGGCTCTTTAGTTTGTGAATCCAATTGAATTCTATCTTGTTTCTTAGTTTGCTTGCTTCGTTGCTGTTTGGGTGTCTGTAGATATAGTCAAGTATGTGTACTCGTACATCTCCTTTTCCATTATGATCCGTCGGAACATCATTTTTTTCCATAATGTTCTCTGACTCTGTCCTTAATCTTTCTTTTGGTTTGGCCCACATACTGGATGTTGCATACATTGCATTCCAGGCAGTATATATGATTGAGCTGTTGCAGGTTGCTCCCTTTTTCGTTGTGTATTTGTCTTTGGTTGTTCTTGAGGTTATGGTTCCTTCTGTTTGTATAATTTGGCAATAGATACAGTTCTTCTTCTTGCATTTATTTCTTTGGGTTCCATAGTCTGTTTTTCCCTGTGGTTGGAGTCTTCCTCATTAGGTGTCCCGATGACTGTCCTGGGGTGTGCGTTTGTGTTATAGCTTGTTCTGGTTCTGACTAGGTGATCCTTTATGTTTTTGGGTCGTTTGTATCCTTTAGTTACATGTTTTCGATGGATCCCTTTTGTGGTGATAGATTTGACTAGTAGGTCTTAATTTTTGTTCACTATCTGTCCTAGTTGTTGTTCGTTTTCCCTGTATGTGCTGATGAGGAAAACGTCATTTCCCTTGTCATTAGAGGTGTCCTTCTTTTCTCTTTTTAGTAATTGTGTTCTTTCTTGTTTTTCTACTCGAACCTTGCATTTCTGTAGTATTTCTCTGAGTAGCCAGATTTTTCCCAATGCTAAACCCACAAAGTTACGCGAACAAAAGAATTACCACACAATGGTTGACAGTGACACTTGACTTCTGACTTCACTGGTTAGTACATCTAGTGTTTGTAAACAGTCTTGAATTGGGTGGTCATTGCCATCCTGAATACAGTACTTGCTGTGTTATGTAGTCTCACTGTTGGACTACAGATTATAGGCCTAACATGACCCAACACATCATATCTCCGAGTTTTCTTCTGACATCATGTTACAAAAACAACCATGAGGTCAAGTAGCTCTGCTGTAAGTGTGTGCTGTCGCACGTTTATTAGTCAATACGAAATTCCAAGGCCAACACACCAGTCGGCGCTGCGGCCGCTATACGACGTTGCACACTATAAGGTCAGGTACATTAGTCTCTACATGGGAATCCTGCTTTAGGGGTAAATGTTGTAGAATAAGTTCATCTTGTAGAGATCGCGCTCATGCGCTTACCGCGGTTATATCCATACAACCGTACAGTTTTTGTGAATCTTGCATCTAATATGATCTAGAGAGCGTTCGCGGGAACCTCATGAATCCTCAACTCACTGTGTACTCTAAAGCATGATATTAGTTAAATACAAGTACTAAACATACAACTGGTGTTTCATAATCCTTCAAATGTCACCAATAATTGTAGGGAGGAAATATGTCTCAGAGAAATGGAACCCTACAATTTACATGAAGAGATTGTGTTCAAGTACAGAATCGCATCACGATTTGTCTCAGACAAATACCCTGCAGGGTACACGAATCCCATCGTGTGAATCCCACTTAACGTCCCCAGCCTTAGATCACAGGGGCGGCCTGTATACACTGCAAAGGAGATAAAACCATATATCAGGGACCTGTTTCAATAGTAGTAAAAACTTTCGTAATTTGTTTCACAAACAAAATAGCAGCACTTCGTTTTTCAATAGGAGAGGATAGCAATAGTGCGCGGCACTTTGAATCAAAGCGGCACCAATAGTGGTAGCAACCGTTTCAAAAGTTAGTGAGCTCTCTCTGTTATTGCCACTGTTACTGCCACTGCTCACCAGAGGGTCTACCCTCAAAACAGCAATTTTAAAACATATTTTATCAGATGTTACAATATATCTAAGTAACGAAAAACATGCTCCAAACGCTGTACACTCAGCCCGTTCATACACACATCCTACTGCAGCGCTTGACTCTAAGGTATCACATGCTGGACTTTCAAAAGAGTCATAGTATTGGGCATCGTAACTCAGTCAAAAATGCACATAGAGACATCAAATAAAAACTGAAATGTGGGAAAAACATGAGGAATAAATTGGAATCGTCAAATTATTAATTAGATAATGATTTATTAAATGTCTCGTTCGTTATGCTGGCATAGCGAACGCAAGGGGTACCCCAACAGCGAGACCACTTTTGAAACGCGACTTTCTGATCTCCGCTGTTGGTGCCACTATTGCTGTCACTGTTACGGCCTTACTCTCGCTTAGACCCCCCCCCCCCCCCCCCACCTCCACTATTGAAACAGGTCCCCGATCCGCTGGTATGCCTAAACTCGTGTAATACCATCTACACAATGACCCATGCGACTACTTTAACGGCCCTCCTCTGCCTCTGCCGGTATTCCAGCAGCAAGTAAATAAACATTCCCCATGTCATTGAGAGGGACAGCATAAGACGTTGCTCGACCATGGCCTCATGACATTCTCCTGATGGCCCAGAAGAGTACAAGGTCATCCAAATCGCGCCTCTTCCCACATCAATTAATAACACGGTATCTTTAGCCCTCTCAGCCAAACTGGGAAAAATGATTCAATGACTATTCATAACATGCTTAGCTGTTTAATCATTACATGATTATTGTGTCTCTCTTACAGATAGATGGTTAATTGTTCAATAAATTCTATCGGCTGCCAAAAATGTGTATGTTGGTATACATGTGTATATATTGGTATACATGCCAAAATGTATATCATGTCTCTTACAGTTCGATAGGTAATTGTTTGATAAACGTTATCGGCCAGTCCGGTTATTGTGTTAATTACCTATTATCAACAGGGCATTGCATCTCAGCATTGCCGTCCAGCTCTGCTTCTTGATAGAAATCTTCTTTTATTTTTCGTCATTCAACAAAGCATGTGGCCCAGAAGACAAGGAACCCTGTTCCAGTGTCGGACCTTTTGACTGCATAGACAACAATTGCTGCTTAGTCCATATTTCACATCAAAATTACTCATGCTTTCATAAAGGTGAGGATATTTACAGGTTGATTTTCAATATCAATTCAATTTGATAGTAATTTAAGTATCATTGCTGCAAGAGGTACAATTTTGAGTGTAGTATGAGAAATCCCATAGAGACGTTTTTAGTTAAGAAAAGACCCAGATAGTAAATTTTCTGTGGAAAGATACGATGTATTTTCCACAAGTATAATTGGATTACCACTATGTCAATTTACCGGTACGAATGACGTTGTTCTTGAGAGTCAAATCCCCATGGTTAAACAATAAACAAAATTAATTCCATCACAATACATCAGATACCCTTACCTGTCAAGGCTCACTTGTCCTTTGAGAATAAAAGGCTTAGAATTGCAGAAATATGATGGAAATAAGAACGCGAGATATATGTAAATTACTTCCCTGTGGATTCTTCTGCCATGTCTCTAGCCTTTACATTATGTTGATATCAAAGATATTGAAAACTTTCTTCATCTCTTCTGATGTAAAGGTTTAGTCTAGGAACATTAATCATAGGTCTATTTGGTCTTCAAATAGTAGCTAAATAATGGTGATGACATTCCCCCCAAAATAGACTATGATACAAAATAATTATCAAACTTTTCAAAAACCAATAAAAAAACCAATAACATGTCTATCTAGACTATAACGTGTCTATCATACTTTTATTACCTTTCACACTCATGTAACTTTGTTTGTTTATTTGGGTAGATTAACATCCGATATGTTCAATTAAACTTACTTATACATGTAACTACTACACAATGCTTCCCAATTTCGTTTTGACGGAAAATTTGTTTTCTCATTTATTTCAGTTAGCAAAATTTCCAATGAGGAACATTCAAGGGAAACAGATGGTATTGGAATTTTATAGTACACTATATACACGAAACCACCTTGATAATTCATAGAATGTCTAGATATTTATAGTTGGAGTTTAAAGTGTACTGAATACACAATATTACCATGATTTTGATCTGCGTTGTAGCATTCTCCACGCAGTTGACGAGTATTGCATAGTAGTACCTCGTTTTCATACTATTTTCTAGCGAAACCCCCTAAATCAGACTATAATGAAAAAATAATTGTCAACCCTTAAAAGACAGAAAAAAACCACTTAAATGAATATAAGGGAGTCACATGTATGCTCAAAATAAAAATACGAAGAACCAGTATTCTAAGCGAAATCTTGATGATATATATTCATATGCAGAGAATCTAAATGTAAAGTACTAATAGCTTTAAATTAATGTAATTTCTAATACCATCAAGTTAATGTCAATAACATGTCTCTGTAGATTCTAATATGTCTGCCATACCTTCATTACATTTCACACTCATGTAACTATTATACAATGCTTTAAAGAGGAGAGGGGTTTGGAAAGAGTGAAAGTTTACTGAACTGTTGACATTATAGCTAAAAATATAATTTGAAACTCACTTGAAATATATATTATGAGAAAGTCTGATTATTGAATAGAAAATCCCACGGATGAAGGTATGAAGACGTGGAGTATAGAGAAATTGTAGGGTGTGTGGGAGGTAACTTGTTTCAGATAGTCCGTTGGAAGATGGCGAGTGAGTCACGTGGAATAGCGATGTCACGTGGTTAAGGAGAACTCCGGGGGAGAGTGAGACCTCTCCGGCTCACATTACCCCTAACAAGTTGGAGACAATGCTTCCCAATTTTGTTTTGAAGGACAATCTGTTTTCTTATTTATTTCAGTTAGCATGGGTTCAAATGAAGACCGATCCAAGGAGACAGCTGGTAGAGGAATTTTATAGATGTTATGCAAAGCCTATTGTACACATGAAACCACCTTGAAAGTCAATAGAATGTTTAAATATATATAGTTATAGTTTAGAAGATACTGAATATATAATATTACCATGATTTTGATCTGCACTGCCGTGTTCTCTACGTCGTTAACTACGAGTATTGCATAGTAGTATCTGTTCAGATATATTTTCCTCGGAAATATTCACCGAGTTCGAAGAACGAGGTAAACACATATGTCCTATCAAAATATCGAGGAACAGATGGAATTCAGGCACACTCACTTTGTCTCTTTATCATCATATACCTAAGAATAATTGAAAACGCCATTTTACAATTTTACAACTCACATTTTCGAGGATGAAACTAGTGATGTGGTATGGCGGGACATATGGATATTATCTCGTCACTCAGTGACAAAAGGAATCTGTACTCCTAGTCAGTAAAAGTGACATGTTCTTTGTGCTTAGTTGGTTGACACAATATCATGTTTGGACGAGTAGATATAAGCTTGAAGAATTCACAGTAAAACCCTGTATAAAAGCAAGCACCCTCCGATCCGGGTCAAAGTGTCCACTTATGCGGGGTGTCCGCTTGTGTGGGGTTTTGGGCCTATATTGGTAATATATATTTATATAAAACGTCCTGACCATGCTGAACAAGTCACAGAACGAGATGGTAATTTACCGTAAACCGTAAATTATCATTGAGTTCTGTGACTTGTACAAGCATGGTTGAACGTTATATATTTACTATATACCCAAAATTTAAAAAATCATTAATTTGAGTTTTAACAACCGATATGTTAATAAACGTGTTTGGCAAGGTGGTCCGTATTTTAGTGTATGGACCAGTGGTCCGTACAGTATTTTTACGTTATATGTCAAAACGGTACATATTTACAGTAAATACGGCATGGGTATATAGTAAAGTGCTGAATTTCTTACATATATATACAGTAAAACCCCTCTTAAGGGGACACCTTCCGTTCCGGGCCAAGTGTCCCCTTAAGCGGGGTGTCCCCTTAAGCGGGGTTTTCAGTATGCCGGTGGTTATACAATAGAGAATATACCTACATAAATGAAGGAAACGATGGTTATTAGGTTAAAAGGTTTATTAATAAATAAGCAAATAAATATAAATTATACAATATAAATGAATATAAATGTAAAAAAAATTAAAAATAAATAGATAATAGAGGTTGAAGATGGATACACTTTCCATGTGAAATTCGCTCCTTTTTACACCCCCGTTCAATGTCAGACCCCCCCCCCCCCCCGCCCCCCCCCCCCCGAAGTCAGCAGCCCTATGCCCTACATAACTACATAAATGAAGGAAAAGCTGTTTATTAGGTTAAAAGGTTTAATAATGACACATTAATTAGCAAATAAATTGAAAATAAATATAAAACAGGTCTCAGGTAGATATGCCTACCTTGTGAAATTCGCTCCTCTTTATATCCCCAGTCAGTGTCCCCTCTGTAACTTCTGAGAGAAATCAGCAAGTGACTCACTGTGAGCCGCACAGAGCCGCCGTGGCTCACTGTATACCGCACCTTCAAAGCCCCCTGCCCGCCCTGTATCGCCCACCGCTAACCTGTAAGCGGACCTCTTACCCCCTACCTTCAACGGGTGCGAAAGTCGCTCATACTAATATTCACTCACTGTCGCCCGCCCAGAGCCTCTACAGATGTGATTATTACCTTGAAAAAACACACTCCGACCGCCCGGGCCCTCACGGGAATGATCAGTCTATTGTTCTGTTTGTGACAACTGTCTGTCCCAGACAAACGGGCAACATAAACTTGGATTTTCAGTGTTTTTGATATGATGTCCCTCCAAACTGTCCCCTTAAGCGGGGTTTTTAAGCATTTCTGTACCGAAAAACTGTCTCCTAAAGCGGGGTGTCCCCTTAAGCGGGGTTAAAATAAACTCTTAATAGAGGGAAACATTTCCGTTCCGAGCAAATTGTCCCCTGAAGCGGGGTGTCCCCTGAAGCGGGGTGTCCCGGAAGAGGGGTTTTACTGTAGTATAAGTACCTGTTCCAACCGCCGTGGACTGCCCCCTTTTCCACCCTAGGCCCGTGCGACAGACCCCCCCCCCCCCCCCCCACACACACACACACTTCTATTGTCTCACCTTTGTAGGAGAGACAAAAGGCCTTTTTCCACAGGCCGGTGTCGCACCTTATCTGGTTGGTTACGCAATGCCTGCAGCCAAACATACCCCTGGCAACGCATTCTTTAGCCTTGGATCACTCAGTATATGAGCGTTATACGTTCATAAGGCCTGTGTATATCATTTTCGTATTCTATGGTATTCCAGCTCCAATTTGATGTATCATACATGTATATCACTTCAATGATACTATAGATATAGGTTAGATAACACAGGGACACCAAAACTGAATATACAGTAATACATTGGCAGGCCTAGCTATAATATGCTTATCTTTTTCCAAGATGAACCCAAGATAATTATCAACTATAAAGTTTATACATCCCAGACTTGTTGATACAATACCCTTGCTTGCTCCAATAATTTAATCTGTCAAAAAACAACACTGCTGCAATCACACCCATCGTTCACACTTTAGGTGTGATTGCTGTGTGTCTCTATATGAATACCTCTGGAATCGCGGTGTTTGTCCGAGCGGTCGCGTTACCAGACAGTGGGCCGTTAGGCGGCGCTGAACGGCAACACCTGTATTGGACTTGCAAATTTGTAATCACTGAATATACAGGCTACTCTACTCAATAGATAGGGTGGGTCGCTGCCGACACATATACTCACCTAGCACCTACAGCAGTCTATGCAAACTGACAGTCTACCCGCTACATACACACGCACACACCTACACACCTACACCGGATTGTTGTCCCCACACCGACCAGCCATATTTCAAAAGGTGTCCGTTTGAGGTGTCTATAGATTAGCACGGGGTTAACATTTTCGTACCAAAAGAACTGTCCACTTACGAGGGTGTCCGCTTACATATATGCCGAGTTAAAATAAACATCCAATTCAGGGGAAATTGCCATTTCAATCAAATGTGTCTGCTTACACAGGGTGGCCGCTTATGCGAGGTGTCCCTTAGGCGGGGTTTTACTGAAGTTCTTCAGGGAGGCATTTGAAATATTACATTTCTTTTTAAACACTTTTATGACACAAAAACATTAGATCTCGAAATTTTTACTAGATTTCTGTGGATCATGTAATTTTTCACTTTTTAAATGACTACTCTCGTTCTTCAGGGATAATAGGTATGACTTTGTGTAATAGGAGCGCCTAATTACGAATGGAACTCATATTTTCTATCACCCTTTTGCAGTTTGCCCACCTTCAGAATGTCGACCACAGGTAAATATAATGGAAACGCGTTGGTAAAATATTTCATTTCGGTGATATATAATATATATATACAGTAGAACCCCGCGTAAGCGGGCACCCTTCGTTCTGGGACAAAGTTGACGCTTACGCGGGGTGTCCGCTTACGCGAGGTTGAAATAAACATCTAATAGAGGGAACCGTTGTATATACATGTACATGTATATGATAACTGATTCAATGACTTAGGAGGAGTCAGATTATTCTACTTTGGCGAGCCATGATATCCTACACAAATCTACAAGATATATGGATATAAATTACGTTTGGAATGTAGACCTATAAGAAAAACAGCAAACCAAACATGAGCTATGTTGAACTCCTGCTGGAATGATGTGCCATGGAATACACACAGGATCCTACTCTGTTGGTGTTTAGACTCCACAACGGCGAGGACAAGGAGGAAGAGGCCGGAAAAGAGGTAGGACTGATGCCAAGTTCAATGCGAATTTCACAATATATATCAACGTAAGTACAACCCTTTTTTCTACTCTCATGGATGACGCGTTGTTCGAAATGCTGCCAGATTGTCATTCGAATTGGGCCACCAGTTGAAGTTGTTGTGATAAGGAGATAATAATCAACTAAAAATCTCCCTTGTGGAAATAAGCCTAATTTGTATAAATTCAATTTAACCACTGAAACACCTACAGTTGTGTCAGAATAGACATAAAACAGCCATTTATTCTTAGGCATGCGCCCTCTTAGAATAGACATTTTCCTGATTGGATGGCTCATATGACTATGAAAGTAGGTATTAGGCTAAATTATTTCTAGAAGGCCCATCCTAATAGGATAGTAGATTTTCTTTTACAATACAGTAGTGCCCTCCAGGAGGCACAACGAAATAATATCAGAGGCATGAAGGTGATCTGCTTTGTAAACCCAAAGAGACCCTTGGCAATCCACCACTCCAAGGCACCCATGTTACCTCTCAATGTAAAGATCTGGAGACATAAACTCATCTGGGGGAAATTGGTGCAGCAGTCATCACCTTTGCAGCCCATTTCTAATAAATCTTAATCCCTGATACAGCATTACACCACACCACAGGTAACACCTGCAATATCATCCCTCCTACCTCAGGCACCTCCAATGCAGAAACAGCAAGATGGTCCCAGTATTATACCATGGTAACTGGTTGTATTTTGTTGTACTATAAAAGGAAAAACTTATTAGAGGTTTCTAATGATTCATGATAGAAAACGGCAGAAATAGTCTAGGATGAATTTTCAAGCTATCCCACTGCAACACTTGGGACTAGAGATATCATGAGATATCCACACAAACAGTTCTGATACAGTGTGAGCATTTCTACAAGACACAGTTGCAGGTCGAACTGAAGACAGTGCGACTTATCTATAGGATGGTATTGAGATGTAACAAATATCTTGGGGAAAGGGACTCATATATATATGCATATATATATATATATATATATATATATATATATATATATATATATATATATATATATATATATATATATATATATATATATATGAGAGTATTTGTCAAAAGTATGAAGACGAAGTCAGCAAACAATATTAAAGGGCAACTATGATCATTTATGGTTTTGATAGTGCTAGCACTAAGAACAGCACTCACCAACAGTATATGAGAGGGGTCTCTGTAGCTGCAGTGCATTTCACATTTTCAGTGGTTATGAATCTAAAGAAGTTTTTTCACAAGATGAATTTGCGAGTCAAAAACATCGAAAGAATTTAACCTAATATGAATCTAAAGAAGCACGGCTTCTTTTTCAACACTAATAGATGTTCATAACTTTCCATAGTGAGAGGTAGTTGTAGAAGAATGAAGAAGCATGAAGAAGCTGACACTGATCTCCTGATTGTATAAAATGCAAGGCGGATTTCCAAGGCACCTACTTTTGCAATTGTTGGTGATGATGCACATCGATGTTTTCTTCTTTCCTGCAACGTAGCTATTGATGACCTTTATGTCATCTAATTCCAGCAACATAAAAAAGCAAAAAAACATAAAACCACCAAGATGCTAGAAAATAAAGTTAACAAGAGATATACTTGGCAACCATGTATTCGGCATCCACTTATGTGGACATAATCACAGGAATGTGAAATGACCTTAATTGCATGGATTAAGAAAAGGAAGCAATGATGTGACACTTAACCATCTAGTACCTACTGCAATCTTCAAGTAGACTCCATCAGTTCTTCTGTTCACCCACAGGCTTTACGCTGACATCATCTGCAGCTCACGTTCATAGCTTCAGGGTTTATTACCAAATTTAGGCATGAAAAGGGCACAATTTCCAGGCTACTGACTTGGAGATGGTCATCCAGGAACTCAAAAAGGGTTCCTAAGCTTATACTAGTGCTCATTCAATGCAACTGTAAATGATGAAGCTAAGGATAGATGGTTTAATTTTTTTAAATGACTCTAAAAAGCTATCTAGAAATTGTTTTATGTCTATTTTGATACAACTAAAGGTGTTTCAGTGGTTAAATTGGGTTTATGGAAATTAAGTATATTTCCCAAAGTAGGACTTTAATGGATTTTTAGTATCATGTTCTGGAGACCTCTCTCAGATGCATTGTGAAAGAAAAAGATTCTCTTGCGAGTTGGGTTGGGTTAAAAATGTCATAAATTGACTAAAACAAGAGTCCATGGCAACTCCAATAAGAGGCCTATTCCACCAAAAAAGCCCTCAGCAGGCGGGTTTTTGCCTTCCAGCCGGCTATTGCCGCCGGGGCCGGCCGCCCGGCCGCCCCTAAACCCCTAAATTCTAGGAGCTGTTCCACCAAAGCCCCACAAGGCGACCAACAGGCGTACACAAGGCGCCCGGCGAGCGCCCATAGAGCCGGCCGGACCCGGCGCGGCGTTACACCTGGGTGGGTTTGCTATTGCCGTCTGGTGGATGTTGGCCGCACTAAAGCGCAAATCCGGGGTTCTCTATCGATCCGATAGGCGGCGCGGCGTGCGGCGATACACTACGACGCTCTGAACCCGAGAAAGTCGCGTATCGAGCACAGCAGTGTGTCAGCGTGTCGGGATTTGTACGGGAACGGTCAGAAAACGTCAAATAACAGCGGAATTACATGTTAAATCGAACAATGAAGGTAAATAAAGATAAGGGTTGATGTTATGAATGTGTATATTTGACTCTGGTGCTAGAATTCTATCTAAATTACCCAAATTTTCGGTCATAGTCCATACGAGTATGCCTTCCGGGCCTACAAGATCAATATTGACGGTGTTTGTCAACGCGCGCCCGGGGAACAGCTCTCGGCGTGCTCTCGGCGTCACTCTTGGTGTAGCTTTTGACACGCCGGCCGGCCTACCGGGGGCTTAAAATCAAATGAATCAGCTTTCCCCTGCCAGGGCTTTGCGGGGGAGGTCGTGATCCTAATGTCCGGCCGGCCGCCCGGCCTTCTCTGTGGTTATCACTATATTTTGGTGGAACACCTCCAAAATTGGCTGTTGCACCGAGTATTGTCCCTGGCCGGCGGCCAGCGGCCACCAACAGGTCAGCCGATACTGCCCAGCTACGGGGTTTTGGAGGCACGGTGGCCAGCAGGGTCCGGCCGTGAGGGGCCTGTGAGCTCTCATGAGCTGTTCCACTAAGCAGATTATCGCCGCCGGCGGGAGGTTTGGGCCGGCTATTGCCGCCGGTCGCCAATAGGCGACCACAAGCGGGCCGGCCTGGGCTTGTGCCTCCTTGGTGGAATAGGCCTCTTAGAGGCATACTTGTCAAGTCTGCCAAAATAACTATGGGCAACCCCCGACATTAAATAAATCAGCAATTTGTGCTCACGACATATCTTTTTTCAACCATACATTTGCCTCAAGAGCACTAAATTCAAATATGTGACCATTTATACTGTTACTTGTGACATTTCTAGTAAATCCAATTGACTCCAAAAGAGTGAACAAATCTATAATACATGTCCATTTTTCTCATGTTGTCATCTCCTTCCACTATATATAAGTGTTCCTGTTGGCAGAATTATCGTGGACCAGTCGTGGACTTGCTTGAAGACGAGACCATTGGACATTTGCTTCCATTAGTTCGAATGAAAGGTCTAGTGATGTCTGATCTTGATCAAAAGTCGCCTAAGCTGTTCAATACATTACCTGATGCAAAGGTAAGCACTTCAATTTCATGCTTCATTTTAAGACATGACAGCTTCAGGTATGATAAAGAGAATTTCATTTGTGCAGTTGCAAGGACCCTTAGGTAGAGGGATGTACATGCTAAACCTAAAGCTCGCATGTCCTAATCATACACCATTAATAGACTAGAAGCACATCGTAGGGAAGCTAACAAGCCATATAGGCCCTAACTGTATGGCCCAGGATGCCGACGTTAACACTAATATAGGGAGCAGTAGGACCTAAGTATTACCTAGTATGAATACGTGCAGGGAGTGTTTGATTGAGCCGATTAATGCGCTGATAAGACGACGTGCGTGTCTACAAATGACGTCATGCTTTTTCTTACATTCCATTCTTAGCCCCCCCCCCCCCTCCCCCCTTGTCATGTTTTTGTCATAAACCCTTATCATTGTTACCCCTGCTACATGACGTTACTTATGGACGCCCCTTTTTAGACGACATCGCACAGCGATAATCCGACGACGGATAATCCGACGACATTGGGCGCGACCTTCCCTACATCGGTCATTACTCGTGACAGTCACATTGTATACTCATACAACCTAACTGCATACTCTTTTGCCGTTGCTATTTTGAATAAATGCTTGTAAACGCGGAAAATAGTTCCCAATCGTTCTATATAGGTACGGTATGTAAGTTTTTATCATTAAAGATTGGTGGAGTTTGAAGGAATACCTACCTTTTTTAATCATTCAGCACCATATTGCTATGTGATATACAGAAAATCACGTCATAAAATCTAAATAATCAGATGGCCTCCATTAGGGTGGTGTCTGAGGTATACAAATCACAGGTTTTGAAATATGTTCTTTTTATTTAATATACCGGTACAGATATATAATCGCTTGAACAATTGTTGCCTTGACATCTTGTTGAAATTGAATCGACCATAAAACAAAGACCATGACATAATACCAGACACTTTCCATTTAACCAGTTCAATACCAATTTGATAAGTAAACTTAAGAAATCTTCTTTCAGAAACTGACTATATGTAGGCAGACTCTGTTGCAAAAGCCAACAAAGTATGACAAAATCAAAGAGGTAATACATCTTTTCAAAAGGTAGGCCCCTATATATATATCCTTTCCTTTTTGTTATGAACCAGTTCTATATTCAACCAATTGAGAACTTGCATGAAATTTAGATATTGATAGCATCAATGTCAGTTTGGAGATAAATATATTGCTGTGGCAGTCAATACATAGGTCTATTTCCTTTCTGGGTAAAAGTGTAGCGTTACACTAGTATCATCTTAAGCCGACGTATCTTGAGGGTCTTCTCTCCTGTGAAGTTTAATCTCTATGTGGAGTGTGTGGATTTTGAACGTTTGCCTCATTTGTGATTACAGTAAGGGCTGCAGCTTTGTCCCAAGTGTTGCACTGGATATACTAGCAGGCCTCAGCCATACAGACTTGGGCATTGTCCTCGAGATGACAGCCTGCAGTGAAAAGTATGACTTTCCATATATCCCGGCCAAGGTAGGACTTATTGATCAGTACATCGGGTGCGCAGCCATAATTTGTTATTGTGTTTCTGTTCCTCAGTCGTGTCATGAATTGGATGCAAAGTAAGATAGTTGACCTGATAATTATTAATCTTGAAATATTACCATAGGCATAATAGGACATACATTCATATACAAAATAATATTGTAGTAGGATTTAAAAGATACTGCACATTACAATAGGCATTCAGGGTAATCTATGCGAATGTGTCAATGACCAAAATATATATCAACACCATATAAAGAAATGGTATGAAGATTCCTGGTAATACCCAGGCGTATACAGAGAGTCTCATGTTCAAATCCTGGCGTCATGTAGTCTTCGAGAGTATGTATCGAACTTCTGATAGATAGGGGAAGGACGGAATAGAGCATGTAAAAATCCACGGCTCCACTTGTGCGTCGCGATCGTAGCAAGTCAAAAGGAAAAATGTTGCTCCAGTAATATGGGATCGTGTCATGTGGCGTAATTATTTTCAAGTTGCATGATATGCATTTTACAACAGCACATTTTCAGTGACATAGGTGAAAGATTTCTAATTGAATATAGAAGGCAACGTATTTATGCTGTGACCCGCAAATAATCTGGAGCAATGGTTTCGACCTCAGGTCACTATTCTGTGATCCGCTGTGTGGGGCCAGGCCTGCACGCGTGTGCGATGCGACGGATCCGTTGTAATAACAAATAATAAAATCTTTATGTTCTGCAATGGATCTGTTATATATAGGCATAGACTACTTTCTAGGGTAATTATGGATAAAAACCTCCCCTATCAAATATATACATTATTCTTTTAATACGAGCAGTGCTCTTATCTATTGATCAAATCTTTTACTTGTATTTGCTTGCGTTCTTTCGAATGAAACGGTAGAAATAAAATTACATGTGTACAAATCCATCGTTGAATAATTGAAGATCCCATAGACTACACATGCTAACCCCACGCTGAACACGAAAAGAAGCAACTCCATCGTCAGGTGGCTACATTTGAGCAGTCCCCCAAGGCACAGATATACTCCTGAAAAAAGAACTTAGTTCGACATAATGTTTATAGGCCTACGTTAAAAGGCAAAGGCTCTCTTTCCTTTTTTTCTTTTTTTTGTCTAGTACAGAAAACGGGTTGACAGACAAATAAGGGACATACGGACATGTATACAGATATGGTCTATGTAAACAGTATTGACGTTACCCAGGCATCCCCAACCACTAGCACAGGGTGTACATTTTCGTGAGAACAAAACCCTAATTGTATATACTACTAGCGTCTTTGTCGCTGTCATGTAATACTAGGCCTAATTAACTCAGTCGACGCTGAAATTAGAGACAGAAATTTATTGGCCCTGAGGCAAGAAAACTCCAAGGGGAGTTGATGTGAGATTAATACATAATATCAAAGTCAGAAGTTGAGATATATAAGATATAATATCGAATGTCTAGCCCTAGATGTGGGGCGGGTGGTGGTAAAAAGTTCTTCTTGTTTCGAATACGCGCGCCGCCCGAGTGAGGTTGGATCGTGACGTCAGCGGGGTAGTGTCTCTCGAGTCCGTCAGAGGGCGTCTCGGATAATTACAGATCAATTTAACAATTATTCTCCAATGTAACCCTTCCGTATGGTTTCGCACATAAATGAATAAATAAATATATGAAAACGTAGGCCAGGCTTCCAGACTACCCATCCGCTGTTCTGCCATGCCTCCTAGCGGGTGACCGGGGAACGATAGTTAACTTGTATACGTGTATTTGGTATGATGGCGGACAAAAGGGCTATCGTTTGCTATGATACAGGTATATGAACTGGTTAGTGGCAACTACACACAGTTATGACATGACATCTGACATCAGCATAAGGTCCCGGTCTAAGCCTGATCTCGGGGTAAGAAGATCAGAAAACTACAGTATAAGATTCTGTTTTCGGCATGCTAGATATAAGTCATAAAGTAACCTGAATGTAGAGCTATAAATTAGCAGGTTTGAGTTTACCACTGTAGGAGAATCTCACGCTCCATCTACAGTAACTGCAAAACAGAGGCCTCAGGATATGCAAATGGGTATAAAGGTATGATGTCTCTGCACCGTGATTGTAATGTGCAGCTGCTTGAAAAACATCGGCGGTGACAATACTCGTTATTAATTTATATGAACAAATAATCTAACGGTTTAGATACGATATTAAACCCGCATGCACGTGGGTACCATATAAAGGTTATGCGGCTGCATAGACATAATACAAGGTTCGGGAAAAGCCCTATCTACAGAGAATTGAGTGCATGGAACGAGCCAGTTCGTGATACACAGTATAGTTGGTGGGTTTTTTTTCAATTTTTAAGGGAATATTGTGTTACACAATTAGCGAATTCGGCTATATGGCCGTTCTTCCACTCGGGCCCTAGACCCCTATTCCTCATTCTAATGGCGGAAAGACTTAAGAAAATACTTTAATAAAAAGGCATTATATACATAAGGACACTGAGTCGCTAAAAACCTAACACACGTACATTGTGCCAAAATAAGCTCTATTCTTAATATGTTATCATCCATAAAATGAGATGGTCAGAATTTAGTTGTATGCTGAAGATCTACTGAAGTTCGCCTTTATGTGGATTTTATTAAGAGTTAGCATACCTGCAGATCACCTAGATATATCTAATTCATGTTCAATTTTTCCAAAGGTACATCGCCCTTTGCATTACACATTTTCCTGAAATCTGTGATGTGGGACATATTGTTTATTTGTTATTGGGCTTAAGGGTCTTTTAAAAGAGAAACAATTTACTAGTTGGAGGTAATCAATCTAGAATCTTATATTCGTTAATCGTGACCATCTGTTGAGCATATATTCATACCAAGATATTGTTATTTTATCATACAGATGGAGAAACTATGTGAGGTTATAAGCCGATCGATGAAAACATTTACCGACCTCAAAAATCACATAAATGCAACTTGCGCATTATGCCTTACATATATGATGCGATGGAGGTAAGAAACACCCTCCTGATTATATCATACAAACTTTATCGGATAGAGCATAGCTCTTCATTTATCCGGGTTAGCATATATTAATACAAAAAGTCGATTAATAGGGTAATAATTAACTAAGTTAAGAGACACTGATACAAATGATTGTAGAAAATTCCCGCATTCGAGCGTACTTTGGGTTTCAAACTAGACCTTTACTTATTATTTGTTAATTTGAGCATACGAGCAGCTTATACATAATTGAAATGACATCTGCCTCGGCATATGAAGTACATATATGCTTTGAGAGAGGGGATGTTGTTTGTTCATGAAATACCTTTCGTTCTTCCATCGAGATAATTCGATATCAATGGAGATACAAATAGTGCCATCAAAATGGGAACAAGCATTATTCATTTCCTCAATACACATTTCACAGGGAAGGATGGCGGGAATTGGTGTTAGCAGATCAAGATATAAAGAGATCAGTCTGTGATAAAATTGGAAACAGCTATATTCTGGACTCATCGTTACTGTCTTATTGGGCTGGAGTATGTACCGAACCTTCAGAGGTAAGTAGTTCTTTTTCTTCTTCGCTATCATATATTGTGAATTGCTAAAAGAGGTAAGTAGTTCCTTTTCTTCTTCGCTATCATATATTGTGAATTGCTAAAATCTGTATGGAAGGCAAATTTGAGTGATAGTGCTCTTCCTAAAGCCGTCGTAATACAGGTTTGTGACATCTCAGGAAACAACTTTTAACATAATCACCCCCCCCCCTCTTTACCTACATTGCAATCTGTCAGAAGCACCACGTTTGCAGTATTCAAAGTTTACTAATTATTCATGAATATATGCTTATATTACAAATGTATTCTATAATGTCTAACATTCCATGGAATCTGGTAGACCCCGGGGTGTCCGGGACTCCGGCCGTCGTTCATGGCAAATGCACCGTCCCCACCGTCCCCTGCACACTTGGCCGCCTGCAAGGACGTATTCTGCAGCCGTCTCTGTCAGCCTGTGATCTGGCAGACAGGAGAGATACGTAAAGCACTGCGAGACGTCCCGTAAGTGGTTTATAGTATAGCGTTTACACGGGGAAGTGCTAACATAAACCAGTTATATCAGTCAGTGTGTTTCATGTTGTCCTGTAAGAGCCGATCTAATTGCCAAGAGAGGTTTAGGTTACACTATTATTCCTGTTCAAGAAGACATTTTATTGTTTAATATGCTTATGAGGGTCAAGAGACTCGTATATTGATTCACTTTGATAACTAAGGGTAATCATCTCATTTATCCATAAAACCACACCTCATGGCAAGACTTGTATAGCATGGCGGTTTTTTTACTTGATTCAGGACATAACCATACACTGTGTTGTACACCCTTTTGTACCTGCTGAAATTGTTAGCTTTAGTGAGATATGCTCTAAAAATAACCTGGCTCTGAAAATGTGCATGTGTTTTTCCAGTGGTGTGAACTTAGGATGCCTTGCCTACCTTACCAACCCAGCTCCTTCAGAGGTTAAGTAATACCACAACAACCTTTTGTTGAAATACAACAGTGTACAATACTCCACAGTATATAGTATTGAAATAACAGTATGAAAAATGATTATATACATTACATTACGAACGTGTACATTATGAGGCAGAGACATATTCATATAGCACAATTGATAAAGCAATAAGATTTTTATGCATTGTACATCAATTGAAATTGTATTGGCAATACATAGATAAAAGTGCAAGGCCCATTTAAAGAACAAATAGGTGCACAAAAACGAATCAATTAAGAAAACCATAACGCCATTTGGTGTCTATATCATATCTAGTCAGAGTCATATAACGATCGGGGAAAAGGACTGGCAATATTGTAGATAAGTTATATATCTCATTTTGTTGTTTACAGAGTGGGCTTCCCAAACTGAATGGTACATTGATCCCCGGATCATGCAAACTCAGAAGCGAAATCCTCAACAGGGCTTTGAAATCACGGCATCGACGCAAAAAGAGATGTGACTATCAAAATATTATAATTCTTTTATAATTCATTTAGATTTAGTGCCACTTTTATGGGTACAGATAGTTCCCATAAAACCTCATACCTGAGCTTTATTTTAGAAATCATGAAATCCTAAATTGAAAGAAATAAGTATATATACAATAGCCTGATGGTATATATTCTCAGCCCTGTGCCCTATAAAATAAATTGTATTTGAATGAAACTACCACGAGAATATGCTGCGAAGAATTGACCGCAGGTGGATTGTCGGGTAGAAACGACTCATATGAAGATCACAATGTGATCTGCAGATTTGGTAAATATAGAGAGTATCAATACGGGGCATAATGTAGGTCTACCCATCTCTATATACCGAACTCCTACTTTCTACACAGCCTGCACTGTGACGTGTGAGAATATAGAACAGAGAATTTCTCTGGGAATTGATCCTCCTGATGTGCTTGATGCCAAACAAATTGAAACATGTCTACAGCCAGACGGGTTCCCTGTCTGCGTGAAGAAAAATGATCTGGGCGATTATCGCTGGAACCAGGATCAGGCCCTTGCCTTGTTTAATCTCATTCTTCAGGTGAGGATTTGTTGAATACAGAAAATAATGGATTAGTGGTAGAACACATATAGACTCGATATTTTGACATAAAGAATAATATAACAAAGAAACATGTATATTGTAACATATATTTCGGGAAAGCTGAAGATATTGTAAAATATGAATGATTAAGGAGGCCTATGTATGACTGGAGTGTTGTCCCTTTACAGAGTGGTACATTTGAAGCAGCAGAGAACTGGTCGAGTTTCAATCTGGAGATACTTGGATTTATTGGACTAGGTTTCACACCGGAGGAGCTTTCGACCCTGGATGGGGTCACTGATGAAGTTTACGCATCATTCGGAGCTGCATATGGCTGGTCTCCGCAACAGGTAAGCTTAAAGTTTTTGGTGCGGCCAATATATTGATTTTCGTTCCTGTAATCCCATCCCATACTTCATCTGTACGATGATTTGAGTCAACACATTGATATATAATGTTTAAAAGGATATAATCTAAGCCTATGTTCCATTGCACCGATTAACTGGAGAATGGGGGGGGGGGGGGGCGATTCTTTGGTCGGCGACCGGCCGGCCCTCCGTTGCCGATAGTGGAGCAGCAGTGGAGCTGTAGTGGAGCTAGGGCACGGTCGTCGGCACCCGAACTCCACATAATCGGCACCCGATTTCCACTGATTTTTGCATGGTTCTTGATACATTCTCTCACTGGTTGCCCTACCATCGGCGATTCAGAGCCGATTTCTCCGATCTTGACCAGGGAAGAATGGCTTGAGATGACATTAAAAAAATCAGATATGGTTGCGACCCGCAATCGGCAAAAATGAAATTCATTGTACAATTTTAGAACCAGAGTATCCTATATACATTCATAACATCAAGGCTTATCTTTATTTACCTTCATTTTTCGATAAATTGCAATATCTAACGGAAATTGAAGAGCTCTCAATCATCCTCCCATACAAATCCAAGATGGTGGCCACTGCACCACTCCGATAGTGGTGACATCGCTCGCAAACCAAATTTTTTATTTAAAAAAATTCAAAAACGGTCAATTTTCAACAAGGTAAGCAAATAACCACCCAAATGGGTGGATTCAGGTCATAAAAGAGAAAGAAATCGGGGGAAAATCGATGGAAATAGCTGAAATTGATTGACCCGCCCCCTAGCGACTGAATTGGGAACTCTGTTGTTGCACATAATGCGGACAATGTCCACCAGAAGGTGTGACAGTTGGCACCCGATCGTGGGGATATCCGCGGTCGTGGTAATGGAGCAGCGGTGACTGGCAGTGGAGTAGGTGCCGCGGCGAGGTGCCGATTGACAAGAGATTGACAAAAGAACAGTGAAGCGCTAATGGAGCAGGACCCGGTGATGCTGCTCCATTAGAGCCGATCATGGGAAGAACAACTCCGGTGGAGTCGTTTTTTTTTTATCACAATCATTGCCATTTTTGTTCACATACTCTGAAGCAGCTATTTCTCTGATATAGTGATGAAATGAGGATTATTTGATATTTTCAGCTCAGAGCCTTGGCCCAGCGGTATCTTGTGTATCATAAGCTTCAGCCTAGTCAGCTGACAAACGTCGACCTCGCCAGGTTGAAACATCTTGTCTGCGGATTTTCAAAAGAGCAAATACAGGCTATCCGGTACTCTGCTATCACGTGAGTAAAACTATATAGGCCTATTGGCTCTATTATTTATGCGAAAGGTTGATGACCTCGACTTCAGTCAGTTGATACTGATCCGTCTGCGCCCTTTAGTTGGTATTTTTAAGTTGGTAATAGTCGATACTGAGCGGTTGGTACGGCTTAGAGGAAGTGCTCACTAGGTTGGTGTATGGTTGCAGAGTGGTCGTTGGCCATCTAGAATAAGGTGGTTTGGTGGAAGAGCACTGACAATGTGTACACTTTCAGCTGGCCGGTAGCCTGGCGCCGGGTAGGCAGTCAGCTGAGCGGCTGGCCTAGTGTCATGTTGGTGTCATACACCCTCAAAGGCAATGACCCACCCAGTGGAAGAATGTGGACATTGCCCCCACTGGCGTCTACCACTCACTGGGGGCTGAAACAGTGCACCATAAGGCGGGTTGGTGGAAGAGCTCCGACATTTTCAGTTGGCCAGTCACTGGGCACTAGCCTGGCTGGCCGGCCTCTTCAAGGCCTAGTTGAACACTCTCTTTATACTTAACCTGTACGTTTGCAGTGTGCAGACCTTCACTTCAACGTTTTCTATGCCAGTATATGGTACGTTTTGATCAATTTTGGGTATGTGATAAATATCGAACGACCAATCATGCATGCACATGCTACAAAACTCGATGGGAATTGATATCACCCATGCCCGGTTAAGCAGTTTAACATAACCACAAAAGATGGATTAGAATTTCCGCGTGAGGTTATTGAATTAATAAAACATAGAACAAAACTATTAAAGGATTTACTAAAAAGCAATAGGATGAATAGAGTAAAAGTGGTAGAAATAAGAAGAATCCGAAGATTAATAACACAAAGAATTAAAGAACATAAATGTAAGATAATTAAGCAACATCTAAAGGAAAATGTGAAAAATCCAAAAAGATTTTGGAAAGTTATAAACTCGTTCTGGTCACCGGTATCAAAGCGAGAGCATATATATTCCCATGTAGTGAAACCAAAGATGAGAATTCATTAAAAGAATACTTCGCTTCTATCGGAGAGAAATTAGCAAGTAAATTTGAAACGAACCTAACTCTAATGGCTATACCAGAACAGAATGATACAAATCAAAATGAAGATGCCAAATTTAAATTTAAAAGCGTGGACTATGATGAAATACAGAAAATCATAAAAACCTTAGAAAATGATAAATCTACAGGTATCAAATATCTTAAGATCTACAAACTGAAAATGATACTTACCTGGGATCCTGGAATTATCAAATGCATGTTTTCCAACATGTGCAGTTCTTGCAAATTCCCACCATCGCTAAAAGTTGGGACAGTTACACCCATCCCGAAGGGTGGATGTCAGCAAGAGTACACTAACTGGAGACCAACATGCTTATAGTGTACAACCCACACGGATGACACCATGCAGCGACCTGCACCTGGCTGAAACTATTTAATCAGGTTTTACCTGCGGCGCCATACGCCGAGTTGTGAGCTGCTCCACCGTTATTATTTCTATATATATCTGCCGGACAGTGGTTAACACGGCGTCTGCGCTGCTCCTGAAAACCCGCTCTGCAGAGCCACTTAGTCAGCTTGGTGGAACACACCCTTTATAGAGCGAACAGTTTTACTTATCTGTCTCACATTGAGCTGCTCTCCCTTTTAACAGCGACGATTTAAAATCGTCACTGCCAGTTGCAAGGTAAATTCATTATTCAAATCATAAATATGATTAAAAATCATATGCATCAAAAATAATTAAAACCCCCAAAACAGCTCATATATGCGTTCTCCTCAGCTCTCTTCGAAATCAGATGCTACAGACCGATGAGCTAAGACCCTGAGACACTGGCTCCCTGCCCTGTTCTCACTATCATAGTGAATAGGATGCAGATAGTGAAGGGATAATTTTCTGGAAGCACGCTGGAAGTTTAATGTGAAAACTCTAACCTCTAGATGATGTATAGAGTGCGTACAAGCAGGCTCTATAAGTCCTAAGAGCCCTCTTGCATTTACATGGTAGGAGTGGGTTTGTGGGTGTAGGTGTTATCGTTGGAGGGCATACATGGGTGTGGGCTGGTCATTGGCGCACCAATCGTCCGTGAAGGCGGAGGGGTATTCCACACAGTCCAGCGGCCGATGCCGCTACAATATATACTAATTGTTCCTCAAAAACACATCAATCATAAATCTTTATATAAATCTTGCAGAGATACAACGCCTATTCTTGGTACAATGCGGCAGTGTCTCAGTGAGGCATTATTAGCATTTGCTGAACGCCTTCTAATCTATTATGGCCCTGTGAATGATTGGCCTGAGGAATACTTCAGCGAATTCGGTATCCTGCTTGGTAAGAATATTTTTCTACATTGTTCTAATAGAAACCTACTTTGTTATATTATAGTGTCTTTGTCTTTTCTTTACTGACCTTCATGCCCGTGGTAAAAGACCCCCGCCCCACACACGCATACACTCTCATAAGTATTTCTTCAATTCGTCATCGCTGCTATAGTATTCATGACATTTACTCATTTAAGTACCTGAAACCCCCACTTATGAACTATAATCACTTGAAAAAGGCTACTAATCGTTGTGACATTTTACTGTTCGAAATAAAAGCCATCAACAAAACCGAATATGGGCCGTTGTGTGCTTGTACCTACTTTTGATATTCATGACACTTGCAATAACGTCTACATTTGCGTAAATAACATTTTCAAGAGTTACAATAGAGAAACGTCCATGTGACATTATTTAATGTTACAAAGTTTAATTGTATTATATCTTAAATCTAGCTGGCCTGTCAGGGGATCGTCTCAAGAAGGTGGGACCAGTCTTGGCGCGGTTTGTAACTGTTCCCTTTATCACTCACATACCGCCATATGAATTCATGGTAAGTCTCATACACTGTCTACATGGATCACTACCATCATTTCTATCTTACCGCTGGACCCCTTAATGCTATCATTGGAACCGCTACAAATTGACATCTTTCAAGCATTAAATTGTGGTTGTCAGGCTGAAGTATGGCCGTCATGCATCAAATGACACTTAACAATAAAGATCAATTTTGTCAATACGATCAAAGATGTGTTAACACCAATGGCGATCCTAATTGATATCTTGTACAATATTACCACAGGAGAGGAAAGTTAAAGGCATATCCTACAATACACAGTGGCGTCACTTGGTGGCCTTTAAATGCTGGCAATTATTAATTCTTTAACTTAGTGATGGCAAAATTGGTTATATAGCTGGATCCTGTGATCACAGAACATTAAACCATAGCTTAGAATGTGTGGAAGGGATGCCACAACATGACAACACCGCAAAAAGGTAGCTGCATACAAAGGTTCTATAATCTTAAGATACTCTATGTCTTTAGTGCTGGCTGTCAAAAATGCCAATGACGGCAAGGATAGGAGAATTGCTTAGTGCCTATATCCTGATATCACAAAACATTAAAGAATGATTCAAAATATTAGTAAGGGATGCCAAGAAATGGCACATAGCAAAAGACACACTCAAAGATTTCACACTCTCTAAGTGGTATCCTGTACTCTCACTACGTTCTATGGGGGAAGAATTCTTAACGAACTAGGCTTAAAGTCTTGAGAATCCACTGGCCTGCCTCCTGTGCAAAAGACGTACATCAATGCAACCCAAAGATTCCTATAATCTCAATGATTCCACCTAGCGGGAATACTGTGTGCCAGTGGATTCTCAAGGCTCTAAGCCTAGTTCGTTAAGAATTCTTCTCCCATAGAGCGTAGTAAGAACATTGTACAGACTACCATTTAGAGAGTCTGAGACACCACGAGAGGGGTGCACCAAGGGGACATAGATAGTACACACATGAATAAGGACATTCAAAAGACATATTTTGATTCTGATTGCTGTTCTGAGTCCAGACAGGACCAGAATATGGAACCCAATACCAAAGTTGAATTTAATGAGCCCATGTAATCCTTTAGAGGACACAGAACCAAGTAATGATTTTCAGCCCTCAGAATTATAGGCATTCAGGCATTTTGACAGTAGGTCTCTTTAATAGTTGTTGTCAGGGTAATATGACCACTTGCCAGAGTAACAAAAAGTGGAAATGTTAACTAGAGGGATAGATCTGCATGATAAAGCAATAAAATAAATATTGAGGGGGGGGGGGGGGGGGGGGGGTCGGGGGATACAACTTCTTAAATAAGCCCCTTTTTTCCAGATGGCCCAAGGACTAGTAGAAGTATTTCCATAAAGGAGTTCTTTAAAATAGACCTGTGACTAACAAATTCCACCCACCCCCACAAACTGAATTAATTTTTTTTCAATCCTTGTCAAAATACTAAATATCAAAACTTTAAGATATCATATTGCCACAAAACATTGTCCCATATATGAATCATATTCCTATCTGTAGTTAGCTATAAAAAGCAAAAATGTGGTCAGCTCACCTAGAGACACTACAAGCAGGTATAGCAACTATGAGACCAACCATCTAGCACTGTAATTTTCTCTGCTTTCTGGGAAAATATTTAGGTGTTCTGACAAATTTTAAAGTGAAGTATGAGCAACACCCCTCTGGTTCTGGGCCCTGTTTGAGCGTGCACCTAACGAGGTCGGGTTCATGTACACACATTGGAAGGGTTCTACTGAACTTTACATAAAGCCAAGACTATAACCTTTGAGGTCCAAGATTTTTTGTACGAATTTTTTGTTTCGACCCCTTCCCGACACAATTTTCTATAACACTGAAGTAAATTTGATAACAGAGAAATTATTGGTAATAATTAAATGTGAAGCAAGGCATCGCACAAACTCCAAAATCAATTCTGACATCAACATTAACAGCACAACCGTGATAGTGTACTGCTCCTAGAAACTTAAAGATGTCTTTTTAGCAGTGCTTCTACACCAAAATATAACAGGCTACGTTCTCCTACATTCTAACACTTCCCTTCTTGTCTGATTACCAGAAACTGAGCCCGGACCAGACGACACTGTTTAGTTATGAAGTGGTGCAAGCACTCAGTAAAAGAGGTTTATGTGCCTGGCTCAACAGGTCACGCAAACCGCTACAACAAAGCAATGTGTACATGTTCTGCAATGGTAGGTTTTAAAGAAAGCACACACTTGTGTAATACTTATCCTACATTCATTATCTACTTATATATCATGATGATTGGCACTTGAAATTTTTCTATATCTCAATGAAGCTGCTAAATCAGAAAAGTTGTTGCATAATGAATTTTCATTTTATTTTGTATACACAAATGATAAAAGATACTCCCATTAACTCGGAGATGGGCTGGGTTCATGGTTGATTAATAATAAAGCAGTTATTGACTTTTGATTACCGACATGTTTCAGTCCTTCATCAGGATGTATTTTATTGCATAAGAAATTGTGGTAAGATTGATTACAGAGCGGTTTACAGTATCCCGGTTCCGATGATAGCCATAGTTACAAGGTCAAGAATCTATTGGTTGTCTGATTTAAGGTTTTAGATATAGTCATTCGAATATCTTAATTTGGTATCCCCCCCCCCCCCCCCGAGGTTATAGGTGCTGATGGCAAACCCCTTGGGTAATTATATTGCACTGGACCAGACCCATGCATAAGAAATGTATAAGTAAGACTGAGCTCTTGTATAGCAGAAGTATAGACATATATCCCATATGAAACGCCCTGGCAGCAAGACAGCTGTATCTAGCCCAGTGGGTCAGCGCACAGGCACCCAAGGTGAAGACCAGTAGGATGGAGCATTTGGGCCAGTGGGTTAGCACCAGCACACCTACGGCCCCACTTAGCAGGGATGGATCATTTGGGCGAGAAGGTCAGCGGCTGTACACCTACTGCCCCTCTTAGCTTGAGTCAGTAGGACAGGTCATTTGGGTTAGTAGGACAGAGTGTTGAGAGACAAATACCTTGACACTATCATGCATGCAACCTCAATACCAGCTATATATGCCAGCTGCACCAATCATTTTGGGTTCTTAGTCTGGCGTGTGAGAAAGCTGTTACTTCCTTGTGCATTACCAATAAAGAAGCGTTTCAACTACCTCTGTGATCAGGTCTTATCTGTGAAGGGCTGACACAGCCAAGGAGTTCTCTACCCACGACATCCTCCATGGACTTAAAGTACAGTATTCCAGTGATAACTTATTTTAGTGTGACATATGTAAAACTTTACTAACTACAGTCCACAGTACCTACTCTCCCCACTTCCTACTATCTCCTCATATCACTCTAGATCAGTGCTGCATGCTGGTGTACAGTCCAACCCAATATATTCCTACTTACCATGGCCCTACTTTCAGGGGAGATCCTTCATAGCTTCAATTACTTTTCATTAAGGAGTCCCCTTGTTATTTTGAAACTATCTTCAACAACATAACCAAACTCCAAGTCTTCTTAGTTCGTTTTATTCTCCACAATTGAAATAATTGTTGGGCATTTTATGCTATCAAGCGTACAGTCATATATTTGTTTGTTTGTTTGTTCAGTTTAACGTCCAATTTGTTCAATTAGACTTACACATCGAGTTCACCACTCATACTTCTTTACAGTCCTTTAGGGACCTAACATCGTCTATGTCACTATTGATAATGTACTTGTCAATTGCTATTTTGTAGACCTTCATTGTCTAAAGCACCTTTAACTATCATACCCTTACATAGGGTGTTGCACCACCATCATTATTGACATGAGTATCTTGGATAAATAATATCTTAAACTCGAACACCCAGTTTGAGAACTTCTTGTCTCGTTTACTCTTCTAAATCCAGACTTTATAACAGGTGACTTTTTATTGCGTTGTCTAGTATGGTCTTTGCTACCGTCTCATTTTGAGCTGGTTCTACTTCTTTACGGTAGTGTCTTGCCATTGTTCTTTTGGAATGCCAAGAACTATACTTGAGGATCATAGGATCATTGAAGTACTCAATCCTAGTTTTGCATCTGGCAATGCACCTGCACCTCTGGTGGAGTGTGCACTAAACTGAGTACTGTCCACTCCGCTTAGTTGGAGTACTGTTACAACCCAACTAGAGATCGTATGTCTCCTGACACTTCAATGTGGCTTCCTGAATGAGATGATCAGTTGGTCATCTTTTTGTACCTTTTTTGTTTCCTCTGTCTTCTTTTAGGGTTTGAACTATACAAAGGCATTTTTCTTTTTTTTCAAGTTTTAACTTGTTGAGTTGTTTTTAAACCTATTTTTACCCTTTTCCGTATCTTTGTGGGATTGAATTCGGTTGCCCCCACAATCTAGCCACTGTAGGTTTCTGTCACTCCATGCTATGAATGCTTGTCTTCTTTGTCCAGATACTAATAGCATGAGAACCTTCATCTTTTTTGGAATGTAAACTGATAATGCACTGTATGGAACAAATATGCATGCTCCTTGATTCTCCCGCCTGATTATTTGGTTTGTTTCAGATGCGGTTCCCGTTACCAGAGGAAATATTCTTGTGCTTGTTCTCTCCAGTATCATTGCCACCGCCTTTTCATATAGAGGATTCATCTAGGAAGTATAGTGGAACATACGCGACTTTCATTTATGATTCCTGTCTTACGTGATTTTCTTTTGGCATGGCAGAAGAATTGTTTTAAATGTGTTGTAGCATCTGCTATGTATAGAGTCTAAGAGCTCATACTACTTAACAATATTTATACAGTTCACTCAGCGTTAAGTAATTTATAGCATTTAGTGAACTCATCATACCAGTTTATTTTAATACAACTGTAACTTGCGATGTATTTGTATTCTATTCTGCCATTGGGGGGTGGGGCAGTGTAATAGAACAAAGGCTTAAAGTTCTATATTACATTATTCAAGCATACAGAATATCTTGACTAACTTTATTCAAGAGAATCAAAGAGGCTTCGAGACATCATAGAGTTCTCGTTATATCTAACTTCTCCAATATATTGAAAATTATCATCGAAGATATCCATGTTAAGTCTGACAATTTGACTGGATGATTTAGACACAAACTAAGGTGACTCCTTATTTGTTTAATTCTCGTTATTTTGTATTGAACTTTACTTTTTAACATTGGACCTATGTGGGAAAGATTGTATTTAAACTGTATGAAGAATATTGTTTTAAGGAAAAGTGCCATTTCGATTTAAGACGTGGCTTGGAGTACTTCAATCAAGTCAGTGTTAGTAGAAATAAATAACATGCTCCACTCAACCTCAGAACTTTTAGCACCAGTTTAGCCTCTATTGGAATCGACTCTACATATTTTAGAATAATTAAGCTCTGCCAACAACTCCTGAGGACTAAGCCCCGATCATGTCAAATTATGATATCATCATTGAACATACATCTCCATTCCATCTGGACCGGAATGAATTGATATGTAAGCCTTCAAACCAAAGTAGATTTCTTGAATAAAAACTAACATCATTCTTTCTTGAAAGAAGAGTAAAGAGAGTCTGATATTGCCAAAGATCTTGAAAAGGGAGAATAAATATCTCTTTAGAAAAACAATCCTAGAACAGGTGTAATTGTAGAAAAATATAAAATAAAGCTGCTTGAAATTAAAAAGAGTGGGAGATATAGTTTTTCACTACTGTCACAAAACAAACGTTAGTAATATGAAGTGGAAATACCTTATTGAAAAATTATATATTCTGACACGCTCCGGCTTCTTGTCAAACATTCTTCAAGTGTTTATTTGCATAATAAATCTTCCCTGGGGTATGATCCCTGGGAAATACATAGTTTCGTCTTATTTTTGTAATCTGCTCTTGGACATACTTGGATAATCTATCTCCTGGTCGTCTTGGCATCTATTCATTGTATATAGTGTCCATGATAATGCTCAAAGCTTAGGAATAGATTTGGTATAATTTTTAACCCTTAGTTGCATATACGTTATATCAGAAGTATTGATTCAATAACCATATAACTTTTAATAGGTTTACTGAATGATTCAAAAGATTTTTATATCTTTATGGACAAGGGTGAATTCATATTTTATTTTATGGTACCTTGATGACGCATTTACCGGGGCATGACCTACGCCAAATATTGGTTACGTTTGCAAATTATATGGTATACATATCTACGAGTACGGTAGCCTAATTGGAGGAATAGGGTAGAGTTGGTTATTAGCGTTTTTGATACAGCCCTCTTCAGCTGGTGTCTTTACATCTGATTCTGGTTTGTTAAGTCACCATAGGAAATTCAGTTTTATAATATATGTTGGATACTTAATTTTTATTAGCAGTTTCTAATGTTCCATCAGTCAATATGCAGTTTTTAAATCTATTCCAGACTTCAACTAATTTTATATCATACATGCATTAAGAAAATTACACAGGAATGACTTATCCGTGACTATTGAAACATTTAATGGCCTCACAGCTTTCCTTTCCACCAAGTTAGTTTGTTATTTCAGGACAAGACTAAAGGAACACCATGTCTTAATTTGTTATAAGTCTTTTTCTAGTGAAGGTGATGATGCTGATCAAAGCAAGGCACCTTATGTTCGAAACAGATCCGTTAGGGAGCGGCCACTGTCATATAAATAGCATAGAACTCTGAAAATTTGGATCATTTGTCACCAAGCTCAGCTATAGTACTCCAAAGTTCTGGGACATAGAATGTTTTGGTGGCCATATTGGGAGCCATCTTGGATTTCTCAAAATGCTCACAGTTTAGTCTTGCACCCAGCAGATTTGGGAACAGTAGAACTTCGCTTATGGGGGACATCATCCGTTCTGATCAAATTGTCCGCTTACATGGCGTAAAATCTTATAGAACCGTTCTGAGCAAGGTGACCCCTTACACCGGATGTCCCTTAAGCGGGGTTCTACTGTAGTTTGTTTGGAAACTGACCAATTAATTCATAGATTCTCTTTCGTGTATTACCTATGGGCAGCTTGCCAGGGAAAACCATGAAGATTGTGGGAATAATAATACAGTAGAACCCCATGTAAGCAGACACCCCGCGTAAGCGAACACCTCGCGAAAGTGGACAGTTATTTCGGTATGAAAAGGCCTAAAACCCCGCATTTATAAGCGGACACTTCCGACGGACACGCTATCAAAAATAGATCAATCTGTGTTTTTAATGAGTGTGTATGACTATATTCATAAAAAATACATTCATAATTCAACGTTTAATAACTTCGGATCCAATTAAGATATTGGAAAATTGATTTCAGATTTACTATCTCCTGTGTCTCCCCTACATATGGGTATATAACAAGTTAATATTGGCCCATAGGAAACTTGAAAACCCCGCGTAAGCAGACACCCGCTTAACCAAACACTTTGGCCTGGAACGGAGGGTGTCCACTTGTGGGGTTTTACTGTACACACATTTACAGGAAGTCAGGATGTCCCTTAAGTGGGGCTCCACTCTAGTTTGTTTGGAAAAGGACCAATTAATTCATAGATTCTCATTCATGTATTATCTATGGGCAGCTTGTCAGGGAAAACAATGAAGATTGTGGAAATGATAATATTTTCAGGGAGTCAGGTTTATGGGAATCCAGAAATAATATGGGGCTGACCTACAAAGGTTGTATTAAGGTTTTTAGATAGTAAGGACACTTTTTCTGTGTTTCATAAAAGTTCATAACTTCAGGGATTTCCCTGAACTCGGAATTCTCTGATAATATTTTTCTTTTTTTAAACACATAGATTCTACGGGTGTCAGAGTTGATTATTTCCTCATATGTAGATATGGAAATTCCATTTTCCCCTGACAAAAGACAATTTTCCCTGACATTTGTTAAAATTCCAGTTTTCCTTGAAAAATTCCAAAATTCCCTGACAATTCACAAGCCTTGGGTTTTCCCTGACACGTGACAACCCTGTATAATATGTGATTTCTGAATGAGTTCGATGATAAGCCTTTCTTTACCATGCTTATGGTTGAGATTACAGTTAATATTCATGTCCTCTTTTGTACTTTTGTGAAAATGTCTCTGAGTACATTGAGCAGAACTGAGTCCATGCTCCAGGTGACTTTGACCCTCATTCTTTAGCGATGTTACACAATATGTCAGTCCTATTTCCTAGTCCATTCGCTGAGACACTCCAACGACGTCACACAAAATTGTACAAAACACAAGTAATTCTTCAGACATGAATAGATAGGTTGTATTTGATAATATTATAGTAGATGCTCTTGTTACTGTGTACCTTGTTCACGTTATGTACATCTGAAGAGGTGTTTGAGTGGAACACACAAGAAGAGACGAACTGCAACCTGGAAAACTACTGGATGTAGCTGCCATTTTAAGGATGTGACCTGCCAGGACAGCGCAGCTCTTTTCCTCCTGGAAAAATAGGATATGATAAACGATTTATAGAATCACACTCATTCAGTTTATTTATCAATATTGAAGAGTTGCTATCATAAGAGGGTCAAAGTAGACTAAAAGGCTCAAATATGTGGTAAAACCATTCGATTACATTGGCAGAAGTAGTGATGTTTTCAGTTAGGATAAATTTTTCCCTGGCTCTTTCATAACTTTGATTGAATGGAAAAAGTGTTTCCTAGTCTTTATTTCTGCCGATTGGCAAAAAAATCGGGACTTGAATTTTTTTCTTCATAACTTTGAATGAAATTGAACTCCACAAAGGCATATATATCGGACAATCCACCACGAAATTAATACCCATGTCATTTTCCAGGAACGTTTTCGCCCTATTAACGTCAGTGATGATAAAACCATGAAGCTCGCGGTATTTAATTGATTTTCCTATGAAAGGTAAACATAGAATACCTGATTTTCAAGGCCTTCTCGAGCTAATAGTCTAATAATATGATATATCAGGTGATGTTACAGTTACATAAATAACATGTAACAATGTGTCCTTACCTTTAAATTGCCAGAGAAAATATGACAATGATAGGAGTGTGCGAGTTCTGTTATACTCTCGATATCTACCGTCTGTTTCTCACCTTCGTTTACTGTAAGGGAATGAATAGGTGTTTGTATCATAAGCCTAATAAAAAAACACCCAATAGGCATATCAAGGAGAGACTTTATGCGATGGGGCGTGGCATCAAATGTTTTTATGTAACTAGGGTAATGAAAATTGACCAATCAGCGACCAGAAAAAAGTTCCGGTTGCACTGAAAACGCCCAACGTCTGCTGGTATTATACAGAATATTACGAATGACTTATGAAACAAGCCCCACCTCAAACGTCACTCTAATACCAACAATATGCTATGGCACTCGTAAATGGGACAAGATTTTGACATCACCCTCGCCAATGTCGCTGGCGTAGTAATACACGACCTAGTGGCGTAAAAACTTCAACTTTTAACTCATGTTCAGTTTAATACTTCTAAATGTATAACTTGTGTTTTAAAAGTAATTTTTATGGCCGTATATATTTGGCCATGGTATTAGGCGATACTCTAATTATGTCTTCCTCAACTTCCGAGCAAAAGTATAATCTTTGGGGTCGGGGAAGGGTGAGGAAGCTATATATTATACACTAAATGCCGAGTCTGTATACTAAACATATAAAGCCTACAGATCGCCTTTGCATTGTCGCTTCTTCTCGTCGTTGCCACTATGCAATATCCTCGCATTCTCTCGGATATCACCACGCATCAACTACGCCGAGAGTATAATCATGGTAAGATTGTGTAAGCATTTTATTGTTTTCTATCAAGTTCAGTATCGTTGTAACTGCTATTCCCTCCCAAAATCCTTTTTCGATCTATTATGCGTAGATATAACCTTATTCTATAAGGAAATGTGGAGGGAGACGAAGAGAAGAGTTAAATAGTGAGGATAGGAAGGGACAACAGGAGAGAGGCGGGCAGGGAGACTAGCAGGATTAGGTCTGGAAATATGAGCCTAAATAGTCCGAGTACTCACTGTTAGTTGCTACAAAGCAACACTTTCCGGTGAAATAATCTACGTCCAGTTTAGCTGCACAATTTGCGGCTACCGTTACGCTGAAAATAGTGTAAATAAAAGGTTTCATTGGTAGTTATTTCGAACGCCAAGGCCAAAAAGAACCTACTAGCATATTACAGAAGCCTTTTTATTATCATTAATTTTCTCTTCATGTCGAACTTCAATTTGAGAAATAAATCTGCCAAATCTACAAATTCATGTTTAACATGTTTAATAAAAAAAAAGAAGATTATCCATCCCTCTTACCTCTTTTTGCTTGTGAGGTCGGCGATTATAACTACAAAGTCAATACGTGGTCGTGTGCCGTTTGTATCTTCAGGGAGAGGCAGCGTGGTCGCCGTTCTTCTAGATAAATAATCACCAACCGATATTAGATGACTTATGTGTCTAACTATAATATTTGTGAAAAGATTTCAAGTTATATTAGTGAATGGCCAGAAGATGAACAGTCACTTAATTAAATGTGGGGTCCCCTAGGAATAAATCTTTGACCCATTCACTTTCCTTAAGATACGTCCCTATGCTGATGACACAGTTGCATACGTTTTCTTTTATTCAATGAACAAACTAACAAACAAAATACTTGCCACAATCATTGGCGATATTCCATATCATTGGCGATATTCCATAACAGTGTCACACATGCATGACAAGACATATGTGAACAGTACAGCATAGACGAGTCGACTCTACTGATTAACACTACACACTCAGAACTTATGATATTTTATGTATATCGGCGCTAGTGCATTCACCTCGAGCGATGGCGAATAGTTAATTCAAACTCCCCAGATAATACCAACCAGCTCCGCTGGGTTAGTTTGTAACCCTACACTGGCCACAATTCACCTAAAGCTTTCTGTTGGTTAAATCATCAATCCTCCTTTTGCAAGTTTAAGATCTCTTGATTACCTAGATAACCCTCCTAAGATGGTTAGGCCGTTAAGACCAGCCTTATAAAAAGTCTGAGTCCTTTACCACTTTACTTTGTTTAGCATAATACCTAAATGTGAGATGTATCTTGACTGTATAACGATCTTGGCTCAATAAAGAAATAACATTAAAAAAAATCCTGGTGAGCCGATTCTGGCGAAACCTTGACCCACACACACAGAGACTCCCTATCCGTCCATTTCTTCTCACTTTAGTGTTATTTCAGCATCTTAAACAAAAGTTGTTGTTGACAAGACGCTGTCTTCCCATACTTTTTGCCTGTGCAACCACAGGGGACCAGATGTGACATCATCTGATGAGGTGACGCCCATCAGTGTACATGGTTACAATGCTTAAGTACAGTTCTTAAACTGTCTTTCGAGGTAGCATCAAGCCAGGGAAAAGAAATAGCCCCCTCCAGTATCTAGAACTTATGATCTTTGTTTTATTTTAATCTAGTTAATCAAAATCAATAGCCTCATGTTATATCTCATTTACTCTCATCCATTTGATCTTATTTTCAAATATGTCTGAATCATCTTCTCCTCGCGATTTCATTAACTTCAATAAATGACATACCCATCTTGCATGCTAGCATCTGATTCTACATATCCCATGGAGCTCCTTTCTATGCCCTTTTCATCCTACTTCTATCCGTAGCACCTTGGTTACTACCTGTAATCCCGTTCTCATGTGTCTGCTGTATTATACGAGATTATATGGAGACAAGGTTAGTGTGCCTGATTGAAATCTGTTCCGGGTTGTTTTGGTCGGAAAGAGTCACTATTTCTGACCAAAAACAAGGAGCAGATATTCCTTAGATTCATTTACTATATACCCATGCCGTATATACTGTATATACGCACCGTTTTGGCATATGACGTAAAAATACTGTACGGACCACTAAAATACGGACCACCTTGTCATACACATTTATTAAAATTTTGGTTGTTAAGAAAAATTAAATTGATTTTTCTTTTTTAATTTCGGGTATATAGTAAATATATAACGTCCAACCATGCTTGTACAAGTCACAGAACGAGATGCTAATTTATGGTTTGTATGGACCGAGGCGTTTACGCCGAGTTCCGTACAAACCATAAATTATCATCGAGTTCTGGTCAGGACGTTCTATATAATTACTCCTCTTTTCTCAACAACATGATGACAGAATACTTACACACGACCCAATCATGCACAATGTATGTAAACAATCCACTAAAGAAAAGGAGAAACACTTACAAGTAACAGTTAAATAAATATGGAATAATATAAAATCAAACTTACACTTGCAGGGAAAATGTGGTTTTCAAATTAACAAGGCTTCTTGCTAGGTCGTGTTTTCCAGTTCCCTGATCGCCAACCAGCTATAAATATTAATGATAAATTTCATGTATAAACTATATTCAATAAATCTGTCGGCTACGGATCTGTTGTTTATAAATAATTCACACACAGGGCCCCTACACCAACCTAGCGTGTGCTTTCACCAAGAGGGATGTCAGTTTAGGATAGCAAACATCAAGGAAATATTTTTCATGACAATACAGGGTTTAAACATCACATATATATCCACTCAAAACACCGGAAATATATTAAAAAAATGTCTATAAAAATCACCCCTGGCGCCTTCCCTTGCACAGGAGCAGTTTTGCAGGTGTAGTGGGGCGGGAATCCAGCAGTGTTTCGTACATTCTACGGCTCAAATGCCTATCTACGCAGTGTTGAATATACATGTGCACAACATTGGAACTGTCTACCAGCGGTGGTGAGAGGCACGGAGACCTTAAAGAAATTTAAAAGTCTGACAAGGAATGACCTGTTGAGTAGAATACCTACTCTGTGATAAATTAAGGTTACTGGACATCAAAACTATAACTCTCACAACATAGAGCACCAATGGTGATAATCGTCCTCCAAACCACATGCATGGGTGAGATCTATTTTGGGACAGTACATGGGTCACCGATTGAAACCAGTGATATTCATTTCACTGATGGCTATCCTATCTTTTATCTGGCCATCTTAAACATAGGAACTGATGTAATTTGAAACTTGTGTATTCACGAAGATTAAATGAAGAAAAATATTTAAAAAAAAAAAAAAAGTGGTGCTGAGAGTCAATCCTTACTGTGTAGTGATTCCGGGCAATGCCGCACATGAGAGTGGCGCGGCAGGGGCCGGGATTACGTAACGCTGGGTATATATACTCAGGGTTCACAGTAGGTAGACAGGCTGTCCTCGCGCGTTTCTCCTCGAGAGCGGACCCTTGGACCCTCACTTTGCAGCCGGGTTCTCATAACCTTCCTGGTGGTTAGGCGAGTCTTTCAGATTAGCCTCTCCAGCGTTACCTGGCACACCGTGCTGGGGTTCTATACTTGTGGGAGAGATCTTCCAGATCTCTCCGGGAAGTAGTTGTTAATAAACATTCCTGTTTATTAAAAGCGTGGAGTTGTGTTTTGTGTTTCTGGGTTAGTGCAGACTTACCGAAAACCGAACCGACCTACGTAATTGCATGTAGGGTGGGATCCCGCCAGGAACTAGTGTTCCGGAAGTGGATCTTCCAACCTGCTAGTCAGGCGGTGACCACCACACAGGGAAGAGACAACCAAATCTTGACTAATCTCACTATGTCTTGTGTGTTGGTGGAATCACCACTTTATGGTAAAACTTTATTTTTCAACATAGCAAAATCTGGAAACAATCGTAGACTGTGTGCTCAAAGGATTTTCTCCAAAATGTGTGTACCATATTAAATCTCATAAATCATGATTTATGATAAGGTATTTACTAACAGACAAGTTAACCTCCTCACTGACAAGGAAATATTATAAATTCACCAAGGAATTCTAAAATCGTCTGTTACTTTAGGATATCAGATGTTACTTGTTAGTTAATGACAAGAGTAATGGTTACCTATGCTATCTGCCCATTTATTTATTGAATAATTTGATAAATATAGTCAGGGGTGCCAGTATTACACGCCTGTCGATGATATACGCTATTACTCTAGACAGATCTAGTCAGACTGTAGTTGTGGCGACCCAAACAGCTACGTTCCCATATTTGGGACCCTAGTGTATAGGGTCGGCCTCGTCTGAATAGCGAAGCAGTTTGGGTCGTGCTATATTTAAGTGCTGATTCTACCAGCACACAACTTGTCACAAGATGTAGCGAGATTGGTCCCAATTTGGTTGTCTTGCCGAGATTCAGGGCTAGGTTTGAATAATCACGTGCATATTTATCGCGATCGTGTTTCTTGAGGTGTTGCGGTGGTGGAGCACCAAAACATCCACCCCACACCACATGGCTACGTTTTGTGACATAGTAGATATGACACATCCCGACACTGTAAAGGCAGACTTCCACCAACCAGACGAAAATGTTGTACAACGCCTGTACAACGGTTGCTGGAACATCTCATGGAATTTTGTTTTTGTCTGTTTGGTGGAGCATCGCGCGATGCCGCACGATGCCCATCTGCCAGATGTCTGGTCTTGGTTGCTGGGATAGTTGAACATCTGTTGGTGGTTACTGGCGTGTCAACCCATGGCTGCTGGTGGTTGCTGGAGGGTTGCTGGAGCCTCGGCTGTGGTTTCTGCTGAAAATAGCTTCCACCAACCAGATTTTTCAGGCGATATCCCAGCCGATACTCCAACGACCCTCCAAGGGATGGAATTATAACATCAGCCGAATAACTGACTTATTAGGTTTGTGTCTGCTGGAATTGGGCGTCTGGCGCATGCCGGACTGCCTATCGGCTTAGCGAAGTAACTCGAATACTACGTTAAATGCGGCTAACGTCCACGACGCAGCCCCACTGTCTGCACACCGCTGCTCTCTCTGGAGGATCTGCTAGAACTTTGGGCTATCGTCTGAAAGATCTGTTCGGTGAAGCACACACCAGACGCTCGTATGGCGACCATTTGAACATCTGCTGGGGGTTTTGGTGGAGCAGTGACACATTCGTAGACCATTTCAACAGACATCCCAACAGACGTCGGCTGAAATGCTGGCTGGAACGTGTGTTGACGTTGTAAAAGCAGTTGTTTGGTGAAAGCTCCCCTTAAGATGTAACAAGATACACCAAGACATATCATGGCAAATGCATCCTGTTGGTGCGATCAGCACTTTAAGGGCCGATTCCACCACACAACCACTTTTTCTGAGCAAAACGACGTTCCAGCCGACTTTTCGACAGACGTCGGCTGAAATGTCTGGCCAAATTGCCTCAAAATGCATCGCAGCTCCATCGAAACCCCCAACAGAGACTCATGTGGTCGCCATACGAGCGTCTGGTGGCAATACACTACGACGCTCCGAACCCACGAAAGCCGCGTATCGAGCGGAGCAGTGTATTGCCGTGTCGGGAAATGTACGGGAGCACTGATAGCTCGTCAAATAACCGCGGAATTCCACATTAAATCGAACAATGAAGGTAAATAAAGATAAAGATTGATGTTATGAGTGTATATGACACGCTATGGTGCTAGAATTCTGCAGAAAGTGTCGGAATTTTCAATGTCCGTTCGCGGCTTCGGGTATCGCTGGTGTCGTCCACACCATGTTGGCGGCATTCCCTCGCCGCAACTCCCGGCAGAGCCCATGGGCGGGTGTCGTACTCTTCAAATGTATCGGCCAGACACCCAATTCCAGCAGACAAAAACCTAATAAATCAGTTATTTCGGCCGACGCTATAGTTACATCTTGTGGAGGGTTGTCAGGGGTATTGGCTGTAACTTCTGGTAGGTGGAAGTGCATTTTAGCTGGGAAATGGCCAAAAGCCCCAGCAGACGCTCAGGCGACGCTCTAACGACCCCCAATATCCTCCAACAGACGTCATAACTTAGACCAGACATCTGTTGGAATGTCTGGCGGGAGAGCCAATGCTTGCTGGAACGTCTGATGTGTGCTTCCACCAACCCGACAGATGATTCAAATAGAGCAGATTTGCCAGCAACCGCCATGCGGGCACTGTACAACGTTTTTGTCTTGTTGGTGGAATACCCCCTTTAGATAGATCTAGTTTAGATCTTGCACTAAGTTGTAGTACCCCTCACTCATTTCCTCATCCCTCATTTCCTCACCCCTCACTCATTTCCTCACCCCTCATCCATATCCTGTGTTTTGTCAATTCCTTTGGTGTGTACAGGTGTGAGATAAAATTAATACAGTAAAACCCCTCTTCCGGGACACCCCGCTTAAGGGGCCACCCCGCTTAAGGGGACAATTTGCTCGGAACGGAAATTTTTCCCACTATTAAGAGTTTATTTTAACCCCACTTAAAGGGACACCCCGCTTAAGGGGACACCCCGCTTTAGGGGACAGTTTTTCGGTACAGAAATGCTTAAAAACCCCGCTTAAGGGGACAGTTTGGAAGGACATCATATCAAAAACACTGAAAATCCAAGTTTATGGTGCCCATTTGTACGGGACAGACAGAACAATTTATTGAGTGAAATGTTGTACGATGAAGCCTTTGTATCTCAAATGATTATATACTCAATAAAGAAATTTTTGAGAAAAAAACAAACAAAAAAACAATAGACTGAGCATTCCCGAGCGGGCCCGGGCGGCCAGAGTGTGTTTTTTAATGGTAATAACCACATCTCTGGCGGGTCTGGGCGGGCCACAGTGAGTGGATATTAGTACCAGTGATTTTCGCGCCTGCTGAAGGTGCCAGGTAAGAGGCCCGCTTACAGGTTAGCTGTGGCCGACACAGGGAGGGCTGGGGGCTTTGAAGGTGAGGTATTCAGTGAGCCGTCGCAGCTCTGGGCGGCTCACGATGAGTCCTTTTAGGGCTGCTGATTTCTCTCAGAAGTTACTGGGGTGGGGGGGTGGGGGGGGGGGGGCATTGACCGGGGGTATAAAAAGGAGCGAATTTCACAAGGAAGGTATATCCACCTTCAACCTCTATTATCTTTTTTTTTTAATTTTTTAATTTTTATATTCACTTATATTATATAATTTATATTTATTTACTTAATTATGTGTTATTGATAAACATTTAAACCTAATAACCATCGTATCCTTCATTTATGTAGGTATTCTCTATTGTATGACCATTGACAGACTGAAAACCCCGCTTAAGGGGACACCCCGCTTAAGGGGACACTTGGCCCGGAACGGAGGGTGTCCCCTTAAGAGGGGTTCTACTGTAAATACAGAAAGCAACTCGTTTTGGTCAAAGAAGTCATTTTACAACTCGTTTGAATGTTATATGATATTCACTCGGCTGTCGCCTTGTTCATACCACACCGCATCAAACTCGTGGAGAACGACGGCTTTGAACAAAACTTGTTGGTTTCTTCGGTAAAACAGCATATCCGTGGCCTCCCGCTTTTAACATAGGGAATCGCACTTTGCGGGCCCGATACCCGACGATCTTTCGCCGTTTTCGAACGAAATCATCGATTATAACGCAATAAAAAGACTAGAATCGGACTCAGGACATATTAATCGCCAAAATACTAGCTTATTTATCTAAAACTAACCGTTAGTTTTGACGTAATGGGTCAACAAAGTCGTAATTCCGATATTTCGAAAACGGTGACATGTCAGTGTCAACTTGTATCAATGCATAGTCGAATCACTCACTAAAACCTAACCCTAAACCTAACCCTAAACCTAACCCTACCCTAAAATAGGGTTAGGTTTAGGGTTAGCCTTAATCCTAACCCTAAAATAGGGTTAGGTTTAGGGTTAGCCTTAATCCTAACCCTAATGGGGAAAAAGGCAAAACAGAGGTTTTGCCAGGAACCAGCTGAAATGCAAATAGATCCGGCCTTTTCAAAATGAAAACAAAGTTACTAATGATAATGTTCTCCAACCCATCCCGGCGGAAATAACGGTTATTTACAGGTAAATAACATTGTAGTTTGGCAATTTATATTTGGAGATTCAGAATCCGGCTTTTTCCCAGGTTAAAATATAAAGTTTGGTTCGAAAACGTCGAAAGATCGTAGGCTACCCGGTGCGTTCCCTATGTTATAAGCTAGAGGCCACGGATCTGCTCTTTTACCGTTTCTTCTTCAGTTCCTCTTCACTGACTTCAGGCTAGGCGACTACAGTCTACAGTTACAGAATCACTTCAATATCTCAGATGTCGTCATTGCTGAGTTAAAGGAAAGTCAAATGTTAGCTACCAATACTGTTGTGACGTTTGCTGACGGCAACTTATTGAACGGCGTAAGAATGTGTTCAGTCATCTTCAAGTTTCCACTGCCTGCGTGTTTTTTGTTGTTTTGAAGAGCGCGCCAGACCGGAAAAGTTGCTTGTACTTCCGGTATTCCAGAAATAGCCTTGACTACCATGTGATAGAATATAATCTTCCACAATAAATATATTACTGATCATCAATATAAATACATTTATGGAATTATCGTATACTGCTGTAATTATTTTAGTGTTTTTGTGGAATTTGATCTTCAAATCTTTGACTTCACTGCCAGAGTTGGCGGAGGGAGAGTAGGTGTTGACACTTAGCTGATTCCGTCCGTACATCATGCAGACGACTTCTTTGAGAAGCTGTTTGTTGTTAAACTATACACGCCGGAATCAGCTAAAGTGCCGTCAACAAATCACACTGCACCGCTAGAGCAACCTTCGGAAAGCATAGACCGGAGCGGCGCAGTGTGTCAACAAATCGATACGAAGATAGCAACAGAGATGCTAAACCACACCGATTCGTGATAAGTTAAGTAAGTGTTTTAGTTGAATGAAACTGAAGTTTGAGAATAATCATAAAAGTATGACAGGCTTACGAACGGAATTCGTTCTGAGTGACAGTTTGCAGTTTGCAGTTTGCAGCTTCAATCTAGGTAAGACCACTAAGAGACACCTGTCTCTTAGTCTTACCTAGATTGAAGCTGCAAACTGCAAACTGTCACTCAAGATCAACTGATGATGCCGATGGTATCTAGTCGTGGGCGACCCTAACAGTACGTTCCCGTACTACTACTAGAGTATAGGGTCTGACTCGTCTGACTAGATCAGATCTGATCTAGTCAGACGAGTCCGACCCTATACTCTAGTAGTAACTAGTTTGCACAGAGTTAGCCAGTGTACCCAGCCCTGTCCCTGTACAGGGCTGGGTATCTACTACATGTAGCTCTCCCACGCTTTTCCGTTCCCGTGTGTTTGCTACTGGCCGCCTACTGCCATGTATGAAAAAAGGGTGAATGAATAAATATATACCAATTTGTGTTTGCCAACCTTCAAAATAGGTGTCTGTTGCTTTAAAACTGAGTATTCAGCAGTAGTTTTCCAGTGGAGGTTCCCTTCTTCTAAGTTCAGCCATGTTTGTCACTGGTCATCTCACTGCACGCTATGACACACCAGTCACCAGCTCTGTACAGGAAGTCATGTTATCCGTTTACTTCCTGTCTGCTGAAAGTATCTACACTTCTTCAGGTCGAAATTAAAGCCATGCTTCTCCCTCAATGAACTGTAAACTTCTCTTATTTTGAACTCCATGGCTGTGGTAGTAACTCTAGAGTGCCACGTTGTGACAGGGAAGGGTTTGAAAACAATGTATGCTCCCTTCCTGTGACCTTCACCTTGACAGGAAGTAGCCACACTTGATAAAAAATGGCTGAAGCTGTGTGAGTGGCCTCACATGGGAGGAAAATCACTGGAAATTTACCATTATATTGGAATGTCGACACTTGCAGACAATTAATCTTATGATATTTATTAGTTCTTCAACTTAGGAACCAACTATTTGACTCAATTGGCCATTATTAAGGTAAGTTTGGTGAAGTTAGAAAAACCGACTCTATTTACATAGCACAGCTGTCCACCCCTAAATGGAGAGAACGAACAGATTAGGGGTGGATACTTTACCTAGCACAGAGTCATCAGTTGATCTTGATGCCAATGATGGAGCCATCAGTCTACTATAATAGATCTAGATCCAGTCACTTACTGACTTAGTGACCCTTGCTGGATCCCACTCTGTGGTGGATACCCAGTCCCCCCCCCCCTCCCCCCTTTAGTCTTTACAAAATTTCCTGGGAATGGGATAGCATATTGTGACAATTTGTGGGAATTGTTGTGTATTAAAGGGATCTAGGGCTATGATACTATTGATAGGGACTACAAAAAAAGACTATTTTAGAACGCTAATTAATTGATCACATTCTATTCGTTTCAACACGGACTTGAAAGACCTGGATTGGCAACATAGGGGTGCTGGCCTATCTATCTATGCCTCAGCATTGTTCTCTAGTTCCCGTTTTTGCCACCAGGGCGGCTCCACCACAGCTCCAGAGTGTTGTCTGTCTTTAACCACTAAAAACTCATTAAAAGGTGCAGTAATATTTATCAACATATTTGGAATATAGTTTGAAAAGACCAGAAAAAGATTTTTTAAGTCTTGCTGGAAAGAAAACCATATTTTGACAGTTTTTTGCTGACCATTTCAAATACCATTGCTGGAGTGGTGTTTGGAGGAAAAGTCACCCAATTTGTGCCAATTGTTTAGAAACTCCCAGCACAACCAGGACCATAAATACAACTGTTCTGTGTAGGAACATAGCTGGAATCGACCAACAAATAGTTAATTAAGGCCTGCTAGATGGGTAATATTTTTAAAAGTTTGACTTTCTGTGGCTGACCATGTGAAAATGTCTGATTTCTCAGGGGTGCTCAGAGCTAAAGTCACCCAATTTGTGCCAATTGTTTGGAAACCCCCAGCAGACATAGGGCCATAAGTACAACTGTTCTGTGTAGGAACATAGCTGGAATCGACCAACAAATAGTTAATTAAGGCCTGCTAGATGGGTAATATTTTTAAAAGTTTGACTTTCGGTGGCTGACCATGTGAAAATGACTGATTTCTCAGGGGCGCTCAGAGCTAAAGTCACCCAACTTGTGCCAATTATTTTGAACCCCCCAGCAGACATAGGGCCATAAGTACAACTGTTCTGTGTAGGAACATAGCTGGAATCGACCAACAAATAGTTAATTAAGGCCTGCTAGATTGGTAATATTTTTAAAAGTTTGACTTTCTGTGGCTGACCATGTGAAAATGACTGATTTCTCAGGGGCGCTCAGAGCTAAAGTCACCCAACTTGTGCCAATTGTCTGGAAACCCCCAGCAGACATAGGGCCATAAGTACAACTGTTCTGTGTAGGAACATAGCTGGAATCGACCAACAAATAGTTAATTAAGGCCTGCTAGATGGGTAATATTTTTAAAAGTTTGACTTTCTGTGGCTGACCATGTGAAAATGACTGATTTCTCAGGGGCGCTCAGAGCTAAAGTCACCCAATTTGTGCCAATTGTTTGGAAACCCCCAGCAGAAATAGGGCCATAAGTACAACTGTTCTGTGTAGGAACATAGCTGGAATCTACCAACAGATAGTTAATTAAGGCCTGCTAGATGGGTAATATTTTTAAAAGTTTGACTTTCTGTGGCTGACCATGTGAAAATGACTGATTTCTCAGGGGCGCTCAGAGCTAAAGTCACCCGATTTGTGCCAATTGTCTGGAAACCCCCAGCAGACATAGGGCCATAAGAACAACTGTTCTGTGTAGGAACATAGCTGGAATCGACCAACAAATATTTAATTAAGGCCTGCTAGATGGGTAATATTTTTAAAAGTTTGACTTTCTGTGGCTGACCATGTGAAAATGACTGATATCTCAGGGGCGCTCAGAGCTAAAGTCACCCAATTTGTGCCAATTGTTTGGAAACCCCCAGCAGACATAGGGCCATAAGTACAACTGTTCTGTGTAGGAACATAGCTGGAATCGACCAACAAATAGTTAATTAAGGCCTGCTAGATGGGTAATATTTTTAAAAGTTTGACTTTCTGTGGCTGACCATGTGAAAATGACTGATTTCTCAAGGGCGCCCAGAGCTAAAGTCACCCGATTTGTGCCAATTGTTTAGAAATCCCCAGACCACCTAGAGCCATAAGTACAACTGTTCTGTGTAGGAACATAGCTGGAATCGACCAACAAATAGTTAATTAAGGCCTGCTAGATGGGTAATATTTTTAAAAGTTTGACTTTCTGTGGCTGACCATGTGAAGATGACTGATTTCTCAAGGGCGCTCAGAGCTAAAGTCACCCAATTTGTGCCAATTGTTTAGAAATCCCCAGACCATATAGGACCATAAAGACAACTGTTCTGTGTAGGAACATAGCTGGAATCGACCAACAAATAGTTCATTAAGGCCTGCTAGATGGGTAATATTTTTTGAGGTGGAAGAAATGTCAAAATCTGGATTTCCCATGTCAACACCCCTTCAAAATATGCCAATTGTCTAGAACCCCCAGCCCACTTACTGCCATAAAATTTACTTTACTGCCGATTCCAGTTGGAATTAGGGTCCTAAGTGCACTAGATTTTTTAAAAGTTACGGCACATTTTGTGTCAGTTTGGGTTGGGTCGGCAGTCAAAATTCCCTGATTTTCAAGGGGAAAATCCAGAAAATCCAGATTCTTTAATTGTTCCCATGCTCCTAGGCCTTAATAAAGTATTTGTCAGTCGATTCCAGATATATACCTACATGGGACAGTTGGAATTAGGGTCCTAAGTGCACTAGATTTTTTTAAAGTTACGGCACATTTTTTCTTAGAATAGTTGGGGCCGGCAGGCAAATTTCCCTGATTTCCAGGCAGTCAGTCTTGGGAAACAATTATTTTCAATTCATTCCCATGCCCCTTGACCTTATAAAGTTACGGCACATTTTGTGTCATTTTGGGTTGGGTCGGCAGGCAAAATTCCCTGATTTTCAGGCAGGCTGTGACACAAAATGTGCCGTAACTTTAAAAAAACTTATTATGCTTATACACTCAGTCCTCCAATGCTGAAGTATACGTTGCCAGGGATATGTTTGGCCACATGCATTGCGTAACTAAGCAGATAAGGCGCATTGCGGACCAGTGGAAAAAGACCTATTAAAAAAAACCAAAAAAAACAACAACATCAGCAGCGCCAATTTCAACCCTGGTGGCTTAAAATGGAACTATTGCCAAATTTTACCTAGTGGATCGTACGGAAATTAGCGCTGTACCCGCGAAATGCACTCAAGCGTAGCCGAGTCCAACAGATCGTTGAACAAACACGGGAATGACCCGCGTTTCCTATCCATAGATATAAGTCCGTGGTTTCAAGCTTCTTAGAACACTTTTCCTTTTTATTTTTTTCTATGTCCACAGTCCAGAGTTGTGGCAAGAAGAAGATATAGAAAAATAACAATTAAGTCCTTCTTTGTAAGATTCCTAGTCTTACCGGCCTTTAGCCTGTTCCGGCCCCTGAGCGCGACCGGCCCCTGAGCGTGACCGGCCCCCAAGCACGACCGGCCTCTCGGCTTTTCCGTCCTCCGCATTTTTTGGCGAACCCGTGCACACGTTCACAGCTTTTTTTCCGCGGATGTGAATACATATAACTTATAAGACTATTCAGAATGATCTGAAAATTTTCTAGATTATGCACAACACTAGGAACAGCTATTTCATTTTATAAATGTGATCTTTATAAGTAGTTTGATAAATAGAATAGAATAATGATATTTAATGACTGTGGTACCTTTTAAAGCTGTGTTCCATTGCGCCGATTCAATGGAGCAGCACTGGGAGAGTTGAGCCGCTGTGGTGCCAAAATTGGTTACCCTGCCAAAAGTAATTATCGCTCACTCTATCCCAGCATGTCTCTTCCGTCCTGTACCACTTAGATTTCACGGACTATTCTAGGCTTCATATAGCCGAACAGATATTAGGCTAAATTTGCTTAGTGCGCATGTACAAACTAGCACTCTCCCAGCAGATCTTTCGTGGCGCTATCGCTTGCTATTGGCCGCAGGAAATAGAGCGCTTGATTTCTGCTTGGAGAGTAACAAACTAGTGGTTTGAGGGCAGATGAATTTGTCACTCTCCAATCATGGACTGCAAGAGTGCGCATGTTCGCGCATGCGCCAAAGACAAAAGTGAGTGATAATTACCACTTATGGCAGTGTAACCAATTTTGGCACCACACCGCCGCCCCGCAGCCGATTACGGGGGAACTGGGTCACGGCAGCTTCACGGCTGTGGGGGAGTTTGGGTGCCAGGAATGGGGCCCCTAGCTCCACTACCGTGCCACTGCTGCTCCATTACCGGCGATTGACACAAAATGTGCCGTAACTTTTTTAAAATCTAGTGCACTTAGAAACCTAATTCCAACTGTCCCATGTAGGTACATACCTGGAATCGACTGACAAATACTTTATTAAGGCCTAGGGGCATGGGAATGAATTGAAAATCATTTTTTCCCAAGACTGACTGCCTGGAAATCTGGGAAATTTGTCCGCTGACACAACTGACACAAAATGTGCTGTAACTTAAAAAAAATCTAGTGAACTTAGAATCCTAATTCCAACTGTCCCATGCAAGATATAAATCGTAGCCATATTTATGATTTAGAGCTAGATCTATACATGACACTGTATGTGTTATAGAGGAAATATCTGTTTTACTGATAGGACTTTATTGATATAATATTATAGTAACAGATGATAAACAGCCAATTGTTTATATATTGTATAAGACATTTTTTTATATTGTAGTATATTGAGAATTAACAGCACATATAGTCCGATGAAATAATTGTAGACATTTATACATCCATAGGCCGGTAGGCCTATTTCTCTAATGCTCCATTCAGGAATGTATCTGCCAATAGGTCTTTATGCAACTTATGTTGATACAGATACACAGCAAAGTCTAACGATGGAGGACCAAACGGATGAGGCTTTAAATGGGGAACGTGAGTACACTTTTCCGCGTGCATTATCTTATTAAGCCCTTTTACAATTCTGTTCATATGTGCAAATAAACCAAACTGAGACCCTTCTTTTCAGACAATCTGAATTGACAATTGCCCACCAGTTTTCATCAGAGGGAAAAGAGAGAGATGCACAAATTGCTGCCCCTCTCTCCTCCTGTGCTCCTCACATTGTCTCTTGAAGGGGATGTTCCACTAGGCTGACCATGAATCTGACGCAAAACATGCTTAATAGTGTATACACCTACAGGCCTGATCAGTGGCTGGCATTGTATGGTGGCTGTGCGGACGATGTAATATTTGTATGCATGTGCCAAACAAAAAATATTTCATTAGGTTTTAGCAGCCGTCAATTGTTTCACTGCCATGCAGCCGATGCTGTTGAGCGTGTGGCTTGCTCCACTGCACAAACTATTATACCCACCTGACATATGGTGGTTGTGTGGTGGCCATGCGATGCTCTATTGTGGCTAGGCTGTCAGCACTGTGGAACAGCCTTTAGATGTTGAATTAAATTTAAAGAGGTTGTTCCACTGGGCTGGCTGACAATATGCTCTTTATTGCTCTTTTTTTTTGCTGATGGCTGTTAGCCAGGTATAGATAGCAGTGCAGTAGAGCTGCACAAAGCGGTCAATGGCTGACGTCACAGTGATTACTAATGTCAAGCTAGAACACCATAGGTAGTGTTCAGTTTATCAATAAATTATTAATCAGATTATTAATAATAATATGAAAAAAAGGCTCAGGCCTAAAAGGAAATCCCTCAGTGAGCATGTGATGAAGTTATACAGTTTGAATTTTAGATATATATGGAATACGTGGCGAAATACACTTCTGTCTCCAACCAATGCCAAAAAATAAAGAATAATAATAATTTTAGATACATATCCAAGTTATGAAATAGGATCATGCCATGCCGGTTACCACTGCGGTGTGTCAGCCTTGAAGTGTATAGCTCACTGTTTATTTTAGGCGAGGTTGAACCAGAGGATGATTCTGAAATGGAAGATGCCCGATACAGCCAGACAGAATTTAGCATTGAAGGTTTGTATATCTAGCAAGTACCGCATTGAAATCATAATTCTAAGTTTGGTGATTATCTGTTAATTGGTAAAGCATTTATCAGAGGTCGAATGTTTACAATGCACCATCACGAAAGCTATTTCAATATCATATATAGAGATGGTAGCTTTCCACTTTTCCAAGGAAATCTATATTTTCATTTTTAGTATATAGAATTCGTTTCCCTAGTGTAAAAATACGATAGAATTAATTACACCTCATTCACCCGATAAATCAGTTGTCTTTACCTCCCCACAGTCCCTCAGCCCCATGCCGTAGCTGCATTAACGTGTTTTCCACATTTTAATGGTCTCTCTGAGGCAGCAACTTTGTCATGAACTATATTTCCACAGTTTTCTTACTTCAACTGACATACATGTATGATTTCTTACATATTTTACAGATACACTTAGCCCTGACAACTTTCGACGTGATATAGTGGAATATTATGGATATTACTCTCCACAAAGCTGGGCAAGTGTCTTTGTACTCGTATGGCCATGGTTTATCAGGCCATTATGGATTATTTCAGCAGTCCTTGTAAACCATCCTTCTTTATCCATGCAACTTAACTCACCAGGTGATCAATAGGCTGACTAGTGGCAGTAAAAATTGAGATAATACCGATAATCAAGTAGTTATACTATCTTCTATCATTTAGACTCAAGCTCATGAAAATACGTTGGCTTTAATGGGGGTATAACACTGCATCTCTTCTCCATTGAGTATGACGAAAATAGAATGCAAATTGATTCTTTTTATATCTAGGTTACTTCGACTGGTACTATGTTAATTGGATAGATTAACCACCAGTGAGTGTAACATACTTCTATCACTATTATATATACCATTTCAGAGATAATGGGTTGCCCAAGAGCAGTTCACATAATTCCCTACCTCATCTACAGGAATTCTAAGGCAAAAAGAGATTAGAAAGCCTTTCTTGGTATAAAACATTGAACCAGATTGATCTTACTTCTTACCGTTCTTCTCACTAGGATCATGAAAGGATGCCAAAAAACATTCTGAAAATAGATTTTCACGGAGATGGGCTTTTCACTGACAATTTTGTCCGCCTGCTGTCTGAAGACCCTCACATGGTAAGTTGAAACAAATGTGAGCAGTCCTTGGTGACGGTTTAGCTGTAAGGATTTAATAATGTCATAATCAACCGACGTTATATATGTGTGTGCCCCAAAAATGTGCCACCAACATATAACATTGAAATGCGCTCTAAATATAGTGTGCAGAATGATAAGAATGCAAATTTAGCCTCTCATAGTGATATAGTAAATATCAGATATACTGTTGATAACAGAGAAGCACATTCTAAAGCGAGCTAATAAAGCAGTGATCGGACTCCTACCTGATTAACTCGCAAAAACATCGCAGAAGATATATAATAAGTAAGTACACAAAATCGTGAATATGTCTTATATATTGGTATGAAGAGTTATACAAAACTATGAGCAGAGTAACACGGCCAAAATAAAAACCAGTCTAAATGTTCGGTAGTAATCAATGTAGACCCACTCACTTTCCAAGAAGGGTGAGTGACTGATCTAATTCATATTACATCCACGTTCATAGGATTTCACGCATACACAAATGGTCGACCTTCGAGGTTGTGGCAACCTGACAGACATAGGGGTGATGTGGTTGGCTCAACTACTCAAAGACAACAAGGACCTACACACAGTAAGTATTAAGGATTATTTTCCATATCGACTTGATATGAATAACCAGCATTGTTTTGTTTCTGCTGTTATTGTGTCATATCATGGTCTGTCTCAACTTTTTCTAGATCTTACTCGGAGGATCTCACAGGTTGACTGGTGAGGGTGCAGCGTCGTTCCAACAATTGTCATCGAGACCGACCCTGTCCCTTGTGGGTACTGGGGTAACAACCTTGCCCGATGCTCTCTGGATTGAAACCACACAGCTCCAAGGATGCCCCTTATTAAGCACAAATATAAACGGTAATAAATCCTACTGAATCTTTTTTATAGATCTGAGAAATTAATCCACTTTAAGGTAGTGTTCCATTGACCCAGGAAAATTTAAAATCGTCAGTTGTGTGCTATAGATGGGTTGTAGAGTAGAAAACCACACCCTCTCAGGAAAGATGGTACGAACCGACAACATTTTTTATAATTTAAATTGTATTATTGTTTCGATATAAAATAATTGTAGACGCTAGTTGTACATTCACCTATATTACTTATCATCTTTTAGAATCGTCATGTTTATGAGAAACAAACTTGGATTATTTTCTGTGCAAGGAATATATTAATCTATATATCTATAAACAAATTCTGTTTATAAAACAAAAGCATAACTATATATTGTGACAGGTCCTTGTCAGTCCTGCAAAGACATTTTAATCATTCCATTCATGTACATCAAACCCCAAACAACTGCGGAAACTGATTAATATTATTACAGGAAGGTCCGCATATACTTTATTACTAATTAATATGTATCTAAGTAATTGATCTTTCTAGTTTTCGAACAAGGCGGCCAATTAGGTGGGGGGCTGTTTTAAGGGCTTTTTTACCGAAGCAGTTTGATAAGGTGATGAAAGGAGGTAAATAAACCTATCGCTATGTTTGAGCTATAAGGATGGCTCAGAATAAATGTGTAATTAATTCTATCTGGATGATAACCTTTAAAATCTGTTACACAGATGAGAAGAGGACGCAAGTCTTGATGGGCAAACTAGTGATTCACCAAGAGGAGACTTCCAAATATAGTCTGAGTTCTCTCTTGATATCGAAAGTCAAAAAGAACACAATGCCAATGAAATATTTCAGTTCATGGAAGTGTGGCGATACAGACTACAGCGTCGTAGAAGCTTCAATGAACCATGTAAGTAGTGCTCACAGACTTTGTGGCTCATCGGTATCGGTACTTGATATGTCATTTTCAGACCTAGTTTCCGACTATTCTCAGTATCAACAGTTGGTAAGAATATGAGAAAACGTACAATTTGATACAGACAATCATATCCTATAATGATGTCCAGTTTTACATCTGGAAAGACAAAAAGAAGAATTAAACACTAGAGAAGGCTCTACGTGAATCGTGAATCAAGGCTTGATTAGGGCACAGTAACTGCAACTCATATAACTCACCTTGGTACACACATGAACAAAATTCACAGCAAATAGATTTAGAAGACGCGGTGTATGTCTTGCAATATGTTCATTAAGCCATGTTTTGCCTGACCCTCATCTTGCTTACGATATCTCCCAAAAGGATTTGCCATATCTTTTAAAAACCAAAGTATCATCTGAAAAAATAGGCTTGCCTAAGAAAAAAACAACTAACGGTTGCTACATTAGGATCATAATGCATTTTAAACCCCAGCCATCCTTTCGTCTCCTGGAACTGGGAAATGGGCATCATATCGTTCTGTCAGTGGACTTAGAGACGCCCTCAGAAAAATCTCTACAGCACATTACAGACGTTGTGAAATACCACATGTTTGATGTAAGTCATTACTCCGCATTATGTGTTTGGCATATATTCAGCCTATATCTAACTAGCATAGCTTTCTGAATATCTGCTTTTTAGAAGTACCTTAGTAGTACTTATTGAAGTGCGATCTAATAGACATTTTTGCGGCACTCAAATAAGAGGTCAACATTTTCAGTTTCAAGCGGACATTAAGTGTATATAAGCCATGTCTTAATTTTCAGAACTTCTATAAATTTAGCTTTGAAGATGTACATTAATTATGGTAATATTTGATATATTTCTTATAAGAACTTGAAAGAAAGATGTTTGTTCCGCATTCTCTTGTATATTTGTCACCATTGAACAGATGAAAGAAAATTTGTCGAGTAACTCATTTTTGTTTTTCAGTGCAAATTCGTTCAAAAACATTTCATTATTATGACCATGATTCATGAAAGTTCCGATGGGGATTGTACAAAGGAACTGAATCAACTGCAGACAAGAGTTATCGATCACTTAACCAAGGTCTCAGAGGAGCAGAGAGCGAAGATAGATTCTGTAAAAGACAGAGTTAATACCAGGTATGCCTTACTGTCGCTATCATATATTGTTCTAAAACACTGTTTGTTCCTGAGGTCTAAGGAAAGCAGTCATAAATATTTAGGACCGAGAATACGAGGATGGCAATCGCATTGACATGTAGTGGGGTCCAATGATGAAAGGAAATAGGTACAAGACACTATGCAACACAGTCAACGCAGTTCTAAGTACTTTCCATAGCCCATAAATACAGTCGTCGTTCATCACAATAGGGAATTTGATTGCCTCCCTTCTCTTGCAATTGGACTGTATTAATATATAGCTCTATTCCAAGTGTCATTAGCTACATTGATAGAAGCCTTGAGGGGAAACTCTCGTTATCCTGTGGATCCACATCTTACTAAAAACATAAAAATGTCTGCAGGACAATAAAAGAGGGTAGGGGGAGGGGGGGGGGGGGGGGGGCTAAGAGGGCAGCGGGAAGGGAAGCCGACACGCCTGCAATTTAAAGTTAACAACATGTAGCAAGATGCAGGCTAAAAGACAATCATGTAGTTCCTCCTTATTAGCCAGGATACTCTTTCTGAGGAAGCAGGAGAAAATATCTGGCGCAAAAATGAAAAACAAGCTTCTGTTTGTAGTTGTTAGCTGTGCACAATTTGGGAGGATAAATCTCAGGAGCTGAACATAAGAATTTTAAGAATTTTCCTCTCATGCGGCGGATTTATACTTTTTGTGGGGTGGATGGGGGGGGGGGGGGGATTTACACCATTGAGATTAAGGAATAGCAAAGTCAAACCTGTACACAGAAGTGGCATAGCTTCACGCTTGATGTGGGACCCGCCGTATATAATGGCTGGGTCGCAGCTCGAATGGCAAACCTCTTGTCGTGTCTTTTCTTTTATTTTTATTGTCAGTGTCTCTCGTATTTACGAGTTTTTCAGACACATCATAATCTGATAATACATTTTACAACAGTATACACATTTTACCGATCAGTTCACAGTACATGGATAATAGTTAAAGATATAAGAGAGTTTGTATGGAATGAGTTGATTACAATAGACACATGGTATATTATATTAGTTGCGATTGTTCATTGCAGTTCTTTAATGGCCTTTTTAAATTCCTTTTTGTCCTTTATATGTTGTATCTCCGATGGCAGTTTATTCCACATCCTGGCTCCCCTCAAATAGGGGCTGTTATACACAGAACTACTCTTTGTGTTTCGCATATCAAAAAGTATCTTTGAAGAGCGAGAGGTGCTTGGTTCTCGTAGTTAGCAGGGATTTTTCCTACTCTATCTGTGGCTGGGTCTGGGTTATTCAGCTTCAGCCCTCTGTACCTGAGCCGCCTGTGAGTTACCTAGCTCTGGCTAGGGTACAGCAACTCAGGATTGCGCCTCAGCTCTCCCAGTGAAGTCTTAAGAATACATTACAATAATAAACAACTATTTATTTTACTTGTATGTGTTTAATCTTGGTGTGAGTAGGAATTCCAGTGCTATTGACCAAAGTCGGGTTAGCTTGATCATTATGGCCAAGTAACTAACCTAACCTTGCGACTGCTTCATAGAAATAGATACATAAGAAAAATACCACCAATCTTGTTTCAGAAGTTTCAGCCAATCGGAAAAGGTTAAGTTTATAAATTGTTATACAATGAATACTGCATCATTTTTTCCCATTTCTTTCTCAGCTTTTGCGGTGACCTCGTGAGGACGAGGTTAGAGGTCCAGAATAGGAACTTGGAGCACTTCACCAGGGAAGTGCAGTCAATGTTAACATTCACATCTATCAACACAGACACCATGGAGGTAAATTCTAGTCCCACAATTCGCAAAACAATTGCCTTTAGACTTTCATAGATCTGAGAGTAACAGACTCGAGAGAATTGGTGATCGTCTAGTAGACAAAGTGTGAGATGGAATCATTCTCAAGTTTTTACATAACAAGTATAAGACAATTTTAATATGTAGTAAAAATAGTTAAACTAATTCTTACACTCTTTTTCTTGACAAGCAGAGGTATTGTGGGAATATATATACCTCTTTTTTTTTCTTTTTTTTTTAATACATTATTTGCAAGAGCCTTCTAAATCCCAATAGTCTAGTAGAGACATCATCTTAAAAAGAAGGCAAACAACGCTTATGACTGTAAGAAACGTATCTAAAAATATTTTCGCTTTTCGTAGTTAACATTGTCATATCAATTGGTTGTATAGGGTTACGATCAGTTCTGTACCATCATCAAGAAACATCAAACCACATTGATGGAAGCAGAACCACACTTGTTCAACTACACAGACGCCGCGAAAAAAACAATTGAAGGCATTCTTAACATCAGCAGTACCCAGAAGATAGTGTCGCGTGATGACTGCTGTGAGAGCTGGGGTCTTCAGGAAAATCAAGTCAAAGAAGTTTTCAGATTACTTCACAGTTGGGTATGTGTTAAGTCATTGCTTTCAACCATATTAAACACCATCATAATCTGATTACCCCAGCTGTATGTGCTTGGTGTTCTCTGTTTTCGTTTCATTCCGCTTTAATCCCTTTGTCCTTTACATTTGTATCTCCTTGCGTGCTTTAATGTCTGGTTACTTTTAGCAAATGGATATATTTCTAAAGTCACATACAAGTCCATGGTCAGTAATTTTGGTTTCAGCTATTACCAATTTCAAACGTTTATCCTTCAGAATGCAGGCGATATACATCGAACCACATAGTCTTGTCTAAGGCCGAAGGGAGACGAATCTCTTGAATAGTTTGAGGAGCTGGCCTTATAACAGAGCCTTAGCAAAGTTGTGCTACATCTAACAAATCATAGAGGCAACAAATCTCAAACGTCACAGAGTTGAAATGGTAATTATAGAATTAAAATAAAATGGTTTCAGGCCTCGTTCATGTGAGATGTTCCTGAATACAAGGAACAAGAAATCATGTTTTAAATTTTTTTTTAAACAACACTCTCCCATTGATATGCAAATTGACAATCGTGTCGCCTTCTTTTTTTACATGCAGGGTAAAGTGATACTCATCACTGACTTCGACCCGTGGGTAGTTGTCCTGGATGTAGCTTGGTTTGTGGATCTAGTCCTCAGACTGGACACATCTCTGACGGACAGATTGGCAGGTGGCAAGGTGAGGTGCTTACATCCAGACACACCCGTCTGGGATGACAACCATTCCGTCACTTTCGCACAGCAGGATGTAACGGACTACGCAAAAATCAAGGTTAGGGCATTTTTAGGAAGACTGAGATGTAAGGCTATTGTAAGACTAATACGAGACTGTTGCAAGACTGTTACAAGACTGTTGCAAGACTGTTGCAAAACTGTTGTAAGGCTGCTACAAGATTGTTGTAAGACTGTGCAAGACTGTTGTAAGATTGACACAAGACTGCAAGACTGCAGTAAGACTTTTGCAAGGCTTATAAGACTTTTAAGACTGTTGCAAGACTATTGTAAGGCTGATACAAGACTGTTGTCAGACTGACACAAGACTTTGCAGGACTGCAGTAAGACTGTTGCAAGACTGTTGTAAGGCTAATATGAGACTGTTGTAAGACTGTTGTAAGACTGTTGTAAGACTGTTGTAAGGTTGATACAAGACTAATGTAAGACTGTCGTAAGACTTATACAAGACTGTTGCAAGATTGTTGCAAGACTGTTGCAAGACTGCAGTAAGACTGATAGAAGACTTGGCGCCACTGAGAAAAATGTTTAGGGTTATTTCAAAAGAGTTCCATTAGAAAAACTGTTCATCAATCTACTGCTACAATAAATAATGGAATTCGTGAGGCAGAGTTTAGAGATAAAACATAGTAATGTTGTACTGCAGGTGCTACTAGATGTCTTGGTGAAATCACACCATCTAATGCGTCTGACATGTTTCCGTGCCAGCCGTGACGACGCCACGTCCTACCTGGTGAACCCACGGCACTTAAAGTACCCAAGTACACCTCTGGTAAGTGCCGATCTAGCACTAGGAGGATATATCAATTGTTGTGACATACATGTGACTGATAAGTCAGGTGAATATAAGGCTAGAGTTTTGCCTGTGAAGCCACATGCTATTCAAACTAGCAATGACATTGGGCCATTAGAGAAGTTTGTATAAATGTCTTAGAATTTGAAGTACATGCGTTGATAGGTCAGAAATCATTCACAATATTTTTTTAATTTACCATAAAGTATATCTCGCCACGGCAAGTTTTTCAGATACAGGAACTCACATACGGTAAAACCTATAAGACATCGAAACGCTGACTTTCCCCGATAATTACAAAACAATTATTTTATAATATTTATAGGCTCATTTCTGAAATAATGGTACAAGAAATGCAATGGGTTCTCCCCTTGCACCTATCAGTACATGTCTCTGGTCAATAATTACTGGAAATTTTCATCATAACCTATATTCAATCATTATGATACAGAAACCAGTAAGTTTGCTAAAGGATTGATATTCTTCTGGCAACCCACCAGCAGTTACCTCGGTGAATCTGTTTTTGAGTAACCCTGATACAAAAAGGGAATACTTGCCGAGAAAGATACTTCCAGGGGGTTTCCAGAAGGAGATCGGCCCAGCTGACTCATTATTGGGTGATGTTGATCGTGTATTCTCTTTCAGTCACACTTTTACAACCCAGATGACCCTGCCGCGGACTTGTTCACTGTGACAGCTACCTTCACTCTGCCTACTGGGGTGGAACCAGATATCCGCTTGGCTGTTCTGTGTGAGGCAGCCCGACTCAACCCACCGGTCTTACTCGCGCCGACTTACTTAGTAGATCAGCTAGGAGCAGCTCAAGTCGTCCTAGCGTGGTACACACCACAAGGTGAGCTGCATGGCTGGTGCCCCATCTGGTCAGGACCAATGGATTTATTTTTATCACAATTTTTCTTATGGAGAAAATGTTGGGGATCTGAGACATTTTGTGAAAAATCCTTTTCTTGTGCAGTGTGTTTGCCTTCGTCACAAACTATATTTCTCAGCATCAAGCCAATAAAAATAAAGGTTTTTGATGTCTGTGTGTTAGATGCTCAAATTTAGACACAACATCTAATTGGTATACGTGTAGTTTATTGGCATAGTGAATATTTAATCGAGATGCAACATCACGATGTACTGAAACATTTGATTCCTTAGCGTCTCTATGACCTGAATTGTCCAATTGATGTTAAGATGTTCCATATCAAAATTGGCCTACATAAAGAGGACGCAAATCTACGCAGAAAAGCTAATAGTTGCCGGTATCTCCTGTAGATGGCAGTGAGGAGTTGCGGCTGGTCGTGTCGACATTTCTGCCCCAGGAGGAGTCGGAGTCCCAGGGCATCGTGGCCGAGTATACGTTCAGTGTGCTGCACTGCTTTGAAGACGTCATCAGTCACACACTGCTCACTGCCAAGATACCCTTTATCACCAGCTGTGAGCCTGACGTGCGGCCAGGTAATGTAAATATTAACATAGATAACCAGACTGTGGGGAGGTTATGCCCAGATCTATTGCTCTGTATTCAGGGGATTACTGTATTATTTTCAGCAGCCTTTTTATATAGAGATTTAAACAGTAATTCCTATTGTAACTTGTTGGAAGTCTTGCTAAGGGTGTGTTCCACGAGGTAGGCACGATTTTGACTCTGCCAGGCGTCTGGCAAACATGCGTAGTGTACAAATTAACAGGAACATTCCACAGCCGACGCCATAAGGTGTCCGTACGGGTACTGTCAGCTCTTTAATCAGTTTTAGCAGGCTTTGGCCATACCACTGCCATTTGGCTGCAACTGGTGAACATATGGCCTGCTCCCCCGCACATGTTCCGTATCGATCCGACATTTGTTAACGTAGTGTCCTTGCAGCACCTATATGGAGCCTGTGCTGCACCGTTCCATAAGCCTGGTGGAACACGCCCTTTATACCATAGGTTTCTTCAGTCCCCTTTATTGCTGTTGCTTTAGCCCCCTCCCAGTAGTAAATGTTTTTTTGAAATAGTTAAAAAAGAATATGTTGGTGCTCGAACGTCTGTTGAACAGTGCGGAGGTTGAGTGTCATGTCCAGAACAACTCCAAAACAGAATTATCTCATCCAGTCATTGTTGTGCCATACATTATGAGATTAATCGTATTTTTTCTTAACTACCATCATATCACAGCGAACGTATCCATATGTTCATCACACCGATGGGCATCGGTCATGGGAGACCAGGCAGTCTCGGTGTGTACGCTATGCATGAATTGCTCGGAGCAGGGGGTGCTCTGTGAATATAACCAGATCCCAGGTCCCTACAGCACACACCAGTGTCAGTGTCAGCCAAATATTCTCTGCTGCCAGGACTGCGGTCTCTGTCAGACCTGTGCCAAATTCCTCTGGGTGAGTTATTTTATAATATTTATAGGCTAATTTCTGAAATAATGGTACAGGAAATGCAATGGGTTCTCACCTTGCACCTATCAGTACATGTGTCTGGTCAATAATTACTGAAAATTGTCATCATAACCATATCATTATGATACAGAAACCAGTAAGTTTGCTAAAGGATTGATATTCTTCTGGCAACCCACCAGCAGTTACCTCGGTGAATCTCTTTTTGAGTAACCCTGATACAAAAAGGGAATACTAGCCGAGAAAGATACTTCCAGGAGTTTCATTCCTATACATGGATACATATATCTTGTATATAATGTATAAATCTAAAATTGTAAAATGCTCAAACTGTCACATGCCCAAGCTATATATTGTATTTTTATTTCATCATGGTCATATCTGGATGAGTATCAAACCATTGGTTCTCATTAACAGGAAATAAGAAGTGCTCTTCGTCCCTGCAATTTGCGTACTGCTGTCACTGGACCATTATTCTTCACAAACACCATGATGACACCCGCAATCTTTAACGAGGCGTCAGTGGTCAAGACAAAAGAATCCGAAATTGAAGACGCCTACAGCATTGGACTTCTTAGGTGAATTTTGCCAGAGAGAGAAATGTGGTGTACTGATTTGGATGGTTTTACTTTGGAAGTAATCTTGTTCAGTGCCTCATGGGCTATTATTTTTCATAATCGCTCGATTACTGTTGTGGACAATGTATACCTAGATATTAGATGGTCTGGGGATCTGGTCAATGTATATTTCTGGGAATCTATAATACGTGTTCGATATGATGATCATGGGTTATATGTTGAAGCTTTTCACTATTTTTTTCTAATTTACTCCATGGCACAAGAAAATGGTCCAAACTTCTTTCTGTAGAGCCCCACTGAAAAACCTCACAAAATACTCACTATATTTACCCTTGACGTGTTTATAGTGAGGATGGTGAACGTTTCATCCAGCTCTTCCCAGGTAAGGCCCTCGTGGGCAGTAAGGACCAAGGCTATCACCGCAGGACGCGACGAAATGTAGCCAACAACCAGGTGACCGTCAACCCTGAACTAGCGTTTGACCTTGGGGACCAGATCACCATCCGTATGTCTGAACCAAGGGTAGGTAGAGGCAATACTAAAGACTTGGATACTTGAAAAGCAAGATTACAGTCTACAGAGTGTCTGGTTCACAGAAATCAGCCTTTTCTTGCTCGTTTATTTCTGTTATAGTACTCTTCCCTGCTTTTCTCCAATACCTTTGAAACTGAAATGTATTTTCATAAACTATTTATACATACACAGCCAAGTAAGCTCATGGCCTTAGAATTCAAGTTTTTCGCTAAATAATTTGTTTCTAGGTGGTAGACTTCCACTAACCCACCAAAGCTGAAGAGGCAGGTTGATATCGTCTTACATCAAACAGACATTTGTTCCAATATAAATTTGTTTTTAAATCTTTTCATATCATTATCAGTTACCACGCCTTCGCGAGATGGAATGGACTCCCATAAAAAAGAACACAGACTTCGATGTAAACATGCTTCTTAAGCAAAATTGTTCTTTTTCACCAGCGACGAACATTGTAAGGTATGTGTTTTTGCAGAATTAAACCAGAAAGACAAGAGAATGGCAGATGGCAAACGGGTCTAGCTTAAAGATTGCAGCATGATGAAATGAGCATGATATGTAATTGATAGTTATGTCTCTTCCTTTTTGTTAAAGTTTGACTATTTGTCCTTGTATTTCGTCATTTAAAGGATATTTCTTTGTGATGTGACACTTAACGAAATTGTTTGAGTTTATATTTCATGATAGAATTAAACGGGTTTAGACTAAGTCATGTCAGAGCAATGTATTTTGTTTTATCTTACTTTTCCCCCAATATCTTTATCTTATGTAAAAAAGGATATCCTCCGTAAAGGTAAAATTCAGTTTCGCTCCTTTTCCATTTCATTTTGAAAATATAGGTCAAAATCTCGGAAATCACTGGGTATGGTTGTCTCTCATTTGCCAGCGTCGGATCAAAGTCTCTACTTTGATGCAGGTGAGAAGCATGATGCATTGTTTGTTTGACATTCAAACGTGACTAGGTACTTTCAAGTTTTTGTCATGTTCTCATCAAAGTGGCTTCGACTGAATGCCCAGCCTAATTTTACATTAAAATAGGTTGTCCAGATATATAGACTCCTAGAAGTTTCTCATTTGGTACTTAACTATCTTGTAGAAAAAATATCGTTTTTCAAAGGCAAGGTATGATAGAGAAACTAAAAAAAGGGATAAAGATAAAGAAACTAGATTGCATAACACAAGTAGTTCGGCAATTATATTGCAAGCTAAAATATTCACAAACCCAAGAGAGAATTGTCACTATTTTTAATAATTATAACCAGTGACTATCAATAAATATATGAAGTATAATACATGTTGTAATACAAGATTCATTTCCTTATATTTCAGAAATCGTCAGTCTTACAGACGATGGTTTTACTGGAATAGGAATGACGCCAACTGTCCACATTGAAGACTGCATTGGTCACGGAGTGGGTCATAGTGCGTGAGTTCAGGTTATTCAGTGTTGTGATATGGATCCCTCCCTCCCTCCCTCCCTCCCTCCCTCCCTCCCTCCCTCCCTCCCTCCCTCCCTCCCTCCCTCCCTCCCTCCCTCCCTACCTCCCTCCCTCCCTCCCTCCCTCCCTCCCTCCCTCCCTCCCTCCCTCCCTCCCTCCCTCCCTCCCTCCCTCCCTCCCTCCCTCCCTCCCTCCCTCCCTCCCTCCCTCCCTCCCTCCCTCCCTCCCTCCCTCCCTCCCTCCCTCCCTCCCTCCCTCCCTCCCTCCCTCCCTCCCTCCCTCCCTCCCTCCCTCCCTCCCTCCCTCCCTTTTAAAGGCCAATGATTCTATTTAAAATGCACACTTAGCTCTTGTTAGCAGACCTTGTATTGAGTTTTAAAAGCGTCCACCTTCTAATTTGGCCTTTAAAGGCCAATATTTCTTTTTCAAAATGCACACTTAGCTCTTGTTTCCCAAGAAATCTAGAACTTCATCCTTTCTGGTCCCTGGATATATTTCTCGTACTACCCCAATGCATTTTTTTTCTTTTAAGAATTTTGAGAAAATCAATAGTTCTCTCATCTCAAGCACTGTCTGATAGGCCCTTTTATTTATTCTAATTGTGTTTGTCTTACCATATACAAATTATCCAGGAAGTACGGTCAATAATGATAACTTTGAATTTTGAAGAACTGGAGACTGCAAAATGTGGTCAAGCGAGCGGTGGCAGGTTGGAGACGTGGTTGGCTGTGGTACTTGGCTGGATCAAGAAGACCAGAAAGTCGTTTTCTCACACAACGATAAAGTGGTCAGTGAAATTTATACGACGTTTTCTGAGAATACACATTGTTCATTATCTTGTGGTTCCATCTCAGGTTTGACGCTTGTTCTACAGATCCAAATAGGAAGCAAATTTTGTAGATGAAAATCTGGAATTTTTGCCAATAGGTTTGCCAACACTCTGTCGAAGAGGTCGGTCCCCTCCATGCAGCTGTTATTGTCCGCCCAGGTGAAGCCCTGCGCATTCTTCGTAGTGAAATATGGAAACACCCAAAGACCATAAAGGACGAGGTTAGTATAAGGTTCACACAACTTAATTGAAATCTATTTTCCTCTTGCTTCTTAGATATAGAAAGAGCAGTCTTTTTTCCCCCTAAATTGACAAATTCTTTGATTTCTATGAATTAAGAAGAGCCACGAAACCCATAGACGTATTTCTTATTTATTCTGAAATGTTTTTTCATTTTCTTACATTTTCAGGCTCAATCCCGAATGCCAACTAATCAGGAGATATTTGAATCTCAAGATGGAACTGTTCGTATATGGTAAGTGGGAAGAAGAAGGTGTCAAGCACATGTCGCGAATGTGAAATATTTCACTTCTGCTTTCCTAATCATAGTATATACGTGTGACCTTGTATCTCAAGAAGTGTTGTTCTAACAGGAAGTAATTTCAGGATCTCCTTATATCGTTTATGAAATATAGATTAAGCACCCAAGGATATTTCCAAGCAAACCTATCTAACTGGTTCGGAAATTAACAGATTTAATTATATTTTCACAGCCAAATCTCTTCTAGCTCCCTCCCTTCAACAAACATTTTATATCCATAATTAATTTGATTTAAACATATAGTGCAGGTCTCAAAAGCCATTCTTGATCCAGGTATATGCCATAAGCCTTGGTACCTTTTGTATTCCACTGAAAAAAACCAACCAAAGCATTCTCAAAGCATGGCATACTAAAAGGTTATGCAATCCTCATTTAATTTACTAAATAAAAGGTATTCGATCCTATTTTCAGTCCAAAGAATGTGTTGCTGTTTGAAAAACCAATGGGAAGCACAAAACGCCCCTCATCCAGCATCTTCATAGAGAACAACGGCCAAGATTATCTTCTCTGGAAGGTGACGATTAAAATGACCTTTTATTCAATCCATGATATCTGTGTATTGCACTGAACATAACCAATACATTATATTAGATACATTATTGAAGATTATCATATATTGGAACAGCCGTTCGAGATGCAACAGCTCCACGAATTAAGACCACCGCGTTAATTGCGCTGTTTGACACAGGGGAATGCCTCAAGTCATTATCCGCCCTGAAAGGGTTAAGAAACGCAGTATAAATCAGTGGCACCAAGGTCTGAATATCAGCAGTGTAGCTCATAATAGGCACGGGAAGTGGAGACTAGGTCTGTTCTCCTCTGAAACTGAGGCTGGAATTCCGCGCCCAGTGTAACTGACTTTACAGTGACGGAAACACGCCCTCTCATGGTTACAGGGGGGATGTTCCTTCACACTACAGAGCTTGTCTTGAGAATTCAAGCGATTTTAGGGCAAATACATTCGCAAAAAAAAATTTCGTCATGAAAACATAAGGATATACCAACAAATCTCCAAGAGAATGTGAGGTATATCTGATGCATACGAAAAAATACACACACATTCGCATAATGATACGGCGCTCTTCCATGTGTGAGACCAAGTAACAAATGGTGCATTTATAGACACATAATTTACATGTATAATGCAAGATTCGGTAGCTTTATGATAGTTCATTTATTCGTTCCAGTGTCAATCTATTTCTTGGGTAGGTCTTATGACTCTGTCTTATTACTCCTCTTGTTTCTGAGTATTTCCTCTGTTCATTGTGTTGTGTTCATTGTCATTGAACTTATCTACAGATACAATGACATATTACAACGATAAACAATACACGAGAAACAACATATTGCATAACTTTGGTTCCATGTTGGATGATCTCAGCATTAAGCTATTATTTGTAGATTATGTTAATTGATATTTTACACAATACGATATCACCCTTACTTAGGTTTTCTACTAATCTTTCTTTATCTACTGGTTCCCATTCAGTCATTCAACATTGCTTTTGTCAAAGTGATTTTTTCTTGCTAATGGTTTGATTCTATAATTGGTCAATTCAAGGTACTGTGATCTATTTTGTAGGTAAGAACCAATCAGCAAGTGAACTACATCTCAAATCCTAATAAAGGAATCGTCCGGCCTGGAGAACTCTCTGAGATAGTAAACGAGTGCAAGACATGTAAGCACATTTTAATGAAGCATCTGTGATGGTATATCTTTGTCATTCTTTTAAGTGAAAAGGTATATGTTGCACAGAACCCCATTGCAAGGCCAATGAAGGAGCCTGGTGGAATCACTTCTTAAAAATGGTGTTCCATTGGGCTGGTCTTCAACCAGACGGCATGGGGCGACTGCCAAATATTCTGAAGCCTATAAGACATCGACATTTGTTCCCGATTCATCCCGACCATAGGCTCGGTAAAAGTCAGGAATAAATGTTGATGTATGATACCTATAATACACCGACATGCAGACTTTACATGCACGTCTCTGTACCAGAATCGCCTCAAGTGGCACACTCGGCGATATGACTGTGAAACTTTGTTGGGGAGAAAAAATATGTTCCTTTGTCGAAGACAAACGTACACCATATACCGGAATCGCTAAGAGGACAATGGGCTTAACTCGATGCTACCACTTGAAATGATGGGTAAAATAGGTTTACCTATGTTATCAATAATGCCAAGTCATAAGAGATGATCGGTGGATATTCCAGAGCGGGTTGCAATATAGTTTCACCTCAGGGATTAATCATGTAGTGTTACTGTGCTTTGTGGTCTATAAGTACCGGTAGTCTGATCACTCAGCATTGCAGACATTTAGCTGTTACAAGTTGGATCTTTTTATCAGCGTCAAATTGTTGAGCAGGCTGTTTACACTCTCCTGTTGTATAAAGACGGCAGGGATGCCAGTTTTCAATGTTTCCATTGAAATTCATGTTTTCATCTTCAGAATAAAAAAATATTTTTCCTTGTGTAATATTCACATACCAACAAACAGCAAAATGACCCAATTCAGCTACAGCCTATGATCCCACCACTGAACCTCCCCACTGACCCATGTAAATATTTGATCTTTCCCTTAGTCCACTGATTCCCTACTGTAATATATATGTAATGCGTAAACCTTGTATTGCAATGGAAAATATTTCACTGTTTTTTTCTTACCCCAACTGGCATCCCTGAAGACGTTAGCATCTCCACTGCATCGAAGCTCTGATATCCGAATCTTTGGTATCTCATTCTATAGAGCTTTTCTTACAATCAATATACTGCCGTAGAGATACCACCCCCTCATAGTTCACATGATTTTCATAATGAATGTTCGTGCATTTTAGCCGATAGAGAGATGGACTCGGACCGCTTCCAGATAGTGTTCCTCACGCTTCAAAAGTATGAGGTTTCTGATGACATCCTTGATGTAGGAAAGGCCACTGAACTCTGGAATATGAAGAGATATATGGGCGTAAAGGAAAACGCTCATGTGTAAGTTTTTCTTTGACTGAAATCATATTATCAAATCAAGTTCGCTCTTCTGCCTACTAAGTCTAATTGAACAAATTGGACGTTAAATTACCCAAACAAACAAATAAACAAACTTCTACCTACTGAGATACTTATCATTTTTCTTTTAACAAAACTTTATTGATAAAAAAGGTTTACATATAATTGGATAATATAGTTTGAATTATTAACTACGGAATTTCAGTTTGAGTATCAGTCAGTGTTTGCCGTTTATAATTTCTTTGTATTAATAAAGAGCTCAAATGTGACAGAACACCTCTAGCTCAGATAGACACCTCGGTTATTAACAAAATGAATGTTTTTTTCCTACCCCTAGTAAAAAACCGCCATAGGCTTAACGTTCGATTTGCATGCAAGGGTGGTGACATAAGCAGGGTTGTTGTTTTTCATATTCAAAAATCGTGGAAACTGGGTAGGAAAAATCTAGACGCCACTCGTTTGAGTTTGAGTTTATTTATATCACTCATTGTGTTGGCTCCATAATCTCACTCGTGTTTGACTCATGTGATTACAGAGCCAACAAATGCGTGACATAAATATACTCAAACTCGTGACGTCTCTTGATAATATGTTGTAACATATCACTGATCATCAGCAATGACTTCATTCAGAAAAAAAATTGTATTTTCATCATACTTCAGAGTCTCATGTCAATGGAAAACTGATCACATGGGATATGAACAGAAGGAGACAAACTTTCCTGAGGAACTCGACGAGTCCAGTTCTTTGCTCATTGAGGTAGGTTTATGTTACATTTACCATAGTGATTGATTACCATTTACCGTTGATCAAAAGCTAAAGGGTTCCAATAAGAAAAGAGAGTGGGGCAAGAAGATACAGCTATGGAAACTAACGAAATATCATTACCAAGGCATAGTGAACTGTACTATACAAAACCTTTGGTGTTGTAGCGGTTTTCCCTCTAGTCGCTGAAAGTGTGTTACCACTCTCCGCGATCGTCAGTCGACCAGAGGTTCCGAGACTAGTCGCTACCCTGTACTTACCGTGCCAATACAGGTGGGTTCGGCTTTACCCACTGGAGAAGGGAGGGAGATACGAGATCTACCAACTACCGCTTAACCGCGAATAGAAAACCAGACTCCGGACAGTTTCAGTTTACCATTCGTTTATTACTGGAAGTAATACACAATCCGTTGGTGCTGCGGGGCACCAACTAGCGCGGGAAGAGATACTGGTCTCTTCAATGTTGAAAGGTGTTTCAACACAACCTAACCAACTCGTGAGGCTCCAGACGTTCACTCCGTAAAGAGGCACCGTGAGAAGTCCTGTCAACCTGCTGTGGACTCGACCTTATATAGTGGCCGAGTTACGTAATGCAGGTGAACCCGCAGCATTTGCATACTGCGGGTCCGCCAGCCATACCGCACAGCAAGGATCGGCACTCGCGCCACCTAGTTCTAAAGTGAAACAACGCTGCTCGACTGCCCTGACCCCTACAGTGTTATATAATCACTTTTCAATTTGCATCGATTTTAACCCACCACCATAATTCATAAAGAAATCTGAATGCATTTGCAGAAACAGAATTTGGGCTATCTGTAACACTTTTAGACTACATAATAAAAAAAGCATAACCATTATATGGGTATATATATATATTTCTCAATTGTTTATTTGTTTATTTCCAAAGCCAAGCTATGAAGTCTCGATATTTAAGAATGGTGGTTTGGTCAGCAGCTACTGGCTTCCCAAAGCAGGTTACCGATTTGCGGTTGAAACCAGGATGACCACGAGTTCAACGTCAGTAATACCAGATGACCTGGTTTTCCATCTCCCCAAACTACCTGTGAGTACAAATCATTGTATTTGTTTTGAATTTTTACTAATTCTCTTATCTTTGCCAAGCTAACGTAATTTATCTTGTGTTGCTGGAATATTTGATGAGATGGTCACCTGTATTGCCTTCGCCATAAGCTCGAAACGCAATATCATATCTTTCTAAACTGATCTCCAACTGCTTCATTTGATATCATCCACATTGCTTACCACTTGTGATGATATATTTTCTGAGAGTATAATTGCTCAAGTAATTCTTTTACCAGTATGAACAACTTTTTCAAACCTGTTTCTAGGTAAAGGACTCACGTGATGGCTTCAAAGTAGGAATGATTGTTAACGTTGCATTGGATAAGAGGTAAATGATACATATGTTGCCACATCTACAAACATGATGGTATTGTGAATCTTCTTATTTTTTCGTTTGGTTGTTAAAGTTTAAGTAGGAATATGGATGCGTACCACTTTATTCTTATTTGTATTCATCTTTTAAGTGCCCCTGTCTGATATCTTGCAAAATCTAATAAAAAATGTTTGCTGCTTTTAGGAAGATTGTTTTTATATCTTATCTAATACAATATTACACACAATTCCAAGATATAAGTTATGTTATGAAAGGCTAACAAAAAGAATGCCTTATAATTCCTCAGATATAAAACCTACAAACGTTCTTGACTGAAAGTTCTTAAACATTGAATTATACTTTTCCAGGGCAGGGTCAGAATTTACTGAGGAAATTACATCAGTATGTCCCAACCCAAGTGTAGTGTATGCTGTCTGTCAGGTCGACAAAGTTGAAAGTGGTGACCCCGACCAACTCCATCTTACCTTTCATGGATCGCTGAACAGAGAAGACACAGCTAAGCGTATATCACTACAGCTACCTGCAGACTCTGACAGGCTTCAGCGAGTAAGCTGTGACATCTCCACCTCTGACAATGTTTCTGTATATGTTGATGCCGGTAAGCTTGCTAAACTTTGGTTTAAGTGCACTACCAGGGTTGCCACACGTCAAGGGAAAAACATGTTTAGTGAATTGTCAGGGAATTTGAGAATTTGTCAGGGAAAATTCACCTTTGTCAGTGAAAACTTGAATTTCAATATAAAGGTAATAAGAACTGCCTACCCGGACACCCTTGAAATCTGTGTTAATTCATGGAAAGAAAGTACTCCAGAAGTTTTAAATGTAAAGGGTATTGGTATGAGTCATTGGCCTCACAACTGGCCAAGAAAGATTAATAGTATTGCGTTTCTTGATTCTGGTCCTAATATCTCAAAATAAATAGATGAAAAAGACGTCTGTCAGGCGTTTAATATTTCTTTTTAGTACGATTTCTTTATTGAGCTTTGAGTGTCGTACATGGTTTCTGAGAACGAAACAATATGAAGTTCTTGGCTCAATAAAGGGGCAATTGCTTTTCATGGCGTTGCCTTACATATGATAGAGAATACATAATTCAGTTTCAATTAAGATATAAAAATGTCATCGTTTTATTTCTAAGGGAAAGAATTAAATTTATCAGGGAAAAGTTAAATAGGTTAGGGAATTTTGATATCCCCAGTTTGTAACAACCCTGACTACTCTTTACATTAAACATCCATTATACACATTGTTTTACAGGGAGAATATCCCTCAAGTCTTCCTGAGATATAGGTTTACTAAAGATTGAAATATTTTTCTTCTCATGCCATATTCATTTTGTGATTGGGTTTATGTATTTATAGATAATGTTGTTCAGCTAGTTGGTTTCATCCCAAACACATGTAGGAGAGCTCCGAAGCACCTCTTCGAGATACATGTAAGTTACGATCCTTAGCATTTTTTCAAAGGAGAAACATAATTAGTTAAGCAGAAATAGGCTTCGTTTTTAAAAATATTCGTGAAGAAGTACCTAGTCTGAGGTGATTAAAATCGTTGATAAGTGGACTAACGAACTGTAATTTTACAACTTTCTCATACTTGATTTTAGGTGTAGATTTAGAGTGTATTTTTTAATTTGTATTTTTTTTACCTCAGAAATCTCAGAGGAAAAGACAGTTGTCAAGGAAAACTCAACTTTGTATAGCAAGCCGACTGATGCAAATAACTATTTACATTACACCCACCCCACTGCAAAAAAAAGGAATACCTTTTGGCGAACTCCTCCGTCTCCGACAGATATGTAGCAGAGACAAAGACTTCCGAGAACATTCTCCTTGGAAGGCCCCTTTCATTATACACAGGGGCTACCCTCAGAAATTAGTTCTAAATGCCCTGTGGAAAGCTAGTCTCATAGATCGCAAAACACTTGCAAATCAGACTGCACCAAACAACTTGAAGGGGAGACCAAATATCTTGGTCACAACCTATCACCCGGTTTTCAGTGATGTTTCAAAAATACCCTGAAAGAATTGGGATCTCCTAAATCTTTCTGCAAAAACTAGGGATATTCATGCCTGACCGTTAGTAGTAGCCCTGTGCAGGCCACCAAATCTTCGGGCCGCACTTGTGCGGGTGAAGCTAGACTACCATCCAGGTATACCTCAGATGTATGCAGCTGCAGCACGAATATCTGTGAAAATGCCAACTGCCTTCATTGCATGAGGCTAAACACCAGGGGAGAAATCATCTCCCACATGATTAAATGCAGGTATGTAACGAAACACAACATCTGTTGTCAAAGTTCCAACCTGATATACTTTCTATCATGTAAGCAGTGTGGCAAACAATATGTGGGCCAGACTAAACGCTGTCTGATAGACTGATTTCAGGTCCACTACTACAAGATCAGCAATGCCCTACTCAATACTGACATGGGTGCCCACCACAACACCACTGGCCATAATAGCCTAGATGATGTAGAGATCACCATTGTGGACTTAATCCACATGACCCCTGAATCTAAAGGGCCACAGTTGCTGTGCAACCAAATTGAGAAGAACTGGATATTCCACCTCAGGACCCAGTTACCTGATGGTCTTAACCTGACAGACACTCCAGTCTGTCAATAGACATGGTGGGCGTTTAATAATCTAGGATCATACATGTAGATCCTTTTTTGTATGCCATAGATACCCAGGCACGATGTGGGTCAACTTTATTCAACACTTATGGACGACTTTATGGTCAGCTAATACCGTCATAGTGAACAGACTTAAATATAATTAAATAATAACCCTTGTACTAGGTTCAGAAAAGGCTCTGCATGTATGAGCCTAGATTATGAAATGGTCCATCTGGACCTAACTTCAGTAACCTCACAAATTTGTTGATGGTTGCCCCAATTCCCATTTCCTGGGAGACACTGGAGTCCCTGACAACGTCATCAATTATAATGTCTTAACCAGTAAGTGCGCCATGGTATGGTGACGGTGGGGAAAGTTCCTTTCCCATTTCAAGATAGCATCGAGCTGGAGATCTATTTCAGCCCAGTCCATAATATATACATATATATATATATATATATATATATATATATATATATATATATATATATATATATATATTTTTTTTTTTATATATATATATATATATATATATTTATATATATATATATATATATATATATATATTTAGAGTGTAGCAGGCTTACCTTTTATCATAATCTTACAGCAAAGGATAATATCTGTTTTTCTCAGTTCTCAAATTTCCAGCCAAATGTAACTTATTATGTATGGGTATAGTCATTAGGAATCATGGATGTTTTCTCTGATGGAGACAATCTCTTTTTTTCTTTTTAAAGCGTTCCTATGATACGAGCGAACATTATGTTGAAACAAGTTGTGAAAATCTCTTATTTGGAGGTAAGTATTGATGATTGTCTACAAATTTTCATTTGACATTTGGATTGCAGTTATTCTACCATTCACTGGATAACTTTTACTTGGTCTGAATATCAAGCGTCTTGGTCTACTCCTCAATTTACACATTCATTTTTAAGTATGGTTCATGTATCTTTCAGTGCTTTAAACCATCCATTATATAATTACTTTTTATCCCTGTCATTCGATTCTTTATTTGTGTTCACAAATAACTCGACAGTTTGGCAACCCGGGGACTGTTTGATCCCATGCTTGATCCCATGCCTTCTTCATTTATAGAAAATAACATCTCTATTTTCAGCCCATATGATCTACCTGTGGCTAGAACAACAAACTAGCAGGAATCTGCCAGCATTCCCTGGGCCGGCCTGTGTGTTCCTTCCTAATCAGCTATCTCCATCATCCTTGCTTTATGGCTCACTCCAACAGCTTCATGATTTCTCCAAAATGAAGATTTGCCTGGTGTGCAAAGTTGTTGGTAGGGTCCCAAAAGTACATTTTACCACCTAGTGTCAATGCAGTTGTACATCCCGCTTCTCACACATGATGAAATCATGGGCTTTGGCTTAAACAACATATTCCCTTCTGCTTACTTTGGAATATTCATTTAGGTTTATGTATAAGTGATGCCTGATATTGTCCTGTGGTTTACATCGTTTGGAAGCAGCTAGACTGTCATGACAGAGTATCTCTTTTGTCCTCATCGGAGTGAACTGGGTGATTTATGATGGCATGAGGGGTTGCTCCAAGAGCTACGCTTAACCCCCTCCCCCCCCCCCCCCCGCCTCTATAGGCCGCTCTTTACCGCTTCACAGAGACTCAGGGTCCATAAGAGGTTACCACCCACCCACCCAACATGGACTTATTAGCAGGTGGACGGTTGGTCTTTAGGTTATGGCTATAGCCTACTGTTGTACAACTGCTTGTAGAGTCACTAAGTGACCTGACCACAGTATTGCCTTTTATAGCTAACTAAGTACAGATAGGAATATCATTTCTGTTTTTGACAGAAGGTTTTATGGTGGTACAATGCCTTATAATTTTGATATTTAGTATTTTGGTATGGATTTAAAAAAAATAGTGAATTCAGTTTCGGGGGGGACTCCTGTAGTCACAGGTCCATTTTTAAGAACTCCTTTATGCACATATTTCTACCCCTTAAACTGGTTCTATCATAATATAATATGCCTCATTTGAAAGACAATAAAAAACAGTAGGTGCTAGGAAGTGGAATTTTCTAGGTGGATTCTATATTTACTGAGATATTCAAATATTTGTTAAAAGTGTGGGGGGAGGGGGGGGGGGTTCAGTACATTACGTTATATTATTTCAACTATAGTGTTCAGACTGATCGTATAAAAATTTGCCAATATATAATAAGTCATATACTACACATTTTACTCCCAATAAGTCATTTTAGGCAAAGCATGTGGTGCATCGTTCACTACAACCATAATACATTTTTGTTTACTCGTCTTGCATTCAACAATTGTGTTTCAGAGCATGGTGATAGTCAGGACTGGCATTTGATGGACTCCGAAGGTTATACGCCAGAAGGAACTATCACATACTCGCTGTTGTACCGAAACCTCCCAGTCATGTACAACTACATTGACCTTGCTTCCAAAATGGTGAGATGAACTACCCTCCGTTACAATATCACACACATCTCACAGTCACTGCGTATAGATCTCTACTATGAATGATAAAAATTCACATTTATAGAGATTTGACATGTGCATAACCTTCACAATATAACATAGCTAGGAAAATATACAATCACTTATCTCTCCAAATTTGTTCATATAGATATCAGCAGTCAATATATATGATTTTATCAAAACAACTAAAATGATAAGATTGGCATAGTTTTTGGTATGACACTTAAATAATTTCACAAATTTCCAAATTTGATATTATTGTATATCACATACATATGAATTATTCAATATTAGAAATCAAGGATGTACACAAATTGATATGAAGGGGGGGGGGGAATCACTGAAGAATAAGAATGAGGATATGGTATGAAATGATACATACTATTCGAATCATTAATCCCAGTAGCATATTCAACAATCAGTAAGCTTTCAAGCTATTTTGTGCAACTTTGTTTCAATTTTCCGCCAATTATCAAACAATTGATGCAAATATTTTGTGTCTATTTTGAACCATAGTACATCAGATATTGTGGATTTTGAACGTTATTTTCATTCGAACATGTAATGGCTCTTACTTGATCAATCCACTCGACATCGTTTCTGTTTCAAAACATGATATCAGCCAATTTTTTCTAATGCATTTTCCATAATGGTACTTTTAACCATACTTCTTATTGTCACATCAGGTGAGACTACCGTCATACAGAGAGATCATTGATGACAACCAGATGATACCTCGTCATCAGGTTCGTTTTTCTGCCATTCTTGAAGACATAGCTATTCCTATCACATGCAAGATTAGGTGATAGGTTTTAATGCCAAGTGATGCATTTTACAATACAGCACCTTCAGTCCTAAACGTCAGACAGAGAATTTGTGTACCTAAAATTGATAATGTCGCATACAGTCATGTGAAGGGTTGGGGAATTACCTCAGAAGTTAAGGCACTGGACTTGTAATCGCAAGGTTGTGGGACTTGGAGGGTCCGAGTCCCACTGCAGCCACTCTTCTCCTTCCACCCCCAGCAGCAGTGGATGTATTGCTATATCAAAGGCCAGTCGTTCTCATACCACGTCTATGTGGTGTGGGAACTAAGAGAACTCTCACCTCAGTAAATGTGTAGGGCTGGAATTACCTAAATTCATCTCAGAGTCGATCACCACCAAACCCAAAGTAAGTCTAATAGAACATATTGAACATTAGTCATACAAAACACAAAAATAGTCCGTATTCACGTTTACATGAATGTGCTATTCATAGTTTTTAAAAAACAAAAGGAAAATATAGTAAAATGTTTAAGGGTTCCGATTGAAACCAGCTGTACTAATACAGCTGACGGAATTTCCCGTTTATGTATCACAACTTTTTTTATATTTTTTTTTATTTAACGTAAAGTATTTCTCGCCGGGGCAAGTTTTTTCAGATACAGTTCCATACATGTTTCTGGTTGATATCATACTACATTTCCCAGGCAGTGCCAAAAGAGGCTACATATATAACAATACAATTTAATGGTATGAGATGTGTGATATGAGAACAGACTCATTACATTTGTGTATCAAGTAAATTCCACATTATCAACGTTTTTAGTTTCACTCTACATTTATGTAAGTTCAACCTAAATTCATCTCAGAGTCGATCACCACCAAACCCAAAGTAAGTCTAATAGAACATATTGAACATTAGTCATACAAAACACAAAAATAGTCCGTAATCACGTTTACATGAATGTGCTATTCATAGTTTTTAAAAAACTAAAGGAAAATATAGTAAAATGTTTAAGAGTTCCGATTGAAACCAGCTGTGCTAATACAGCTGACGGAATTGCCCGTTTATGTATCACAACTGTATGTAATAGTACTTACTCCTGTTATTTGTAATGAAAGATGATGCAATAAAGAACCTATAAAAAAAACCCAAAAAAACACTTAATCCCCAGTATCACGTAACATCTCGGGTGGATCTTTAACGATGAAGAAAGCACTATGGTAAATAGTATTGCATTGCACACAGGTGGAGTCTCTGGTGCTTGGAATGATGAGGACCTATGCCTTGACGGCGCAGTTACTGGCCATTCCACGCTACATGAAGGTCACGAACGTGGACACAGAGCTTGGCCGCATGTGGGAACCTCGCTCCATCCTGCCGTTAGATTTTGAAGCTGATACTCTTTGCAGGTAAAATGTTAATTACTAGTCACCAGATTTATGTTCCATCTCACCATTCTCTTCATTCACGGTACTACAGAAAAGTGTAGGATACATTCGAATATTACATTTAAATCTTATTTTCAGTTGATAAGTGTAGTTGTGGTGTGTTGTCGATAGATTGAGGGGCTTGTGGAATTGGAGGAATTTAAATATTCTCTTAACTTGTTTCCAAAGTCAAGAGCATGACTTCGTTGATCTAGTTTACAATGCCATTCTAAACCAAAGGATGATTCAGTTCAGACATTCCTTATATTGGAATACAGAAATTCTGGGGGAAAATCTTTATTTACCACATCCTTCCTAATCTCAGTTTGAACATTGCTGTATGGGACAAGGTATATACACGGACTTGGATGGAGGTTCGTGGTGTATACAAATAGAAAATGCTAATTCCACAGTCATTACATTGTTTTGTCTGTGTGACTTTGATACTTACCTACGGTTCCAGGTTCAATGGTTGCTTTAGTGATCTGCTGGTCGTTTATAATATTAAAGGTATGTGGCCGCAGAGACTATTTGTTTAAGTATTAACCATGTCAACATCATTATGATACACTGTTGTATCGTAAACGACAATACAATAAAGAAGGTGAACTGATAATGTAAACGTCCAGGCTGGGAGGTGCGGCCATAACAGTTCTCAAATCGATATACTCACCCAAGATAGATAAACTGTTGAAAATAAAATGATTAAAGAAACTGGAGAGAGGGTGGTGGGAGTTAGACCTAAGCAAATCACTCTACACTTGGTGACAGAGATAACATTTTCTACCCCTCGGATTGTGTTACGATACAGGAACACTACACCCCACTATTCTTTGGTTAAGTCGGACGCCAGGGGCACTAACCGGTGAGGGACCGCATCTTACCTTGTATCTGTGTGTGGCACCCCCCAAAACTCCTCACCAAATTATCATTTATGTTACTCTTGGGCCGAGAACAGTATGCATCACTTGGGTACTTCCAAATATTACGTTGTCGCAGACTGAATTTAACAACATGTTGATAAATTTGTTGGAACCGATTTAGGAATATTGGCCTACAATTTGTCTGTGATAAAAGAACATCTGTGTATGTGTGTGTGTGGGGGGGGGGGGGGGGGGAGGGGGTGGCATTCACTACCGATTAGGGCCGACTTCGTTAGGCTGCCTTACCTGAGACAAAGGAATATTAATGTTCCGAATTCGTTGAGTAGGAAGTGGCATGCCTTAATAGATTAATCTAATTCTATATTTTTTCCTTTTCATTATAATGAGTATGAACATTGAGCATACTAGAAAAATGCCAATAACTGCAAATCGAAGGTATGCTTTTTCATTTTGCAGCACTCACTCGACCGAATCCGTCATGAAGGTTACTGATCCCTTTATGGAGCTTGCTCGGAACTGCTGTTTCGTGTCTGAGGAGGGCGACTCTACGGCGTCAACCAATACCAGACCACCAGACTGCTTTACAATTCTAGCGAAGGACTTCCAGGAGTATCTGCCGAAGATGCCTTGGCTGAAAACGATACTGCTGGAGGGAGATGAGGCGGGACCCGATATTCATCTATCGCTGCCCGAACTGACAGAAGTGGTCAACACCTCCTCATCAACCATCCTTATCGATGACTGCCCCAAGCTGGTATCATGGGAAGGGTCGATGATGAACAACGCTGAAAAGCAACTGGAACTACTGACAAGGTACTTATTTTCTTTACTGTCCTAGCAGTGCAATTAGGGTGATTTTAGGGAAATAAAGGCACAAAAAAAACCTCTCACATGGTGTTTTATTGCCCCATCACGTAAGCGACACCTGTATTGGATATCATGTATGTGCTGGACATAGACAATAATCTATGGTTTTGTGGACAGCCGGCCGTCAACCACGAGTGGTTGACGCGTAGTAATACACGAGCGCTAGCGAGTGTATTTCGACGTCAACCTCGAGTGGTTTACAGAGCCGCCTGTCCACAAAATCATCGTTTGTTGTATTTATTATCCATATTTTCGAATAAATTAAACTCAGTTATTGCCATAATAAATGGTATAACAATAGGGACTATTTCTCTGCTCTATAGCAAAAGGGACTATTTTTCCCGTATACCATGGTTTGAGGCCATAAACCACAGGTTAGATTCCGTATACCACAGTTATGGTATCTGACAGGTTGTATACAATGGGTCATGGTTTACTGAGTCCCTATGCATTTTCAGTGGGGGCTTTGTATACAATGGATAATAAAGGCGGGTAAACCACATCATCTTGTCATTATTTGGATGTAACTCTTTTACATGCACATTAACACTTTCAGTCCGACCCCGACATGTCAAGTCCAACAAATATATAGAAATATACCCCCAGGGGACGATGCTCCTATGGCAATGGTACCGGAAGGAGCATTTGATATATGTTGTCTTAGTTACATATAGAACGCTCACACTGAATGATGATGCCTATAGGGTTTTTAATTATTTTGAAGAAATTAAGAACATCGTTCTATGAATTTTGTCCCATAGAATACTCTTTTTAGTAATGGCCCCCAAAAATGCCTAGAGGCATTCTTCGTTCCCTGCCTGGGAGTGCCTCAAGGCATTGATCGGAGTGATAGGGTTGAGAAAGTTATCCAGTTTGCGGCCAACATGATCTTCAAGCCCCTAACGATTTTACTCGTGTCCATCATTTCCTCTCGTTCACCATTGTAAATATTATCACTCCGTGGAGCATGGAACAACTAAAACTGATATATTGACAAAAACAAAGTAAAGACACCACTTTACCTTTGCCTTTGCTTTGACCCCCCCCCCCCTCCCTCTGCACCTAGCTAAGGAATAAAAGAGATGAAGAACGGCTGGGTTAATAAAATTATCTGTTCAATTAATTTCATGTAGTATGGTAAATGGTCAATTCTCCCAGATCGTGATCGATGCCCACGTACGGTGACCAAAATTTCAAGGGGTCGTTTGCATATCTAAATATTGTTTTATGATATCAGAAACGACATTAAAGTATGTAGAAATGAAAGATCTGTCAGGGGAACCCCACTTTCATGTACCTATATCTTGAGAGAAAATTGATAAACCCCTAAAATAGGCATTTTTAGCTCAAAATTCATAGATGAAACTTACATAACCAGATTTTGAAGACCTCTTATAAATTTGTAAATATAGATATTCATCTATCTTGAATGTTTTATACCCACAAATGTGTTGCAGAACTTAAAAAACATAATAAATGTTTAAATGGGGAAATATACATGTAGTCTAGGTGTAAAAAATCAGTGGTGAAGGGTATGTCACCGTACATGGGCAAGCCATATTAAAAGGTACACAAATAATAGAAAAGTAATTTTTGGGGTACTTTTTAATCCTCCAAATAAAGGAGGCATATAAATAGGTTTTATATCATCTGTAGTATAAAGATTAATCCTTTTATCAAATATACCACAACTAAATGAACATGGGTGGTGAACTTTATTTGGTCACCGTACATGGGCAGAAGTTATTAGGTTTTGCTTATGCAAGGAAAGGGATTTGCAATATTAATAAATGATATTTTATTGATAAATAGAGTATTATGGTACCATTACCACCTGCAATCTGCAAAGACTTCAGGCATGTTAATGCCAAGAAACATTCATGTGTTCTTAGATATGTCACCGTACGTGGGTCGGTCACCGTACGTGGGCATTACATTCCAAATAGTATTTATCAACTCTATTTTACACAGTATAATTAGAGCTTCATTTTCTGAAAATGAAAATCTGATTCTGCTAATAAATAACGATCAATATTTTCCCTAGGGCCTTGTAAAACCCACATGCCCACGTACGGTGACATAGGGATTATAAGGTTAAATTCATTCCACTAAAATAAGTAAAAAAAATAATTTTAAATAAAGATTAGTGTTCCCAACTTTTACACATGTAAGATATTGTCTTCTACTATATGTTTTCACTTCTTTTATCAAGATATACCTAGTTTTAATTTTTGGTCACCGTACATGGGCATCGATCACGATCTGGGAGAATTGACCAAATATATATATACTAAGTAAGACATTGTATATATATAATTGTATATAGAATATAGGGTAGTTAATGTAAAATGATGTATGTACCCCATCATAGGATAATTATATGAAATATAGATTATCAAAATAAATTGTGGCTTGGATGTGTAAAATGTATGGAGTGTATGGTTTGAGAGTGGAATCGAGTGGAATGAGGAGGGCGGAAGTGATGTGAGATGTGTTGTGTGAGTTGGCAGGTGGCTTTGATGAGTGATGTAAGATGCGTTGGGATGACACCAGGTGGGAAGAGTGAGGTGGCGTAAAGTGAGCATTCCACCAATCAGGTGCTAACCCCAGCTCGGGCCTATACAGGGTGTGCCGGCAGACCTAATATCATCGAGACTTATCTATATATGCCTGCAATATTCTGTTAATCATAGTCTTCAGTGGGAAATTGTAAAACTGTCATCATTACATACAAATTCAAGAATGGCGGGAATGGCTGAGTGCCGAGCCGCAAGCTGCATGGCTCAAGGAATCTATGGAATATAGCCTAGCGATACACCAGAGCAGCGCAGTGTGGCTGAACGGCGTTCAATGTGATCCCTCCTGAAGGGATGGGGAGCAAGTGTAGCTGGTAATGCAGCCAACATCCACAAGACGGTGTGACAGTCCTATCGCTCCATTGGCTCCAATCAACCACCTGGCTCAGTGGGAGTGGTCGCTAGGAGCCCGCACAGGTCCCGTATGGTCGCCGGCCATCTAGAATAAGGTGTTTCGGTGGAAGAGCTCTGACAATTTGTATACTTTCAGCTGACTGAATGGCCTGCTGAACACCTGATCAACACCTATCTGGTGGAATACTCGGTTAAGGCCACAAGGGTCTGACACCAACCATACTGTCAGTTGTTACTCTCAGGTGAACTACCCTTGTGCTTTACTAAATACCTGTAAGTTTTCAGTGTTTTGTAATGGTATGGTACTCGTTAGGTGCCGTACACTGGAGCGGATTATCCTGCATGGAAACAGCCTGAAGGAGCTTCCTGTGTCTGTAGGACAACTACAGCTGCTAACCACTCTCCACCTAACCGAGGCTCACCTCACCAAGCTCCCTTCCTCCTTCACTGCTCTGAGGAACCTCACTGACCTGCGGATTATAGGTAACTAGAGTCAAGTACTTATCAGCGTTTCCACTATTGTATTTTTTCACAGTTCTTGAATGGAAAGATTGGTTGGAGAGTATCCATTTTTGCAAAACGTTAGCACTCTATATAGGATTAGAGATATCCTTCAAGCTTCCTATGTTTTTTCTTCCCTGCTTAATCCTGTGAAATAAACCTGTTGACAGATATAGTCCAACTGAAAATATCGGATTCAATTTGCAGGATCGCTTGCCCAGTGGGACAAAAAGAGCGATCTCACCCTCACAAAGGATATCCTGAAAAGAAAATTCCCATTCGTACCTGAAGAGGTAAGAATCGCATTACAAACTAATTGGCCTTATCTTTGCACCGTGATATGATATGCTGATTCTTTTTCTCGAGATCAGTAGAACAAAATAATTAGTGACGAGGCATGTGGTTAAATATGTGATTACAGACAATTGGTTGTCCCTTTATTAAACCAATGTGATCCCTATATACGATAAGGGTCCCCTGTTATTTAAGCCACAATAAATCAAACAATATTAATTAAATCAATTGTATTAAATCAATTTTATGTGTACATAGAGAGCATGCCTGTTTTCAGACACTGTCTTCAGTGCTGAGGGATGTACTCCCAGGCTGGAATGGGAGCGAGCTGCGTATCAGGACTGCAGAACAATGTGGCAAAGTCTTCTCTGTTCTACACCATATTGGCCCAAGCTTCGGCAAGGAAGAGGGTAAACAAAACCTGAGACAATATCTCGATGTTCAACATATGTATCTAATTTCAACAGAAAAAATATCCTAAAAAAGGAAAAGAAATTCTGGGGTTCTTGAAACTTTTGAAATCCAAACTGTGCATGTCCTAGCTCCCCCATCATATGTGACCGCCTTCATCTTGATATTTAACTGAGTTGATAACTCTGTAAGGTATTCTCCTGACATTTTGCAGTGGGCGTGCATGGAGGGTTCCCTAGAGAAATCCTTCAACTGACGAACCTGCAGCACCTCCAGCTATCCTACCAGGCGATGCGCTTTCTCCCTCCACAAATCTCACGCCTGGAGAAGCTACAGATCCTGGAGTTAGATGGCTGTCTCAACCTCGAGTTTCTCCCGTCCACCCTCGGCTTCCTCCCCCTCAAACGTAAGCTTTTTATGATTATATTTACTTGCTTTCACTGAATTCACAGTGTTTTCCGAGACAAATACAGAATCTCTTGAATAGTAAGAAATGAACATAGTCGTTTGGCTAGGAGCCTTTGGTCGTTTGGCTAAGAGCCCATCTCTGATTTGCCTTGAAAGGTCTGTGATTACCTGTGAATCATACGGTGTTTCTGTGTTATGGATTAATTTCCATAAGAAAGTACAAAGAGGTGAATGTTCTCATGGTCCTTGGGAAAGTTCATGAAAGTTTTGTAATTTGGGATATTTAAAGTTGGCCCCATGCAATTGCCAAGTACTTTGTATACATATATGAAAAAAGTATTAAAAAAACTATACATATGTCGAATGGTTTCTCATATCTTCTGGAGAATGCAGCGAATTGGGCCAGCAAAGGATTATCTGTGAAAAACAAACTGATGTTTTTATATGTATACTCCTTCATTGAATTCTCAAGAAAATACCCTTAATAATAAGGTATAATATGTTTGTATGGCTGACTCCCAAGCTGACCATTATGAACATGTGTTTGTCAGGGCTGTCCTTAGAGAACTGCATATCGCTGCGAACCCCGAGTCGGGAGATCGTTGATCGTGGCACTGAAGCTGTGACCGCCTACCTAAAGCAGATGGCCAGAGGTAAGAGCCAGAATTGGCGCACTAAGCTCATGCTGGTCGGCATCGGGGGCGCCGGCAAGACGACACTGATGAGAGCGCTCCGGAGCAGCTCAGCCGCCGCCACGTCCACCACCAAGGAGGAGATCACTCACGGCATCGATATCGACTCGTGGACCGCGTCTGATGAGCAGAACCGACCCGGGAAGAAAGTCACGTTCAGCACCTGGGACTTTGCAGGACAGACTGTTTTCTATAACACCCACCAGGTCTGTACTCTACTAATATTTTCTCTATCGTTGATGTGGTTCTTGATATCGATACTTTCGAAACGCTGAGCAGTTATTTATACATCACGGAATTACCGGTCCCGTTACAGGCACGTTATCACTGGTAAAGCTATCAATGTATGCCTGGTGATAATCTTATGACAACCATCTATCGTTAGTTCAGCAGATTCTTCAGTTTTGGGTATACTTAGAGATAGAAAAAGGAATTCGTTGTATAGAAAACAATGAGGAAAAGTTTTCCAAATGGAAAGAGACCCTTGGATTGGAGACCCAATTGGATCCAATGAGTTCTAGGCAGATATTAGCTAGCCCCATTACATTCCATCCCCCATCTCTCATCCTGGATGTCCTGTCCTGCACACACCCAATATGTACTGTCTTGGCCCTTCAACCAGTCGCACAAACAATCTCTGAATAGGATAGATGAAAAAAATATCCTACTACAAGTGTATATAACCTCAAACTGGAACATCTCACATGTAAACGAAGGGCTTTTTTCAGCCCCTCAAAAAATGTAGCAGCGTATCTTTGTATACCTGTATCTTTTTTCCTCTATATACTCCTGTAATGTATAACACACCAAACCTTATCTCGCTGTACTTCTCCAGAAATAAAAGTTTATCTGTGTAAAAGGAAAAAAACATAGGAAGAAGAAAACATAAAAAGAAAACATATTGAAGAGAATTTGGTCTGTGTCCCTGGTTTCGTTTGAGACGCTTCAAAATATTGACTCGGCTGTCGCCTTGCTCATACTCCTGTGCACTCCAAACTAGATGGTGAACGGTGACACCGACCAAACACTCTTCAATTTCTTTCTTAATTCTTTATGATTCCATTATTCTTACAGTTTTTCTTGTCTGACCGAGCCGTCTACCTCCTTGTCTGGTCCACCCGTCAAGGTTTCGACAACTCTGGCCTGGAGTTCTGGCTCAGTTCTATCCAGTGCCATTCACCGGACGCTCCTGTCTTCATCATAGCCACACATGCTGATTGGGTAAATTTGTTTACATGTTTGATAGAAGTGATTGCAGTGCTACTGAATTACACATTCATTCATTACATATGATGGATTCTGTGTTTTCAAAGGTCAGCATTTCAATTCTTACTTTTCAACATTCAATTTTGTCATGTATCATAAATATGTAATTTTACCTTGGCAATACTCAAGTATTTCTGTGAACCAATGAGATAAGGCAGAAAACAATCATGTGGCAGCAGTTCGAAGGCGGATTTGAACTTGATACCAACGCAAATCACGTCGGAGCAAAAGACGAGGTACATAAAAATAAGAAATTGGATTATTGGTGAAATTCTTTGGTGACGTCGAAATTAGCCCATGTGTGGTGACAGTCTCTTCTGATGTTCCGTTCGCTTATGCGTGCGCTGTACGGAAACATTTTTCGGTGAAGTTTTTTTTTTCCAATCATTTCTTTATTGACATTTCAAGAAGTTGTACAGGGATTTCCCGTCTTTGAAGTAGTGTTACATAGCAACAAAGGGGCCGGTGCCATCAACTGTAAATATTTCAGCTGGTTTTCATTGTCAGGCCTATTTGGTTATGATGGTATAAGTGTCTTACAAAACATTTGCATCATCAAATTACCACTAGCACAGTAAAAACCTCATTTGGTGTTTTTGAGTAAAGGTGAGATTCCCAAATAATTGTAGCTTTGAACCTTTTGCAGTTTAACGTCATCAATTTCATAGAAAAAAAGAAAGAAAAAAAAAAAAAAAAAAAAAAAATTCAATTTCATAGTCGGGTGACCTATCCAACTGATTTAATTTGTATCTTCCAAATAACATGGTTTCGGGTTTAGTCTTGTTTATACTTAGTTTATTTTGGGTGCTCCATAAATTTACCCTATCGAGTTCCTCCTGGAGAGTTGTATGAATTTCTTTTTCGGAACGACCTGAGAAGTATAGGACGGTATCGTCCGCATATAGTCCTGTTTTGTCTTTTTTTGTCATGTTTGAGAGGTCATTCATGTATATCAAAAATAATTGGGGGCCCAAAAGTGACCACTGTGGAACTCCACATAGGATCCTTTTTGGTTCAGATAACAGTTCATTTACTCTCATAGTTTGTTCTCGGTTTCCTAAATAAGTTTTGAGCCAGGATAGGTTGCTATTTCTGATTCCGTAGAGATTTAGTTTGTCTAGTAGGATAGTATGGTTTACCGTATCGAATGCTTTTTTAAAATCTAGATATATAACTTCTGTCGATTACCTATGTTTCGTTCAGTTAGTATTACTGTATATCATCAACTAAAGTCGCTATTGATTGTATGCTTGATTTCCCCTTTCTAAAACCACATTGTGCATCTGTCGATATATAATTTTGTTCTAGATGGAGGGTAATTTTGTTGTGGGCTATTTTTTCTATGGTTTTGGCCACTACTTGTATTCAGGATATTGGTCTGTAATTTGATACTTGGTTTGGGTCCCCACTCTTGTAAATCGGTATTACTGTAGAGGCTTTCCATGAATCTTGGAGTTCCTGTTGTCTAAAAGAGTTGTTAAATAAGTCTACAAAAATTTCTGGTACTGCTAACATGGCGTCACGATAGACTCTAGTCGTGATACCTGTGGCAAAAAGAAAGTTTATCTTGAGAAAAACACACCTAACGGGAAGAAAATCTTTTAACATCGTGATCTTCAGAAAAAGGTCAGGGAACATAGTCCCAATAGGGCAGCCGGACAACGTAAATTATATATATATATGTAAACCATCTCAAGTTGGAGGCCTACCTTTTTTCTATAAGAAACTGAAATCAGAGGGTAATGAAAAAGGTGTATGCCACTTATAAGTAGGCCAGCATCCCAATGTCTGTTTGATTGTCAGAACACAGTACAACAGAAGCCCCCCTCCCCCGAGACCCTGTTATACAGACTTCTGGGATGTAAGGAAGGTTTAGACCTTTTTAGATCATGGGTAAAAAAATGTAAGTTTGTCATATAAGTTCTTGACCCTTAATTCTGCAGTCTTGTTGCTGTTGGTCACTGGCCAAGGAGGCCAAACCATTTTTTAAAGCCTCTTCTTGGAGGGTCTCATTAGAGAAACAGGTTGGTGGATCCCCTCAGAACAGTTTCTTGTTAGTTTCCAACCTATGCACAAGGCCATCTCCAGAGATGCCCTGGCAGGCTGGACCTTATTTATATCAAGAAAGGCAGGGATTGATACTGCGAAATATTAATTGCACTCTACAAAGGGAGTAGCTGCCTCGGTAGTAGCTGCAGGTAATGTAAATTTGAACATGTTCATGATCCATGCTAGCTTGTGATTGGAGGAGGCATTTAAATGCCACTACAATAAAGCCATTGTGTGAGATTCAGTGGTAGTCCAAGGGGCGCTGCTAAGATGATAAGAGTGGGTGAATAACCCCATATACAACTAATTTATGTTGACAAGTTGTTTTTTACGGTTGTCGTTCAAGTTGTTGCTTGTTGATTTTCCCTTTTTTATTTATTTATAGTTGTTGTTTTTTTATTTGAAAACAAAATTTACCAGTTATAGTGGTCTTACATTTTGTTGGTGTATTTATTGGTTGAATCTCAGTTGAAGAATAGCTTCTCATATTCAAATTACATACATGTAAGAAAGAGAACGATATATGAAACAAATGTAACAAAAATATTTCCCATCTCAAGGAAACATAACCTATTAATCTCTGATCGGTTTACGGAAACACTAGAGTGTTGCTGGGGTAAAATGTTACTTCAACTTACCAGGAAAGTCTCCCAAAATTCTACTAATAGAAAACCATTCATAGGATGCCGAGCTTGAGTTTAAGAAAGAAACTGATAATCAATCTATGAATAGACATACTCGACCAAGTTTCATTAGAAAGATGACACCATTTTACCCATAAATATTTATTGTTTCCATATGTAATCATACAGTAATATAGCCAATTTGTTTCAGCTAACTACCGACCTCCCAAAAGGCAACCTACAGAAATTATACCCCCAGATAAAGGGTTTTCACTATGTAGGTTCAACCACAGGGAAGGTAAGCACCTGCCTATACACGCCTTAGGTATCCCTTTGAAGTATTTGTCGCAGGAGTGAAATATCATTTATATTTCTATTTAGATATTTACCATTTCTATAAACCATTCTACATATGGCCCTTGCATGTTATATTTTCATGTACTTTTAACTTTCTCAGAGAAAAGGGCCAAAATACAATTTTTCGGATTCATATTGCCTTCTACTCTTTTTCAAAAGTTAGTATTTAAACACACTTTTTGGGAGTAAACGAGACAGGACACTTTTTGACCAAATGGCAACAAATTAAAAAATATACATATTTTCTTTGATCAGGGTATTCCTGAACTAAAAGCAGCCATAGTGAATGCAGCGTTGGACCTAGAGTATATGGGAGAAGATGTACCCACGGTCTACCTCGATCTTGAAAAGAAAATCCTTAGGTATGGCATCAATTGTAGCAGCACTATGACAATATTTCACCTTGAACTTTAACCGTTTTATGCATTTTTGTAGATTTCGTTATTTTAATAACTATCAAGTGAGATTATGTTTTATAGTTGAAATTAAGAAATCATTATATTTTACAGTCTCCGAGATAAAAACAACCCATATATCAAGTGGTCAGTTGTGAAGGAGTATTCAATGGAAGCAGGGATCTTTGATGAAAAAGACGTAAGTGCATTTGAGATGAAACCTGTAAACACTCCACCAACTAAGTCTAATAGAACATATTGGATGTTAAACTACCTAAGCAACCCGAAATACCGCTATGTGATGCCACATGCAGATTAGAAATCCTCATTCTCAGTTTACCCCAGCAAGTTTTAATGTGCATTTCGTCCTAACCAATGAACAGGGACACTTTAATGATCAAAAGTAGAAGATATTTCACCTTTCGGCAAGGATAGGGTCCCTTGCACTAGTGTCCCTTGCACTAATGTTTGGCACTGCTATCTTCCTCTATAAACATGGGTTATTCAGCACACCCCTCTCTTTCTCAAAAATATTTACAATGTTTAAACAGGTATGAAAGTCTGGACTGAGGAAAAAAACTAGAAATATAAAGCCTATACATTTTTAATACTATTTTGGAGCAGAATGGCATCCCTATTTCCAGTTAACCATATCCAGAATGGCAGAATTTAGGAACTTATACTGTTTTGCACTATCTATATGTATTCAACGTTAATGCCGACTGAAGGAATGGATGAAAAGAAATTATTAAACTTTTTTTTGTAAATCCCCCTCCCTACCTACGTTTTGAGGTCATGTAACCAGAAAAACACATATTTTCTTTCTTTTTTTGGCCTTAACCCATTTTATTACGCCTTTGTGTGTTTTGACGTTTTCAATATGGACTTTTCCCTGGTGCGTTGTAGATGGTGCGGGCTGTGCAATTCCTACAACATATCGGTTCCGTGCAGTATTTTGACTACGAGGTGCTCCGTAACTATGTCGTCATCAACCCACAGTGGATTGTGGATGCAATGGCGTCCGTTGTCACCTTCAAAGATTCTATTATCAAGGTAAACAACTTAAGTTTTTTTTGTACTGCCTAGCTTAAAATGTAATTCATCTTTCTGTGCAGATGTAATGATAGATGAAAAAATTATCTCATTTTCAACTCAACAGTTGACTGGAACTTGAATATAATTTCTTGGATGGTCCGTACGTACTTCACGTTTTAAGATACGTATCTTCATTTCATATATTCTCTACCTATATATCTGTTTATTCATTTTTTAATTTATTTTTATTTAACACACCGTAGCCGTTGTGTTCGGGCAAGTTTCAGTTGTAGCTTTTCAAGGATACATGTGTTACCGTTGTATGTTTTTAATCAAAGAAAACTAAGGGAAGTCAATAGTGACATTGGCATCATTACTTTGTTTTGTAATTTGTTGTTTTGCATGTCCTTTCAGAATGGTCGGCTATACCACAAACATGTGGCACAATTATGGAAAGAGTATCCTGAGAATCTACATGAGTGGCTTCTTTGTCTCACCGAGATGTTTGACTTGACCTTTCAAATCAGCAAGAACCTTAGTCTCGTGCCGTGTCTCCTCTCATATGAACAGCCAGAACAGGTAGAGCAGTTTTTCTCGAATTTCTTTTTTCAGGAGTGGCCTACACCATTGTCTCTGTATGACCACCTACAAAATATGTTTCGACTCGTGTCCCGTAGTTGCATCACCTTGAATGGTCTCTACTTGTCAACCAACAAAGTCTTCCTAATCTCTACTCCTTCAAGAGTTATTATTATATACCTGTGGCCGTATTCCCACGTATGCCGCCCGCTCCTACCCATGTTCGATGATTATTTCCTACTCGTATTTATGGCCTTACAAGAGGTACGTGGTGAACGTGGTTTACATGGTATGCACATGGCTTACAGGATATGTATGGCGGTGATACCCAACAAATCGTCTAAAAGCGAAGGTAAAAAATTGATATTTTAAGGTATATGATAATGCGAAATCAGGTACAATTATACCGTGTATATATCCCGTAAAACCACAGTAACCCTGTTTCCGTATATTATCCATTGTAGGTGTTTCATAAAACATGTACATTGTTTAGTGCATGCTAGTTTGTGGAAACTATTCTTTATGACCTCCAGTTGAGATGGCCTCCCGGGGACGACCGACAGAACCTATCTCTGATGATGATTGTGTACACATTTAGGTACCTTCCCACGGGGCTTTTCAACAGGTTACAGGTATGAAATCTCCTCCATTTATGAGAGAAATCTCCATTTATGAGAGAAATCTCCTCCATTCATGAGAGAAAGCTCCTCCATTTATGAGAGAAATCTGTGAAAGGAACAAGTACTGGAATTACATTTTCACATGCCTTTTCTTTATTCTTTGTGGTAAGTTTCATAATAAGACTCTTCAGCAAAATTTATCATTAATGAAGTTATATAATACTTGAATTACCGAACGAGCTTTGACTGCGAAAAGTTCAGTAATTTACATTGCACTTCTGATCCCATGAAGGACTCTCTTTGAACGTTCGCTCCTTTGTCATTATATTAGTTATCCTCATTTAGTATGTAATTGTCATATTTATGTATTTTGACGTTGCGTTGGCGGCTAAAAAAAATTTTTTTCACGAAGTATCGAACCGAACCAACGGAACGACGCAACAGGGAAAAAATTTGAACCAATAATTGTCATATTTATCTTGCCTAGGCTCGACTCTTCGAGTTCTCCAATGGGAAAAGTGTCTGGAAGCAAGGGTCCGTCATAGAGAAGACTGGTCAGTACGCTTTCCTGGAGCATGAAACGTAAGTGCTGATATTTCCTGGACATAAAATTTCTTTTTACTTCTTGAATTTCTAATCTGCCTTGAGGCATGGCGATGATAGAGCTATGCCTTATCAGTTGACCATGTATTCCTACTCTAGATACTTCAACTCTATTTGCATTTGTATATCTTTTTTTTTGTTCTGGTTTTAAAAAGGAGACGATCTAAGCCTTTGTTCCTTGTCTTTTTTATACTCCATTACTCTATACTTTTCCTTGCTGGCCGAAAGCCCTGTATTTACAACCTCTACAGCAACCCTTTTCTAAGTAGGCAGTTGTTATTTTGGTACCTGTCATTTAGTTGTATGATTATGGGTGTGATGACCTACTATATCAACGATATTCAAAAAATGTAATTTGGCATGATAACCTTAAGACTTGATATATTTGATGAGGATATGCTATCATTTCAGAAATATGGTTTGTATAATATATGAGACATTATCATAGGCTTATTGTCATGTTAAGGTGAATGCAAAGGCTTATAGACTGGTGCTTGTCCTTGTCGTGCATATCGTTCTGATGCTCTGATTATAGTTGTAGATCAAAAATAATTCTAATATCTATTCATGGGATTTTATTCTCATTTTGATTGCAAATGATAAAAAAGTAACTATATTGCACGCTCAGAAATTGGTGTTGGCTTGGTTGCTGGCAAAATTACTGTGCTTAGTCGGGTAAAGGAGGTTTTCGGTGATGGTATCCTGATAGCTGTTCAGATTCTATTAGATTATGTTTAGAGCCATTATCTTATTTTGAAAATAAACAGCTATTAAGTGATTGGGCTGACGTAATTCCTCTTTTTCTGATAATGCCAAGTGAAATGATAGCGTGATCGTTTTCATTTGATTATTGTATCACATGTGATTGTTAAGGTTTATTAAATATTGTTTTTTAGCGCTGAAAGACATACAGTTTTACATTAGATCTAGTTTGTGGTGATGATAATATCATTGCCCACTATCAAGTGTAAGTAAGAGGGGGACATTGCACCTGTGACTGTGTCATTTGTCTATGTCACATTACTGTAGCGCGTTAAGACCAGCTCTTTTGAGTTGAGCGTATGCCAGTTGAAATAAATGTATTAATAAAAAAAGAACATTAATCTATTTCAAATCTCATTCTTATGTGATGATATATTATGTTTTATTAGCAGGTGGACAGTTGGCCTTTAGGTTATGACTATTCCTATATACCTATGGCTGTACACTCTATGCTTACACCACGTTCTGGGGGGTGGAGTAACTTATGGATACTACCCAAGGTTGCCGTATACTACCCAAGGTTGCCGTATACTACCCAAGGTTGACATTTAGACCAATCAGATTGTCTCTTACAAAGTTCATATGAAAAGCGCAGTGGGGAGTAAACATAAAGTGTCAAGTTACTCGATAAGGTTGGATCTGGCTTCAGGTTTGATGGTGGATGAGCAAATAACGCTAATTATCGTTATTAAACCACATTTGAAGGTATATAGGAATAGGGAAACCAAGTACCAGTGAAAAGAAGTCAAAATTACTTGGTAAGGCTTGAAAAAATTACTGCCCGCGGCCAAGGCCTTGGGCAGTAATTTTTCCAAGCCTTACCTCGTAACTTTGACTTCCTTTCACCGGAACATAGTTTCCCTCTATAGTTCACCTGCTTTTAGAGTCACTAGGCGACTAGATCACATATTTGCTTTTTATAGCTAACTAAGTACAGACAGGAATATGATTTCTGTTTTGGACAGAGGTCTTATGGTTGTACAATGCCTTACAGTTTCAATATTTAGTATTTTGGCATGGCTTTCTTTTTTTAAGTGAATTCAGTTTTTTGGGGGGCGGGGTGGTACTTTTGTAGTAACAGGTTCATTTTTAAGAACTCCTTTATGGACATATTTCTACCCCTTAGACTTGTAAAATCATGATATGATATGCCTCATTTGAAAGAGAATAAAAAACAGCAGGTGCCAGGAAGTGGAAATTCCTAGACAGATTCTATATTTACTGAGATATTCAAGTATTTGTTAAAAAGGGGGGGGGGGGGGGGGTGAAATGGGCATACATAAACAGAAGTTTACTCAATATTGATTTACAGGGAGCATTGGTGTAACATTTACCATCTCCATAAGTGGCACTGACAGTTACTTACACTCCAGGAAGTGTCATCATTTAGGTTAAACCTATGATATTCATGTATATTTGCCTAATTTCATAGCATAGGAAGGGATCAGCCATCTTTGAATTGTAATGGAGCCTATAGTATGGCCAACTAACACCAGATGGTGTCAAAACGAAGAGCAGATAGGTGTATGATTTCTTTTTATGGAGAAGTTTTATGAGAATGCAATATCATATAATTTTATTATTTAGTATTTTGACATAAATTCATTTCAATTGGGGGGGGGGGGGACTTTTTTAGTCACAGGTCCATTTATAAGAACTCCTTGGCAGGGTCTCTCCCTAGACTTGCTCAAGTTTTTTTATTATGGACTTAAAACTAATTTATGAACTTCTTCAAACACCTGACAGGCCCAGTAATCAAAAACTTGTAAGATATGCACAAAACTCTGCAGAAGTTTCTCCTCTGGTAACCCAACACCTCCCTTTCTCCCTCCCCTACACTCTCAATTCCAACCAACTCCCCGGGGGCTTCCTTGTTATCATAGTAATTAGTTATAGGCATACCTTGTATTGAGTTTCAAATGCGTCCACCTGGTAATCTGAGTTTCAGAGGCCAACATTTCTATTATAAAATGCACACTTAGCTCTTGTTTTTGATGTGGCCAACTGTTCTCTAGTTTGCCAATTATAATTCAAGAAAAGAAGATATATTTATTAGAGTGAAAAGTCCTATCCAACTCGTGCTCTCCATAAATAAATGACTGTCCACTCAGTGTGTATACAATTAACACTTTTTATTCCATTTTGTCTACGTTTCGACCCTTGCAGGTCTTCATCAGAACAGGAATGAATGATTTGCAAGGAACACATGTATTTATACTTGATTTTAGGTCACCGTAATAGGGTGTCACAACAGAATCACCATAATCAGAGTTAAGGTCAACGAACCGGGTGGTCCAATATAAGTCACCAGAATCTATTTATGTATTGTTAACATTTCACAGCTTATGCCTGAGGCAGATATTCCGGAACAATATTCCCAAACTTCTCTAAGAATTAACCTATGCGCCTTATGAATAAGCACCATGTGTATCTCAAATAGATCATGACAATGAATTAAATGAAATGTGAGAATGAAGAGTTCGTATTAAAAACATATATACTGTACGTCTCCAGAGACCAGAAACTGGTGGTGCAGGTGGTGGGGGATCATCCAGGTAACATCCTTTTCCTGATCCATGAGACCCTGGAGGATCTGATCAACAGCTCGTATCGGGGTGTCCAGTTTGAGTACCTCATCCCATGCCCGGAGTGTGTTAAAGCCGTGGTGAGTTCTCTCAGTGTTTGCTCCATATCTATCTCCATTATTTAGCCACTATTTAATTAGCAACGCTGATATTATAGACTGCTGAACTGTCTAACTACTCAAACCTTGTACTTGTCATGTGTTTTGTGATTCGTAAAAATTAATCACATATGACTTATCCTAAACTAGAATTCATGAAGACAAATGCTGTGTATTAATGCTTTAATGATGGTATTTATTGGTAAACGTGGAAGGAATAACGCCGATCTCTGTGCGATTATATGTACAATATTTATCATTTAAATTGAAATAAACGCTACAGACATAAACTATCATAGATGTTGCCTTGTCAAACACCAACCACAAACCCATAGACCCTATTGAGGTATCCCGTAATTCAGTCTGTTGACCAAGTTCTGGGTTTCGCTGGTTACCGACGTAGTATAGTGATAGACCCCTTGCTCGTAACCCAGAATTAATGCAGTTTAACGGTTTTCAAACATCCTCAAATTGAAATTCTGATGTCAGAAATGGAAATGTCAGCTATTTCTACATGGGAATCCGAAATTATATTCAGTTTCTCCAATTATAAATCAGAAAACTGTGGTTCATTTTGTCGTAGTATGCCAAGTCTATCGGGAGCGGAACTTTGCTTTACCCGGGACGATAATCGGGAGTTTAGTAACCTCTGGAGGCTCTATAGAATGTGAGTCTTAGTATTTATTGACCCTTCAAAGTGGTTCTTTAAAAAAAAACTTATCTAGCTTGCTTGTGGCGACATTTAGGCGCTTTTTAGTACATTCTTCAATGCCAGCTAGTGTGATAATCTAAAATGATAAACTATTAAAGTTTGAAGGCAGATATGTGGCAGTAACTCAGGGTAGATACGGAGAAGTGACGTATTTCCTGATGGGGCTGATCTGTGGTGCAGACTGATGCGTGAGGCCGGGGATTGACATTTGATGCGTAATATACTGTAGCAGGTTGAACATTTTGAACAGTAGCCGTCTTCGCTCTGGGTGACCTAGGATCTCATGTAGAGTATTTGGCTGTTGTTTCCTTTCTACAGTTCTCTCCTGCTTTAGGCTTACACCATTCAGCATTGTAAACCCACTTAGTTAGTAAACTCCAAGGAGAGTAGAAGAAACAGGACGATACGAATATTTTCAGTTTCTAAATTTTCACGAAAACTTATATTGAAGGACATGGGCTAACTTTCTTCTCAGGGTATGGACAACCCAGCCATGTTTGAAGCGTCCATGATTAGAGAGGCAGCAAAATGCGCTGCACCTTATCTACAGTGTCGGCGCTTTTTCCACACAGTGCCTATGTCACAGGCTAAAGGTTTGTAGTCTGTAGAATACGTCTATATTATGTTGTCTTATCTTATTGTTGCCAGTTCTATTTGTATGGGAATATTACGTATGTAAATAGAAATAGAGTATACAATTGTAACTATAATTCCTACAATAACAAAAAAAAACACATCTTCCTTTGACTTCCTTATGAAAGTACGGAAATCAGAAAAATGTCCTATCCAGATGTAGGGTGGTTTAATCTCCCTGCTGACTATTCATCATTTAATCTGGTGGAATACCCTGGCCTATATAGACTAGTAGAGGAGTTCACGCTGAACTATGCCCCCTTTCTTTGAATAAAGCATTCCTCCAGGAAACAATCTCAACATTTGCCTGGTGTATCTGTTATACTGATATTCAAGAAGACCTGACACCTTTCCTTCTACGCATGCTTAGCTCTGATGCCACCTGACGATAACCAGGAGTTGGACCTGCAGCTTCAGCAGAGCATGGAGTCTCTGGGTGAGATGCGAAACAACCTGCGGACAGATGTCTTCGTGCTCTTCTCTATCGCCGACCTCCCCAGTCCTCAAGAAAGAGAAACCACAGTCGACCCCACCATGGTTGTCGAAAAACTGAAGGAAAGATTTACTTGGTCAGTAATTTATCGATGGACATCATTACAAACTCAGAATGAGAACTATGACTTTGGTGTGGCGTTGTGAAAATCAATTGCTGACGTTATATTTGTGACTTCCATGATCAATTTGAATCTTTTCATATAAAACTTACAGGTATATTCTCAAAAGTGAAATACCGGTTTGAATATCAATATATCCTTCTTTGATTTAGAAAAAGGATTCTAGTGAGAGGCTTAAAAATGATAGTCACTGTATATATTTGTATATATTTTGCTGGTACTACATTGAAAGGCGTTAAGTCTCTTTTTCATGTTTATTCCATTATATAATACCTAATTCTTAAATGAAGGAAATTGAATATAAAGGTCACTAATAGTTTTCATGTTGATATTTTTTAATGAACAGAAATGTTTTAAGAATACATGTCTTGAATGAAATGACATCTTTTACTCCAACAGAATAATGCAATATAGATGTTCGACATTTCGTTGTATAACCATTCATAACATCTAGTATTGATTCCCTCCTCTTTCAGTTTCTTTGATGAAAACATTGACAAGGCGAACATGCAGTCACTTATGGTCTCAATGCAGGAAGCAAAGGTTAGATTTACTTTAATATCGGGCAGTGTCGTCTAAATATGCAGAATAATATTTTCTCCTGAACTTGATCTAAAGGATCCATATTAATATGTGTCCCAGATGCTCGGTGATCAGTGAATAATATTAGGAAACGTCCTTACTGTGGACGAAACGGTTCCTGTTCGAGGTCAGTCTTCAATTTCATACTGCCTGACGTCATAGGCGGAAGGCAGTATGACTGAGAACGAGAAGCGTTTCGTCTACAGTGACGACGTTTGCTTATTATTATATACCTTAAATTGATGAAAAACCGATATTTTGATGACTTATCAAATCACTCTCACAGCGGGCACAAACATTATTATTACTGCACCCCTAGCAGCGGGCAGTATTTCATAGACATTCGCACACAGGTATATAATAATATCTTCTCTGTGTTTGTGGTGAAGCTGTTACTGTTACAGTTACAGTATTGTTACGAACACTATGCGGGCTCCTTCTTCCATCCAACTCCTGTAATCTACAGTAAGAATACGGCCCAATTGACAACCAGTGTTATATGATGTGCAATGTGATGTATAGATATTACATACCAAATCGAAAGGCACAGTTAAGGATAGATTAGGAAACCCTTTCTCGAGCTCTTAAGTGCTGAAATCCATCGTGTTGGTGGAACCAGCCCTTTAGTTAACATAAGATATTGTTACATTTAACGGTTTTTACATGGCTACTAGTATTATTTGAGGAGAGTGTAGAAGCTCCTGGTGTGAACCTTACGGAACAGCTGATTGAAAGTTGTATACAGCCAGTGTAATCGTTGGTATTTTGGACGGGCGGCCGTGAACCACAAGGGGTTGACGAATAGTAATACACGAGTGATAGTGAGTGTATTACGCTGTCAACCTCGAGTGGTTTACAGAGACGACCGCCCAAAAACCATCGAGTGATGTAATTTGCTTCTCATGGTCATTGATGATAAATTACCTTTCTAGAAATTCGATAATTGGTTCAGAAAAGCTGTAAACCATGGGTGTGGTTTACGGCCACAAGTAAACAATGAGTGGTGGTTTACTGTGGGCCTATACATTTTCACTGGGAACTTAGTAACCTAAAGGTAAGAAAGGAAGGTATGGACTTCAGGTCCACGTTGAGTCATTCGAATGAAGAAGAATGCTCATTACTTGTTTAAAAAGAGATTATGATGTATCTACAGACGCTGTTGGTGTTCATCTCCAACAACTTTGTGAAGGACGCTCGCTGCTCTCAGCTGCTGCAGTACGCCTACTCCACTTTTGGAGACCGCCTCTGCCTCGTCAACCTGTCACCTGACTACGCCTGGAAGCAGGATACTGCAGGGTTTATCCTCAGTCAGAGGGTGATTAATCATTTAGTCATTATTTCTGCATACTTCTTGATGATGATATTATCAGTAATTAGCAGGTGGATGGTTGGTCTTTAGGTTATGGCTATAGCTTACTGTAGTACACATGCTTGTAGAGTCACTAGATGACCTGACCGCATCTTTGCTTTTTATAGCTCACTAAGTACAGATAGGAATATGGTTTCTGTTTTGGACAGAAGGTTTTATGGCCATACAATATCTGACAGTTTTAGTATTTAGTATTTTGACATGGATTTTCAGAAAAAAAAAGAGATTTCAGTTGGGGGTGACTTTATGAGTCACAGGCCCATTGAGCTACTTCTATCTATGCTTCGTAGGTCCTACACGTATATTTCCATACATCTTCGTGTGTCCTCGTCAGTTTATAATCAGATGAAGTCGTTGTGATTTATTTGATTATCATAAAGTTAGATTTAGTTTACACTGGCATTCGTGACTTCAAACAAATATTATTTCCAGTCCATGTATTCTCCGTCACCTCAACATTATCAACAATTTAGATTTTATTTATGATTGTAACTCTATAAGTATATGGTGACATTCAGATGAAATATGACCCAACAAGATCTCTTTACGGAAACTCCGATTTGACAAGTAGCTTCTATCTTTCTTGCTTGATGATATATTCTTTTAATCATTCTCAGGTGTTTGTTAATATGAAGAAATATGATAAGGATGACTTCAAGGAAAAGATGAACCAGCTAGAGAAACAGCTCCGAGAACAGCTAGGACATGCTTCAGATAAAGCGGTATGTATTTAAGTGTTTTGAAATATATAGGTACCATAAATATCGCTAGAACTTTTGTCTCCATCAGATTGGACAGATATTCGCAAGATTCATATGAAAGCTCATGTGAATGTAGATAATTATTATCTCTCTTAGACGTCCAGACACTTAGAAATAGAGATGTCAATTTTCCATTTTTCCGTGAAAATCCACTTTTTCATATTCAGTATATGTAATTGATTTTCCTTGCGTCAAACAAAGATAATATTGATTTATCCTCATTTACTCTAATAAAACAGTAGTTTGGACCTCCACACAGACCCTCAGCCCCCTGCTATGGCCGTCAAGGAAATAGTATCCAAGTGTTTCCGTTCTCCATGAGGCAGAAAAATCCACATTAAAAATATTTCCTCTTTTTTCCCTGACCCCATCTGACATCCCTGTAGAAAAATACTGAACGTTTCCATTTAGTCTCTTTGATGTATGTTTGTCTTTTTCAGGAGAGGAAACCGCAGCCTTTATGCTTCATCAGTTACTGCTGGAACAATTCTCAGTTGGCTAACGCTAGCAGAAAACTAACCAAAAAGGAAGCCACTGCTTGTGATCCCCGCAGTCTCAAAAGGCGCATAGAGACAAAGATTGGTGTACCATGTTGGCTGGATGTGGAACAGACTGGAAAGGTTTCTTAGTTTTTTTTATCCATCATGTACAAAGTCCTCATTGAAAATGTATGGGGATTCAGTGAACCACTTGCCACTATTTAACAATTGTCAGATACCATAACCATACAGATTCCAATCCATAATATGTGTAAATTCCCGGGTTTGATTCTTTCTAGAACATGAATAATAAATACAATGAACGATGATTTTGTCTAAATAACTGTCGCTCACCACTGGGCTTATCAAGATAGTGGCATCATATGGTACTGTCAAAGTGACCTGATATTCAGCATGTAACAGAGTTTGATGTTCTTAACTTAAGGATGTGTTCCATTGGGCCGACTGCTGTAATACAAAACAGGGCCCTGTTTTTTAGTCACGATATTGCAAGTCTACTATCGCCTGAGATCGGATCAAGATTTTACGTGTGTTTTCAAGACACAAGATGGCGGGTGTGCTATAGACAGGGTCGTAAGTTGAATCAAGGGATCTTGGCGAAATTAGTCTGAAGTTAAGACAAGTATAGAACTGTCTTAGGTTCTATAATACGTCACTGTGTATTTTCTGTGCTTCCCCTACGAATTAAGCAATGAAATTTGAACACAAGTAAAGGATACATATAACCTATAATCGTACCAAATATGAAGACGATCGAACCCACCGTCATGAAGATATCCACGTTTGAATTTGAAACATCGGGCTATCGATCGGATCTAATTCCGCCGTGACCTCTAGCGGATGACCCGGAACCAGCGTAGGCCGTCTGGTGAATGGTGGCCGCACTACAGGCTATTAGACCATGTGGTGGTAGGGGTACACTGGCCATCAGAGCAGTATTTGCTATGACAAAATTTAAACGCCGATATTATCATAACGGTGTGGCAGATTTTCTTCATATTTGGTACGATTATAGGTTATATGTATACCTTACTCGTGTCCAAATTTCATTGCTTGATCTCTACGGGAAGTTAAGTTCCGCGTTTGTTACGACATGTCCAGAGTGGTCTTATACATACGACACTTAGGGTCACATTTTCCGGTCCAGTGGCCACCGAGTGTCGTGACTATAGCACACCTTTTACCTCCCTAAGTGTCGTATCTCCACTAAGTGTTGTATCTGCTCTACGATCGTATCTCTCTAGCACACTTACGGCAGATATGTGTCATAAGTTACGAATGTCATGACTAAAAAACAGGGCCCAGCATCGCATGGCGTCCACACTGTAACAACGCAGTGGCCTTTTGTCAGGTGTTTATAGCAATCAGTGCAGTGGAGGAGGGAACATGCTCATCGACGGTTCATGGACGCCTTGAGCCCGGGACGATTCGAGCCCTGGACGCCTTGAGCCTTTCTGTGGACGCCTTGAGCCTTTCTGTGGACGCCTTGAGCCTACCCCATTTTGGTTTCCTTGAGCATCTACATGTAAAAAACTTTGAAAAGTGCTCAAACAAACAAATGGGATAGCTTATAGGTACAAATCTATAAAAAAAATATGGCGGAGCTCTCCGCTGTGTGTTGTGAGAGTGTTGCTAGATCATTTGTTTGGGATAGCAAGAAATGTACAAATGTATATTTGTTTCATCCTGTTCCCTTGTTGAGTCATAAACTATCAGTGTTGTATTTGCAGAGAGGATTATTTGAAGATATCACGGAAGGATTGCGTGCAGCTGAAGTCGTAGTAGCTTTTGTCTCGAATGAGGTGTGTATTGAAATTAGATACTTCTCAGATAATTGGATATTCAATACATAATAACCAATCCTTACAATGTTTTGTGGCAAGTCTGAAAACTAGATGGGCCACTGCTGTTGTGCATCGTAGTGTAATGTGTACATTTTTACATAAAGGATACTTATTTCCTTGTTTCCTTTCAGTATCTAAAATCTGCAAACTGTATGATGGAGCTGAGGTTTGCTATTTCAACACTCAAAGTCCCCACAATCTTTGTTGCTGTAGGATTGGGTATGGAATGGCAGTTTGAGGAGGTAAGTTCTTAATGTCTTAGAAATGCGTTAGGATTGTGCCTTAAATCGCCATTCTCAACATGTACTTTTTTATAAACTAGTTTCGAAGTGCCAAACATCACAATAGTTCACGATTTCGGTAGAGGCAGAGAAAGTGGGGAAATCACAAAGACAAAACAACACCTATAAATGAATAGTACCACCAGGAACCAACTTCATCCAACACTTTGCCATTCATATATTGGGTTTAATATTAAAAGTTTACAAAAGGTAGGGTTCTGCTTGGAGAGCACAATGCGATAAGCTACCACAGCTGACTTTCCCATTCGAGACCCTATTCCCATCGGCTTGTTAAATAAATAATATGGGATCTCCAGACTGTTGTTCGGCCCTCCCTATTGTCGACTCTTCAGTATTGTTCTAGTCGTTCTAGCCATCATACCTTGTCTGCTATGGTGTATTCACTTAACACTATGGCGAATGACCAACTGCTGTCTAACCTTCCCCGAATATGGCAGTTGGTTGGTAAAATTATTTGCAATATCATTTTCCACCTGATATCAGGTGGAAAACTTACTTTTTTATTGAGATAAGAGAAGCAGAGTTTCTTCTACCATGTTGAGGCACATGGCCAGGGAGCATGCAGACAGGGTTCAGTTCATGCGTGCCCTGATCAATGAGGGTGTCACCATGAGGCAGTTTTTTCATATACAGCTTGGGCATTGTTGATTGCCAATTTACTTACCCCACCCTCCTGCTGGCTCACAGATGACTGTATAGTGATCGGGTTGGGGTGGACAGGTGTGGGAGAAAGGGAGGAGCAGGGGGGAGCCATAGGCCATGCAACCATATAGGGGAACGATAAGTGCTTATTTTTGACTTGGTACACAAAGATTCTCATAACTTAGGCGGTAAATGAAATACAGATTTGCATAATGTACCATATTAAACCTAATATTATGGGTTTATAAAATCTGTTTGATTTCTAGAATATAAGTGCGCAGAATTTAGAAACAAAGACTTTTATTCCATTTATATTGCCTTCATTGTTGATGGAATAGATAAAAATAAGATGAGGAAAAAAGAGATATTTCCCTTCCCTACCTAGGATTAGGCTCTATGTAACCAGAAATCCAGCTTTTCCCTTATGGATCCGGGTGCTTGTTTTTATCTCCAAAAAGAAAACATTTCAACCTTGAAATGTAACATAATCATAGGAGCACATTTAAAAAAAAAAAAAAAAGAACATTGCTTCTATCTCCAAGTTTGAAAACGGTGCTTTTCTCCATGGCCTGTGATGCTCCCACTCACTCTGGTGGAGAACCGGCGATAGTGAAATAAAACGAATGACATGCGATGAGAAAGATGATTTTATGCCTTCTTGTTACATGTAGATCGGGACCCTTCAGAGGCATGTCAATGCACAAGTGGTGGACATGCGTTGTGAAGTCACAGACGAATCTGTCAAAACAGTCCAAGATTTTATCCAGAGTCATATCCTGACCAAAGCGCAACGAGCTGAAAAACACAAGAAGATGAAATCAGTGACGAATAAGATGTCCATAGTGGAGCTGGCAAATGTCTCATATCATGTAGGTTCATATATAACTACTATAATAAAGCTCAAAAGATATAAAGAAGAATTAAGGGATGGGGCGAAATGCACCTTTGGTCTGAGCCTAAGCTTAAAAATAGCACCCAAAAAAACAGATAGATATAAAGAACGAGATTTACAATTGAGTTACTTGAAAAGTGTATTATAAAATGCATCTAAAACTATGTGTTATAAGATGATACGCTTAGAATTCATAAGTTCGATTACATGTATATGGATCTGGGTATTACTATTTACCCATGCCGTATATACTGTAAATACGCACCGTTTTGGCATATGACGTAAAAATACTGTACGGACCACCGGTCCGTACACTAAAATACGGACCACCTAGCCATACACATTTATTAAAATTTTGGTTGTCAAGAAAAATTAAATTGTTTTTTTTTTTAATTTCGGGTATATAGTAAATATATAACGTCCAACCATGGTTGTACAAGTCACAGAACTCGATGCTAATTTACCGTTTGTACGGAACTCGGCGTAAACGCGTCGGTCCGTACAAACGGTAAATTAGGATCTCGTTCTGTGACTTGTACAGCATGGTCAGGACGTTCTATATAAGTATTATCATGATATATTTCTCAACCTCAATCGAGGCAGGCAGACGCACAGTAGTGGATGAACCCCGAGCATTAGTCCTGAAACCCATGTTCACTGCTGGTAAATGTTCATGTGTGTGGGAGATATGTATGAACAGTGTGAGCTGGCCTTAAGATCCCAAAGGTTTTCCTGAGAGACGTATTCGAACTTATTATAACATTTTTTTTCTTAAACATTGTACAAGTATAAGCCCATTAAGTAAATGGTACACTTATATGTGTTGGCAGGAAGAATTCGAGCTGGCTCAGAGGAAGCTGATGCGACGACTGACATACCTGGCGAGTCACCAGTCTGTTATTCCCTACCCACGTATCTTCACACTCGACTTCACCGACTGTGACTCCAAAGTGTCTGACAGTAAGCCAGCCAACAAGCAGAGGCCAGGTAGGAGAGAAGAGGGAGGTTCCCCGTTAAGATATACGTAATTTTATTGGATAATCAAATATAGAACGACCTGGCCATGCTGTACAAGCTACAAAACGAGATGGGAATTCAGGTCTGTATGGAACGAGGCGTTTAGCTAAGTTCTTTGCAAACCGTAAATTCCCAACGAGTTTTGTAGTTTGCACAGCATGGTCAGGCGTTTTATATTCATTGTATACCCAATATTGATAGAATCTTACCGTAATTTGGCTTAGTAACTAAGGTTTTAGTCGAGGCATGCGGAACAGGGTTCCATATTCTGCCATATGGAACCCTGTTCCATAGGTACTTTTACGGTATGGCGAAGCGGTGCATATTTACAGTATATACGTCATGGGTACATATGATGATTGATAAGATACACTGACTGCAATTCTCAATTGCACAAATAATATTTTTTAAGTTCGTTTGAAAAAAAACCTTTAGCTATTATATCTACTTAACAAAATTTTATAGACGATATCAACCGAAAAGTAATTCACGAAGATAAATATTTTTTCAAATATGACCGAGACCCCTTCTCCATCGCAGATTCAGGCAAGAGGGTTCTAGCGAGTCCTAAGTCTGCACTTATGAGGAGAGACTCTGGTTTGAAACAGGTAAGATTTACGGACGATCTTTTACCACAACATATATCATGTGTAATAAGACCAACTTCATTCCTCCTATGAATAAGGTGACCCACGTTTATTCGACCCTTTTGTTGCGAGAGCCATCATTTAACGGCAGTACCTGTAAGCATACTTGACGTTACCTTGACGTTGATACCTCCTAAAGGGTATAATAAATAATCACCGTTTTTTCTTTTAATATCTTTATTGTTAAATTTGATTTGCTTACATATTCCAAATGTTGTCTCATTTTCCTCCAAATTATTCATTTTGATGATACTACTACTATCTTCATTAACAAAAAAATACCTCCTTGTTGATATAAGGGAATATCATCGAACTTGATATGAAGATATTCCTCCAATGTATCTTAGTATGTTTCTCCGTACTTTCAGGATAGAGCAAACGAGAGCAAAATATGCCTTGATGACCCTCTTTGTATCCGATTCCTCTGTGAGCATGATCCGGTAAGAGACAATCATAACTAACAATAAATATGCCTTAATGTTATCGTTGGAATCAAATACATATACGTATGTATATATATGTAATTATTCTTCAATCATAACATGTGTCCCGAGTTCTACTTCCTGTACTTTTTCTATTCACTGAATTGTCCATGCTGTCTAGATTCCAATTCAAGTTGATGTTTTGACTGTTTTCTTAAGCTGGGGATATTTTCCCCGTCTTTTCGTGTCATCTCTATCTTCGTCATATCAAACAAAATACAAACTATGTTGTCAATTGTATATGTAACTTTATTGTTGGGTCTCCATGGATATATACAGGTTGAAATTCCTAGCGCCATACTTCTGGTGTTGGCAACAGTTATATGGAATAATTTTATTTTTTTCCTGAATATTTATATAGAACGACCAGACCATGCTGTACAAGTTACAATTCTAATAATAATTTACAGTTTGTAGGGAATGAGGCGTTTACGCCGTGGTTCAGTATGAACTGTGAATTATCATCGAGTTTTGGATCTTGCATGATGGTCATTCTACATTTACTATATACCCGAAATTAACAAGATAATTAACTTAATTTGGCCTAGCAACTACTGGCAACAAGTACGGAAGAGTGTTCCATATTCTGCCGTCCGGAAGAGTGTTCCGTACGTCAAAAAAAGTTATATGGTGAAACGATGCATATTTACAGTATATATACGGCATGGGTGTATAGTCAAGAGGTGTTTTTACAACGTCTCATTAATCGTTATTTGGAATAAATGCAACCCTGGCAATTGTATATGCAGTTATTGATAATATAAATTGTCCAGGGCTGGCACGCGACGTCGGAGGTGGTAGAGCTGCGGGGCCTAACGCTGAAGGAGAAGGAGGTGTTGTTGGAGAAGACTGCTTCCTACTTAGCTCGCATGTTAAACATTCTCAAACACAGCAGTGTACCCCTCAACTGTCAGCGTGGGGAGGAGGGAGCTGCCTTTGAACGCTACATCATCAAGGTTAGAAAACATTGATTGTGATCTCTTTTTTTCAATCCTTCTAATGTAGAAATTATGAATGTTCCTTTTATACATTGTTCGGACATTTTTAACCAGTAAACCAACCACCAAACTCAAATCATATGGAGTGTTGTCTAATAACATGCACACCTTTGTCATCGGAGCAGCTGGCCCATGAGGCTCAAGCGACTGACTCAAGTGAGAAATCGTATATTGAGCTGCTGCAATATACAATTGGACAGGACAAGGACATGAAGAAAGGCGGGTTGAAAAAGTAAGTATAGTTCAATGACAGCAGTGTCTATTGTTCTAAAAGGATAAGACAAATCCTATTTTGGTAATGATACATTTATGACTCAAATTTTCACTGTGATATACAACCATTGTTGAAGTTTTTGGTAACAGAACTAACAGTGGTAAAAAGGCTTATGCGACAATTTACGATGGCGCCACCTGGTGATTTATTTTATATTGTCAATTATCAGTCAAAACTGGTACCTTATGATTCATTTTAATGTCAAGAGTAAATTCAACAGTTTGCCCAATTCAACCAAAACCAATAGATAGATGAAATATGTCAATCTACATTAGCTTGATTTACATAGGCAATATACTAGAAATATAATATTGAACTCTAAATCAAAAACCACCTTTTAAATAAAGATTAGCTCTGTGTTCTACAACACATAGAGATCATCATTTTCATTTTCAAGGAAATTTACATTGGGTTTTATTTTCGAGCTAAATTGTCCTATATGCCTTAAGCCATCATTGACTGGTTTGATGGAATTCTTCAGGAGTACTGGCTGACTGACAGGTTATTTATTACACCTTACATAATCATTCTTTTACAAACTTGAGGTACCATAGTCATTCACTCTGTGCCACTTAAATTTTAGGGTAGACTAGGCAACTGTCCAGAACGATGCTAAAAAGTAAAATAGAATATTGGAAGTTAAGGGTGAACAGCTTCTAAAGCACTGCTTATAAAGCATCCATCGTGTATCTTTATTTTTGTATCACTCCCTAAGTTATGGGGTTATCATCTTTTTGTTGTATATCGTCGTTTTACCAGTATCAAAATAGATCTGCAAATGTTTGTAATAGCCACTAGTTGGGTAACCACGTAGTAATCAATAAACACTCGAGTAGATGGAAGATGATTTTGTAAATCGAACCTAATCCTACCTCCAGTCTAAATGAAAACTTTGAAAAAAATAGATTTTTTTAAACAAAAACAGCAGTAATATGGTACAAACCACTTGAAACAATGTATCTATACGACGTCTAGACTGAGGGTTGCTTATGTGGCAGGTGTGTGCTGACTGGAGGCCGGACACGTTGGCTGTGTGGTGACCATCAGAAGGGCTACCGCGTAACGGTGCTCACCACCGACGTGTCGCAGCGAACCAACACCCAGAAGGAGGACACCGACTACACTAAAGGCATCACAGAGGGTCTGCGTGATCTTCACGACAAACAGGGTCACCATCAGCAAGCTACCTCAGCGAAGAACATCTCCGACTTTATATCTGACCTACACCTGGGTACGTGTATGTTCAGACAAGTCAATCACTATATTTATCCTACCCCTAATAAAAAACCGCCATAGACTTAACATAGGGAAATTTTATGTGGCATTGACTCAATATTTATCTTTTCAACAGTAATACAAAAGCATAGATGGGGTAGGATAAATACGAAACCGAACTCGAGTTAGACTTGTAAATGTCTATGCCACTCTGGTCAGGTCTGCTCCTCACTACACGCGGCTACGCCTCGTGTAGTAATACACGACCTTCCCGTCGTGGCATAAACATTGTCAAGGCTAACTCTCGTTCGGTTTCTACTAAATACTTACTGGCGAAAATGACGTATGAAAATTTACGTACCTCTGCTATGTATACAGTAAGAATAAATTACTGTGCATAGGAAGAAAAGAATGTAAGCGGTTACTTTTTAATTGCCCGAAGCAAGGGAGTACAATAGTCATGTTGGTATACAGTTTCGTTATGAATCTCCAAAACACATTATGCAATTATTATTTCTGTTGCATTGTTTTTGCTTTTGTGGTGGCTTCCCATTTTTTATTTTCAGAAAAGTTTAGATATGAATAAAAAAAAGTTGTCATAGCTATCTAGAAACCATCTAAATGTAAATATCCTTTTCCCTTCTCTTAGATGCTTTGACCCCGAGAACGGAAGGCTTGCTAAACACAGCACAAATGATGTTTGAAACAGCCCAGCTTCACCATGAAGACCCGATTGATACGATACAAGAAACCAAAGAAAAGGTCCACAAAGTGAGGTCGGGGGACGAAAATTCTCAGGAAAATTTGAGGCGACCACCGTCAGCTCTGAGGTCGAGTTCGAAAGACAATCAAAAGACAGGCGCCCTGAAAAGGGTCTCTTTTAGTGAAGTGGATGTGAGAAATTCAGTGGAACGAAGACAGGCAGCGCAACGTAGACTCCAGAAAATAGCACAGGAGAATAAGCAGAAAGTGAAGAGTAAGGCGTGTGTAATACAATGACACTATTGTATCGCATAAAACAGCTGGTTCACTTTGCTCAAACGTTGAGTGAAGACCCCAGAATTGTGGGTTTCACTGATTGTACATATAAGCAAAAGCTGTAATAAGGACAAAATATAATCTCAGTGTTCTACGAGAACTCCAGGTATCTTTTATTCTCAGTTTACATTTTTCTACACTAGTTCATTATGGTCTTTCTTTATAATAATACATGTAAGGGTGTGGTCCACCGGGCCGGTGGTTTGGCATGAAAAGCACTTCATGCGACCGCCACACGACGCCATGCGTCAGCGCCCATGTTAGCTCAAGTAAAGAGACGCCTTTGATGGAGCTGGTACATGCCCGTATGGCCATGAACTGGTGAAACCTGATGATAAGGTTTTACTGGTTACTGGCCAGTTACCTGCCGGCCACCGCTGCCGGCAACCGGGCCTGTAGGTTTGTACGCTTTATCTCATCCCTAGTCTTTTTTTTCTCCATTTATAAACTTAACAATGGAAACTCGTATCCAATGCCCATGAGATATATAGGAAAAATATCCAAAGGGAGATTATATCACAAATGTCAGCCCATTAGTCAATATGAAGGGTGAAATAAATTCAGAAACCCATTGAAATTTAGGGTCAGAGCTCGATCCCATCTCATTTGAATCGCTGCGTAATTCCCGCAGCTTCGCCGAGTGAATTACAACACAATTCAAACTCGATGGGATACAAGCTCTGACCCTAAACGTTCATAGTTTTCCTCTATAATAAGCAATGGCTATGCGGTGCTAATTTGAAGTCAAACCGCTAGTCCCGTCGAACACTCGCTTAAGACAGGTGATTACGAAGATTCTTCTACTACTCACCAGGGGGAGACGCAATTTGTCTTGCCCATTACGGGAGACTGTTGGGCTCTTTAAAGTGTACTCCGTGGTTTTAGATATGTTGTCATTCTCACGTGTATTGTCTCAGAATGGGAGACTGTAACTATCCCAGTACAGGATACTGGGGAGAAATGGCTGGTTTCCGATCATCCAAGAATAGCGCCAAAGGGAAACCACCTCAGTTCAAGAACTTGCTGTACCAAAAACGACATATCAATGCACTTAAAAGAATACAGCAATGATAATTCAGCACAGTAAAACACACAGAAAATATAAAAATCCATGTAAACTGTGATATGTATGTGATGCTTGATAGGCATAGGGCTACCGGGCGATCACTTATATTCGTTATAAACAATTGTATGGAATTTCGTGACGTTTCTTGATAATATGGGGTTTTGTTATAGGGACGGATGGGCATGGAGTGTCGTTTTTTTCAAGGGGGAGATATTTTTGTTCTCATCACCTAGATCTGAATACTATTTAATATGGCCATAGAGTGTCGTTATTTTCAAGGGGAAGATATTTTTATTCTCATCAACTAGTTCTGAATAATATCTAATATCATGCCCCAATGTTTTATCTGTGATCGACAAAATCGAGGTCGTAGGAATGTCACTCTCACTACATTTATATGCTATTGGCATGCAGTCATATTTCTTTGATCATTTTTAAAAAATAATTTTGATACATTTTATTTATTATTGCATATACATAATTTAAATCCGTCCATGACGTTTTATATTCCTAATGTTGAATACTATAAATTTAACACAGACGCTCAATGTCAGTAGGTTTTTTTCTTAGCTCGTTACCTCATTATTTGACCAAACAAACTAGATATTTGATTTAGTTCTTCCAATCGCAATATATCATAGAAGCGATACAGTCACACTTTGTGTGTGTTAAATGCACTGTATATCACCAAGGAAGGTCATCGTCCATCAAGATAAAAACCGCTCGGAGCTTTTAGTCTTTATGAATAATTCAACTGCTGCTTGCAGTCAATTGTTAGTGTTGGTGGCTTACGTTCTCTTGATACAAGTATGTCCCTGACATTATGTATGACCGTTTCAGAGGTAACATGGTTTAGTGTGGAGTAAAAAACGAACTTTTTGTATTCTCTATCATGGTCTCCTGCATAAAGCATGAAGCCTCCATTGAATATTTCCAAACATCATAAAACGTTATGAGAAGTCAAAGCGTTACATGAATTTTAGATAGCGCTTGGTTGTATACTAAAATAAGAATATTCCAATCATAAATGTGCGTTTTGACTTAGCTTGTCCCCTAAGGGTATAGAGAGCCATTTATCTGAGCTGTTTAGCAGTGTCGCGAGACGTCTCCCCCAGAAGGCGTGTCCGGTAAAATTACTGTCCAGCTATTAGGAAAAATACTCAGCTGCTCCGACTCCTACAAGGGGACGCTATGGTATTGAACTGGGGGGATAACTCACCCCATGTTTCCGCCGCATTCCGCTAGGAGGCGGGATAGTAGTGTAAATTCAATGGAGAGAGCCAGATGTGGCCGGAAACTCTGTTACTGGTCAGAAAATAAAAATATATTCTAATATAGGCTGTTAAGTGTAAAGTGTAAGGAGATCGCTCTTCTCTTCCATGATTATGAATGTACAGAGTAACAATTACAAACGCACAATGTTATGATTCTTGGACACTCCCCACGCATCACCCTCGTCCTCAAAATATCTAGCGCCCACTTTTTTTCAAAGTTATCTGTTCGAGTTTATTCAGATAGAAAAATACGTTTCGAAGGTGAAAAGCAAGTAGTAAAGTGAACATCCTGAGGATAGGACCAAATTCAATGGTCTGAACCATTCCAGTTTATATGGACACAATGTTTCATTTCAATGTATGATGTAACCTTGCCTTGTGCGACGGATGTATAATTAAAATGTGTGTATACATAGCCTTCACGAAACGGAAATTTATTTATACGTTATGATATTATATGTTTCTGACTTCTAATTTCATCAGGCCAGTGTTTATACCTGTTCTGTTATTCTAGTATGAAATGTTTATATCAATATATGAGAATCATTCATATTATCATGTGTATCATGGAAACCCATTGAGTCCGCCAGTAACGTACAGTAACAGACTACTTAGTTTTGTGAGACGAGGCAACTTTGTGTATCTATATTGCAAGACAGAAGGAGTGTGGTAATGGGGAAATATATGCCCTCTGAGGAATGCTACTAATGTTAGTAATATATCTTATTCGTGATGAATATGTTATGGGAGAATATATCATAAAATGTATGGAGGCTGTTATGAACTATATTCTTTTGTGATGAATATACAATGTGAAATTCCTGAATTTAACATATCATAATGGTGATAACTACTACTAGAGTTATTTTATCTGCTGTTCTATTATTCTGCTGTGCCACGCATGACAAAGTTTAGTTTAATCAATACCAACTGTTACATGAAAGGCCTTGAAAGAGATCATTGTAAGATATATGACGGAAGCAAGGATAATATGATTTGCAAGAAAATTACCCTAAAAAGTAAGTCATTGATGTATATCGGAAATATATCTTGTGATGAGAGCAGACATGACAGAACGTTATGTTCGTTCAGCAAATATCATAATACATACATGTTTCTTAGTTCTTCTAGGAAGCCTTACTAAACTGATAGCAAAATATATGTAATATAATAGCCCAGCAGTTTGAATCTACATTAACTCGTAAATCTGACATGCTTTTCTGTTGCTTAAACAATGTTACACACAAGAGATGCGGTTTACTTTGACATTGTTGGACACTTTCGCATTCTGATACTCCGAGATGAGAACTAAGATGTCGAAAATGAATTATTCAATATGAAATATGATATCACACACAATGGATGGACTTAATACCTCTGAGACTAGACCTAGTTTTCCGAACCTCCGAGATTTACAGGAAACTATTGGTTGGTTTGATATATGCCTAGGCGAGCGATAATTACAACTAAACTAATTTTCTCTACGATGCGTTTTGAGGCACCTTATGTGATAATTCTACTTTTAAGAATCATACTTAACTGGTATGCTTGATGTTTGTCCTAATACCAAACCCAGAAATTAAGCAAAGCAATGTAATGGAAATCTTTGAGGACATACTACGAATCACATATAAGGATTGAATCGGTTGGGAATAAACTCTTCGATGATTTGAAAAACAAGACATATTGACCAATTCTATGATGAAATCCCAAAAAGCAATACCTCCGAGGTTTACCGACACCGAGAATTAGTATGAGTCGAGAGAGTTCCTCAGCTGACCATGTAGAAAAATGAGGAGTGGGTAGCAATATATATATATATATATATATATATATATATATATATATATATATATATATATATATATATATAGGGAGGGAGAAAGAAATATTATAAACAGGGTTTATTAGAGAAGTAACATTAACATTTAGACCTTCCCCAGCCTGTATACATCTAGAATTACATATAAGCTAAAGCTTGAAAAAAACACAAGTCTATATAACCATGGTTATATAATAATATAATATTAAGGAACCACTAAACAATTGATTTGTAGTAAATGATTTCATTGATAATGGTAATTGAGCCAAATGCGTGAGTGGCGGAAAAATATAAACAGGGCAAACACCTGCCAAACACAACAGAGTTCAATTTAAGGTGTTTAAACACCTGGAGGCGACTGTATAATACGTTTCATGTAAATAAGAATAAACGGCCAAAGAAGACCAGTCATCTCGTGATTTGATATCACAGATATCAACACCGATATCTTTTAAGAAAGTCACTCCTCCATTCCTCAAGGAACCACACGATACTCGCTCATCCCCCCCCAAACCACATTTCACTGGAAAAAAATTCAATTTATTATAAACTCTTTGATAATTTAGAGGTTTAGACTCACCCAGGCTCCAAAGCCTAACATTGAGGCGTCTGAAATGATTGGAAAATAACTGCTATCCCTTTGAATGATTTCTTTACCATAAAACATTTAACAAAATTCGTACCACCAGTTTAAACCATCTAACAACTCCTGGGTTAGTTTGATTTCATCTTTTTTCCGAATTGATGCTGAAAGCTAAAAGATTTGACGACTGAAAGTCCTACCACCTCTTACTACTTCAACTTGTGGGCATAAAGAAATCAAGCCTCCAATACGCTCAAGATCCTTCTTCGATGTATAATTGTTATCTTTGATAACCTGGATTGCATTTTTCAATTTTTAATTTTTTTCTGGTGGTAATGACAAAGTTTGATCCTCTGAATTTATCAAAATTCCCAGAAAAACCGTACATCTTGAAGGTTCAGTAACTTTTGACATTGATATTTCGAAGCCGATATTGCGAATTAAAGCATTACGTTTTGATAAACACTCCTTTCCGTTTTCATCGACTACCATGAAATCGTCAAGATAATTGGTTATATTAGTAATGCCGTTTTGGCGAGCTTTGTCAACTACTGAATTGGAGATCCTAGTAAAAATATTCGGTGCACATTTAAGGCCGAAACATAGGCGTATATATATCCTCGAAAAATTGAAGACCATCACCAAAATCCCAAGAAAACCCCTGAAAGATTGTTTGATCTGATTAACATTTACAGAACGATAGGCGGACATTATAGCCATACTGTATTATATGAAAAAGATTCGTAAGTAGTGCACCAACAGGATGTGGCATGTTAAAACATTCCTTAAATTCCTTGGCAAGGGCTTTCCAGTCTTTGGGTTTCTGAGGAACAGCAAACGCTTCGTCCTTAAATGCCTCTATGATGGATCTGCATACATCCGGGACGATATTACTGATGATCCATTTTCTGCACCGAAAGTTGTATAACAACGATGCATAACTGTCACTAGTGGCCAGGTGCCTGAGAGTCACAGACATTCTAAGACAAGCTGGCAAAGCTGTTCTGGAAGCCGGCTTTATCTCCAACACACAGCTCCTGAGTCAGCAAAGTGGTAAATTGTCCAAACGATTGGCATGTGGATTCACATAACTAATCACAAACCCAGACACTGTGTTTTCTTCTGCGGCGCTTGGCAGCACGAATTTCCCTGATCCTGTTGGATAAGAGAGGCTATGAGTGCTGCTAGCATATACAAGCACCACATCAACATCAGTTACCATGGCGAGGTGCTGAGGCAAGTTGAGGTGAAGGCGAGGTGAGGTGTTGCCTTGCGAATGCCCTGGGAAACACTGAGGATGCCTTGCAGAGTGGACTTTTATACATTGAGTACACTGTCAGGAAGCTGCCGTGGAGCTGTCGTGGGGCAAAGAGTGGGGAGGGACCACATTCAGCCGTAACTTACCTTAAGTCACCTTAACTCGACCTGTGCATCTTCAAAACAATCATACGTGAACGGGTCCAGAATTGTGGCTGACGTAAGTGAACTTATGTCAACATGAACTCGTTGGCGACCTTTCGGGTTTTGAACGTAAGTCGATGCACTGTGGCGCCACAGTGGCGTGCCGACCAGACCCTGACATGACCACATCGATCTACGGCAGCCTAAACTCAATGTGGTGCACCTTAAGTCAACAGCCTATTTTGGGCCGAGCAGAGAAAAACATAAAAATGTCATAAAAGTTCCATTCCAGTCAGGACTGTTGGGGTGATGGTGTAAACCAAGCATCAACATAACACTGAATAAAAGCGTATAAAATGTATTTGAAAAAAAGGGTGTCAAAAACAGGGGTTCCTCTCCTTTTCGTGAGAACGGGTCATATATATGTAAATATTTACATGTACACAGACAGGTCAATATACTAATATCTGTGAAGCCCTACTTGCCATCGATAGCTCTTTACTTGCAGATACGAATAACCGTTAGATTCCATATTAGCAGTAGACAAATGGACGCAAGAGAATAAGATAAGAATAAATTACAGTAAGACAAAGGTAATGTGGGTAGGAAATAAAAGGGGCATAAACGTAGGAATGAATATAAAAATGGGTGAAACGGATCTGAATGCTGTGTTAAAGTATAAATATCTAGGAGTGTGGTTAGATCGGAAAGTAATATTCAATGAACAAGTTGAAAAAATTATCCAAGATGTAAACTTAAAACTTTTCAGGTTTAGGAAAATTAGATATCTATTAACAGAAGATGCGAGTATAAAGATAGCAAAACAAATGATCATTCCAACAATAGAATATGCTGATTTTATTTATTACAGTACATCGCAAAAGAACAGAAAACGACTGCAAACCTTGGTATATAAAACATTAAAAATAGCAATAGGGTATCATAGAGCAAGGGATATGAGTACTAATGATATAAGAGAGAGGTGTAAAATGAGGGATATGATGACCAGAAGAGTAGGACATCTGTTATCTATGATTAAATGGTGGTCGAAATAAAAAAATAATGTTTATGAACAGGATATATGTAGAACTAGGGGAAATTGTAAAATCAAACTCAAGATCAATAGGCCTAATATGGAAAAATACAGACACTCACCATTATATATAGATTCATTATTCTGGGATAAACTTAAAGCAGATACACAATTACTAGAAGGGGATAGTTATAAAATGAGAGTAAAAGAGGAAATTCAAACTATTGTGTAAAAGGTTAATAGACCGAAGATCCACTGGTCAGAAGATCGGAGCTGATAGTAACTATATGAAGAAATGTATGTAAATACAGATATTAGGGGTAGATGTGTGAGTGATTGAGTGTAATGGTCTCGTCCTGTCTCTGTAATTTTTCATGTCCTGTTTTTGTAATGACGCCAGCGTGGAAGATCGTCTGGAAACAGATGAACGTTTGTAACGTCTATAAATAATTTTGAATAAATTTTTTTTTTTAAATATAAAATATTATCAACATCGTAAGTATTCATTACACGATATGGCTAGGAAAAATATCTATGATCACCGGATCAACAGGTTGCTGTTTCTAATACCTTGTGACATTTTCACACCTTTGGATACATATTTACCTGTATCAGTTTTTGCATGTGCACCCTGGATTCAAATGTAAGGATATCTGAGATACTTACAGGTTTAATGAGATCGGCTGTAATATGTCAAGTTACCTATTGGCTGCCCGTCCAAAGTTTAGACAAAATTTGTTTTAATACCTGAAAGATATACATAAAAGGGATTAATCAGTCACATCTTTAACTGAAATGATTTACCATGTTTGAGAAGAACGGTTTGAAATAAAGATATCCTGAACAAATAATATTAAAGAACATGGTTATGACGCCAGTACGGCAAAACTTATTCGAGGTGTCGACGATAAATCGTTCTGAACGAGGTCGAAGACTGAGTTCAGAACGATTTATCGTCGACTCCGAGAATAAGTTTTGCCGTACTGGTGTCATCAACATGTTTTTTTATTATTATATACCTTAGATTGGTTATAATCCTCCGATATCGACTCTGTTGACACTATCACTGTCCATCAGCGCGGCAAGTACATCACCAGACTCACCCGGAAGTTAATCGCACCTGCGCGGGTTATAGTTGCTCTCCGAACAGATCTTTGGTTCGAATAGATAGCGTTAACGAACCTGGACTCCGCTTGGAGAACGTGAAGTTACCCGGATTCACTTTTTACATCACCAATCGTATATCTACTGATCGTTTATATGATTAAACGGAACAGAATATTGCCTTCGGAGAGTGAAGTTAACGTTTTCTAGTTACCATGGCACCTTGGTTCGTAGTGTCTAAATTTGTGTGTTGCGATTTGTCTGACACGCGCAACAGAACGATGTATCACGTGTATTGACCAAATATCAAGGCAACTAAGGTGTAGCTTTAACCTGAGACTGTTTGAATGGCGTACATATGCTATATTGAACGATAACATCACTTGCTTTGCCGTCTTGACAGTGCGGCCGCCGACACGTCATCGTCGGGATTTCCCAGAGCGTAGGGAACCCCCGATAATGACGTCACACGTATACGGTTGCCTTTGTTGACGCTCATTCGGCGAGGGTCGGTGTTGTTATCGTTCAAATACGCCGATCTAAGCAATTTAAACGGTATCAGGTGAATTCTACCCGTTAGTTGCCTCGATGTTTGGTCAATACACGTGATAATTCGTTGCGTTGCGCCTGTAAGACGCATCAGAACACGCGAAGTGAGGGGGTCCACCATTTGCAATTTTTCTGCCAAGATTCATGTTGTCGGCCTCTCGGCCAATCAGAATGCGTTATTTGTTCAAAGCACTCCGTAGTATGGTCAAAGCACTCCGTAGTATGGTTCAAAGCACTCCGTACTATGGTTCAAAGCACGCAATCTGTATGTAAGTACGATGCTATACGGCTTATCGCACAATATGTACGTTACGAAGGAACCCTCCAGCAGCGGACAGTATGGTGTGTCACTTAGGGCATAGGTATATAATAATCATAGATACATGTAAGTGGTGATGATTCTCTTCCGGGAATGAAAGTTCACTTATAACCATTGGATATAATCAGGCTGTGTTGTGCGTTTGGTGATAATTGCACGCTTTAAATTCATAGGCTTGACCTTTGATAAATCACAAACAAGGATAACCAATCGTAAGTGTAAATCAGCTTATTGATTAGTTTCCCCTTTTCATAAAATATAATGTCCTCAGCAAGTGTATAGAAAATACGCGAGAATTAGTTTGGAAAATGTATTTTCGTGCTGTTGGATGTAGATTGCAAATCGTATGTAAGGGCTGTGAGTTTCTATTTCAGTTTCCTTCCCTCAACAAAACAACTTGGACTAGAAGGACAGGTTTGCACAACAATGATTAATTTTTGTGGATTGAATCTGAAGAATGAATAAACATGAAACTCTGATTAATTTGTGAAAAAATCTTTCGGTCCTTGAAAAGTGTCTTTTCGTGGTTGGAAATTTTTTCGTCTACATACATCTACTTTCAACCCTATTCACTACCTACCAACACCCGCCTCGTCTACATACATGGAACTCTGATTAAGTTGTCATCTAATGAGTGGATTATACAAATCCTTGGACAAACATCACATTTATGGATTATACTAATCTACCATCAATCTGCTTTCAGATAAAGATCATTTTAATTGATTTAAATTATAGATGTTGTTGAATCAAATCGGTAGTCTGTTGTAAGACATTTTTCTTTGACAGACGACTTATTTACTTATTTGTTAAGAGCAGGCTTTACAGACTGACTGCTGTTTCTCCAGGCTTCTCAACGTCTGCAGGGCTCACATCATGCACATGTATACACCACCGGCTCGCCAGTCTGGACTCCACAAAGATTCCTAATCTTGGCCTCCGTATTCACTGCACGGAGTGTGGAACAGGGTTAGGAGCTGCTCAGTGGCGTGCCTCTCTCCTCCTTATCTGGGCATGGACTTGCTCACCCCGTCATAGAGTTGCACAGGTCTCTCCGTTTTATTTGGTATATGGTGGGAGTAGACGGGCCAGGCCGGCTGGTTCCATTTATTCCAGGTCATCGCAACGCACAGGTCTCACTGGCGCATGCGCAGGGTTTTTTTCTCATGAAAACCGGAGCCATTCATGAAATATCTTTACAGCACAGCGAGGCATTATTTACGACCAGAATAGGAAAATTGAAATCACGAGTGGAATGGTATGCCTGATTATACTGGTACATGTGGAAAGACGCTCCCAATGACTATAATTGCATGAAACTAAGAATATATCACGTGTTCTATTACATCATAGACACCTCACCAGTACTATTTCCCCAGCATCTATTTCATAAATGACAAACTTTAAAACTTCCATATATAGGGATATGATTATATATGTAATAATTCCTATATATCTGATATGATTGATCTCCGGTTTCTCCATATTGTACTTTCAATTATGAAACTCAAACATCTCATATATTATGAGTTAGGAAATAGAGGAATTGTTAGATGAGCTTCATAGACAATTCAGCTGTTTCTTTTTCAGCCTTAAACCACTTTATAATGTGAATCCACATTTTATTAGACTGCCCCTTCGAGTAAGCACATGTGTTATTGTAATAATGTTTTAGCCTATAGTTCTATACATAAGACTTTACTCCTATGTTTAAATGTAGTGTTCTGTAGCATGCTGGTGCAAACCCATAATCAGATAATTGATAATTGATCTACAGAATCTACCCTGCAGTGTCAGGCTCTGCTCTGGGAAAAGGGCAATGGTGAGTCAGCATTGTAGGGAACCAAGTGAAGGGGGAATTTCCATCATGTGTGTGATGTGATAAGCTATTTTTAGAAACATTAGCTCTCTGAATATTAAATGTACCCAGTATATAATGGAGGACAGTCCTGAGAGAGCAGGAACAGAAGACCAGCCCTGAACATCAGAGTAAGAAGACCAGCCATGTGATGATACATCCTCTATGCTGGAACTATTGCAACCATAGGACTCGTGTGTTAAATATTGTGATACAGTCAGTGATATAGTGCTGTGTAGGAATGACAAAGGACTACTGTGCATGTGTGCTGGATATTCATAGTTACTGTATCATTAGATATTGTACATCGATGTGGATTATATCAACATCTCCCCAGTTCATACCATTCATTAGATCTTCTTTTATACTCTACATCAAAACATTTAAAATCCCCATCTTCTACCTATTCCTGTAACCGGGACATTATACATATCTAGGTTACATTATGTTGACAAACAAAATCCTGCAACACATTAGGTGCTTCCAAGTGAAGAAAGTGATCCCTAAGATTATGTCTGATTTGACATAACAAATCATAGAAATGAGTGTATAACATTTACCATTCAAATATATGCATCTCTATATACAACTAGAACACAAAATACTCCCCAAAGCACTAAGAAATTAGGATACATCAACAACTTGCAGGTTGGGCAGAGATATAAGCGGCCACAGGAAGTAGAGCACAAGATCTAAGCTAGGAGAGTGCAAAATAACATCCACTAATCTACTATTATCCTCTCTCCCATAGGGAATAGGACATTGGCTGGGAGAGGTTGCCTATACTGATTTCTATTGAATGACTAACATCCCTAAGATACGCATTGATATCCGTCTTGTATGGAACACAGAAACCATCCTTTTTTCTACTACAATTACGTGTACTAATATGTTGTGGTTAGAAAATGTTAGTTTGGGGACAATTAGGTCTTTTTCTTTGTAGTTTTGGGCCTTCAGCACTGGTATTTTTTCCCATAGACTTAACATTGAGCGCTCCTACTCAATGCCCATGGAGTATTTATAAGGAAATACTCAATGGGGGATTATGTCACAATTCGTAGCCAATTAGTCAATGTGAAGAGTGAGATATAATCAGAAACCTATTCAGGTTTACAGTCAGAGCTTGATACCATCACGTTTGAATCGCTACATGATTCACGCGGCTTCGCCTTGTGATTTACTATGCTACTCAAACTCAATGGGATATGAACTCCGACCGTATACTTTCATAGGTAATATAACTCACACAGAAAAAGTAGTTTTTTTACTGTTAAAGGTTGACCGAAGCCGTAGGATTTCAAATGTTTTTCCATACGATATAAATGTTTAATCCATACCCATGCTCTATCAGTTCAAATGTATTTTTATGCTGTCTCTGAAAAAACATATTTAACAATTCAGTCATATCCACAATAGAAATGATCACATCCATTATATCTATAGCAACTTATCAAAGTATAAGCCCCCAACGTCTGGTAGGTGGAGCACTAAAAAAGTACTTGTAATATAGAGAAACGGGCTTACTGTCTCCGTATACGGATTAAATACGCGGTAAAATCGGCGATCAGATGAACCGATGCCGAAGGCAGAGGTTCATCTGATCGCTGAATTTATCAAGTATTTATCCGTATGGAGACAGTCAGCCTGTTTCTCTATTATTATTATTATATACCTTAAAATATCCAATTTTTAACCTTGCTTCTGGGTGAATTTTTTTATTTCGCTGCTGTACATGCCCCGTACGACACATACATACCCCATACGTCACCTAGGTGTCGTACGGATATAAATACGACATGGGTAGGATATACTACCACAGGTATATAATAATATATGAATCAGATGTGATACAGGTTTTAGAGTCCCCGCTTCCACGGCCCACAAAACTGACGCATTGGGCAGAACCTAGTTAAATCGACCTTTTCATATAGCCAAGACTATAACCTTTGATACCCAAGAGGTTTTATATTGAATTTCAGGAAATTGTGCTTCAGACCATTATCGACATCAAAATGATATATTGTTAGAATGGCCGGTATATCGATCTTACATATTTAAACACAATTTCCTTTGATGAGTATCAAAAAAGGCTATTTGAACACCACAGCTAGCAAGAATCACGCATGATATCCACAAACATTGTGAAATCTCTTGGTGATACTGTGCCTTTTTGGGTACGACCATCTCCTATCCTTCTGTTCTCTTACCCGATATCTCTTTTTCACCTTTCATTCCTCATCCATCTCCGAGTCTCCGTGAGTGATCATGTGCGTGTGCTTCTGGTTCCCAGGCTCTGACCATCTGCCGTGCTGAGGTGCTTGACGAACCAGCAAACCAGGTACTCGGATCACTCACAGAGCTTGTCGGGGATATCAGCGAAGGAAGCTGTAAAGGTCATCTTGCTCCTGATTGATATACCCCACTCCCCCCTCCGAATTAGCTTGTCTTGCCATGGTGTTCTTCAGATGCACACAATTGTAAGAAGTCGTGAATTTTACTTTTGTGAATTTCTTTATAACAAATCTATAGGTTTTAAGGGTTTAGGAGATATTGCGACAGAATCACTAGATGTGATAAAGAATCGCGCAAAGTGCCCCAAAAGAAGACTATTTTCAGTTCTTAGGGTCATGCAATTTATCTGATAGTGGAAACTACAAATATTACTCAAATCATTATGATGTGTTACTGCTCGAAACTGCCATATTTTGAGAATTCCGTATAGCCTACTAGCTCTCTCACAGGCTGTGCGGGTGTTGATGGAGGCAACAGGTAAAACTGAATTTTGTCTCGTTGACGGAGGGTATCTCAGGGCTTGATCATGTTGGAGGTATTGAAGGAACAGCCTTCACCATTACAAGGATATGTTACATTTTGCCCTGCACTGATTTCACCTGTAGGTTGTCTCCCTGCGTTGGGGAGTTGCACTCTGTCCGGTCCGTCCTCTGGGCCACTCGAAATATACTCAGATCATGACCTCTGACCTCGTAATGCCCCTTCCCATTCGTAGATGTACTCATCTTTTTTTTGGGTACTGACTGCTTGGTTAAAAATCGTGTATCCGTACGTATGACCCATCTGTCAATAAACTATTTAAAAAATACAATCCAGAAATTCGGCAATTCCTAGATCTGTAGCCGTATCTGACACATATTCTCAGTTCTGGCCTCCACACTCTATCATGGAGTGGCGGACTAACCCAGGCCTAGGTAGGTGTAGCAATAGCCTAGCCATTCTCCATGCAGAGGTTTTGATTGATTTAGTTTCTACTAGCCAGCATGTGGTCGTAGACTCTGCTGAGAGAGCTGATCTCATTGCCCGCTGTCGCCTAACCCAGAACTGCTCGTTGCCGTAGTCGGCCAGAATTCCGTCGCCCGGCCGGGTATGTGTGCCACCAGCCCGGGGACAGATTGGTGTGTGAATCACTGAATGTCGAGTTGGGTGGGCTGTGGGGGCGCTACGAGATATGTAGGCCTCCATTGGGACGGGCGACTTCGAAGGTACGGAGAAAGCTTCAGGCGAGGCCAATGGACAAACACAATATTCAAAATGATGATGAGAACGATAGAACACATGAGAATCCTTAACTCCACGTTTCATCATAATCCTCACAACTACGCTAGTCCGCTATGCGTTCGTCTCCAATTGGAGAACGCTAATTGCCGTGACCAAAGTTTTAGAACCTGCTGCACAACGTCTCCTGCAAAGCATATGCGCACAGATTATCCTTTTCACATTTACACCATTATAGCATGCGAGTGCAACACCGGCAGCGGTAATCTCTGTGAGCAGGGATTAGTATGGTATCGCCTGGGAGGAGTGGTGGATGTGGTGTGGTGTCGGGGTCACCCATACTGCCCTGAGGTTGTATACGACAAGCGGTCAGCCGCTACAAGTACCTCTCCCCAAGCCACCTCATCTCACGCACTGGATCGCCCACCCCCACCTCCTAACCCACCGCCCCGCCAGTGGCCTTCGTCTTGGCTTACAGTCTCGGCGTTAGGGCACGCGGCCTATCGTCAGCTATTTCTGAACGGTTTGGAGGAGGTTAACATGTGGGCCAGATAACCAGTCACAGCGGGATTCTGGACAACAGCCCACTCCTCCAGGGGTCCACCGGCCTTACTCGCGGGCATCATGAAAGGCCTTGAAATTTCAGTCCATTTTTACATGCGTGTGTTAACATGTATGAAAAGAATCCTGGAAATACACGTGTTGGTGTACATCTGTCAGCTTGTATAAATTATTTTTTTCAGTCATATATTTGGACTCTATTGATTATATATACACTAGTAGTCAGACATGTTTTCATACTTATTACTATACCATAAACTAAGTCCATTCAAACTATAATAACGGAAGCTTCATTAAGAAGCGCCGTAGACAATTCGAATCACAGATATGAAGACTAAGATTCGTATTACAGACCAACCACATTCAGGGCCTAGATACGCGGCGTGCGACGTTGTGAAGATAAAAAGTTCTCATTGCAGGCAAACCACTAGGCTGTAATAATTCATGTTGCACTCGGGACACGTGGACGAAGGGAGCAACTCAAAACGCACTCTCCCTGCAGATTCTCCTGTGGTCTATAATCATTGCTGAGGCAGGGACCACCGAAACTAAACCTCTGCTAGGTGAGTCCCGCGACCTGTGATATTTTTGGGATCATCTCGACCTGATGGCGCTCGTTGAGCAGCATGGTTGCCATGGCCACACATTATTCTGGTGGAGATTGGTGTGGCAGTGTCCGTAATCCTAACCACACATGGGATCGGGTCTCGTCTGGGGCCTGTGGAGTGACCTAGTTTTAATTAGGGTTTGCGAAATGGCACAGCTGCCGCTCAGAAGCCGGCTCTGGATATTGTTTGGCAGTAAACCAGCGCTGCTCTCTGAACTCAACACATTCATTGCACACCTCCACGGCACGAGTGCAACCCATTCATTCCACGTAATATTCTTGTTCCAATTAGGAATATGAAAGATACCTTCGATACAAAATCATATCAATTATGTCACTTCGGCGAACCTAAATCACGGTGCAATTATAAACTACGATATTACCAGGTGTAGATGTTTCTCGAATTTGTAAGCTAAACAGAAAAAATATACGCTAAGCCAGTTAGATACCAAATAGCTGAAGAATCGAAATTCTTCTGTAGCCATGATCAACCTCACTTCATAGCATACGGGAAGTTTAAACGGCAAAACATAATCACTCCTAAACAAGCAGTCGAAATGCGGGAAGTATATATAACATAGACATTGGGTAACTGACTCATCACCAGAGTAATCATAAATCACAGTCAGGGGAGGAGGGTAGTATCCTCTCCAGTGACACCGGTGGTGTCAGTCTTCATGTGAAGGCAACTCACTCATATTCTAAAACAAGCTTGTTGAGTATTGGAGCAATATACCAATTAGGTTTAACTGGTAGTACAAACGCCATTTGTATCATATGAACGCTTAAAGCACCCTGCGGGATGCATTATTACCCATATATACTTTTCCCTTCTAATGATGACGATTAATACACCTACAGTGTATTACCCGGAGGCTATTTCCTCTATCTTGAGTTGCTCTTTGTGAAGGTAATTGAGGTCGGTAACCTCACCAAATAGTAGACTGAGTTGGACTGTGCCAGAACTCTCTCATACTGCACTACTCGCCATGCTGTCATAGTTACATGGCCAACGTAGGGCTAGAACTCACTGTGAGCCATGTATACATCCCAAGGTAGAAACCCCGGCAACCTCTAACTTAGGCACGAAGAACTTCTTATGAATCTACACTGTATCCTATGGTATTGGACGAGAGGCTCTTCCACGTAGGGTTCTAAATGCAAATAAGTCCCTGCCTGTGTAAATGTGCTATATAAATTATTCCAAAATGCGTTTACTTTGGGTTTCCCCGGCATCCGTTTATACTTTCCAGTAAACAAGGCAGTGTGCCACCAAGTACTAACACTAACTTACACTCTAAACCCGAGCCCCTGCTCGAGCCCGAGCCTCGACGCGAGCCTATAGCCTGACTCCCAGCCCCTCCCCTGGAGAATGACACCTGCATAGGCGGCTCTCTGCTTATTGCAATGTTTATGCACAGTCTGGAGGGTAGAATGAGAGGGTGTGTTATATCAACGAGTCTAGAACTATTCTCGTTGGTTATATGCACCCAGATCCTATCTAACTTCAGTGCTTCTTAGGCAAGATTTAATGTTCCCTCTTTAACCAGGACCATATTTCGGAAACAGCATGGCCAACATATGTCTGTACGTACCACGATAAGATTACAGTTTGATGAAAATGTATTATGTTTCTAATGCAATACTTTCATGAGTAAATGGCAACAAATCATATAGATATACATATGATATACTATAATACATAAAATGTTTACAATGAAAATTGTTCATATAAAAACACTCAACACAAACACTCAACTACAGACATTGTGACATACATGTATTCTTAGTTGTTAGCACGCGGGGGAATTTGTAGATCCAGGGAGTTCTGGTTGGAAACACGTAAACTCATGAGGGCAGTAAACACACCAAAACGACGAATATATACTGCAAACAGAATAAAAAGTGGACTCCCCCCTGAAACCATCGTTAGGGGATTTCCTGCGTCCATGTTGTAGTGTTGTGCTTTCTCAGATACTGTTCCTATCGGCTTCTATCATCTCAGCATTCTATCGTTGTACCAGCATTTCGAAGGACCGACCACTGCCAAAAATAACAAAACTACATGGAAACCGACTCACGGGGAGTGTGCAAAGTAGACAGTGAAGACTCGGTCGTTCCTGTGGGCGGTCCCCTTCTTTGCACCTTGAGGAGTACAGTTTTGTGTTTATTTTATCTGCAACAGTTTAGATGAAGTTTCTCTGCCCCATTTTTTTCTAATATGTAACAATAAAACAATAAAAGAAATGTGTCCTGAAACGAGACCAATAAATGATCCAGAGAGTGGGCGCATGTGTTGCATTTTAAGGTATATTATGTTATTTATTCTTTTGTATTGATAAAGAATTTCTGAATATTGTCAAAATGGTGTAGATGTATTTCTGAAATTCATGAATGTGAAGGCAGGAACGGTTTTCTGCATGACAGTAATTGGTTTCTCCGATCGTATGTTAGGCTTAGGTATAATCACTCATAATACAACTAATAAAAGAAAATATAACTTGATTAAGAGGGTAGTTTCATACTATTCATTTTGCAGAGAGGTTAATTAGTGTACTGATTTAGGATGTAAACTACGACAATTACAGGAACGGTAATTGAAGAAGGCATTCAGTATATAAATATTCTTTAAATACATTTGAATATGAATAAAAACCCTTTCTAGACAAATCATACAAACTGTGTAAGTTTGATCCTGCACATTCCTGTGTATGTGTGCTGTTTGTTTGTGTGTGTTGGTTGTGTGCATGGTCTGGTGTGTGTATAGGTGTGTATGTGTCAGCCTAGGTGCGAATGTGTATAAGTATGTGTCTGTTTGTTTGTTTATGTAACTAGTTGTGCGCGTGCGTGGCTGAACTATGCCCATCGAAGGACTGGAACACCTCCAGAGGGAGAGAGCCGGACGCCAGGAGCAGAACACGTGTTTGGAGGTGGTGGAGCATCCACGTGCCCCTCCCCTACCCATGTCCCCGTGGACGGTGAGAGGCAGCACGTGCTAATATAGCTTCCTACCAGCGACTGCCCACACTAATGAGGCTTACCCATCCCTTTACCCGCGCCTAATGGTCAGAATGGAGAAAGCAAGCTCCGTCGCTGTCAGTCTAAGCAATATATTATGAGGCAACAATAGAAACTGTGTGCTCCTTCTTTGTTTTATTTTTTAGTTTGAGCAATACGTTCATTTCCCCCCCTTAATATACATTCCGTTCATGTGGTATTTACAATCAGTTCAGTTCTATATGGTGTTCACATTTAAAAAAATGAAATAACTACTTGTTGTGGCCTGATGGTCTCCACCTCGCTCCTAATTATGTTGATTATTATTGCCTTTGCTCCTTCTTATCTAAAAGATTATATCAGATATTATACAGACAATAAAACCAATAACGTTTTCTTCCGATCTGTTTAAACATGTATAATCATTATGTACAATTCCCAAAGTTGGTTGTGCCTATAACAAGAAGTGAGTATTCTGAAATATATGGTAGGTGATATTTTGGGATACATGTTGGATTAAATCTTCAAATATCATTCCATGCTCACACTACATACTATACGGAAACTGGCTTACTGTTTTCATATGTCAAGAATAAGCGGTGAAATTATCGATACATCCTCATGCCGTAGGCAGAGGGATGTATCTGACCAATAATTTCACCAAGCATTTTGGTGTACGAAGAGTGTCGACCTTCGTATCATTACATTTTACCTAGTCACGTGATCACATATCCCGTACGTCACATTGTGAGAGCGCATAGTAAATGTTGTTGATACAACCATAGGTATATATGATAAGCTTTTCTAGATGCGTACGTTGTGCAGATAAGACCAGTATTTAAACGAAATTACCATACATAAAGTTAACGTAACACACTGATGCAATTGATTCCAAATAGACCTGAGTTTCCCCCGATGTAACAGCTCTTGTAATAACTATGGTATTTAGATTCGGCTGAAACGATAACGACACGAGTTCATATGCATGATTGTTGGAACGCATCAGGGATACATGTCCGTGTTCATCGAAGGAAAAAATATGAGACCCTTAAAATTAGTGGAGTGAGCATAATGAACGTATGACTCACCTGGTTACAGCAAGTCCTTTTTGTCTATACATGTATATCATTTTGTGTAAAATGGGATTCACACGATGGGATCCATGTACCTCACAGAGCGTTTGTCTGAGACAAATCCTGCTGAGATTCGGTACTGGAGCACAATCTCCTCATCTGAATTGTATGGTTCCATTTTGCTGAGTTTTTTCCTTACAATTGTCGGTAACAATCACCTTTAAGTGGGATTCACACGATGGGATTCATGTACCTAACAGGGCTCAAAATCTCAAGCGATTTTGTTCCTTTTTAGGGGGAAATGTCTTTTAACAATTACAGGGGGGAAAACATGTCCCAGGGAAATCTCAGTCTCAGCAGGATTTGTCTCAGAAAAACACCCTGTGAGGTACATGAATCCTATCGTGTGAATCCCACTTTAACAAGGAACAGAATCTCATGAGATTTTGACTTTAAACAGGTTTAAAGCCTATAAGACACTGACCCGACGTCTGTGCCCGATTTTACTTTAGCCCGACGGATCCGTCAGGTATGTGACAATCTGCCTTGATCGGGTCGATGTACGACTTCGCCGACCCGATTTTATTGCTTTTCCCAACGCGTTGGGCATTACTACCATGTCAGATATGACCAACTCTCCCCGTCCTTAAGGTTTTGATGTACGCACTTTCACTGACTGTTACCGATTCTGATTTAGCTGTTTGAATAGTGATGCTACCTATCCCCCAGTCCGATTTAGGAGTTTCTATATCAATTTGTAGGTAATACAATAACCTAAATAGAACAGAAGTTATTAAACTTTGCATTATTACCTATAGACATATCACCCAGGCGTGGGCTGGCTCCCGGTCGCTCTCTTTGATCTCAATCGGGTTGTTTTATGAGATTATAAAGAGGAGGTGTCGTCGGGAAGAGTCTGCAAGTCGATGTCTTATAGGGATAAGAGATCGACATTTCATTCCCGACTCTCACCGAGCTTATGCTCGGGATGAATCGGGGAAAATTCCGATGTCTTATAGGCTTTAAATTTAGAGGGGCATTTTGGTCAGACAAATATAATTCACACGTTCTCCCCCAGTCTGTGAGTCTCAGTGGTCCCAAATTACACCTATTCACACGGGGATGTGCCCTGAGTCGGCAACTGTGTACCTTGTGTACCCTTTTTAGGGGTGTAGGGGTGAAACTATTTACCAGAGGACTCAGGGACTAAAGCCAGTCTAGCCGTATAATGTTGAAACAGATCAATTCAGAAGCCACAATGTGTATTTAATTTTGTGGATATATCCAAGACATATGCAAAACATTCAATATATAAACACAAGAAGAAGGAAACTATTGTAATTGTGGATTATTTTAATTATCTATTGAATTACCATGTCTGAGATTTCTCACCATCCAGAGTTCACATATTGAACCTATTAAAAATCTAGATGGGCAATGAAATACGTGTAGGTATCTGAGTAAATACAGTTGATAGGTATCCGCATATTTCCTGTCTTGGCGGTAAATGAATGATTTGGGACATGCATGCAGATCTAAAGTATGGCATAATACAAATCGAAGTCAGTCTCTATACATTGACACTTTCTTAGTACCATGTTCTTTTTAGAACGTGCTTGTACGCGATATATACATCACTTAGACCTTGGTGTGGTCACATATAAGGCCCGTTTCCATTGGCCGACAAACACGGCGTAGATTTGTGTTCTCCTAGTAGCTTACTTCCATTGGTCATCACTGATATACAATCAGGAACCACCGACGGACCTTAGCACTGCTGACACAAAATGAAAATAGGCTATGAGGAGAAAACAGGAAATCCACACAGCGTTTGTCGGCCAATGAAAAAAAAGGCCGATACACTTCCAGCATGCGGACAGAAAACTATCCCTTTATTGAATGTATGCTAATCACTGTAATAGCGGGAAAGGAGCAGGATGCCAGTGTCTCAGGGTCTTAGGTCTTAGATCACTGGAGACCGAAATACCTTATTGACCCACTGCTGCTTAATATGTTTGGATCCTAGACTCAGGCAGTTACAGAAATGGCAGTTTGGCTTACAGAAAACTATCCATAGACTGAGTGTAACCCAAACCTTTTATTCTTATTCATTTATAATTGCCCACTCCTTCGTCAATGATGAACATGCCATTTGTTCCTAGTTTATTTACATAAATGGTCCAGTACGTCCATGTCGACCCTTATATTGCGAGTTAGATCTTGAGCACTCAAGGGTAAAGCAGTTCGTTCCAGTGTACTGTGGTGTTAAGTAGGAGCATATTGTCTGTTCATGCCCCGAATCCAATGAATTGGTCTTACTCAAGATAACAGTTGTAATCAAACACCTGCCATAGTCAAGGATGTGGAATGGATAAAACTTTGTAAAATTGGCTACCCATCACGCAGCTTTGAAAACTCAAATGAGAGTTCTCTAGGGAATGTAATAATACTAAGCCTATATGAGTCAAATTCGTTATCAATGAATCTCAATGGTTCTCATATATTCGATGAGATTCTTTTTTTTTTTATCTTTATCAAAATTTCCAGTTTTTCTCACCCCCGGTATTTCCCCTCCATAGACTTTACACTGGGAACTTGTAATCAACGCCCATGGAGTATTTAGAAAGAAATACTCAATGGGGTATTATTTCACAAGTTTTGGCCAATTAGTCGATGTCAGGGGTTAGATGAATTCAGAAACGAACAAGTTTATGCTCAAAGTTTGATCCCATCTGATTTGAATCGCTACGTAATTCACGCTGCTTCGCTTTGTGAATTACTGTGCTATACAAACTTGATGGGACATGGGATCTGACCGTAAACTTTCTTAGGTTTCCTCTATGCTCTGGTATGTTTTAGCACTGACTATTGTCTAGCTATAGGTCTATGTTCCCGATAACCTATTTACACGACTGAAGGGGGTCCACGCTCTTATTTACAAGCAATGGGGAAAAGAAATAACGGGAGAAGCGGAAAATGTGATTGTATGTATAGGGTGAGATCAAGAGAGATAGGCAGGAAGTACCGTTCTGTATGCGTTAGTGTCCAAATTTGAAATAAGATATCTTAATAGATAATGTGTTACCCAAACTTTCTCAATTAAAAATGCAGGTGTAATCGGGGAATTCAATGTTGAAACTTTGTCAGATAATATTCTCCACGTCAGACCCATCCCGAAAAATAATACACTTCAGTAATCATCTATGAGTATAAGAATTGACAGTATTGACTTGCATTTTGAACAGCGAACCATTGCGTCTGCGAAAACATTTGAGAATTCCTAAAGGTTAAGGAACCAACCCCAAGGGATGAGTCTCATTTATCCACCTACACAACTGATCTCAGACGTTCTGTGCCGCCCGGATTACAGCTCTGCACACCTGTGTGGTAGGTGGTGGTGGTTGTAGGGGTGGTGGGGATGTTAGAGGCTGTGTTCACTAGACGACGGGTCCATAGCCTCTGACTCCATGTGCCCATCCCACACATCTGCCCGCTACTAGATATTTGGGCTCTCAGGTTGGTGTCCCGTTCCTGCTCTCCAGGCTCTCCGCCGCGAAGGTGGGTCAACCAACCCAGGAGCGACGCTATAGTATATCCACGAGATGGTGGAACGCAATCTTCGTTTTGAGACCCGTTATTTATATGTTCAGCAATATATTGACAGAACCGTAATGTGATAATGTGCCTCGCACTCGTAATAAAGTCGTTTCATTGATATATAGCATGAATATAGACATAGGGCATACTGCAAAAATACCCCTCGCAAAATTATGTTGCCCCCAGTAGCCTGAGTAGAAGTCTGTATTACTGTACCAGAGTTCTTCAGAATGATTTGTCACATCCCCCCACTAATGGTTGAAAATTAAATGATTTGTCACATCCCCCCACTAATGGTTGAAAATTAAACACAAAGTGTTTGCTTTTACAAGGCAAAGTGATCATTATTGATTGAAAAGAGAATTATAATAAACTGCTATCTAATTAACTTATTCAGTCCTCAAGCAGTTGCATCGCACTCTTGTCCTGGGCATTATTGTTAAGTGACCACCTTTAGTCCTGAACCCATTTATGTGTTAGCATTACACTTTACAGCAATAATGGAGAACACAAAGGTCAAACTTTTCAGGATCCATATTTTAATGCCATAGCAAAAACGTCCATGGTACAAAATTACTTCAATACTATAATACATCACCCTGGAAAGCAGGTACACTCTTGGTATCCCCATTTTCCTCCAGGATCTTCATTAACCTGTTCAACCAGTGTTCAATGTGCCAATACCCATAGCCCATCTGTACCAACACTATGGTCTCCTACCTTTTAGTCACTCCTCTCTATCCCTGCCATGGCTGTAGCTACCTAAGCCCAGCTCCCCATCCTGCTGCTCTCAGAAGACCCGGTCCTCTATCATTTAGATGTAGACCCTGACGGTCGAATGCAAAGTGGCTGCTCACTGTGAGAATTAACACGTGGAATCAATCCCTTATTGATTCATGCTGCCTATGAGCCCAAGCTGCCATGGCTTCGTTGGCTCTTGTGATGCATTTGAGATGGTACCTGGGACCACACCCACTGGAGTCTTGGATGAGACCGAACTGATTACCTACTGTTCTGTCAGCCATTATATTTCACCTGTGAAAGGTTCTAGAAACTTCCAAATGCCTCATCAGCTTGATACATGATTATCACCTTCATGTCATCTACCACCATATGGCACCTTCCACGCTGGTGGTGGACATCTTGCCATCAGCCATCTTGGCAAATGGCTGATCAAACCATTGATGACTCACCATAGAGAACTCTGTCGAACTCCTACCTAATTGAGGGTGTTCCCAGTATTAATTATTCAGCATGCACTATGTTATTCTGGCCATGCCCCCATGACTTCGCACACAATGTCAGCATAATCACCTGAACCCAGTACTTTCATTGATCTAACATATGCACTGAGGTGACAAATTTCACAAATATGACAATGGAATCCAGGATTTTCTTGATTGCAATATTCTAGACCACAGCGAATTAGAGTGACAATGTTGTTTTCTTTATACGGGAGTGTGTGTGTGTGTGTGTGTGTGTGTGTGTGTGTGTGTGTGTGTGTGTGTGTGTGTGTGTGTGTGTAGGTGTGTGTGTGTGTGTGTAGTGTGTATGTGTGTGTGTGTGTGTGTGTGTGTAGTGTGTGTGAGTGTGTGTGTGTGTGTGTGTGGGGGGGGGGGGGGTACAAGTCATGTAGGCAAATTGATTCTTTCTTATTCAGATATTCCCTTATTTTTTTAATTTGAAATAACACGTCAATAATACCAGGAAGCATCTTCAGGCCACAGCAATGACTGGGTGCATCTTCAGGACCTCCATGAATATGCCTCCAGGCATCTTCAGAACTGAAAGAGTTGAAGAATATGGAAACAAGTTTAAAATCAACTCATATACAACCATTCGTCTCTTGATGTCCTTCACAGTTTACTATAAACCATTATTCTGTGGTTTAACCAGACAGATTTTGGAATAATAGGTACCCTTTTTCATATCTGATTTGGCTTTCATTCCTCGTCAATATATATCACCCATTCACCAAACTCTTTCAAGATTTTAGTTTAAAAAAAACAACCTTCTGATATATGATGAAGGAAAAGTGTAGCCTATTGACAAAGTGAGGGAAAACAATAATTTCAAAAAGCATTTTATAGCCCCTTATATTTCCCAGGACCATAAATTTCCTGTCTCCTGTCATAACGCCGAAAATCGTAATGCACAGTGCCACAAATTTCCAGCTATTGGTGAGTTACCAATACCCAAAATACTTTCATAGTTTCGCCACCCGTGGATTCCTCGCCCAAACGTACCCACCCTTTCCGGACCTCCCCTGACCGCCTCCCCCACATCAGGCCGACCTCAGCCGTATGGCAAGCCGTTAAGAAATCATCGGAGCTTGTGACTCTTGAGATGCTTTGTCATTTTAACTTCAGAGGGCAATATCGTCGACCTGCCGGAAGCCGAGACAGCATGGAGCCTCTGTACATTAATTGTACAAGGTTCAATAGCTTTTGACATAAGTAAGATAATCATCAAGAAACCATTTTGTTTTGTTTAAAAATTCTGGATTTTTTTCCCTTTCGGATTAGTAACTAATGCTTGCATATATCTAAATGTATATAGAACGACCTGACCATGCTGTACAAGCTACAAAACGAGATTATATTTTATGGTTCATACGGAACGAGGCGTAAATTATCATCGAGTTTTTAGGTTGTACAAGTATGGTAGGTCGTTATATATTTACTCTATACCCAAAATTAATTAAATAATTAACTTAATTTGACCTAACACCTAATGCTTTAGTCGATGCGTACGTTGTACAGAACAGTATGCTGTACAGTATTTTTACGGTATATACTATATGGTGAAACGGTGTGTATTAACAGTAGCCTATACATTAAAACCCTGCTTAAGGGACCACACTCCGTTCAGAGTAAAGTGTCCCCTTAAGCGGGGTGTCTCCTTAAGCGAGGTTTTCAGTCTGTTGAAGGATATGTTATCAATGTGTATACAGGTAGCACTATGGTATAGAGACACTGACATAACCACACAGAGAGTAAACAGACGCCTACCTGATGCCTACATTAGCCTACATGGGCTGTTGCCTGGGACCTGTTTCACTAGTTTTGTGACATGTCTGTGACACCATACAGACATTGGGGTTGTCTAGTTTTGTGACAAAACAAATAGCTGCCCTTAGGAAAAGACAGACGCCAAACATAAGAATTAGACAAATCTACACATCATGGACCTGTTTCACTAGTTTTGTGACCAAAGTGTTAGACAGATATGAAAAGCGGCACCAACAGTGCAAGCAAGAACGGACAAAACGAAGCCTAATGTCTAGTTCTAATGAAACTGGACACACCATCTAGACGCCATCTAGACATGTCACGAAACTAGTGAAACAGGTCCCTGGTGTCTGATCGCCTAGAGACCAGTCTACTCGCCTTACACACACACCATAAACAAGTACTCTGTAATTTTGAGTGTTGTCGCCACACTTTCCCCTCAGATTTGATAAGGTGTCCCCCAAAGTGCCCCCTAAAGAGGGGTTAAGAAGCATTTAGTACCAAAATAACTGTCCCTTGAAGTGGGTTGTACCCTTGAGCGGGGTGTCCCCTGAAGTGGGGTTAAAATAAACTCTTAATAGAGGGAAGAATTTCTGTTCCGAGCAAATTGCCCCCAAAAAGCGAGGTGGCCCCTTTAAAAGCGGGGTGTCCCAGAAGCGGGGTTCTACTGTATATATACGGCATGGGTATAAAGTGGTATTGTGGATATGACCAGCGAAATCAAGTGGAATATACATATGCATGGATAACATCTTTTGGGTCAGAATTTCTTATTATACCATTCCTGACCGTATAATCATTAAACGTATTTCTGGTATTATTATATACCTGTGGTAGTATATCCTACACATACTGCCCGTTCCTACCCATGTCGTATTTATACCCGTACAACACCTAGGTGTCGTACGGTGTATGTGATCACGTGACTTGTTGACAAAAAATAAACTTGTTTCTCTTGTTCATTGGTACACTTACACAATACGATCGCCCAGCACTACCCACACACCCGAAATCAACGTTAAATAGACAAACATTCAGTCTTGTAAATACTTACCCAATAAGGACATCATCACACTATAATATATGAAACAATGCTCTGTCCAACATCCGATCGAGAGCCTGTCCAAAAGTTACTATATGACGTCATTACCACCGCTCACTCTCCCAGCAGAACTTTCATTGCACTTGCCCATACTTATCTCTCCTACAACCCACTGCTGTCACTCTCCTTGACAACATTGTGACGTCATTGGGAACCGTCACTCTCCAGATCGTAGTCTAGGTTGTGTTCGCTAAGCGTGCATATAATACGCTTGGAGAGTGGTTGGCGGATCACAATACTCTGACACTGGATAACAGCAAGATCCGTATGTATCAAACAAGGTGCTAAAACCTGCCAAGACTACCAAACTAGAAGGTAGAAAATGGCCAATTTAAGGTATATAATAATACGAAAACAGGCATACCGTGTCTGTACATAATAAATACTTGGTAAAATTGACGATAAAAAGAACCTCTGCCTTCGGCATCGGTTCATTTTATCGTCAATTTTACAGCGCATTTATCACATACAGCCACAGTAACCCTGTTTCCGTATAATACTTAATATATCATTGTAAATGTGGGAAACTTAGGAGTTTTCATTCCTCTCACAATCAGAGATACATTTATCTAAATGGTTCGGTCAAAAAACATTTGAACCATAGAAACAGTTAGACGATGGAGTGATACTCTTTTAATTGCAACGTGAGGTGTATCAATTTATCAGAGTATAGATTAGGATATTTCTCGACAATATTAGTCAATTGGAGCGAAAACTAACATTTGGATTCACCAAACAGAACTACAAATTTGTACCCATATGCCTAGTATATGTAAAAATATATATATATATATATATATATATATATATAGAGAGAGAGAGAGAGAGAGAGAGAGAGAGAGAGAGAGAGAGAGAGAGAGAGAGAGAGAGAGAGAATGGGGAATATATTTAAGTTTATGCGATCTCTTTTACTATATATACCCATTTGCCGTATTTATATAGAACGTTCTGACCATGCTGTACATGCTACAAAACGAGATGAACATTAATGGGGAATATGGAACGAGGCGTTCACAGTTAATGTTCATCAAGTTTTGTAGCATGTACGAGCATGTTAGGGCGTTCTATATTTATTATATATCCGTAAATGTTGAATTTAATCAGAACTTACTGTAAATACAAGAACTACGTCGAATTCTTAAATCCACCGATAGCGCAACGTCGTCAGTACACTCTTATACAGGTATAAGAGTGTACTCTTCAATTATGAACAATGTGTTCAATTCACATAGCAACGTGCGTCAACGTGTTCAATTCACATAGCAATGTGCGTCAACGTGTTCAATATATATAGCAACGTGCATCAACGTGTTCAGTATACATAGCAATGTGCATTCAACGTGTTCAATACACTACTATACAGAACCCGGTGCAGTATAATATTTATACGTTATACGGCGAAATGGTGCGTATTTACGATATATACGTCATGGGTATATACTAAATACCGTAAATATGCACAGTTTCGCCACATAAGGTAAAAATAATGTACGGAACAGTGTTCCGTGCGGGAAAATACGGAACACTTCCGTAAACGTTTGTTAAAATATCAGTTGTTATGCCAAATGAAATTAAGTATTTTTCTTAATTTCGGGTATATAATAAATATAGAACGAGCTACCATGCTTGTGCAACCTACAAAACTCGATAATAATTTATGGTTTGTACTAAAATCTGCGTAAAAGCCTCGTTCCGTATGAACCGTGAATTATCATCTCGTTTTGTAGCGTGTACAGCAGGGTCAGGACGTTCTATATAAGTATTGGCAGCCGATTCATTACCATTTTTTGTACGTCTGTATTGATATAGGAATATAATGACTTTCCATACATATATACCACCCGGTCACCTGAACATAATCAAATGCGGGAGTTGCAATAGAAACGTCACATACAGTCCGCTCTATAGAATAAAATGAATTAGGCCTAATATCAACTGTACAACTTCACCGTACCGGCAAGCGAAGGTGACACCACAAGAAAACCAACACACAGTAAGAATGTTGGTTGCCGTGCTTAAGCAGTATACATATCAGGTTCAAAAGCATATTGACTACTAATGTCTGCTTTTCCTTCTCGTATAGCCATTACATTAGTATCATTGCGGTTCCATATTATCTGAAGAAAGATCCAGTGAATGAATATTGAATACGCAAGTGTTTTACTTATTCATAAGTTTGTATAGTTAAATCACGATACCAATATATTAAAAGCTGTTGTTGAAGTTTGAATTAATATGGGTGTATAAAGTATACATTTGCGGTCGATTATACATCAACACAAAGCCCCCCCCCCCCCTCTCCCCCACTAAACGAAATGATACAAAAACAGATATGACTTTTTCACAGATAAACGTGAATGAGGTGTTAAAATAGCCGAAAATAGTCTATTCACTATCTTCACCCTGATCTCTCAGTCATCACTGGTAGACTGAATGTTTCAGAATCCCCGGAAAAAGAAGAAAGAGGATTGCCAAAGAGCCACCTTTCCAATAGAGAATACACGTTTGAGCTGTTCTCTTAACCACCAATCAATATTCTTTATATTGATTAGGGATTAATGACTGATGAATAAACCATCGAGTTTCATTTTCTGGTAAGATATGGGCATATTGAACCCACGGCAGCCGCTCAGTGCATTGGAATTGGTGGTTGTGGGGGTGAAGATGGGAGTTGTTGGCGGAGAGTGGAGGGTGGGAGGGGGCGGCAATGTATGTCTTCACGGGAAACCGAACAACTCCTTAAAAGAGTCGACGGTCGTAGGGCTGGGTCGGGCGCGTGGGACAGGAGGGCGGGAGGGAGTAGTCCACAGTGCCGACCAACGCCTTATAAGTAGAGACAGCTGTACCGCCCGCCACGGGCCCCACACGCACTCTGAATAAGGAGCGTGTGATGGCTTTGGTGCCCTCTGATTGGCCAATCCCAACTTGCAGGTAGGTCAGTGGGAGGAGCCATCCCTTGAGCTACTCAGGAACTCCGCGATTCTCCAAGCAGAGGTTTAGCTTCAGTCCCGCCTTCTTGTAACACATATGCGGTCCACGCAGGAACGGGGTATCTGTATGGAGATCGCGTTAGGCCCTAATCGCCGGCCGCGTGAGTCTTCCTACCCCCAACCCCGTCCAGCCCGAAATAACCAACAAGTATAAAACGACCAGGAGGACCAGTAGTCGTTCGCAGTTTGACTGAGAGAGCACAGGGTGCAACAGCAACACAAGTTTTCTATCCTTTCTGTAGCGTGTACGCTTAACTACAAACGCCAACATGTGTGATGATGAGGATGTCGCCGCTCTGGTAGTCGACAATGGCTCCGGCATGTGCAAGGCTGGCTTCGCCGGCGACGACGCTCCCCGCGCCGTCTTCCCCTCCATCGTTGGACGCCCCCGTCATCAGGTATGTAATCAGACCCTGGAGTAACATAGGAACAACTGCTGATAGTGTGGACCCCATGGATAGGTCATGCCATCATGTCTTATATTCATAAGCTATTGCATACAGAACACCCGCCATAGGCATATTATATAGGTATTGTGAAGACTGCTGTGGGAGCATTGGTTGAATCAATGAATGAGTGTTCGGGCTAAAACTCGCCAGTGGATTGCTGGTGTTGCTGTCACTTCATTGGCTGTGTAAGCGTGTAGGGAGTAAGCACCAACTTGATGATGGGACTGTAAAGAAAGGAAATGCTGTTAGCTATGTCACTCATGGCTCATATGCTGTTTGGTCCATGCTGAGCTTCAGTAGTTGATATTATATTTATAACCATAGGGACTGAGATGGCTGACAGCTTGGGAGATCATATTTGGGACCAATATTATAGGAAGGGGTCAGGGGTACCTTAACTAAAGCTTTGTTGAAATAGTTTCGAATTCTTGCATACCACCACTGTAGTTAACTTCCCAACTCAGGTCCTCACCTACGGGTACAGTTGTACTTGAGAAGGTATCATGGAGTCCTGCGTTTGATGGTAGTACTTGAGTAGAAATTTTGACTCTACTGATGGCATTACCTTCAGAACTGTGCTCAGGCATTCATGTTGGTAATAAATACTGATAAGAGTCCAGATACGGGTATAAACATTGCGAGAGAGGGATCTAGAATGTGGAGCTCACTTTCTGCCCATGTCTTTCCCAAATTATTTGAATAAGAGCAAATACTGTTGGAAAGACTGTTGCAAATACTTGTGTGTCTTATGTGGCCATTGGGGGATGACCACTTCTCTTTCTGTTGCCTGGATAATCAACACATTACAGACATGTATGCTCTGGGGTGTCCACCCTCATTCATTGTTTCAGCAACCAGAATGCTTAGGTTTTTGATGGAAGTAGAGGAGATAGTTTAACGAAACTTAGTCATACATCTGAATACAGACTGAATGCTAGATGAGGGTTGGAGCCTAGTGAATTCCACAGTTGAATTGTCCACAGTTTTAAATAAGCTTAAGCACCCGGCTTAGAATTGCATGCGACGGCAAATTCTATTCTGTGGTGTGACGTATTGGGTGATTGCCAAAGGGGTCCTCATCAACCCTCTTGTCCCAATTTCAATCCATACATATCCACCGCCTGTTATTCAGATGAATGGTTGAGAAGCTTTCGATCTGGACATTTTTTGATATACACTACTGTAGCATAAAACAGTCAATAATAAAACTGTATTCAAAATTTAATTCAGAATAATCAAGTAGTTAAAAAGATCATTAGTTTATGTACTTTAACATGGAAAGGAAGTTCATGATGGCAAATGTGTAGAAAGGATAAAATCTGCATTGAATGTATTAGGTTCAATTACTAATATCTATGACCAAAGCAATTGTGTTTCATTGTAATGTTGATTATCAAAATCTAATCAATTATTTTCCTTTTGTCTTCCTCAGGGTGTCATGGTGGGCATGGGTCAGAAGGACTCCTATGTTGGAGACGAGGCCCAGTCCAAGAGAGGTATCCTCACCCTGAAGTACCCCATTGAGCACGGTATCGTCACAAACTGGGACGATATGGAGAAGATCTGGCATCATACCTTCTACAATGAGCTGCGTGTGGCCCCTGAGGAGCACCCGGTCCTCCTGACTGAGGCTCCCCTCAACCCCAAGGCCAACCGCGAAAAGATGACCCAGATCATGTTTGAAACCTTCAATGCCCCAGCTGAGTATGTTGCCATCCAGGCTGTTCTGTCCCTGTACGCCTCTGGCCGTACTACTGGCATTGTGCTCGACTCTGGTGATGGTGTGACCCATACTGTCCCCATCTATGAAGGTTATGCCCTGCCCCATGCCATCCTCCGTCTGGATCTGGCTGGCCGTGACCTCACTGACTACCTCATGAAGATCCTCACAGAGCGTGGTTATTCATTCACCACCACGGCCGAGCGTGAAATCGTCCGTGACATCAAGGAGAAGCTCTGCTATGTTGCCCTTGACTTCGAGCAGGAGATGGCCACCGCCGCCTCCAGCAGCTCCCTGGAGAAGAGCTACGAGCTTCCCGACGGTCAGGTAATCACCATTGGCAACGAGCGCTTCCGTTGCCCCGAGTCTCTCTTCCAGCCATCCTTCCTGGGTATGGAATCTGCTGGTATCCATGAGACCAGCTTCAACTCCATCATGAAGTGTGATGTTGACATCCGTAAGGATCTGTATGCCAACACTGTCCTGTCTGGAGGCACCACCATGTACCCCGGTATTGCTGACCGCATGCAGAAGGAGATCACTGCCCTTGCTCCCAGCACCATGAAGATCAAGATCATTGCTCCCCCAGAGCGCAAGTACTCCGTATGGATCGGTGGTTCCATCCTGGCCTCTCTGTCCACCTTCCAGAGCATGTGGATCTCCAAGCAGGAGTATGATGAGTCTGGCCCATCCATTGTCCACCGCAAGTGCTTCTAAACTGTCAGAACAATGTGCTCCCATTGGGGGTCTTGCCACACTCAATCATCAGTCAAACTCGCTACTTCACAAGATCTACAGAAGGAAGCTAAAGACCATTCACAAGAACTCTTTACAGAGAGACAACTGGTTCACATTCGTGGCCGTTGCAGACTATGAACAGTTCCTGCTGGTGCTATTTTGTTGTTTAGTGCATTGGGATATGAGTGAGACTTACATTTCCCAACAGTAATAATAAGTAACTGACTGGAATGACTTTCTTGGAACGTCCGTGAAATCAGAAAACAGCCAAAGAACTGTTGTAAATGTAGCTCACAGAGCTTCTCAATCGTAATTTGACAACTTAATTTTACACCACGCACAACTTTTTCAAAGTTAACATCTTGAAAGTAAAATGTATAAAACACATGTTGGAATAAAATAGAATAACGGGTCATAACTGCAATTCTTTCGTAACATCTATTTATTGAAAATTGTGCATCGAAAGTTAAAATACTTTCGAATATCTCAGCCTAATGTCCTAATCTAGGTAGGCCTGCACAAAGCTTCGATCTCAATTTTGTCGCTTAGACTAGATCATTCTAGACTCGACCTTACGTCATGTTTTAATATTTCGATGCCAACGATTTTCATCCTTTTTCACCTCATTCATGATCATTGAGGGCATTGTTATACATTTGTACGACCATTAATTATAGATACACAATACTTCATTCATGGGACACTGTTTGTACAAAGAGTCATTAAAGTGAATCCCAAATGTATATAACAATGCTATGCACGACTTTGTATTACCTACTTCCCTGACTAGACTTGCCAAGATACAAAGGATTCGTTAGAATTACCAGAAAGCTTCTTCTGATTTGTTTTGCCTAATTAATTCTAGGTGTTAGAATTGATTATATATCCCTTGTCACTTGGCAGTCTTCCAATACCCTCTAAACAACAAGGTCCATTGCATGAGATTCCTACCACTAGATAGCACTAGGTTGTTTCATCTTTTAGCATTTTTGCTCGGGTGTCTCTGGCGTTCTAAAATCCAAAAAAAATAGTTCAAAGTAGACATAGTCTCACATCCCTCTCTATCCTTATAAACATATTTTGAGTTGCTGCACATTTTTATAAAAAATCACCAATTAATCAAACGCCATGTGAAAAGATCTAACGAAAAGTAAAATATATTGACGTCCACGTGAGAAATCGACCTGCTCTACTATCCGCCTAAGTATTATACACACGATATTAATGCCATCTTCAAAACAGCTGTTCTTATTACAGATATATTGATATCACATACATAGTAGATCATAATAGAATGTACCCCGAGCACAGAAAAAAGTAATATGAACAATTACTGCGCAACTATTTGTTTATATCTAATTTAGTGTTTAAAACGACTTCATAAGTTTCATGAGTAAAATATGGATCTTAAACAACGCGTGACAACGAAAATATTATCAAGAACAATATTGAACATGACAAAAAGGAAAGATATTAGGTTATCCTCTGAAAAAATGTGATACACAATCAAGATGGCTTCAGAATTGGCACCCGTCGACCGATACCAGGGCCTCTCTCCTATACTACTACCCAGACGCCTCAAACAGTGCTGCCACCAGTGGCCCCAAGAGTAGTTCATCCGTTACAACCAGCTTCATCGTGCTAAACTACCTTGCGGGCTGAACATAGGTAGGCTTGTAAGTATATGCACCAACTCTCACCCTATTTTCCTGTTTTTGATTTGAAATTATTCTGATTACAATATATATCCGCGACTTGTCAGGGTAACTATCAAACTAAAATGCTTTGGAACATGGAGCACTAAGATTATTTCATACCGATCAATTCATTGTGAGGTCAAACAATACAAACCTCCAAATTGTTTAATAGTCATTGGGCGGAGGACACTTTGGTAAAGTAAGATCATTCTACATTTATAGAGTAACTATTTCTACACCACTTAATTTGGCGTGAGATGCATGAATCAGCGTTGCTTCAGAAAACATGAAGGCATCTTTAAATTTTTCCAAAAATAATGTTTAGTAAATTCTGCGAACATTTGAATACATAAGTAACCTGATGCCAGCAACCTGAGTAACATCATGAGAAATTCAATTTCAGCCAATTGAGAGTTGAGAATGTTTCACATTTATAGGCCAGCTCTGCTGATTTCATTCGTCACGGAGTGATGGAGTGACAAATGACTTAATGTAATTCAAAACAGAATGTATAACAATCTGGCTTTACAATGGTATTAACCAAATCAAGGTAAATAATAGAAAGAAGACAGAACGGGGGGGGGGGGGGGAGGTTAAGTCAAAGCTATTCTTTGCTGTTTTCATGTGTTTCTTTAAGACACTCTTCATTACTCGAACTCGGTAAGTCTAAACACATCAAAACAAGTCAGTACAGATTTTATTTAAGCACCCTATCAAACCCTATCAAACCCTGTCTCTATATAGTTATTTTACTAATTACCTGCTGGTTTTCCATCAATAATTACGCAGGCTACCTGTACTTCCTATATTTCCTATGTCTACCTGAATATTCACATCCTGATGAAATAGGTCCAAGGGTTTAATAAATATAGCAGTGTTTGACGGGTGTTTTATACGGGTCTACCGAAAGCTCGAGAGAAGGTTCACTAGTAAGAGGACCCTGAGGTTACGCTGTACGGCAGACATACCTCTGTGGTTATGTAATAGACACACATTGCGCATCCACGTGGACAGTTACCATAGAAACGAAGAAGCACGAGGTTGGGTTGATGGTAAGCCAACCAGGTTACCATGGTGACCAGAAGGTTGCCGAGTAGAGGCCGGCGAGATGTGCCAACTTCAGTTGCTATGCGACAAGGAAAAGAGAGTGGGTGGGGTTAAGAGGTGTTGGGTAGGAGGACGCTGATGGTATTTTAGGCCGGTTGACGGGTTGGACAATAATAACCACGGTAGCCGGGGTTGCACTATAATAAGACACTGATTGTATAGTGTCCAACCAGATCCGAGGTTGCACCTAGAACACCGCCATTTTGTTTAGAGAACCACGGTAGCCGGGGTTGCACTATAATAAGACACTGATTGTATAGTGTCCAACCAGATCCGAGGTTGCACCTAGAACACCGCCATTTTGTTTAGAGAACCACGGTAGCCGGGGTTGCACTATAATAAGACACTGATTGTATAGTGTCCAATCAGATCCGAGGTTACACCTAGAACACCCCCATTTTGTTTAGAGAACGAGGATTACTGGAGAGGTAAACGTACAGGTAAATACTGCCACCAGAATGGACCGGAAGGCAACATACAATGGCACACATCTTCTTCTAAAGATAATTTATTATAGGTTAAATGAACATTGAGGAACATTTAGATTCGATCTTTTTGAAGGCCAATATAAGTATGACTCTGGATACCCACATCTTCAGCAAAGTTGTTAAAATTAGGAACTTAAAAAGGCATTGATTCGTCTGGATCCTATGTAGTAGGATATGTAATAGGATATACCCCACGTTAGGGGTAGTTTTGCTAGTTCCCCTCCCCCCTGCATTAAATGTTTATTCTAATCTCACGATGGGAACATACCACGTCAGGGGACCCTTTTTTCTGGATTGCCAGGCTACTACTTAAGGGGTAACCTTGACGGATATCCTATATCTTACACGGGGTTCTACTTTATTCAATAACCGGTTGTCAGTGACACTCTCTTCTAGATTCGATAGGCTTTGATGCTCTCAGAGGAACAGAGCTCTAGACATGTTCATGGTGCATGCCCACAAAGAACTAAAGGGTTGTAGGCCTATAGTTCTTTGATGCCCAAGGTACTCATATCTGAAATCCGTATTTTGCAAACAATACGTCAAGCCCAACCTCGGAAAAGACTATAGTGTATCAGAAGAAAATATCGCATTGGGTGAGATGGCTAACTCACCTGGCGTGGCCACTGATGTGGAGACATCGACCTAGTTGGGCAGCAGCAACTCGTATACATTCTCCCATCGGAGGTTTGGTTTTCATGGACGTAGAATATGTTAGAAGAGTGATGCTAGTCTGACTTGATGGTATAGCGTATACCTATATATCATAGTTTAGTCACGCAGAGGATGTGGGATATGGATATAGACAAAAGTAGGCTGAGGGACCAATTCTCACCGACACACGAAGGGAAAGTGGACTCTCCACTTTTAATATTGGAGGGGAGCGGGCGCGCTCCCTGATCACTCCCATACTTTCCTCTGCATTTGCCATGACAGAGTAAGAGAAACCTTTGCTTTAAATATATAAACAATTATTTATATAGAGGAACTATATCTATGTGGCGTAATCTACCGGTTCCTGAACACGTTTTGCAAGAGGTTTAAACCGAGTTCGCAGGTGTGCAGAAAGTTATTTTTACTGTATATAGGTAGCAACGTGTAGTAATTACATGAGTTACGGGAGAAGGCATATAGTAATAAATCAAATTACTAGACTTAATCAAACTCTTTGCTGACATGCCATGCAGGAGCGTGAGGAGGAGGAGGCACAGCGGTGAGGGTGAGGACAAAGTGAGGCCAGTCTACTCTCATGGCGGAAGTATCGTGAATTAGGCCCAGCCACAATGATAACACCAAGGTTTTCCTAACTTTCATATATATATATATATATATATATATATATATATATATATATATATATATATATATATATATATATATAGTCGATATTCAGAATTTGGCGACTATTCAATTGTAGAGATGTCCAGTGCTACATCTCTAATAATAATGAATACATTTATGAATTATTATAACCATTGCATGTGCCATGAAAAGACCTTTCTTGCCATATATAATTTATATTGCTATTAGTTCTATCCTTACATGCTCTTTGTTTTGTTGGCTTTTTAATAAATATGGAAATGTATGCTATGTTTCAATATTGGATATCCCGACAGCACTCTATGCAAGATAGCACAGCAGTTAATCGTAGTTGTGCAGTGTACCATTTGGAATATTGAATTGGCATCCCGAGATAGGCAAATAGTATAATAACGAAGCAAAACTATATACTTATATATTTAGTTTACAGACTACTTAAAGGGAAAGAGGAAAAGGAGGGTCTAGAGAAACACTCACTATGGACCTAGAATTTTAATCTAGCTTTGGGAGTCTCGTTTGCCGCCATCTGAAGTAGAGCCAGCGAACCCACCAGATTTCCAGTCTCACATTTAGGCTTGACGAATACATACATACATATATATATATATATATATATATATATATATATATATATATACACACACACACGTAGTTGGCATATATAAAACGAGCGCAGATGATAAAGTGACATCACCTTTTTAAATTCGATGCAGAGTATACCCGATGTTCTATATTTTTGTGGAGGTTGTTTAATGTCATAGCATTGACGACTAGGTTTCTTCATACTAACACTCGAGTGAATACAAAATCGATGTCATTAAATTATTAATGTTTCGTCAGGTATGAATATATGCATGATGCCTTCATCGTACCGACAGCTTTCTCTCTCTGAAGTCAAACATGCACGGTTTGGCTTTTGTAAAATATTCCAGCCATGATTAAAAAAAGAAGATCAAGAATAAGAGTCAACTGACCTCAATACAAGTATGAAATTTGACTACCATAGCCTACATGCTTGTTCCTATAGAGAATAAGCAGATTCAATGCAAAAGTGACATTGAACCATAGCATAAACAATCATTTGACCTGTGCGATTATTGGGCTCTTGTAGAAATAGGCGTTTAGAAACTGTGCCCGGACGAGGGTCTGAAGTTAGGGTTTTCATTGCCCACAGACAGAGTGGTCTCCTAAGAATGTCTATGGGTTTAATATCCGAATTCCTTTTACGATACCCTTAACGATATGGGGGGGGGGGGGGGTGCAATGGCCATTCCTCACTACAGTAGGGGAGGGGAAAATGTCGGCGACTTCTCCCCCTCGGGTGGGGGTTCAGATATCGTGAGGGGACTTCTTTACACACCGAGCAATACTTCCTTCCGATTATTTTCCATCGGTCGTAAACCACTTGCGACCACCTGTCCTCAAAACCATCTATCATTGGCAATATTTTTGTAATTGTAATTGTATAGATGCAAGGTAAAGGCCAATACACATTTATCCATACGTGTTTCCTTGCGATATGCTTGCGACATTAGACGGGTGATATCGCAAGGGAGGGCCGCTCAGGGCAGCAGAGGGTGGGAAAATGTACCTTGGGCTTCGACCCTTACAGTGGGAGGGGGCCTCATGTCGCAAGGCATCTCAAGGCTCAACTAACTGTATTTCGTGGCGATATTATCCCTTAGCCGAGGTACAATATCACAAGGATGGACAAGGATGTCAGTTGGGAGTCAGAAAAAACAGTGGAAATATATTTGATTTAGAAGTTGGTACCCGGGGGACTAAAAATGAAATATGCGTTAACAGACAAGTAGCTCTGAACGGAAATGTTCCCCTATGTTAAATGTTTAGCTTAACCTCATGTAAGGGACATCCCGCTTTATGATCGCATCAGACCCTGCATCCTATACCTATCCCTCCACCTGCACCACCCCTCCTCGCTGGGATGATTCCTGGGCCTGTCAGGCATTGGCGGAAGTCCACATGTTGCAAAGAAGTTCTTAATAATGTTCAAAACAAAATCTAACCCCGCTTAAACGGACAGTTAATTTCGGTACAGAATGCGTCTAAACACTCTGTAACGGACCACTCTGGAAGAACACCTTATTATATATATATATATAAGAGGGCGGTGTAGGAACAACTATTCAGATTATCTTGATTGCTTATTTGTGGTGTGTTTCTGAGGCGGGTAGACTGGTTTCTTATCATACACCAGGCAACGGCCTCCGTAGGCCCTTGTAGGCGTCAGGTAGGCGTCTGTAGGGTGTCTTTGTGGATATGACAATGTCTCTATGTTAGAGTGCCAGCTGTAGAAAGGTTTAATATAAAACATAGCCCAACCATTGACAGACTGAAAACGCCGTGTGAGGGAAGGGGAGACCCATGTAAGCGGACAATTTGCTCAGAACAGAGGGTTAGCGGGGTTCTTTTTTTCAAAATATAATGATTATAAAGCTAGGTTTCATTATCCTTTTGTAAAGTTATGAATATTTCTTCTCAGATATTATTGCTTTTAGAGCCTACATAGAAAGCAGAACATAATTATTTGGTTTGAGGCGCGCACCGCAGATACCGTGTGGGCTTTTAACCTGACCAACCTCTTGGTCAGAATAAAGTGTAGATAGAGGTGGCGGGCAATCTCGGGGTCCCCTGCCAAACCTTCAAAACATTCGCCACTTCATCAGTTGTCTCATGCTGCAGAGTTCAAGTGTACAGCGAAAATAAGATCAGAGAGAGCCATTTGCGTCATGATCCGCGAGCACATATGATTACGTAATGCATTGTTTGAACTTATTTAATCCGAGTTGACCAGGTCTAAACAAAAAGTACAAAATCAACCTACTAGTAAGGCGGGACACTATATTTGCTCAAACCGTTGTACTACAGGTGTTACCATTCAGGGCTACCATACGAAAGAATGTTTAGTTAGATTCGGTTTTAAAAACGAGTTGGTAACTAGGCCTGTGCCAATATATTTCAATGCTTTCCCGCCTAGGACAGACGCTCAATATAGAAACATTCTGTCATATTGAAACCTCCATATTTGATAAAGCATACAGGTGTTCTCTATGGCAAGAAACATTCGGTTAAATAGCACCCAATTTTTTGTTTCATTTCTGATATCAATAAATAATGCTGTCATGATATATCTTGGAAATGAGCCAGATATAAGTAGATACGGATAAATCACTGCGCATTTATGATGTATGAAGAATCCGATCTCGCCTATCTGGTTCTATGAACGCCTGCGTGGCAGTTGGTTAATATTTGGAGGTGAGAATTAGTTCAAGATTGACTCAGCTACCACGCCTCTCTCCAGCGTGGTGGTGTCCTCTTACTACATCAAAGCATGAATATAGAGAAATATCTATGATTAATGCCAATGAAGGTCTCCGAGCTCTTTGACTTAGATATCAATGTAAAGTAGTTAATATGCCGGTCAGGATCCAATTTTGTGACAAGGCAGAGATGGAGGGACTGTTGGAGTAATGGTTGTGGAAGAGAAGTGCATACAGTTTTGGCAAGACCTGTCTCGAGCCGAGACCATCAAACTTTCCTGCCAAAACCTCAGCAGTTAAACAAAGGGAGCTTGGTCGAAAGTGAGACTGGCAACCTGTATACGAGGCAGAGTTGGCAAAACATCCACCTAGCAACATAATGCATTAAAGCTGGAAAATGAGGTGTGCAAACCAAGGTTCAAAGTAATTCGAGCCTGATGGCAAACGGCAAACTAGGAATTCTAGTTATTCTGTTAAACTTCATATATGATAAAAAATGAATATTTTCCATCTTACTACATAACAGTAGATATTTTACAATGTCTTTAATCAATTCATCACTAAAATACTACTTTATGCCAATGGTAACTATATATATTGTTTATATATCTTTAGCAGTACTATTTTGAAAAAGCACTCTCCCAGTGATAACAAATGAATTAAACGCAAGCAAGGGCCTCTTTAATCAATGTCTCAAATGAGCCTGCTTGGTCGAGCACAGCATGTGATCATTCCGCCCAGAAATAACTATATAAATGGTTTACAGGTGTATTGGTCGTCTATACATCCGATGGCTCCATCCCTGGTCCGCACCCAATGACTTTTCTTCTTCAAGATATGTAAAACGATTTAAAGAAAAAACAATAAAAACCTTCCACCTACGGTGCAAGGATCCGTCGCATCGCACATCTTGAAATGTTCATGATTTCCGACGGATTCGTCGCACAGGTCTGGTGTGGTACCTATTGTACTTGTATAGAGACCCCTCTCTTGTACTATACCATATTGATTCCATGTACATGTTGTTACATTTATCTCACCCCAGATATTTTTTCTCCATAGACTTAACATTGGAAACTCGTATCTAACACCCATTAGATATATAGGAAAAATATCCAATGGGGGATAATGTCACAAATGTTAGTCCATTAGTCAATATTAAGGGTGAGATAAATTCAGAAACCCATTCAAGTTTAGGGTCAGAGCTCGATCCCATCTCATTTGAATCACATAGCAATTCACGCGGCTTCGCCTTGTGAATTAGTACTGATTCAAACTCAATAGGATACGAGCTCAGACCCTAAACTTTCATGGGTTTCCTCTATAGTATATGTGGCTACCCTGACCACTGATACAATACAGTCAATAACTGGCACACCTGACAGCCTCTACTCAGGTGTCAGTTCTGAGGAGGTATGAAAGCTGTGAAAACGGCCGACTGTGCAAATGGTGTGGAAGACATAGCTGGAGTGATGTATACTTCAACCTACAATTGTGTAGTAATATGCGTTTATCATATTCTTAAAGACAAATGCGGGTAGGTATCGCAGTACCCTCTATATCTATACTCAGAACTACATCTTAAACAGGTGCTGTCATCTGATTTTATGACAATATTGCAGTTTCCCATAGACACCAATAATTAAGCACTTAGCTTTTCCAGATGGCCTTCCCATAGAAGCTAGCAAGGTGACATAGTATTTGTTAGCATTTCTTATTTGTATATTTTCCCAACTATCAGAATCCAGAATTATTTGAAGATAGTAATAAAATGTCAGTGTCATCTAGCCACAAAGTCAAAATATTGCAGTTTCCCATAGACACCGATAATTAAGCACTTATTTTTTCAGATGGCCTTCCCATAGAAGTTAGCATGGTCACATGCCTTTTTTGCATTTTCTATTTGCTGATTATATGAAACTTATATTGTCCAGAGTTATTTGCAAAAATCAATAGAATTTAGAAATCACCCAACTACCAGTTTCTGTCTTTAAAACAAAAGTACTTGATATCAATAATAATCAGGTAGAAATATGCAGGTAGGCAGTCCCAAGAACGATGTGACGATTCAGTGGGCCATACCCCTGAATTGTCACGCGATGAATTCGTCGCAGTTGGGGCAATAAAATTCCGTCGATAGGGCGTCGATGGGCAATAAAGCGTGTGCGACGATTGCATTGCATCTGTGGGGCCGGGCCTTTATTCACTCATAGGTCAGTATAACTCCCAAGTATAGCCAAGCAGCATAACATTATCTATCCTACCCCTAATAAAGAACCGCCATAGACTTAACATAGGGAAATTTTATGTGGCAGGCCGGGACATAACGTGTTTTTTTATGCCACTAGAGTAATAACAATATTGACCAATCAGAGAGCAGGATGTCAGCTACTATGAAAAAATAGTTCTGTTGGTCATTGACTCAATATTTATCTTTTAGTAATACAAAAGCATAGACGAGGTAGAATAAATACGAAACCGAACGAGAGTTAGAGGGTGCGTCCACCAACCACGACAGGGCTGCGACAACGGCTTTCCGACAAGGTCCACGACAGCTCTATGATTGAGAGGCGTGTCGTAGCCTTGTCGTGGTTGGTGGACCCTAGTTTCCGACAAGAGGCCCGACAGGCTGCGACACGAAGCTTGTCGGGGGCCTTCCGACAAGACTACGACAAAATCGAACATGTTCGATTTTAGAGCCTTGTCGTGGCATGTCGGGAGGTTTTTTTGGGGTTTTTTTGGTTTTTTTTTTTTATTCAGGAGTTATTTTATGACAGCAATACTCGCTCTCATGAGCGATCTTCCGTATCGTAGTCAGGACATTACTGGACAGTACAGTATAGGCAGGTATTACATAAAAATACAGCAAAACAGGACAGACAAATATATACATGTGACTCTGTACATTATGTACCCGTTTACTCTCAAAACCAGCATTTCAGCTATTTACTATTCTAATTTTCTATAGGCATTGTATGAATCACCTCTTTCACCTTCATTTTAAATTTATCTATCCTATTAATAGATTGAACTTCTGGCGCTAGAGTATCCCACAGTAACCCTCCCACGTACAGAGGAGATTTCCTATACTTTTCCGTCCTAGGTCTATTTATTTTTAATCTTATTTTGTTTTGACTTCTTGTTCTGTCATTTCCATCTGTAAAGACATTTTCATTGTACCTACTCCACCATCTTATCAGTGTCATTAGGTGCCCCGCCCTCCTTACTGCTAAAGGCCTCACCTTACATAGTATCATAACCTCTTCCATATGCATAGTTTGTCGCAGAGGTCTACGATAGAAAATTTAGGTGGAGCTTGCCCTTCCCGTCATGCCCCGACAACGCTGTCGCAGAGCTCCTCTCCTCACGACAAGGCTGCGACAAGGCACCGATTGGAAATTTCTTGTCGGCGTGTGTCGCAGCCCTGTCGTGGTTGGTGGACGCACCCTCTAAGACTTGTCAATGTCTATGCCACGACGGGAAGGTCGCGTATTACTACACGAGGCGTAGTTGGGGCAATAAAAGCCTCGTGTAGTCATACGCGACCGTCCCGTGGCATAGACATTGACAAGTCTAACTCTCGTTCGGTTTCTACTAATTGTACACAAACATTTCTTGAACTAACAATGACTTAAGCGTATATGCAGGTAAAACAAATAGAAAAGAAGAGTCAGGTTTCATTTTAGAATAGCATTGTTGGCCTATAAAGGTCAAACTACCAGTTGGATCGTTCATTACTGAATCTGATATACATGCACATATATATTCATATTTATGATCGATGCTTTGAGAACCTTATCTAGGACTGTATCCACCCCATAAAATGTGTCTTGACTTTGTGGGTCAGATTACTCGAGACAGGCTTGTTTTTTATTGAGTTCTCCCAGTAGTTTTATAAGGGAGATCAATTTGGCTGGTTCAGACCAGTTAGTCAAACTGGTTGGGCCAGACAGGTTCGATACCATCTGTTGATAAGGTTGTTTTGTTCATGCAGCATTTCTTCTATAAGAAATTCGGTCTTGAAGTACTCTTTGTCACTGTCTGTCACTGATTATCATAATCACAGAACTGTACCCCTGGAACTGTACTACCCAGCTGAAACGGCCATTGGATTATTTTAGACTTTGAACAGTAGTCATTTACTATATCAAGTCGAAATGGAATGAAGTACATTATATGGTTATACAGCAGAGTAGATCAAATAATTCATCTACAGCTGTTGATAAAGAGTAATTCCTGTAAACTAGGTGGAGGCCCTCGTCCCGATGTAGATTAAACAATTCCTGATATTCCCTTTGGATAGCGCCTAGTTTATCTTCTATGGGAGACGCAAAGTCTAGTTCTTGTTATCTATTCAGTCTGTTTTTTGGCATTACTTGAGGTTCAACAACGCTCTTGTCATTTTCCCGTCGATTTCATGTTATACGTGGCAATCATATGACCATCCCTATAAGCACATGTAACTATCCCACGTCGCGATCTTATTTTATCTCAGCTCTGGTATTCCCCCCCCCCCCATATACTTAACATTGGAAATTCTTACTCAACGTCAATGGAGTATTGTAAGAAAAAACATTTCCTGTGATAAAAAAATATTACATATATCAGGTACGTCCTTAAAGAAAAAAAAACATACTTCACCCCAAACCTATATGAATAATTATGGTGGCATTTGATGTAGACGAATGATCTAGATATCAAAATTACAAAAAGAGTCCCAGAACGAACACTGGACAAACAATGAGATGTAAAGCTACTCCAGTTGTGTCTAAGCAACAAATAACTATGTAACCTGATTTGTCAAATATTTCATCATCAATGAACAAGACCATTGAGAAAGTCTCATTAGCAATAATCTGGACCTTAAGCTCGTGTGGTCATCATTATCAAATTCGTGATCAAATTCTCCTTAAAACCTCACTGGTACATTTTGTTTCCTGAAAATGTTCTCCCTTTTGCCTAAGATGTCTCATTCAAGGACTATTATGTAACGTAGCAAACCGGAGTATTGTATGTTTAGAAGACCTTGAGTATTGAGTTACTTGTCTCTCCACTATTTATATTTCAACTCGAGGTTGAAGAGAGTATCTTCAGATGTTGGTTTAGATACAAACACGATTAAACCACAATACTTTAATAGACGCATTGGTGCACTCCCTATGTCACTACTTGCTGTTGCTACAGCTTTCGTCATGGCCAGGGATAATTAGAAATCTAGACTGTATGATGGGGTGTAAGAGCACTTCCACATACAGCCAATGCTACCTTGAAAAGGACACTTTCCAGTCACATCCAAACGGTTGCTATGATGTCTCCAAGTAACCATTACAAGAGGAACAATAGCGAACGACCACCACAAAGTATTGTTGTTGCCACTCTCCATATAGGTTTACTTACCCCAAAGTGGCGGTGACCAAGCAGATTCTTGGTTGCTGCTTCTGGATTATTGTCTAGTAATAGTGGATGGGGATCAGGGTTTACCTGACAATCGTATCTTATGATTCGTAAAATTAGAAAAGGAGAGCAACAACCAACCCAGTAGTTTGAATAGGCTACTGGGATTAATGGAGCCCTAGTCATCTCCCTCATACTAGGTTCCTAGTTAAGTTTTGTTATCCACCGGGCAAACTAAAACGGTTTTCTTTCTATTAGATGGGGTGATGGGGTGAAGACAGGGATTTATGATTCCCTCAGTTGGTCCTAACAATATCAGATTCAAACTATAAGGGATTTGCACCCGAAGTCGATCCATCCAATTTTTTCCTACGTGATTTCGTAGGTATTGTGTGGCCTCCACATTGACTGATCGATGTATGAAGTCCACAACATGTATCTATACATTCTTTAGGCCAATACGGCCTTTGTTGAATGAAATGAAGACCTATATATGTATCCATGTATGCATATTTTTTGCGGGAGAAGGTCTATTGAATCTGTCCACGAATACAGAAATTGTGCAGAACACCTAGTGCATGGAATGCAGTAAACCAGGTTTGAAATTTGGCAGCAGACTTTTCTGTGGTACTGGAGACAAACTCGCCACCTGTATCTAGCGCCATTGGCAGGTCCCTGAAGCCCACTCATTTACGTTGCGTGCCAATCGGCCCTGTATAGAGGGGGCATGTTTCCCTTCCATTTTGAGGTCTACCGGAGTCTACCCCTCGCCAACGCATTGGTCAGGTTTAGGGTCCCAAATGTTTTATAGGAGCTTAATGTATCAAACAATTGTTCCTAATGGCATCAATAAATCCATAACATATAACCCAAATGGTAATGCCTGCATCAATGTAACTTGTGGTTAAATACCCCTATTTCAGCAAATATCAGATCTAAATGTTTGCAATGAATCTAAGTGGACTGGGTTTACGAATTCAGGTTAAAACTTTAAACATATATATATATATATATATATTCATCAAGGTAGGTATATCGTAACTCGTGAAACTGTGTGGGCCCTTCGCCAGAAGAGAGAGAGACGCCAGCGGTACTCTGCTATCTATATCTGCTGCGGTATTAATAACCTCACAACTAAGAGTAATGGGAGAATTGCGGTGAAGCAGGAAGAAATGAATGCTGCAGTAGATGAAGTAACAGATCTACTCTTTGATGCGAAGCTTGCTATGCATGCCATAGTCCCCGGGACTCCCATTGTAATCTGCACGATTTATGGACTGTCACTAAAACTAGCAAACAGATCGCACCGATATTATGCATCACAGAGGCAGCTTAATGCCTCAATCACAAGGATTAATGAAAAAATCTGTGAAATGAATGGAGAAGAAGGTGTCTACACACCATACACTGCCCGTGAACTTCACCGAAACCGCCCTGGTAAAACAACTACTCTACTCTACTTTCGACTGTATGATGGCATACACCCGTATGCGGAAGCACAGGCGGCTATTGCGAGACTCTTGTCAATGGCCATTGATAAGAACAGAGAAACAGGGCGCCACTGATGCGAGGAAAGACTGCTGATCGTAACGGAAAAGTCATATGACTTTCAGTGAAACTGGTTTACCTAAAGTAATATATGAGTCATATGACCATATACCGGACATCACCTAAGATAAACAGTGAACATATTTGGACATTTATTACATCACGATAACATCGTTAAGCGGAGTCATATGACCCGTATATAAGTTTAAATATAACTGAGAGACTACTTACCTGGACTTGTATAAAATAGAGTCATATGACCTATGTGCCGTGGAATCCCGTGTGTATAGTTATTGTGAATGTAGAAGATATCTCCTAGGAACAGTGTCATATGACCTGTGATGAGCCATATGAGTCATATGACCAAATATGTAATTGATAATGACTATGAGTAAACTTAGAGAGTCATATACCAAACCGCCCGGTAGAATACGGAGTACCCCAAGGTTCGGTCCTTGGACCGCTCCTATTTATAATTTTCGTAAATGATATATTCAAACTTCTACACCAAGCTGAAATATTCATGTATGAAGACGATTTAATTCTAATAGTAGGTGGAAAACACCCTGAAGTAGTTAGGAACATAATGCAAACCGAAATTGACATGATGAGTGAATTTTTCACTCATAAAAGATTAACTGTCAACATAAAAAAATCGAACTTAATGTGGATCGGAAGTAATCACGACGACCTAACTTGTACTATAGGCACGCAAGAGTTGAAAGTAGTGAAATTGTACAACTATCTTGGAGTACTCTTAGACCAGAATTTAAATTACAATCAGCATGTGGAGAAAATCCTCAACGAAGTACGACTAAGATGGTTCAAGTTACGAAGAATCAGATACTGCCTAAATACAGATACTGTGGTAAAGGTTGTCAAACAAATGATTCTACCAAAGTTGGAATATGTTGGTTATGTATACTGCAGCGCATCAGCTAAAAATAGAAACAGATTACAGATTGTAATTAATAACTGCCTTAGAACGGCACTCTCAGTCAAGAAAAACACAGATGTCCGTGTCTCGGAACTCTATGACCAAGTGCGTATCAGGCCTATGTTGCTTGGAAGGCACTTCTCTTTCTTGTCGCCACAATTTGTTACCCGTTTCAACTACATATATATGAACACGTAGTTTCGTTTTACCCACCAGCTTCATGCTCCGACCTTCTTTTTCTCCTGCCACTCGCACATATCCTGTAGCAAGTCCATCATTTCTTGAATTATGAAAACAAACAAACTTGATCTTGATCTTTCGCATTTTACTAATATTTCAGATTAGCCCGTTCCAATCCACGCTCACAAAACGTACACAATATCTGAAAAATTACACCCATCAATCCAGCTTACTAGTGAAAAAGTTCAAACAAAACATAGTCACAGTTGGTGGGCATACTGACCTATATATACAGGACATGATTAATTAATTTTGTCGAGCGACAATATCGACCTCTTCTTAAAAGCCTGGGAAGGCAGATAAGCATAGTCGGTGGTGTGTACACACAAGCAGGATCCTATTTTTTCAGACAGCGATGTCTTTATCAGTTGTGATCGAAAAAGAGTCGCAGGTGATCATGACCTCAAAGTGTTCCTCAGGCCCGGTCACTGTTGGCCTGCTATGATCACTGTTGGCCCAAGGCCCATTCAAAAACAAAAATCATGTCTCACATGTATATTGCTCAACAGAAAATTATGGAATTTGGGAATTAGATATAACAGACATGGATGATTCATCAGAGTAAATATTGTTTCATTTGATACAGTGGAAGTGTAAATCAAATATGCCATTCAAAAGTATGAGACTATCACACCAACATAGGGTCGAGTACTGCAGTAAGATGCAAACAAGGCAGTCAAGCAGAACAGTGTCAACAGTTGTCACTGACTTTGGTGAAACAATTCTTATGAATAAACTAATCATTGGCAAATTATCTAATTTGGTATAAAGGCATGACATCCATTTAGAATCCTCCACTGCAAATATCTTTTGATATTTTTTGGTGTAAATGTCATACATGTATGACCCTGGCACTGTTCTGGAGACCATTTGGATTAAATGGTCACCAAATGGTCATGACTCTGGAACAGAAAACAGTGACCAAGACATTTTACCCCTCAAAATGGTCACTATCGTTATGACCATTTGTCATTGGAACCCTATCCCGATGCTAGCAAAACAGTCACTAACTGGTCAATATCACAAATGGTCAGGACTGAAAAACAGGCCCCAGGTTTTCAATTCCAACAGATATAATGCAGTGGCAATAGTACCGTAAAGTGCAATATCATTAGGCATAGTGCATAACTGATGGAACCCTTTTCATATTTATTCTTGATTAGAAACCCCCTCATTTTTGTACATCATTAACCAGCAGACAAAGTATTTTAGATTTGTATTTATGACATCTTTTTGTAAACAGTTCTTGCAGTATTGATACACCCCGTGTATATTTACGATGATAATTATCTTCAGAGAAGATCATGCAACACCTGGTCAAGTCATTCGGTACACATTTTACTTGCGTATTTGCCTGACATGTATAGGGAAACGTCATTCGCGCAATGTCCCGATTGTGGTATGGTCACGGGGTGAAGCATCCATTCCGTCTTATAGTTATTTGACCGATTGAATAAAAACATTTAGAAATTATCCCCTGTACAGCACATAACCTCACTGTCCGCGGAGTACTAGAACCAGCACTTAAATACTAATACACATATTCATAGATCAATACCAATTTTTGTTTCATCATTGACGACATCCACAAACAGCCATGTATAGAGAGGGTAATGGCGCCGCTTTTGAAAGACATAGTGTAGAGACTTGAGTCCATCATGGGGTGTGTCTCTGTCACGAAATGCCTTATGAACAACACTTCTCCGGTTCAGCTGCACATTACCTTTATCACGGGTGTGCGTGATGGCTCTGTAGCCAGCCACAGCGCGAGGGTCACGTGCAATACGGAGTCGGTTTTCACGTAACCGTGCCGACATATCGTCATCCTCACCACCCCAGCCAAAGAAGCGATTTGAGAAGCCATTGATCTTTTCAAACGTCTCTGGCCGGAATGAAGTTACAGAGCCAAAAATACTGGAATAAATGAGCCTGTATTCATGGCGAGTGTGGTAAGCCCCCAGGTGCAGTGGCCACTGGCGACACGTGTAGAAGTGTCGCCCGTCCTCAGGGATCATATCCACGTCATGAAATATAACACAATCAGGATTGTATGCCTCGCGTGCATACACATAAGCAATATTCATCAGTGATGCCTTGTTGAAGATTTCAGGCAAGTTTTGTTCCACTACAAGTATTGTGTAGTTAAGTTGTTGGCCACGTAATGCCGGATGCAAGTAACGGAGTAGCACCGAGAGATGATAGTCGCGGTCTCGGAAAGGCACTATAATCACAACCTTGTAGCGTGCTGTGCAGTCCTTTGGCTCCCAGTGACCTCCTGGTTTTATATCTGGATTTTCAGCCAAAGTCCTGTTCAATGGAGCAAATTCAATGGTCACATTGCGGTATCCTACCAGAGTTTTAGGAACGCAGTCACATAGTGGCTTCATACCTGGGGTTCGTGTGTGTTTCATCCAGTCCTGTTTACACCGCTCCTCATGCTGTTTAAGATACAGTTTGATTTCAACTTCAAATTTTTCTCTATTCCTCCTACTTTCTTCCAAAACCTCCTCTAATGTTTTCAATCCTATCTTGTCTTTCTTTTTTCCCTTCTGAGGTTTACCTTTTTTATCACCTGCAGCTTTCTTTACATTCTCTTTTTTCACACTTGGAGCTTTTTCTTTCTTTTTTGTAACTGCCTTCTTTTGGGGACGATTTGTCGGATTTGTTGAGGGTTTTATCGCACTAGCTGTTGGCCTTATTGTTGACCTCAATATTGAGATGGCTAGAGAGGAGTTATGCACGTTTGTACTGCTCTCATGTCTACCATCGATATGAGTTTCCAATTCTTTCGAACGAGAACCACTGGACCGCACTATACTAGCGATTCGTTGTGATCTATTCTCAGAACTGAAAAATGGCATCCCAACTATCATTATTACGATGTATCCAGCTAGCGTGGAAAACATGAGCCGTTTCGCTGTTTTCTTACTACAGAATGGAAATACAATAAAGCCCAATTGCTGACGCAGGCCCATGTTGAGTGTTTCTGACTGTTTCTCCTGTTATACTTTGGTACGTAATCCAACACTGTGGTCGTGGTAAAGCACTCCAATCACGCCCTCCTCCCCAAAGGGCAACGTAGCTGTCGACCGAACTAAAACAAATATCAATGGTAATGATATATCCTCCTTACTTTGAGCTTAATTATTCAGCGTCGAATGTCCACCAACACCTTATTCAGGTCAACGGATGGTCGAGAAGCACAGGTAGAAAGTCCATGGTCCAGAAAAATCAACTTGAATCATGTCCACATCCGCGCAGACTACAGGACATATTTATCTTAGTCACACCCGTTCCGCATGGCTGGCCCAAAGGCTGGGGCTTGTTTGACTAGGGGTTCTAAAACGGGAACGCCTGGGGTAGCTGACACAGTAAACTTCTGTCCACTTGCCCTACCCGCGCGACCCAGCGGAAGAGGCTTCAGGTTGGTTATCTCAGCATGGGTTAAATCAAAAGTAGACCGACTAGCGGTTTGATATTGAGTGAGCCCGCAGTATGATACGATGTTCACTCACAGTCAATGCTGGTTTTATCCTCATCACATGGTCAGGGCGGTGGGCTATGCTGAGCCGTGTGCCTTCCCTATGGCCTATCCGTGCGCTTTGGTGCTGATGCCGTGATAGTATGCACGATGTTTTGATGGGCCAGGAGATCGATAGGAAGCGAGGTTGGCTAGCTGTTAGTTGGCATTCGCTCGTTTGCCTCGGGGGCTTATTACATGCGGACAATCAACATAATGATGTGGTTGGAGCGTCCAGATCTGCGGTGTGGAATGATGCTACAGTGTAGTCCGGAGCGAATGGTATGTTTATTATTGATGAATGAGCGTGCAATTATAAGTGAATAACAATTAAGAGGTTGTGTTGCATTCAATACATGGATCGTAATCTGTAGCCCACCTGACTTGTGTCCAGTCAACTTGCCGTTTCCTCAACTGCCTGACAAAGTCTAGGAGCGAAACATAAGAAGCACCAGTGGGTCTTGAAGTATTTCAGTCTTAAGTGATTGGTCATATTTAGTTGTTCACGCCTCTGAGACACTGAGACACTAGCACCCTGTCCCTTTCCCAATATCTCAGTGACAGCACGCAGATAGTGAAGGGATAGTGTTTTTACAGTACGCTGGGAGTCTGTATATGACCACTGTAACCTTTAGGAAACGTATGTAGCACGTGCGAGTATGCTCTAATTAGCATCAAAGACACATAGTCTTTTTCCATGCAAATATCAAAACAAATGTTCAAGGTAGTTCAATTTCAATTTGTGTAGTTTATTGTAAACGAGGAACATTGTGGTTTTAAATATACGTGTGTGTGTCATCTTTATTGGAAGTAGAGCTCTACTATTGTTTGGCTCGCTGCATTGTTCCCACACCGCACCACCCACCTATATTGTGACCTTGAGATGACCTTGAACAGAGGTTAAAGGCAAAGTTTTTTGGGTATGCCTTATTGGTGGAGCAGATAAAATCCTGCAAATGATGATACAAGCACCAAATTTTGTACAGTGATTTACCTTGGTATACTAAGTAATGCTGTCCAACGAGCCACTTGAAAATTCAAGATGGCAGCAATTTTTCAAGATGGCTGCCAAAGTAACCTGCTGAGAATGAAGATCCTGACAGAAAAACAACCACTTGGTTGATTTGAGTGATCTTGGTGTCAATTTGCATGTTTTCAGGGATGAGGCATTCATTTTTACCATTTGAAATAGCCTAGAACTAATATTAATCAATATTTAGCAATTCTAATTTGATTTTCAAGTAATTTTGTTGCTCAAGCTGGCACGTGAGCTGTTCACTGAGCTCAACCTCCCCGAGGCCAGGGAAAAGGCTCAGGCACCAAGCCAGATCGTGACCTGGCTCGGCATCACCATCGATGCCCCCCGAATGACACTCTCGATACTCCACGTGTCGAAATGCATACGGCCGGCACGGCCGTTTGTTAGTAAACTCCTGGAGGTGCTGAGAGGGATGTCGGGGTACTACATAAATGTGTCCCCCGACCAAGTGCCTCATTGTGGACGCATGCCTCACAGGGGTCGGGGGCACCGACTGCAGGCTAGCATACGCAGGGCAGGTCTGTCCCCTCGACGATCCCGTGTCGTGCATCGCTGAGTTGGAGGCGTTGAACACGATATACGCTATGAATACCTCCACGCGGGTCCCGCCGTCCCGGTCCGTGAGGAAGGTGACAACATGGGGGACCGTCCAGGCACTTACCACCGGGCGGGCACGCAACTCCGTCCTCGCTGAGTGTGCCCGCCAAGCCTGGATGGTGCAGGCGAAAACTACAAGTCGAGTTCATGTACACCCACGTCCCCGGGGTCCTCAACACAGTCGCCGATGTGCTCAGCAGGGCCCACCTGACCTCGAGGGAGTATGACAGGGCATCCATGTTCATGAACTTTCACGCGCTTGTAGAAATAATCCTGTGCACGCATGCCTCATTTGTGCCTGTTCTCTGTCTGTCCTGTAGATCCGGCGCTACGCTCACTCCAGACAAGGGGATCTGCCCGGCAGTCTGAGGCACATGCTCCAGGAACAGTCGCCAACCAGAGGTCGTCCGTCTGCACGTACCTCGCGTTCTGCCACCGGATGGGGACGGATCCGCGGGCACCTACAGTGAGCTTTATCATGGCGTACCTCGAGTACGTCGCGGACCACTACCCCACACCAGCAACCATAGCCAACCATCTCTTGCACGTACGGTCGCAACTACGGCTGTCCAGGGGGGACGTGGCCCCAACCGAGGACTTCCGGATCAAACAGGCCCTCGAGGCGATGAAGCGGAACAAGACCTACAAGCCGAACATCAAGCCGCCCGTACCAATGGACGTCCTCCAGGCAGTCCTCGGGGCACTCTCGGACAAGCCCCTTCACATCTCATTCCGCGCTGGCCTCCTCCTGATATTCTACACGGCCCTCAGGCAGAGCGAGGTTGCACCACCGTCAGTCCCGGCCCACGACCCGGCACGTGGAGACGTGACGACCAAGCCCACTCACGTGAACGTGACGATAAAAGCCGGCAAGAACCTCCAGCACGTGGGGGAGTACAAGGCAGTCACGCTGCACGCCTCCCCAGACCCACGATTCTGCCCGGTGCGGGCAATACAAGGTATGTTGGCGGCCGCTCCTACAGCCCGGCCCGAGGACCCGTTCCTCATGCACGAAGACAGGTCCCCCATCACAACGTAGACTTTAATCAAAGAACGGCAGAGGATCCTCCAGGAGGTACACCCTCCACAGGTGTGCCTGAGATCTCGATCCAGCAATACGGGGGCTGGAGATCAAACACACACCGCATGTACATAAAGGACAACAATGCTAAGGCCGTCAACCTGGCCTTAGTCCAATCCTTCAACAAAAACTGAACTATTATTTTCACCCTCCCACCCCCACCTTTATTTCAAAGGCTTCTTGTCTATTGTTATTATCATATATATTCATAACAATATTCTATTGTTATCATCATAATTGACTCAATACTCTTATTGTCAATTATATATTATTTTATCTAGTATTGTACATCATATTCATAACCTTATTTCATATGTTGTCCAATAAGGTCGACATAAACATGTTACTACATTTTTACTACGTATAAAATTCAATAAAATTTTATTCTCCCAGCTACTGCTTCTCTCCTTTCATCCAGGGATAGGGTAATGGGTTACTCATGGGCTATGCTCAGGGGTGGTCATTGCCCTCCCTGTTGTCCCCCTCTAGCCGTGCCTCACGGGCGCCCCTCCTGCCACCTCGCGGCTTTCACACTCACCACGCATCAAAGTGTGTGCGCTCAACACTCGCCTACCCCTCACTTCTGCTCTACACGTCCTACAGTACACACATACTACACTTTTTCGTCCCACCCACCCACAACCTTCTTTCTCTTTTCCTACTCACGTAGGGCTATTGTTATTATCATATATATTCCTAACAATATTCTATTATTATCATCATAATTGACTCAATAGTCTTATTGTCAATTATATATTATTTTATCTAGTATTGTACTTCATATTCATAACCTTATTTCATATGTCGTCCAATAAGGTCGACATAAACATTTTACTACATTTTTACTAAGTATAAAATTCAATAAAATTTTATTCTCCCAGCTACTGCTTCTCTCCTTTCAACCAGGGATAGGGTAATGGTATATCATTATTTTCTCACACACAGTAAACTCTCTACAGTGTGGGTAGTTCACCACTGTCCTATTTACCGTTTGTAATTATGATCCGATTTGATCAGACTTCCGAGTGATTGCAGCTGAACCCAAGTACTTTCTTAACAATTTATGATATTTCACATGTCACTCTGGTAGCATGCAGAAATAATGTGAAATACCCGTGTCTCTACATAGCTTTATTTCATCTCTAGGTTACGGGGATATTTGTTTGCCATTACAGTTTACTTGGCCTATTTGAGGGTTGGTATAAGATGCGTTGAGCGTTGGTGCTACGAGCATACAGAACTTTCTCTTTACTAGTTGGTTGGTGTCAGGGCCAGCCCATTTCATATTTTTTCTATCCCCTATTCACAGTTCATCAAAAGTAGGGAAATATTAATGTAATGTTTAATACGCGAAGCCATGCCTTTGTCTCTAGTTCTTATATTTCCTGGTATGAGTATTCTTTAGTATTGTATCCTATACATGTATTCTAACTTTAAATATCAAATCTTTCTTTGTAATTCATTATTTTTCTGTTATGCCTCTGGCTTGCTTTGGTTCACTATTGAGGAATTTGGTCGTTGATAAACAAAGGAACATGGCTATTTACCCCATTCATAGAAATATAATCGTTTATTTAGTTCAAAAGTATTTATTCAAACAGGTTTTAACAATCCCGGGGATGACCTGGATTGGAAACGCGGGGCAGCAGGTCGATTTATCTGTGAAGAGGTCAGCCACATTCACTCCAGCACCTCATTCATACCGTTTTGTTTCCCACCTTTGTCATCATGTTGAGTACTAAAATGATTCAAAAAATATTTTAGGTATACTGATCATGTGAACCCGCCACATTGCTTGTAAATTCTCCGTAATTAGGCCCTTTTTAAAAAAAATAAGATGAACCTTGATAGAAATCATGATAGGTATAAGTATTTGGTATCAAATTAAAGCTCCTGATGTCACTGGTTATATGGTTGTCAAAAGTGATACATTAAGTGTAACCAATTATGCATAGAAAGGTAGATTAGGCCCCCGCGTAAGTGGACACCTTCCGTTCTGGGCCAAAGTGTCTGCTTACATGGGGTGTCTGCTTACATGCAGTTTTCAGTCTGTAAATGGTTAGACTATATAGAGGAAACCTATGAAAGTTTAGGGCCAGAGCTTGTATCTAATCAAGTTTGAATTGCGTAGTAATTCACAAGGCAAAGCCACATGGATTGTATAACAATTCAAATGAGATGGGATCAAGCTCTAACCCTAAACTTGAATAGGTTTCTGAATTTATTTCACACTTCATATTAACTAATGGGCTAACATTTGTGACATAAATTCCCATTGGATGTTTTTCCTAAATACTCAAATGGGATTGGATACAAATTCCCAATGTTAAGTCTATGGGAAAAAATACCAGGGATGATCTAATGTAGTATATCATACCTTTATATAGGTGATACTATGGCATAGATGCTATAGAGGAAACCCATGAAAGTTTGGGTTCAGAGCTTGTATCCTCGTAAATAATCGTTAACCCAATCCTTACGAACGAATTTTGTGATGCATCGTGTAGGCGGCGATGCCAGCTCATGTGTATGGTTGGTAAGGGCGAGCACCAAATTTCAAAAATGGTGTCACGTGACGTGATTTTTGTCATTATGGCAACCATTTCATATTTTTTTCAATAATTATGTTGGTCATATCTAAATACATATTTTGTGTAAAAATTGTGTTATAATATTGATTATTTCATAAATTATGGGCCTAATTGTAAAATGTCAAATGATGCCATTTGGCATCATTCGCCCGTGGCTGGGGAATGCCATATGGCATCATTCGCCCGTGGCTGGGGAATGCCATAGTGGCATCATTAGTAAGGAAAGGGTTAATAGTAATTAACAAGGCAAAGCTGCATGAAAAATGTTGCAATTCAAATGGGATGGGATAGAGCTCTGACTGGAAATTTGAATAGGTTTCTGAATTTATCGTACCCTTCACATTGACTCTGTGCCCTATAATGCCTGTTTCCATTGGCCGACGAAAAAGGCCTAGATCTTTTTCGTACCCAGAAAGTCTTTCGGTGGTGCCACTGACTGTGTATCGGTATAGAAGGGTAGTAGATTTCACTCAATGACCAAGCTCTCACTCAGTGGTGGGTGGTGCCACACTACATAATTGAAGCATAAAAAGTTATGGGTCATTTCACGAGCTGGGTTGTTTCCATTGACCGATATTGGGTAAGCAGTGCCACGTACCTCAAATGACTTTTGGCACTGCTGACCCAAAATCAGTCAATGGAAACGACCCAGCTCGTGAAATGACCCATTACTTTTTTTGCTTCAATTCATTCACCTTTATAGTGTTTTTAATGGATAGCACAGAATGCCAGGGTCACCGTTTTAGATTAATCTACCGCAGATGTAATCAAAACATGGAAAAATCTAGTTTAGTCCGTCGCTCGTTCAAGCACCACTTAGTCTGTCTTCATGGCTAAGCCACTTCAATACATTAACACCTAGAGTGTGAACGGCAGGTGTGAGCACAGGGCAATTGTTCCCTGCCAGATAAGACTGTTGGGACTAACTTGAACATTGTAACAACGAGTCTCTATTGCCTAAACCTAACAGTTGATAATTGATAATTATTTTGGTTTTCCATAAAGGAAGAAAGACATATGGTGACCAGGTCTGTGCCAGTACCTCTACCCCCGCATGCATTGTTTCTGGGTTGTTTAAAACATATCTGGAGTACTACTGAAGCGACATACAAGTTTGAGCCACCAAATTGTAGTTGGAATACCATTTAATATGATGCAATCACTGTATTTTCTATGGAGATAATCTAATTGGGTATCATAAAAGTATTACCTTGTTACGCTCAGTCCTTCAAGGCTAAAGAATGCGTTGCTATGAAGTTTGGCCGAATGCCTTGCATAACCAAGTAGATAAGGCGCATCACCGGCCTGTGGAAAAAAGGTTTAGGTGCGAAATATCTTATAGTATAGACTATTGATTGAATTAACAATACATAAGCCAGGGAGAAAGTATTGATTAGATTTAATTAATGGATGGGATAAACGTAAAAAATGTAGCAGATGGCAAATGGTATTGCCTTTTAGTAATGGCAATAGTAATAGGCATTCACAAATTGATATTGTTATATATGGAATTGCGATCTTTTACTTAGACTGCTCTGTATTAAGTAATTAAGTTCAAACACAGTTGCTTTTTAGTTGATATTAATGTAGCGGTCGCCAGCTGTGGCCTCCCAAGTTTAGTTACCCACCCTCTGATTGATCGTATCTAATCTGGCAATAGTAATGCAACCCTAAGAAAACTCACATAGGTTGGTTCGTTAGTTCTTGGTATATAAGCCGGATGACTTTGTATCCTAACAACACAAAACCAAAATCCGTTAACTTAGGTGAAATAAGGTTTTATTGAATTACCTTCCTAACAACAGAGAAAGCTACGCTTCTGTTTACAGGTGCTATAGTACTACAGTATCCTGACACCGGCATGTCAGGTAAAGCCGGGGGAATAAGTCCTAACAAGTCCACTTTGTGAGGCTCCAAAGGGTCGACCAAGTTACATAATCACCGGTGGCAATTGCATAAAATCACCACACAGCAGGGATCAGCACCTGCATCCTCTAGTGAAGAGCAGCCCTGAGTGAATAGTGAACACACCAGCACTCGACTGACCCAACCCCTGCAATATTATAGTTGTTATAGGGAGAATGGTGAATATACTTCAAGTGATTCCTTGGATCGATCTGTATTAGACACAAGAGTTGATACAAATGCAAGAAAAAGATGAATTGTAAAAAAGGCTGTGAGAAGTGCTGTTGTCAGCCATTTGCTACCACATGCTGATGTGGACCAATGCAGTATTGACTCAACAAATGAGAATCACATAAATCAAATGAGACAATGAAGACCTAGAGAAGATTCTTCTAGGCTTCCAAGCAAACAACCCCTTTGCTCAGAGGTAACAAGATGAAAACGTCTACTGTGTAAGCACTAGCAAGGACTTATCAGCTTCAATAATGGAAAATCTCTTACAATGCATAGAAAAAGGTAAGGGGTGGTGTATAGAATTCTGAAAGCAACAGATTTGGAAATCAAATTCCAAGAAGGAAGGTGCAGAATCTCCTAGCAGCTGTTCCAAAAGTGAAGCAGAAAGACAAAGAACAGAAACTGATGCAAATAGGGGACACAAGAGATCTGTTTGGAACACAGCTGTACCTTGCATCAAAAAAGTTTGATCTCATTATAGCTTTCAGTTACCAATGTATGTCATGCCAAACAAGACCACAAAGGCAAAGCTATTTGCAAAGTGCGAGAGTAAAGTTAAAGATACTACAGAGTAGATTGCTTATAAATGCAATTGATATGATGTTTCTGCTCCATACACAGGTGAATGTGCCCTTAACATCTGGTCTATGGGCTATAAGTACCTGATATTCTTGTCAACCAAATTGGAGACAACTTTGATCAGGATTACAAGGAAGATTATTTTTAACATTCTGACTATGTTTGTCATGAATCATCTGAAAATGAATTTTACTAAAATATGAACAAATTACCATACTATTGTAGTGGGGCGGGAATCCAGCAGTGTTTCGTACGTTCTGCGGAAGGTAGTGCGGAGAGTCAATCCTTACTGTGTAGTGATTCCGGGCAACACCGCACACGAGAGTGGTGTGGCTGGGGATGGGATTACTTACTGCTGGGTATATATATTCAACGTTCACAGTAGGTCGACAGGCTGTCATCGCGCGTCTCTCCCTGAGAACGGACCCTTGGACCCTCACTTTGCAGGCGGGTTCTCGTAACCCTCCTGGTGGTTAGGCGAGTCTTTCAGATTAGCCTCTTTGGTGTTACCCGGCACGCCTTGCTGGGTACTATACTTGTGGGAAAGATCTGGAAGATCTTTCCGGAAGTAGTGTTAATAAACATTCCTGTTTATTAAATGTGTGAGTTGTGTTTTGTGTTCCTAGGTTTGTGCAAACCTACCGAAAACCGAACCGACCTACGTAATTGTTCGTAGGGTGGAAAGGGGTCTTCCAACCTGCTAGTCAGGCGGCAACCACCACACTATGATCATCTAGATAAGACATCGAGATATGAGGATTGAAGGATACAACATTAATGAGAGAGTTATCTTTTGTGCCCTGATTGTTAATGAGATGTACAGCTGAAAATACTGTATCATTCTAGTATTCATAGAGGTCAAGGTCAAATCGCCTTTAATGTACAGGTTGTAATATCAGTCTGCTCAAATATTTAATAGCCTAGTGCCTCAAACTTATTTAGGAACACATAGAGCAGAAGATACTCTGCCAGGTGCTAATGTCCTTCTGAAGACAGAAAACATCCAGACATTGTTGGGGACCATATCTGGTGACCAAGGGATTCGCGTTGGCACATATCACTAGTGCTGCAGCCTTACCCCAGAGTCCAGGCTGCCGTACTCAATGTCCGCGCCATGGCCTCGCACGTTCGACCTCATAGTTACACTGGCCACACGAGCTACACTACGTTAGCTCTGGTCACGTTAAATTGACAGGGGCCTTGACATGGCGTGGTAGCGGGTATCTCATACCATTGCAGTGGGGAGTAAAAATAGATATCTCTCTACTCTGTGACTAACCCCTTTCTCGACAAGGGGCTTTGAGAGTACTACAATCTCCAACCACAACAATAGCCTGTTGTTAAAGAGACTACCTCGACAAAAGATCTGCTGGCAGAATGATTCACTCTTCCAGCAGGTATTCTGACTCTGGTAGTAGGAAGATCAGCTAGGCGAGTGCAAGTCAAGGTTGTTCAATTCGGGTTCCACCAGAGTAGGAAGGTGCTTCTTGTTATTTGGTGCCCTGCCACACCCCCTTGACCCTGCCATGACCCATGTTCTTACCCTAGAAGTCGCTTTTTCCATGTTCTAATCATCTTTTAACTGTGTTTATAATAGAATGGCCACAGAGATAATGTTCTTTAACAATGTATTAATATATGAATATTTCTTTGCAAGTATTTGGGATATCAGAATCCATGTAGAAGAAAATTGTTTGGTCTGAGAGTGAGAATCCGTGGACACGTCAATGGTTTAACGTTACCAACCTCTTAGTTGGAACGTAGTGTAGACAGAGGTGGCGGCCAATCTACCTCATAGTATGAGGAGTTTGATGCACTTCTCCCCTTCCTCACAAGGTGGCAGTACCGATGCAAAGCAAGCATGGTTATATGCAGTAGATAAGGCCTCATGCACATCTATGGTTTGAATACTGAACGATTAGTTCCTAAATCGTAAACCTGTTGTGGAGCTAGTCTCAGGCAAAATGCGTTTCTGGTAGACCAACAAGTGGCCATCACAGCGGGATACTTGAGATCGGGTGTTGGGAGTTAGTCCTAAGCAAATCAGTCTACACTTGGCTACTTAGATAAAATGTTCTACCCCTCTAATTGTGTGCTGATACAAGAGCACCCCATAGTCATTGGTCGATCAAGTCGGCCGCTAGAGGCACTACATGTATCTGGGTACATTTGATCGGTGACAGACCGGAGGTTGCCACTCTAGATCACCACAAATGAAAAACAAGGCATTTTCCTCAGCAACGACAATTTCTACCTAAACCCTATTTTCACATATAGGAAATCTTCAAGTGTGGCCATTGGATATATATATACTCAACTGTAGCTTAAGGCAGGCCTGGTTGCTACTGGGCGGCCGCCAGGTGGTAGAGCAGTGCACAGATAATCAAGGCAAGGTCAGTGTTGGAGTAAGGAGTCTGAATAAAGCTTTTAATATTTTTGCAATACCTATGCCGACGTAGTCATCACATGAGAGTGCTGGTTAGTCTAACTTGCGGTTGGAAGATTTCCAAGGGTTTCTACGCACCAACTTTTGTATAGTGGCAAAAAAATCGGTGCCCATTTCATGGACAGGTGTAAATGCTGCAATAGGGAGCTCATTAAAGTGTTACATACAATGTCGAAGTGTTTTTAAATGGAAGAACTGGTATAACCAGAATGGGATAATAATAAAGATTTGGACAAAAAAAAAGGGTTAACTTGAATGGTAACTCACCAAAGCAGATTAGTCTGAAATTAGAACCCCAGTGATCCCAATCAGGGACTTATGAATGCTTGATCAAAATCCAGGAAATTAGGAGCTTTGTCTCATAATATCTCCCTCGAAATTAAGAGTATCATAACTGTAGCTTTCTCAAAGGATTATGTTATGCTATAAAAAAAGAAAGGTTGGGGGGGGGGGGGGGGAGAAAGTGTGACATCATATTTGGACTGTGGTTCGAAAATTGTGACAGGTGGGTGGGGGTCCTAAAAATACCCTACACATGTGTGGTAAATGGGCCAAGGGTACCCGTAATCTCTAGTATCTAACATGCATGTAAAATGTATTGGCCTACCTAAATGGAGTAGTGAACACAAAGACTATCACGACTATAGGCTTTCTACAATGCAAATGGCCACTGGTTTACCCTGCGGCTAACCCCTTCTCCTCTCTACACACACCAAGAGCATAGATTTTGTTATAGACGGATAAGCGCAGCCGAGGAGGGATGACGCTGAAGATCACTCAACACCTGTCAATCAATTCAGCAGGGGATACCGCAGGAATAGCATCATCACAGGGATTTTGCCGACAGTTTGAAGAAAATACTTTTCCAGTACTAAGCCTTTGTGGAAGGGATCCAGTCCATTTACCTCCTTGCTGCACCACCGAAAGCAATGCTGTACAAACTACAATGTATCAAGAGGATTTAAGTCATGTGTCACCTCGAGCGACCATATGGGCCAGTATATATGTTCTCCTGGAGCTGTTTCAAAACGTGGGTTAAGTCTATGGTTTTGAAACAGCTCCCTGATGTGGGTGGTGCGGCGTGTGCGACGGCCCGTGACGGCCGCGGTTACGGCCGTCACACTCCAGTGATCACATCTTTGCTCCCTTGGTGGGCGTGATGCAGCCAGTCCTCCCTCACCAGTCCTCACCCACTAGTCTTCACAGACCAGTCCACACCCACCAGTCCTCACTCACCAATCCTCACTCACCAGTCCTTACTCACCAGTCCTCACTCAACAGTACTCACTCACCAGTACTCACTCACCAGCACGCACTCTCCAGTTCTCACCCACCAGTTTTCACTCACCAGTCCTCACTCACTAGTGCTCACTCACCAGTCCTCACTCAACAGTACTCACTCACCAGTACTCACTCACCAGTACTCACTCACCAGTACTCACTCACCAGTTGATACTAAACGGTCCTCACTTAACAGTTCTCACCCACCAGTCCTCACTCAACAGTCCTCACTCAACAGTACTCACGCAATAGTACTCACCCACCAGTACCCACCAGTCCTCACTCACCAGTACTCACTCACAAATCCTCACTTGCCAGTCCTCACTCACCAGTACGACTTCACTCACCAGTCCTCACTCACCAGTCCTCATTTACCAGTCCTCACTCACCAGTACTCACTCTCCAGTTATCACTCACCAGTCCTCATTCACCATTCCTCACTCACCAGTCCTAACTCACTGGTATTCACTCACCAGTACTCACATGAAAGTGCTGACTTGGGAGCTATATTGTACGTCATTTATGCAAGAAAATATAGAATTAAGTCAATTTTCATGGAAAATAGGTGTGGCGAGGAAGGGTCGGAGATGTGCGGGTAGAATTCGGCCTAACAAACGACATACTTAAACGACATGATCTAAAATGTTTCCGGTTGTACAGTTTTAGGCCTTTCCGATGGTGTATAGCACATGTATGTAGGGTGTGTGGTTGTCTCAAAACAATTCACTATCTGTATCAGGCAGGTGGCTGACGGAGGCTCAGTGACTGGCATTGACAATGCACACAAACTTTGAAATGTGGAGACTGGGTCAATTCAGGTCACTTAAGAGTATAAAACACTAACTTGGGAGTTATATTGTATGTCATTTATGTGAGAAAATATAGAATTAAGTCAATTTTTCTTGGAAAATATTTTCCTATACCAAATCAGAAGTCTATATGGCTTTTATACTTTGTCAAAATTTCTTTCAATTCAAACTATCATTTTTCTATTTGTTGAATTTTGTGCATAAATATCATTGATGCCTCTAAGATGCCTGGAGGCATCTAGGCATTCCCCAGGCTATGGCATCATGCTGCCATAGCCTGGGGAATGCCTGGAGGCACCATGCTGCTGTTAAAGGGTTATGGATGGCCTCCGCTGAGACCCCTAGCGGATGACTGGGGAACTAGGGTCCGCAATCACCCAACCGTGACAGCCGCGCGGCGACCGGCCGGGACACATAGATATCAGCCTCACACCTCTGTTGCCATTCCTTCTCTCTCCACTTCTTTGGTCTATCAGGGCAAAATTACTTCTATGTGACAAGTCTCTGTTCAAAGCAAACACAGCATGCATGTACCAGCTTCAGAAATCGAAAATAAATAAATCGACGAGTTTATAGACTTGAAATGAAGTCCAAGAGAAAGAGACAGACATACCGGATTCGCTTGATAAGAAAGAACGGTGAAACTATCAAGCAAAACTGGAAATACAAAAGTACTTACTCAGCACATTAGCGCCATCTTGTAATGGCCGGCGAAGTAGGTTAATCGAAAACGAGGCGAGCCCTCTCGACTCAGTGTATTGCAGGTGGACAGCCATACCTCACTGTGCGGTTGCAGTGATAAAACCCTAAATAAAACTTATAAACAAGTAATTATGAACAAATATGCTTATTGTCTTAATCATATCATCACCTATAAGCCTGTTTCTGTTTTGTCCTTCTATTAGATATTTGAATGTATGAGTTAGTCTGGTAACAGGACGTTTTGAAGAATCAGTTGTTTTACAATGACATATATTCCACCAATTTAAACTCATTCAAATTTATAGCGAAGAATTCCACATACGTATTTTATCTAATTCCAGAATGATGCTTGAGCCAGCATGGTACTGGCTTTTCTTTAGAGATAGACAGATTGAGTGATAATAACATCCACCTGCTAATTTGGCCTAGTTGTTTTTCAGGGCTATTGTCGCATATCTATTTACAAAGTTAGGTTAAGATTTTAGTTGGCTGGTATAATTATTAAAACATTATTTACATATAATACATTTATTGCCCATCCTTGTTCATTCAATTCTTATGAGAAAATGTACTCCTTTTCTACAAGATATCTTCGATCCTTATATACATTCTTTCTAATTTACATTATTTCCCATGTATTGATTTCTCATATCAAAGACTCGAAAGATACATGCAAATCTTCTCGGCAAACATTTCTTGATTATCATGATTAGGACCCTTGACAGGCTGAAAAAAAACCCAGATGGCTGTCATAGAATGGTTCTAGCAGCTATAATGTGGCAGAGTACAGTGTTTTCACACCTTGTCCCAGATGTCAAGACTCTCCACTCAGGTGCTAGGCCTCAGGAGATGTGATAGAAAAGTAAACTGTGAAAAAAACGGGCTGTGTCTATGAATTTAAGCCTATACACATAGGCACCCACTGCACTATGAAGCCACATCAGGTATCACGCCTCATTTTCAAATAAGTACAGTGACGCTGGTTTTCCGCGAGTGGGGCGCTGTTACATAAAACCAGCGCAACCCGTTACCACGACGACCACAGCGCCATACTTTTGTGTAAGAGGTGAATTATGAAAGCGATGTGCTGAACGCTAGTTCACTGCTGATCCTGCAGGTGGCGAACAGTAGTTTAAAATAGTTCCCAGACATACCACCATGGCCAGACTCCCCCCCCCCCCCCCCCGCCCTTCCCCCTATAATCTAACCTTAAATTATCTATGACAGTTAGTACATACAATCGATGTAATCAAGGACAAAAAGGGCACAAACTCCAATCATGTTAAAACTGCTTGTACCTAGTTATGCATGCCAACTGTTATTAACTATTCAACATGTGTCATGAAACGACAACTGTTGTAAGTTCCAATCTATTCCCCAACTCCTACTGATGAGGTATTTATCAACAAAAGATATTATCTATCTACGAATCCTCGAAGATCGCGAAGCAAAGATGATTGATTCAGAGATTCAGGAAGGTTTCGTGGATATATTTTCAGATCTTATCAGGTTTGGGGCACACAATGAGGAATGGATACTACTATTAATGAATATACATTGTTCTATAATCCTTTTTCTTGATTAATGAGGATTTCATAAACGTGTGATAAAATGCTAAGATGTTCTTCCTTGAATATTAGGGAAAATATTAGTAATTGCCAAACTTATCTTTTGAGTAAGACATTCAGTTTTTTCATGGAAATACTAGTATTTGAATAACAATTGAGACAGAGTTTCAATAGGTCAACCTTTATTGTAGGCTGGATGATGTCGTGGAATCACACATATAACTTGTTCCTATCCTGTTGCTGCCACTCTTTATATCTCCTGTCGTTAATGGCTACACAAGACACATTCACCTAGTTCACTATCACTAGCCAATCACCTGTAATGATTGAGACAAACGTTTAAAAGGTGCACCAATACCACCGTGGTTATTATGGGTATTCTAATAGGATCTTATATAGAGTGTACAAATTCAATTAGCATCTCTACAGAGTATGTCTCATTTCGTAGTAAGGATATTTAGTCCTAAACAAGTGCCAGCACTTTCGGATGACAATTTAAAAACCAAGAAATTTACTAAGATATTCTTCAGAAGGTGTCAGCAGTATATGATTATGGAAATCACTAACAGTTTACAATAGTTTATGATATAATATAGCATTAAATTCCACAGTAAAAGCTATCGCTATGTAGTATGGTCACTTTGTTATCAGATACAAATTTAATATACATATATATCATATCAATTTCATTTGATCTAATAATGAAACACTTGAAGGCAGAACGACGGCCATGATAAAATAGATATGAAATCTATGTAATCTTTCATATTTAAACAGAACTATACTACATAATGGATTAAGTCATAATTATATATTAACTGATGTTCGTGGATATACAAGGGTCCTTCTCGACCATGACCATATAACAAACTCAAATTGCATATGTACAAATCAAATATGGTGTATACATTGTCAAATGTGTCCGGAAAAAAAATATTGGTAACAGAAATATTCCAATCACAATAAACTTCATTGCATTTGTCAACAAGTACCTGATCATTTTCTTATACAAACATATACAATAGCTAATTCTGTGCAGATCACGCGATTAAAGCCTCAGTTTCTTAACGCCGTTTCGTGTTCAAACATGTAGGCTAAATGCAATCTGTCGGTTATTTATTTTGCATCCTTTCTGTTAATTATCCACGTGACAACAATAATGTCTGTACAAATTGTATTACCATAACAACGATACAAAAGAAAAATACTAGTCCCTCTGCTAGAGTCGTACATATACATATTTATGTGCAATAGTTTTTCCCCATTAAAACAGCCATAGTAGTATCAAACGTGTTAGACCTTGTAATTAATGTGTTCAAAGTAGTAAAGTGGGTTGATACAGGAATATACAGTGTGAATCATATCTACATGTCCGTTAACTAATATAATAAGCGCATAATACACAAGGCAATGCAACATAAACAGGTTAAAACAAGGTAAATCCCCATCCGGGGTTTTAAGACATGTAAATGAAGTACCGCTTGAGCACCTCTGTATTGCCTGCAGATCTGTGTGTTTTTAAGGTACAGCAATAAAAACGTGTCTCTAAATACAGGATTTTCAACACTATGCAAAAGTAGGGTTTTATTCAACGTAGAATACTGCCTGAAATCTGATTGGAGAGAATTCCCAAAAATCAGAAGCGGATCATTTTACTTTACCAGAACAATTGGATCTTTTCTCAAATGTGACGCACCAAGACAGATGTTGCATCGTTCGTTGATGCCGCTGTCTGGAGTCCACATACCTAGATCTAGAAATTAAATGTCTTTAGAGGGTTTTCCTGGAACAGATCTAGATTGAATTTCTGCGAAAAGCAGTTGACGTCGAACAATACTTGACCATTGGGGAGGACACAGGCTTCTGCAGACACTTTTCACTCAAGACCAGACTTGAATAAATTCCATTGGTAGGCGAACATAAAACAATTTAAGACAACTACAAAACTTTATAGAAGAGTCGTGTCTGGCTGTATATTGCTGTGTTACAGACTGTCGTGTCCGAGGCTGAAGACAAATGCATATATACTTATATAAGTGATTCTTATTTTCTTTTATTAAGAATTGGTCATAATGCAAGGAATATGATAACTTACATTCTCTATCAACACTAGATACAGTAGGGACTATCGGTAATTAAATCCGGAATGGCTCTTAAATTATCTATTATGCTATGTTTCCATTGGAAATGGTGCTAGTTGTTCTCGGAGAAAACAATAGTGCAACACATAAAAGGAAATAGAAATTATTGAAAACAGGAATGAAACGAAAAAAACTGAACAGAGAATCAGGAGAACCACCTTATGAAAGTACTTTAGGAACGCCTTCCTAAAGTAGGCAACATTAATTATACATACGGAACTGACTCCCATATATCTATTATGCATTTTCCCCTTGTTAACTGATGGAGAAGCAGAGAAGGTAAGAGATGCAGTACTGTAGTAACAACAATAGCAGTAAAGTCGATACCCAATTATCAAACCCCTTTTCATTTTGGACTAAATCTTCCAAACGAGTTTGTCTGCAAGTTAGAAATTATGAAATCATGTCCTGGCTGCTATTTTGGGGTACTCGGATTACTAGAGTGGTCTGCTGACGAGCATCAGCTGTCATTGGTAAGATAATGAAGGAGGAGATAACAACAATAATGAATTGAGTTAAATGGAAGCTTTGAGAAGCGTTCGGAAGAAAGCAATTGTAAACATGAACAAGGACTGTGATCCTTCAATAAATCCACAAACACCACTTTCTTGAGATACTTTTGTGTCTCATAATTCTCAAGTATGTGTTGTTTCGGAGTTAACATCATTGGCACTGCTGAGGCAGAGTAGCAGAGAAGACAGTTTGAGCTGCTCGTGGCTTTTTATCCTGCTCCATTGTTCAGCTGCTAGTCTAAATCGGATCTTCCTCTGCATCTTCCTGTATCGCCGAGTAGTTCCCGTTCTTCCCAGATGTTTGCAACTATAAAGAACAATATTACATGATATGATGTGGTATGTAGATCTAAGGAGCCAAGTGTATATATTCATATATATAAGTTTGCGTCATAATAAATATACATATCATTTATAATTTAGCCTTTACTTGGTGATGTATAATAGAATATACATATAATGTGAGGAAACAAGAACAAACAACATACAATAGCAATTTACAAAGTCAACATTCCAAGCGTAAATGCATCAAATGCGAGTAGGTGACCGATTCAAACCGACTGGAACAATTACGTCATAAGCGTGGGCGGTTACATAGTTACCACCAGGTGATTACCTTAGATAGGTATTTACGTAGTGATATTGAACTAGCTGCAATCATGTGATTATTTTATCACCAACGTGAAACCACAAGTGAGTTGGTCGAGAGCAGATGAAGAATGACTGAAAACCTGTTGGTGAGCTGCTCACACCATGCGTAAAGGCAGTGATCCACCAAGTGAAAATTAGGGCCGGACGACGTCCGTGCGGATGGAATGTGGACGTCGGCCGCTCTCGCCTCTCGTCGGTTCAAGCCGGTTGGGACAATCGCCTTGGTGGATCAGCAAATAGTGTTAACTCGGCTAGAGCCGGCTGCATTCGCCTCTCGTCGGTCGTAGTCGCCTCTCCCATTTCCCTGTCGCCCGTAGCCGTCCGGGCGTCGTCCGGGCGTCGTCCGGGCGTCGTCCGGGCGTCGTCCGGGCGTCGTCCGGGCGTCGTCCGGTCGTCGCCTCACCTAAATGTCACTGTTCTGCTGATCCACCGATCGCGAGCCGCATGGAGTCGGCTGGAAACTCCCTAGCCGACACTAGCCGACCCTAGCCGACGCAAATCTGATTCATTTGATTTTTTAAAGGCGGCCGGACGGCCGATGTCGATGAATTTGAAGAGTACGACGCCCACCCACAAACTCTGCCGGGCTTCGCGGCGAGGGATCGCCGCCAACACAGCGCGGCCGACACGGTGATACCCGAAGCCGCGAATGGACATCGAAAACTCTGACACTATCGTCAGAATTCTAGCCCCATAGCGTGCCATACACACTCTTAACATTAATCCTTATCTTTATTTACCTTCATTGTTCGATTTAACGTGTATTTCCGCGGTTATTTGACAATCTCTGACCGTTCCCGTACAAATCCAGACACGCGTATTGGGGAACTCGATTACTACGTAAAATGCGCGCGCCGCCTATCGGATGAATGGAGAACTAGGCTGGCCCGTCCCCGCGAGCGCCATGTGTACATCATGTGGACGTCGGCCGGCTGGAGATAACTATTTTTGGTGGACCAGCACAGAGAATTTAGACAATTCCGGACGTCCGGATGGCCGGCCTAGCCGAATATCGTCGGCTGAGGCCGGCCGGCCGTCTCTGAGCGTCGATTTTGGTGGATCTAGCGCTTAAGGAATAATCACCCGAGTAACCGCATTATAAACGGCAACCGGCAGTTCAGAGGTGAATAATAAGATACATTTCATACGGTATTTATATTTTATCGTTATCATCAATAATAATGGGTGCCTATGTGTATAATAATATCATGATTTTTCACTGAGCATTAACATTATTCGATGAATATATATCCTGAATGTTCCTTTTCCCCAGATTGTGCCTACACTATAGACCGAGTGAGACCTTGGCTCTTTATGAATATTCAAATAAGAATTAGTATAGAGGCGAGGCATTGCATGGCCTAATTCTTGCTCAAAGCTGGATGATATCAAAATGTTTGAATTCAGGGAAGCACGCATAAAGAGGTACGTAGCTTACGTCGAACACATAGAGTACCAGCCACCAGCGAAATAGGAAATGCCAGGACCTGTATTCTACCGCAACATCAGCGAGTTAGAAATTCATTTTCATGAAAAACTAGAAGTACTAAACCTTTTTTCATACCATATCAAAAACGCCAGTGATGAGTAACATTCCTAGGAAGATTGATTCTTCTGTACTATATATTGTGCGCCAATGGATAAGATAATGAAGTATTACATAACACGTCATTTGTATTTCTTTCATGTTGGAGCGTTGTGGACAGAAAATTGTTTATCTTCTAAGGTTATATCAAGGCTGTAATTCTAGCCGTTCTTATAGAATTTTATAGATAAAACCACTGACGATGAAGAGCTATGCTGTCGAGGGTGATCTTCGGTATCTCGTATTCATAGGCAACATTTCCCGTTTAAACTTTACTAAAGCCACATCTGCAGCAGCATAAGTAAGAGCACAATATACTTTGATTTCTATTTCCCGTGTACTGCATCAAAGTGGCTGTGATAGTTTTGGCTCGTGGCATCTTTTAATCACATAGTGCACCGTGAAAAGAAGCACAAAGCCGCTGAAAGTTAGTACCCACGTCATCTAAAATGGTAGTGCATGTTTCTATAAGGCAGAACTACAGATATCCACACATCTTCCCTTACCATTTCACCACTGGATCTCCGACGCTTAAATTTGATAAATATAATCAGATTTGATCAAATCTGTCATACCCAGGGTTAGCTGACAATTTTTCTACAAATCTAAACAGAACGTGTAACTTTTTCTTGAAACACCTGCCTTGCTGCACCGTTTGAATGTTATTGGACACATTTATAATTGATCCCCATTTTTCCTTTGTTAATTTCCTTTACTTTGTTTATAATATTTTCAAAATAGGCTTCCATCAGTTACGTTACTTTTATGTTAAATAAGTATATGATGCGGATTTTCTAAATGAAACACTTTCTTCTGTGTATCAAGTACCTGCTCGATAGGCAGTATAGGCATAGCTCATATTGAGGTTTACGGCTAGATATATAAAGATCAGTTGAACCGTCCGGGGAAATAGTTGAGAGGCTTTTGAAAAGGAGAGATCTCCACCAGCTATAAATATAATAGCTCTGCGAAAATAAAGTTTTGAAATTGAAGGTTACGATTAGGAATGACATCTTTAGGATGTTGGAGAAACCAATCAGGCCAATGGACAAATTAGTTGCTAGATGATAGGTTTTTTTGTATGGATAAAAAGGAAAAACAATAGGGAAATAAAACAATGAAACTTTATCCGATCGGGGACAGCCTAAACCTGCTCTCGAGGAGTCACTCGTTAACACTTTCTATCCAGACCATGTCAGGGACACACCAAAAGCATTTGAGAATTGTTCTCACTCTACTCTATATTTACGAATTGTATTGACCAAGGACATAGAGGTAAGTGCATGCAGTATGTTTACCTTGCTGTTCTGGGTATTAAAGAGTCCATTGTGGATGTAGCCGTCTCCTTTTGTCTTGCCTCCAGGTTTTCTATTCCTGAAGGTTTTGTCAATGGTTTGAAGCTCCTGCTGATAGAACATCAAAATTCTGATTATGGGTCGGTTTTTGAAACCTGCTAAATTCCGCTTTGGTCCTGGGATAAAAGATGCAAATTATTTTTTAAAAATAATACTTCTTTTTATATTTTATGTTAGCCACTTATTTAGTACCTTCCAGAAAAATATTATTCCAACAAAATTAGATGAATGGTTTAGATTTGAGAGACTTTTGAAGTTGTGTATAATACTGCAGTTTTGTCCAGCCCCCTAAATATTTGAAATTTCAAGAAATGTTATTAATGCTTATAACTTAAGAAAGACTAATATTATATGGTTACACACATTATATTTTACCCAGAATACCTTTATCATATATTGCATTTAAAAGAAAAGCTGTGAACCATATTTGGGGTGTTGGGCAACACAGGGATGTCGGACAACACGAGGGGTGTCGGACAACACGTTAATAGAATTGCTCAAAACAATGAGAAAAATAATATTTGAGGCTATAATCATTTATATTTTTAATGAAGTGATAATAAGCTATATTTAACAAAGCAAACCACTCAATTACTGATAAAAAAAAACACCCCAAAATCATAACTTATAATACAGCATGTTGTCCGACACCCTGGGGTGTCGGACAACACGTTTCCAGTTTTTGAACCATAAAAAGGATTCTTGTCAGCATTGTACAATAAAGGAAAATTAATTTCTCTCAATATATTTCATTAGTATTGTCCACTGAAAGTCGGTGTGTTGAACAACATGCTCTATGGGTCTCTATGTTGGAAAATTTGAAGGTCCTAGATATTTTTCACCATTTTAATATTTTTTCAATCTTTTACCATTTTTCAAAATTACATTGTCTACACTTCTCATGACGTATGCTTTAAAGATGTTAATAAATACAATTGGCTCATAATTGTGTCTTCTAGATTTTGAACAAAGTGAAAATCACTAGAAAATCACAGTTTTTGTTGATTTTCGGAAGGAAAAATTCCTCAGAGCTCTACAAAACCCTATGTTGGAAAGAAAGACTATCAAAAGATGCACCAAATAATTTCATTTTTACATTGATGAGATACGTTATACAACATGAACCTTGAATAAGCTTATTTTGGCAATTTAGCAGGTTTTAAAAATCCCACCCTTATACCATTCATCTCTTCATGTTGGCTAAAGTATGGCTATGTGCATACCTATATATCTATACGTTCTGGCGTACTGATCATAACAGACGACCTGCAATGCTACTGTGATGGTGTTTCCAAAGGTATTGGGTAAATGCATTTCTTTATCTTTCATTAGCCAATTGTAGTTTTGGGAATCTAAAAGCGTTTGCAGTATCTAACGTACCTCTTCATTTTGCGGACGAATAACTTTGGGTACATATTTCTTCTTCCTGTTTGGCAGGATACTGTCAAGCTTCTTTAGCTCATACTGAGTGAATAGTCGTTCAATGATGACGTTGCGCACGAAGCACAGCCCAACAACCTGTATATAAATAGTACAAATATTTTATACATTTACAAAAGCATATATGTGATGTGCGAGTATACATAACACTTTTACGTTCTATAGTTATGAGAATGTAAAGAAGCCAAATTCATGCTTGGAGGAGGACTGCAATGCACCCATTTCGTCATAATGCTATACTAATAAAGTTTATAAGGAACAACATCATTATAAAGGTACATGTACACTTGCTACAGGCTACAGCTAATCTTAATATTCCTACCAGGCAAATATAGTAAAAAAAATCATCTGCAGAAGTTATTCTGCCTTACCAAACATGGACCCTCTTTGTAGATGATAGTGATATAATACATGTAATGATTCTTTGACCTACCATAATAGGGAAACCCATGGAGATGGTTTTAATTTTCTTGATGACCAGCAGTAGGATGAGACAGACCACCTGAATGGCAGTGAAAAGATGGACCTTCCGTGGTGAAATCGCTGTCAAGTAGGAGTATTCTGGCTGTTCTTTGGCCGGCATGAAGAGGATAAGGATGCGGTCCACCAACTGAGAAAGAATCATAGATTCTCAAAATATATAATGCTGTCACATAGGTATTCAGTTGTTAACAGTGGTTTATGTCTCAGAACTAGTAAACCGCGGTCTGATCACAGGGGATCAGTTTAACGGGAATAGAGTAGCTAAGAGAACGGTTTATGCTGGTGGATTCATTGATGCAAACATATCACTAATAATGGATTTTGAGGAAACTGTCTCACTAAGCGGGACAACGCTTTCTATACCCTTTATGATCAACGGAACAGCTAGACTCGTTTCTACTTTACGGTCACGTGAGCAGTCGCTCCTGGGGATTTGAACTTTTCACCAGAACTTTTTACCTCCCTCACTTCGAAAGAATTCGATAAATTGGATTTGAGAAGTCATAGATCGATATGAATTTAATAACGACAGCAAGATTTACCTTTAGACCTGTCAAGGATGACACACCCATATACAGGAAGACCCCATACAGCACTGGCAATGGTACCCGCTACAACAAAAAGAGGCAAGTTTTGCTTATTTTATGTAGTCAAATGATAAGTCCAATACCATTCATTCTGTATGAATTATACAGATATTTCCTATTAGTAGAGTTTCATGATATCTAGGTCAGTCATATCACCAATAAGATATGAGGATAAGTATTATTAGATTATGGTACTATATACTTTACAAATTTTATAACATAATGCATTCATAAGTGGATAATCTACATGAAGTAAGGGCACTACATCAATCTGGGATTTGTATTCTAGAGAAAGAATACAATCTTGGATTCATAGAAGTATGCATGAAATGGTCTACTTGCTACATTCTTTAGAATCGTTGTAATAGATCTTTGATAAACTCACGGAGAGGACGGGTGTAAATAAGATAGACAAGCCGATGAGAATATGAGCCACCACACCCGTCACACGTTGTTCCCTGCGGGAAAAGAATATAACAAGATAAATACCAAACGAATTCTTTGGTGAAAAAACATTGATGCTATGGGCAAAGGCATAGCGTCCTCGATCTGTACCTGTGAAATATATTGAAATAAGTAATATAACTTTAAATAATTATGTAACTAGGCAATAGTTGGTTTGTATGAGGTTTTCCTAACAACATTTGCTCGTTTTATTTTAATATTCCCCCGATCATTGCCCATAACTGTACAGAATAATTTCTTAGTAGGCAGGAAAGCAGCGTGGTATAAGCCATATGATGATATAAAATACCAGTCAAAGGATTAATCACCAAAGCAATGAAAAAGTACAATCTTAGGGAATCATCATATTGAAAACTCAGCTAGAATTTTTATTTGAACTGAAATATTAAGAAATGTAGACATCTTTAATGGGTGATCTCATATTTGAAATATGTGGGATTGACACATGTAAACTACGAGGGATAGTCACGTGTTAACTACAAGGGATAGTCACATGCATAACTCAATCTTCGGGAAAATATTAAAAATCAAGAGAGCTAAGCTCATATCAGAAAAAAGAAGAGAAAATTCACGTGCAACAGCATTAAAGGGCAACAAGAGGTTCGGCCGAGATACATACCTGACGCCGATGAACTGAGGCACGTCACCAGGAGCGCAGCACTCGGACTCTTTCCTGAGCGACGTCACATGGGTGATGGCGACGACAGTCGAGGCCACGTACCATGGCAGACCAAAGATGGAGCAGACGACAACCAGTACAGCTACGACGAGCAGATCCAGGTGGTAACCAGTGCCTTTCTGCATAAAACATTCATAAAGTACACCTGTGTTAATGTCATTTTTTAACCTACGTTGCTACAAGCTGCTGTAATCCTAAAGTTAAGAGCCAACTGGTCCTTTACGATCAATACTAAAGTCTGTTTGAAGGCATTAAATCTAGGCATGAAACCTGGGGACGAGAAACCAAGTTAAACTGCATATATACGCTATGGTCCATTTCCTCCAGATTTTGGGCACCAGAGGTGAAGCCACCAATGTGTTTTACTGTAAACTTACTTTCCTATGAAAGGAACCCCATTTCCAACTTCTGAGAATATTGGTTACCAGTGCAAATACATTATACACTGATGTCCCACTATGAAGGACAACAAAACAACCTTAGAAATAACAATTGACTTTGACATCAGAGAAGGATACGTACCTTCATCTTGTTATCCTTACGGTTAACGATGACAGCTGTAATTTGCTGGTCCATGAAGATAAGGATGGTGGCTATGACGGCAGGCAACGGAGCAGCCAGGGGTGCCCACCACGGCAAGTTGTCCAATGGCTTCACCAGCCAGTCACGATTCGGATGAGATGGCTGCAGAGATATACGGTGTACATGATGTAACGTCACTTGACCTAAACACCTATCCACCGTAAACGGTTTTTCATTCATAATTGATAATGGTTAAGATAAGGCTGAGATCATATGAAAGAGTAAGTAGACTGTTCATCCTATGTTTAATGTTCACGAATTATTCTGCTTTCATGGCATTAATGTTCATTCTTAGCACTGGATTCCTGGCACGTCCATTTCGTAATATCTACGAACGCTACTTTCTTCAAGTACTTAGGAATTTAAAAGAATCTTTATTGCATCTCTCATCTAGGTGAGTTATTCAGATAGCGTCCAATTCATACAAAACATTGTGGAGTCTATAGACGACTTAAATAACTTGAACAACTAAGATAAACCCTCATAACAACAAAAGAGGAATAATGACTATATGAATGTGATGAAACGGCTGTCCGCCACAGCTACTCATGGGTTGTGTTCCTGTCGCCTACTCCATAACCCTTATAGTATCCGAGAGCAACAAAACCCAGAACCAAGAAATCGATAGGACGATATGAATCATTTTAGAGACGAATATCTTTAAGTAAGGGAGAGTAGAGAGTTGTATTAGGAAATAGCTTAGCCAGATAATTCTCTCACCGCAAACTTGGCTGGAGTGATGAGTTTAGGCGTTCCAATGCCGACCAATGCGTCACATCCGGTGACAATCAGGATAGCAATGAAGACACAGAAATCACTAACAAGGCTGCGCACCTGAATTTTAAAAAATGGGATATTTGTGAACTTGGTAACAGTGGAGATTATATCAAATATGAAGAACCCATTATTCACTTCACCTTTTTATATCAGGGTATATCAGGGAGAAGCTCATATAACCGCTCTGATGCGACTATTAGACAATTTTCTAAACACTTGGCTGTTGCCCAATCCTATTGAAAGCTCAATGCTACCCTAAACAATAGCTTCTTTTATTACTAAACTATTTACTTTGAATAGTCATAATCTCATTGCTATTTCACTATTGTTGCTTGGTATCATTTTTACCATATTTAAAGAAAACCCCGTGGGAATCTGTGCAAAGGTGCTAGCAGCATGCCAAAACTTTAAATACCGTCATGATCACTCGCCGTTGTGGACAATATCAATAGTGTGTCATAGATTCTGAAATACATATAATTATAGTGGAGATTACGTTTACCTTAGTGGGGAAGAAGCGACTTGACCGAGCCCAGTGGAGGGTAGTGGCAATGGCGAAGGTGAGCAGGAACCAGAGAATGGAAAGATGGAAGATCTCCCGACTGTGTCCCACGTGATGACATCCCATCAGCTTTCCGTGATTCTCAAAGCATTCCTTGTCTTCCAGGAAAGTCGACTCAGGAGGGAGTGTCGTGGTGTTTGATGTCATTAGGTCAGGATTCGCGGTAACGTAACTCACCTTGGGCATGAACATGGTGTTATTCAAATCCACCATGGACATATTGGTGCCGTTCAGCGCGAGACTCATGTTCACAACAGGGCTACAAAAGCATTCCACCAGGAATTTCTCAGTGTCCTTGAAATTCCGGATGTCCGCCATTTTTCTGATGGCATCGTAAACAAAGATGGAGGAGATGAGCGACGCGAAGGCTTCCTCTGTGAATCTCGTAATGTATGATACAAGGGCACTGAGGTCAAAGGCCACCAAAAGTACGAGGAATAAGCCAGTCCATATCCCGATCCACAGACGGAAGGAGAGGTAGCTCAGACCGTTGTCCCTGAAATGAGGCAGGGATATAGTAAATAGGAGTAAAAAGGGATTTTCCATATTAGTGATTCCTGCTCTTTACTTTTATAGTTTTCCTCTGTAAGAATTATCCGGTGTCATATTATTTGGGTATTTTAGTCCCCCTACTCTTCACTTCTATTGCCCACCTTATACAAAATGTCCGTAGAAAACACATAGGCAGTTTGTATGGACATACACGGCGCATACGGATATGTTGTATGCTCCGGGTGGCGCATACGGAAAAATAGTGCGTACGGAAACATAATGCATAACTAAAAGGAACTGATATCGACATGCCACTTGTCCAGAAAAGGTGGATAATAAATACAATGTAGACTGGTGTTAGATAAAAGCGGTTGTATGGTCCTCGGAGTTGACTCTGCGCAATATCCTCGCATACGCTTGGATATTACTACGCGTCAACGTCTCAGAGCATACAGCTGCTTGTGTCTGAAACTAGTCAATATCGTATATCTATACTACAAAACCGGCTTAGCTCGACCATATTCCCTCAGGGTGTGATGATTCTGAAACTGCCCCTTTTTGAACAGAAGGAAGTAAACATGCGGTATATTTCGCTAAACATATATTTTTGTTAATGGTGTATATTGAGAGTGTAGCATATTACACTGCGAGGAAAACGTATTGGATATTCATACCGATTAAAGGTTTAAGGGTATAAACTGCTAACACAATCTAACTATATTTTGACATATTCTCACTTTGAAGTCGTACAGGTGGCACTACAACACCTCAGAATATCGCTACGCAGTGTTACTTTTTTAAGTTCGTTTCACAGAGGTTTCAATGATAAGCCAGAATTTTATTGTTTGGGGGTTGGCTATTTACTTACTGGGAGAAGTGGTAGACGATGACTTCGAGAACAAACATAGGCCCCGTTGGACCGAGCACAGTAAGAGATTGTCCTGCGAACAAGTGGTAGATCACTCCACATATAGCGCCAGCCACGATGCACTCAATGGTACCCTGTCACGTACAGAACAAGACAGTCAGATTATGCCAGTAACAGATAGTTCAGGTGAAATGAAATGCTAATCCATAGGAAATGTATTGTATTGAGAGGGAGAGAGAGAGGATGGAGAGAAGAAAAAGAAAGGAACTGAGCAAGTAAGTCAGGTAGGGAGGGAGACATAATCTATGAAGGTTGTATTCTCCTAAGAAAGCAATGTATCGACAAAAATGTATTCTATACGTAGAGAAATAAAGAGAATAACTCAATCATTGGAGGTAATCTTATTATGCATCTTCAATGAATACATTTCTAAGCTATTGTTTATACCATGATAGACCTCTATAACTCTAGCCAAGCTGGTATGAGCAACACCCGCTTCGAGTAGCTCATAACTGCCCACAGCTCTTCCAGGTGGTATCTGAGGGAAAGGATCATTGGCTGTTCACGAGGCCAGTCAACGGAAATAGTAGCACTTTCAGCAATTCCGAAAATCAGGTATCAGGTGGTATCACGTTTATATTACTGTTCAGAGGAGAGCATAATTGTTGGAAATTCTCTGCCAGGGTGTCGAGGCTTGGCAGTGTGTTTACCCATTGTGAGCTGATCGAAACTAATACCCTCTAGTCACTTTGCGGAGGGGGACACACCTGGCCAAAATACAGGAGTACGTAATGGATAATTTCAAAATAAATGAAACACAGAACGCCAAACAAAACCACTCTGGCACTAGCAGTTGTAAAAGTGAAAACCAAAAGGGAGGCATGTCCGAACCGCGGGTACCAAAAACAATCTTTGATGTATGTGTCGAAATAGTATAGATATGTTAGCAGAGTTAATTGTAATAATTCATAAAGTCTGATTCTCTATCGATGGATAGACCACATATTCGCGTAATTTACTATCCTATGGTTCGTTTAATATATTTGCATCACTTGCTGGAGCCAATAGGCAAATATAGATGAACACATGTTATCTAAATTTAATGAACAATAACAAAAAGAGTGATCCTCGTATTCAACTTTAAACTGATTTCTCAAATCTAACCGAATTTATATGAATTGAATATTGATCATCACATCAGTAAAAGAGTCACTGCTAGAGGGATATACTTACTATGAATTCGTTTGTACTTCCCCCCATGAGTGCTCCAAACGTGACGATAGGAGTGAAGGCTGCGAAGTACAGAAACATGGTGGCCGCGATGCACTGCACGTGAAACGCATCCTTGAAGTCACTCATATACCACGGCAGACGGCGCTTCACGTCATCCACCAGACCTCCAAACAACCTGCAATGACACAAGGATCCATCTACAATGTACGTTTCTCTCCTCAGTATTGACGTACTTTACTCGATAATTTACTTCTAATGCAGACCAATGAATACATAATATCACCATAATTTTGATCTGCATGGTCGTAGTCTCCGCGTAGTTGGTGCGAAGTAATATCTAAGCGAATGCGAGGGTATTGCGTAAAATCATGGTAATGTTGTATCTATCATTGAGCATTCCAAATGCACTACCTTGCATGGTAGGGACTTTTTCCACAGTGTTCCCCAAGGAATACGGTGAAATATTCATGGAGGTTGAGTATTTTCATCCTATTTTTAGTGACTGGGCAAAATAGAGTAAATGGTGGGATGAACTATAATAGTAACTAAAGCTTCTGCTTAATGATTTATGTGTGCTTTATTTACCTGCCCGTGCGCTCTAACTTCATCTCACCATCTTCGTCATCATCCGAGTCCGACTCCTCCACATCCAGGGCAAGCGACACGAGAGAGTCAGCTTTCTGCAGCGTGCCGAACGTGTTGGGGTTCTTGAGCCTCAACAGGTCCTTCCTCTAGAGAACGCACCAAATAAAGAAGAGGATATTATAGAGGAAACCCATGAAAGTCTAGGATCTGAGCTCGTATCCCATCGAGTTTGAATCACGTAGTAATTCACAAGGCGAAGCCGCGTGAATTGCTATGTGATTCAAATGAGATGGGATCGAGCTCTGACCCTAAACTTGAATGGGTTTCTGAATTTATCTCACCCTTAATATTGACTAATGGGCTAACATTTGTGACATTATCCCCCATTGGATATTTTTCCTAAATATCTAATGGGTGTTAGATACGAGTTTCCAATGTTAAGTCTATGGAGAAAAAATATCTGGGGTGAGATAAACATGTATATATGTTTGTAGATTCACACCACATACATACGAACACCAGTGCATTGATATGGTATACCACACAATAATCTATGATACATCCAGCGGACAATGTTGAAGATATCATGATGATATCTAAATAAAATGTGATCATATTTTGCCCCTATTGTTTGGCATGACTAGTCTGTATATCACATCGTGGCTTAGGTGTTGCCCTACCGCCGTTTGTAATACATGTATGTCAGTAGCAATCAGTATTCTGTGGAAGATATATATGGTGACCACAGGACTAGCTTATACCGATAGGGTAAGCAGATGGGTTAGGTAGAAGTCTCTATTTCCTCAGCATCACCCCACTCTTGAAATCAACCAATGACATTCATTAGGACATTCATTAGGAGTCCCATGTCAAATGATAATTAAGGTTATGACATCTCCTATTCATTTCTGGCTAAGTCTTATGGATGATTAAAACAAGCACAACCCAACCCCAAATTTCCATTCCAATCCACTCACTCTAATATCGATCTCTCCTTTTGTTAGATTATCTAACCATCCGATCCATCGGTCTCTGATTAGGATCTCAAGAAAGATTTTGATATTCTAGGCAGAAATATCATCGGAGAGTATAGACACGGCGGTAACACCTACCCTGGCCTCAGGACGGACGGTTGGCGGGTCAATGTGCATGCTGGCCGTCCAGTTAGACGGTGGGAGGAGAGTGACTGCCTCCAGGAACTCCTCAATTCCATCCACCAAGTCCTGCCCCGTCACCGCTGAGTACGCCACATGGTGAAACACCTGCAAGGAAATATTGAAAGTAAATCTTGCTATTATGCTGAGCTATTATCGTGATATGATTTGATATGCATTCTTCCAAAATGAGAATAGATGGTATGAAAGCAGGATGCTGGTGAATAGGCAACAATAAAACCTCGCAAATTAAGCACCCTCCGGTCCGGGCCACATTTTCCATGTTTTGGAGTGCCTTGTATAACGGGTTTTATTGTGCCCTGTTCTACGGTGCCCCCACCGTCAGAGTTCTACAGTATATATAATATAAATTATGTATCACGTGTCATGGCATACCGCATAATACTACGGAAGTGTTATAAACTGTTTTAACACGCAATTGTGTTGACCTTTAAGGAGAATAGTACATATGAACACACAAATGCACAAGGCAATACCATCTATCACCGACGATCTAGATCCTAGCACTTACATCGGATTTCCCCTCGTTTATATGTAGTTAAAATCGGATATAGTATGCAAAAGCATGCATTGTGTGCGACGCAGAAACCAAAAATATTCCTTGATACCCACCTCATCGCAGAGAAGTGTTGCCAGTGCACGGCCAATCTCACGGTACTGTTTTGGATAGGCCTGTTTCTGAGGCCCGAGAATGATGAACAGAAAGCGTGTCTTCCTTGCAACTTCGGTCACTCCCTCCAAGATAAACGGCGCTTTAAGACGCACCAGGCATGACACAGGTCGGGACAGGCCCTCCACCTCTGCAGCAAAGATGTTAGCTGTCTCCGCCTCCGATGGCAGCTTCCTGGTGAACCGTTTGTCAATCTGCCGACATTCAATGGAAAATGTGGATTCATAACAGCTGTCCAGATATATTGGGATTAGTATTGGCAACGTCCCCTTGTGCATTGTCATCTGCAGAGATGTCCATTCCAATCATCGCCTATAGGTAATATCGCGGGTGCGCATACATAATCTTACGTAATCTTTCGCTCAACCGGCGGATATCGAGGAGAGGAGTTGGTGGGTATTAGTCCTAAACAAATGACTCTACTAATCGGTTGCTTACCCTTGCCTAGCTGTGCTACATTTACCGACTAGGGCCGACTCCTTTAGGATGTCTTGCCTGAGACAGATTACCGCCCGTTAGTCGCCGACAAAGGTACATGAATGTTCCGAAATCGGTAGATGGGCATTGGGCTTTAGGCCTTTCATTCATTGCAGCCCAATCATATATATATATATATATATATATATATATATATATATATATATATATATATATATATATATTCTGTTCGGGCTCTACTGTGGTTCTACAGTAGTTATGATATAAATTATGATATTACGCTAGTGCTATAAACTGTTTTAACACGCGAATGAAGCGCTTTCTCTATGCAGATACGTTAAGAATATAACAAGGACCCAATAAGTGATAACGTGGCAGAAGTCATTTCTGAAATTAAAACATTAGTGTACACTCTGATTTATAGATAATTACCTTAAATCATAGTTATGAAATCTTTAGACATTTTTTATTTTGATCTCAGAATACATTCGGGAATTCAGAGGGTTTATATTCAAGGCTTCCTTAGAACAACTAATACGTTAGTCTCAAGCTATGGATGATGGTGTGTACGTTAATACAATACTGATGTACTAATATATGTATTCCTTTGAGTGTCTCGGCAGATGATTTATTTTCGCGTATATCTGGGTTTATCTAAATCATAAGTACAGTGGAAATAAGCAAGACATACCTTTGACTTTTCAAAATTAGGATTCGCGTCACCATCTTCTGCTGTAAACAGAAGGAGCAAGGATTAAAGTTGGTGAAGAAGACGAGGAAAATTCATAGCAGAAGAAGTAATCATGCTGTAACGTGATAGAAGTAGCCCTACCTTGGGAATATCATAATTGACATCTTTTCCTCAAGACATTTAATATATTGGCACAAGCAGAAAATAAACATAATATATTACCTTTGCCAATATAATTGGCAAATGACTTCAGTGACTTTCGTAGTAAATGTAGGAACATTCGCCAACAGAAAAATGATAGCAATTTTAAGTAAGTACCGATGGAATAAAAACGTGAGGAATAGCAACTTCCTATAGAAAATTGAGAAAAAAATACATTCAACGTTTTACTGAACATCAGCGCTAAACAAATACCTTTCTGAGAGCTGTCAGTGTTGTAGGATGTACTTGTATGCAGTGTCTTCAAAGTTCGACCTCCGGCCTGTTTCTTCTTCTCCTTGTCTCGCAGAGCGATCTGCGGGTGGTGAGGCGAGGAAAGAACTGACCGTATCAAGTCGGACTCCGCGGCACTTAGTCCGTGATGAGGCGCCATTGTTAGCACTACCGTGTCTGTATAAATCACAGCCATACGTATTTAGCAATGATTAACATTTTATTATATACCCATGCAGTATATTTGATAATTATTGACTGCTGCCCCCTATGCAGTATGAATTGTGCACTGAACCCTGTGCAGTACACTGTTATACTGAACACGTTGACACACCAGGAGGGTGTAGGCTTTTACGTTGATATGACTTCTGTGCCAATATTTGGTAAGTTTGATTAATTTTGGGGATATAAATATATGACGACCCTCCATGCTTGTACATGCTATAAAACATGATGGGTATTGATGTTATTTAGGGAACTCTGTACAGGGCACAGCCACGAGCATATCAATCATAAATACACAATTCTTCAAAAATCGTGACACGATAAGGATAACATTATAGGTAATTGATGGCTTTGAAGTATTAGCTTTTAGACAGATAGCGTATCCTAGTAAAGTTTTTTGTTTGTTTGTTAAGCGCACAATTCATACCGAGGGATGGTCTTACATCATGGCTGTTCAGATCTTTTTTAAATTCAGTAAAGAACTGGAGGACAATGTACATTCGCATCCTTTCACACACTATTATACACATACTACTTTTATAGTTCGCTATTCTCCTATGAAAGGCACAGTGTGGCGGTACATGTACTACTTGACACAATTCAAATCCCTAATGGGTACACTGGCAGGAGTAGCTCCATCTGACCTAGTCTAGTTATAGGTATAATATGGCAGCAGCTGTTATGGGCAGGGGGCAGACTGACCTATTAGTTGAGCCATGGAGACATCCTCCACCTCAAGCTGCACGATGCCCGTGCGCAGATCCTGTTTGAGGTCGAGCAGAGCCTGTAGGGAGATGGTGGACACATGAGGTTTGGACCAACGCTCCCCTTGACTCGCCACATTCTCCTCGTAGCGGATCCACCTGTAAACACGTGAAAGGACATATGCTTGTATTGTCGAAACATAGGTGGTACAATTACAGTAAAGGTGTATATATATGATTGATTAAAGCGATAGCCAGTGACTCGACTCACTGCATCAAGCCTCATGATATATAGAACGAACTGTAATCTTAAAAGAAACAGAAAACTTTGGGGAGCGACACAGTAACGCATCTGTGAACATCTGTAACACGTATTTGTATGCTAAAATAACCAATAGATATTCGTGATTTTGACCTTAGTCTGTTTACTTTTCAATCCTTTCTGCCTGTGTTTTTTTGCAAGGATATGTTTTAGGTCCACAACACACTTTCTGAATGTTCGAAGGTAACGTCACTCTCACGGCGGGTGTTCTAGCGGGGGTTCTAGCGCGGAGGCGACATGGCTACGTAATTTGACACACTGTCCAATTAATGTCCGTGACTGGGCAACTCCGGCCCAGAAAATCAGTGTAGTCTGGAATCATGTTAATACAGAACAATGATATGTACGCATGTCACCTGATTCCCAAAGGTATTGAGGAGTAAGAAAGAAATTGATGAGTGTTTGGTTTGCGTCCTTGTTTGTCATCGAGTTTGTCCTAGAGTACGCAGTAATTTGAACGAGACGATAGCCAAGTGAATATTCTGAAGGGTTTCTGAAGCACTCCAAACAAGATTGTGAACAGGGACCCAGATCAAGTACGAATATATATATATGTTTCTGATTTTATCTTAGCCTGGATATATTCATCTGTTTATCATATACGAAATCTATTTTACCACTTTTGCATAGCGAATGCGTCAGTACCGGATGATATCCGACTGACAAAGATACCTGAGACGAATATTTCATAACCTCGCGATTACATTGACGGCAAACCCCGGCATTGCAAGAGTTGGTCCATAATTGGCTACAATATTAGAACCTTAAGAAAAGATTGACAACAGGTACAAATAGTTCACAATCAGTACCCGGAACCACAAGCAGGAAACTGAATTTCCAATGGATATGCATAGAAATCATGCTATGTATATGGAGGTCTATTTATCTTCTCATGAGTCTCTCTCTCAGTATTCAATCGCTTTAATTTGAAACAGGGACGAGAAGTAAGAAGTATGGTCGAGGTTTGAAAGTGCAGTTAAGTCGAGAGGGTGGCTAGTGTGCAACAAAGCTGTGACATCCCTTCGCACCAGTGATATAAACCTTATATCGTTTGAATGGTTAAGCCCTATATCAGAAAAGCCTTGACAGCAGTAAATCGTACAATTTCAACGAGAGGGTGGCTAGTGTGCAACAAAGCTGTGACATCCCTTTGCACCAATGATATAAACCTTATATCGTTTGAATGGTTAAACCCTATATCAGAAAAGCCTTGACAGCAGTAAAACGTACAATTTCAACTTAAAGTGCTAGCTATCGTGTACAGCAACATCCCTTGACGTCAATGTGTGACCTCGCCTACACTTTAGTCACCCTTTACCGGCCATCAATTGCATGGACCAATCATTGTTGAACTGTCCCGAGCCTTCCTTTGAATCCTCGTCATGGGGAATACTTTAACACATGATTTAACTTAAAAGGACACTTGATCTCCGCCCTTGATCTTTATTCTATTTCTTGTTTTTATCTCCCTATTTTGATTTGTTTAGGTCATGACTCGAAGGTCATATATCGTTCATCATCTAGTGATGAATTGCAGCGATGTTTTGCGTTGCTATATTCAGTGATTCGACGAGTGATTTTAGAGCTGCAAGACTGGTTGTTCAGTTTTCTCCACGCTGTGAATTGCCTGGGAACCTGTTGCACACAGGTCATTATTTTAAAACATCCTACCGAAATCTTCCTCAGTAATTTTTTTCCATACTGAAAGGGTGATGCGGCTGCACCGATGGAAATCAGATGCCATTGTGACGCAGAATAGTATTACTAGGATACTCTGTTATTATATGAGTTCCTAGGTATCAATAGAAAAGTGAATGGCTGTAAACAGCTGTCATCCAGATAGCTATTGCTGCAGTGGAGCAGCGCTATTTGGTTGATTGCATGATGTCGGACGGCATGGCAGAAAAATAGCAACAGGCGGTGTCAATCCAGTTGAGAATCCTCGTGGTACATTTTGGCTAGTTTGAATGCCAACACTATATTACCTAACTCTCTGTAATACGGATTTACGAGAAATGTGTCTGTTGTTACAGTCAATGACCTTACTTTGACAGAAATAAACCTAAAAAAGACCATCCATCTGCATCTTTTCAGATATTGTGGGAAGGATTAACGACTACTTTGATCAAAATGAAGATAAGCTAGGTCAAACAAAGAGGAGCGCCCAGTTCATGAACCGAAAATAGCTACACAAATATTTCGTTACTGCCTATTGGACAGAAATACCAACCTAACTTATCGGGGAATATCTTGCGACATTTGCCGGTGTATGCCTATTCGTCAGCACCCAGAAAAGGAAGATCAAAGGTTAATCGAATTCAATGAATTTTGATAGGCTTTCGAAACCTCGGCATTATTTCAAATATTTTATGTCAAGCTATTTGTGCGCAAAGTGAAACTACTGGCAACATACCGCGAAAAGGAAGGTACTTAAGACCGTTAACACAAAGAAACTACCACATTTTGTTGTCTGATGTGGTCATTTTGGCTGTATCCATGGTAGTGGCAACTAGGATAAACTCAGCAAGTAAAATTTAGAGGGAGAGCGCTTATAGGCCAAATGGTTTATTATGGCAAAATTATAGTTCCGGCCAAAGTGTTTGTCCTAAAGCTATGGTGTGTTATTCCTCAGCCTGTTACCATATCCACCGTATCTACATATTTAAGTATATAAGTATGCATGTGTCATATACAGTATTATCTCACCCCGGTATTTTTCCCATAGGCTTAACGGTAGGACCTCGTACTGTGAAGATATTGTACCCAATACTCAATGGCTAATTTGGGGAGTCATTTCATCAAAGTATGATGTTATACGGGGTGAGATAAAATCAGAAACCTACTCGATGAAAATAACTTAGTCCGCACTCCACCTCGTTTGACTACTACGTAATTCACTCTTCTAAGAACCACGTTTAACGGACACCCCACGTAAGCAGACACTTTGGCCCGGAACGGAGGGTGGCCACTTATATGGGGTTTTACTGTATATCAATCAATACATGGTTCTTCTCTTTCAAAATAAGGAATAAGAATGTTGTAGACATGTATATGATACCTTACAATTGTGCCATGTATATCCCGCAACGTGACCACTTGCGCACGTCATTTATCAGCATCGACGGGCACACCATCTAGTGTTAATATCTACTGAAACCCCGGCATAATGCATGAGATGACTTTGATGACTGTAAACCAGATGGTTTGATAGGGGGCCATCCCACCCCCACCCCCTCAGTGCGTAGATACTTTATGGATGGCCCCTAGTCTATCATTGTTACCGATATTGAAGCAGAAAGAAAAAAACTGACCTTTTCGTCTCCTGCCACTCTGGATCGCCATTTTCAGAGGTGGCGACAAATTCGTCCATTTGCACAAACAGGGTGGGCGGGTCATTTTCTCGGAAACGGTTTGCCTTGTCCTGCAGTAGAGACCGCACTCGCTCCGACGCTGTCAAGTCAAACAAGTTTGTTTTTTTCAATCAACACATAACACACAGAGGTACCATCCTTACAGGCGATGATATATTTAGGCAGTATGTCAGCAGGAGTAGAGAATGCCTTCAGGTAGACCTGACGAATCCAATAATAGTTCAATGAATAAACTAAATAATTCTAGTTTAACTATGAAAAGTAATGCGTTGAAACTGATATATTGTGTTAGAAAAAACATGGTACCAATGATGGGGTTTGGGTCATATGGTAAGTAGAATTGTAAGGAATGCCTTTTGAATTGTTCAATGTTGGAATGGAAAAACAGAGCAATAACCTAAGGGACACTATGAAGGTACATGAAAAGTACTTTCATTTTATGTAAAACATAATGAGTGCTTACGAAAGTATCTCCGTATATATGTGTTACTTTGAAATAGATTTATCAACTGAAATGATGGGCCATGTAGGCTATGTGTGGCTGTGTATTGGGCCCAAGATAGGAATGTAGCTCAAAAGGTCAAATTACCACATTCTAAATCACAATGTATGTCTCAACGTATATCAAAAGTCCATCTAAATGATAACGCCACTTTGTGATATATATATATATATATATATATATATATATATATATATATATATATATATATATATATATATAGACACAATTACTTGGTGCAGGTAATGGATCTTGTGCTGTGTACATATGACTACACACTCTCTTTTCTGCTTCCATGTTCTGCTTCTATTTTTAGTTCATCGTCTTCTTGCTATGTTAATAACTATTATCATATATGAGTGAAGTCAGAGCCTGATATCCAGTATCTACTACACCTAGTCAGCGGTGCATCGTTGCTAGTCAAACAGTGTCATCCAGGAGATATTTTTACAACTATCCTTAAACCTCCCCTCAAGCCCTGAGCATGCATGCATCAGCAATTCCGTTAAGATGTCACCAAGAATGTCCAGATGACGTGGTTTTACTTCGAACTGTTTCTATGACGGTCCGTCCTCTGAGAAATATCTGAATTCAGCCACAGTGATGTAAATCATACATCCAACACAGACACAGACAAAATGATGTCATCGTCTATCTAATACATCTTATATCTTAGATCTATCATTTTCCATCACTAATGACCAGCTGATATCCGCGTGAAGGGGCCCTCCTAGAGTTGCAAACCTAACGGTAGTGTAAGTTAATAGGACCACATCTTAAGGGATCACACCAGACACTTTATCTGACCTTCATTGGCCCTTTCTGCCTCTGTGTCCCACTACACAGTCTTACCATGTATATCGAATGTGTTTCTCAGGAATCTGCATACAGCGTGTCCATGATTCACCTCATCTTGAATTGTTTGGTGTGGGTTCTATATCATGGCTTAGAAGAAACTATGTTGCAAGTCACTGAATAAATGATACACTTATATGCTTGGAATAGCAACGTGATACTGGGAAGTGTAATCCTTTATCAACAGAGAGGTGGGGAAGGTAGCAGTGGTGATGTATTCAGTTTGTATATAATACATAATGTGCTCATACTTGCATTGAGCTGCACAAAAGCACACTTTACAAATTCATGTATTTTATACATTCATTGCTTCCTCTATGGAACTAGTGTATCAAACGATCAGTACACTATAACATATCGTGAGGTTCAACATGTATATAACTATATCGGTATCGTTAACAAATATACACCGGCCCTATGGCTTTTTGATATGACGTTAGTAAAATAATAAAATCTTTCATGTACAACTGCTGAAGAGACAATAGGACCAGATTGAGGTTTTACATTACGTTTTCACCTGGTACAATCAAATTGAGCGATGCCTTTAAGTACTGCACACATAGCATATCATACTGTAATGATGTAGTGGTACTCCCAAGAGAGATATATTTCAGTTTTTCCATCAAGTAGTTCTCAGTAATTCTTGAGTAGAGGTTTAACAGGATGCAATGGAAAGATTATTCAACCTGCTTGGCGTATAATGTGATTATAATGTACATGATGTTTTTAGAAAGTAGAGGCAAAGGCAAGTCTAGACTTAGTTGAATCAGAACAGTTTTACCTCTAAGAAACTTTCTATTCATCCACCATATTTTCCGACAAATACTAGTGTCGCTTCAAAAGGAGGATATTTAATAGGATAGGTCCGAGGATAGGTCTCTACAAAAATAAAACTTGCATTGTACTACACAAGGAAGAGGTCATAGGCCACGAATAAATAATCTGCCTCACTGCTCATGCATAATGATTTTAGACAGTCAAATATCGTAATGAATTTTGTGAGGCGTGAAAAACCCAAAGTGTTTTCTCTTTAGATTGATCTGTGGAGTGTGTCCAGATTTCAAGTAACATTCCCGTTATAGAGAGATAATGTAACGCCCCATCTTGCATTAATAAATTGTGTAGTGTGTCCACAATGTAACAAACATCCGCCTTAAAGAAAAAAACTCATGAAAAATCTGGGCGGTACCACAACTCCAATACAGAGTAGCAAAGGTCCCTTCTTCAGCCTTGACGAAATACCCTACAGTGATGTCCTATATTGAGACAGGGCTCAGGTGGTTGAACTAAGTCTGTTCCGGATTGCTTTGGTGCCTTTAAACACTGGTTCCACCAACAGATTATTTGCAATGGTATATCTTGTTATATCTTAAACTGTCGTGATATGTCGTTGTTTTACGTACTGGCGTGCTGGATGCAAGACCAATGTCTCTAACTCGGCGTCTACATTGGACGACTAAAATGTGACGACTGTAGATCGTCTAGCCTATTAGTCGTCAGATAGAGTTCGATTACGTAATATAGTCATTAACCCAAGAATTTCTTCAAGCATTTACACTTTTTATATGTACCGATTCCAAGCCATTGACAGCTGAAAGTCGTCAGGTGATGCAAAATCCACGAATCGCCATCTATAATCGTGTAAACGCCGGGTAAAAGAAACGACCACATACATGAATCCAAGCGCTCTACAGCCAATTAAGTATGATAGAAATTAACAAAAGAATACAAAGGCGCATATAAATCCCCCATGATGAGTATTAAGAGTTCAGGTATAATTAATGTAATCATAGTGTACTAACGATGAATATTATATAGGAACTATTCGGGTATCTTGAGATATCCTATTGAATAGGACTGAAAAAGGAATCAGATCTAATATACTTTAGTTTATCTACTCTCCAAAAAAAGCAAATAAAAGGACAAAACATTATCTCTAAACCACGAAGGAAATTATGGCATTTCTCATTGATAGGTGTGTCCTGTAAGAGTTTGATATATTATGTCACTTCACCTTGCTCCCTAAACATCGTTTGAAGTCTGCTGAGACATTACAGAATCACGCACCGGTGACGTGGTGGTGTTCTCGTCTCCACTCGTCACCTCTGAGATACCACACATAGTACTTAATCCTCATGCTTCGATAGGTTAATTACATCTAGATTACTACCTATTATAAATGTCTCATTGACCTACTTAGCAGTCCTCATTGCCTTCCTCTGACGCACAGGGGGTGTTGTTACTAGGTCTCCACACCAATGAGGGACGCCTTGATATCACAGGATTGGAATTTGTCCATATTTGATATCGAAAAAAAACGGGTTAACTATGGATAATTACTACATTGCCTATTCCAAAGGAACCAGAATCTGATGGCACCAATACAGTTGCTGTGGTGGGCAGCCATAGCACTTGAGATACTGGTAAGGAATTGTTAAGGCTTGTCGGTGTGAAACTGATATGTTCCGGAGGACATTCTGACGAAGCTTCTTAAGAGAACTAGAATGTAAGGACGTTGCAGATGTTGTTCTCATACTATCCAGCTCTCCTTACGTTGTTTTTGACAGTCATGTTTATCCTTCCAGGTTGTAAAGTATCAAGATTGTATACTCTATATACACTCTCCATGAAAGCATCAGTCAGATTCAAATGAAGTGTATTCTATCAAATCTACACGGCTTCGTGCGATTTAGGTGCATGTTAAGTCATATTCAGAGCGAAAGGTAGCAGCCGGATCACATTATAAATGATTGCACAGTGGCAGGATATTGAACAAGATATCAAGAATAACATTGTATAGTTTTCAATGACGCCAACGCCTCCTCTCCTGTCAGCTGTTTTCTATCTGGACAGTGTTATTGACCTTCGTGAAATAACACGGTCGTTCCGATAGTTTTTAAGCCTGGCGTCCACCTACTACGATGGAATTTCAGGCCTCCGAATATGGCACCGATACAAAAAGCAAATATCAGAGACATATCTTGAAGTGTTATCTCCATTTTTAGATATATGATACACTATAATTCCGGAAATATCGCATCGATAATGTTTTCAGGCACCAAAAGCTCTGCTCCACGTCAAACTAAGAAAGTATTGATTTGAGACATAGTAAATAATGGAAAATCACCAAATTTTCAGGGCATATGGGCATACGTATCTTCTATTTAATTCCGAAATTTCATAATTATCTAATTAGTATCTCACGAGTGAGACTGATTTTTCCGCCAGAATACCCTCCAATGCTCCTGATTAGGCACAGCTAGTTAAACATGTTTAAATGTCGTAGACACCCTACGATACGGGTTTTCATCTGAATGAAATCGTATACCCCCATTTTTTATCGGTGGCTAATCGCAGAAATGTGTCCAACTGCCCCGATATTAGGTGACCTTCCGACGCCATTTGATTTTGTATCGTGAGGTCAATCGCAGACCATATCGGAGCCTTATCGTAGTATGTGAAAGCCGAGCCTAATGCTAAATTGTCACAGGAGCACATGCCATCGATAATCCACAAATCGTTATCTGTTCCTTAAAACGGATTAATGCGTAATCCGCCGCCTAATCACGATCTATGATGTAGGAGGGCAAGAATCAGGAGAATAATGTCAAACCTGCTCACAATATACTGGCCTGCTCCTCCGGGCCAATGGTATGGCCACAAAAGTGGCCACACCACCGTCGTACCGACGTCGTACCACCGCCGTATTAACTCGAGTGCAGGAATGGGTGCGCTGGAGCAGGTCACAAGCTCAACGGCAGTAACTGAACGACGGTGGAACGACAAAACGTAATGAATAAAGGGCTGATTCCACCAACACAATGGATTTGTCGTGATGTGTCTTGGTATATCTTGTAATATCTTATAGTGTCGCGATATATCGTACCTCCGTTGTCTCAAAACGTAGCCGTGCGGTGTCGGGTCTATGTTTTGGTGCTCCACCACCAGGACACCTCAAGACACATAGACATGCGATCATTCAAACCTAGCCCGATGTTGCAAGACAACCAAATCGTGACCAATCTCGCTACATCTTGTGTGTCGGTGGAATCAGCACTTAAGGTTGTGTCGGGAACTTGCTATCTGGCCCATACGGCCGCCATCGGCTGTTGGCTGTGGAACGGGTCCCTGGGTTTGTGTACACACAACTGACATGTTTGACAGACGCCAGACGGCTTCGGATTCACGGTAGGTCCGGTGGAACAGACCCTTAATATGATAAATATTTCACTCATTTTGTATTATTAGCTTACCATTTACAAAGAAAGCTGTTTTTAGGACAAATGCTATTGCAACATGCATTTATGTCATCCGTGAAGGAAGGGGACAGGTTCCTAAGAGGACACCGGAAATGTAACCTGATGTGAAAAGTGGCAGGGGATTTACCCTCTTTGACCCGAATGTCAGGTCATTTATAGTCGGGTGAGCTGTACAATAGAAGGCCTTAAGCAGTGAAAGCCTTATCGAAAGCGGAGTTGTAGTAAAATTTAAACCATGATCACTGTATTTTTAAGTGCTAAAATAAGCAATAAAAATGGATCAGAATTATTTTTCATGGAGCATTGCCGTTTTCTAAGAGCGAATTCCAGGGAATTAATCCCGGGAATCCACGCCTGGACTAGACGTATGAATGGCAGTATCTAGGAATAATGGTAAAAACAGATAGAACCATTGTGATCTTATACACATATACGTACCTCTGCGGGGTTCCCTGGAGTGACTGCCGCCCACCCTTCTATTGGCGCTATCTTTGCTATTCATTCGGCACATCTTGACGTGACACCAATGCCTCATGCCATACTAGGCGTCTCTTTAACATGATCTGGTACTTATAGGTAACGCGTTTCGGGTGAGAGAAGATTGCGTCCTGCTTTGTGAATCCATCAGGTGTGACTGTATCCCACATCCTCCCACCCTTTTTGCCCCTATCCTTACATGATTCGTACACCTATCATCCCCCATGAATATGTGCCTACCAACGGTCTCCGCCCCTTTTCATCTACAGATGGGTTAACAGCAAAGGGACTCTCCCGACCATCCCCCAGATTATACCACCCACAGCCACACGTTGACAACTTACTTTTCTGTTAAATAAATTCCAGCTTCTAGCGAAGGCCAAATTGCGTGTAACGATTACTGTAAAGCAATTCTGTTATCACTATCTTCGTAAATAGGTGCAAATGCGACAAGTGTATTTGGTCGGTGATGATAGCCTGGGGAGTCACCAGGGTAATGCCAGTCATTACACCGATAATGCAATAGCTCCAGCAGTTTTACCAATTACAATTATATAGAAAACTGTGGCCCCTTTTTATTCAAAACAGAAATATAAATATCAAACAGGAGGTGTTGTCGTCATGGAACTATAAAACATTGTTTAGTCGGTATCTTTCCGATGATACTCTTCGAATCAGAGACGACGACTAATACGATTGGATCTAAATCTAGGAGCTGCACAACTTCCGGAAGGGGCACCAATATATATATATATATATATATATATATATATATATATATATATATATATGTAGCAGAGACCCAGACTGGTCAACTCATACTTATACATTAAAATCAGGCGGGAATGATTGTTTAGTCGGTATTTTTCCGATGATACTCTCAGAATCAGAGACGACGACCAATACGATCGGATCTAAATCTAGGAGCTGCACAACTACCGGAAGGGGCACCAATATATATATATATATATATATATGTGTGTGTGTGTGTGTGTGTGTGTGTGTGTGTGTGTGTGTGTGTGTGTGTGTGTGTGTGTGTGTGTGTGTGTGTGTGTGTGTGTGTGTGGCAGAGACCCAGACTGGTCAACTCATACTTATACATTAAAATCAGGCGGGAATGATATGAACACTCACCACCTGATATTAAACAGCGAAAATATGATGACAGCATCTGCTTATTAGTGAGTCATTTAAGATTCGGTGGAACATGCAGGGACAAGCATACTAGCTGTCATATTGAGATGAGACAGGACAATCCTTCCATGTTTCAAATCTTTATGACAAGACTAGACAACTAAATAGAAGACGAAACAGGAATGATACCCGGATTTTATAGACAAGTCAGGACTGTATGCATCTATCGTACCTTGTTCTACGTTTCTGTGTATCATAGGAGAAAATGCGGAAAATCGGTACATTTGTATTTAGTTGTACATGTATTTCCTGTTTGGTGTGGTTGGGGTTTCAGAGGCGTTTCCTATGTATTCAATTCTCTTTGCAGAGTTAATGATTAGCATTTTAGAAAGCCATCCCATGCGAAGTTATAACTCTGTGGTTTGACAGAACACGTCTATAGCTAGGTAACATAGGAGCACAAGCAGGTAAAGAGATGTAATTATCACTAATTACTTTAAGAAAAACTCCAGACACTTACGCACCACGTTACCACGTTACGATTAAGGAATGTTTATTATGCTTGTAATTCATAGTTTATAATGATATATAGGAGACAAAACATGGTATGGATCATACAATAAATTTGTTTGTAAAATAGCACGTATAATGTGGGAGCGGTCACATGGAAGCAGACATTGTCAGCAATAGAAATGAATGACCTGGCAATTAAACATGTGTAAAGTACCAGTGATTCCCGGATACTTTACAAATAGATATTTGGAATTTAACGGCATGTAGTTATTAACTTATCCAACTTATTCCCATTTGTATTGCTGAGTAGAACTGCGACGCTCTGCTCAGAATTTGAAATTAAAAAAATCAAACAAACAAAGAGAAAACAGTTCGAGATTATTCCGTTTCTGTTGTTATATATTACTAAACCATTTCTGAATAGGGGAAAGTAGATTTAAAGTGAATCAAGCTCAAAATCTTAAAAGAAAAGAAAAGAAAAGGAGCAAGACCGATTTTCGCACTGGCATTCAAAGCGTCTTTAGTTGGCGGACAGTTTCAGTGGTCATGGATTGGTACCTGGTGATTTTGCGTAGCTCTCATATAGACTAAGAGGGGTTGGTTCGTTTAGCAACTTCTGAGAGCTTCGCCCAGATTCAGCCTGCATGGCTAGCCGATTCACACAATAAAAGTTTTTTTCTGATATATTCTTGTATGAGATTATTGGCCAAGCTCCAAATCGGCCCCAGGTCTACACTATCCCGATTAGCAGTTCTACGCAGCTCAGCCAGGGTCATGATGTTTTGTGAACTGGTGTTTTAACTCCTATCCTGCTGGATAAAAAATCTTGTGGATCTGACGGACGTTGACTGACATTCCCACACCCCTCTGGAGGTTGCTTGACGCGTTAAACATTTGATCACAGATTATCGATAATTCAATTACAGTAAAACCTCGGTGATTATGTAGCCTAATTGGCATATTCAAGAACACCAGTAGTTCATTGCTGCTTGGATTTAATTTGAAAATATAATGTCCTTGAAAATTCCTAAATTAAAAGAGAGTGCCTTTGGATACCTTGAGAGGATACGGCTACGTGGAAATCAATACAAATAGGTTTATATAATTCATGGTTCATTAACTCATTTTCGTCCACGTTATAAATGCCGTCATGAGATTGTCAGTCATCATTGAAGGTTCAAATAACTGATATCTTAATGTCAACTGCTGATATTATTGTGAAGCGAATGGTGTAAAATAGATATACACGTATTCCCTCCAATATCATGCCGTTGTCGTTGCGTGGACATTTTGATCCATGTTGAATCACATTTGATTTATATATCATTCTTCAGTCACATATACAGTCAGGTATATGAGATAGAAATCCCCAGTTATAGTTAGGTATACAAGAGATATGCAAGTGCACTAATATTATGGAGAAGGCTTAAGATGGAGAATACGAATTTTATCCATACATTTGACAATTTCTTTGTTTCAGACTGCATTATCAAAAGAGGATTTCAAGCAGTATGCTTTGCAAACCTATTTGGATTTGTTCATTTTGCGAAGACAATAATAATTCACATTAAAAACACACATTATAACGCATGCATCATGCTGTAGAGAACATATTGTATATGGAATGTGCTAATATGCTGGAAACCACACATCCCTTCCCCGCCAACAATAACTATGTAACCATTGAAGGTTTTAACATGCATAAAAAAACTTATAGGCCTACTGTGTTTTGCTTACCTGCAGACTCCATAGCCGGAGCGCCTCACGTTGGAGCTAAATTACCTTGTGTTTGACCAGCAGATGGAGTCACTAGCTCCGATATAGTAAGGGTGACTGGACACAAGCTATATATGCGTTGTACTAACGCAGTGAGAGGCAGTGATTGACAGGCCAAAGTGATGGATAATATTGAGGATAACGTCGTTAACATGGCGACCACTCGATCATCACTGTGGACTTGTGCCATGTGAAGAGGGGACAGTGTACTATTCGGATTCTATATTTTTTCATATGGCGACCAGGTCAGGATCAGGGGATGTGTGTTTTGATCACGGGTGTCCGGTGGGAATGTTCTGGAAGGTTAGGGTACTTTAATGTACCATTTTGAGCTCTTTTTATGTATATAATATCTCTGTTTAGGTGAGGGAATTCATCTTGGAACGTTAATAATTTTCGAAGCCATAATAAAAAGACATGGATTATATACATCTAACAATACACTGGAGCCAGTTACTCCAGCCTAAATAGAAGACTTTGAAAAAATGTACAACAGACTCTCAGAAATCCGTTTAGCCATTAAGTTACCATGGGAAGGTTAAAATATAAAGATTCCATCCTGCATAGTTTTTATGTATTTGTATCAGCAAATCAGTCGGTCAAAAAATGGATATGCCTTATGGTAAATTTCCCTGTAGTACTCAGAGATTCATTCATTACAATCATTTTCCTAATTTATTCTAAGCACTACCTGTAAAAGAGAGTCGTATCTCCCGTTACCTTCCGCTTGCCTCTGATTATTAATAGTTATCATGAGGTGTTGACGCAGTCTAGGTATTTTATTGTCCCTTACCACCAGCCAGGGTCAAAAGAAGACAAGATGGAATGGATATAATGTATGGGATTAGACGCCGAGACAGATTTGTTGGAGTGTCTAGAAGCTGAGAGCAAAATGTCGCAGAACTGCCTATTATGACAAAAAGCCACTCTTCCCTAAAAGTAATAAACTATGCTTCGGTAAATAGTTAACAACAGAACATTAGATCCATCAATGGCAGAGGCAGGATACAGCAGCCCTAGACTCGTGATGATCTGGAGTACGCCATGCCGGTTGTTAGACAGTATGTCAACTTTGTCCCACAGGTTTGACCTTGCCACGACTTGACCCAACCTGGTTCGGCTTGATAGAGGGGTAAAATAGATGTCCATTCAATGACCACTATGGCTGACCAGTCCCGTGGAGAGTTCTATTAAGAGCATCACACTTTACGCAACATTACAGACCTTCTCTCTGCACCGTCCAACCAATACAATATGAAGAATGGAGTTACAGCAGATCAGAATCTCAACTAACAATTAATATCAAACATCGATAGAAAATAAAATACAAAACTAAAGACGGGGTAGACACAGATAAAAAAAGTAACACGTTAATTATAGGTTTTGTGGAAAGTCCATCCGATATCTCACTGTAATCACTGGTAACTCAATCAACATGTTTACACATTAAAGGAATGATGTGATGCCGGAATTTGTTGATGCACAGATTCCAAACCCCTGGATATTTATTACAGCAAACGATTCGGAGAAACACAACCACAACGTGTGTGTCGCTCCTTTAAAGAATAGTCAACTCTCCATCTCTGCGACGCAATACCGATGAAAATGTTGCACTGTTGGTCAAACACCACTGAGTGATAGATATATATTCATGGCGCCTTATAGCGATAGTGATACCGATTCCTTCTTATGAAAAATATAATCTATGACTATACATGTTTTGAGGTCCTCGAAATTTTCCATCTCACAATTTTGCACAGCAACATAACGAAAAGGATCAGGCGTATGGTCAGATGTTACCAAGTGATACTCTATTCTGGGGGTAATTCCAATCTGCATACTAAAGATTGTATGTCTTAAATACAAAGGATTATCCTGGTAAAGATAATTGCAGATATATTCACCATTTCAAAAAATGTTTAAATGCAAAGACTTTTATTTCACATCACAACTTTATTTTCATATCACACGATCTCAGGATCAGTCTTAACATATGGTATACCTCCACGGCAGTGAACTCCTGGGTAGGCCTATGAAGTACGATGTTCGGTCCCGGAATGTAATCTTAAATACCAACCTTAAGTGACACCTGACATTGACTAAAGGGGGAAGGACATTTGATGAATACATTCATCATTAATCCCAGGCATTGGCTCCGATACAGAAACTACGCATGCGACCCAGAAATGTGGGTAACCAAAGTGACCTGAGTGACTTCAAATATATACAAAGGATGAGAATAATCAGCCTCGATAAGTGACAACCTCTTGATGATGTTTGGTACCAGATACTCTGGTATGCTTACCACGCTTGTATGACTGGGCATGAAGTATTTCATTAAGCGCTTTAAGCTTGTTTACGACGAGGGTAATGTTTAACCTGAATACCTGGAAGTCTGTGATTGAGGCGTGATTGGGGCGTTGATCTTGAGACGAACTATTAATCACTCATTTGCCATAATCGTTTGTTTATGCAAATACTGGTCACGGCTATATCAGAATGGGGGAAAGGTGACTATCCTTTTTCTCGACGAGCAATCTTGTATGAACCTGCCCTACCCTTTCGAATGAGTCATTATTCAGAGAATGTTTACTTATTTAAACTGCGTATGTATACGCGTGTAAAATACTGCCTACATTTTGAATTATACAGAAGTAACTAACTGTAAACAAAACTTTATATGGAGGAAAAGAAATATATACACATTGACAGGTCCCTTGTTTAAAAATCATCCAATTTCATAAAGCAAGGAATGTACCTAGATTCTATGGTATTCCGGTGTTTGCTTGGCATACCTTTGTTAAAATATTGATGCATTGGAAAGGCGGTGCGAAATATCTGACTAAATCAAGTACCGTTGTAGGTGGTTTATGAGAACATCTTATCCCATAAATGCACTTAATAATGGCTAGACGACAAACTCACATTTCAATTGTGCTATCTATACTCATGATGAGATGATTCTATTTATCATACTCAGTGTGACCAAATCCCCTCATTGACACACTCGTGCTTGGCATATGTTGATCTCACAAGACAGGTGTAGGTAGAGAAGGTCACAGTAATGACCCAACCGATTGGACAACATCCAAGCCTTTTAATTATTCCCGTTTGGAATACTACGTCAATTCAGCAAAGATGAACATACTATTTGTTATTTGTTCATAGTTGTCGAGTCCAATGCATAGCTCTCTATAGATGAACTTTCCTCCAATCACAAACACATAGGTCTCTGTGCATTTCATCGTTCCCAAAGGACCAGGAAAGAGGGAGCTGATGTGAAACTGATTCAATCATTATCAATACATTGTAGCTGGGGTTCTATTGGCCGAATTCATCAGTTTATGGGACTTCCTATAAAATGAAAACCGGGGAACTCATAGACACACCTACCTTTTTTAAATCACAGATGAATACACAATTTGGCATCATCAGCTTGTAATGTCTAGAGCCCAAAGTTACTATGTACTACCATGAGTCAAGAAACTCAACTGATTTCAATGACAGATTGCCCAACGTATATACTGAGAGTAGGTGGTATCTTGCCGCAGGTTGAGCTTGCAAGCTCTTCATCTGATTTTCTGTTGAACCAACAGCCAATGAGGGATGACCAGTCTCAATCCAGTCCTTCACACATATCAGGAGGGCCACTAATGTTACCAACAACTCAGGTGTCATGTGTGTGCATCTAGCCTCTATGTGGGCAGACTGGGAAATGCATTGAACGATAATAAGGGTAAACTTGTCATTCACTATATGGCTACCGTACAATGATCATCAAGTCAAAGAGGAGCTTCTTCATAATGGCGACTGTCTTCGCGCAGTCATTTTTTTATTTTAATAAATATGGACAATCTCGATGACTAATCTCTTTACATAGAAACCAATATTGATAATTACATGGACGTTAAGACCATCACTTTACAAAGTGATGAACTTCACAGAAAAAAATAAAATCAGTTTGACTTTGTTTTTTGAAAAAGGGGGTAATGGCAACCAAAAGTGGTAAGTAAGCACATCAGAATTTTAGTGGAAACATGGGTTCATTGTGCGCCAGACAACTGCCGATCATTAGAGGCGAGAAATTGATGTCGTTGAGATTTCTTTGTCAGCAATTGGAAGCTCTTACCGGGAGAGAATCTACAGCTTATTACGTAGTCCTTTTGGGTAGACTCCCGTGGGAATACGTGTTTTGTAGAGAACCCCTTAACACTCTGACTACTATATATAAATCTGGTGGCCATCAGTCTAGTGTTTGGTGGCCTCTCTTTGCACCCGGCACCCTGGCCTGAGCACAGAGCGGGGAAAGGGGGACGTGGCATAGGCGGTAAGGGGTAATTGGTGACCCTCACTGACTGAAATCAGTGCAGTATAAAACCTTGCAAAAAGAGGGGAAAAGAGAAATATTGCCAAAGGTTCTGCAGAGCGGTGGTGCTCTACGTGTGTTTTGTGCAGTTGTTCCGGATGGACTATACAACTGGAATTGTTTGCTTGGGTTGGTTAAACATTATTGATTCTAGCGAGTGAGAAAATAAGATAATGGGAAATCTCAAGTGATGTCTGAACATAAATCTTTTGAACAGGATCTGGTTCCGAATAATCATAATCCGATCTTCGTCAATAATAATTTGACAGAGCATGTGCATCAGTGAAACGAGAAGACTACGCTTTGGTGACGATAGAATTTTAACCCCTCCAGACGTTTACATTCATTGCAAATAAAGGAAATGTCAAGGGTTAAAGGTTGCATGGGGTAAAGGTCCTTCCATTTAACGTGTGCAAAGACCTAGATGATATGAAAGTTATAACCGACTTGCGACCAACCAGAATTCCTTGTCCTCTTATACATGTAGCTGCTTTTCAAGTCTTGTCACACTACCGACTTTCTTTTACCATATCTTAATTAAAGTTGTGGTTAATACCTTGTATTATGTAGGGCATGTTCGTACTCTGACTTTAAAGCAGGTCCGGGTCTCATATTTTCCAAAAATGATTGCCATACAAATAAAAAGAAAAAATACTGTAAAGCAGAAACACACTAGTTTGGTCAGGATACCTCCATGATAAACAATAGCCTCACAAGACTGTGGTACCTCTTGACCTTTCTTCACCCTGAAGAATTTAAAGGAGGGATATTTTATTTACAAGCCGCGTACGTATGTTAAATCACATTAAAGACACTGAGGAGTTGGATGCAGAGCTTGCGTGACAATCTCTGCACTCATTGCGTGGCATAAATAAACTCAGACTCAAACTCGTAACGTCTCTTGATAAAATTACCGTTTAGGGTGCCTTGCGGTGCATTGTTTAATCAAGGCTGTCCCTTGGTCAAACAATGCTTCGTCTGGCTTCACACCTTTGTGAATAGAACGCTATTCCACCTAGAGTGTCAGCAGTGGGTGTGATCGCAAGGATGTGGGTTTTTTTGCGCGCGATATGACGGCTGGGACAGTGTTGTAATATCGAGTATGGACTGTCTTGTTGATAATATCTAAGCCTATAAGACAGCGACACATCCATTGTTCCCGATCACACCTTTGCCCGACGGATCCGTCGGGTCGGTCAGAATCGTGTCGCTGTACGTACTTCACAGATCCAATTTTAATCGTGTTGGACATTTCCCGATATCTTAATTAGATCCGAAGGTATTAAACTTTGAATTATTTTCTATGATTCCACACCAGCAGCCCGTGGCTCACCCCGGCTCACCCCGGCTCGGCTCCCGGCGGCTCTCTTTGATCTCAAGTGGGTCGCAAGGTCATAAAGTGGAGAGGTGTGATCGGCAAGTGTCGTTGAGGGTATGAAGCATATAAGACAGCGACCCGACAGCTATGCCCGATCACACCTTTGCCCAACAAATCCGTTGGGTCGGTCACAATCATGTGGCCATATGCACTTCACAGACCTGATTATAATCGGGTCGGGCATTACTAGCATGGAGGTAATGACCAACTCTGCCCGACCATAATCTTGTCGCTGTACGCACTTCACCGACTGTTCCCGATTCTCTGAAGGCTTCTTCATTAGTGTTAATATGTATCTATCTGATAGTTATACAAGTATTATAAACCGATTTGTAGGGGAGATTGAGGCGATTATGGATCTGAGATATATTTCCTGATATCATGAATAGAACAGAAGTTATTAAGCTTTGCATTATAGTCTATTAAAGCCTATCACCCGACCCGGGGCCCAGTCGGACACGGCTCCCAGCCGCTCTCTTTGATCTCAATTGGGCAGTTTTATGAGGCTCTAAAGGGAGAAGGTGTGATTGGGAAGAATATTTGAGGGTATGATTTATGTTCCAGATTAAAATCTTCGATCGGATCGGTGAGAATCGGTGGTAATTGTTGCTGTCTTACGGGCTTAAGACAGCAACATTCTTGTTCCCGATTATAATCGGTGAGCGGATCGGTGAGAATCTGTTGAAATTGTCGCTGTCTTATGGGTTTAAATTACATAGATAGAAATAGATGTGTGCTGGTCAGAGCTGACAATGTGATATAATGTGGCCAAGTATAGTATTTCTGTGTTGTATAAACCATACCTTATGTATTACATAGGCGATGTGCATGTTTAACGCACACAATTAGGGCTAGAATACGATGTTATCCCCGCATTTTCTCTGGGGATAATCTAAACGGGTATTATAGCCATGTCATGCTCATACACCCAGTACTCTAATGGTAAAACACTTCTATCGGATGTCTTTGATAGGATATCCATTTTTAATTTCACCTTCCACTGCTGATTATCTGTGCTGTGCCGTTGAATGACTTTCGTCACATATACTGCCTTGAATAGGGGGCGTCCCCAGTCCCTAACTGTGAAATGGATGGTCCAATGCAAGGCTAATTTTGTTGAACTGGATGAACTAGGTGTCGATGTATAACGATTAGAGTAGGCACATTAATGGTGGATGGTGATACGATATGAAAGTCGCACGACATGGTATGAAAAGCATCCTCCATGAATAAAAGGCGGCGTTTTCCTGGCGTTTATATACTTCTTTGTTCATATCTACGCTTCTGTTACTCTTTTTCCTAATACTCCTCTTTGCAATTATATATATACCATAGATATCAATATTTTGTTTTAGTAATTTTAAGTCTTGATTTAAAATCAAGAAATTAATCTAGATGTATGGATCAAGATGGTTGAATTTTATGAATTTTTAGAAGGATGGTTGGTGAGAATACGTGGTTGAAAAAACATACACGCTGTTGGCATATTTATACACCAAGGAAGACTTTGCTGTAATGGTAGACCGAACATAGCACCTACCGCTCGATCTTTGCACTTGGTTAAAATATGTTTGAACCTAAATGGTACCTCTTTATTAGATCTAAGATGTTTGCCAACAGTTAGAAATCAAAGCATATTTTCTATAGATTCCAAGACATGCTATCTGACAGACTGTTCCTGTTGCTCCGATTAGCGTTTCATCACCTTTAACCGTAAAAAAACAAATAAAAATAAGATATCCGGTCATACTTTTTTTATTCTGGTGAATTCCCATGTCTTTCAGTGCAGTTCTTCTAAAGCCCATAAGATAGCGACATTTTCCACAGATTCTCACCGATCCGATCACCGATTATAATCGGTAACAAGAATGTCGCTGTCTTATACCCTCAACGCCGATTGCCGATCACACTTTATCACCTTGTACAGTGAACCGAGTGAGATCAAAGAGAGCCGCCGGGAGCCGAGCCGTGGTGAGCCATGGGCCGCTGGTGTGGATTCATAGAAAAGGCACTTGTAAATCGGACCAGGGGATGGGTAGCATTGCTGTTGAAACGGCCTACTCAGAATCGGGAACAGTCGGTGAAGTGCGTACAGCGACACGATTAAGGTCGGACATAGTCGGTCATTACCCCCACGCTAGTAATGCCCGACCCGATTAAAATCGGGTCTGTGAAGTGCGTGAATTTATATACATCAATCTTAATACAAACTGTATACCCATTGTCCAGTGTGACTATAGAATCACGGACCACCGTCGAACAATCTTAGTAAATCATATGTACCGATAGTACAAAGGAAGTAGCAATTAATTCAAGGAAAAGGTATAGCTGTACATAAATTAAATATCTTATTGTCAGAATGAATTATATAACAAATGACATATTCAGAGTTCTCTTGGGGGAAGGGGATGGGGTCACACTTGGAATAACATAAAAAGAACGCCGGGGGTCCAGGGGATGAAGCCGCTGGAAGCCTTTTGAATACATAGATTGTAAAGTGCATGTAAAGGTTCTATTATTTCGGCGGGGGTGGGGCACATGTGGGCCTACCTGGGAAGATCCTCAGGGGTCCAGAAGCAAAGCCTTTCCTTTGGGTTCTGGAGGCAAAGCCCCTGAAAACGCTTGGATTATAGATTATGGTGTCTTTCAGTGGCCAAAGTTGCTTTGTTGCGTCACGCTGTAACAAAGGTGAAGATAGGACTTTTCTTTTTTAAGAGCACACCTGACAACACATATAATTAACTAAGTATGCATGTGCTCCTTGTGCTAAAACTACAATTTTAGAAAATGTGTTTACAGAATATTTAGCCGAAACAGACCATCCTTAGCAAAATGTCGGGGGAGGGGGTTCGTTCCCCCATGTCCCATGGACATAACTGCTGCAGAGATTCAGGAATGCAATAGAGGAGAAGCATTTCGGTGGTTGGCCAGAGGAATGTGTTTTTGTACTGCTGTTTACATGCACATTCTCCATTCTAAGAGAGTACCCTGCTGGCGACACCAATGCTCTCTCAGCTGAAAAGACACGCTATATTTAGCCAATATCACCCCTAAAGCAAGCCCTATGGCAATCAAATACGAATGGGATATTTCTATCTTCAGAACTGCCATCTTCCTGATAACGGCTTCGAGAGGCGTTAACGGTAATCAACGTTGCAAGCACAGCAGACTAACCAAACACCCAAACTGGTAATAGAAGGCGGCAGATTAGTTACTATAATTCAATATTGGCACATGATCAAAGTTACGATATATCTGCATATACTAAACAGAACAAATTGGGTGAGATTGTTGTTTACTAAACTAAGGACATGAATATATATTATATATATGACGAAACCAAAGGCAAGCATCTGCATTAAATCAACAGCTATATTCAATTTCTACATTGGCGATTTATCCACTCCAAGCCAAATCTGTCCTTATTATTGGGATGTCGATGCAGGTGCCGCTTGTAATTGGTGTCTATCATGCAAGGAATGCCGTTGGTCTGTGGTGAAAACAAGCCATTCTGAGCTACTTGACCACATCTGAATCCACAAATGGCCGAGGAACTCTCCTTCAATTACTAAATCCTTGTGCCATAGGAACTGGATGACGGTCAACACTAAAAATACAAACAATCTATGGTATTCGTCCCTGCGTAACTTCCGAACTTGGGTCTAGTTTGTAATGACTGCAGATTCAAGGGAGTCGAACCCACAAGTCCGAGGGAGATGTGAATACGTGCTTCACAACAGTATGTATATCTAGATATAATGTGAATATATATATATATATATATATATATATATATATATATATATATATATATATATATATATGTCGATATGTGCTTCACAACAGTATATATATATATATATATATATACACATGTATTATATATATAACAGAGTAAGGCAACACTGAAATTGGACAGGGACCATTTTGCATACAGTAAATTCCTGATTCTTGAGGGTATAGACCTGTCCTTCGTTCAGGCATTCAAACCTCAGTATTATTCCTTTATGCACTGTAAAGGGATACATTAAGTTAGGCCTCTGTATAGCAGTTATTCAGGCCAACCCTTCGTTTGACAATAGATACTGTTCGACAGCAAAGTTCCTCATCCTATAAAAAATATATACAGATGATGATGCAAATCGTTACGCTTTCATCTCTTCAATATTCACCTGGAAGAACTTGATGGTATCACTGAAGACCACACAGAAGCTGCTCACAATGCCCCTAGTGAGGAGTGTCGCGGTCAGCACGGGCTCGCCGAGCTACCCATGAATCACCCTGATATGCCCTCTATTGGAGACTGAGTGAGTTGCTCATTCGGGGCCTAGATCAGCAGAGGATTCTAGTGAAGCTAAAATGACATTATCTATATACATGAGCGTAGACTAAAGGAATCCCCAACCTTAAGCCAGCTATCAGATTGTCCAGGTTGACGAGAAGCCATCTTTTCTTTGGCTCTCCGTAAAGGGAAAGGGAACTAAAATGTTCAGCGTCTCATCCTCTCTCTCCCTTCAGAAGGAAAGAGGGGGTGAGCGGAGGGACCAACTGGTCAGAATAAGACTGGACTACAACAATGACGGAGGAGGGCCCGAATCTCCCCAACCCGGAAATACGGCGCAGCCAGGAACTCATGCATAAAAAAGCGCAAATAGTACAAATTGGAGGGGGGGGGGGGTGATGATTCTACCTACCCAAACTTAATGGTAAAGCCAAAATCGTCCAAAGACATTCCGTAAAATTTGAAACCACAAATTCTAATAATCTCTTAATTGAAGCAAATAAGGAAATATTTTTGTAAACATGTGATTTACCACAAAAATACTCCTGACAGCTCAAGAGGGTCAACCCACTGGCACAGGCCAGAGAAACAATTCACTCTGGGTAAAGGTAAAGTGCCTTCAGCCAATCAAGGGCGGGCTTCCTCAGACCAATGAGAAGAGGGTGGACAAAACGATCTGTGAGAGAAATGTGATTCAAAAGATCAGTTTGTGATCGTGTTCTCAAACTTCCCTGTCTACCACAAAAACTCCTGCAACGAGGTTTTAGTTATACCCAATGCCAAAAGTAATATTGACCGTGTATACATAGAGGGAAATATCAAGGATTGCCCAACTAAGTTTAGGGTTGATCAATATTCAGGAACTGGAGATCCAAAAGGAAGAACATCGTACCCATTATCATCATGTCTGTACCTCGTACAAGGGCTATCGTTTATCGCTGTATTTTGATGTTAGTTGAAAAATAGATAAGAACAATGAAGGGTATAAGTGTCTAAGACATGTATATAAAACAAAGACCACAATATAGATCGAAACTGGGAAGCATTTTAGACTTCTTTTTAAGAGAAAATAGAGGATGTTTCTCACTAAGGCGGGTTCTCCCCGTAGACCACTACTTCCCCTACACTGCATATCACAAAGGCAGGTCTGATTGTTTAATTGACATAATTAGCCACGATCAAGACTTTGATATCGTATGCAGGCCTATCTAATATATGTACAACCCGCGCATGTATGAGAATAAGGTTTGTTGAGTGGTAACAAATTCATACAGTTTAATGGGACACACAATGGACACTTTGGTATTTATATCGCTGATCAACCTGGCGCCCCTTTATTGATCTAGGATCGCACAGAATACCCTTCTCTGTACCTCGTTCAAGGGCGATCGTTTAATGACATTTTCAGAATCCCCTTTGTAAAGCATCAACCCTCACATTATCTATCAACCCTCTCTCCATTACTCAGATGTTCCCCTTTTGTATTTGTAAATGTGAATACAGGAGAACCTTTCGTAAGGGTCCACCACCATAGAAACGGACATTTTTGCTCGGAACGGAATATTTTCCTCTGTTATAGACGTTTAATTTTACCCTGCATTAAGGGGCATATATATCCAGTTAGGGGTCAACATTCTCAGAACTGTTAGGCTACCTATCAAGTTCATAAGTCCGTCCCAGTGAACACCTCGAGTGACCGAGAGATACCTAAGCAGGTTCCCCAAAATTGTTGGAATGTTTGTCGGCAAGTAGAAGATTGATCTACATGCGTCCTCATAATTACCCCGATCTCATGAGACTATTCACCATGCACTCCCCGCTTTTAAAGAGTGCCCTGTAAACTTGTACTCGCTGCACATGCATCCAGTGCATGCTACACGATGCGTGCAGCACTGTACTTTTGAAGTCATGCACCGTATGCTTCAGGGTAGACCTGTTCAAGTGCTTGATTCTGGACATTCAATAAGAAATGAAACTTTGGATATTTTTCGATATGTTGACGTGCCCCAACGTATGGCAAGGAATACCGGTCAGGAGGGGTGATCAAAACGATAACCATAGGAGCCAGTCTAGCTTCATGGATGCAACACTGTTTCGGTATATCTTAATCGACAAAACAAAGAAGCACATTGCTTGCTTATTCTTATATGGTTAGTTATATAATCACCAGTTACTCAGGTGTATTGTGTGAAAAGAACGAAGTAAATCTGCTGGTTTTATATTTTAAGTGTAGGGGACGGGTTTAAAGTCTTATATAATGTATGCGTACATACACCTAAGTTTAGAGTTTAGCTGCCCGTCTTTCGTTATATTAGAGGGAAGGGGGTCACTGTCATGCAATACTGACCGCTTATATCAAGGGATAGTCATGAGTGTGGCAACCATCAATAATTATAAATGAACATATGCTGCACCTTTAAAATAAGTCGACAAGTAATGTCTCATCCCTACATTAAATTACAATCTTCCTTGGTTGACCTAAGATGACCTAGGCCAAATGTAAGTTTTAATCACCATTGAAACTGCCCAAGGTTCCCTTTAGCGCTACCCAAGGAAAATCTATAGTGTGTAATCAAAATCAATATCGTCCCCAACATATTGATCATGACTTCTCTTATTGGTATAATCACATCAAAAAGATTCACGCACAACACAACCCCATGGCTTAAATAAACTGGAATGTTTATTTACTACTTCCCGAAGTGATCTTGGAGGATCACTCCCACAAGTACAGTACCCCAGCACAGCGTGCAGGGTAACACTGGAGAGGCTTATCTGAAAGACTCGCCTAACCACCAGGAAGGTTCCGAGAACGCGCCTGCCAAAGTGAGGGCCCAAGGGTCTGCTCCTACAGCAAGACGCGCAAGGACAGCCTGTCGACTCGATGTGAACGCGGAATATATATACCCGGTATATGTAGTCCCAGCCCCTGCTGCGCAACTTTCATGTGCGGCATTGTCCAGAATCACTACACAGCGAGGATCGGCTCTCCACGCCACCTTCCAAAGAATGGACAAAGCACTGCTGGATCCCCACCCCACTACACGAGCAAGGCACTCTGGGTCTCTCTTGGTTTCATGCAGCAAAGAAGCATACATATATATTTAACAGCCTTCTTCCCATTCATGGTGAAGTATACTATATGCATCAGAAAAGGTGACTGAGTGACAAATGCAGCACAGGGTAAAAGGCATTGACACCTGTGCTCTGTTGACAATAAGTGAATGAGGATGAATATAGCAGTTTTTCTGCTCTGGCTGAAATGCACAAAAAGACCTGACAAGCGCCTGTGAGCATAGGGGTTTCTAGACCTTTGCTCAAACAAACACCTAAACGATATGGTCCAACTACCCTGAGATTGAGAACTTGACCCTTTACAAGCAAAGAACACAATCGTTGCATTTCTACTTCCCCGTGATTATGAAAACCCAATAGTATCCGTTCTACATAATGTATTACATAACCTTTTGCTCTAATTATAGCCTATATCTCTTATAGCCTATGGGCGGATGATCCCCATGAGTGAACAGTCAGTGACTTAAACCAAATACCGTTGTGATTCCTATCTTGCCCGCCATCCAGAATGGAGCCACCATGCATTGTGCGCAGCAGTGGGGAGTCAAGAGCGGGGATTTAAATGGTCTCTCCCAGACCACGCACCCGAAGGTACAAAGTCCACCTTCTTGTATCACCTTAGGGAGGATTATTTCCTCCATCATTATCAATAGATGGTCATTTCATTCAACTTGCATAGTGCATAAATCTCCCCATCGCAATAAACTTGCCGGATGTAGACTAGATGTTATTGTGCCATGATATTGTGTGTATATATGTGAGTGATCAGACAAAAGACAGTTCACATCTACGCCAACCACAAACACCTGGTCCTGGTAACATACCATATCAATCAGGAAATTGTTACGACACATGCACGTGATTACTAGTATTAGTATTTCGAAGTTCTGCAATCTACCTATGAATGAATAGAAGCCTTCAGCTTCCACCATGTTAAATACTGCTGTACAACCTTAAGTCGGTCCCTGTTGCCCATACATCCTATCGGGTTAGATGTAATACTATGCAATGAATGAGGCTGGTTTCTTCATACATATAAAGGTACCTGTGTATTACTTGTCAGCATAATATAATAGAAGAAGTTGTTGAAACGTTCGACTGTTATCATGTATAACACTGTGGGCCATAATAGCACATAGAAGAGTACCTGCTGCGGTTTCTGCTCCTCTTGTACCTGTCTTTACTTCTGTGGGAAGGTCTCCGCTGTTGGCGTGACATCAGCTGGTCAGCGTCCAGCATATGGTATGTGTATGTGTACACTAACGACACTATAGCATACATTACCACCATGCTCGGCAACTACGCCTTGTGTCTCTAGTCTATAATGAGGTTCATTGTACCGCAGATGGTGTGAGGATGCCAAATTGACAAACCTTTCTGTCAGGTCAGATTTACTGCCTTGATAAGTATCCCAGGTCCATTACTTAATATAAAACTATGCTTTGGGTAAGGTTACATTAGGCATATATATATATACCTGTATGTGTTATATGTGTCATATGTGAAGATGCAGTATCCTTAATATTTCTTATCAATTTCACTCTTATATATCATTGTCGATTTTTCAACACACATTGAGTTAGTAATTACTTAAGATGCAATAACTTCTACTCACCCATTCTGCCTCAGTTATCTAGCCCCGACGCAGAAAACTGCAGACCGCTGCAAACACCTCCAAGATGCAGGAATCTCGAAGGAGGAGGCGTGGTTTTATACAAGGAGAGAAAGGTGTAAGAGAGCCACCACAGTAGTCACCCCTCTTGGGACACCTCCAGAGTAATGTGTGGGCAAGTTCAATACGATCTCCCGGGCATGAAGAGAGGTCTACGTCACACCTCGCTGAGGGCCGCGCGAGAGGGTGAGAGCAGTGGGAGGGGGTAGGAGAGGTAAGGACACTGGGTAAGGGACTGGGATTCACCAGTTTTTCTACAGGTAAAGGTATGGCGGGGTGAAGGATGCTTGCCAGTTTCCGCCACTCCTCATCGTCACGGTGACTGCCCTCGTCGCCCTTCAAAGAACAGCTCCCACCCATCACCACGACCACCTTTCACCCCTTGCCCTCTGCACCCGTCTCAGCCCGCTAGTTGATACTCATTCATTTGGACACAGGCTTCTTTTCTAAGCCGCGTTTTCCTCTTTCTTCACTCTTCACCAGGCCCCAACTGTATTTTAAGTCAGTTAAGGTATTTGCAAGATTTGCAAATGATATGCATCTATTCCTTATGGTTGTAATAGGATTTTAAGCTTACAACGTGACCATGCGGTATAGATACACAAGTACACATATGATCTGATCCTTTTCAGTTATCGTTCTTTTATACAGCAGGTGGTAGATCCATCGGGAACAGAAATAGCGAATTATGGGACTGAATAGTCGACAAAAACGCATAAGATATCTTTATGTTATATCGCTGGTCTGCCACAACTTTTCTAAGAGGCAGATCTCTATAGGAGCAAATGACTACATCTGTCGGTATACTCAAAAATCGAATAAGGTCATAAGAAATAAATATAACTCCAATAATTCATGTGTACGGTGAGAAATAATTATGTGGGTGTAAAGTTGTTGTATCGGTGCGGTGCCTTGATGTACAACTTTAAAATCACGTGGGGCTATACTATTGTTGAAAAACCTCGGAATGTCTGACAATTTTAGATAAAGATGAGCTACCAACTTACCAAACAAAAAGTAAAAAATGTAAAATCAGATTCCTGGAACCACATACCCCACTATGGAGTAAACTTTCTAGTGATGCATCATATCTTTTGAAGGAGGATTCTGCAGAACACGATGGCTAACTTCAAATGTATTACACATTCAGACATATTATCTTGAATTAAAGGAATTTTTCAAGGAAGTACAGAAGACGTGCGATGTATTACCCTTCTAGAATTGTATCGATTCATACAAAGAAATGCAATGACCTGATGAAGGATTTATTAGAATCCGAAACGTTGTACTCTAAACAAGCTTTAAACACCATCCTGTATTTCAATTTTATTTCTCTGTCTTGGATGTACCGTCCTACAACGTGATAAATACAGAGATCATTCCTCAACTCGTAAAACTCATGTACAAGGTGAGGGATTTTCAAAAACAGCTGTGAGGAAGATATGAGACTATGGTGGCCTGGGCCCGTTCATGACTCAAGGCATCATCCCCCTTTACAGAGTTAAGGGTCATTTTTCATATCATGTGATGAGAAATGAAATTGTCTTAATTGCCCTATGCCAATGCCCCAATATCCTCACAGGAAATGGTAAAATCATTTTTTTAGGTGATGGCCCAAAACAAAATGGCGTGAAAAACTGTTAAAACATCACCTTTAGAGGTTCGAAGCTTTCTAAAAATGTATAGGTTACAAAATCTCCACGAAATCCCAACAAAATACTTTCACCCTGACTAGATCTTCAAAATCAAAATTTGTCCAGGTAGTTGTTCCAACACGGTTTCAGTAAGAGATGTTTAAAGGCAAGTGTTGCACAAGTATTTGTGTGGTAGTACCCAAAAGTGATGACATATATACACGCAAGTGACTCCATGAAGTTGTAAAAGTGAGGCAAAACTACAGAGGTGTAGTGTCAAAATGTTGCTGGAGTCCCATTGTTGGACAGCTGTTAGTCCACGGAGATGAGAACAGGTTGCTCCGGAGGGTAGATCTTTCAGGCTAAAAGCTGCCAGCCTGGAGCAAGCATGTGACTCACATAGTGCTGTGAAGTGTGGTTTTCTATGGTCTACATTATGAGTGCCATAATGTTATTCGAGTAGCAACAGATACTGGATCTTCACAAACAACAACATTTATGAAATAGATTTACAGACTTATCTAGGGATTACTTGAAAAAAAGAAAATGCAAGTGATTCCAAATTTTGAATCATTGATGGTTTAAGAATTGTAACCTCACATTTGAATGACCTGAAAGCCTCATACAAATAAAAAGATCCTGAACTGCAATGATGTTTGTCTAACTATACCTCGTAACTGCTGTTGTTAAACTTATTGTATAGAGTGGCGGCTATTACATCGCTGCCAAGAGTGCTCTATGCCCGCAACGACCTAGCCTAAATGAGACCTGAAGGAATGAAAAAAAACTATGAAAATAAGAACATAAATATTCATCATTACGGAATCTGGTTTCCGGTATATCTAAAGTGTGATTTTAGCACTGTGGTCTCATGCAAGCTTTGAAAAAGCACGTTCTGATATTTCTACCTGTTCACAAGATTGTGTTAAGTGACACAGGAAATCTCCAACAGGAAATGGATATTGGAACTCATTTTCCCCTCTCTATTCAACTCCTAACGATGGAGGGGAATTATGTGTTTAAGGGAGTGGGGAGGCTGCTTAAGATGATGACAGATTGTAAAGAGAAATATGAATGGCATCATGATCTGATACATTTAGCAGGCATATCAAAGGCAGTTGGATATATATACATTGTGGCCGACGTATAGAGGTATTTATAATGAGGGCTCGCGGCAAACATGACAGTGCTGCCACCTGAGGCTTCCCGGAATCGTCCCGCGCTTAAAAGACGCCTGCGCTCCCGCTGCGATGACGTCACAGATCTGCGCTCCTATTAACTTAGCCTGGCAGCCTGGCCTAGTTAGACTAAACCTTATTTCATTAGGGCAGGGAACCAGTCTACTATTGACTCTCAATCGGTAAAGCGTTTCCACTATCCCACCTTACGCTTAAAAAAAACAAAAAAACTAGAGAACTCTTTCTTATTGGTCAGTAGGAATTATTTCCCTGAAAGATTGGTGTGCGTTGGTTCTCCGGATATCCGCGAGGAGGCACGGTGGAATATACCCGCAGGGAGGGTCCGAAGCGTTTGCTGGATTTTAGATAAGGCCCGTTTCTATTGCCCAAGGAAAACGGTGTCATTTTTTTAGTTCTCGTAAAAGCCCATTTTCACTGGCCGTCAACGACCTACAGTCAGGAACCACCGACAGACCTTTATCACTGCTGAGGCACAATGGAAATGGGGCATTAGGAGAACTAAAACAATCTACAGCGTTTTCGTCGGCCAATGGAAACGGGCCTTTAGATTGGCCACCACCCCTGTCTCCAGGGGTTTAAAAGCTAGTCGGTCAAGGTGGCTATATATATATATATATATATATATATATATATATATATATATATATATATATATATATATATATATATATATATATATAACCCCACCAGAGTTAACGAAGTGTAGCTCTGGTGGCCAGTGTAGACATCAGTATAGGGCACATAGCTATTATGATATGGAAGCGGTCATCTCGCCCCCAACGCCATCCAAAACACAAAGTGGCAGGACCGATCATCAATGGATTTTATCAAGAATATTTTTTTGGGGCTCGTCATGCAGGAATTTTAGCTTCGTCTCAATACTATCCATATAACAACTAATTACAGCGGTTGCTCCCTGAATACAGTGGTGCTATCTTACAATTTCCTGGTGAATGACGGCAGAACTAACAATCACTCTGTGCCCTATACTCTGTGAAAACGAACACGATGGCATGAGTGTATGATGCATAGTTGTGGCAGAAAAGGACAGCTCACGCATGCGCAGCACAGGTGCCACATTCAAAACAATGCATGTCATACATTACGAATATCCGTTGGATTTCAAAATTGAGCTTGTTCCCTCAAAAGCCAGAGTTCAACTACTGCTAGCGCTTCAGCAAACTAGTACAACCTGTCTGCTAGTACAAAAGGAAACAGGCGGAAAACAGCCAAAGATTAGTGATACTTCAATACTGATCTGATCTGCTTTTGTGTGGTCTTCCATTCAGTTGGTTAACTGCATATGAGGGGTAAAGTAGTATGTATCTTTATATTCTTATATTCTTTTCCCTTTTTCTAAATGAAAATGCAAACTTATTTGATCTCCGTGCCGGAAATTCTGCTGCTAATAGTCAATCTTGGTTACAACCTTAGTGTTTCTGTGGGTGGTAGACAGGGTGAGCATTGTGTGAAACATTGTTTAAGAATATTTGGGATCAAATGATTTCCCTCGTGATATCGCTGTCTCACACAGCACGAGTAAATTATAGGCCGTTTGACTATCAATTGCCTTTATATATTCAAAGGACTTGACGTTTTGTCTGAAAACATCTTCAAACAGTTGAAATACCAGTATAAATCCTCCTCTTGTTTTCCATCTCTGTTCTTTCTTTTGCTTTTCCAGCTTTTCTGTCCCCATGTGAAACATCCCTGAAGTATATTCGCCGTTATTACTACATGTATATCATTTTCAGACATTGTTCGGCACAACCATACTCACACGGTGTTTGGCACAAAGGAAGCCTTTCAAATATATCGAGGTCTTTGGAAAGCGATTTTTTTGCCCAGCTATAGATAACACGGTCGACTTGCCGATGGGCGGATCTTTCACTGTAGATGGACGAGTATGGAACGTGCCTAATTCACTTCAAGTGAGTTATTCATTAAAACAACAACCTTCAGAATACGAATTGGAAAGTCAAGGTTAGGTACTATACACATAGAAACATATACATAGATACGCTCAGAGCCACACGTAGACCTCCCTCATTCATGGGCCTCTGCTATATCATCCTTCTTAAATAAAAGGTAGTCCTTGAAGGAGAAGACAATCTATAGATATTTTATAAAGTTGTCCCCATTTGTAGCCGGAACGAGCATTGAGTATGATGGTAGCTCAGCAGGAAGTCTTTGTGTGACCATTCAAATGAATGTGATTTATTACCTATATTACAGTGTTTACAATCAACGAACTAATATCTTTGGTTAAAGGTACGCCTGGGTGGAAAACGGTTATTAGCTTATACCGATCTAGCTGTATTAAGAACATATGTTAAAATATAATAATTTCTTATTGTTTTTTTAATCATTGAGATGCAAAAGGAACTAGGATAAGGTTATCAGCTTGGACCATTCTGTACTAAGTATTTGTGTTAATTACAAAGGTAATATATCATATTATATTAGATTACGTGTTTTACAAACACCGATGGATATAGTTTACATGTAACGGCGATGGATAAGGTACATGTTACTTTGGCAATATATGAGAATGAAGACATTAACATATTTTGTTGGCTTTCCATCAAATAAAATTTCAAATTCTCTTTGAAACAGTGTGATGTACATTATCAATGACTAATAGTAGACTGCGATCGGGTGTTCAAGTGGTACGTTGGTCGCCGCTGTACTAATACCGGTAGCTCCCAATATGTGGCTCCGGAATCGTCCATATTACATGCGAGGTCGTGGGGTCGCCGTAAGGAGAAAGTCGACATTGAGGTCATATATCATATATTTGGGTTTGGGTGCTGTGGTAATTTACGCAGTGACAATACCCATGATCATTTCACAAATAGATCAAACAGTTGAGATGAACCACGGACTTGTCTTCCAAGTCCGTGGATGAACAATGACAAAAACATATTTTCCTCTTTTTATATTGTAATGGATTTCCAACATAAAACAGAGACACTCAAGAAAATTGCATGTTTCTATGTATATGGGAAAGTTAAAAATCACTGCTGTTGTAAAAATAGGGCGAGTCACACGATTTGTGTGACGAAGAAACGTATTTACTGTGGAGAATTTAACGTTGGTCGCGGCCTTTCGGTCATTTAGTTCGAACCAACAGCGTCCAAAAGACCAAGAACAAAATGAATTCGAACAGATTCAATACGTTCCCAAAGTGTACCTTGTTATCAATGGAATAAACCGCTATTTCAATTTCTTACGTCTTGTCAATTCAACTGATGGCCGTAATATATGTTTTTTTAGCGGGCGGGCTATTATTTCTTTTACTGAACCTGTAATGATGGCGGTTGGAATTCTTTCATGCTGTAACTACGGCCTGACACGTAGTCGAAAGGCCATTGTCGTAGTTACGGGACGAAAGACGGAGAACAGTCAGAACAGCCGTTAATATTGGCTAAGCTACTACGTTTCCTTACAACTATTTACCTAAAAGCAATGAGAAATGCCATTCTTGACACAACCACCTTCACGTCTAGACCCTGTTTCATAGTATTCAAAGTGGAACTGCTCTGTCAAACAAGATAATCTGAAATGAATTAGGTTACCTACCAGAGTAGAAAATCCTGAACCGGAATGTCCGCATCATCCTTTATATAAATATATTGCGTATTAGCGTTCTGACCTTGATTCCGTGAGAGATCTTAGACTCAGGTAGGTGTGGCAAGCGATAGTCTGAATCATGCCAAGGAGGCCTCAAGGGGGGCTAACGTGTGTAGACCATCTTAATTGTCTATAGTTAACGTAAGCTGTCGCAGAACATAGCGAATACACAAAGGAGGATCGAACTTCGGGAGCTTGCCTCTGTAGCCAGATTTGATGGTTTAAAGAGTTTGGATTCAGGATATATTAAGATGGCAAGTTTAAGAATATTTTATAAAAATATAACTGATTAATAACTACAATAGTTCAATGGTGATACAGCAGTATACACACTCAGTTACCATTGAAATCATCACTGCATGTTGATTAGACTAATAACATTCGATGCAGTGCACAGGTAAGGCCCGGCGTCCACCTACTACGATATGGCACCGATATGCCCTACGATGCACCTCCCGATAAAAAATCCAAATCGCGTCAGAAGGTTACCTAATATCGGGGCAGTTGACCACGTTTCTGCGATTAGACACCGATAAAACCCCCATACAATGCGTGAAGGATTGGCATGTCTGGAGATATGTCTACGATTTTGCACCTTCCCGATATGTCTCCGATATTTACTTTTTGTATCGGTGCCATATCGGTAGGTCTAAATTTTTATCGTAGTAGGTGGACGCCAGGCCTTATACGCATATCAGAGATTTAATTCTATTTTTAAAGATATTAGTTAGCTGTTCAATATCTGCTGAAAGAACAACCCACAGTATCTTTCCCTGATTCAGATGACATCCTCAAATTTTGTGTTTGGCTTTCAGAGTTTAATTGTAATTTTCTCAGAACTACCAGTGGTCATCGTGTATGTTTACATTTTTTTGAATATTTTTAGCCGACCATCTCAGTCAGGGCAATGTCTGTAAAGCACGTCATTATGACAAATCCTGTAGATGGTAGTGTAGTCATTGGTGACAAAGATGTTTACCCTAAACTAGGAGAAGATCACACTCGAGGATCTACTCAAGAGTCCATTGAAAAAAAGTTCGCATGATTGCTTTGCCCGCTGGATGAATTCCTGCAACTCATGACATAATCGTATAGTTTGGGAAGCAGGGTAGCCCATGAAATGCCAATACCACTTACCTAAAGCAATTGCAATGCAGGATATATGATAGATTGTGGACGGACAATGTATTCCATGATAGTCCAGCCACGTACGACCCAATAGTTGCAATTTAAGTGACACAAGCACAATGTTTATGCACTCATAAGAACTGCCCCCTACAGTTATAATTCTACACAACATTAATGCCATGTACATTATACACAGAACGCAGCAAACTGTATGACGTTCATATAGCTGTACACATTGTTGTGTATCTATAAGCCCGTTTCTATTGACCGATTTCTCGTCACCGATCTACAGTTAGGAACCAATGACAGACTTTTTAGCACTTCTGATTCAAAATCGCTCAATGGAAACGCCCCAGCTACTGAAATGACCAACGACTTTTTCTGTTTAGTTTATACAGTTTGGCGCCACCGATGGATTTATTTCCCGACTGACAGAATCAAAGCCCTTTGATTTTGTCGGGATCCAAGAAGGAAAAATGGGTGAGGCGAGTGAAAGCTACTACCCTCACCGATAATGTGATTCTGACGCACAGTCGGGGACACCACCGACAAACATTTGGGAGAACTAAAAAAATCTCGACGATTATTTGAATCAGATCTGCTGGCAAACGTTGTGCGGTTGGTGTGCACCAATTTCACCTAGTTGGTAGAACATACCTTTAAGGATTGATCATATCCATTTCCACTCTTTAGATGAGTGATATGACCTGAAGGCAAACTGTCAGCAGAGCTGGTACCAACACACAAAATCACCTGTCTGGTGTGGTAGAACATTAGAAGTGTTGGAAATCCAGGTTTACAACGGTTTTGCTTTTGATGTAAAAGAAACCAAAAGCACTGTTAAGATTGTTACTGAAAGTTTCGACGGTATATCATAGGCAAACTGAAAGAGACATATGAATGATACAGGTTCAACAGCAAGAAAGAAATAATATGAAAATGTTAATGCTTATTATACAGCTTTGTGCTACTTGAAGAAGAGCTGCAATTTCTGTAATTACATGGGTGACTTACTTAATTGAAATATATTATTCATATATCGGAATATCAACTTAAGAACTGCTTTCCACATGTATTTAGCTTTAAACTGATTTTTATTTGGAGTTTCTATGTTAAGCATTAAGAAAGCCAAAAAGGTGCCTGGATCAGCACTCGGATTTGTCTTCTCCAAATAGCGTAGAATATAAATTCTATGCTAAAAATACTGGATACTGTTATACAAAAGCCATGTACCATGACCGAAAAACCTAATCTCAAAAGGACTTGACTATGTGCACTCTAAGGAGGGGCATGAACTGAGATAAAGAGAATTGAGTATGTAAGTAACTAGTTTTGTTACGTCAAAAATGTATATGGGTCAGATTTTCTCAAAATGTACAATTCAGACTTCTGGGGCAACACAAAACAAGATTAAAAAATTTCAAATAATCACTTAAAAAAACCTTTATTTCTTTTAGAGTAACATCTCAGCTGTATGTAGATACCATTAATACTGACTTTCTCCAGGCGGTTCAGTTTTTACACTCGTTACAGTAAAAGTTAATTTTTCCTATGGAATTCCTGAAAGATTTTCACCATGCTATGACTTGAAATACTGTCTAGTGCCTTCTATACAGAGTACAAAGACCAGATTCACAATAACGATAGAATCCATACTGAACTTTAGCTATACGAAATATCAATAAGCTGCTGTGAATATTATCAGGTCTATCATATGAAAAACTTTTACTCACATCTTGGAATAATTGAATTTAAGCATCACAAAATAATTCACTTTTTTAGTCTATACTAGCCATAAGAGATCTAATTTGGAAAATAAATACACAAAGCTATACATCCCTACTGTACAGGGATACAAATATCATAAGCCTGAGACCTTACATTACAAAGTAGATGGGGTAGCTGACAACCCAGTTCTCAGCAAAGTCCATCTGCACCGTACACTCCCCTGGAGTGAGGTTGTTGCGAAGCTGACGGAGGCCCTGGTACTGGGCATACACTCTCCTGACATGGCTCTCCATCAGGGAAAAGTTGGACTTCAGTACACACCTGAAGGTGTTGCATGACTCTGTCTGGATGACAATGCGGAGCTTCTTCATTGTCTTCCCTTCATCACCATACATGACATCCACTTGCTTCCAGATGTCCACAGAAATGAGAGCAGGCAACTGGTCGAGCTTTGCATCCACAGCCACCCACGGAACCTGGACAAAGCGGTCAGGAAGAAGAGGAAGGCCAAGTTTGTGGAGGGGGTTTCATCCTCAAAGCAAAGTTCTGATGCTTAACGCAAAGACAAATACTAGTGTTGTGGCAGTGCACCAGAAGGATGTAGCGGTGCTTTCGACGAACACTGCAGAAGAAACTAAGGGAAACTTGGAGATGAGGGAATTCTTCCAGGAACTTCACATGAAGAACATGGAGGAACTCCGTAAGCTGGACTTTCTGGAACTTAACCTACCTCAAAGTGACAGTGTCTTTCTTCCCCAGAAGAGTAACAGAGTGTTCGGGCCTCTTGATGAAGTCAACTATAGCCAAAGATGTTGTGTGGAAGGCAGCTAGACCTGACTTGTCCTTCCACAGTAAAGAGAGAGTTCTTTGGTTACAGGCCCACATCCCGTGAGAGTGGAGATGCCCCACATACCGAGCGTAGCTCCACCGGCGACACAATTTTGGCCAGCACTCTCCCAACACCAATTCCTTTCTACCTATTAAGTAGCAGCTGCAGTACAGTGTAATAAATCTACAATTCTAAATGTCTGTACATAGTTAAAATTGAATACAAACTACATGAAGCATAGAATACTTACGCCAACTCCTCCCTGCAACACTCAGATATCAGGACTACACTCATGTGGAAGATATCTATGTCATCAACGATGCCTCTCATTTGCTCAGTTGCAAGGCCTCAACTGCTCTTGGCCTTGTAAAATTCACCTGTTCAGTGTATTCTGAGAAATTTCCTTCACTCTTTAACGGTCTAGGTAAGATGGTGCACCCCTACGAAATAAAACTCATGGACAATGCTGAGCCGTATGCAGTTCACACTCCACGTCGTGTGCCCCATCCAATCTTGCCTAAGCTGGAAAAGGAACTCAAGCGACTCCAGGACCTCGATGTCATATCTCCAGTGACCAGTCCCACAGAGTGGTGTGCTCCAATTGTGGTCGTTCCTAAGCCTAATGGGAAAGACGTTAGACTCTGTGTGGACTTGACGAAACTCAACAAAGCTGTGCTCCGTCCACGTTATATCTTGCCTTCCTTTGACTATGTGTTAGGTCAACTTGGGAATGCCAAGGTGTTCTCGAAGCTCGACACCAATAGTGGATTCCACCAAGTAGTGCTCACAGAGGAATCAAAGCTCCTCACTACATTCATTACGCCATTTGGTCATTATGCTTATAATCGACTGCCATTCGGTATTACATCAGCACCCGAATTCTACCAGAGGCAGGTATCAGTGTGAGTTCAAGAAAACGGAAATCAGCTTCCTTGGTCAAATCGTTTCTGGAGATGGTATCAGAGCTGATCCTGGTAAGGTAGCTGCCATCACCGAAATGGATACTCCGAGTGACATTTCAGAACTACGGAGGTTCCTGGGTATGGTCAACCAGTTAGGGAAGTTCACTCCTGACATCACGTCTCTCTCCCGACCTCTACGTGAACTTCTCAGTACCAAGAACAATTGGCACTGGGGACCATCCCAACAGGAAGCGTTTGTGAAAATCAAGGATGTGCTCACTAAAACTCCAGTTCTCGCTCTCTACAGTCCAGAAGCCGAGACCAAAATCTCAGCAGACGCATCGTCTTATGGCCTTGGCGCAGTGCTTTTGCAGCAGAAAGGCACTCAATGGCACCCTGTTGCCTATGCCTCAAGAGCCATGTCAGACACCAAACAACGATATGCCCAAATAGAAAAGGAGGCCTTGGCGCTCACATGGGCATGTGAAAAGTTCCGTGTCTATCTGGTCGGTAATAAGTTTCTCATCGAGACTGACCACAAACTACTTGTACCTCTCTTAGGAGGGCGTGACTTAGACCAACTCCCAGTGCGAGTCCAACGGTTCAGGATGCGCCTGATGTGGTTTGATTATGACATAATTCATGTTCCTGGGAAGGAGCTCTACACTGCAGATACACTCTCAAGAGCCCCAAGAAATGGTCCATCTGTCGCTGATATATCACTCCAGGAGGAAGTGACAGCATATGTTAATGCTGTGCATGCATCCCTCCCCGCATCTGATCGCCGTCTCGATCACATCCGTGATCATCAGTGGGAGGATGACATCTGTCGTCAAGTATGCATGTACGTACAGGAAGGGTGGCCTGATAACTCTTCACTGAAGGGTATTGTGAAGAAATATGCACCCTACAAGTCTGATCTCACCATCGTCAATGACCTTCTACTTATGGGAACTCGGATAGTCATTCCCTCAAGCTTGCGACCAGAAATGCTCTGCAAGTTGCACGAAGGTCATCAGGGCATAACTAAATGCCGTCAACTCGCCCATGATGCAATTTGGTGGCCAGGCATCAGTTCTGACATCGAGGAACTAGTCAGTAGCTGCCACCATTGCAGAAAGAACAGACCAACTCAGTTTGAACCATTGATTCCATCAACTCCTCCGGAGCAGGCATGGTTCAAAGTCGCCACAGATCTCTTTCAACTTGGCAAAGACCAGTATATTGTTCTAGTGGACATGTACTCAAGATTCCCAGAATATGCCAAGCTGGAGGAGACTACATCTCGTTGTGTGATTAACCATCTGAAGTCATTCTTCGCCCGCCATGGTATTCCACGAATACTGTGCTCTGACAATGGTCCCCAATACAGCAGTCAAGAATTTGCTGCATTTGCTACAGACTATGGCTTCACTCACATAACTAGCTCTCCTTACCATCTCTCAGGAAACGGTGCTGCTGAGAGAGCCGTCCGCACTGTGAAAGACCTTGTGAAGCAACCGGATCCATACATCGCCTTGCTCAACTATAGGAATGCTCCTCTACACAATGGGTTCAGCCCAGCCCAATTGCTGATGAGTCGTCGCCTAAACACCAAGGTGCCAGTTCTTCCATCTAAACTGGAACCGGATCTGCCAGAGAAAGTGACAGTCCGTGTCCGTGAGGACAAGTACAGGGAAAATATGAGTTCTAATTATGACCAGCATCATAATACTAGGCCACTCAAAACCCTCCACCCAGGCAGTCCTGTATGGATAAAGGATAGGGGTGAGACAGGTACTGTTGAGGACAAAGGTGGGCATGATAGGGCATATGTGATCAGTACCCCCAAGAAGACATACGTCCGTAATCGTGTTCAGTTGAATGAACTACCACCAACAGTGAATGAACTCCCCTCAAGTGTGCCTCAGGCAGTGCCAATGCATGAGAAGGCTGTAGAGAACAGTCCCAAACCTGTATCTAGCCCAAAGACTGTTGTAAAGACTAGGAGTGGGAGAGAAATAAAAACTCCCGTGCGCTACCAAGGCTAATGAGACTGCCCATAATTTGATTTCAGCTTGAAAGATTTTAGACATATGGTTTATGTTTAGTTCACTATATTTTAATCTCAGAGTTTATAAACTCAAGTAAACCCATATGGTAATGCCTTATGCAAATACTCATAAGTCATATTTCATTAGTCAACAGTATTATATTTACTATCTCATATCGCTGTATCTATCAAAACCTTAAATGGTTATTAGCCGTTGGTGCTACATATATAGTTGGATTCTCCTAGTCATCTTCGAAAAAAAAGGGAGATGTTGTATTGTGTATTACATATACTGCCATCTGGTGTTAACTGCCAGTACTACTAAAGATTGTGGGGGAGAATAAAACTCACTTCCAGTTTTGCCTAGTCATGTGTTCAGACTCAATACTTGATAACACAACACCTGCTACCTTGACCAACATTCTGGTTCCCCCTGCAGCAGCTCCGCACTCCGCCATACCTCCTAGCGGGAATTTTCGAATTCTACTTTATTGATTATTTTTATGGTATTAGCAGTCATATGTGTAAGGGTGAGGCTCACGAAATATGTACCAAGAACTCTATAGGCATATCGGTCAATTTGGTCCTGATGATTTGATATTATATAGCATATATCCACGGACTTGGAAGAACATTTTTGAAACTCTGACTTTTCACAGGTGAACCCCCAAAATCAGTCATTTCTCTGTGGCGCCCCCATCTAAAGTCACCCAAACTCTGCCAATTGTTTGGGTCGGCAGTCAAAATTCCCTGATTTTCAAAGGAAAAATCCAGAAAATCCAGATTCTTAAATTGTTCCCATGCCCTTAGGCCTTAATAAGTTACGGCACATTTTGTCTTAGAATAGTTGGGGCCGGCCGACAAATTTCCCTGATTTCCAGGCAGTCAGTCTTGGAAAAAAATTATTTTCAATTCATTCCCATGCCCCTAGGCCTTAATAAAGCATTTGTCAGTCGATTCCAGGTATGTACCTGCATGGGACAGTTGGAATTAGGGTTCTTAGTTCACTAGATTTTTTAAAAGCTACGGCACATTTTGTGTCAGTTTGGGTTGGGTCGGCAGTCAAAATTCCCTGATTTTCAAGTAAAAAATCCAGAAAATCCAGATTCTTAAATTGTTCCCATGCCCGTAGGCCTTAATAAAGTATTTGTCAGTCGATTCCAGATATATAGCTACATGAGACAGTTGGAATTGGGGTCCTAAGTGCACTAGATTTTTAAAAAGTTACGGCACATTTTGTCTTAGAATAGTTGGGGCCGGCAGACAAATTTCCCTGATTTCCAGGCAGTCAGTCTTGGGAAACAACTATATTCAATTCCTTCCCATGCCCCTAGGCCTTAATAAAGTATTTGTCCGTTGATTCCAGGTATGTACCTACATGGGACAGTTGGAATTATGGTTCTTAGTTCACTAGATTTTTTTAGAGTTACGGCACATTTTGTGCCAGTTTGGGTTGGGTCGGCAGTCAAAATTCCCTGATTTTCAAGAGAAAATCCAGAAAATCCAGATCCCTAAATTGTTCCCATGCCCCTAAGCCTTAATAAAGTATTTGTCAGTCGATTCCAGATTTATAGCTACATGTGACAGTTGGAATTAGTGCAATAGATTTTTTTTTAAGTTATGGCACATTTTGTCTCAGAATAGTTGGGGCCGGCGGACAAATTTCCCTGATTTCCAGGCAGTCAGTCTTGGGAGTAATTATTTTCAATTCATTCCCATGCCCTTAGGCCGTAATAAAGTATTTGTCAGTCGATTCCAGGTATGTGCCTACATGGGACAGTTGGAATTAGGGTTCTAAGTGCACTAGATTGTTTTTAAGTTACAGCACATTTTGTGTCAGTTTGGGTTGGGTCGGCAGTCAAAATTCCCCGATTTTCCAGGAAAAAATCCAGAAAATCCAGATTCTTAAATTATTCCCAAGCCCCTAGGCCTTAATAAAGTATTTGTCGGGTGATTCCAGATATATACCTACATGGAACAGTTCGAATTAGGGTCCTAAGTGCACTAGATTCTTTTTTAGCAGCGCCACTTTTGAACCCTGGTGGCTTATAATAGAACTTGTATGTCAGGGTGCCGGTAGGCTTGTCCGCACCTCATGCGTGCTGAGTTGCTTCCCCCACTGAAACCGCTCTGGTCACACAGTGGGGTGAGGCTCCGTAACAAAACAACTCTAGTGACAACGTGTGGTTGAAGCTGAGAGGAGAGAGGATCTCCCTGAGGATCTGCCTTATGCCGGCAGGCGCTTTATTTTATAACCAGAGTACATTTAGACGTCACAGCGGATGAGTACGTCACATACTCACATACCATTCCTTATACAGACAATTACAGACGCGGTAACTGTTTCCAAACATGGTTACATTTTTCCCAATTGGTCACCAGTGGTCACATGTAGGGACAAGCGATCCCCCAAATATGGATACGTCTTTTCCGTCTAGGGGCCTCTATCCCCTTTTAAAAAGAAACCGCAAAGATGTTTGCGCGTTCCTCCAAGAGGATTCTGACATGTCCCGTCACGTGCAACCTTCTTGAGGTAAAACCTCCACATACATAGCATGCACAGAAAGGAAATATATTAGCTTAGAAAAGATAATAATTGAAGGGAAGATAATAGTTTTAGGGAAAATAATAGCTTAGTATTTCTCCCTTTTTATGCACTATAGGTATTTCTCCCTTCCATTTACCGCAACTTAAAACCTTATTTCCTACACAAGAAGGATTTAGTATAATTACGGTTTTCTTTCACATATAGATGCATGCGTATACGTTCATCTGAGGAGCGTGAGAAAGCCGGACATGCGAGCAAGGTTCTCACAAACAAGTTGACATGAGTAACGACTTGTTGAGACTGGAGGTGGATACAATACGGATGTGCACGTAGGCACAATCACGCAGAGACAGTAAACTTCCAGAAAGCACACATCTTTCTCACCAGCGACTTTCGCCTCTCCTTTTTAAATATAATATATATATCCCCGTTTGACCATGTTTAGGAGTCGTGTATGTAAGAGGAAATCAAATATGTATATATAATATAACCCTCGGCAATATGCTCATGAAGATATAATGTGAGCGGCATAAGAACTTTGTGGCGCGACCAGTTACGCGCGGTCTTTAAATAAGTTTCTCAGAAGGAAAGAAGTTCTAATAAAAGTGTAACGCTCAATGGCAATGATGTTGAGCGAATCACTGAAGGTGGCCATACGTGGCATGTCTATTGCCAGCCTACCTTCAATCTACCCACAAGTTCTCTCTGAGTTCCTCGGTGAATATCCTTACCTAAGATACGCTCGTATATTACTAATATAGACGAACTTTACAGCTTGATCTCGTACGTGACATTGGCTGACATGGCCGTATGTGCCATTGGAATGGCCGTACGTGACATTGGCCCTCCCCACCTTAAAATAATCAGCAATCTTCACCAGGTTGGTGATGATTTAAGACAAAAGAAGATAATTCCCTGTACTCTCATGGCTTTAGCTTGGGGGGCTTCAGTTACTGCTACCATGTGCACCGAAGAACACCCCCAGTGCCCTGAAGGAAGGCACGTCCAGTCTCCCAAAGAGACTCCTGCATCGACAGGAACGATGTCTGACGGGCATAGTCACTGAGAATAAGGATGGACTAAAACAGTGTTAGCTAGGGCAAATGTGTATTTGCTGTCTGGTCGGAACGAGTCGGAGTTTACTATACATTGTTTAGGTCAATGGGAAAAGCGGCAGAATACCTCCAGATGGTGGTAGACATCAGGAAGTAGGGCAAGATATTTAGACAGCAGTTGCTAGCCAAGGGATTTGGGCAACCATTCTATTACCTCCTAATATGAATAATCCGACAACCCAGTGGAGCCAGTGTATTAGTCCCCAAAGGAAACATCGAAGGAAAACTTTTTGGAAGGAAACTTTGTGTTTGGAAAAGCACTTGTAAGTTTTGTATCTATAGTGGCACCCCCTTGCCGTAGGCGTGTATACGATTACTTAAATAAATTGATTACTAAAAAGCATAATGTGTCTTGGCGACATAAAGGAGCGTGATATAGCTGGTCGGCAAATTCCACTTCAAACCAATTACTTTCCGATCCAGTCAAAGACCAAAGCGGTACAACTGGACGGCAAATCCCACTTAGAACCAACTTGCTAATGCAAAGGAAGACCAGCGTGGTGCAGCTGGACGGCAAATCCCACTTCGAACCAAGTACCCCTAGGGGTTGGACTTTATTCCCCTTAAGGCAAGAAGGTAGGCGTCGGAAGTACGCCAGAACGTCTTTCAGGCATCCCGGGTAACTCTCCAATATGCCTCATGACCTGAGCCACCTTAAACCAGAGTGATAAGAAAATCAGCTTCGAGGACCAGTTCATACAGCTACATTTGTTTCTTTTCTTTTAAATAAAGAAGACAAATGACTATAAGGATCTAGAGGATGTACTCCGTTTTCCTTACTGAGGATCAAGTTTGCGTCTTCCTTTAGTTTGATAGTTACTTTTACTATGGCGACCCCAATTCTCCACGTGACCGGAGGGAGTGGGTGGTAGTTTTATTTTAGCATAGGGGGGAATCCCCAAGAGGTCACGGCACCTGTATTGGTTCATGGCTGTTCCCCAATTTACTAGGTCAGTCTCAACCTTCCCGTTACCCTTCAGTATCGTCCCGCAAAACTCGCATCTTTCCCATCGTTGCACCATCTGGTCGAGAGTCTTCCAGAAACACTTTTGGTGCACGAGGGCGCCGCAGCAGGTCATTCGTGCTTCCATTCTGATATCCCACCTATCTTTGTATTCAATATAGGTAAGATCCTGCAAGCATACACAACATAGCCCGGTTTTCTGTTGTAGAAGGAAAGCCTTCTTTCTAGCACCGTGTCGTAGTACCCTTCTGATCCCTGCCTTGGAAAATTTTCCACGTTTCTCATCATAGATTCTTGGGAAAAGATTTTGCCGATTAGCACTTGTGCAGTTAACCAGAGCCTCTATGATTGACTCCCCTCGACCTGCTACGTTTGAGGGATAATAATTCAATACTTCGCCCAAGAAATGGTGTGCCTCTTCGGGTTCTATAGTAAATGCGATTTCGACTAACAAGTGGTAGAGCTCATCGCACCCAAAGAAATTGCAAAACTCCACGTATGCGTTACCGGAGCTTTTCTTCACCAACTGCCACAATGCTCGTGCCAACGCGTATATATTATTATGGTCAGCAAAAGCCTTAAACACCTTCATATATTCAGCACATGAGAATATAGGTGGTAGAGTGATGGTCGTTATGCCCATTTCACCATCATAATTCCACAAAGCATGAAAATACCTGCTATACCGACTCAATTTCTCATACTCAAGCTCTTGAAAAATAAACTCAGCTGAGATAGCCATTTTGAATCAGTTTTCACTTTTCCTGATTCACACCTGTCCCGTCCTGTCCTCATGGATAGTGGCCTCCGATACACGAAGTCGAGCAGCTCCTGCAACGTCCCTACTCCAGGAGCTTTGACTCGGTTAACAAAAGCCCCAAAGGAGAAGGAATCGTTGGGCGCCACTGTTCTTACGTTGCTGACGGTGGCCTTAGGTACACGAAGTCGAGAAATGTCCACAACGTCCCTACCCCAGGAGCTTTGACTCGGTTAACAAACGCCCCGAAAGGAGAAGGAATCGTTGGGCGCCATCTTTCTTCGTTACCCAGGTTTTCCAATCTCTCTTACTCTACTGTCTTGGCGACAGGAACGCGGACTATTTATTACAACAACCTTTTGTCTTTTTGACAACACAACAAATCACCCCATGGACTATTCCATTTGGTATTGTTCATAGGAGTATTGACTTTCAGATCAGCAACCTCACAATTTACTAGAAGGAGGAAGACCCAAAAAGACTGAAATACCAGCGTCGTGTTATAACATCACGAGAATCGTCTACCCACTAGACGTTCTGGAACCATTGTTTTCATGTCCATGAAAAGTTGCCATTGTTTCTTTTTTATAGGGTACTCCTTAAAGTCTTTGAAGAAGTTCTCAGTGTCCTTGTTAGGAAAAGTACGGCACAGTTAAATCACATCTATAACACAGTATGTCCACATGAACTTGAAGAGGTTCATATATTTCCTTCAGTCAGACGGTGAAATCTGTCCTAGTTCCACCTTGCCTGTGTGAACTGTACCCCACTTTAGGAAGAACTTTTTCCCTCTTACTCCTCTCTATACCATAACATTTCTTATTCCCACAGCACAGTAAAAACCCTTGCTTCTTAATCTTTTCTCTAATCTTATAACCTCTTTTTGTAAGATACAGAAATACTACAAATCCCATTATTATTGCTAGGACTACTATAAACCAAAACCACCAGGCTCTACTTGCTACGTTAGCCTGTATAGTTTTTATTCTCGATACTATTCTGCTGCGAGGGGGGGCTTCAAGGGCATTAAAGGAGGGAAAATTTAGCTCAGATATGCCGCTAGTCTGCCAAACTTTATGTGTTCTTATTGGGTACCGGGAAAAATTCAACCAAGACAAGTCCACGGGCTGTGGAGGTGGGACGGTTATGTTGTGGGAAAAACGAGTAAGGGGCAAGCCTCGAAGATTCCAGAAATCGGTGTCAAGTCCGCATCGCTGGCCTACTTGGATAACATAACTCCCGGCAGTTAATTTTCCAGTAACTGGGCTTTCGTGAGGACATGCATAGTGGTAAGTTGTGTCTTCTGTTTCTACAATGTATCTATTTAGGGGAGTTGAGACTACTCTAGATGGTGGCGGTCGCCCAGTGTAGAGTGTTACCGGACACTTGGCCTGTTGTTCCGTGTCTCCATTTATCAACCCATGTAAACACGGTTGTTGCCGTCTATCATACTTCACCCCGGATTTACATGCTCGCGGGTCTGGACCATAACATTCATACGGGAAATACAGATCTTCAGTTGTCAAATCTAGAACAAACGGTTGTGGCTGGTGGATTTTTATACATTTCTTCCCTTCACACACTGCCATGGTGTTTATAGTGTATAAATGCTGCTCGTGGGACCCGAATAAAGGTGCTCGCAGGACACAGATGGCCTGAGAGTCGACAACCATTATCTTTTCCACCCGGACATAAGCATAATAAGCCAGGGTATTAACTTGCAGGCCGTTATCTTTTGAAGAGAGTATTTTCTCCATTAATGGCACAGGCACCACCTGATCAGAAACAACTCGCGCCTCACAGGCAACTCGCACGCTAGAGGCCTTGGCTACCGCTGCTTCGTAACTAGTTAGATGTTCATCAATTAAATCCATCACCACTGTGAATCCTAGCACTACCCCGTTATATTCGACAATAGGTTCCATATGGCTCAGGCGTATTATACTTCCCTCTTGCGCGTCTTGCCGCTTTATTATCGAGTTTACAGTATGGGCTAACTTCTCTTCCTGCACTCCCAAAAGGTTTACTTTGGCTACTAGTCCTATTTGTGTATCTACTACACCCTCAATTTCTTCCGCCAACGCCAAATCCGCCGCCTGCAGGGCTTCAATATCAGCCTCAGTGGCTGTCCCAAATAAGAATGAAGAAATCTCGCCAACTATATTTAAAAGTCCCCTTTTTCGTCGACTGACATGCCTTATCCGCGTCCGGATGACAGCAAGTCTTCTCAACAAATTCTCGGTGAAAGCCAGTGCATCTGTGTTAGGGTGGTTGTGGTTATATCGGGTTTGTTTCTCTCGTATGCGATGTTCTAGGCTGTCACACATTTGTAGCCATTTCACATCCAGTGAATGGTCAGCCGATAGGTATACGTATACCTGAGCATAAGAGCTTATCTCTCTCACCTCCTCTTCGTGAGATATAATCGCCCCAGTTTCTATTTTGTTTATTTCCTGTCCGCTGGATAGCGCCAGGCACCTGAAATAAGATGAGGACTCAGTTAGTACAGAGTCTCACCGTTTCCAGCCAGGAATTCCAATCAATTTCAAAGGAATTAGGACACCCCATGCTCTTACTTGAGTAAGTGTTAACAGCAGCTGCTGCTGGTGTAAGGACTGTGGACAGATGGGGGTTTGGGATTAGGGGAACCGGGTTAGCTTCAGCAGGCGGAAGCTTTGATTCCTTACTCGTTGGGGCAGGCACTGGATCTACCTCCTCATACGACTTTGCTTCAGGAATGACACGAGCATTCCGTTGATTAACTCGAACGACGCGTCCCGTTTCGAGTTCCTCTACGCGGAGACCTCCCTCATGATTGGAGATCACCCGGTAGCCGGGCTGCCATTTAGGCTGCCCCTTCCGGGGAAAGAGGGCGCGCACCGTGACAAAGGCCCCAACGGGTAGGCGTTTAGCCCGACCCGGCTCTTTTGTCTTATAGGCGGCTCTCGTTTCCAGGCGGAATTCATGCAATAGGCTCTGTGCTAGTCCAATTGCCTGTAACCTTTCACCTTCCTCAGGGTCTCCTGTAGTGGTTCGGGGCAGGCGCGCTTTCCTGCCATACACTGATTGGTACGGACTGATGCCGGCGGGACCAGCCGTAATTCTATACGCATATAGCGCCTCGGACAGGTACCTTGTCCATTTTCGCGGGTCTCCCCCTGTCAGTTTCAAAAGCAACCTCTGGATGGTTCCATTGAATCGCTCTACCATCCCATTGGACTGGGGATGATACGGCGAAGTCTTACGGTGTTGGACACCATTATTCCTCAGCCATTCCTCAAAATGGGTCTCCGTGAATTCCCCTCCATTATCAGTCACTACGACTGTGGGGAGCCCATATCTAGCTACTATCTCACGTGAGAAGGCTTCCCACACAGTAGCAGATTTCTTTGATGCTATTGGTATTGCTTCTACCCAGCCAGTAAGATGATCAATACATGTTAACAGGTACTGTCGACCTCTTTGATCTCTAGGGAAGGGTCCCACCAGGTCCATTCCCCAGGTGTGGAAAGAACACGGGGGCGTAGGCATCTGTCCCCTTGGGGCAGCAGCATTTGCCAGTGTGAGGGTGTTACATAACACACAGCTACCTATATACTCCCTAATGGTTTTCCGCATTCCGGGCCAAAGGTAATTTTCCTGTACCCTCTTTAAGGTCTTTTCTGGAGCCGAATGCCCTACTTCCCCGTGACAACGGTCAATCACTGTCTTCCTATACTGCTGGGGTAGCATCAACCGAGGATAGATACCCCCGTTTTTGAATGGTTCTGCTAGGCTGTACAGAATTCCCTGATATACCACATATCGGGTTTCGTCTGTCCCCTGTTCAGCCTCAATGAACCCATCTTGGAACTGTTCTTTCTGGAGCTTCTTCAAAGCCAGAGGATCAATGCTGTCAGTGTTCCAGATATCCGGGGTTTCTGACGCCCAGGTCTCCTCCCCGCCTTGGTCATTAACTGGGGCTACACTTGCTATTCTGGACAGCATATCTGCTCGGACATTTAGCTTTCCCTTGTGATACATAATTGGGGCGGCATACTCGGTTATCTGGATTGACCACCTTTGGAGCTTGGTATTCCTGATTTCTGATTGGAAAAGGCACCTTAAGGGTTTGTGATCCGTGTGGATTTCAAAGCGGGCACCCCCTCCCAGGTACGGGTGTAACTTCTTAAGGGCATACACAATGGCATAGGCTTCTTTTTCTATGATAGGCCATAGTTGCTGCCGCTCAGACAGTTTGTGCGAGACATAATGTATGACCCGTTCTACCCCTTTATCATCTTTTTGGACAAGGATAGCACCGATACATCGATCAGATGCATCGGTGTATAAGATGTAGGGCTTGTTGACATCGGGGTGTGCTAAGACTGGTGCTTTGGTCAAAGTAGCCTTCAGCAGGTCGAAGGATTTTTTATGTTCTTCACCCCATATGAACTCGTTCTTTGGTTTCGTCAACTCCGTCAGTGGCACCGCCAGGGTCGCGAATCCCGGAATGCACTGACGACAGTATCCGGCCATACCAAGGAAACTTCGTACTGCCGTTCTATCTTTTGGCGGTTCCATATCCCGTATGGCCTCTATTTTCGATTCATGGGGGCGTATGCCCTCAGCATCGACCACATACCCGAGCAATTCTATTTGGGTCTTGTAGAAGCTACACTTCGATGGTTTTACCTGCAGACCTGCCTCTCTCAACCTGTCAAGGACCTTTCCCAGATGTTCTACATGCTCTTTCTCGTTCTTGCTATATATAACAATGTCATCTATGAATACCATGCAGCAGCGCCCGATGAGCCCGGTCAACACTTTAGTCATGGCTCGTTGGAACTGAGCCGGGGCGTTCTTTAAACCAAACGCCATTCTGGTGAACTCAAAAAGTCCGAGATGACAGGTAAAAGCCGTCTTCTCAATAGAGGCAGGGTCCATAGGCATCTGCCAGTACCCGGACTTAAGGTCTAGGGTGGAGAAAACCGTGGCCCCCTCTAGTGTGTCAAAGATATCTTGAATGTAAGGCAGCGGATAAGCATCACCTTTTGTCATTGCATTTATTTTACGGTAGTCTACGCAAAACCGAGTACCGCCGTCCTTTTTCGGGACCAGGGTGATGGGAGACGCCCAGGGGGACGTGCTCGGTCTTATCACCCCGTCAGCTAGCATTTCTTGTACGCATTGTTCTACCTTTTCTCTTTTGTCCAATGGCATTCTATAGGGGTTCTGATGAATAGGGCCGCTGTCACCCGTGTCAATCACTGCTGGCGGCAGTGATCGAGCAACTCGGACCAGCTTCTCTTTTTCACTAAACACATCCCGATACCTCGTTAAGACGTCATTAACGAGGGAACTGCTCGACATTGGGACTTGGGATACTGACATCACAGGACCACAATACTGTGATGGATTAGTTACAAGTGGATATACTTTCTCTCCTAATTTCATTATATTTTGTACAAAATCGATTACACATGCCCGGCGGCACAGATTGGACCCGATCAACAAATCGACTCCCCCTGCGTTATCGCACACTAAAACTTCTGTGGGGAATCCCCCTATATTGACGGTACAGGTACCCTTTACAGTCAGGGTGTGTCCGGTTATACTCCGCACCATTGGCGGTTCTTCTAAGGGAATAAACTTTGGTAAGCGAGTATACAGTTGAGCGGTTATAAGAGTATGTGTACTACCAGTGTCTATCAGGGCTGTCACCTGTATTCCTTCCACATCGAGTCGTACCCTAGGTCGTACGGCTCCCTCTGCGCCACAACAGCGCCCATCCCCTGGCCAAGGGGTGAGGACTGAGGGCTTAACTAGTTTCCCTGGTTGGCTGGAGTAGCCACAGGCGTAGGAAAACTACCCTTATCTTTGCAATCGTACCTCCAGTGTTGTCCTCCACAAAAGCAAGGACGAGTCGGGGGTCGAGCCCGACACCCTTCTACGACATGCCCGCTCTGGCGGCACCGCAGGCAGACATCCGCCGCCACTTCTTGCGGTCTAGACCCGTTAGAAGAGTCTTTAGGTCCCGGACCATTCTTACAATCGTTCGCAAAATGACCTAGCCTATTACACCGGAAACATTTATCCTGTGGGGTGGCTGTGCGTGGTTTCTTTTTTCTGAGATTTATATTGGGTTCGGACTTCTTTTGAGTGCCTTGCACCGCTAACACTTGTTTCATTTTATCTCTTATTTCTTGTTGGGACCTATTGGCAGAAGCCACCTCCTGCCTCAGTTCTTCTACTACACCCCGCATGAGGGCGGTCTCACTAACTTCCTGCTCAAGTGAATGGACTTTCCCGCTGTCTCTTGGTTTAAGATAATCTTCTCTTTGGCTATATGAGATAACCTGTTTTATGGCTACCCGGAGGGAGATAGGTCGGCGCGCCGCAATCCTACATGCCACGGCCCTGTCCTCCATCCCGCTAAGGAGATCCCTTATAAGTTCAGATTGATCTTGTGGCAGGCTTGCATATCCCTCATTAAAAAGAGTTTCAAAAGCGGAGACATATGCACGGATAGACTCCCCTGATCTCTGAGCCAAATTCCTTAACTTATCTCTCTGGGCCTGCTGAAAATCTGCAGACACATATGCATGGGCCAGGATGTTTTTTATTATAGGCCAGGTGTTCTCAGGGTTGGCTATTAGACGCCTCAGGCTAACCCCCAAAGGATCGGAAGCGGTAAGAGTCGCTACCTTTAGGCGTATATTTTCCGGTACCTTGTCTAACTCTCTCAGCCACGCTAGGGTTTTTGCCGGGTTGGTTCCCTCACACCTACCAACATCACGGGAATAACGACCCAAAGAATGGTTATCAGCCACGGCCGCCAACAACTTAGTCATCTGCTCTTCATCCTGTGTTCTTCTACTACCATTTTCCTCCTCATCTTCATTCTCATCCTCATCCTCCGTATCCCCATCTACCTCAGTGAGATATGTATACTTCGTTCTTACCTCTTCTCTATCTCTGCCGGATCCCTTTTTACTCATTTTTGCTTTTTCTGCACTACTCTCTGCAGCATCAGAAAAATCAGAGATACCACTAGGCTTGGCTTTAGCGGACTCTGTTGTGCTTTCTTTACTTTTCCCCCTAGCCTCGGACCGAGAAGCGGAGGTTTCCTCCTTATCCGTCATTCCCAATCGTCGCTTACCTCGTTGTTGGGTGTCTGTCTGCAAACCTACATTCCGTAAAACCTTACTACATGGGGATGTGGTGGTAGTGGTAGCGGAGATGGAAGTGGTAGAAGAGATTCTGGAAGGGGCGGAGCGGGGCAGGGGGGTATTCTGTCTAGTGTCATATTTATGCCTTGGTGTATCAACCATTTAGGTATAGGGTCTCCCCGTTCTATTTAAAGAGGGTTTTAAAGGTACTAACTTAAATTTTCATGCCACATTCTAAGTACAATGCCCGAACTCGTTACTACCATGCAAACAGATGTACCTCTTCTCACCAAACCAGACACAGGGTTGTCGCAGCCAGCCGCTCGAGGTTCCGAGGTTTCCATATTCTAGGCAGACAGTTGATCCATTTGTCGATGTCGACACTCTCCCGTGGGCAGAGCCGTGAAGAGTTGTCCCGTTCCATCGTCCCGAGTCCACCTTTCTTTACATACAACTGAGATAGAGCGCCATTTGTCAGTTCTACTCTCCCGAGCAGAACCAGAATACGAGGATATAGCAGTCAGCTCTGGATGCGTGGTAGAATGGGTATATACCAGAGATCCCCGCGGTTGCTGCCTCCTCACATGTCCATCACGTCCGTCACTTCATACTATGTAATCACGTCGGGGTCACCATTTGTCAGGGTGCCGGTAGGCTCGTCCGCACCTCATGCGTGCTGAGTTGCTTCCCCCACTGAAACCGCTCTGGTCACACAGTGGGGTGAGGCTCCGTAACAAAACAACTCTAGTGACAACGTGTGGTTGAAGCTGAGAGGAGAGAGGATCTCCCTGAGGATCTGCCTTATGCCGGCAGGCACTTTATTTTATAACCAGAGTACATTTAGACGTCACAGCGGATGAGTACGTCACATACTCACATACCATTCCTTATACAGACAATTACAGACGCGGTAACTGTTTCCAAACATGGTTACATTTTTCCCAATTGGTCACCAGTGGTCACATGTAGGGACAAGACGCTCCCCCAAATATGGATACGTCTTTTCCGTCTAGGGGCCTCTATCCCCTTTTAAAAAGAAACCGCAAAGATGTTTGCGCGTTCCTCCAAGAGGATTCTGACATGTCCCGTCACGTGCAACCTTCTTGAGGTAAAACCTCCACATACATAGCATGCACAGAAAGGAAATATATTAGCTTAGAAAAGATAATAATTGAAGGGAAGATAATAGTTTTAGGGAAAATAATAGCTTAGTATTTCTCCCTTTTTATGCACTATAGGTATTTCTCCCTTCCATTTACCGCAACTTAAAACCTTATTTCCTACACAAGAAGGATTTAGTATAATTACGGTTTTCTTTCACATATAGATGCATGCGTATACGTTCATCTGAGGAGCGTGAGAAAGCCGGACATACGAGCAAGGTTCTCACAAACAAGTTGACATGAGTAACGACTTGTTGAGACTGGAGGTGGATACAATACGGATGTGCACGTAGGCACAATCACGCAGAGACAGTAAACTTCCAGAAAGCACACATCTTTCTCACCAGCGACTTTCGCCTCTCCTTTTTAAATATAATATATATATCCCCGTTTGACCATGTTTAGGAGTCGTGTATGTAAGAGGAAATCAAATATGTATATATAATATAACCCTCGGCAATATGCTCATGAAGATATAATGTGAGCGGCATAAGAACTTTGTGGCGCGACCAGTTACGCGCGGTCTTTAAATAAGTTTCTCAGAAGGAAAGAAGTTCTAATAAAAGTGTAACGCTCAATGGCAATGATGTTGAGCGAATCACTGAAGGTGGCCATACGTGGCATGTCTATTGCCAGCCTACCTTCAATCTACCCACAAGTTCTCTCCGAGTTCCTCGGTGAATATCCTTACCTAAGATATGCTCGTATATTACTAATATAGACGAACTTTACAGCTTGATCTCGTACGTGACATTGGCTGACATGGCCGTACGTGACATTGGAATGGCCGTACGTGACATTGTATAGGTGCCCCCTAGCGGATCACACGGAAATTAGCGCGCTACCCGCGAAACGCAGTCAAGCATAGCCGAGGCGAACAGATCGTTGAACAAACACGGCAATGGCCCGCGTTTCCTATCCAGAGATACAGGTCCGTGATATATCATATATATCAGATCATAGCAAATACCTAAACACAAAGAATGCTCAGATATTCTCAAATGCTCCAGGGAGCTGTTTCAAAACGTGGGTTAAGTCTATGGTTTTGAAACAGCTCCCTGGTGGTGTCGGAGCTGGCCTTGTGTATGTCCTCACCATCATCAAATACAATATTCTGTGTCTATACTAACTGCTATCAAGCAAAAGGCTATTGAATAAAACTACCCATCTCACTGAATATTTCAGTGAGTGGACAGTTTTCGAATTGGGCCATATAAGGCTTATGGGCTTCTTTACTAACCTCACTCACATATTTCTTCATTTATAGTAGAACAAATTTGATAAAAAGACCAATACATAATGCCTTATTCAGACATATCACAAAAAGGAATCAAATTTATAGGACAAAACATACAAAGCTTATACTCTAAAAAGAAGTCGAAGCTTGATAAGTTTGATGACATGATGCTGAAATGGGATGGGTAATGTTTATACCGACTAGACCGAGTTACAAGTAGTTGGGGGGGGGGGGGGGGGTTATGTTGTAGATGATTTCGCAGTATACACACACAAGAATGAAAATTTAAGTATAAGATGTGAGGAACACGAAATTCTAGTACTGCTGACTGACAAACCAGGGTTTAGAAAACTTGCGATAATATGTTACAAGCCACCGCCTAAATCGGTGACTAGTTTTTATGACAAGTTAGAGGAAATAGGAAATGCCCCAGAATTATTATCACGAGAGTTATGGATTATATGTGATGTTAATGTAGATGCAAGTAAAACGAACAGTAGCAAATATAGACTAATGAGAAATTTTTGTAGAAATATTGGAGTAAGACAACTGATTATGGATACTACCCGACCTAACCCCTCAGGGGGAACTGTAATCGACCATATACAGTAAAACCCCTCTTCCGGGACACCCCGCTTAAGGGGACAATTTGCTCGGAACGGAAATTTTACCCACTATTAAGAGTTTATTTTAACCCCGCTTAAAGGGACACCCCGCTTAAGGGGACACCCCGCTTAAGGGGACACCCCGCTTAAGGGGACACCCCGCTTTAGGGGACAGTTTTTCGGTACAGAAATGCTTAAAAACCCCGCTTAAGGGGACAGTTTGTAAGGAAATCATATCAAAAACACTGAAAATCCAAGTTTATGGTGCCCGTTTGTACGGGACAGTTTGGAAGGACATCATATCAAAAACGCTGAAAATCCAAGTTTATGGTGCCCGTTTGTACGGGACAGACAGAACAATAGACTGAGCATTCCCGATTCCCTGATTTTCACGCCTGCTGAAGGTGCCAGGTAAGAGGCCCGCTTACAGGTTAGCTGTGGGCAACACAGGGAGGTCTGGGGGCTTTGAAGGTGCGGTATTCAGTGAGCTGTCGCGGCTCTGGGCGGCTCACGATGAGTCCTTTTAGGGCTGCTGATTTCTCTCAGAAGTTACTGGGGTGGGGGGCGGGGGGCATTGACCGGGGGTATAAAAAGGAGCGAATTTCACAAGGAAGGTGTATCCACCTTCAACCTCTATTATCTATTTTTTTGTATATTTATGTTCATTTATATTATATAATTTATATTTATTTACTTAATTATGTGTTATTGATAAAAAATTTAACCTAATAACCATCGTTTCCTTCATTTATGTAGGTATTCTCTATTGTATAACCATTGACAGACTGAAAACCCCGCTTAAGGGTACACCCCGCTTAAGGGGCCACCCCGCTGAAGGGAACATTTGGCCCGGAACGGAGGGTGTCCCCTTAAGAGGGGTTTTACTGGATATACAAATAGCCACCATGTAAAAGAAGCTAAAGTATTAGATGAAATGATAAGTGATCATTACACAACATTAGCTGTTCGAAAATATTGTTGTAGAGTTTAAAAAAACCGGTTGAATTCATAGGGAGGACTTACAGTAAATATGATCAGACAGATTTCATTAATTTTATGAAAGATGAGGATTGGACTTGTTTCTGGGAAACTGAAAATGTTAATCTTCTCTGGGATCTATGGTTGGAAAAATTAAATAAATATCTTGATGATGAATGTCCCGTAAAGAAACACAAATTCTCAGATGGCAAGCCCTCATGGATGTCAGTCAATTATTGTAAAGTATAACTTGAAGAATCACGTGGGCACCCAAAGAAATTCTGGAGTCTTATCAATGAACTTATTAGTCCGAATACGGGTATTCATAAATGTGTACTGGAAGAAAATGGGCAACAGTTACCTAACGACCAAATCCCTGACTTTGTAAACGAATTCTTTTCAAATATTGGTTCGGTATTGTTTAATAACTTAGATAAAGAATTATTCCAAGAAAATATACAAAGTCTTGCAAGCTCAAGTAATGCCAACTCTGTAGAAGAATATTTAATATAATTTACCCCAGTTGAGGTGGGGAAAAAGTTAAAGGAGATATGTCCGCACAAATCTAGTGAAATTGTTGATGTGGCCTCTAAAGTGGTAATTGATAGTATTAAGTCCGCTAGTCGCCAATTTGCATACCTGTGTAATTGTTCACTGAAACAGGAGGAATTTCCAAAATCATGGAAAAGGGCAGTTGTGGTTCCAATTGCTAAATATGGAAACAATAGACTCATTGATAATTGGCGGCCAATATCGCTATTAACTTTACCTAGCAAAATAATGGAAAAATAATTTCACACAGCTATCTATGACATACTAAATGAAGCTGAAGTCTTAGAGAAAAAACAGTTGGTTTCCGGCCTAAAAGAAGCACTGGAGATGCTATCTAAAGGACTTTTATGATGCTAGGAATAGGGGGTATCTCACATTATCTTGTTTTGTAGACTTTCGAAAGGCCTTCGACTCAATAAACCACGAATTGCTAATTTTAAAACTAAATAGAATACTCAAGCTACCACAAAATATTAATAAATGGATGATAGATTATTTGTATGATCGTGAACAAAATGTAAAGGTTAACGGAAAAGTTTCAAGTGTAAGAAAGATAAATTTTGGAGTCCCGCAAGGGTCGGTCCTTGGACCGCTCTTGTTTATTTTATTCGTAAATGACTTGGGAAAATGCATTGAAAATTCGCTTTATATACAATATGCTGACGATGTCGTACTGTACTATTCTGATGCCAACTTAGACCAAATCGAAGAAAATATTCAACAAGATGTCAATAGACTTGAGAAATGGTGTTTATCAAATAGGCTCACTGTCAATGTTAGTAAAACTAAAATCATGTGCATAGGAACGCCAGAGAAATTGAAAAATACAAGGAAGCCAAATTTAACTACGAATAATGTGACCTTATCTACTTGTCGACGGTATAAATATCTTGGGGTTGTTATTGATGATGCATTAAATTGGGAGCCACATGTAAAGGAAGTTATAAAAACAGTCAATAGTAAGTTATTCAAGTTCAGTAAGGTCAGACAGAGCCTAACGGATGATGTAGCCCGGAGTGTGTACATCAGTACACTAGTTCCACACATGGAATATTGTTCCTTCATATATGACAGTTTTCGAAAAAGAGACTTATACAGTATAGAGAAGCTAAACAATAGGGGGCTTAGAGTATTGCTTGGAATAAGAGCACGATATAAATCAATAGCTGAAATGTGTAAATTATGTAATCTAGATACTCTGACACGGAGAAGGAAAAGACAGTTATTATGCTTTATGTTCACAAATAAAACCAAGGAGAAATGGATTGATACCACCATACGTAATACGAGATCGCATGGAAAAATTTTGTTCAAAATGATGACAACAAAGAAAGCCTCAGTATACAGTAGCCCCTATTACAGAGGAGTGAGGCTATGGAATGAACTACCTGGTGAAATTCACCATATAAAAGAAAAGGATATTTTCAAGAAACATATCGATGCTATGATCTGACGAACCAAAAATTATTGTTATTACGCATACCATATTATAGACCATTATCATTATTCCTTTCACCAATTAATCCTCTATGTGTGTCCAAGTTTGTAAAATGATCGACGCAATGTAAAATGTACACCGATTTTAGGAGTACCTGAAAAACTCGCCATTTTCGAGAGGTACTTGTAATAAAAAACAAATTAAAAAATTAAAAAATCTAACTTAAAGATCATGAGTCTAGTTTTTCATTTGGAGATGAATAGTATGATAAAAAATATAATAGAATATATAGGCAATCTATAAAGTTATTTTTCACATAGTAAAACCCATGTCGTTTTCCTCAAACTTTCACAGAATATAGTGGATGTATAGAATTACATTTAAGTTTTAAAATTGATAGGTCAGGTGCCATCCTTGTTCAGGGATGTCAGCATCCCTTAAAAAAATTCCCTGAAGTCATATGTGACTCCCCTCCCCCCCCCCCCCCCCCCCACACACACATCTCCTGACAAAAAAAAAGCAAAGTCTAGAGAGGGGCATATAGGGTGCCTCCTGCACCGGCCGAGTAGGTCGGGTAGCATGTCTGTAGTTGGATTGACCTTATTACTGCACCCCACTCAATCCCAGGGTGAGCTTACACTCCCCCTACACATTCTAGGTTCTGATACGATTGCAGAGTTTCAGGGGGATTCAGGGAGTCACTGATACCCTATGGCGGTTTACCATACAGTCAGTGTGCCTTCAGGGAGACCCCGGACTCTGCAAGGCCCTTGAGCCCACAGGGGACCACCAGTCACCAGTGTGCCTCCCGCTGCCGGCCACTAGAGAGTACCGCTGCCGGCAGCGGTACCCGCTAGTGGCCGCTTATACACCACAGTTCAGTGCAAATTTTGGATATATGTAGAGGTGAAGATAATCCCTGAAATCCTGAAATTCCCTGATAACTAGCATCCCTGCTCGTTTTTAAAAGAAAACCATATTTTACGGTACATTTCCTATGTAAATCAGGCAAATATAAATAGGACTATTTTGCCTATTGGGATTGGATAAACTGGACAAAACATTTTATTTACTCATAGGATCAGAATGAATCCCAAGAAACCAGTTTTGACTGATAATTGACATTATTAAAAAATCACCAGATGGCGCCAGTGTTTGCATTTATTAAGGATTGATCAAAATTCATATTTCCAGAAGTTCAAACTGCAGTGAAATCCTGCAGATGGGAGACCCCGTGCTCGGGGTTCACCTAATGTTAGGGTCAGTTTTAAGAGGGGGCAACGTGGGGACAGCACAAGTTATCCTGTGGCACTTCAGTGCCCCGGGCTCGTAGGAACTTAAATTCCCCTTCAGTACTAGGTAAGTACCTCGGGTATTTAACTATGATATCTAAATTATTGGATAATGGCCGGCCTCCGAAGTCCCATGTTGGGGCTCTGTGTTTTCTGTAGGAAGAAAAATTGCGAAGGTAAACAGGATCAATGGAGTCATTTGTAGTCGGTGGTATGAATGGAAGTGATACTTACCTGGTCAGGTGAGACCAGAGGGGGGACGGCAATAAGCGGAGACACCTGGTGAGTGGTTCTGACATAATATTAGTCCGTCCACGCACCGCGCCGCCTTCGGGTTACCACTTTGGGAGCATGAGCGCCCTGGCACCTAGCGACAAGTGGACGTACTACAGTCTAACATAATATAAACCCTTACTCCCCCTGGTGTAAGGTATACATACACATTGAAAGCATAACCTGTCACAAGCGAGACCACAGCAGATAGGGCGGTCAGGTTTGCACTTGGCGGGTGGCGGTGGAATGTAAAAAGAACTACTTAGGCCTACTCGACTTTGTTTTATACATGTATGAAAATAATTATAAAAACTGGAGATTAATTAATCTAAAATCTAGAAAAGACATACAAGCTCTTCGTACTTGTAACGCGGTAGGGGCTCAATATCCTGGCTTAGGGCACAGCAAACTCGAGGGATGCAGAGCTTTTGCCCACTATAGGACCGGGAAGGAAATACTGATCCGCAAGACCATGCTATTTGAATCAACTACCTTGATGAAGTATTACACGGCTAGGCATGACAAAACACTCAAAGAGGGAATGTATAACAATGGTTTATTGATTTAGAAGTATTCCATATGCTTGATCCCACCAAATAAGTTAGTGCTGTTCAGGTATTAAAAGTCGTAGTGTAAAAAGCCTCAGATGATTTCTTACTTCTCAAGACAATAAAAGCTCCCTACGATATACAACTAAGCAAAATATACAGCAATAGTTCCAGGCACAAAAGACTACTACATTCCTAGAACCATTCAGTCTGAACCATCGCATAATGAGCTCATTTCATGTTCGTTTTTCCACATTAGTCGCTATAAAGCGAATACAAACTGTAATTAACAGCACAACACAAATATCACGCTGTCAGAACGCTTTCCACAATTTCCCTTAGTGGTTCACAACACTTGCTCTTATAAATGCAACCTTACTCAGTCCCCACTATACATGCATTTTCCAATAGTGACAGTATGTAGACGTTACTCCAGCACAACTTGTTCCTGCCTCTCAATCGCGAGGGCTTATTTCTATATTTTCAATTTCTGATGCACAAGGTGGACCCGAGTGTTTATAAAGAGTGCTCTTTTCCTGTTGAATTTCTATAAACACAAGACAACATGCGTACTATGTGTAAATGTTAGGTCGTTCAGTCGAAGAGTACAGCACACATTTGCAGCCTCGTAAATGTGCCCAACCGAGTCACACATCCAGGAGTTGCAGGACCCTTGAACTCTGGGCGTGAGTCATCGATTATTCACACCTACTGACTGTGGACCACCCGGAAAGACGCCTGAGTCCGCGTTTGCATGGAGCAGTGCGTAATCAGGCGTCCTCCCTGAGTACATCAGAATATAATCAGTGGAGCGTGTCCAGTACCAAAGAAAAATTCATCATCAATAAGACTTCGCAAAATAAATTGTAATATAATTTTTAAAAAAGTTCAACAGAAAACACGTAAATAAATGAGAACAAACTGGGTTGTCAAGAGTCACACTGGTCAATTCTAACTTAAAATAAATTTAAATCTACTAAAAGGATAAAGAACAGGGATTTTACTTAAAAGATTCGATTGGTTGCCCTTCGTGCCGTCCATTGGAGGCACAAAGGACAAACCCAGAGATTGTAGTGTCGTACACTAAAAAAGAACCAGTGCCAACAGCTGCCAAGTTCTCCTTCACAATGTCTGCGCAGGGAGAACCCGGGATCGTTAGCACGGCCCGCCATCAGTAGTTATACTAAAAGTCTCAGAGGAAATAATAAATGCCTTGGAATCCCATATAAAAGATAGTGTTTTACGTTTTTTTGCTGATCACATTCAGTTGTGTTATACACAAACTGGCACTATCGTGACAGGTACATAGCCATCGAGCTCAATACCGACGGTGTGACCAGTGTGACCCTGACTTAACACGCCTATATGCGTTTATGTCAAGTCTGTTCATGAATTTAAATATTGCCATATATTATATGTGTGATTGGCTGAGGACTTGGCTTATTGGTAGACAAGCTTCTTAGGCTGTTCCCAGGTGAAGTCGGGGCGTCCAAAGTGTCCATAACAGGCAGTCTTCTGGTAGATGGGTTTGCGCAAGTCCAGGTCACTGCAAAACACAATTATCTCAATGACTATACGAGAAAGTGGCGGTTTCAGCACAATTAAGATACTGAGAAACAGTTTTCATATCATCTATTTCCAATTTCGTGTATAGTACATCCAGATCACTCTGCGGATCAGGTTTAAATGCTGGATGTCAGTTGGGATAAAAAAAAGAGGGTGGAAACATGTTATTTGAATTTGCAGCCTGAGAGACCAGAATACATGGAAAACAAGTCTATGTCAGTCATGACATGGGACTGTGTTTAGGGAAGTTTAAACCAAATCTCTTGGCGTGAATGAGGCTAAAATTTTATCCTCCTTGCTTTTAACAAGGAAAAGGAATTTTAAATTCAAAGAATGAAAAAGTTGATTTCCTTGGTAAAGTGGAAATGTGTCATCTCTGCTGGTTTAGAAGGCCGAATACACAGTGAATGCTCTTCCCTAATAGGGAGCCAAAGTGGATTCGCTTTGGCTCCCTATAGACAGATCTACTTCCGTGTATTGCGTCTACCGCTGCCGGTGCTGCCGCCTGGTGTAATCTCAGTCGAGAAGTCATACCACAGCACATCTAGCCTCTACCCCTTTACAAAGTGAAGGCTGACTTACCGGACGATGCATCCTGGCCGAAGGTCAAAGTTATCCTGGACGATCTTGAGTAAATCTTGGTCACTACGGACTCCAGTGCCGTAACTGCTGACAAAGACTGAAAGCGGGTGTGCCACACCAATAGCATAGGCCACCTGCAAATAGGAAATACCGTAGGTTAGTTATTTAGTTATACATGTCGTAAATCCAACCGTGTTTTGAAAGTATATCCTGTACATGCATATAAATAAATATATATCAGAAACGTCTCATTCAATCAAAAACTCTGAGCATATCCCTCGAGAAGTCATTTTTAAGGTGTTCCTTTTTGTTACTTCTATTTTACTTCGGTCAAGAATAGATACAAGTTGAAATCATGTTCTATTTGAACAATTTAAGGGCGACAATTCACATGAGACAATTGTGTTACAGAAAAGTGTCACTTTCTAATTTGAATGTTCATAAAACTTTGCCCATAGACATAGTTTTTAGAATACAAGTGAACATACGGTAATTTATAAAAAGTTTTCTATATGTGTGACTAAGGTTGAACGTAGGTCTCGTACATACAAAACCCAACAAAATTCAGAGCCTTTTCCAGGCTGTAATGAATTTTTTCCCAGGCACACCACAATATGAATTAATACGATCTTGCTAGTGAATGTCTGATTTTTTGAAGGGTGCATATCATATCTAGTCGATGTTTTTGAAATTATGGCAGATTCCTCCATCAAATTCAATTAAAATTTTCATCTTCCTTACTGCCTGTGGAATTTCAGTGATTCGGCCTAGATATCTTAACAATCTTCTTTTTGTTTGGCCATGTTTAAATACGAAGCCAAATGATTAAAACCATGCTATATCGTTAAGTTAAATGCACATCTTCTGATTGAGAACTGAACGATTAGTTCCCAAATCGTAAACTTAGTTCCTAAATAGTAATGTTTGTTTGTTTGTGGTTGAACGTCCCAGGGGACCCTGAGGGTATATAGGGAAATCGTAAACTTATCATGGAGCTTGTCTCAGCAAAATACACTTCTGGTCAACTAGAATGGCCTACTGTGTAGGATGCCTCGCATGAGACAAAGTTATGTTCCTTTGTCATTGACATAGGTACAATGTTCCAAAATCGTCTAGTGGGAATTGGGCTTTAGGGATTTGTTAAACATGATCAAATAAAAGGATTCTGGCACTATTCAACCAAAGTCACTGAAATATCACGAGGTAGTCAGGTACTGTGGTTAAGGACAGCTAATAATGACCAACGTTTATGAAGCTTTATGTACAATTTTAAAAGAATAATGGACAAAAATGATGCGCACCCTTTGGGAAAAACACTTTTGTAACAGTAGGACTGGCTCTGTATAAAGTTGGCTTTTCATCATTAAGGATCAGGCTCCCATTTGTCTCTGCCTTATACTAAATATGAACATAAAAAAACTCTAAAATTTTCCAGGCTCTTCCAGGGTTTTTCTGGAGGGTAAAAAGGGACCATCTGAGGCACGTACCTGGACTAGAACTCGCCGGCAAAGTCCAGCTTTGACGAGTGACTTGGCGACCCAGCGAGCAGCGTAGGCAGCGGAGCGGTCGACCTTAGAGAAGTCCTTTCCGGAGAAGGCACCACCGCCATGGGCTCCCCATCCACCGTATGTGTCTACAATGATCTTCCTGCCAGTGAGTCCAGCGTCACCCTGTATGGATAGACCAGGAATGTTTTTAGAGAAATATTCAGATAGATGAAGCCTTAAAAACAGTTAACGACAAAGAAATACTAAATCGAGTGAATTTCGCGATGTCATACTGATAGCCTCAGTACACTCCTAACAGTGATAGTCGTCTAACTATTGTATACAAAATACGATAGAAAAATACTGTAGACACGGATCAATCAGAAAACACAATGTTTTTCTTTTTCAGGGGAATATTTACATTGGTGGGAATAATTTCATTCGATTTTCTCTTTTTTCGATATCAATTATTCAAGATGCGTATCTGTAAATCTGTAAAGGTACATCCAGATAGCGACAATGCTTACCTGTGGGCCACCGATGACGAACCGTCCGGAGGGCTGGATGTGGTAGACGGTGTTAGCATCAATGTACTTCTTGGGGATGACTACCTTAACGACGTGCTCCATGACGTCAGTTCGCAGCTGTTCGGTTGAGATGTCTTCAGAGTGCTGCAGGGAGATGACCACGGTGTGGACGCGCACGGGTACACATGCGCCTTTTTCCATCCGGTACTCAATGGTCACCTTAAATAGAGCGAAAAGAAGGAAGTTAATTCATAGGTTCTCGATAATGAATCACACTAATGTAGCGGGACGTGGGGAATACAAAAATGGAGTAGACTACTGGTTGGATACGCCTCCATAAATTGAGCCACGCCCCTTTTCCTCAACTAAGGCGTTGTCAATCACGCAGCCACACACAGGAATCTGGGAGCTTTTGATACCTGATGACCAATTAACTATTGTGTGTGTTAAATTTGGCAATAACTTTTCACTAGGTTGTCCACTTCGCAACGACGAGTTTCTTGGATATTTGGTTTGTGGAACCTTACATCTTAAATGAAATGAATAAAGATTGATGCACAAATCTCTTGAACACCTGGTATTTGTTTTCAGACCTTGCGGTCAGGTTGAAATTGTATCAAAAGTCTCCACACTGGTTCGCCTGAAGGATTACACCTAAAAGTTCAACAGATAAACCAGGCTGGTTGAGCAGCTTCTAACATTTATTTAGGCTCCCTATTCAGTGCATTTCCAACAGACATTCAAACCTAATTTTTTTTTTTTTAGCAAATTTACCTGAGTTTTGGAATCGGGACGCGCCCAAGAGAAGACTCCGTTGCGGCGAAGTTCAGCCAGCTTGGCGTTCAGTTTATGGGAAAGTACGACGGTGAGTGGCATGCACTCCTCAGTTTCGTCTGTTGCATAGCCGAACATGAGGCCCTGGTCTCCAGCACCGATATCTTCCTCATTACGTCCTACATGCACTCCCTGAGCGATGTCCGGACTCTGTTCCTCCAGGGCAGAAAGTACGTTGCATGTCTTGTAGTCGAAACCTGGCAGGAAGAGGATTTTTTTAAAGTTAATTAATGACTTATCGTTTTTTGTGAAATCTCATTTCATGGCAATCAATTAAGATGTACCAGTACTTAATATATCAATGCTGGTTACAATGACTTCAAGTTAAGGGAAAATCTGCTTCTGATCTGATCACATTGGGTCATTGCATCAACCCTGCCACGCCCCTCCATCACCATAATATTTAAGTACATCCCCCTGTTGCTGAAAATGTGATATTGCGGTTCTTTGTAAATTCTCATTTTAATGTCAGTGACATGGGGTAAAAAGGTTTTTAAAGATTAAGTGAACATAACGTTTTAACAAAATACTATATCTCAGGCCATTTTAAAGGAACAAGTTGGGATGCGATAAACCAAAACTATTACCCTTTGATGAGTCGTCATAGCCGATATGCTTGATAGCGTCACGTACAACCTTTTGGTAGTCTACGTTGGCTTTGGAACTGATCTCTCCCAGCAACATAATCATTCCGGTTTTTGCAGCGGTTTCTGTGAAAGAAAAGAATAATCACTTTAAAAACATGTTAAACGAGAAATGGAACAATTTAGGATGAAATTCTTCCTCTCCGTTATGCTTAAAACATTGCGTCACTGTACCAAGACAACCGCACCCTTATAGTAGGTCCTACTCAATAGTTGATCCCGGATATGACCTCAGGTTGGGTCAAAGTTTTTAACAACAGTCTTTAGGGCGAAGGCAATGTTGAACAAACTTCGTTATGTGACGTCGGAGAGGGTTTATGTTTTCCGGTGTTCCCAATTAACTGTAAACATGGTAGAACGTCTTAACATAGGATTTGTACCTTGGAATCACTCAGTCCCCAAACCTTCAGTGCATAACAATTATACTACCCATTTCAAAGAAACATTTACAATACAACAGTATGCCTTTTTTTACAGCCCATAAAATATCCAAAAAATAATTTGGAGAAAAGCCTACTCACCACATGCTACCTTGGCGTTGGGGTCCTGTTTAATGTGGGCATCCAAGACAGCATCGCTGATCTGATCACAGATTTTGTCTACAAACAAGAGAATGTACAAGTTATGAATAGAAAATCTATCAATGAAAACTCATAACAACAAATAGCAATCAAGAGAGCAATATACTGAACTGCTTCATCTTGTATTAGTTACAAAAGTTGATAATTAAATAAGAACAATTAAAACAATGTCCCAACCGTGTCAGCCCCAGTGTCTTTATAGCTGCATGATCTTAGACTGTCGACGGAAATGCTCGTTTCCACACATTAGAAATATACATCATTTATTTCCAACAAGTTAGGTACAATCAAATATATGTTGTACCTCTGAGTCAGTCAGTCAGTCAGTCATTATTGTCAGAAGTAGAAGCAGTATCGGTGTTCAGGCATTCTCGGAGTGTGTTTGACAGCTCCCGACTCTCGAGACGTGATCGGTCTGATGGTTTGTTTACGTCCGGAACAACAGCATGGCCGTATCACGTGTGAAGAAAACCGCGAAAATGTTCTCACAGAAAATAATTAATTTGACAGTCAACTCACCGGGATGACCCTCTCCGACTGATTCCGATGTGAAGAGAAATGTCTCCATTGTGTCTCCTATCTTCGGTATATTTCCGCCGTTTTCCATATCTGTAGATGAAATGAAAATGTGGAAGGTCGGGACAGTAGCACTGTGAGGCCGATCAGCTAACAGTTTATGTGGAAAAGAGGCCGATCGGAGTGGGTTTGGCATATTTATACCCAATGGATCACGTGGTCGTATTCTGAGTTATCATTGGTCAGAGATAGTGGTGGCTGAAGAAGGGATGGCGGCTTGAATTCCCACTCGATTCGGTGACAATACTCTGTGTATTTGTGAGTTTAAGACAGTGACATGCGGTGAAAATACTTTATATCTGTTTTCTCTGTGATATCAATCAACTGGAATCCATATTGCAATACAGAACTTACGTTTATTGAACAACGGATGGCAATTACTACAAAAATTAACCCGTCTGTTATTAGAATGGACTGATCCAACCCCAATGAAAAGATGGCGGAGGGTAGTCGAGGTTGGATCGTAGTCCTGACTGTCTCATCTCTTATTGGCCTACTTGCTGTGGTCGGACAAGGTGATTATTCTCATATCTGCTTAGTGAAAATCCTCTCTATAACATTAAATTTGTAGACATATTATAGAAAATGCATTATTCTTATGGGGTGGGTTATCTATGCCATGAGGGGCCATTCCCTTAGTTGTTTACGTTTACGGTTTAGGCCCCGCCGGACCAAGCACATGGTTGCCCCTCCCATGAGTTGACAGCCGTTTCAAATCATCAAAAAAGGCTAGGATCTAAGTCGAAGCATGACAATGCAAAAATGGAGTCGGATTGTTAGGCCAGAGTAATAGGAAATTATAGTAGGAGATGAGGCATTTACATTACGAATCATGCTTTCTGTGTTTACCTAGATTCTAGAAATAGTAGAATTAGAAAAGAACGGAGGTTGCACAAATATAATATGGTATTAAATAACGGAGGTTGACCCATTTAATATAGCCTATTATAGGGAAACCTATTCAAGTTTAGGGTATCCTATTCCTAGCCAGTTTACCCGACCCTGTCCCCTAACCTAAATGGAGAGAACAGACAGATTAGGGGTGCATACTTTACCTAAGGCTAAGGGTATCCCACATAGGTACCGGGTACCGTGTAGCTACATAATAATAATTCACGCGGCTTCGCCTTGTGAATTACTATGCGATTTAACTCCATTGGATCGAGCTCTGACCCTAAACCTGAATAGGTTTCTGATATTACCTCACATTTTAAATATGTAGGGGTGAGATTTCTATCGGTACCTGAATTCATCACATAGATTCGATCACCACTCTCGTGGTGTAAAAGAACCTTGAGAAAGTCTGGTAAGGACCTAAAATGGTTGACTGGACGTTAATCAAATCAAACCAAACCCTATCTCACCTTTGACATCGACTAATGGGCTAACCTTTGTGATATATCATATAGGCTTACTTCCCCATTGAGTTTTTTTTCTAAATGTGGCTTTGGATACAAGTTCCCCATGTTAAAGTCTATGGGGAAAAGAAATACCAGGGGCAAGATCACCCCTGGTATTTTTCTCCCATAGGTTTAGCACTGGGAAAACGTTCTCCATGCCCCTATGAGTACCGGTATTTCTGTTCTCCATGGTCTATATCCTGTGCAACCTCCATTCTTTTTAAGTATGTACAGGGATGAGGTAAACACAGAAATGAGAAAGCAACTTGTTTTGGTCAAAATTGTTGTTCTCCAACTATTTTAGGCGATTTTCACATGGCTGTTGCCTCGCTCACATCATCTGCATCAAACTTGCGACTTTGACCAAAACTTGTTTGCGTCTATGTATTTACCAAGTTTCTTTAGGTTTCAAAATATGCGCTTAGTGGGGCAATCCGTAGCTCTTTTAATGTATTCAGACGATGAGTGTATTGCTTCATGCGATTTGTCGCATGTTTTGAATTCATAGAAAATTTGATAGAATTATTACTTACACTGAAACAAGCGAAGTAAAGATCCCTGTGATGTCTTGTGTGGTTATAATTCGAATAGGATCAAACTGAAAGAAACATATGCACATTGACTTCAAGTATATGTACAGTACTCCATACTGATTGAAAGCAGGAAATAACAATCATGTGTAGATATATCCATGTATACCTATGTTTATTCATGTTATTAATAACATTGTTCTTCCAAGTGCCTCATGGTGGGGGTAGGAAAAGTGACCAGATTCTCAACTGACCCAGGACAAGTGACTGTGGTGAAAACAACGGGTCAGTTGTCTCACTGGCCAGTTGTCTCATCTTTCAGTGAATGAGAAAGGTATCTCACAAAGTAAAGAAGCATAAGATGACTGAAATTTAGTGAATACATGTGTAGGCCTACATGACATAGATAAAAAAATCTCATCCTTAGATATCTTTTAATTTTATTATGATTTACCATCTGAAAAATCCGATTTATCAGCGGAACCAGACCTGTGTCAGCTGTCTCAGTTTGGTGGGTCAGTTGTCCGACATAGTACTGGGTCAATTGAGAATTAGGTCAGTTGTCTGACATTCGTAATGATAATCTGTATTTCTGGAGAATAAGTATACATTTTGGCTAACCTAATATTTGAATAATGCAGAAAATATCATACAATTGTACAGCGGAAACTCACTGGACATACTGTATGTAACGCACATTATATATAATGCCTCAATGTTGTCTTTTTGAGGTTGAAAAAAACACACGATCAGATACGCTGTATAGAGGTTTGAGCGGTTACATAAACACTGAGCTTGCTGCAGAACCTAACTTTCCACTATCTTCCTGTTAACTCTTTGAATTTGATAGGGTGCAGATTGCCAGTTTCCTATTGTCCCATGAGAGATAGCTGACTATGACCACTTGGTTGTGTGCCAAGTAGGTTACAGCAAATGACCCACAGACTGGATAAAACTAAAACCTTTTAATTGTTATTTTATAATTCCACTCTCCTTCATCAATGGTCAGCATACTGTTTGTTCCAAATTTTGATTGCTTTTGGAAAGACAGGTTTTTGAATAGCTCTCGGGTACCATTTGAATAGCTATTGAACCTTCATAGCTCAAAACGTTGAGGAAACAGGTTCTATAGAGTCCTCTCGTATTTTGTTAGGAATGGACCAATGTAAAGTCGACTTCTTAATAGATTTTACCCACAAAAGTGGAAGTCAACCTAAAGAGCGTTTATGTTTTCGATAGTAATAAGAATGATTAGTGAAATAAATAACTCCCATCTGCCAGAAGGAGTTCGGACGACTAATGAAAATCGAGCTTCCATACACCCAACAACTAATGGAAATCTTGAATGTTGGAGAAGGAAGAGTGTTCTGAATTGCCCCCACCCCTTCTCGACTTGCTAGAGGTTTGAGAGGTTGGATAGTTTCTGAGCTTGCTGCAAAACCCATACTCGATGACCACAAATCATTCTCTGAATCGATATATGTGAACAAATGTATCCCATGGAGTAGGTAAAGAATTCACCCCTGATCTCCATTCAGGGATGAAAAGCTGTTCTTTGATATTAGGCGAGGCGCTAAGCAGCTAGGGAACCAGCTAGGTAAACTGAACAAAATGGCTGGCTTTGAGAACCAGCCAAGATCTACTGGAAAACTACTTTTAAATACACAGTTATAAAGTAAGCGACAACTATTTTGAAGGTTGGCGAAGACAAATGGGTATATATTTATCGATTCAATTTCTTTTTCATACATGTCAGAATGCGGCCAGTCTGGAATGACAAGGCAGGGTAGGGGGTGTATGACACCCGGCCCTGTTTGGGGACAGGGTCGGGTATACTGGCTACCCATGGAGGTAGTTTGTATCATTTTCTTAAATAAAGAAGAGTGGGTGTTTTATATGCGATAGTTAACGTTGGGATACATTTCGATATATAGTGTTTAGACGATGGATACCTAAGGTTGCGATTCGTGTTACAGACAAATGCACGCTAAGGGATATAAACGGGAATCGCCGTCTTTGGTCGTCTTTTTCACGTATGTGAATGTGAACAGAGGTTTCTAATTTACTAAGGAACCTCTCGAGTCTGGATTTAGTAAATCCCTGTGGTGTGGTACATACTTGAATATACTCAGTATTAATATTTTGAAAATATATAATGTATACATGGAATAGGCTTACCTCTAGCAATGATTTTTCTGGGGTCCCTTCAGGGCTCTTGATGTCAGGATACGTCACTGTTTGTAACGGAAGTGTGTTATCTCTGTCGATCAGTCCCTTATATACGTACACCCCCTTCCCTGTCCCTCCTATATTTACACTTAGGACTAGTGTTGATAAACATGAACTGGATGCAACTAGATTCTCCTGGATCTAATCTTATCGTGAGATTATGATCGGCAATTCATTCTTGATTGCGTCCTTGCCATAGGGCCCAATGGCGGGGTGTGTAAATGAATTTCCTTAGCTCAGTGGATTATCTAATATATGATACGCTTGGATGTTTTACGCAGTCCATGCCCAATATGAACCGCATGGGTTGTCCCATTGCCACATTAGGATTTTCCCTGACGGTGTGAACAGTATGTGATTGTACGTTCCGTATGTCTACTTGAAAACCAATTAAGGTAAAATTTCTTTTATATTGCAAACATAGTTTATGATAACTTTTAGATCCATAGCTAATAAGACCATACTATTTGGAACCTTTCCCTGTTGACTATGATTATTCTACCGACTCGAGTGTGAACATCCACAGCCAATATGTATATTTAGTGGATAAGTATTGGCATCATAAAGACATCGAGATGAGGTTATAGGGACTGATTCGGTGTACTAGAGTAGAAAATTAAGAACCTCCAGACTAGTGCTTCTTCGTTTTTTACTCATAATTTAATTGACACTCATATACCTCCTGACATATGGCTACGGGGTTTTCCCCATCAGTACATTGTCCGGGGGGGGGGGGGGGGGGAGTTCTTTGTTGTATGTAACGTTTCTTCCAATTTTTATTTGACTTATTCAGGCGGTTGATTGATGGAATAAATAACCGAAAAGAGTCAGATGGTGATCTACTTTTGGGCGCAGTGCATTTTCGGTTTTTCTTTCTTACATGAATCTGTTTACTGCTGCTTGTTATAAAAAAAAAAGGAACAGTTTATTGGAAGTTGCATGATGGGTAGACTAGCTTCAGTCCCAGGGTCTGCATCCTATGGCTACCCCTCCACATACTTTACCCCTCCTCGTGGGGATCCTGAGCCTATCAAACGTTAGGGGATTTCAATATATGAGGTTCTCCACTAGTATAACGACAAACTTTTCTGCAGTGGCCTTATCCTTACTATTTTGAACGAGATAGGCACTCCACTAGGTAATGGGACCTGTTGTATCTAAGAGCAGAACTGATTCTTTTTTTTTATTAACGAACACAATTCACCAGGATTGGTGGTATTACATTTCGCTCAGCTGCGTTCCATTACTTTACAATTCATGTTTGCAACTGATGTTCGTTAGAAAGACTCTGAGATAGAAATATATGCCCCTCATCTATGAATAAAGATGAAGCAAGTGCGACGCTGAAAACATTAATCTAGCGTCTCAGAGAAGTCACGATGCCTTTACTGGTAGATGCTACCGTCATGACCTTCGATGACAATATTCTCAGCTTCCCTAAGTATAACGCTGCTCCTCTCCACTCACCAAATATGCCTCGTTTAATTATTTATTGCTTTACTTTGGTAGGACAAATAGACGGGATGAGACATTATCTTTATATCAAAGAAATAAAACTTACTTCACACCTAATTCAAACGCAAATGTCCTACATGAAATTGGCCTGGAGCGCCCCGTAGTTATAATAGTATATGTATGTACATTAAGATAGGACAGGGACGCCTATCATTGCGTACACATCATCAGAATGTTGGCACGTGCTGACTTCATATTGTCAAGATGACACGAGCTTGTTTACTATGTAACCATTTATTTTTATACCATCGGATACTTGGTCAATAACGTAACTTGAAGTTGAGTAAGTAAGTCCATTTTCGGGGCATGACCATTCATGCATGACCACGTTTCTGATTGTGTGGGTCACTGATTTCATAGTAGGTGTGATTGCAAAGATATCAACTGTCACACATCTAAATATCAAAAGAGTAAAATCAGTATAAATGAGAGTTTCTCTCAAGTGAAACTACCATTATCATGCACTCTGGTCCTCATCTGATAGAAATGAACATTGCAGATTGTAGATCATAAGTAGGTGCTCAAGGGGCGTCGCCCTTACAGGATTGACTAGAGTGTCAACCAGTGTACGTGGTAGATAAACAGTGATTATTGTGATTGTTTTACTGACATGAATTATGTAACAAAATAACGAACCGATATTGAATAGCTATGTAACCGAATAACGACATTTGCCATTTGACAGTCGTCTGATATGATAGCGCATGAAAAATTAGAGGAATATTAGAGAATCCACTTAGTTAAGCAATCATTGAAAGCAACCAGTATCACTCCACATTACGTTTGACTTACTTGTTCATTTTTACCGCGTTCCCATTACTACATTACCGTTCCAACCATGTTACCATTCTAACCGAGTAACAACGATATTGTCACCGTGGTAGCATTACGGCACCGCATTACAGGTCTGACCCAATTACTATTCTAACCTTGTACCATTCTAAACCCGTTCCTGCGTTACCGTTACCGTTCTAACCGCGTTACCATTCTGCAAGTTTTGGACATTCTATGACAGTTTTGGACATATTGTTAGTTATGGACATGACGAATGTCCATAATTCGCAAAGCAAGTCATTTCTGTCAGTTATGGACCGCCCGCCCTGATGTGAGATAACAGAGATAAGATTTATCCGGTCACTTTCAGCTACCCTGGATTATGAGTATTTAAAGGAGAGTAAAAGTAATCCTGCTACAATGCTTCATACAGGTCATACCCGTCTAGGAGACTAAAACGGCTTATACCCGTTTATAGAAGTGTTATTTTTGAGATATGCAAATAAGGCATGTGTTGCTTGAATCGATTTGAGTTCAGGACTATAGTTTCTTAAAAAGTGTTCTTTATTTATGGCCATAGGGCACAGTTGTCATGGGAGGGAGCAGCACTTTTGCTTGTAATTCCGAAGGGAGGGGGGCAACATTTGTTTCTGATACTCCCGTGGAGTGGATACAATTATTTTTCTAGTCTTTCTTCTCGGGGTGGGGGCAAGGTCTTTTTCACCATTTCCTATTGGCAGATTTCTTTTCACTATTTCTACTGGGGACACACTTTCTTCTGGCAAACAATAAGGGGGTTCACTGTTTGTTAATAGATTTTTTTTATCTTACTAGAGCATTTTGTTCAAAGGTGCGTGTCCTGATGTGCAACAGTATGGGATCAGGTATAAGAATTGGTATATAAGGAGGCTTTTTAACACCCCCAGTCATAGATGAAGGCCACAACAGGTAGAAACGTAGGCATATTGGATATTTATTATTGTAACCGCTTGTTGAGAAAAAAACTTCCACATAAAAATTGAACAATTTAATATTGATGTGTGGTTGTTGGTCATTTCCCTTCACTTATGAGTATGAGATCAGGTTTCTAATTGTATTCAGGTATCTCTCCCGAGAGTTGACAACAGTATGCTACCCAGTTCCTGTAGAAGGATATAAGACTTATATTATTGTCTCTTTGCAATATGTTGCGTTCTCAGAGGCATTTGTCAACTTTTTCAGCTTTCCAAATTCGTTGAGTTTGCTCAGTGTCTCCGGCATTGCAGGTTTGGACTTTGCTGCCACCTTGATCCTTTGGCCCCCTGTATGATATGTGTCTCTCCGTGAATCCTCGAAAATAAAGCGCCCTCTCCCTCCCTCCCCCCCCCCCCCCCCCCCCCCGCCCCCGGGAGTACCTCAAAATGAAATTGCCCTCCCCCAGGCAAATACCTCAAATGAAGCGCCCCCTCCTCGGGAATGCCTCTAAATGAATCTCACCCCCCTCCCTCCCCCCACTCTTCAGGCCCCTACTCCACAGGCAAGGCACTGCCAGGTGTTACGGTACCTCCCTACCTTCTCTGCCACAATTGCCACACTATGTATGTATATTTTTTAATACTACCAGATGAGATCAGACACTATCAACCTTAAAATTGTATAGATTATCCAAATATGCAGTTCTAGAACCCCTATGAAAAAGGAGAATTTTTTAAATTAAAATCCCCCCCCCCCCCCCGGCAAAACCCGAAATATAATGCCCCACCCCTGTCCCAGCAAATACTCCCCCGCCCCCCCCCCCCCCCCCCCCCACCGAGGCAAATTTCCTGAAATGAAATCCCCCTTCTGATAGCTTATCACCCCCCTGCCGTAAGTACTGAACGCTCATAAAGCGAGTGATGACCTTCGTTTTGAAACTACTCTATCCAACTTTACACTCCGACAGATATGATTAGATATGATCAAGATGCTTGAAGTACCTCAAAGATAACTGTATTTTACCGTCGTAGTTGAGGTGTTTTAAGAGCCACGTACTAAAAAAACTGCTCCTGATGCATATATCAAAGGAGCTGAATAACATACAGCAATAACATGATATGATCATAGGATGATATAATATTCTTGATTACGGAAAACATGTCCGATGACTTACAAATTTTCATTCTTGTTCAAAAACGTGTTTTCAAAGGTGAATTGTATAACAGCCATGCAAAATATTGCAGGTCCATGCTGCAAAGTAAGACATTACTTTGTGCGCTTCATCTCTATGGCATGAATGATGATGCTGGCATTTATATGAATTACAGATAAATAGAATATTAACATGTGCTTTTATAGTGATCAGAAGTCCAAAATATATTACAAAATACAAGCCGGCGGCAACCGGGCACACTCCGACCTGACCCCAGCCGAACTCCGGCAGCACTCGCCGGTACCGGGGCCGTACCTTGATGACACCCGGTCGGCGCTCAGCAGTATCACAGCCGAGTGGCCTCAGAGTCTGCCTCGTTTTTCTTTAGAATTTCTTAGGTAGTTCTGTATATGATGTATGAGAGTAATGCCGGGTATCTTCATCGAAACTCACATTAGGGGTAATTTTTAGACTTTTCCTGTGACGGCCAGTACATATACGTAACATTAATTAGCATGAGACCGGTTGATGGTCCGTGGTTTCCATTCATGGAGCTTTCAGCCTTTTTTCTCGAGTAAACGTTCAAGGATCAGCTGACTACGCACTATTCACAGGAGAGGATAGATAATAGCCGTGAAACTAGTAATAGCAATGAATTGTCTATATTTTCCAGCATTCTTTTATTTTATTTTATTTTATTTTATTTTATTTTTTATTATTGAATGATTCGCATACAGAGCGTCACGGTCTTCCACCATCCACTTATCTCTGCCAATTTTACATTCAGATGGCTTACATAGCCGTGTTTGCCATATTTTGAATACTGGCATGCACCTTTACACAACAAAATACAACATAATACATATCCATCTCATTATCCTAAGTCATTGTTGCTGAAAAGCACAAACTTTACATAAGTCAATACATCATAAAGGACAAATATACACACAAATTTATAACAATGGTATAGCAATTATATAAGAGAATGTCGATAATATAAATATTAATAGTAGTAGCAATAGTATGGCCATCTTAGACATCTGGGATAATTTGATATGGTGTTAGGATACTTGCACACTGAGAATACTGAAGGAAAGTCATCTCGTTTTGAGGCGAACTTTCAATAGTCGTTTGAATACCGATTTGGTGTCTGATTCTTTAATGTTATCTGGTAGACTGTTCTATAGAGATTTACCTCTATAGAAAGGGGCCTTTTTCAGGAACTCAGTCCTTGGCCGCGGGAGGTGGGAGACTAATTTTGACATAGCTCTTGTTTCCCGTCTATCTCCGTGCTGATCTTCAATATCGTCCCTTAACCTATCATATATGCCTTCCTTTATGGCTAGCTTTCTAAGATGCGATGACGTTAGTTCATCCCTTTGTTCCGAAAGGGTTTGAATATTCGCTCTGCGATGCAGTTCTTCGACAGTGCACACCATGGGTCCCACCGCCAAACAAACCCTCAGCGCCCTGTTCTGAAGTCGTTGTGACTTTGCTAACAATTTACTAGTCGAGCAACCATGAATGACACATGCATAGTCAATAGATGGGACTATTGTCTCATTCATGGTTGCTCGATTCTGGACTTGTCTATGTGTGAGTATTGGTATATCAGTGTTTGTACTATAATTGCAAAATTGTAAAATAAACCGTTCAGCGTATCAGCAAAAACAGATGTGAACAGGATGACAGGTCTATGTATCCCTGCAGTAAAAATGTAGACGAGCATGATGAAATTCCCACACAGAGTTACTCATACAGTTCCCGGTGGGCGGGGTACTCCTATTCATCCATGCACAGGTGTCCCTCTAAACTACGTGTTTATGTTTATTAATGATATAGTCTAACACTGCACTGAACTCACAGACAATATACAGGAACCCCCTTGCTGCATATGTGAAATGGATAAATCAATGACCAAAGTGGACTAACAGCAGAGTAGACCTCTTATAGATAGATGTGTGGTTGTGGAGACAGGTCAACAGAGGACCACACGGTGCACCTTTAAGCATATAAAAGAAATGGAAATAGGAAAAAATCATGAGGAAGAGCACCACGAACAAATCGTTTAGACTGACCTGTCTACTATCAGTCGATACGGTACACAACAATACATTCAATTGAGTAATGATCTAATAAAACCGAAAATTGCGATGTAAGGAATCCACTTATCAAAATAAGATACGTTTGAGTGCTATACCTTAAAAATATAGCATCACATTTTTCATCAATTGTAAGAACCAGTCTTTAAGACTTCACGGAAAAAACTGTAAAATGAATCAAACCAACTAGTAATATGAATTATCTATTTTTATGTGGCTCAATGTGGAACAGTAGCTCATCATATAAACGGGAGCACACCAATTTCATAGATGGCACATAAAAGACAAACCACAATACAATACAATACTCACTCAATAGTTCATAGGACATCATTTATGACTGACAGGCCAAGTCCAATCACACTGTGATAGCCTACTACTTAAGCTTATGCAAACTTCCTCTTTTTGGTCATTAAAACTATGGAACTGCAGCAATGTTCATGTAAAATACAGGCATGGAGAAGTGCCGAAAAGGTAACATACAACAAATATGTCATATTTTTAGTGCACTCCCTGCCATATTTTGATCTACATAGACTACAATAAATACTGGCATCTGAAATGGGAAATGCAAGTCATCTGTGTGTAAATGTACGGTCCAAGTGCTCAAGTGGTTAGCCCATTTTTCTCAGAGAGAAAGTTAGTCACGATCTTTTTTTCCCACAGTGGGTACACTGCGTAGTGAATCTAAAGTATAGGATACACAGCGAAAGGTAGGCGACCAGGCAGCTGCTGGCGAGTGAGTTACTGCAGTATGCATATATGTGGTATATCAGTATAGGGCAGACATGAAATAATAAACAGATGTAATATGCGCAGTAGAATATGACAAGGTCAGACATGCTGCCTAGGTTAGGGGGAAGTTATTTAGAGAAGTCAGCTTGCAGCAAACACTGTCCTTTCACTATCTGCGTGCCAACTTAGTAAATGGCAGAGGAACAGTGTCTTATAGAAGTGCCCAGCTGACCATGACCAATATTTACAGACCGAACTACTGTATTGTCCCACCGGTCTTTGATATATTTGAAAACCTACATAATGAGTTGCAGAAGTGACTAGCTATCTGTAATCCCATACACATTCATCAATGTTGAACATACCATGTGTTCCTAGTTCTAAGAAATATTAACTAAGTGTTATTATGTGAAGATGAGTTTATTTGTGATTACTATATAGATCATGTTACTGTACCGCCAAGTGGTATGATGTCAAAAACCCATTAGTAGTCCCTTCTGATACTTTGGATAGAAGGTCCAACGAGGTATAAAGGAACAGTTTCTCAAGTTTAGGATCTTTTATTACATGAATCTCCAGTGACGAGTGTAATAATTCCGAGTTGCAAGTTGGGTCAGCAGTAGTACGTCATGACAAAAGAATCACAATCTCGAGAATATCAATCCTCAAGTGAAATACATGTAGAAGTCAAAGATGCATCAATCAAATTGGCTAATTATGTCCAATCACAATGATTGGAAATCTGTTGGAAGTGTTCACAGTAAAGTCCATGTTTGCAATAGTTAGTTTCCGTTCAGGTTTGATAGTACTATTGTAGAGCAGCCGTGTCTATAATGATCATATCTAAGTACACAAGATTCACAGGTGTGACTCTGAGGGTGGGGCAGATTGGCCAATGCCAGATCACACGAGAATGGAGATCAAACACATATGGAAAATTTGCCATGTGCTAGTATTATTGTTCCAGGATAGTTCACATAATGCCTTGTGGTATTACTGATGACATAATGATATTCACCAGAAAATAAGTAATATAGTATTGTTTGTAGTATCGTACACTTCAAAGGTACATTTCGCACTGGAAAGAAAAGTACAGGGACATGTCTATGCTTATTCTGTGTTTTCGCCAGGTCTATTGGTTTAAAACACCAAGCTATCAATAACGTATTCCTAATAATTTATGTCTTGCCACCAAGTATTATAAGCATGCTATTCAGTAATAGAACAGTCATCCCACACAGCTAAAGGAAATATTTCAAAAGGGTAAACAAAAAAAGAAATGAAGAAATGCATAGCGTTCGTTCATGGACAATATACCAGGAATAATACAAGCTATTCTGAGGTCAATACATGCGAGATCCAGATGCCAGATATACATGTATGGATCATAAATACATCGGATCCTACGAACTTTGCGCTGAATTAAGGGCTGAACAATTGCTGTTCACTCATGTTACCAGGAGTGCTTCCCTTATCAGCGATACTGACTGATAGTCGTCAGAGATGATATGAGGTGTGATTACCGGTATGGATGTCTGTGTGTGATAGGTGTTGGTCCCCGAGATAATGCTGAAAATTCAGTGTGTATGATAGGCTATGTAAGCTTGTGCGCTCTACCCTCGATTTTTATGTCCGTTGTTTGTTAGGTTCTTAGATAAGGCACTCTTCTCCTTTAAACTCCTTATAATAGGGACACAATTTTATCTCTTCCATGGAGAAAGTTTATTTCGACCGTATGAGTGGAAGGGGATAATTTTCCGTTGATGGAATCACGGAATTACTTTTTCAGAAGCGATTGTGAATTGGTAGAGACAATCATATCAAAGAAGTGATAAGTAGGACCCAAGAGACTTTACTGCATCGTTACAGAACTAACATCATTGTCAATTTTAATACCTTTCTTATCGTTACTGCTCTTGGTAGCCACTTATTGTAATGGTCCCCGTTGGTCATATATGAACTAACTTCATATAAACGAATATAGCATAGAGTTTTTAGTCAGTTATTTTAAAGTTTTTAGATATTTACCGTCGTGTTCCTGATACAGCCCTTGACACATGTCAGTCGATCGGATATAAATGGAAGTACAGCTGATCTATACACCAAACCCCACTGAGTTGGTGTGCGCGGGGGGGGGGGGGGGGATGTATACTTATTTGACTCCGCTACAGCCTATTTTCATAATGATCAATAGTCGCTTCATCCCGAGATCTGAGGTTGAAAGTGTATATTATGTAATTATAAATTTTGGATGCGTAATCACGGACCTATTTCCGTTGCCATTTTACTGCTTTAGTGAAAGTATGCTATTTGTAGTGAAAGCTGGCTGTTTTAGTTTAAAAGTTTGGAAATGTGTGCGTACGTCCCTTTTTCAATGTAATGCGTACAAGGTGGGGGGTCAAACTTTGCCCACGTATTGGCCCCATATATAATCAGTTGAGCGTAGTAGGTAGTTGATGCAGTTTGGATAGATACCCACGCTTAAAACATATTCCATAACGAGTCCAAAATCATATGGTCCATTTATCCGTATTTGTAAGACAATAGAAAGCTTCTGACAACATGTCCCATTCCATCTAGATTCCATTCTAAACTCAGTTGACATTTAACAACCTCGCCACAGTGTAATAAGTCTCGATTTATGTTTACGTAGATTTTTAGTATCTATAATTAGAGTCTGTCATTCAGCAGCTGCTGGTCCATAGAATTGTAATGTCCATTCAGTTATTAGCAGGTGGATGGTTGGTCTTTAGGTTATGGCTATAGCCTACTGTAGTACACATGCTTGTAAAGTCACTAGATGACCTGACCACATTTTTGCTTTTTATAGCTAACTAAGTACAGATAGGAATATGATTTCTGTTTTGGAAGGAAGGTTTTATGGTGGTACAATGCCTTACAGTTTTAATATTTAGTATTTTGGCATTGATTTAAAAAAAAGTGAATTCAGTTGGGGGGGGGGGGGCTTTGTAGTCACAGGTCCATTTTTAAGAACTCCTTTATGGACATATTTCTACCCCTTAAACTGGTTGGATCAGAATATGATATGCCTCATTTGAAAGAGAATAAAAAACAGTAGGTGCTAGGAAGTGAAATTTTCGTGGTAGATTCTATACTTACAGAGATATTCAAGTATTTGTTGAAAGTGGGGGGATTTTCAGTGAAATGGGCATGCTCAAACAGATGTTTACTCAATATTGATTTACAGTGAGCATAGGTGTAACATTTACCATCTCCATAAGTGGCACTGACAGTTGCTTACACTCTAGGAAGTGTCATTATTTAGGTGAAATGTATATTTGATCTCATAATAGGAGGGGGAGGCATCAGGTGTATGAGAGGATGGTTTATTCAGCATATTTACACATAAACAGAAGTCAAAATGGTTCATAACTTTGTTGTAGGAATCAGTCAAGACCCAGTCAAATGATATTGTTTTGTAAAATCATTTATGTCATTTACCACCAGATATTGGCTTGACCTACTTTATTGGTGTATATAGGAACAAAGTTTTTGTTGGACCACATGGGCAGGCAGCCTGCAGACAGGTCTGTGTGCACTCATCCATGAGGCAAAAATGTTTTGTAAATAGGCATTGCCAATTGAATCCCCTACAGAGGAATAGGCCTTTAAATAGCCCATTAATGCAGGTCTCCTTTGCCTGGACGCCTGGCCTAGTTAGACTATAGGCCAGGTAACGGGTTCCATTTTTATGGTGCATTATTGGTAACGCTGTTGCATTGTGGGATTGCGCCACCTTAGCCTGTAGTGCGGCCACCACTCACCAGACGGCGTGTACACGGCTCAAGGACTATCAGTTATGTATAGAATAATGGCAGATCAAGTGAAAATGCGTACAAACCTCACATGAGGGGTTAATTCATTATAATTTTTTAGGACACAAATATAGATTACAACATCCTAATAATAATCTGTAAAGCTTGAAATACCTGAGAACTGCACATATCAACACAACCCATAGGGTGGTACTTTGACTTCGATTTAGGTGGTACTTTAACTTAGGGTGGTACTTTGACTGGTAACAGTGTTTACCGTGGGTGGGTTCAGAGCGTGACAGTGGCACTCGCGGCCAACTGCGTATCGAGAAATAGCAAATATCAATATATTCCCTTTCAGTAATCAAAATATACACTTACGTTCTGTCTTCTACATGTCCTTAGCTATTTACTGCTTTTTATCCCGAGCTTCTACGATAATTTTCCGCGACGTTATGACGCGATCTGTGCAGAGTACTTTGCTGCCAAGTGGCATTGGTCACGTTCACACATTTTCACATTTTCGTCACCGAAAACTCTAAGTTATGTTACAAGATTGTCATAAAATTAAACAGATGCTCATAGATCTGAATTTCTTACTTGTCAAGTGAGTGGAGGGGAAGCCATCAGCATCAAAACATTTTTCGCCATTTCAAGCGGGAGACTTACACTGCACCACTCAAGCGCTGCAGTGTGATCTGTTCTCGTGAGACATCGCCGCGAGAGCTGGCGAGTTGAAGGTCGTGCTAGCGTGACGTCAGAACCCGTTACCTGCCCCTTATTCATATGGGCAGGGAACCAGTCTAGTCCTTCCCTATTCATGGACACCCTCCCTCCCTCCCTCCCTCCCTCCCTCCCTCCCTCCCTCCCTCCCTCCCTCCCTCCCTCCCTCCCTCCCTCCCTCCCTCCCTCCCTCCCTCCCTCCCTCCCTCCCTCCCTCCCTCCCTCCCTCCCTCCCTTAGTTAGAATTAAGATATCAAAATATTTTCAGTCAACAATTTTAAACATGTGTTAAGCTACTTGTAATGAGTTTTAAATCCGTCCACCTGCATATTTGGCCTTTTAAAGGCCAATGACTCTATTTTGAAATGCACACTTTATAGCTCTTGTTTGTAAGCCTGTTTAGCTATTTCTATTGACCCAAGGGGAAGTTTACATACGATTGATGGATTGGTGTGAAGAAAACTTTACAGTTGATGCTAAGAAAACTAAGTGAATGTGGTTCCCCACGACCTATAAACTGAAGTAGTGTCCTAAACTGAGTCTCCAATAAAATGACAAGGATCTAACTGTTTGTTTCACCTCTCAGTACCTTGGTGTAACCCCAGGTAGATTCTGAATTATTGTTGACAATGTACAAACGTTACTAAATCCGGACTGGCTAGAAAGCAGTGGCGGCCGAACTAGGAGTAGTGCAAAGATGAAATTCAAGTGACCTTGTCCTTAAACGGTATCGTTATAAGAATCACCTTTTAGGGAGAAGTGGCAGTACAGGCTCCCTGCAGAGATCCGGCATTGCACAACCGTAAATGAGTTTAAAAGGAAATCAAAGAATCATAGAACAGTACCATTATCCCATCACATGCATACATTTATATTATATTAGAATATTTTGTCCATAACATTTATAAGGATATAAAAAGAGGATCCTCCACAGATGGCTCTCTGCTTACTCTATCGCAGAAGTAATCTGCAAGATCACCTTGTGTTGGTCACGATTACAATAAAAGACCAGTCAGACTACCAGGACATTCTAGACAAGATTTTGCTCAATGTTTCCAAGAAATGAAAGCGATTATGTGCCTTTGCTGGGTAAAGTAGTGATTCCACCAACACACAAGATATAGCAAGATTATTCCCAATTTGGTTATATCTTGCTCAGTCGGGCTACGTTTGAATAATCGTATGCCTTTTTGTCGCAATGTGTCTTGAGGTGGCGCGATGGTGGCGCACCAAAATAGACAAACGACATTGCATGCTACGTTTCCGAGACACGGGAGGTACGACACATCGCGACACAGTAAGATATACCACGGCAAATCCATCGTGTTGGTGGAACCAGCCCTTGAACTCCCAATGGCCCTACACGATGCTGCACGTTGCTCTTTTGCCACCGTGCAGTCTACGGTTTGCAACCAGCTAGATATCGGTGCAGTGGAGCAGCAATACCCAGACGACTGCTGGTGTTCTGCAATCAAAGCTGACCGCCGTTCATTGCACAGCCGCTAAAGACCTACGCACGTCTTTGTGTTCACACGGCGGCGCGCCTGGCGGAACAGGCTTTATTGAGCACGGAGTAACATACCGCGTTCAGATAGGTCGTAATGAAGAAAAAGAATTAAAAAATATAAGAGGAGGGAGATATACACATTTTGAGCCGGACGTATGAGCCTCGAGGGACAGGACCTATTCTGTCAGTGCTGCGTGTGGGTTTTTTCTATGCATCATAGAAGGACAGGGGCACAGTGTAGCATTTAGCATATTCTGCAGGTAATGCGTACACATCTCAATGAGACTTAGGACTGGCCATTTGGTATTGCTATGGAGGAGCCATTCTATATGTGTTGGGGAGTCAGAGAGCATGTGCCCCACCCTAGAGGAACTGGTCACTTGTTGTTTTGGATCTTACTAATTCTCATCAAACCTCGAGAGGTCGTTTAGTAGTTAAAGTAGTTAGTAATATTTCCCGACTTACTATCAGGAAATGGTGTCGGGGAGTAGTGGTTGCATAGATGCAACCTTGAGGGGGGGGGGGGGGGTTGATCATTTAGGTAAGTTTCTGGTCTGGCAGAGGGGGCAAGAATATTTATTGACTAACATTTTTTCAAATAAACGGGTTGTTCATTTTTCATTTGAAAAAAAGATATCAGGCATTATGTGTGTATAAGGCTACACCGCGCTTCACTGAAAATGGACGTTCCTTTTGCTTCTAGTTCAGTAACTCAGGCGGCTGCATGTGTTCAGGTTATCGTCAGGTGGTCACCCAGGATACGAATGTTTCACCCTTGATATGAAAACATCACTCTTTATACGAATGTTAGGATGACTATATACCGATCAGTTGTCTATGATTATAGTGCTCAGCTATAGGTATTTGGTAATATGTTTTACCCACATCCTCTAATTAAGTAATTGAGTAAGAGACATGTGTATCGGCGACTAGTTCACGTAGCGATGTAGACCAATTTACCGACATGATAAGTGGTTATGAAAAAAAAAGAAACCATAGTTGACCAATGGGTCTTAGTTGGGACATATCAGAATAAGCCATAGGATATACTGGAAAAAAGACATGGGAGTGTAGTTTGTGTGGCTCGTTTTGTAGCTAGTCTCTAATTACTGCAAGGATGATAGGGAAATCGTATATCAACTAGGAATAGCTGAACCTCATCGGAAGGAGAAACTTATCTGTTAAACTAAATTTATACTAGGAAGCCCAATAAAAATAAGTATACGTGACTCCTTGATAGAGAGACTGTTCGCTAGTGTGGTCTCGAATGTTGCTGACCTTAGGAGATATGTTATCGATGTGATTAGAATAAGTGTGCAATGACATGAAATGGTAACCTGAGTTGAGGAATGGTATCTTAAAGATAATTTAAGGTGAAGTGAAAAAGATATATTGCAAGAATATCTTGAGAGACCTGTATGAGTTAGAGCACTTTGTTAATGCGATTAAGACGATTAGAATAGACCAATAAACTATTTTAAACAATTATATAAAGAAATGTCTTTATCGAATTTTAGAATTTAGAATTTTAAAAATATTCTCAATTCATTGAGCTAATGTCTTAGTTAGGCTGTCATTACATATAGAGCACAGTGATATACAACCAGTGCGTTTTATCATGTTGTTGTGTTGATTGAACTGCGTCTTGGTTAACTTCTTTGTACCTACGAGGCGAGACATTTAATACATATGTTACAGTAGTCATTCGGATCAAGGTCGAAAATACTCCGATAGCAAATTATTTTCCCCAAACGACTACGTATGTGGAAGGCCCAGTTATTATCAACACTAGATCTGCTCAAATATTTTATTAGAAGCATTCATTAAGTAAATTAAACTAAAACCGGAACATGAATTAAGGGTAGGCGTAGGTCTCGGAGCCTATCTGAATTTTCACATGTTTAAATGAAATCCATTTCGTCATTTATATGACGTATACTTAGCTTTATATTGAATTCAGGAACGTCGTTCATTTTAAATGGCATCATTGGACTTGCGCTGTAGCAACACCCATTCGTTGTTTTTTTTTATGCGAAAGCCTTGCTTTAACCAGCTTGCCTGGATACGGAATATGGCCATGGTTTACATACAGGTTTATACTAAATTTACCATGGACAGATACATTGTCCATGATATTACTATTATAAGATTATCCAGTAATTGCCTTGGATCGGTTTCATACGTATTCCAGTTCAAACGAATATATATGTGTCTGCAAAATAAAGACTCTACAGTTCAATGTCAATTAGTGTATCACTGGATAGGAGGTCAAATTGTACGTCCTATATTCGCATATAATTAGTAAGAGTACAAGCCTTTAATGTTCGTCTTCGGTAGCTGGTGTCGTAAACAACAATAAAAAATCATATGTTCAATGAGTGTTTTTCCGTGACGTAAGTTACACGTCTTCCTTGACCTTGTTTGTGTATTAGATGCAGCTGTTGGTGAGTCAGTACACTGGCAGTTTATCAAATATAGAGCGGCCACTTTAATGCGTATTCAGTTCTTCACAGGTTTATTGGGTCTGACCAAAATATCCCATATAGTCATTGAATCACACCCGCCGTACCTGGGAATATGCACCAGTGTCCACGGATAGTTTAATTGTCCCATGTATTTTTGGCTGGTGGCTTTTGCACAGAGACGTGCCTAGGCGGACAGATGAATCAAGCTGTTACAGGAAGAATATATTCTGGAAGTGAGACGAGGCTACGTCCGTTCCCTATGCTGATGCTACCTTGAATGACAGTTGTGGAACTGTACCTAACCACCGTAACTATATACACTGGTCGGTGTGACATCACTGAGTGATGTCATACCTGCCCTCCCTGTGTTGCCAGGCGAAATGCCTGGGAACTGCCGCCATAACTCACAAAAAAACGTTGGTTATGTGGAAAATATCCTAAGGGTGGGATAAAATACTGTGAAATGATTCTTACAGTAGGGAGGGAGTCAAGGTTTCGCCGCGATCGGCTCATCAGGCATCGTGTAGTGCTAATAGGGTAATCAAGGTGATCAACAAATCTGATCTTTTGATGTATGGGGGGGGGGGGGGGGGGGCTAATTGGGACATGCTAAAGTTAGCCACTTATAACCCATAGAACCAGTGTAAAGTTGCAAACCAAGAAGGGTCTTGGTTGATCCTAAAATTCGAATAATTCGAGGTTATTCGTAATGCTGGAAAGCCGCCGTTGGCGACCACAAACCGAATACATACAAATTTTTAGACGAGGCAATGGGTGTGGTGTCACTGGGGGGCTCCAGACCGATAGATTGGAGTGTCTATCAAATTGAGGCCTTCCGGGATAAGTGTTCGGAGGCGATGAATCCAGATGTTTTCTAATTTGTTCCGTAGGGCATAGGCCCTGGGGGATTCGAGATGGGTGTATATGAAGTCCACTATGTGGATCTGCATATCTACCACACCCATATGGTTATCAGTATTGAAATGGTGTCCGATGTCTGTATCTATCCTTTGATAGATGAATTTGTGGAAATGGTCCTGGAAACGGTCCATTAGGCAGCGTTTGGTTTGGCCTACGTTTTGGATGCCACATCTTTTGCATGTGATGCAATAGATGATGTTCGAACTCTGACAAAAGATGTTGTGTTTGGACATGTATGTGCGGTTGGTAGTGTGTGACCTGATGCGGCCAGTAGTGTCTAGGCGTAGACAATATCGGCAGCCCGGCCGAGAGCAGACATTGTAAGTACGTCCGCTTTGGGCTGCCAAGTGTTTGGTGTTGTTCTCAGGATGGAAATCTATCCTGGCTCTGACTAAAAGGCATCGGAGATTGGGTTGATTGCACATGGCGATCACCGGTCTGGTGTTGCCTATCATTTTGGTGCGATTAGAGGAGGCCAGTATTGGCCAATGGTTGTTGACCACCTGTTTGAGGGAGTCAAATGTGGGGTGGAAGGTGGTAACCAGGACTGCCAGTTTAGGGGTCTTGTCCGGGTTACTGGGTGGCGGTGAGAAAAAGAAAAAAAAAAAGAAGAATATATTCTGCTCAACAGTACACACACAAACTAGGAGCAAATAGGATGTTCATCATAGATGAATGAGCGTGCAATTACAAATGAATAACAATTAAAAGGTTTGGGTTACATTCAGTCTATGGATAGTTTCTGTAACCCACTTGAATCCAGTCAACTTGCTATTTCTGCAACTCCCTGAGTCTAGGGTCCAAACATATCCTAAAATTCGAATAATTCGAGGTTATTCGTAATGCTGGAAAGCCGCTGTTGGCGACCACAAACCGAATACATACAAATTTTTAGACGAGGCAATGGGTGTGGTGTCACTGGGGGGCTCCAGACCGATAGATTGGAGTGTCTATCAAATTGAGGCCTTCCGGGATAAGTGTCCGGAGGCGATGAATCCAGATGTTTTCTAATTTGTTCCGTAGGGCATAGGCCCTGGGGGATTCGAGATGGGTGTATATGAAGTCCACTATGTGGATCTGCATATCTACCACACCCATATGGTTATCAGTATTGAAATGGTGTCCGATGTCTGTATCTATCCTTTGATAGATGAATTTGTGGAAATGGTCCTGGAAACGGTCCATCAGGCGGCGTTTGGTTTGGCCTACGTATTGTATGCCACATCTTTTGCATGTGATGCAATAGATGATGTTCGAACTCTGACAAGAGATGTTGTGTTTGGACATGTATGTGCGGTTGGTAGTGTGTGACCTGATGCGGCCAGTAGTGTCTAGGCGTAGACAATATCGGCAGCCCAGCCGAGAGCAGACATTGTAAGTATGTCCGCTTTGGGCTGCCAAGTGTTTGGTGTTGTTCTCAGGATGGAAATCTATCCTGCCTCTGACTAAAAGGCATCGGAGATTGGGTTGATTGCGCATGGCGATCACCGGTCTGGTGTTGCCTATCATTTTGGTGCGATTAGAGGAGGCCAGTATTGGCCAATGGTTGTTGACCACCTGTTTGAGGGAGTCAAATGTGGGGTGGAAGGTGGTAACCAGGACTGCCAGTTTAGGGGTCTTGTCCGGGTTACTGGGTGGCGGTGAGAAAAAGAAAAAAAAAAGAAGAATATATTCTGCTCAACAGTACACACACAAACTAGGAGCAAATAGGATGTTCATCATAGATGAATGAGCGTGCAATTACAAATGAATAACAATTAAAAGGTTTGGGTTACATTCAGTCTATGGATAGTTTCTGTAACCCACTTGAATCCAGTCAACTTGCTATTTCTGCAACTCCCTGAGTCTAGGGTCCAAACATTTCAAGCACCAGTGGTTCTTGAGGTATTTCGGTCTCGAGTGATTGGTCATGGTCAGCTGGGCATGCCTCAAAGACCCTGAGACACTGGCTCCCTGCTCTATTCTCACTATCACAGTGAACAGCATGCAGATAGTAAAGGGATAGTTTTCTGGAAGCATACTGAAAGTTCAATGTGACCACTCTAACCTCTAGATGATGTATTTAGCGCATGCAAGCACGATATAAAAACACCCGTATTAAGATAAAGCCAAACCGAGGTTAAACGTACCTGTTGCATATTTTCTTTCCAGAAGTGGACTTAGATTCTGAGAATATGTAATGCGTAAATAGCCCCCCTGTTATCTCTGGGGTTTGTTTTCGAGAAGTAAGCAATGTAGAATTACTAGTGGTAAAGGTGACACGAGTTTCCTTCCCAGCCTCTGTAGGAATAAAATGACCGATTCACTGACCTCAGCTTATCGTTCCTTCCTCAAATAATCCTCTCACTTCCCAATATCCTTCCTTCCTTCCTTCCTTCCTTCCTCCCTTCCTCCCTTCCTTACCTCCTTCCTTGATTTCTTCCGTTCCGTTCCATCCCTGTACTTCATTTCTCATTTCTCCATACACACTTTAATTATAAAAAGAATATAGTGAATGAATGAATAAAGAACCGACAAGAATTAATGATCGAAGTTTTACTTAAGTAATTGATGACCTATTTCACTGATACACCGACGGTGATTAATTAGATAATAGTTATATATAACCCACCTAATGAGCTTGGCTGTGCCGTCTAATTGGGGCTAGCTCTTATACAGACTAAGTAAATGATGGGGATGCGGTTCTCCTGTGAGCATACAAATGCTAAATACTAACGAGACAAAGGTCTTACAATCGATGAATTCCAAGATCAGATGGAAACTACATCTTTACAAAGCCTAATGCAAATTCTGTGACTTGACTGGGACCAAGTCATGTAGAACTTTTTTTAATTGAAAGCCCCATTACTTGCTGTTATAAAAACTTTTCACGGAATTATATTAATTATCTGGTTACAACCTGTGAATTTCAAGATCAGATGGAAACCACATCTTTATAAAGCTTCAATGCAAATTCTGTGATTTGACTGGGACTAAGTCATGTAGAACTTTTTTTAATTGAAAGCCCCATTACTTGCTGTTATAAAAACTTTTCACGGAGTTATAGTAATTATTTGGTCCTACATACAGTTTAAGTCTATAAGCTTCAAATAATGACTCTGATAATTACTGCAATCATAATCACCTTGATGAATACTGAGATTGCTGTTAAAAATTAGTCCCCTCTCCCAAACACTCCCAGCTCATACATATATGCATACATTTGGCAGGTGCTATACAGGGATGTAAGATCTTTGGGTATGATGTGAAATTGGCATGTGAAATAACTCAATTAACACTTTTCGTAAGATTTTAAGGGCATGTTTGAAGTGGAAACACTGTACTATTTCATTTTGAGTGATTAAGTCCGCTTATGGTAAGCTAGTATTAACATATCTCAGGTGAATTTACACAGGGCGTCGACCATCACAGCATGATACCTAGGCTCTGTTTTTCAGTCACAATATCGTAGATCTACAATACCCTAAGATTGTCCAGCGAATCCACAAACTTTTTGGGCAACAAAAGATGGCTAGCATCCTATAGACAGTGTCGTAGGGCGGAACTTGAGATTGACGAGAAAAGTATAGAATTGTCTTAGGTTCTATCAAAGAACCAGGAAATCGTTTTGGTTATATTGGCAGATGGGAGCAGCCAATCTTCTTCATATTTGGGGCGATCATAGGTGATATATTTCCTAAAGTCATAAGAAAGTTTCATAGCACCTAAAGTCATGTGAAAGTTTCATAGCTTAATTTCTAGGGGAAGTGGGTGAAATTCCACGTCTGGTATGGCCTGTTGACCTATTTGACTATAGTAGCTGTACCTTCAGATCCGCGAACCAGCGAAACGCGAAAATGGAAAAAGTGCAGATAATGTCAAGGTCGCCACATAAATTAGCGACTGCTTGAGTACACTGGCCACCAGAGCAGGGCCCTGTTTTTCAGTCACGACAATCGTTATGGGCGACGTGTTTTTGCCGTCAGTGTTCGATAGACAGGACACTGTAGTGAACAGGCGATATATTGTGAGTGTAAGAGTTGCAGGGCTTCCAGACGTGTTTTTCAGTCACGACAAACGTGGGGTCACGTGATTGAAAATGTTGCCCAAAGTGTCGTCCGTTCATGACACCTATGGACATGTCGTACAGAATGCGCAACTTCACTTCCCGTTCTGGTGGCCAGTGTATTTTCCCGACGCCTCCGCTAATTTATGCAGCAACCTCGACATAGACTGCGCATCAGGAGGTGGGAGGGTGACTGGCCACCAGAGAAGACGATGGCTATGACAAAATTCAAACGCCGACAACTTCGGAACGGTGCCGCCGATTTTCTTCATATTTGGGACGATTATAGGTCATATGTATCCCTTACCCGTGTTAAAATTTCATCGCTTAATTCGTATGGGAAGCACAGGAAATCCTATATATACGCACAGTGGTTTGTTATAGAACCTAAGACAGTTCTATACTAATCTTAGCAGATGACACTTTTAGCAGCAATCGTCAGTGGCGCACTACGATCGTGTCTATTCACCACTTTCACATAAGCGTGGCGCGTCGGTCGCGGTGATAACGGGTTGCGCTAGTCTTACATAACCACGCACCACTCGCCCAAAACCAGCATCACTGTGCCTATTCGAAAACGAGGCGTGCGACCTGGTGTGGCTTCACTGTGCAGTGGGTGGCAATGTATTGAAGCTTAAATTCACAGATACAGCCCGTATTTTTCACAGTTTGCCTTTCTATCACACCTCCTGAGGCATAACACCTGAGTGGAGAGTCTTGACATCTGGGACAAGATGTGAAAACACTGGACTAGGCCATATTTTTTTTTTTTTTTTTATTTGAAAACAAAATTCACCAGTTCTGGTGGTCTTACATTTTGTTGGTAAGCTGGCATGTTACATTAACATGCTACAAGCGTTCTTTCTGGATTAATCATACACATACAAACATATACAGTCATGATGATATGGTTTGTGAAGTTGGGTGAGACTACCTTGAGTTGTATGTTTTTCCATAGTGGAGGACTAGGGAATTTATTTCGATTGTTTATTATTAATCTAATATATGAGCAGGCTTAGTTCAATGAACTCTATGACAAGGATTTTTTTCTTGATTCTCAATATTTGCTTAAAAGTTCTTTTCGTTGGAGCCGCCTTGAGCGTTTCATCCTGTGGATTCCACAGGGAATATCCTATATTATAGCTCATATAGTAGAGTCCAACAGGATTAGGAATATTAATTTTATAAAAATTTCTCCTGATATGCTATCACATTTTTTTTTTTTTTTAGAATTAGGATTAGAAATATTTTTGGGAATATCTGTGGGAATGTTTTCATGGATATTTTCAGAATATTTTGGGCAACAATTATGAGTTTTACTGGTTCCTTTTACCAATCTATTTGCAAGTGTCTGCATATGTGTACTTTGTAATAATAACACATACATACATTGTTATTATCTATTAGTTGTTGCAGCAATGGCTTGACAATGTAGTAGTCAATATATTTATCAATAATAATACAGAGATGCAAGTATGCCAAGAATTGACAGGTTTCCTATCCATAACACAGGTATATCATATATATCCCAACAGATAGACTCAAGTCTCAGCTTTCTAACAGTGTATTGTGATTTTAACCATATTAAATGTTCAGCAAGCCCACCCATATTCGTAGCCCAATTTTTTTTATATCTATTTCTTATATAAATGATAGATAATTCTTATATAAATAACATGCATTTCCTATCAGGAATCTTGATAATCAATAAAATTATATGGGCAAGGACGCTAATATTCCCTTGCCAATATCATAAATTTTTATTCTTTTTCATCTGTCACAATGTTATATTACCCCAAGAAATATCTATCACAGCCTGGCAACATAGGTATCATTTTAATCGTCTTGACTATCTAAGAAGATGGGATGGTTATTTCTAGAGGTCATCGCGATAGATTTTTCATAAAATCACTGTGAAGGTAGGAAGGTAACATGTTTTAATATTTTTTACTTAACAAATTCTAAATTCAAGCTATCAAGGGAAGAAATAGGTTATGATATGTATATCAACAAATAGACCAGAGTCCTAGCTTTCTAACAATGATTTATCTATGGATATCGGCCTATTATTCACAAAGCAAGAGCAATTTCTATTTTCCGAGTTAGAAAAAACAGTTTTTTCTATGCTAAATGCTAAGGAGTAAGGTCGCACGCCTCGTTTTCGTGTGACCTACATAGGCGGCCATTACAAGATGGCGCCAGTGTGAAGAGGGTCTATAGAACAGCGGCCATCTTGTGTCTTCCAAATTGTCGTGGAATCGTTGGACGATCGTAGGGTATCGTTGGCCGACGATGTCGTGACTGAAAAACGGCCCAGATGTTTGCTACGACGATGTTCTTTATATTTGGAAGGATTATAGGTTATATGTTTCCCTAACTGGTGATAAAGTTTCATGACTTAATTCCTAAGGGAAGTGAATTTCCACGTTTGATACAACATATCCATAGATGTGTTAGGGCTATGACACCTTGGGCGACAAATTCACCCACGTGACCCTACGATTATTGTGACTATAGCACACCTCACACCGCCCTATATGTCGTAGACCAATGACAGATGGCTGATCCTCTAAGATTGTTTGTCTATAGGACACTGATGGCATAAACATGTCATTATCAACAATTGTCGTGACTAAAAAACAGGGCCTTGTATTACCAGAAAGGGGGTGGTGAGACTTTAAGCAATTCTGTCCATTCTGTGCAATATTATTACCATTTTCTACCCCACTGGCTGTGTTACAAGTCTAGTCATTGGTCAACTTGGGGGCACTAATCGGCAAGGGACAGTATCTGACCACTTATCTTTATATTTCGGCCCCAATAACTACTCACCCGGCAATTAAATATGCTAATTATGGGCTGATATCAGTACGCACCATGGGGGGTATTTCTGCGACAACAAGAAGGAACCCCTAATCTATTGGTTGCGATTTCGAAACATCCACCTGCAGTTCATTGGTGGCAAAGGTCAACAGAGGGCATTTTCTAATCTAAAGGCCAACTCACACATAGCGATATTTTTCCTTGCGATATGCTTGCGATATCGCAAGGAGAATATCTCAAGGGAGGGGTGGTTTGCGCAGCAGGGGAGGGGAAAAAGTCGCCGTAAAATGTACTTCGGGCTTCGGCCTCCACAGCTGGAGGCGGGCCTCATATCTCAAGGCATTTCATGGCACACCTAGCGAGATATTACCCGCTTGGCCAAGGTACAATATCGCAAGGAGGGCTGCTGACGCTTACTTTATCCCTTATATATGGCAGTTAATTAATAACCTACAATTTTTCTTTTATCGCCGATAACGAAACATTCATGTTCTGAAATCATATAATGTGTTATGGTCTTTAAAGGCAATTAAAACTAGTTCCCTGTGACATTCTAAAGCCAAATGAATGAAATACAATATTTTGGCCAGTTTGTCCCAATACAATATGTAAAATAGCCCTATTTACATTTGCCTGATTCAATTAGGAAAGGTACTAAAAGAAAGTCCTTTTTATTACATAGATGTATAATACTAGGCATTTACTATATTTTGTGAAAGTTTGAAGAAAATGACATGGGTTTTACTATGTGAAAACTAAACCTATAAAACTACTATATATTCTAGTCTAATATTATCATAATATCAATTTCTAAATTCAAAAACTAGCACGGTGACCCCCAATTTTTAACTTTGATATATGTTTTACAACACCTCCAGATCATAATATTCAAATTTCAGGAAATTGACATGGGTTTTGATTTACAACTTAGATTGCTCGATATGCCTTTAAGCTGTAGAAGTAAGCAGGATGAGATTAATAGGCAAACGGAGCAAGATAACAACATAGATGAAACTCAAACCCTGGAGTCTACCTCCGATAAGTAATTTAGTATGTCTCACATTTATATGATGGCTATTTCTCAAGTCTTGATATCAAATGATAATAACGAAAATTATTGTTGATTCTACTATAGTCAATGTTATTGGATCCATATTTTTTTAGCTGACAGAATTACTCTGAATGATAAACCTGTGACTTCCTTTTTAAGGTAACAGACTTCATCTATATATTAATTGTGTGACTCTCGTTTCCAGATGCGGGCCCGGTGCTATTTCAAGTGTTTTTCGTGGTCCTTCTTGGCCTTGGCTGCCTTAGTTTCCTCATCTCCGTGTGTTATCCACGTCCACAGACCGCCCTGACAAGACACAGCCAAGTGCAGGCCCATGACAATGCACGTAAGTGATGGAGTCTCTAGAGATACATGTAATAATGTCATCTTTGGGACCATACTTCATGTGTTGGGAATTTTTAGGACCATCTGTTTTTCAGTTCCCATACTGTATACATGTTCCTCGCCTCCTGCTACTGGTTCTATGACGTCACCCGCTCTTGTTGACACACCTCAAAGTCACAGAGTATCCTCCCATCTGTTTTTTATTATGAGAACAACCAGAAGAATTTCTCAGAATGTGTAGCCGGGTAATTCTAGGACAACTACGCCAAGGAACATATGTTTGGTATGGCTTTTTATATTCCAAAATTATCTTTAATTCGTATGGTTTCGTGGCAGTCTCCTCTTTAACACTGATAATGTGGTCACCCCGTTTACGGATGTATTAAAACAAAAGTCTTCGTTTGAATGATACACGCTCTCACTGAAGTAGTTCAATTTCTGAAAGAACAGAGGAGAACTGTATTTCGTTACACCACTGACCCTCAGCTGATCGTCAACGAGAATACCAAAAAAAAACATGTTTGTTTTCTTCTTTTCAAAAAGTGTAGACGTAAAATTAGCTAAAGGGACCGACAGCCCACATAGTATGTGACACATAGCAACGTCTGCATTTGAACAACAGTGAAAGCCCGTTAAATCATATCTACTCTCATTCACAAAATGCGAGTTTATTATGTATGGAATATGTGCGTATATTCCTTTGCCTACATCTCTGTCGTAGTACAGATGCATTGTTTGCCACTCCTTTATCGTTCTTTTTTTTTGCTATGAGAGTGACGGTAGTGCGACAAAGTAGCCTATCTGTCTCCAGTGACGTCGCACTTAGATAAATACACAGATACGGAGTTGTTTAGTGTGTAGGTATCAGTTTCCTCTCACAACTTGTCACATATTTTATTTCACCTTCAATACTCAGGCCTAAGAACGTGATATCAGTTGTTGTGGCTAGTAGAATACGGGAAAATTAACGCACACTCTGGTAAGCACCATTAGATGCCAACTAACACTATGTATACTCATGTAGGTATACCAGGGATGGGAAAAAAACCCATCGATGTGTCCTTAGTACAAAGTTACTTAAAACACTATCATATGGGGTTTAAATCCGGTTAATGTGCTGGTAACATTGTTTACTAATGTAACGTGTTATAGTTGTATTTGAGTGCAAAGCATCAAAGAAAAGCTGAAGAGTTTAATCTGGACATTGATATAAAACATGTCAGTAATTATTCGCACTTTTAGAAAATATTGAAAGTAATGAGATTAGAATAATCTCCTGTCTCCTAGTATCTTCCTCGCTTCCTTATTGAGGTGTGGAGGGGTCCGCTAGAGGTGGAAAAATGCAGATATTGCAACATCAGAAAGACCGATAACACTACCAGCAAAGCGACATGTAAATAAGAGACCACGCAATGTCACATGCAGTAGCTCCAAATCGGTATATTACATAACATGTAAGACTTGCCAATAATATACACTTATGCCCAAAAGTACTCCAAATACCAACCTCTGTGGTACAAGTGATAGTTTAGCCATACCACCATACTGTCCCGGTATGGCACCGTACTACCATACTTTGAAAACGCAATCCGATTGGTCAAGAAAATCAACTGATCTTTTTATGATGTGATGATTCGGTCGTTGCCTTGTGTAAACGATCATATAAATACGAACACTTACACTGCTAGTTTCGTATTTTAGTATCTATCCTACCCCGTCTTCACAATTTTAGAATATGTGAACACTCACCGATATCAAGTCATTAATGCATAATTAACCATTTTAGTTCCTTTATGGGTACATTCAATAATTATGGCTGGGGGGCACAGTTTTTTTGGTATTCCTAGGGGTTGGCCAACATTTTGACATATTTCCATGGGGGGGGGGGGGGGGTGCAAATTTTTTCTTCCAGGGAGTTGACATTTTTAGCTAATCAGTGAGACTGACTCCCATATTTGTGTCCAATGACAAAGATTAATATTTGTAATGAAATGGATTCATTTCATATCACAAGAAATCGGCTAAGCTGCGCTACTATAGTAATGATTACCGCCTAAGGTAACTATAGTTGTGTCATTCCCTGTGTCAAGGTAACTATAGTTGTGTCATTCCAACTATAGTTGTGTCATTTCTTTACTGGGAGATGAGTGTGCACCCTCCCTCAGTCTGAAAGGATGATTTGGAGGCAGACAACAATGGACAAACACTAGATTATTTGTCCCAGAATCAATGCAGTCTCACAATTGGTCTTTTTTTCAACATCAGTGAATTAGAAGCCTTTACTACAACTTCAAGTGTTACAAAACACCCCTGTTGCTGCTCATTAGAGTGTGCTTGCAAACAATATATACATCACCTAGAGGTTAAAGTAGAACAAAGCAGGAGCCAGTGTCTCAGGGTCTTAGAAGCATGCCCAGCTGACCATGACCAATCACTCAATACCAAAATACCTCAAAACCCACTGGTGCTTGATATGTTTGGATCCAAGATAGGCAGTTGCAGAAATGGAGGGTTTACTGGGTGCAAGTGGATTACAGAAAATTATCATTTATAATTGCACACTCATCCATCAATGATGAACATACTATATTCTCCTAGTTTCAATATGATAACCATATTTATGGAAGAGCACTATGACCAAAGAGAACTCTTCTTTGAGAACTCTACATTGAGTACTTGAAGGGGTTCTGCATTCTTCTGTAGTGCCTCCACATGGGATGATCCACTTATACCAAGGGTCACACACCCATGCCAGACTATAACAAATTGCCAGAGAATTCATATTTTTATGTCAATGATACTTTTGCCAGAAACAGTGAAGGTCCTGCAGTATCCTGCAAGGATGCCTGATGACTACCAACCGATGGCACAAATCAAGAAAGCAATTGCTGCTGGATATTGGAATGTGAACAACCAAGTCTCAATAAGTGACTTCAGTGAGAATTAGGTTCTAGGTAGTCAAGATTTATGATTGATTATATGGGTACAGGAGAGATGGGGGCTTCCAGCATGTCTGCTAGCTGCAAACCACAACCTTGATTTGGCAGGGGCTGCATCCCTGGTTTCAGGTTAGAACAATAGCAGAAACTTACAACTATGGAGACTAGGAGCATCAACTCAAACTGTCATCATAGCACCATATAATAGTGCAGGCAACTTCACATCATGCTTGATGCTATCACACTTCAAGCAATTGCCTGTGCCTGTATTTTTTTTTATGTCGCTTTATTTACCCTGGTTACGATTAGGCAGTAGCTGCCTGTTTACAATCAATAACCAGCATTTGTAAGTCATGTTTTTTGGTAGTATCTGCGATTCCCTAACTATCAAGGTAGGCAACAGTAAATAATAGAAAGGATCCAATATATTATATGGGATACATGGAAGACAAAACAAAGAAAAACAAAAAAGGCAAGAATATGACATAGACAATCAAAAATTACTAGTACAAGTATGACGTGGCGACGTCCTACTCCCTCAGCGATGCTACCTTGAATGACAGTTATTAGAACTGCCCCTAACCACCGTAACCATGGTGCACACTTAGTCGGGACATCACTCTGTCAACAACCGTATCCCCAATGTATCTATAGTGATCTATAGGTACATTACTAGTACATAGTTTCGACATTTTTGCAATTTAGCTGAAGATCATTGTCACACAGTCATTTCATTGTAATAGTAATAGTTGAGAGATAGGTATATACCAATTTGATACTTAACGGTTAGTAACGGTTAAACATATACATACATAATATATAAATACAGGACTTATGAGAGAAACCCAACAGACCGTTGGGATCTTGACAGGGGATCTTTACCGAATATTTATAATTAAAGATAGTGTAGACGGCTATTTCTGAGAACATTTTTCTCGTTATACTTGAATTTGGGATAAGTATCAATATAGAACCTCATATCAACACTAAGTATAGGGTCAGAGAGTTTTATGACATCATAACCAGCCTTGCTCAGAACTTGGAAGTGGGGAATTCCAAAAGTGGTAGTAGGAAAGGCTTTGTGCTGGACTTTGAAACTTGTTGGCAAAACTCACATGAGGCTATGACAAGTATGTGCCCAAATTAGATTTGCAATTACTCCAACAGCTGAATTAAGGTAAATATCTTAATGTTTTTGAGGTATATAATAATGAGAAAACTGTAAACCTGTGTTTACATAATCTTCTGATTTCTCATCTGTATTCCCTGATGTTTAAAACCTCAGTTATACCTGGTCTAAAGACCTCATCTTAAACATCTGTGGAACACAGGTTCACATATATTGTAAGAATACTCCACAGGAGTAGTTTTGTCATAATCTGCCTAGGTCAGCTTGAGCTCTGCAAGGCAATGATACAAAGGTCTTATATGGTAGCAGCATCACATATAAATGCTATTCAAAGGATATGATGACTATGACAGGGAAAGGCAACATAATGAAGGCAAGCTTGACAAACTGTTGGTAGCAGTTCTGTCTGTTTATACTTGAAACACCATAAGATACCTACAACTGTTTGTTGACTATAAGAAGTATCTTGAGAAGATGATTATTCCTCATCAGATGAAGAGAGTGTATTCATGATGTATTCATACCATGAATAACACATCAAACGACAAGATCTGGGCAGTGTCCCGAGAGAGCAAATTTCAGTTATTATAATACATTGGAAGTGTGACCACTACCATATACTTTTTTTTCATTTTAAAGCAATTATGAAAGGAAATATTGTGTGTACAATCACCAAATTTGGCAATAAAGCCATTCTTACGCTCGGGCCCTAGCCCCATACACCTCATTTTGATGGCAGGTGTTAAGCCAAATGAGCAGTGGCTAGCATTCTTGTGTAAGTCTTTGGTATAACGCAACCAGGGTTTGAGCCCATAACCTCCCATGCTTGAGGCGAGCACCCCTACCACTCAGCATCACCTGGCCTAGTATATGAGCAAGCGCCTGAAGAGGGAACGGTCTAGTCACATATCAACTGTCGCTGAAGCGATCACGTAGACAACACAATATTGATAGTTGATTGGCCTATTTCCACCATAGTATATGATGCAAGAAATATGATGAAAAGATTTTAGTATTTTTACAAATAATATCATTGGTTTTCAGTTCTACTGACATTACATCGTCTTTGACATTTTGACACTACCTTTACGTGAGATAAGCATGCATGATAATGACCTGACAAGACAAAGACATTCTTTGACCTACATTGCTAAGATTTAGCAGACGAATCCGGTGCATGTTACATGTGTAAGTCTACTATAATTATACACTTGGTTATACTAATTACACTTGTCCCACCTCGGCGAGTGCATAAGGCTAGATCGAGTTGCAACTACCCATGAAACATGCACTGGTTAACCATTATCCAAGATCCAGAGTTGACGTCACGCCCTCGTTCTCACGCACACTGATCTCCAAAGAAAGCTAAACTCCTTTATCATCCGCCCGACAACTCTTCTAAGACTCTGTCTTTCATGCTAGTCTTCGATTTCCCAGTAAGACCGTGTTTTTTGGTTCATTTACTCGAGTAATAATAAATCTCTCGCACATTCCAATTCTCTTATTCTGAGTTAATTGATTCAACACGAGAAATTGGACGAGAAAAATTTAGTTAGATGCCGGATAATTTCTTAAGCAGTTCTACAGAGTTGTCGGGTGGGTGGTGGTCAAAGTTTGAAGCACGCCGCGAGGCTGTGGCCTCACTCATTGGGGTTGGACCGGATAACACAAAATGGCGCCGTTTCCATGAGTTATACCACAATTAAACGTTACTGTCCAATAGATTTTACACATACATTGATATCACTCGTCTCTTATTATTATACGGGGTGGATGATTCCCCAATGTTGTAGTAATTATGAAATCTAGAGAACGGAAAATGAACGAGAATAGCTACACCCCAGTACATTACTCTCGGCAACCGTCTAATAAGATTCACTGACAAGATGAACCAGGCGACAGAAGGATTGTAGCCAAGCCCGGAATGAATGTAAGGTTTTGACCGTGATAATATTTCTATATCAAAAAAGGGGAAGATCGTTCCTAACACCATTAAATTGCGTTGTTCAGTTGCAAGTCTTATCCTGGAAAAAAACCACGATAAATGGATGGAAAATATTTTATAAATTTCTTAGGGAAAGTCTATCAAGGAAAAGTCACGAGAACTTGTGGTAATTTTCGCATCCCAAGTTTGTGGTTTATCTATTTGTGCATGTTTGTGAAGGTAGAATTATGTGTTCATAATATGTTCATTGATCTTCATCTTGATTACACACCTCGAAAGTGGGAAAGACTTTCATCGGGACATCTGCTCCGGTGATATACCAATGTCACATCACACATATTATTGAGTGATGGGTGAGGGCACTACTCTGTTGTAAGACTTGGAATCAATACATTTCCCTTTATGTTGGTGTAAAATTCCACACGCTGCTCGTCATCGCTGCCAATCACCAAACCAAATTTTCCGTCCAGACTGCGTTCCAACCAGTCCAACAGTCATACACCTCACTGCCCATCCCCTAAGTCTCCCCAAATGGTCCACACATAGCCACCGTGTTTTAGACATCTGCACATCCCTCTATGTCACGTGGTATTTACCTGACATGATTTTAGCAAATATAAACCACGAATGGAAATATTTAAAAAAGAAAGCCACCACGTAGAATAAACATAGGCCACATTGACTATGCCGGTAACAGTAATGACTCGGCGAAAAGTCAGGTGAGGTCTTAGATGCAGGGTCCAGGCGTTAAGAATATTACCACGTGTTACAGGGGCAATGTGGACTGACCAGAGGGCAGTCGGATAGAGGTGGTGACCATTGATCAGACAGGACCTCGTCCCCTCAATCTCAGCTCCAGGGGTCGCAAGCCAGGACTTCTTGGCAGCAAGTCCCGACTCTCCGCGTGACGACCAATAAAGACAAGCACATAATGATGCATCATTAAACCGATCAATAAGAGCCCTAAATCTACTACGTGAAAAGAGAACACCAACAGAAACTCCCCTGAATCATTCAATTAAGAAGAAAAAAACAGTTGAATAGTTGAAAGAGGCAACAAATGGATTAAATTAGATTGGATATAAAACCGCAAGTGATCTATGTTCTGGTGTTTCCATCCTGGGTTATTAGATTCACATAGAAAGTCTCCGGAAACCGGTGTATTCCATCCAATATAACTCAGACTGATGCCTCGATTATTCTTTAATTCGAACAAAAACTTTGAAATTATCTTATGGTCTCGTGTTAATAAAAACGTTTTACTCACCATAAACATGCTATAAATTGGATTACTGAAATATTAGCCCCTTGTAAAGATATACGTGATATTATTAGGTGATTGGGGCTTATAGCACAGGTGCCCTTAACCGAGTATGTATGGGATAAAAGTCCACCTGTTGTGTTCCGAGATAACAAAGGGATGTAGAATAGGTGGAACTATCCATTACATTCTTCCACGGAAAGAGGAACGTTATTTTGATATGCACTTTGATCTGCATTTTCCATCTTTATGATAGATATATATGAGAGGAGGCACGATTACACCTTTCGTTGTTGTAACCGTTAGTAAATCGGATATGAATTGATATAGTGCCCATCATTACAAACACAAAAAAAACACTAACCATGAAATGTTCCAACAGAAACAGATTGTTACTTACTTAGAACACCCGTATTACCTAAAACACGTTTGTCTCTGGAAAATCAAGATTACATACACCCAACAAAACACTTCAAAGCTGACTGAAAAATGATGTATTTGTATGTATATTCACGGAGGACCTTCTGTTTATATGTATATATAACATAGCGAAAACGGGAATTTACTCTCAACCCGTCCAAATGTAACCTCATAATATATATGTTTAATTAACGACTTAGAACTTATGAACTGATGGCTGAACCTCTAACTACTTCACTAATAGTCTGCGTCTGTACATGCTTGCATGTTTTTGTGTTTCTGCAATCAAATTGATAGTCCAACCTCAGAATGGAATTCATATTTTCAAAAAAATATGTCGCTATCTTTAGTTTTATAGCATTTGCATTATCTCAACCAGGGGACCGTCCATAAATAACGTTATAAAGCATGGGGGGGGGGGGTGGTTCCAGTCTCCATGATCAAACATTACAAGCGGGGAGTGGGGTGTCAAAAGTTAATATTATAAATTAATAATATAATAAAATAATAAAAAAGCATGACGTCATTTATGAACAGCCCCGAGAAGTGAAACTTTCAAATTTCTCACAGCTAAAAGCACCTCAATAATGCCACTTGACCCACCTTTAGTATAATTTATTAAAATCTGAAGTGTAGATAATGGATCACTTAAAACCATACAGATGAGTTAATAGGGGCTGTAACAAAGTAAGATTCGTATTTGAGATATCATATTTATGGAGGACTTCCTGTATAATTTAACAAGAGTGGCCTCTGAAACACAGTCGGATTTGGAAGGGATGCCTAAAGCACACTCAAACAACATGTTTCAATTTCAAATTTGGCTGAGTGGGCAAATTGCTTTGTGGACAGGTTGGTAGTTGAGCAGGTTGTTGGATGGGCAGGTTGGTAGGCAGGTTCTTGTGAGGCCAGGACTGGTTTGACTAGTTGTACTTGGAATAGTATAATCTGCATGGACCAGCTTCAGTATCTGATCATATATCATATAAGTTATTGGTTCGTGCACTTCCATCACCACACCGAAGTCCATCTCTCCCATCCTCAGCAAAAATTCCTAAACCGCACACCCTGGGCAACATCAAAGCTCCTGAGCATTGACTTCGGACTGTCCTGGTGCTCTTTTATACAAATCTGAATGTCCTCCACCTGTCCCTGTAAACTCGGCTTCATCAACTGTGATATTGTCCCAGGGCCATGATGCAGGAACAATTCCGATGATTTCTTCCCAGTGGTACCAAGGGGCAAGTTGTAAAACCTGGCCAACACAGCAGAGACCCAGTTCTGGACCAGTCAACCCCCAGCCAGTCTTCTTGATCATCTTGAAAGTGCCCACTTGTTGCTCTGCTTATCCATTACTGGATGGTGGTAGGGGGACACAAGGCAGCCAAGAAGAGCTGAAAACCCTCAGTGATGAACTGTGGGCCATTATCACTGACCAGCTGGATAAGCAGTCCCCAACAAGCAAACACCGCCTCCAATACCTCAATAGTGCCGATTGTCTCACTGCCAATTCTCATGTTCTCCCTTGCTTACCATGCTAGCTCATCAGTCAGGCATTCTCTTTTTGCAGTGTCAAAGGTAAGTTCACTGGATACCAGAAGATTCGGCTGCATTTTCTTTATTTTATTATTGAGACCAATTATAAGTTTGTCCCAAAGTGATTCAGCAAGTAAGGTACTGAAGGTGCAGGTTCCAGCCAAAGACCTTAACCTTGCCAAATAAGAGGAAACATTTTCACTCTCCCCGATTGGTCCCTATGTACCCTCAGGGTCCTCTGGGACGTTAAACCACAGACAAACAAACTCTCTCCCTCATTATTAGTCCCAAATTTGTGTCTCTCAGCTATGACAATAGGGATGGGCTTGAAGTGGGCATGGAGAAGGGTCACATAAGTCCTCAAATTGCCTATCCCTGGGGTTGTAAGGCCAACAGAGGTCTTCAGGTGGTTTAAGGTAGGAGGGCCTATTTGAGACACCAAACAGGGCACTTTATCGGTATATGAGATATTATTGTAGGTTATGTAGGCCTCCAGCCTCTCTTTATAGACCTCGAAGTCCTCAACTCTGTGATCAAAGGGTACGAACCATTTTTATTTGCAGTTGCTATTGTGAGAAACTCTTTGCACTCAGAATTCAGAAATAATGCCAATATACAGGTCCACTGTTTATGGATTTTCACACCAGGTCTTCTTTTAGCTCTCTATATCTCTTTTGAGAAATGGCAAAAAAGGACATACACCAGGTGTTAACCATTGTTCTTTGCAATAGCCCACAGCATTCAACTATAATTCTCTACAAACATGCAAAACACAATTTGAGGGGCACATTGGGTGACTCACCACAAACTCATCAGTTACAGGACTTCTTGACAGGCCTGGGTTCCTTTATCACTCTGCCAGATACAGAAGTACTTTATCTTGCTCCTAGCAATTTGGTGTATTGATGAAGCAAATTAGACGAATGCCATTGCTAGTATGAAACCGGATGCAGCATGTTTATTTTCGTATCTTTACACAAGGCGGTGCTGCGAGCGGCTGCAAAACACAACAATGCCAAATAATAGCTCATTCAAAACTACGCTGTCACCATGCAAAATATCTGAGGGCGATAAAACCTCGCTTGCAGTTTCATACGTCTGTCAGTAGGATATTTATCAGACGTTTACCATACAGAACTGACGTTGTCAATATTAACATGGGCAAAGGAGGTCGTTCAAGTCCTGGTAAATATAGATAGATGTGCATGTATTTTTAGCGAGGGAAAGAACCTACAGATTCTGATATCTCATGGGAAGCCCCTATCATCGACCACATACAGTTGGACAAAGGTCTTTTATGTGTTGGGAGTACTGATTAGATAGCGTTTTTAGGACGAGATGGTCACGCGAGAATTTGCCCCAAAAAAACCAGTATTATCAAGGAAAGAATGCAGTCAAACAAATATTGATCTCTTGTGTTTTCAACGGGGCCTATCGTCGAGCTCCTTCCCCACCACGTAAATATTGATCTCTTGCCACAAATCTCTTGCCCAAAATTCTTCTTCCGTAATGGAGCGTCGGCTGCGTTTCAGTAAAAATTGATTCAAGTGTATTTTGAAATAATTTGCATTCCTAACCTTCTATGATAAAATGTGAGGAGATAATTTGGAGATATGAAAAACTATCGCCGACAGTACGAATAAATAGGATATGCAGTCAAGTGTTTCGAGCTGAGACACAACAGATAAGAATATCTGACCTTGTCATCTGTATATTTATTCGTACCTTTACAAATAGTAAAGAGAAACTGGAAGTAAATAATGTTAAGTGTCATTGCATCGAAACTTCAATAGGGAAGGCAAACACTTGTTGAGTAAGACTCAATGATGCATGTAGATGGTTGGCGATTAAGTTCTTCGATGTGCCTTGAGTGCGGCCGTCCGAATGCGGGACGAAGGCCTTGACGTCATTGTCTTGGGTTCCTGTGGTATGTGCTAGATCGCCACGCTGTCTTTTTCCTCAATAATACATGAGTTACTCTTCAGCGCCACCTAGCGGTGCACTGTTTAATTAGGCCTTTACCCGGTCAAACACCGTTACCTCTAGGTTTATGCTTATGAAAATAGGTTTTACCCATAGAGTGTTGGCGGTAGGTGTGAGCGCAAGATTATTGGGGATAATTGTCCCGGTTTCACATAGATAAAAATATGTATATATGTTGGCCAGGCTTGCCAATGTGTTATTGTGCAGTCATTTGCGGTGTTCCTGTGTTATCTAAACCATATCTGAAGTATTACTGACTCAATGTTCAACACACCAAATGAAGCTAAAATATTATAGAATACGATGCCAACACTATCTCCTCTAATAATAATAATAATCTAAATTGGTATCATAAAGGCCGTGCTCCACTGCAGCCAAACCTGTGGAGATTGATCGCTTGCCGCTCGGCACCTAGTCCCCTATATTGGAGCTGCAGTGGAGCTACGGTCTGCTCTCAAACTCCTAGTGGTCTCTGGGCGACCCCCATGTTCTCCTCATGGCGACGCATGGGGCACGAACAATCAGAGAACGGGTAGAGAATGAGTGAAGATTGTTCGGAGACCAACAGTTGGCACCATGGAGCACCACCTTTTATGTATTCTGCTCATGCACCCAATCCTCCAATGCTGAAGAATACGTTGCTATGTAAATGTTTGGCCAATCTGCTGCGTATCTATGAAGTCAGTCTCACTTGAGGCCTAGTGGAAAAAGGTGTATTAGATATCATTTAAGCAAATACTTGCCGATGTAGCATATTCATTCAACAAAAAAGTTTGGCGATAGTCGGCAGCAGTACCAAAGAAAAGTGGGGCTTAGCGCCGGTGTGTATCCTTAATGTATGAGTGTGTGGGGTGAGGGTCGTACTTGTATCATTTCGGTCTCAGTGTCATTCCTTGTTATCTTTAAAACCCTGTTCGGTTTCAATACAAAGAAACTTTTCTTCTGGCCTAATCTATCTGACTTATTATATATGCATTTATTTCACCTTATTGAAATATTGTTCTTGTAGGGACTGATCACCAGGAACAGTTTAACAGAGTTCGAGATGCTCTCCAAGAAGAACACGTCGCGAAGGTAAGTTTTGCCCACGCTGTAACTCATGCGTGGCGCCTGCCCATGTCTGTTCAGATTTCATGGAATTTTCGATTCTTTAGGTGCTAAGTGTCATTATCGAGATCATTTTAAATCGGAACAAGAAATAAGTTAACAGAATAAAAGAAGAGGACGTATTTGATCGCACCAAAGGTCAGAATCGCTTAAAATAGCTAAAGCGGGATTCACACGGAGAGACTCATGTACTTGAGACAGGTGTAATTAGCATCTTTTCCCCAATCTCCGATAATTTTCCCTATGTCCAATAATCTCAGAGCAGAATGCTGAAATATAACTTCCCCAATCTCTTTATATTCCTATTATCTCTCCTCTTGAATATAGAATAATTTTATTTTCAATAGGATTGTTACCTGTCACTGTGGAGAATTTCCCCGTTTTCCCACTTTCCCCTCTTCCAGGCTACCGCCTATAGCGACCGCATCCTAAAACCCCGCCAGGAGGCGCGTCTGAAGCAGAAGGAGGATGACTTCCGGCGGAACATGGGGCCAGCCTGGCAAGGTCAAGGCAACAAACATGGGGTATGACTTGAATTGATATGACATGGAAATCCTGATTATACTTGAAATTGGTAAACAAAAATAATAATTGTGATTAACCTTGTATCTCACATTTAACGCATGCTATTACACATAAAAAAATACTAGCAAGGAATGTCACGAGTCTGAGTTTAATCATGTCGCGCACTTTGTTGGCTCCGTAATCTCACGAGTCTAAGACGAGTGAGTTTACAGAGCCAACTAAATGAGTGACTTGAATAAATTCAAACTAAAAAAAGTGGCGTCTAGATTTTATGCTTCCCTGTTTCCACGATTTTTGAAAATCAGAAAGTAGTAACATAAACAATGCTTTATGTCACACCCATGACATGAATAAATCCCATGTTGAGCCTATGGCATTTTTTCTTAGGGGTAGGATAAAAGCAAACACGCCCAGAACTTACTGTGGAATAGGGTATCACGTTTTCTTATTGGCTTACTTAAATAAGTCTGCGGAATTTACGAATGAGACGACTCGTTCCTGTAACCTGCAGTTTTCTATTTTTATTTCATTTCGTATTTGATTTTGTCCTGCTGTGACCTTGTATTGATGTAAACCACTCCAAAATAGCAGATCGTTATACGGTACTAAGAAGGACACCTGTTGTGGTTCACCGATTATCTATAGCCCCATTCGGCATGTTATATATGTTCCCCTTCAGTGAATCGGTTACTGGGACATGTCCATTCTGTGGAAATATATTCAGTTTGCTTTCCCAAAGATGTGATAGATTTTCTATTTGCCACCCTACATATTACGTCAACGACTGCTTTCAAGGGTAAATCCTGTGTCTTTATGGTATACTTCTTTTTCTTTTTTTTTAATTTGTTTATACACCAATTAATTTATATTTTTACTGGGAGTCCGTTTTTGTAGGAATCACTTCAGTGGATTATATCATTTGTTCGATATGATATTACACCGAACTTCAATACAATAGCTATTAACATATACACACACATATACACACACACATATACAGATGTGGATTCGAAAAACTTTAAATAACTCTGATGAGAGGAACGTACAATCAGATTGAAGATGCAATGCCAAATGATACAGGTTGTACTAGACTAAAGAAATATGGAGAGGGAATAGGTTTGTGACTGGACTGAAGTTGAGCACATTAGAACAGAAAATGATTTGCTGTCCCTCTAAACCTGTGTATATATTGCAAGGCCAAATTACCCAAACATATACATCGCGGTATTTCACATTCAATTTGGTAGGTTGGTAACATCAGAGCTTTAGTTCGAGTTGAAACTGGATCTGTTGACTTGAAAACACACTTGAAAACTGACTTCGGTTTCAAATATGTTTAGAAGTGGAAACCTGTAACTGTTGTCGTTGCTAGTTGCATATGGTCCCATATGGAACCAGGACAGTTATTGAATTCGTTGCCAACTTCTCATGCAGCTCCTTTACCGCTGGGTCACTCTCTGAACTATTTGTGATCAGTTTATACACATGAGGTCCCTTACAATATGAATATTTACTTCTGTCCTCCGGATTATGGGGCATTGATATCCGTTTTTCGCTCATCCCAAAATCATACCTATGTTTGGAGAGTGTGGACCGGATCTGAGATCCGTTACCATGATTGTATCCTATATTGTCTAACCCAGAACAATGGTTGACCTGAAGACACTATAGTAACTGGGTTTAAACTGATAGGAATTTGTCATTAACAAGGTAGCATCGGCTTGATCCAGAGGCTTCTATTGTCACGTCTATAATATCTTATCAAGCCTATAATGATCGTACCTTTGTACTGATAACCTCGGCTATGTTTTCTCAGCTAATGATTGATAAAAGTGCTCAGATTTGTGAACTACACGGTTGAGACACCACTTTTATCCAGAGTCTTCCAGTTACTACTGGTTCTCATCGTCTATGACTAGCGAAGTCTAGAAGGGGACAGTTGAATCGTTATAATCCCTCACCCCATGGAGATACTTTATCATCAAGACTGGACCTAGATAATACAATAGTATCTGGTTATCAGGGCGCTCAGATAGTATCAGATCCTTTGATAGGCCCTGGGAATGGACACACCATCTATTTCTGTCAATGGTATTGTCTAGATGCTTCATATAGTCTGATGCTTATCTATGTCACCTAACTAGTACGCACCGGGGATACTTTTAACAAATTTCTCCATTTTCATTTATTATTTCGGTTTGACCTGTAGGTCAAGACCGAAATATATTAGGGGAGACGGGGAACGGTTTTTGCGGCTTACATTACAGTAATATATTCTGAATAATTAGACCCTCGATACCGGGTCTGCACCCGGCAACAGTACTGTATTTTTATATATTGTGTAGGCACCCATTGCGGTTCAATGAATACCTACTAGCGGGTGGGGCCCCACAGGTCAGATGTGGTCCGCACCCGGCGACAGTAGTGTATTTTTATATATTGCAACAGGCTTCCACCTCCCTCCCTCCCTCCCTCCCTCCCTCCCTCCCTCCCTCCCTCCCTCCCTCCCTCCCTCCCTCCCTCCCTCCCTCCCTCCCTATTATTATTATTATTATTATTATTATTATTATTATTATTATTATTATTATTATTATTATTATTATTATTATTATTATCTTCATTGACATTTTTACTCACACCAAAGGGAGCATGTTATATGGATATTCTTCCTCAAATGTTTAATTATATGCAAGGATAATATACCTGCTATTAGAAGTTGATATTGCTATATAAAGTTGGTATTTGAGAAATGATGCGACATAAATGTATGCATATCATTTGGCTAGATTTACCTTTGTCTCAAGCCATATGTAGCAGTTTCATGTTATGCTTGCCGGTTATGTGTATATCTGTGAATCTTGTTTTACACTATGGTCAGTTTACTAGCTGAAAATTCCAGAAAAGCTTAATACAACAGTCATTGTAAGGGTCTCAAAATCAATGTTATGCTTACATTCTGAACAGACTTTATGTTTGTTGATACAATATTTCTTGATTAAAAACAATTGTGTAAATATTTGAGAAATGATGCCTTGAGACATCATTCGGCCTGGGCTGGTTGATGCCTCAAGGTATCATTCGGCCAGGGCCGGTTGATGCCTCAAGGCATCTTTTGTCCTTAACGGGTTTTAAAAAGTTATACCATTTCAAGTTGATGAAGGCTTTATTTTACCATTTATAGAGAGTCACGAAAACCATTTAGAAGACCAGACCAGCATTCAAACTCTCAGCGGTTTTCTACCACCCCACAAGTTTGAGAGTGCTTCTGACAAAAATATCCCTGTCACACAGCTTAATAAGGTTGACAGACCCTCTTTAGATACTTAAACACTAAGTCAATTTTATTTCGTCTGTCAAACATTCTGGCGTCACTATTGTTCTGTTGTCAACGTCGCCATGGTAGTGAGTGGACGACTGCTCTATCACTTTGATGCAGTAGCTCGAACAGTGATAACCCTAGCCAAATATTCAAAGTTATTAAAAGATTAAAATAATACATATATTCAAGTATATTGATGACTTCCGCAGAAGTCGCGAGACTTTGATTTGTTCAATAAATATTATTTAGTCTGCATGATCCGCTTTGTCTGTCTTTGGGTTTTCTTGCTCTGATAGTATTTAGAGATCTTGGCGCGGTTCATATATTAAAGTGTAGCATTATACTCATTTTTATATCTGACACTTTTTCAACCTGTAGCACCATATAGTATGGGACTCATTGTATACAGGGACAATTTTGGGGTCACATCACCCAATCAAGCGAAATTAAAATTTGGTTTAGGAAACGAGGCGAAAATACTTCTCTACCCAACCGATGAAAAAAATTGAAAAATGAAATAATTGACGCTCCTAATTACCTCTTACAGACAGTGAACCCTGCTTCCCTTCCAAAGCACAAAGGCCCAGGAGGGAGTCGCGAGGCGGCCATATCCCGCAACCTGCCAGAACCAGAGCCTCAACCTCAAGAACCAACCGTTGCACCTCTAGTGAGAAAAAAGGTACGTTTTTTTTAAAACGTAATACGCAAGTCTAATAGAGCATATTGGACATTAAACCACTAAAACAAATTTTTTTTAAATGCCAGAACCCTCAAACATGATATATGCCTACCCCCACCACCCAAGAGGTACGTGGATCGAAACCTCAACTACGAGGCGGACCCATTTGTTCCCCCAAACTCAGCGCCCCTCGTGAAGAAAAGAATTGTGTGACTAGAACCTTAACGAAAAGAGAGACCTCGAAGTTCACGTGCCTCCTCGTCAGATAAATGGGTATGTAAGCCAAGAATACAATCAAGGGAGACCTCTTGCAACCACGGCACACCTGCATGAAAAAAATGTACTAAAAACAGACCAACCCGCGAGAGAGGCTATCTAGTCACACTCCGCCCCCCAACCGCTATTTAGGACAACGGTGCATGAACCAGAACTTCAACTTAGGTCAGATATTCGTCATGTTACCTCCTTGTTAGTGTTCTCATGCTCTACATAATTCTTTGGTGGAGCATGTTACTGTTCTTAATGAATGGTAAAGATCCGTGTGCCGAACTGCGTGATATACGCGTTGCCACACGTGAAAAGTATACTTGATAGTGACGCTTACTTTTACAGGTAATTGAGCTTCCATCTGAGCCAGCTGAAGCTAGTGAGGGTCACGTCACCGTCATGCTCAGGACACCTCAGGGGCGATTTTACAACAGGCGATTTCAAAGCTCTAATACAGTGCAGGTGAGGTTTCACAACTCTAATACAGTGCAAGTGAGGTTTCAAAACTCTAATACAGTGCAAGTGAGATTTCACAACTCTGATACAGTGTAGGTGAGGTTTCACAACTCTAATGCAGTGCAAGTGAGGTTTCGCAACTCTGATACAGTGCAGGTGAGGTTTCACAACTCTAATACAGTGCAGGTGAGGTTTCACAACTCTAATGCAGTGCAAGTGAGGTTTCACAACTCTAATGCAGTGCAAGTGAGGTTTCACAACTCTAATAGAGTGCAAGTGAGATTTCACAACTCTGATACAGTGCAGGTGAGGTTTCACAACTCTTTAGACAGTGTAGGTGCACCTCTAATAAATGAAAAATAAATGCAGTGCAGGTGAGTTTTAAAAGCTCTAATACAGTGCAGATGAGGTTTGTCAACACTTGAGGTCTGACAACATTTATATACCGTGCAGGTCAAGTCTGCAACACTAATGCAGTGCAAGTGAGTTTTAACAACATTTGTACCATAGAGGTGGAGTTTGATAACACTGTTGCTGATAATGCAGTGCAGATACGAACGTATTGTCTTTCGGGTATCAGAACAAATTGACCTCTACCATAACAGTAGCGCCTCCAGACCTGCTCGGTGGTTTAGTGACCGAGGCCAGTCTGTAACGCCCCAAGTAGAATACTCGAAAACTGAGCTGTGGCAATGCTGCCACCTACATTTGTCGTAATGAACTTCAAACGTATGAGCACACTCACTGACTGTAACCTTGTTGGTGACATGCCATGAAAGATCCATTTATATGTATTTAATGTTTGTGTTCTAAATGATCGTTCGGGATCTCCATTGCAGCCTATCCATTTCTCCACCCCTCACAGCTCCGATTTCCGCTACTCTTTCCAGGTACTTTTCGACTACATGACAACTATAGGTTATCACCAAAAGCTTTACACACTGATAACGTCATATCCTCGCCAAACACTAGATGGCGCCTGTGAGAAGACGCTCGCGGAGATGGCGATCACGAAGAGGGTCACGTTAAATGTAGATAGGCGTGATCCAGACTGATAGAACGGCAAATACACACTTTAATTTGAACGATGTCTTTCTGGTTGTGTAGTAAAGCCGTGGATATTTTGACGGTGCCAACTTGATATGTATCCGTTGAAACAGGTACTAGAAAGACTATCATACTAATTGCGAAGACAATGATTCTATTACTGGCCGAAATCAGTTTTTTATTGCTGGATTCCAAAAAATGTTATTGGTGCATGCAATTCAATTAACTACTTAACCATATCAAAGTACCGTGTAAATGAGGATATATTTATTTTAGAATGTCGATGTATGGATGGACACCTGTATACGTTAATAAACTGCATCTACTCCTGTTACAGACCTACATGGTGTATCTTATCTTAATTGGTTATGTTTGTCCGTGTCTAACTGCTGTTTGAAAGTTGTCATTAATCAATCACGTTCTTATCTCATACTATTTATTCTGGGATTCGCTGCTATCTTAAAAACCTGAACCCACCACCCTCCGATGCACACCGACGCGCCTTACGACGCGCTGTACGACGCACATTTGCATTACATTGAATGAGCGTCGGTGTGCATCGGAAGGTCTGACTTTCTGCGTTCTGTGTTGGTGGGTTCCATGCCTTACATTGGTGCAGATAGTGCTACAACTTCTACACTTTGAAACAGTCTTTCTAGGGATCGGAAACAAGTTTGTACCGAACCTATACCAACCTTCGGCAAATCATTTGAAATTATATATCAAGTAATTATTTCAGCAGCAACTGAAGGTCGTCAAATTCTGAATAATTTCAACGGAAAATAGGGTAATTGAAGCTAAATATTGGACAAGTAAAAGAAGGAATGTCCAGTGCAGTATAGATTTCACGTTTTAATATATATTGAGATGTATATCAAGGGTAAAGGCTAGGTACAAAGTTTGAAATGCCTAACTCATGTCGATCCAAGACGAAAGTAAAAGAATGCGGCCGTTGAAAAAAGACAATATAGCCTGGATAAAATTCTAACAGGAAAACTGAGATGATGTGTTGTACCTTCCACCTTCGGTATCTAAGGAATTTAAAGGATTATGCTTCTTCTTTTGGAAAGTCCGAGTGAATAAGGTGACCTATAATAAATTTTGTCAAAAAATTTCACAGGGTTAAATGTTCTGAATGCAGAAACTGTATGAAACCTCAAGAATCAAATGGATGATACGTTTTTGTAATCATAAGAAAGAGAATGGAATTATATTCTAGATGATTTACTTAGTCCTTAATAGGAAAGTTCTACAGGTAGTGCAATTGATATTTTTTTAGATGGAAAAGGAAAATATTGACTACAGAAAATACCATGATAACAATTTTATTGAATTTTATGAACAAGACAACATGTGGAAAGTGTGTAACCCCAAGTTTGTATGACTTTGTGGGTTCGAGTCCCACCCCCAGCAGTGGTAGATTTACTGCTATATCAAAGGCCAGTCCTTCTCATACCATGTCTATGTTGTGTTGGAAGTAAAATAACTCTCACCTCGGTAAATGTGTACGGGTGAGATTTCTACCTGAATTCATCACATAGATTTGATCACCACCCTTGTGGTGTAAAAGAACCTTGAGAAAGTCTGGTAAGAACCTGTAATTGTTTAACTGGACGTTAAATCAAACCAAACAAACAACAAACAGACCATCCTTTAGACCTATTTGTTTCAACTCAGAAGGTTAATATCAAAGATACCTACAGGTTTGATATACTGTTTCCGTATAATACCATATACTCCAAATAGAAGGTGAATTATGGGATACAATATATAGAAACATCTAAAAGGCGGTTCGAGAGACAAAACTGTAGTCTCTCCAATATATTTCTCCTAAACAGAGTCATACCTACTAATTCATACTTATATTTTTTTAAAAGACTTGCTTCTCCTGTAAGGAGCAGGATTTCATGGCACATTTTTTCCTGGATTGCATTGTCTCTTTTGGGATAGGTCTAGGACTACTCTGACTAGAAAATGTTGCGGAGTCGAAGAAGCTTGGAATGTCGATTTAGACTCCTAGGATAATCGGAAAAAGATCAGAATTTATAGATGCTAAATTTCATAAGTATCAATGTGAAATTTTATATATTCAGGCAGAAACTGTTCCATGATACTAAACTCTGTCTCTATGAATAAACAGTCGAATATTGGGAAAAGCTATAGATGGAAAAGTTCCTGTCCAAAATAGAAGGAGCGCCGAAAAATATTCAAAAAGTGGGAGAAGATCTATGATTGTATTTTGTAAATCTAATAGAGGTATTTTGAAGTTATTTATTCTCACTCCTTCAGGTTATCTTGTCTTGTCGTCTTGTATCGATGCTTCCTTTTTTCACTTTGATCCATTATAGATCTATACTTTCTGTCATCGTGTCTTCCTGTCTATCCTGTCTTGTTCAGTACTGTGGTGTTGTTAATTGAAATTAGAACTGAGAACATTGAGGTGATAAAGATTATATCAATGTAACACGATTCATCAGAATTTCATAAGCCATAAGTACAAATGCTCCCCTCCACCAAAGAAAAGAAAGAGACGAGTATTCTTATATGTAATGACTTGTTTAATATCTTACGCAGGTCTGCTCAATTGGTAAAGGTTTTGTAATTTGGTACTGTAATACTCAATGGAAATATTCATGTAACAGCTTTTATCCTACCCCATTTCCACATTTCTTCAGCATTAGAAAGTAGTGACATAAACAACACTATGTCACACCTGTGATATAAAGAAATCCCATGTTAAGCCTATGGAGTTTTTTTTATTAGGGGTAGGATAATAACGTATATGAGATGATTATGATAATTCAAACCGTTGACGAGGCTCTATTTTGACGTCGCTAGACGCGTTGCCATGGTACTCATAAGCGGGCTATAAATCTAACGTCATCCTCGTTAATGTGGCACCTTGGATAGACTTCCAACATGAACGCTTTTCAACTGCTCATAAAACTACGGATCTAATTATCAGATTTGATCTGATAACCTTACTATGACTAGGAGATGAACACACTTACCTGTGTACAACTATCTGGATATTATATGATCGCTTCCAGAGTTTTTTTGGCTTCACACATCCCACCAATAGACTGGAAATTACGACGTCAAAACTTAGGAGCTCTTACTCTTGTCAGTGACACTCTTACGGTAAGTAAAGATAGTGACGGATTAGAGAACTAGCGGGTATCATGGAAGAAGTTTGACGAGTTTTGTTAATTATTTCCATATTAACCCTTTGACAGCAGGAAGATGCCTCCAGGCCTTCCCCTGGCTACGGCAGGAAGATGCCTCCAGGCATCTTCGAGGCATCAGTGACACTTGTATACAAAATTCAATATATCAAAAGATAATTGTTTGATTTAAAAGAAATGTTGACAATGTATAAGAGCCATATTGACCTTTGATTTGGTATAATAAAATAAGTTCAGTCACCAAGGTAAATTACTTAAATCACATGACATTGCTATTTCCCCCAAAAGGTGCCTGCCATAGGAGGGTCATTTGGGTAGGCAATGTCTGCTGTGTAATGCGAAGTAGGGGAACTGGGTGCTGCAGGGAAAGGGTTAAATGATTGTAGAGACGGGGTAGGATAAAATCAAAACCTAATTCGTTTTAATCTTGGCTCCGCATGCCACTCCAGTCGTGGCATACGGGAGCCAAGATTGAAACTCATTTGGTTTTCAGATATTATCTTATGTGCTGATAAACACTACTATATATATGATAAAACTTGAACAGTTGACGCAAAACATGAAATAGTTTTACAAGAGGAATACGGTAATCTCATGGTAATTGTCTTTTAACTGTTGGCGCCATTTGTGTTTGTCATCCTGACACATGCTTAACTTGATAAAATGCGAAAAGAAAGAGGTCAGTGTTAATTTTCTGTAAAAAGCGAATAATAAATAAATAAATTCCTGTAGAAGAAAGCAATCACTTCTGTAGAGGAATTCCCCACCATCTAGCTTATTGGTGAAATAACTAGTTCAAAGGGGGAGGGGTAAGTAAGTTTGATTGGTCCTTCTATCGTTGGATAAGTGACATACCTGGACGCCCGTTCTAAATAGAACCCTATATAGGTATCCATATTCACGGGGTATTCCCTTAACCTGCTTGATGATACCCTAGTCAAGAGGCTTGAGGGCAGAAGTGGTATTGAATGGAATGAGGCTCTTGATGTGCGACATGTTCAGACTGAACATAACCAATAGGGCATTGTCTAGGAGGACAATCCTCTTCTATAGCCGTACCTTATTGTTGAAAGCGGTGTTGTGTGGGGTGAGGGGCTGTTGTATAGTGGTTGGAACGCCTCAAAAACCGTTATCCAGTACCAGGGCGCCCCCACAGTATATCTGGGGTATTACACATAAAACAACAAGTGAAAACTGGCGAACTCCAATGTAGACTGCTTCTGAGTTATCCTATCATCTAAACCCCCAATATACACAAGTTTTGTGACATGGTGGCAGTGGTGGGATCTCCCAGATTGGTTGTACATGCCTGGAATAAGTTGGTTATGTATAAACCTAGATGATATTGAAATCAGAGACGATAAATCTGTAAGCAAAATGGCTGTGTGAGAAAGCATATGTTGTGTACAGATCTAAGTAAATGAACTACAATGGATAAAGACTAATATTTTGAAATCACCTTTCTAACTTTAGAATCCTAGTTGTAAGAGGGATCTCTCTGTGTGGCATTTTAAGTGAAGTAGTTGTGTTGACAGCTGCTTTTAAGACTACTGTTGTCCCTTCTAAATGACCCGAGTAAAGGAAGAGGTTTGCAAGGTTATATAATTGTTACAAAGCTTCACAAGGATGATGGTGAAATTGAGGTTGCATCACTCATTTATGCAATAGATAGACAGGCAGGAATAACCTAGAAGTCCTTCACATTTGATCCTCAACTGGCCCCAACTGAAGGTCAACCTTATCCTCTCGACCCATTGTTTGATTGTTTGGGTAGTTTAACGTCCAATTTGTTCAATTAGACTTACTTTGGGTTTGACCGAATTTATGAGATGAATGTAGGTAGAAATCTCACCCCTACATATTTCCAGAGGTGAGAGTTCTTTTACTTCCCACACCACATAGACATGATATGAGAAGGATTGGCCTTTGATAAATCTACCACTGCTTGGGGTGAAGGAGAAAAGTGGTTGCAGTGGGACTCCAATCAATTAAGTCCAACAACCTTGGGATTACAAGTCCAGTGCTCTTTACTATTGAACTAGCTCCTCACCTTGGTCGCTTCTGTTATGCTTCCGTGCAAGCATATCCGGTCTGCACCACGAGGAGGCAAGGCGACCAAGAGGGTGAACAGAATGGTCAATAAATTCAATGGGTATTTCGTCCCTAAGAGAAACACCATTCACAAGAGGACAGGGTTTTACGAGTATACTCAACAAGCAGGAGGATCCTTCAAGTGTTTTGTGCGTAACCTTTATGTGTTAGCAGAAAATTCTTTCAGGGATTGCGAGACTGGGATCATCGTAGACAGAACGATCAGTGGAATGTCTGACAAGGCAGTGTCATTGAAACTACAGCTGGAACAAGATGAGTTGACACCTAATACGCCAGTAGAGATTCAGAGCACATACTACTTCCCCTGATCTGGACACTTCAGGGTCTATCCACTTTAAGCCATCCTTCTCACCATGGTGTTGTCCCATTACCTTAATTCCATATAAGGAATACAGTAGACCGAGTAGCCAATGACTGCATTTGCAGGAAACCCCGACCTTCACCCTGACCTCCTTACATAATATTTTCTCGCGCCTTGGGACGGCTCTGCAGTCAAGGGTTGACCTCGAATCTTAGGGGCCACAACCACCCTCTTCTTGGGTTGGCCACCACCTTCCTTCTTGGGTGGTCTGCCTCCATCAGCATGTTTCTTTGGCTTCAGTCTACGTTCAAAGTCCAACTTTTCTCATTTTGCTTTTTCACCAATTCAGAGTGCCTCGCCATGCTTGGGGTGGAACAATTTTGCCTCTTTATGAAAATAAACCAGCCGTCAAAGAGTTTGAGGTGACTAACAACAAAAATGATGATGTCAATGGAGGAGCCAGTGGGTACTTCCTTGGAGCAATTGACTGTCCTGACAGTGACCTGGCTTGGTTTACCAAGCTTGATATCAACAGAAATTCTGTCAAATGGAAAATAGGCTCTGGAGTTTATATCCAAGGGGAACTTCAAGAGCATGGGAAATTAGCCACAACTCAGGTATGTCAATATATAGCTGTCAACTCTGGGTGTTATGGTCAAGCCTTTAGGACAGTTTGTCACCAGAATGCACATTGAAGGCATACTTTATTTCTTTAGAGTGATCATAGTTCCAAAGTTGATTGACTTTGATGAGCTGGCAGGATCACATGCCATATGGGCATGATCAAGAAGAGAGATTAAGTGGAGGTCTACTAAGGACTAGGATACCTCAAGACAGAGACCATGAAGTTTGTGCTCAGTGACTGCCCCCAGCCATATGCTCTGACTGTTGCATGAAGTATACCCCTTCCTCTGCTGCCAAAGTTTAAAGAGGAACTGGAAAGGCTAGGGGCCAATGATGTAATTTGCAAGATTGCAAAACCTATAGCATGGTGTGCTCCAATGGTACCTGGTGTAAAGAAGTCAGGTATGAAAGTCAGGTATATTCGACAAGATACACCAAGGCCATAAGGATATTACAAAATGCCTTGAATGAGCAAAGGAGTCTATGTTGTGGTGTGGTTCTGCCAAGAACATGAGAGGTATCATGACTACTTGTGACCATTGTCAAACCTATAGACTGACCCAGAACAAGGAACCACTCATGACGACTATGCTCCCTGACCTGCTCTGGCAGAGAGTAGGAGTCGACCTGTGTCAGCCACTTCACTTCACTGCAGCCACTTTTCTCCTTCACCCCCAGCACTGGCAGATTTACTGCTATATCAAAGGCCAATCCTTCTTATACCATGTATCTCTGGTGTGGGAAGCAAAAGAACTCTCACCTCGGTAAATGTGTAGGGGTGAGATTTCTACCTAAACTCATTACATAGATTCGATCACCACCCTTGTGGTGTAAAAGAACCTTGAGAAAGTCTGGTGAGAAACTAATGGTTAACTGGAAGTTAAATCAAACCAATCAATGACCTGTGTCAGTTTGAGCATCAAGAGTATCTTGTTATGGTGACTATCACCCACAGTGGATTGAGATACTCCATCTATTGACGACTACACCTTCAGCAGTGATTGCTAAGGTAAAGCATGTGCTTACAAGACTGAGATTCCCACAGGATGTAGTCTTAGACAACGGGCCATAGTTTGCATCTGAACATCTGAAACACTTTGTGAAGAAGTGCAACTTTAACCTCTCGTGGTTTACGGCCGCCTGTCCACAAAACCATCGATCATTGTCTATATACAACATGTTGACGAAGTTAGGCTTTTTCTGGAAAATGCTGATATCTGCAGCTTACTGAGACTGCAGACTCCCAAGTCATAGAGTGCCAAGTCCTACAACTCTGACCCAACCTGACCACTATCAGCCTTCTGCAGTTCACTCGCCTAGTCCCAGTGCATCAACTGGTCCAGTGACACCTGTGCTACGCCAGTCTCTGAGGACAATCGAGAGACCTGAGAAACTGATTGAAGCTTAGACTTGTCCCCTGACATGGGCTAGGAATAATGCCTGAGACAAGGTGCAAAAAGGAGAAGACTACTCCTTATTCGCAGGATATTGTGTTGCTAACATATATATATATATATATATATATATATATATATATATATATATATATATATATATATATATATATGGTCGAATCCCAGAAAGGGGGCCCAAATTTGAAAAAATCATTATTCAACATTTTGTTGAAATGTCGGGATTAATCAGAAGTATAACAAGTAGAACAATTGTTCACTAATCTCAAATACTCTTGAAACTACAGCATATCAAAGAAATTACCTAAACTGCCTGTCATTCTACGAAATGCCACACACATGCCTGAAAATACAGTTATAATAACCTCTATATCTGTGTTCTTCTTAATTTTAGAAATGTTATAGCTGAGAATAGTTGTTGTATTTTATATGGAACCCCAAAATATGTGAAGACTGTGTAGATTATCATGGAAATACCATAGCTATTAGAAAATACCGTTTTCCTAGTTAGTTTTTTTCAAGAAAGAAATATTTCCATCACATGCAGTTTTGACAGGTTTATCATTTAGTAATTCAATGTCACAGAAATGGTTTGTTAATATGTTGCCTCAAATAAACTACAGTAGTTTTGTATATGATATGTAAAACTAAAAACTAAAAGTTTTACAATTGTGTCATTTCGTAGAATGACAAGGCAATCTGAATGCTATGATGATAGCTAGCTATAACCTCATTGGTTACTTTATTTGCAAGGGATCTTTCATTTTGCACTTTTTGATAATAATACCCATGGTGCAGATATGAAATGATAGGTTTTAAGGTTATTCTTTGGATTTTTTTGTACATGAAATAACTTTTTCCTCAAAAGTACTTTCAATTGAGCACTGAATCTGAGTTAAAAGACCCCAGAAATATAATTGTAGTAAACTTCTCTTTGATTCCACTTAGATCCTGTTAATAACTGAATCAATTAAAGCCACAAAAGTACAATTTATTGCACTTTTATACTAGTTTAAGGAATTAAGCTTGTCATGTTGTAGAATGACATGTCATGTCGTAGAATGACACCACCACACTATAACCAGTAGCATGAGCAGAGAATTGGGGCACAACTTGTGTAAATTTTAGAATAACAAATCTCCATGGTCTGTACTCTTATATCCTATGATAAATTTTGAATAATATACCTGATAAATAATTATCAATACACTTTCATTGCAGTGAGATTCTAAAATGTACATGGCTGTCTGAGATCTATTATGAACATTTTCTGAAGTAAGGACCTTAGGGTGCTCCCATAAATATTATTCTACATTAACAATAAGTGTATGTAAGCAAATAATCATTATTAAATCAATTTGTGACCATCTGTAAGCTATTTATAGAAGATTTTCGTAGAATGACATGGCATTTCGTAGAATGACATGCCATGTTGTAGAATGACACAGGTGAAAACATACAATATGCAGTACTATGAGTAAAATAATAAGGCACATTCTATGATATCTAATCCCCACACACTCTTTCCTTGTATTTTATAACAAAATTATTGATTCTGGAGCTGAAAATTCTTTGGGGACCTTTTATAGGAAAAAAGTTAACCATACCTATTTATTACCATCTGTTTATCTATTTAACTATGCACCATCCATCCCAAACATTGAGAAATTGGGTTACCCTTCATCATAACATTAAATGATGCTCTTCCACTAATTTATCAAGCTAAATGGCAGCAAACACAATATGGAGAGGTTCAAAAAGTGTCATTTCGTAGAATGACACCAGATGACACCATATTTTTAGGGATTTCCATGTTCTATCATAGCCTGAGTACACCACAAATAAATTATGATGTGGTATTATGTTTGTCAATGCTATGAGGAATAATAAACTAAGTTATCTCTTACTAATTCCCATAAAATGAAATTATATAGACATTATTATGTGTCATTTCGTAGAATGACACCCTACTATTTTACAACACAAGGATTCATTGTGGCACATTTATCATAACATATTTCCCTATTGAAGATTTTGAATTCTCCTATTGCTATTAGGGAGTTCCTTACCTTAACATTGATATATTTGCTTTTGATGAATATTATATTTTGAAAATTTTATATGCATTCAAAGATTGTCATTTCGTAGAATGACACAATTTTCATTTTTTTTCAAAACAGAGAATTTCCTCCCTAAGTGTTCTTGAATGATATTTGCATATATTTCATGTTATGTGTATTGGGCAGCATTGTTCAAAATCACAAAGGTAATTTCTCCTCAGCTTTTATTTTTTAAGAAACAAAGAAATCCCTAAAACAGGCCAAAACAGGCCAATTTGGGCCCCTTTTCTGGGATTCGACCATATATATATATATTCTCTAACTACTGATGAACTCTCTAACATGACTCATAAAGACATTCAAAGTAGTAGTTAAAGCAAGAGATAAAGACTTATCTGAAACTGGGAGTTACACAGAGGAGTTGAATGTTAAGAAGGAAATTGAGGAGTGTAAACTTAGTCTGTGTCCCTGTTTGCCATCGAGTTTGGAGGGTGGAGTAATAGGAACGAGTTGATAGCCAAGTGCAATAAAAAATAATTAAAAAAGAAAAGTGAATATTTTGAAGCGCTCCAAACAAGATGGTGACGATGGACTTCTGATTTTATCTTAGCCTTCAAATATATATCTGTTTATTGCCCATTGAGCTTTATTGCCCATTAATCTTGCGTACGCGTTCCTTAAAAGCCTATGGAAGTTTATACAAGGCTAAGATAATATTCTGTGACAGACTGAAAAACCTATGGAGTTGTGTTAACACTGGACTGGAGATATACAATTATCAATGGATCATATTATGGACATATTCTTATATTAAATATTCTTATATTAATAATATTCATTGTTGAGGAGCCTTAGTCTCACCTGTGCTGCAGGTATGCTTGTTGTCGAGCTGCCATGGAGGTGTCGTAATAATGTTTCCAGACCAGAAGTGAGTCTGTCTTCTCAGTAGAAAATTACCATATCTTATTCAGCCAGTTGCATGACTTACTCTCTACTACTCTCTATGGGTAGGACCCAAGTTCATTAAAACCTTCTCAGAACGCGACAGCTTCAGCTGCTGTGGAATCGATGAATGTCACATTTTCAAAACGACCTGCCCATCCTAGTTTTAAAAACCTGTTCGTGAAACCTGCAATCAGATTCGAATCGGCTTAATATATATTGTACTGAAAATATAACATATTTATGTATACATATACCTTGTATGATCCCATTAGAATCATTTGCCTTTTCATGAACCCATTAACGAATTTTGATCTCATGCAGGTATGCCGTCTAGAAATTGAAATATGGATACTCTTGATATGACTACTAATTATGCAATTCCAACAAACCTAAGAGTGACGTGGTCATTATTTAACTTAAGGTATGTTCTATTTTGTTGTGTTAGATAAACTATACAAAATCGGCAACATTAATCTGTACTCCAGGATAAATAAGAACCTTAAGAGATGTCTGGACACCGATGCACTGTGACTTGTAAAGATGAAAGTCGACTATGATGTAGACACAGTTCCTTGTAAATCTGGACTTCGATAAAGATATCATTAACAAATACAAAATAGTAATACAATACTTGCATATCCTAATTTGAATATTCCTTTCATTGTAGATAATCATCAGTAGGGCCGCAATCATCAGTAATTCGGATCAGGTGATAATAAACTCTCTAACATGAACTTGGTTTACACATTCCACCAGTAGGCTATCACTGTTGCATTTATTTTTTGGTCACTCTTTACTTAACTATTCGGTGTAATATTATTTCCTGGTCTATAACTGGATTTTACATTCATGTCCTCTTGGCGAAAGAAAAATTTGAATATCCAACGGTACCTAATCCTAGACACTGAAATAAAGTTGAGAGAAAACTATTCTGATTGGACTTGAAGCCCGTGAAGGATTCCTCCTGGGCACAGATCAAAACTATACAATCTTCAAGTCAGTCTCCTAAGGACGTACTGGGCTTTGGATCTGAGGCGCCAAATGAACAGATGGACCTAATTGAATCTCATCAGGCAGATTCCTTTTTGTATGCAATCAGAGTACCACTAAACCGCCCAATGCTGTAATTGTCCCTCTGTAATTGATAGCCATCCAACAGAAGCCCAACCGTCTCCCAATATAGACGCCCACCTATTATCGCCCAGACAACGGTGTCACGGCAATAATAGGCTAGTAGAAAACCTATTTCCTGGAAAGGCTCGACGAGAGAATAGCAAACGTGGTTAAGCCATGATTGGCCCTCAATTAAAAGGTTTCCCTGTCAGCTCTAAACACAGATGGAATAATAAATGAAATGAAACGAAATGTTAACAAACGGTGCATAGGTGTGATTTATTTCGAAATATCCAGTCTTGTGTATATGCAAACACCATATGATAATTGCTGGGCTCATTCTAAATGACAAATCTATTGTTATCTTGAACGGACTATCCGCTTACTTTTTTATCGCCATCTCTAAGTAGAAAAAGCCGACGTGACTTTAAATGGGTAAACTGACATGTGAAGGAATGACATGTTTTGTTTAAAAGGGAGATGTTGTCTATAAATAGCTGATGCATTTGGGGACTGAGGGACAGTCATTGGTGATTATAAGAGATGATTCCATAAAGTGTCAGCGATGACATAATTAAGACCTCATTCAAAACATGTCTATTACTGCCTGATGTCGGATTTGCATAGATGACATTGAATGAAATGGTATGGAAAAGAAAGAAATTGTTTCTGAATACATTTGAACTCTAATCAATGCTTTGAGTTTCTATTGCTTTGAAGGTTTGAAATTCCTTGACATAAATTAGCGATTTCTCTTTCATCAATGCAGCCTTTCAAATTGGATTGAATTTCAAAGTAGGGTCGCCGCGGATATCAATTAAACAACAGTTACGCATTGTTTTACGGAGAGTCTGATTTGGAAGGACGATTGGATATGGGACATATTTTATCATGTGGATTTAATGATTTTACAGAGATAATGGCAATTGTAAGACCGTCCCTGGACGCCTGAAATAGTTTGTTCAGAGCTGTCAGGAATAGCGCCTTGATTAGATATGAATATTTGATGAGTGAGAAGACTAAGTATACCACGGGGAATAAACTGTCTGGTGACTTTTGATATGCGAAAACAGATACATGTAAGATTAATAGGATAAAAAGCGGAACAATTTTATGAATTGAGGCAGAAGTCTAATGGACTCATACAGGGTAAATTCCATTACATCACCCCGTCCCTGGTACCACAGAAAGCATCGATACGAACCCGCACCATATTGGTTTAGGAGCGGGGCATATTGGTTTGAAATATCTAAAGGTACAAATAGCCTCCTAGACTGCGGGTACCTGTCATAGATTGCAACATGCATTTTAGTATATATACTATAACAGACAATACCGGAGGTAAATATCCTTTTAACACACATGAATGGATATCATTTTGTATATATAGGCCCATATCGTTTCCTTTCTAAAGCTGGAAAACTATTCTCCATTATGAATATCAAAGTTTTGAATAAGAATGTGAAAGACGAACTATTTCAATTGCATAAATTCAATGTACATGTGTAGATACATCATTACAAACGTGCAACCTCTATCTTTAAAATAGGCTATATTGTAATTGTATACCAAAGGAAACAACTTTATTCCCCAAAACATTGCCAGTGATAAAATCAACCAATACATATGCATGCAGAGTAGAGATATTCTGTGCAACCATAGCACTCTGCCGTCGCTTCTGTATTGCTTATATCCTATTTGATTAAGATGTACTAAACATACCGCATTTTGCAATTCTAAAAAAAATCACAGAAGGGCTGCGTCCTCTGTGCTAAGTATAAAAAGCAATGCACGAGCTGGCGGGACTGGCCGAAAGTAGCCACCCGCCAAATGCTCACGCTGCCAATAGAGGAATACATGCCCTCTCGCTGCAATCAGGGCCTACTCCGTCGCCTTTACACAATATGTAACTTCGTCACGGATTAAAGTAATTTATAGAATCCTGGTATTATCAAAATTGACACAAATACTTGCTGCTTCATGAATGCCATCGTCTAGTTATTTGGTTGTACTCTTTTTCTTTAAAAAAATGTGTTAACTAAACTTTTGATGCAGCAGGCCCTATCAGATTTGGTAACATGTATTTGCTGTAGGATTTCTATGTACGAGATAGGCCTATGTCAAAGCACCACACATGCAACATATGCACAGCCTCACCGTCATGATATTAAGTGACGTTGAAGCATCACCTGTGCTATATTGTGTGATAATCTTCAAGGCACTTCCCGTCCTCAAAGAGTGGATAACCTGATTTAAATATGCGTCTGGTTTGACGAAACCAGCATAGGTATTTGGTGAATGAGCTTAAACCCAGCCTGACGTCAGGGGAAGCTGAGAGTGTCTGCACTGAACGCTTTCAGTGTCTCTGACGGACGAAGCAGCACTTTGAACTCGTCCGGGGGACGGTTTAAAATCCGGTACTCTTCCTCTTCCGGATCCATTCCCCGGGTAATACTCCCTCCCAGGAAAAGGAAATTGCCTGCTGACTTGGACAGTCCGCGACATTGATTGCCCACGTGATTCGGGACATTGGCGACATCGGCGGCCGACGCAGCAAGACCGGACGCGACCCGGGCGTCGCCGTTAGCAGTTCTCGCGAGACTGCGTCCACACGGCGGGCAGTGTTCGGCGGCAGCGGCGGCGGCCGGAGTAGAATTGCCGAACAGCCCGATCCCATCGCTGTCTGGAATCACAGAGTACTGATTCTCATCCAGGTTCGTCGTCGTCACCCCGCCTGACGTTAGCGGCGACGCCACGGACGTCAACCCCGCACCAACGACCATACGCGGGCGGGTATGGCTATTATCGCCCACTCGTCGCGGGCGTCGACCGGGACCCGATGGCTGTTTCTTTCTGCGCCTGCGCTGGCGTCGGCGAAAGAATCCCCAGCGGCTGCGTGACGGGAAACAAAGATCAGGCATGTCCTGTGCTTTGACCAGCCATACCCAGGTGTGGATGAAGCAGAGAATAACGCAGATCCATGCTAACCCGAATGACCAGCCGTAGTAGTATTGTCTGTGCTCTTCGACTGTCTTCTTAAAGGGCAACTCCACGCCAGCCAGAAACTCGTGACGATGAATGAGGTGACCCTTCCCGTGGAAAATTGCGATGCAGACTGTCATGGCGATCCCTTTAAAAAGAAAATGGATAAACACTTTAAAGATTAAATTTTTATATTAAATCCGGGTGTATTTTGGTGCAAAGAGCTCAATGAGACCGCTATCTTTGTTGGGCTTTCCTAGGATAGGCAGGGGAGACGGTCGGCATGCCATCATTCTGATACCTTGCCAAGAGATTGTTGCAGATGCGTTACTACACTGAGTATATCTATATAGGAAATAACTATTTCTAAGATGTATGGGATATAATATAAAGGCCTATAGGTCACTTGATGATATGGTAACCCACTACATAAAAGATGAACACACATGTTTGATAGAATTCAAGCTCCCGTATGCTGAGTGTTGCCAGCGGGATACCTATGAAACCATGACGTCACTTCACGTTATTTTCACTTAACACCAAAAATAAAATGATCATCAATGTGTTAAATGCGGGTATTGTCTATACGTTATACCAGGAACCGCTAAACCTGGATACATCAGCGTAATTTGTTAAGACAATAGGCAGATATCGGCATATATCACAGCATGTATGAACCTTTATTTACTATATGGCATTGTCATGTATTGTCAAGCATGATATCTTGCATGCGATATCAACGCATTGTCATAACCTGACATGGTATTAAGCATAGAGTTAGATTCAATTATATGTGATACCTCCAGCAAATTACAGTGTTATGTAGGTCACCCTTACAATCTCCCCAGGTACTAGCCATACACAAATATCTTCATGTTCTAAGACCCAAAAAGACTTGTCTGAGAGGTATATGGAAATGTTGACTTGGATATGGCAATAGTTATCGCTTTCAAACCTCTCCATCAATAAGAAACGTGACCTATGTTTGCTAAACCTATATACCGGCTTTTATCATCTCGGCTAATATTCAACACAGCACCTGTTTTGTGGTTTATTTTCACTATGATTAGAAGTTGTGTTGTAATGTTCCTGAAACTTGGTATCACCCAATGGTCGACATGCCCAAAATAATTGGAATCATCTACAGATACGGGCTTATTACAGCGGTCATGTAATGGTATACTGACACTGATGCTATAAATAGGTCATTACCTATTGCCGAGGAGAGCACCTACATGTTGGATAAAGGATGTGTACACTACATTGGTATTATTCCTATCTCATGTTGAATTTGCACTCTTTATTCCTACCGGAAGTAACCGACATTTTTGTTATGCGAAACCTTAAATGCAACAAGTAAATCGTTGGTATATGGTACATAACCACTTCGATTTTGATTTATACTGTCTAGTTCCATGTGTATATATGTCATAAATATATGCCATTTAAAGACGCTTTATTCACCTAGATGTAAAATGATGCTATGTAAATCAACACACTCCAATAAACTTTAAATACAAAATTATCAATTATTGGCTCCTTTGGAAACAAAATCTCATTAAGACCATTGCCAATATTAATCATGATTTATGGCTGCTTTTGTACCAGTTTGTCCCCAAGGATGGATGGTGATTGGTTAAAGAAATATCGAATACAATTTGGTCCAGTCAAAGTAAGGGTTGGCCAGCCACAAAAAAGCAATAAATCTTATTCCAGTGGCATTCATCTCAGAATACCATACATGATGCCAGAATGACAATCGAAAATAATCCAAGTTGACGAAGTAGGTCAAATTAGCATAAATTCAATATGCCGACCTCAAATCCATGAAATTCTATAATTCTAGTTTGAATTGAATTAGACACACAATTTAGAATGCTAAATTTATATTTTCTAGTGTGGGGAATTCATATATATCAACAGAAAAGAGACATATCATTCAAATGAATTAGTGTTCCAATATGGCTGCCTGAAATTTAATAATATCTTAATTTGGGATTGAATAAAGATATGGACCTGATTTTAATTGTTAAACACATATTTTCTGAGGTTGGGAAAATCATATATACACCAACGATATCCTATCCCAAACAACCTTAGTGTAAATCCAAATATGGCTGCCTGAAATCTATTGAATACCATAATTTGGGCTCGAATAAAAGATTCAAATATGATATAAGATGCATATGGTTTCTGAGGTAGGGAATTCATACATAACACCAGATTTTTATATTTTATTAGGTTGAGCCTTGGTTATTCAACTTCAGTTGATTGTGTCTGGTTCACCAATGTCACTACAATGTCATGACAAAGAAACGGTGGTTGAACTAGCAGAAATTGTTTACACGAGGTTGTTTATGTAGACTTTTATTTTAACTGAAGCCTCTGTTGGGGGAAGCAAACCCTATCTCTATAGGTTTATGCTTTATGCTAATTTGACCTACTTCCACCATTAAGATTATTTTCAATTTTCTTTCTGGTATTGTGTATGGTATTCTGAGATGAGTACCACTGGTATTAAACCTATTGCTTTTTGTGGCCGGTTAGGCCCCCTATTGACTCATTTTGACTGATCTAATTGCAAATAAGTAATCATCGAGGAAATTTCCTTTCTTAGATACACTGATTAAAAAGAAGTACCATCTCAATATCTGATATGTTATGAAAGGAAGGGGAAATTCATGCGTTGAATAGAATTTATTTCTATTCGCTTGTGTTGGAATGGCGGACTGGTACCAATGATTATGTCAATATTTCTCGCTGTCCGCTATGATAAGGGCGCCAATCTGGCGTACTGCCCTGTCTTTATGCAGGCACCATCGTCAATGTTCCCACGTATTTTGGGCATTGTGCTAATGTTCCGACTAATTTTAGAGTCTCTTTGAAACTAATCAAATTATCATATTGCTTTTATCAATGCATATCAGACAGTAGACTGTCAGATTACCGACACAAAGTAACAAAGGCAACAATACAGCTAGAATCAATGCCATGTAGAGGAGATAGGGACCTTGTGTTTATACATGTACATTTAAGGATTTTACCTACTTACCATAAGAAACGAATTACACTTATCAGGGACTGGAGATTTTAAGTCCAGCTAAGAGAAATACCAGGCATTTTGTGCAGTGAAAATGAGTGGATATAAATGTTCGCTTATGATAGATGATACGATGGACTACTCATTTTCTCCCTTTAATTATTATGTATCTACAATATCGCTTTGAAAAATATATATTAACTTAGTACAGCCTAAGGAAACAGCCTATCCGATATACGTTCTATACTATATGTATATATGCCTGGTGTTGAACAATTTGGAATTGAATATACGATGTTTGATGTATTCAGTTTTAAACTACAATAGGGCATGAGTTAGTATAAACTAACTCATGCCCTATTGTATTCATGGAACCGCACTTGTCGTTATGGGCCTGACTGCCAGACCGGATTTTAATTTGTTGATCTCTTAGGAACAAAATGAGGGCTCACAAGTAACATATTTGTACAAATGACTAGTGCAATCTTTCTCATTAAAATAGTATTAGAGTTAACTTTTTCACAATTGTCCTGTAATATAACTGAACTAGAAAAGGCTTGTAGAACTGCTCTTATGGTTTTAATAATTTATTGATGATGTATAATGTATGATGGAGAATCAACCTCCCCAAGAAGGTAGATTGTGGAATTCGATATGGATGGTTACCAAGCGATTACTGCACATAGCCATAGAACATTATATATATATATATATATATATATATATATATATATATATATATATATATATATATATATATATATACAGTAGAACCCCGCGTAAGCGGACACCCTCCGTTCCGGGCCAAAGTCGCCGCTTACGCGGGGTGTCCGCCTACGCGAGGTTAAAATAAACATCTAATATAGGGAACCGTTCCGAGCAATGGTGTCCGTTAACGCGGGGTGCCCGCTTACGCGGGGTGTCCGTTAGGCGGGGTTCTACTGTATATATATATATATATATATATATATATATATATATATATATATATATATATATATATATATATGACGATATATCTTTCTGCATTTGGCTAGGTAAGAATGGAATGTGGGGCATAACGCATTAAAACGGTTTCCACTTTCCCGTGGGATAGGCCAAAGGCAGCCACCATAACTGCAGATCAGTGAACATTGCCCCTAGGTACAGCTGTACCAGGGACCAGTTGTAATCTCTGGCCGTGTTCCGCAGCCCTCAAACTTCAGTTAGGGAATAACATGTTAACCTGCTCATGGTGATATACTAGCAGTAACTAACATTGAACATTGCATTCATATTTTTAAATGACATGTTTTGAAATGTCAGGAAGAAAGTGAACCAAACATAGTTTCCAATTGGTTTAATAGAGTATTCCAACTGATTACAGAGTGCAACTCTTTCCGATACCACCTTTGTAAATGCATCAGCCTGTAGGCCTAAGTGCAAGTTGATTAGCCGACATTTATCATGGATACTTTGAATGCACCACATAGTAGTCATAGACCTCAGCAATTGGGTAAAAACTGGATGGTTTATATGATATGCATAGACTTTATGAATGGCTTATGCGCCCCCATCCCCTGTGAACCGTCGGAGTTATTTCTGACTCCTCGTGGCAAAATACATCATAACAGATGTATGGGCGTTGGGGTAAATTATATATCCGCCCGGGAGAGCTGGCAGGTGGTCCCGCCGCCAGGGCCTCTGCCTCCCCTGTCCTCCTCCCCGCCCCCACCCCCACCCCACCCCTCCTGTGTCCGGGGGAGTACTGGTTGTCATCACTTAGCTAGAACCAAAATAAAAATGCTGAGGTCAGCGAAATGACATAAAACGCGACTGGCCTAATGCCAGACAAGCGACGGCGTGTTTCCATGTTAATTCTGTAGATGTGTAGCGTTTAAGTTACTACCTCGGACAATGTCCCTGGTTGGAAAGAGCATATAATGTTTACACTGACTATAGTTGTTAACGAATTTACTCGGAACGTTAACAGTTAACATAATACTGGGTTGTGCAATAACATGTATATATATATATATATATATATATATATATATATATATATATATATATATATATATATATATATATATATATATATATCCCAAAGAGTTATTACAAACGAAACTATATGCAGCTACTTTGATATCATTTAGTGTCACAGATTCAAAGTATCCTAAAAACGTTTACATACTTGTATATCGAGCGGAAATGTATAAGAAACTAATTTGGGGCTTCAAGACAAGTATAGATACTTTTTGCAGCCCAGGAAAATCAAAATATCAAGAATTTATCGGTGTTTCACTTTCAGGATTTCTAGGATGAATAGCCCTAGTAATATACATTTATAGCTCTGTTATCTGTTCCTTCAAGGGCCATGGTGACCTCTGACAGAGTTATTTTGTTCTATATGCTATTACAGTATAACCTTCCCTTCCTGCCAAAGCGTGCGCTTACGTGTGGTGCCGGCTTACACGGGGTTTTCTGTCTGTCGATGACGAGGCTATATAGTATAGCTATAGACATAGAGACACTGTTATGGCAACACAGACGCATACCTGACGCCTACAGGAGCCTAGGCAGGCCGATGCCTGGTGCCTGATTGTCTAGACACCAGTCTACCCCCTCATATACGCACCATAAACAAACAATCAAGATAATCTGGAGTGTCCCACACCGCCTAGGTGTATTTGATAAGGTGTCCCTCTGAAGTGTCCACTTACATAGGGGTAAATAGCTTTTTGTTCAGAAATAACTGTCCGCTTACCCAGGGTTGAAAAAAAACCTCTAAAAGAGTTAGAAATTTCCGTTCCGAGCAAAATTGTCCGTTGATGCGGGGTGACCGATTACGCCATATGTCCATTAGGCAGGGTTCTGCTATTTACCGAAAGCCGAACACTTATCTCAACCCACTATTTTTCTCCATAGGGTTAGCACTAGGAACTTGTACTCCATGGCTGTGAAGTTCGTGTACCCAATACTCAATGGCTAATTGGGTGATTCATTTTATCAATAAATAATGTTATACAGGGTGAGATTGAATCAGAAACCCACTCGATGAAAATAACTTGGTCCGCACTCCACCTTGTTTGACTGCAGAGTAATTCACGAAGGGAAGCTGGGTGAATTACTCAGTGGAGTACGGACCAAGCTATTTTCATCTCGTGGGTTTTCTTCTAGGTATGATATACTACCCACCGCTAGAGATGAAGTATCAATAATGTTCGGGCTCACCGAGAAACAGTGATTTGGTGATGTCTCAGTAATATCTTAATATGTGAATACAATGGCGTCATTTCGTTTTTTTTAGATATATAATAATAATTATAATAAAACGTAGTGACTGAGCCGTGGGGATGCCTTTCTTGGCTTTCTGTAACAGAAATGCGCTCCGACACCTCCGACTCAGAAACCACGTTGCGACTGAATCCAGGTTCTATTTTTTGTTGATAAAGACCCTAGTATTGCCCTTACCAATATGTCCGCCTCTGCTCAATGGTTTGGGTATCTCTCTGAAGAACGGATGTAATTAAAAAGGAAGAAGGAATTCCGTTTTGAAGCAAAGTGATTTCATTTGTGGTCGTTTGAGCATGATAATGATGCACTGTCTGTGGTTATGATTATGCTTGTCTGTATATAGACGTACCTTCTGGAATCATCATTCTCTAGAATTTCTGCTACCATTTCCAGAATTACCTAGTAGGATGAGTCATGTAGTGATTGAATCAAGGTCGTCAGATACTAGGTTCCTTCAGGATTTTTCTACCCTATTTATGATATAGGAATGCCCATTGTCCTAAACAGAATGTGGAAATTGGGCCCAGGTGGTGCCGTAGTCTCGCATAATGCATCGCTCGATATTGATTCTGAACACACGAGACACACACTCGTGCCAACAAGACCCTTCCGCTGGCAGCACACTTCAAGTTGTAACATGGAGACATTTGATGGGCTATTGTCTTCACTCATTCACCAGTTGGCCTCAGCATCTGCCACGGAATATAACAATCAGCCTAATGGTTCCATGTACTCTGTTCGGGTTTTGCGACCGAACTATCTAACGATAAAGTGAATAACAGGAAAAAAACGAAATCTAAGGAATGAATGGCACATTCCAACGTCGCTAGTGAGGTCGAACTCGTCTAATACTATTGACAAGCAATGCAAACAATGGCTGTCTTCCTCAGCAAACAGGGATCCGGAATTAGTGTCAATTCGGGTCATCTACCAGCACATGTATTATACCCGTACCCCTTCTTTAAGATCTTTAATAGCAGACTTAGGCCTGGCGTCCACCTACTACGATAGAATTTTAGACCTACCGATATGGCACCGATACAAAAAGGCAAATATGGGAGACATATCGGGAACGTGCAATATCGTAGACATATGTCTAGACATGCCAATCCACCTTGAATCTCAATGGAGTTTTTTCGGTGCCTAATCGCAGAAACGTGGTCAACTGCCCTGATATTAGGTGAGCTTCCGACGCGATTTTGATTTTATATCGGGAGTTGCATCGAAGACCATATCGGAGCCATATCGTAGTAGGTGGACGCCGGGTCTTAGATATTCAGACCTCATCTCGGCGATCCTGTTTTCACAGGATTTGTTTGTAAAATACAAATGTATGTTGTTTAACTACCTACTTTAACTACTTGGTACCTCGTCTCTCCTTATCCACGGACTTGTATACAAGTCCCATGCAAGTCCGTGCCTCATCCAAGACCACGTGGTCACGGGCAGGTACTAGGGACTGTGCATGTTTACTGCCAGGGGGGGGGAGGTCCCAATTGCAATAACTTTATCACGTGGTAGGATATGCTAGCCTTGATATTATTAGACCTGTCACCAGAAATATTTACCTTGGTGTTGTACCTATATTCTGTCCAAATTCCATGATTATCAATCCAATGTGTCATGGTTCATTCCATATAAATATAATTTTGTGTATCTTGAAAAATTATGCATCTGGCATGACCCGTCCCTACACGGTTGTTGCCTTGGGACATCACCCGGTTGGTGCCTTATATCATCACCCGCCGCGAATAGGACATCTGAACACCAATTTGAGTTCTACCATACATGTCCATTATTAAAAAGAAATATGAATATGTATACCGAGATATTGTGTAGTCTTCCCCTTGAAGTACATCTAATTCTTCGATGCCCTTGTCGCTAGCGGTATTTTCAACGCAGAAGGTGCATTTATATAGTAAAATATTGAAACCATAAATACCAATAACAATTTGGTATTATATCCTAGGTGGTGCCTTGGACAAAATCTAATTTTATAGGAAGAGTGATGGACAAGTCTTATAATCTAATCAGGTTGTCTCCCTCTTACGCTGAACGGACTAGAAATCACATTTTTCAAAGAGAACGTTTGGGGTAAGCACACGCATGGAACCATGTTGTCTTCCCTGACACACGCAGCAGTGTTATGGTAGTGTTTAATTATTCTATATGGCATGAGAAGTATTAGTATCCATGCACATTTTATAATATCGGAATGATCTCTTTACACTAAGGGATATCTAGCTCAACACAACTGATTAAGATCAAATACTTTGCCCCTTTAGCCTTGTATCTTGACATTGTATAAAACACATCGCATCTATGTGTCATCTTTGGTTATGTTTTATTGATAGATGCAATATTCGGAGGGACAATAATCTACTCATGTAACCATTAAAATAGATAGAAAAACAAATATAGATGTTAATATAATCAAACAAAATCTGAATTACTCTTTCCGAGGGTACAGATTATACACATTTATAAGTGTACGATATTATTAACAAAACATTTTAATTACTCTGTGCTATGAAATAAAGAGATGGCCAACCTGACGCGCATGCGGCCGATGATGCTGTGAGGATATAGGACCTGTTATGTGTGATGAGTCCGTACGCCCCGCTCACCAGGCTTATGAGCGATACAACGATGCAGACGAGCGACATCGTGAAACCGATACGCTCCAGGTCTGCAATACACAAATAACCAAAAACATCATTAAAAGAGAAGTTTGAAAATACTGCCGCATCGAGCAAACAACAATTCGGCGATTTCAATTTCACCGTCATAGAAACAAGGAGCAAATGGTATTTTCATCATTGATGAATGAGTGCACAATCATAAATGAAGAACTGTTAAAAGATTTTGGTTAATTTCAGTCTATGGGTAGTTTTCTGTAACCCACCTGCACCCAGCCGTTTTTGTGACTGCCTGAGTCTAGGATTCAAACATTTCAAGCACCAGTTGGTCTTGAGGCATTTCGGTCTTGAGTGATTGGTCATGATCAGCTGGGCATGCCTCTAAGACCCTGAGCCACTGGCACCCTGCTCCTTTCTCAATATTGCACTGAATAGCACACAGATCATAGTGATGGGGTAGATTTGCAGCACGCTGGACGTCTATATGTGACCACTCCAACCATTAGGCAACATATAGTACGTGCTAGCATGCTGCCGTTGTACTGGTTGTAAGAAAAGGCAGCCTACCAGTCAAACAATTTAGGATGGGCGCCACCCAACCTCTGTAGCTGGTAGTCCACTGAAGGTAGCCTACGTAATCTTCAACTGGGATGAATGGATTACCAGATAAAGGTTCAATAATTTTGGAAGAGAGGCTGCTCACAAGTATGGAAAACAGAAAACTATGTTTGACTTTTGCCATAGCTAGATTGTCTGACTACAGACATTGGAAAAATACTCTCAATGTATTTTGAATGTTCAGGTCTGGTTAATTATGTCTCTACGTGTCATGGGGTTGGATCTCCAAGCAGAACCTGCCGAAACTGCACCTTTTTATATTTGTTTGGTTGATACATGGTTGATATCGGAAGACAGATAAGAACACTTACGCATCACAGCGGGGAGTTCGGAACCTATGAAGTCACCTTCCTGTTGAATTCGGTTGTTGCTGATGAAGTTAAAACATCGATGACGTCGTCGGGAGGTGAGGCCCAGCCTCGCCCGTACCCCGGCTGAAAAATACCAAGCAGAGTATCACAACACAGACCTCATTTTGTACTAATATCGATTGTACTGTCTCTTCCGTATGATAAACCATGAGTTTTACAACAATCACGTGCAATAAATGTTAGAGATGGCAATAAGGGACTGTTCATCATTTACGGTGGGGGGCTGGGGTATTGGAGGTGGGCAGTTCATATGAGGGTATTTGCCTAGGGGGAAGCGGTATTCGTAGTGGGGGAGTCGATTTCAACGAATCAAGTTTTTGCGATTCACCCACATAAGAGGTTCTAGAACTGTGTATTTTGGATGATCTATACAATTTAAGGCCCGGCGTCCACCTACTACGATAGAATCGTAGACCTCCCGATATGGCACCGATACATAATCTCAAAATCGGTGCCATATCGGGAAGGTGCAAAATCGTAGACATATGTCTAGACATGGCAATCCACCATGCGTTGTATGTGGTTTTTAATCGGTGTCTAATCGCAGAAACGTGGTCAACTGCCCCAATATCAGGTAACCTTCCGACGCGATTTTGATTTTTTATCGGGGGGTGCATCGTAGACCATATCGGTGCCTTATCGTAGTAGGTGGACGCCGGGCCTTAAGGTCAATATATACACTAGAACTTCACGTAAATGGACATCCTCCATTCCAGGCCAAATGGTCTAGTTACGCAAGGTGTCCACTTACATGGATTGAAATAAATATTTAATAGAGGGAACCGTTCTGAGCAAAGGTGTCCGTTAACATGGGGTGTCCACTTACTCAGGGTGTCCATTAGGCAGGGTTCTACTGAATATATACATACATGTAGTGTGGCAATTGCGGCATAGATAATGAGTGAGGTACTGTAACACCTCTCAGTGCCATGGCTGTGGAATGGCGGCCCATCATACAAAGACTTCTAGTGATCTGACATGCAAGAGCTTTTCTGACATAACAGTGCAGCGATCATCTTACTGAAGTTTACAATAATTGCAATTATTTGTGGTTAGATTGTGCATGAATATGATAAGACTACCAAAGGTGGTATCAATGTCAGGAGATTGCTGCGTCACCTTGTACAGTGCAGCTCCACTCTATTATTATCTATACCCAGCTCAATGGTCAATGTTTGATGATCACTGTGCACTATTACAGGATTCTACTGGCTTCATTTACTTAACATTACTTTATATATGTATATATACATGTGTATATGGGAAAGATTGATCTGGGGCTATTGTCAAGGCTATTGTCAAGGGGTGGATGTAATCAGGGCATTTGCTGAATACAGCAATATACGTAAATTAGACAATCAAACAACACCTCAATCAGGAAAAACCTCGATTACGAATTGGAGGGAAAAGGTTAGTGAATGGATTGCTATAGAACTGATTTAATGTTCATTGATGCTAATAATCTATCCATCCCATCATTTCTATGATATATTTGTTTGCTCTTACTCTAACTACTTATTGCTTATTTTCAAGTCGTGCCTGCATTTCTTTAAAAGTGTAACCCGGTTCCGGAGTGGCTATAATGTATTCGAGCATTATCAAATTCATTTATCGACTGAGTTGCAATGATAACAACGTAGTCCGCTAGGAGGGAAATATTCACTGTGAGGCATTAGTGAAAGTTGGTGAAAATGATTGCGTGTGACTTGAAGCTTTTGATGTCCAGAAAATGCATTGACAAGGACATTGACAGTTGTCTTGTCAGAGCATCCTACCTCCATGTCGTCAGACCGGGAAGTAGAGCGAACTGCTAGTGTATGGTGACTGTCTTAATGGCATTAATGTCATTTTGGCACTAATAAATATGGGCAATTTCGAATAGTAGTCTCTTCACATAGAAACCAATATAATTAATCACGATAAGGATATATATAGAGACCAAAACTTTACAATATGTTGGTGATGTGGCGAGAACACCATTTAGTTCTTCTGGGCCATCTGGGGGTGAAGTGGGAATGTTTAGGATTTTTTTTTTTTTTTATGCATTTTATTAGGGTCGATAACATACAAATGTCTTTCCGGGCTCGGCATAGGCCGATCTTCCGCCCGGTCCCTCTAATAACACAAGTGGTAGAAACAAGAATCGTGCAAAATTTCGGTATAGGCAAGTGACATATTGCCAAATTCAGGCTCAATCTTATATCGATCGCTTTAGTGGTGTGGGCAATGTCTTGGCCCCATGGTAAATATCTAAGATCGTGGAATGCTGTTTTTCATATGGCTTGTCCAGTATATGCTCATAATATTCAGCATCTATATCTCGAATTCTCTAAGACAACACCTAATGATACGTGATCCGCCGTGATCCTACCCGGTCCACTCGGTTCACAGGGGCAGTAGTCATCACGCCATCGCAGAAGGGCAAGACAGACGGGGAACATGGTCCTCTATAATATCCATGTGCGCATATCTCCCTGTGGACTTCTCTTTTGCTTTCAATTAAAAAAAACTATTTGTGATTGCCTCAATTGTCAGAATATTGATACATATTTCCCACTTCACTCTGAAGATGAAGCAATTTGAAATGCGGGTTCTGGAAGTGCGGATAATAATGATTGAGTGACGAATGAAGAAATAGGATCTGAATACCAATATTATCACATTGGTTAGTATAATTTATCATATGTGGTAGTAATATGGTAGGAAACATAAATATCGCTTATTGTCTATAACGAGACAGAACAATGTGCACAAGGATATACAAGCAAGTAATAGCAACTTGGCAGCCACATATGGAGGTAGACACTGTAGAGAAAGTAAAATGTTCACTCCAGGACCTGAATGATCACCTATGGTGTATGGAGACACCTCTCCATGCAGACCAGAACACAGACATCATCACCAATACGGAGTAAAAACAAATCCCTGGAGGGAAAACAAAACCTGCGCGCGCATACGACACTCATAAAAATGACGAACTGCAAAGAACCACGTTCTCATGTTACAAATAGCATCCTTTGGTTTACATCAATAATGAAGGCATGGTCGGAAATAGTGCCCGGGCTAGGTTTGGTACTACAAGGCCGCAGGGTATGGGAGTTGGATGTCAGGTAAATACCAGTACCAAAAACATCCCCGTGAGTTAAGACCGACCTTCTGAAGGGGGAAGGGCGATGTAGAAGAAAACCATTACTGACTAAAATACTCTCTCCCTCTCTCGGCATCCTTAAGGTAGTGGGAACAACATCAGCCCGGTAAAGGCAACCCTTAAGAAGCAGTTGAATGTTTTCTCGCTCATTTATAGCCGGCCAGCTGCTTGTTTGTCACGTTGAATGTGCTTAATCGCCATTAGAATTAAATGTCACCCTCACAGCGACCGTCACCGCTGGGAGGGCGCTGTAGTCGTCAATTGAACATTTAGGGGAGAAATTCAAATCCAATTTAGGTGGAGCATCACCCATTAAGTTCTTAGAAGTGAAGTGAGTGGGTGATGTGACGATGCAGCAGACATGGACCTTTCGAGTGGATTAGTGATATTAAAAGGGACGGAAGTCAGATTGGAGGAATTCTATTTCCACAAATCTGGACGATTATAGCATGTTCAAAAAGGAAGCAAACTATTTGAACATATTTTACCGGAGAAAGTAGATCTTTGCCATGGAAGTCGTATAATTTCTCAGAAATGAAGCGGATACTTTATCTGTTCTTATTTATATTTTGAGTCGAATGAATATTAACATTCTCATACACAGAATAAATTATACTAAATTTTCAGCATCACTTCATGTGACGTGTGTTCTCGCTTGCTAAATATTTGAATGACTAATTCACTTGAGCATTTATAACGCATGCTATCGGGATAACGTTAAATGATAGGAAATTTCATTGAATTGATTTTTCTGAGGTGGAAGTTACGCATGTAAACCTTGTGGGGAGTACATTCCCATGCTTTACGGATCATTCTCCTACGGATATATTTGTTTGATTTATGAATTAGCCAGTCATGTAGATTATGTTTGCACTTGCTGGATTACAAATAGAATATCATAAATCACCTTCCGTCATTCCCGACCATTTTTGAAATGTATCTTAAGTGATCATTTCGAATACCCCCAAATATATAATATCATGTATACAGATATTGACATTTAGTTACGAATTAGACTGCTCACTCATTTCCAAAGAGTAGACGTCGAACTCTCACTATTGTATACGCTAATAGCTTATCGCTTACAGAATGGCACTCTTAATGTGTCCCTACCTCCATAATGGTAATAGTATCCGTGACCTATAGAGGGCGTGCTATAGAACAATACTTGGTATCGAATAACTGGGTACATATATGACCTCTTTCATTGACCGTGGGTAATCTGTGGGGCGGTTGGTATTTCCATACCAAGCAGCTAGGGCAACACAGTATTCGCTGTGTATTGTATTGCACCTGTTCATGATTGGACACAAGAAGGTGAATAGACCGAGTTCTGTACAGTTATTTCTGCCATTGTTAAGGCAGGGCTCCCCATTACCCATCCAACATTGATAATACCTGTTGGCACTCATAGGTAAAACCCTAGATGATACGTTAAGGTATTTTCCTGTAATAAGCTTATGATACCGTCACTTTTTTACGGATTATAATTGATAATCAACAATAAGGCCTACTTCGATACACCTACTACATCTACGATACACCTACTACGATAGAAATTTAGACCTCCCGATATGGCACCGATACAAAATTAAAATATCGGTGATATATCGGGAAGGGGCTATATCGTAGACAAATGTCTAGACATGCCACTTCAGTATGATCGTAAGGGTTTGTCAACTGAAAAAAGGTGGTCATGGTCTGTAGGTCGTAGGTCGAAATCGAAGACCCCCATTTTCCATCGGTGCCTAATCGCAGAGACTTGGTCAACTACCCCGATATTAGGTGACCTTCCGACGCGATTTTGATTTTGTATCTGGAGGTGACCATATTGTAGACCATATCGGAGCCATATCGTAGTAGGTGGACGCCGGGCCTTAGGGATAGGGAGAAGGAGAAAGAGGGTCACCATTGGAATATAAAGATAATCTATGTATTGCATGACAATTCATCTGACCATCTATGAATTACTATGCCTTTGGACAGGTGTCAACGACCTGCGACGGATCCGCCACTACAGGAATGGCCAAGCCTTGACGCTGGCTGTGCCGTTGGTTCTACTGTGAGCGATCAGTTTTTACATATATGCAAACCGGCTGCTTGGTACTGGCGCAGCTGATACCTCACCAGTGGTACTTCCCATAAGGCTTTAGCTCTCCGGTGGTATCCGGCTGCAGCCTGGTCTTTGTTTCCCCAGGGACTAGCATAAGTGTATGGTTCTATAGCGGCAAGGCTTATAGTGGTGGTCCGTGCGTCGTACATAACAACTAATTGTAAGAATTAATCTTTTTTTGTATTACAAAAGAGTGCATACATATATAGAGTATATGTCATGCATATAATAGGAACCAACACCTTGTATCGATCTTGATGATTTTCCCTCCTGATCTGAAGCAGATTCTCCCAATCTGCCCTGTGGAGAGCACACACACACAAATATATAAATATTGCACTATATAGTATATAATAATATAATTGAGGCGCTAGTAACTAGCCACCACATGTATGGAGTAACTATGATTGCGATGATGTAACATGTAACCGCTTATGTTACGAGATAACCCTCCTAAGGCTTACTCAATCGCCTTCTGTATCTCCCAGGAACTTGTTGAGATGTGGGCTAAAAATCTTTTAATTTATCTGGAAATAATTGAATGATTTGTTTAAATGGATGGGGAAGAAAAAGATGGTTTGAGACTTCATGCGGTGACTCCACCCACGATGTGGTTTGTTTGGTGCCACTGTCATAAACATTGGTGACAGAAGAGGGTTATCTCACCCCTGAGATTTTTATCCCATAGGCAATGGGAACTCGTTCTCCATGCCCCTACGAGTAGTGTAGTCCGTTCTCCATGGTCTATATCCTTTGTGTCATCCATATTTATTTTTTTTAGTTACCCTCGACCATCGGTGGATGTGCTGGACGGACCAATTGGGATGACAGTGCAACCTAGTGCAGCAAGTTCTCAGAATTCTTTAGAGAATTCCATATGGCATATACCTATCTTATCCTGTAGGTTATGATAGTTCAAATGTATATATATCATCAGATGTATCCTGCAAATAGGGCATGATGTCAATCTAGGCTTGAACCAGGTTTTCGTACAAGGGTTTCCAGTGGTATAAATGTACGTACACACATTCGTATCAAGAATAGTTATATAAATGTCTGAACCTTGAACTTAACCACGGAGTTATGTGTGGTCTAGATTGAGGACAGGCTGGAGACCCGAGCCTGTCGGAGCCTGACGATTGAGATGCTGCCCATGCGAGCGTGGCGGTAACTAGGGTAACGTCTAGACAGTCCCTGTTTCCTGCTCATTGAGATGCTCATTAAGCTACTCATGTGGCCATAGCTCTTAGCACCACTATTAACACTCAATTTATGGACCAGGGCCGGATGCCACAGCGTTGTCCCTAACCTCCACCATCAGTTCTAGACGTCGGCGCAGTAGGGATGAGAGCTTGATTGCAAATCGATCCGGAAACCTATAACGATTCTAGGAATGAAGGCCATACACCTATTCTCAGAAGGACCATAGTGAATTTTTTGTCACTCTATTCCCAGGTCAACGTGGATTAATTGTATGAATCGAAGTAGAAGTTTTTATGGAACTTTATAGCTTAACTAGCGGTTGGTGGTAATTCGTAGGAGATAGCCGAGTGGGTTAACTTCTTAGTATCTGTCAGGGTCACTTCATAGCCGTAACTGATGATTCGGGTGAGATGTGCAGATGGCATTTAGGTAGAGCGGGTCTTATATATCCTCCGTTGCTTGCAATGCCACGGTAGTAGCAACCATACCAAAAAGGCGTAAAGGCAAAGGAAAAAGAAACTTTCTCACGACAAAAATAGAGCATCGGACTTGTTTCATAATAGCATCTTCCCTTGCCTAAAGCGATGGAATGTATCTTGGCTCCTCTTACAGTACTATTACACCAAATATCAGACCTCAATAGGATAAATATTCATCGGCATGGAGTTGGGCTTGTGGTTAATAATAACCCGTAGGCAATTGTTCAGGACAGGAAAACATCCACTAGATGTATAATCAAGATCAATTATATCCTCATCCCACTAGTTCAAAATCGATATATCAATGCTGAGCCATGATAAATCATGCTCATGATTCATTACTTCTAAATGTACATTCACCCAGGTCATACAATGACGTGTCATTATCAAAACAGCAACCGGTATAATACCTGACTCTGTTGGCAAAGTTAACTTGGACCACCATCATCAGTGAAAATACCACCACTGTAGTTTTCACAATATGGTATAATCCGAAGGGTTGAGTCTGATAAAACCATATATGGTTAGCATACAAGAAGTTGATTCCCTATTTAACTGTCAATAAACCATGTTAGCAAGGGCACAGATCAAGTTGCAGTGATCAGGGAGTAGTATACGAAAGCAAGCTTTGCAGACGGATGTAAAACGTGGATGGTAGAAAGTGAAGCTGGTAATTGGGACCAACGGCTGTTTAGTATGAATAAAGCTTTAATTTTGAATAGAACACTAAGCAAAGTAATGGTGGCCCAAGAGCTACTAGAACCCGACAAAATGTCTCACTATCCCTTGACTTGCAACCTTTTCCCCGGCTCATGTAGGATTTCATTAGTACTTGAGTTACGGGGAGAAATTGCTGTAAAGCCGTAGCGTGGATGGGTGAACAATAACTAGTGGGCATAGGGATCAGTGTAACCTCGTGCATGTACATAGCGTTTGGGTGACATGCGTTCACGGTGGACGGAGATTTTGTTGTTGTTGTTTTTTATTCAGTAAAGAGGGAATAAGTACATTCATCCTTTTCCAGGACGTTCTTCCATGAACCGTTCCAACAAGACAACATTTATGTGCAGCTTTGTATTACCGCTTCGTAGCAAATTTCAACTCCTATATTTCATATACTCTCACAGGTCTTTTGACTCTGTGTACAGTGATGTCTAATACATCTCTACAGAATATCAATCATTACTTTTATCATTAACTGTGCCACAGCATATAGTAACACTAGTTTGGTGCCACATGTTGAAGGAGGGGAGGGTGTCTTTGATTGATCAGCTCATTTCCCCAGCAGGTTATGACACAGGTCAGTCATATCCCGTGGACAGTACAGAACCTTATTATGGCGAGTCACTATGGCGCAGAATGACTGGAGGTATCCCCGCGCTATTGACGCATGATACCTCCATGCATCACCAAACTAAGAACACATGATGCCTCAAGGCATCAATTTTACAATAATGAACTTTTCTAAGGATATATTCATTGGATTTTAGTGAAATCAGAACTTTTGTTGAGAACAGGATTTGATTAAGGGATATATGAAAATAGTCAAGTATTTGCCCATGGCAATGTGTATATATACATGTATATCACTATATAAGGATGATAACTGTAATAACCCCTAGTCCTCTATTGGCAATTGAGTACTTCTAGTTGGCGAATAGCGGTACCTATCTTGAGACCGGGTGTACATAATTGATTGTGACTGGGCATACCTCGAGCAGCAAATCGTTAAGGTATACTCAAATATGTATGTGATCTACTGCCCCTGCGACTAGCGTTTAGTAGAATTCACACGGTGGGATTGGTGTACCTTATAGGGTCTTTGTCTGATACAAATGAGCTACTGAGAATCTGTACTGGAACACAATCTCCCCGTCTGAATGGTAGGGTTCCATTTACCTGAAACATTTTTTACCCCCTGCAAGTGTCGGCGACAACTAACCTAACAAGGTATAGAATCTCAGGAGATTTTGAGTTTACACAGGTTTAAAATTTGTCGGGGCATTTTGATGGACCCACTGCTGGGTCACTGACAAAGTACCTAGATTAGCTAATAGGAGGCAAGCAAGCGGGCCACATGTTTTTCACACATCAAGGGTAAATGAGTCCCAGGGTGACTGTCCACTGTGACCATGTCTGAGTCTATAAGGACCAGGTGTGTCCTTACATGTCAATCAAATTCGCCTTCTTTCCTTGTGACTGGTAAAAACACCTTGCCAAGGGAATTTTGTACCACAGGAGAAATGTCTGAGGAAGGTGTGAAGGACACCCATCTCACGTACGTTAGTCTCTACATGTGAATCCCGCTTTACCAAATATCAAAAATGTTTGATATTCAAATCGCAAGAGACTCGACGTACCCGGTGCGCAAAGTCGCCGACGAGCGGGAAGTGTGCAGTTCACATTGTGCGATCTGACGCCCTAGTCCCTTCAGGAGGTGCGCAAAGACTTGATATAGTCAAAAGGGGATACCATTTTATTCTCTGGACGATTTTTTGAAAACAAATACTGATGTGTTTCCAAAGGTTTATTGTGCAGTATTCAAACACCGTTTGCATGTCATTGTTTACAAACCGGATGCTTACTTGCCGAGTCCAGAAGAATGATGTTTGGTAGAATGGTGCCTATCAACTTAGGAAGACTAACTGGTAAGTAGAGCTCACAGCAATAACATAGTATGCTACAACTTATTGAATTGTGGTAGATGTTGGTGTGAATAAGAGTCAATCACTTCCATTCTGGAAATTCAGCAGGGATCGTTATTTTTAACTAAAGATTTCTCTACTGTTGGACTGTTGTACAAATGCGCTTTTCTGAGAGAAAACCAGTTGTTGGCGGTTAAATTTGGTTTCAACTACCTGCAGGTGCAGAAGACTTCAAGGTATCTTTACCAATCCATATGCCATACAACTGGCCCTGGCCTCAATGACAATAGCACAATTGATGGGCCACATGCTGATACACCTCAGAACCCTCATTGTGAATGCAAGATGAGTTGGTATTTGCCCATGGAGATTGCATTGCCTGCGGTTTCCTGTCCCACAACAAACGAGCATCTAAAATAGGCTTTAGAGGCTGGTTACTGGTAATCAACCTCTTTGAAATGGCCTGCTCATGTTATGAATGACAGATTGACATTTCTCTTCTGAGGACGCTAGTGTCGAGACAAGAAGACAAACGTGTCATGACATGGGTTGGGCTCACAGTATTTTCCTTGATGCTTGATGACCTTTGCAATCCGTTTATTCATTCATTTGTTCTATCGTGTAAATGTCCTGGTTTCAATAATCGAATTGTAATTGGGAATAAATGGACTTTTTCTTTCATTAAAGGTTAACCATGTGAAGGTTGACAAAGCATATCATAGATGTAATGCAATCATTATCTAGTGTTACCTCAATCATTTATAACTATTATAACTCCATTAATTATATTGTTAAAACGGTGGCTAAAACCTAGTTTAATCAAGAAAGTAATTATATGACCAAGGGATATAGAAGCACCATAGGATAATACCTTTGCTTTCCTTAGTAGTAATATTTTCATTACTTCTTTTCTATGGCTTGTAAAACCCGTACTTCGGTATAAAGTTATGAATAAAAGAAGTCAGAGGGAAGGCTCTAAGCCTAGTTCGTTAAGAATTCTTCTCTCATAGAGCGCAGTGAGAACCTTGTACAGAATACGACTTAGAGAGTGTGAGATCTTATGAGAGGGGTGCCTGACTAAGTCACTTCTCGAAACAAGGGATTATTCAACCGTCTGAAGAAGTCTTATGGATTTAGATAAAACGTCTCACAAATTAGAGACCCCCCCATCTCGATGATGAAGCAACCCACAATAGACTTTATAAACCATAATCAACTTGTCGGAATGTTGTGGATCTTATACAACATGATTATTATGAAAAGTGGCCAACTCACCTTCTAGTATATCACATTCCCTGAAGAGATTACTGTACTGTATGTACAAGACGAGTTTATCCTCTATCGGTCTCGATTTGATGGTTGGTCTTGATGTAACGGCCACCGTGACGTTTCTCTCCGCGTCATACCTGACGCCATCAGTGTACTCGGCATACTCCTCCCACCTTTTGACGAGCACCGCTGGCGGCTGATAGTACATCCGCGTGTGATTACGCAGCACCACTTCCTTCTTGGGCACCGGAGTGGTGGCGAAGATGCTCGTCTTTACCGGGGGAGGGTCCCAGAAGTATTGTACCACAAAGTATGAGCTTGTGTCCGAGGGAAACACGAGTCGCAGCCGGTTGTGTAACTTTCTGAGGGTGGGGATGAGGCGGTCGGTGTGGAACCCGCGGTATTCCCAGTAGTCCGTGGATATGGCCACGATAAGCAAGACCGACACGTTACCGGCGAATATAATGGTGCTGTACTGGCAGATACGATCCATGCTGCAGACACGTGATGGTCACGGTCGCGGTTGTAATCGCGATCGCCGTGGCTGTAGAGATCGTAGTCGCGGTCGTGGTGGTCGTAGTCGCGGTCGTGGTGGTCGTAGTCGCGGTCGTGGTGGTCGTAGTCGCGGTCGTGATGGTCGTAGTCGCGGTCGTGGTGGTCGTAGTCGCGGTCGTGGTGATCGTAGTCGTGGTCGTGGTGGTCGTAGTCGTGATCGTGGTCAGCGGGAGAGGAGCAGGGTGAGAAGCTGGGTGAGGAGCAGGAGGAGCAGGAGGAGGAGGAGGGTGGGTAGAGTTCGCGCGGGGCAGTGAACCACTCAGTGCACGTCATGGCTATACTGGATCTCCGTCGATGTCGGCGGTAGTTCACACTTTTCACGGTTGTAAATTGTACATTCTAACACCAGTTTGTAGATAATTGTAGTGGTCTACTTAATTCTGTTCGACTTCCCAATCTCCATAATACCATTCAAAATTCAAGTGGTACTATATACAATGAATTCACCATTATCTCCCTTTTCATCTCTAATTTAGGTTTAATTTCTCAATTCAACAACCTAATTTTCGCGAATACATTTTATCTTATTCACTTAAATCAGAAAAATTGAAAAAAAGGTCTAAAGGATGATATGAATAACTTCCATCATTATTTAGAAGATCGAATTAAAAGAAAATCATATATTCTCTGTGTGTGCGGCACATCCTTCCCATTCCCCAAACGTGGTTCAACATAACATATGAAATCGGTAGACATTGTCAGATTCCCAAAATAGATCTTGGTGAAAGCAGGTGGGGACATTGGAGTGACATTAACGTCACCTGCGGCTACGGACGCCTGACTATAATCGTGTATGGGATGATTCACGTCATCTAGAGGCAGTCTTGATTCACAAATTCCGCCATGATTATACTCCCTCTCCTACTTTTCCTCCTGGTTTTGTTCTGCAGGTGTTGTGATGGTGGAAGGTCGCTTGCCGTGGGACGATTGACGATACAGGTCTACAGTTGGAGCTCAGTTTCAGCCACGTTTTTCCAATTCAATAAATCTGTATATGGTGAAGAAGGGAAACAAAATAAGTACATTTTAGATTGAATATGCAGTTGGAACATATACTAACACGACATTATTGGATGTATATTTATATTTGTTCTATTCTTAAATGATATCACAACTCCTATCATTTCTTCTGCTTTGTGGTCTCAGTGAAAAACCCGCCTACATACATCAGCGAGTAAACATGGCGCCGAACATGGTGGGCGCAGGTGGCAGAACCTGAAACATGGCGCTGACAATAGGCTTGGGTCTAGAGCAAGGGGCACAGGTCAGAGAACCTCACTCTCTATTTACGGCAGGCTCCAGATAGCGACTGGTGTTCATAACGCCAAACTACCTTTATCAATTAGTAAGTTTTGATTGGCAAGTATTCTTTGAATACCCTAAACTCTTATGAAGATTTTTTTTTAATCTATATTGCCTTTTTCTAATTCGCGAAAGAAGAAAACGCAATAACTATGTAAACTAAGTTATTTTTATGTATTTTTCTGAACACAAATCCTGGGTCTGCAATTTGGACTTCATATTATATTATGATGCTATTTATATGTTCGTATTGATAACACAATAACACGGGCAAGATTAGGTTTGAATGCAAGGAATTTTGCTTCCTTTTGCATTAGTTTCTTCCTTTGGTAGAATGTCCACTCATGTTCGTCAACGGTCGGTCATTTATATGCCAACACTGTCAGCGGCGCTCGCAATAATATCTGGCATCATTTTACCCTGTTGTTAAATACCTTATTGTCCTGTTGTATTTTACACGCTGGCGTGTACATGATTGTAACGGTCAGGGTGTCAGTCTGGTACATTTTATGGCATGTTGTGGTGTGGATTGCAGGGTCTGCAGTTGAACCTCAGACCAAAAGACGTTTGATTGGACCCAAGCTTTTTGCCCAATTGTTCTCGCAAAGCGGAATGCAACAGAGGCCGCTGACAGGACTGCATACTACCACCGCTCGTCGTCGTTTACAGCTACGTTTAAATCATGAGTACGGCATTTCCTGATGCGAATGCCAAACCTGCTTAGATTTCTAAAATTATTTCTATAATTTTGGCAACGACGTTGTGAGACGTGGTAACATAGATCTATTAGAGACCAACAGACTGGGATAAGTGACGATAGGACTTACATTTGTATCAATAACATGTAATAGCTTGCCCTAACTCTGCCTTTTTTTTTTTTTAGGAATTCCCATTATGGAGGTAATGCAGTATAAGAAGAGAAGGGGCTGTTACCAAGGACGCCAGATGAGTGCTCATGGCATCCGTCCCCAAGAGACTTACACTGCTGTAGCCATATTCTCAATCAAGAATGGGTAAGGCAACTCTGGAGGCTCCTAAGGGGCCCTGGATCGGTAAATACACTACAACCTTCACTAATTTAAGCAATACGCAGAAACAGCCAATGGGATCACCATATAAGACCGTTCCCGAGATCATGCCTGCATGGACACTACCACTGTGCACTTGGTCGTAGTTGTCACCATGTCTGGCTTCCTCACTGTCACACCGGCCAAACTTTCTAACTCAGCCGTTTCGACAACGTGACACCAACGCCTCGCTGTCCTCATTGTCATCGCGGCTATCATACCAATAACCAATTCCCTCGTCGCATCCCATGTCCAGGACCCGGTCATGGCGGCCTGTAGTCGCGCACTATGGCTTCTCTCTGCTAGGGCTCCTCCAGGCCGAGGTGGCTCACTCCCTCGCGGTGGCGGTCACTCTGTCAATGACTACCAACTGAGAGAAACAAGCCCACTCTACCTGCGATACTGCGTCCAAAATGGAGTCTGTCCCCTCAACGCGAGCCCTCACCATGGTGCTGTCTTCATGCAATAAACCAAAACAGGGTTTTTTTTAGGGAGCGTAAACAAACTGATGAAGGAAGTATATCAATGCAAAAATAAATCCACCAAGGCTGCGCTGCATCTAATCCCACACCACAGCCTGCAGCTTTTGTAACTCATTAAATGGGATACAAATGCTGAGCTCATGGACTTGGATACTTAAGTCTCTACTGCTCTGCATAAAATATTATGCAATTGCTATACATTGAGTTTGCCAATTTTTAAAGAGATATACTCTGCAGCTACCTTGACCGAGCCGGCCTCCCGGGTCTCATGCTCAAGGTTGCTGTGCTGATAAGATACTTCACCCCCTCCTCAGGGCATCCAAACTGGTGTCTGCGAAGGGGACAGGTAGGCCGGGGCACCATGTGCTTAGGCGAGAGGACATATCCCCTCCAGCCAGGGCCTCAGGGTTCTTCGACACTCATCTTAGACTCAAGCCTTAACGGCTATCCTACAGGCCGCCCTTGCATCAGCGGGCGTCCCCCATGGGGGCGCCCAACAAGCAGCTGTCTATATGGAGCCCCGGATGCCAACCTCCAACACCACGCCACCTGGGCCTCCGTGACATCACTCAGGACCTACATCCTTTGCCATTTGCGAGTGACTTATTCTCAATTGCCCCGCATCGGTTAAATAGATATTTCTCAACTCCTTCTCTTCGTGTTAGTCATTATGGCTAATGGGAGTTAGAGTTAATGTGGTAGTAGGAGAGAGGGGGCCGTTACCAAGGATGCCAGATCTGTCCCCGAGTGCCACGCACATGGCACCCTCCCCCTCGGGTCACGTGGCCATGTGCTCATCATGCATGGCTACGAGCACTCGGCCTCACTCTCTCCTGTACTGCTGCTCCGAACCACCCACCCAACCTACAAGAACAATACCTCTCAGTCCTCGCTCCACCCGCCCTTCTAGGGCTCTGCCAGTGACTTATTCTCAAATTTCCCAGCAATTACCTAAGGAAACTATTCATCCGTTAAGTGAATATTTCCGAATTTCTTTTCTCTCTGCGTTGGTCATTGATAGTCGTTTACCCCACAAAGTGTGCTAGCTTTTTCATATATGTACCTGTTTCTGTATATCATCAAGATGACTTAAAAAAGGTGAAAAAACTAAAGTTAAAATTCAACACATGGCTATAACTAACTCACCAAGATTCGGTGATTGAATTCCTCCCTAAAATGTATCGGACAAAAACTCTGAAACATGACCTTACTTCAAATCAAAATAGAATATCACTATGGTCTATGCATTTCGAATTTTGCTATATACAGTAGAACCCCGCCTAACGGACACCCCGCCTAAGCGGACACCCCACTTAAGCGGCAGTTTTGCTCGGAACGGAAATTTGTCCCTCTATTAGATGTTTAATTTAACCCCGTGTATTTGAAATTACACACCTTCTAATAAAGAGTCCATATAATAATTATCATTTACTCATACTTATACTATAGAAATACATCTAATAGGCAATTCAGCGCTATATAACCAGCATTAACCTCAAAACCCCGCGTAAGCGCCTACCCCGCGTAAGCGGGCACTTTGGGTTTTACTGTATATAGAATGTATGTATATGAATCAATTTTGTCGCTTGGCATGATACAAAGTCATATATAAACAGATAAAACTGGAGCCATTGGAAGATGGATTTATTCAAAATCCAAATGTTAACTCCAGTATAGGTAAAAGTCTCACAAAGAATATAAATCCTTGAGCAACATTTTACGATGATCTAGAACTCCGTAAAATGCCGTATTTATGCCATCCTCATTATGGCAACTTTCACTTAACAGACCTCATGTTGCTTTATACAGTGTGTCTTCTGTGTCAGTAAAATCCTGCCCTCCGGCATGGTTTCTTGGCACACTCTACCCGTAACCTGAGAATACCTCTGCTTGCCCCAGCATTTCAGTAACCATATTCCATGAAGAGGTACACTTTTTAAACAATGTAAGGATCACCTTGCATTATGCGCTGAGCTTCATCGTTTCCAAGGCCACTAAAGGCAATACGGAATGATTTGCCTATGTCTTTTCTACTTCGAATCGGAAATGTTGCATCTGCGTAGCAGCCTATCAAAATAAGTAGTGTCACCATCCGTACCTGCGACAGTCCCCTTAGCTATATCCGTTCCAACAAATTCCAATTACATTTTAATTTCTAACATTAGCTGCATAGGCATTACAACTATTGTCGGCCCAGTGCAATAGTACAAAGCGAGTAATCGGGATTCCATTGGGTAGTTGTCAACTATGCTATATAATCCGCATTGGTCACCGTTCAAAGAACCCTGATCTGTCTGATATCATTTCAGTCGACTACATACTTTTGGTATATAAAAAAATATAACGATCGACACTCATAACATGATTGAGGGTTTGGAATTCTTTTTATACTTCATATTTGAAGTGATTGAGACATTTCATACATACGGCCAACCGGTGGCTGAATGGCCTTTGGATCTGTTCGCAACTGCATGTTACGGGGCATCGCTTTCCCCTTTTTTTCTTTTTTTTTAAACTTGTTTATTTCCAAATTCTGTTGACAGATTTCCGTTGTTGGCGGAAGCTCAGACAGTCAAGGGCACCTCATTTCATCATTGCACAAAGGATAGGAGATCTTTATGTAAAACTCTCAGAAAATTCATATGTAAAACTCTCAATATAAATCTGTCTTTATATCTATTCTGGTTCTCTAACTATTGTACTTTCATGGAAAATGCAGACATTGTTCCGCAGGGTGTATGTAAGGTTGCCCGTCATGACTTGTAATAGTCAACACCCAACATACCACTCCCATAGATCTAATATTCTGTGCCCTCCACCCTCACCTGAACATACAATCTACCGAGTGTGCCTGCAACCTCCAGCTTGTTTTATCATTTTGATAACAAAATAGTGATGTTCTCGATTGAAGCAGCATGTTACTGCGCAACATGACTGTGCCGTATTTGTGATATTGGTGAAGGATATACACTCAAAATAACATGATCCGAAACGGGAATATATACGGATAATTAATCAATTCAGAACCAACTCGCCTCTTGCCTGCCCTCCCCAAGGGATCATTTTACCTTTGATACTTCTGCTGTGAGGAAGGCAGCGGCAACAGTGCTATATGTGCACTGCAATGGAGGGCATGGGGGTCTATATATCCGGCTCTGCTTCACTGCATTCCTGGTATCCTGGCCCCAAGGATCCTATTTCATATTGATATTACTCTATCTGTTGCTTTAATAGCGTAGCAATTTTTGATAGCTATGATTGTTTTCATATGAGCGGATGCTATGAAGAATCGTGTAGAAAACGAAATTCTGAAACTTCTTTTTGTCTGGCCTCTTAGGATCTTACACAGTTATGAACCTGGTTGTTACTCATGTCCATCCTTGCATAGTACAGCATCATCAAATTATACATTTATACATCATGGAGACTTCGAAAATGAATAGATAAAAATCTAAAACATATGGGAAACCACGGTGGCTGTGTCCGTGCATAACAGAGATTCGTTCGCACGGTGGCTGAGCATGGGAAGTGGCGCCGAGTGCATAAATTGGTGAGTTAATGTACATGCATTTGTGTCACCCTGGACATGGCAGACAAAAACATCTCCCTGACCACCCCTAGACACACCTGTGGCCAGGAGCAGGTGACACCGGGCCTGCATCAATAGCGGTCCCATGTAATACATAAATTCAAAATTGAAAGTCCACGGATTTCATTACCACTGTGTGTGACATCAACTACGTGCCATAAAATTCTATTACCTTCTGAATTCTGAAACGCGTGACATCATCTGATTTTCAGTTGTCGACAGTGTATACTGCAAAAGAATTGATTGGTGACCACCTCCATTTCTATTTCTAAAAATCCGTTCCCACCCACAACTATTAGGCCCGGCGTCCACCTACTACGATATGGCTCCGATATGCTCTACGATGCACCTCCCGATGAAAAATCAAAATCGCGTCGGAAGGTCACCTACTACCGGGACAGTTTATCACGTTTCTGCGATTAGACACCGATTAAAAACCCATTTAATGCGTGCTGGATTGGCATGTCTATTTTCTTTTTGTATCGGTAGGTCTAAATTTCTATCGTAGTAGGTGGACGACAGGCCTTATTGGCACACCACCGACCGACTTTTATATGGGTGCATATAATTGGAGCCGTTTTCGTCGGTAGGCTAACACGCCCGAGTAAGGGCATTCAGGCTAGAACTCTATTCTTTCATAGATTTGTACTGTACTTTACCAACCCCAGACAATACTTTTCTAAGTGTGCATTATGAACGACGAGACACGTTGCCCTAAATTTTCTAAAAGGTGCCCCTGCTGTTTGACCTTCAGGGGCATCCTTGTACGCAGTGCCTGGCCCCCATATAACATCTTAGTAACTCACTCTGAGTCTGGTAAATGACCGTATCCATCTCCACCAATAAAGCTCCCAGTTTAGCCTCCAGTCTCTGCCAATAGACTCGGACAAGCACGTGAAAGGCGCTCTCCACTTAAATTTCGTGACCTGAAAACCCATCTTAAGAAGTTTAAATAGAAATATCTAGATTTCCCAATGAAGAGAATAGATGGATTCATTATATGTTTTCATATGGAGATGTCATTATCTATGAAACTGGTTTGATTTTTTGTTTTGTCTAATGACTTGTATATAAAACCACCATATACAACTGTTGCTTTTAAACTTAACATTTAATCATGGTTTGCCCTTTAACCTCCTTTTTATAGTGCCATAAAGCATTGATATATATTTTACTGAATGTAATGATGGGTTAGAAGCACGTTACTGCAGCTTTAGATACGTCATAATGAAAATGGGTAGCTCAATAGATGTATAATCATCAGTCATATCTATATCATAGCTACCCCAATATGAAAATGATGCTTATTTCATCAATGTTCAATCTAAGGAATTTCTCGAATCAGTGAACTGAATTCAATACAAATAACAATTCTCACCGATTCTTTACTCATCATCAACACTGTATATGATATAGAAAATATATGTAAATTGATACATTATGAATAGCATTACGAATGCCACGCCTTTTTCATAAGTTCTATAAATTTATATATCAAATTTCTATCTCGTATATGGTTATAAAGCCCCACATCCACCAAAGTTGGTTATGAATCCGTCCGGCCTATTATCAATCCGTCCGTCGCAAAATTCGTATATGGTTATAAAGCCCCACATCCACCAAAGTTGGTTATGAATCCGTCCGGCCTATTATCAATCCGTCCGTCGCAAAATTCGACGGATTGGCTGAATGTTTGTTGACCGTTACCCTACGGATGGCTAAACCAGCTGCCACCAACCATCCGTCCGTCAAATTATTGAAGCCCATCCGTCGTCAGCGACGGATTTGTAGCGAAAGGAACCCCTGTCTCCCTGCCTGCCTACCTGCCTACCTGCCTGCCTGCCCACCTCCCTGCCTACCTGCCTGCCTCCTTCCCTCCCTGTCCCCCTGCCTGCCTGCCTGCCTCCCTGCCTCCCTGCCCGTCTGCCTGCCTCCCTGCCTCCCCCCTCCCTTCCTGCCTCCCTGCCTCCCTGCCAGCAAACATCCGATCCACCGACCTACCGACCCACCCACCGACCCATCCCCCGACCACCCAAACATCCTCAAACCAACCAACCAACAAACCGACCCACTGACCTACCGAACCACCAACTTACCAACCCACCATTGACGCATTGACCGATTGACCAACCTACCGATCATCCTACCGACTGATTGTACCACCTATTGATTGACCCACTGACCTATTGACCAACCGACCGCTCGGCCTACCCACTAATCGACCCACCTACAGATTGACCCTGCTACCAACTGATCAACCCACTGACCCAACCAATAAATGATGGATCGACCAACTGACTGATTGTGCCACCGACCAATCGTCCCACTGACAGATCGTCCCACCGACAGATCGTCCTATTGACCGATCATCCCATTGACTGATTGACCCACCGACTGACCCACCAAACAATCAATCGACTCATTGACTGATTAACCAACTGACAGATTGTCCCACTGACCAATTGACCCACCGATTGATTGACCCACTGACTGATTTACCCACCAACCGATTGACCCACCGACCAATAGACCCACTGACTGATCAACTCATCTACTGACCAACCTTCCCAATGACAGATCGACCCACATACCAATCGACCCACTGACTGATTGATCAACCCACCAATCGACTGATTGACAGATTGACCCACCGACCTTCCCAATGACCAATCGATCGACTATTTGACTGATCTTCCCATAGACTGATTGACCCACCAACTGATTGACCCACCGACAGATCGACCCACCAACCAATCAACCGATCGACCCACTGACCGTTCGACCCATCGACCAACCAACCAACCCATTTATCGACTCATTGACAGATTGACCAACCGACCGATTGTCCCACCGACTGATTGTACCTACTGACCTATTGACCCACAGACCAATTGGCCTACCCACAAATCAACCCACCAACAGAATGACCCACTAACCAATCGACTGATCGATCCACTGACCCAACCAATAACTAATGGATGGACTGACTGACTGATCGACCAACTGACTGATTGTGCCACCAACAAATCATCCCACTTGCCAACAGATCATCCCAACGACAGATCGTCCCATAGATTGATTTACCCACCGACTGACCCACCAAACGATCAATCGACTCATTGACTGATTGACCAAGCGACTGATCATCCCACTGACCAATTAACCCACTGCTTGATTGACCCACTGACTAACTTACCCATCAACCGATCGACCCACTGACCAATCAACCCACTGACCTATCCACTGAGCGACTGACCAACCTTCCCAATGACCGATTGACCCACTGACCGATCGACCCACTGACTGATTGACCCACCCACCAATTGACCCACTGATAGATGATATTGACCCACTGATAGACCCGGTTCGATCCCGGGCCCGGTTTGATCCCGGGCCCGGTTCGATCCGGCCCGGCCGCACCCGACCCAGCCGCACCCGACCCGGCCCGGCCGCACCCGACCCGACCCGGCCCGGTTTGATCCTGGGCCCGGTTTGATCCTGGGCCCGGTTTGATCCTGGGCCCGGTTTGATCCTGGGCCCGGTTTGATCCTGGGCCCGGTTTGATCCTGGGCCCGGTTTGATCCTGGGCCCGGTTTGATCCTGGGCCCGGTTTGATCCTGGGCCCGGTTTGATCCTGGGCCCGGTTTGATCCTGGGCCCGGTTTGATCCTGGGCCCGGTTTGATCCTTGGCCCGGTTCGATCCCCGGCCCGGTTCGATCCCCGGCCCGGTTCGATCCCCGGCCCGGTTTGACTCCAGGCCCGGTTTGACTCCAGGCCCGGCCGCACCCGGCCCGGCCCGGTTTGAGCCCCGGCCAAGCCCGGTTTAATGCCCGGTCCGGTTTGACCCCCGGCGGCCTGGCCTGGTTTGAGCCCCAAACGTTTGAGTCAACAAACGAACGATAACACAACGATGTGTTTTGTGCATTTTGGGACGGATGGAGTAGGTATCCATTGACGGGAAAAATATCAAACATGGTTTGATATTAGATCCGTCCGTTGGAATTTAAAATTTGTGGGTAATCCGTTGGTATTTTACAGACTAAACAGGGACGGTGAACGGAAAAAATCACTTCCACCAAAATCCGTACAGCTAATTATATACAAAGGCTGACGGATTGCAGACTTTTTGGCTAGGTGGAAGAGAGAATGAAGGATCCGTACAAGTTTACCCGACGGAATAGTGAAACGTCGACGGAGAATTACTCTTCCACTGCTGACGGATACTGGAATCCGTCAACTTTAGTCGACTTTTTTTGACGGACGGATGCATCAACTTTGGTGGATGTAGGCCTTAAGTGACAAAAGCCTTTGTCGCCATGCACCAGAACCTTCCTCTCCTTCGAAATGTAAATGCTTCGCTATTCATGTATCGTATTCTTTCATCTTTATCTCTAATCGTTCGACACGCAGGTTTTTCCTTCTTGTCTGCACCAAAGGTTAAGTGGGGTCTCACAGTATTGTATTCCCGGATCCTGCTCTTCTACCAGAGTTTTGATGAGGTTTCATAACGTCATGCAGTGGTGACGAAGAGTGGACAGGTTCGTTTGAAGGGGAAATGAGGACAAACCCGATATGGTCGTCGGGTATAGGAAGAAAGCACTGGTGGATCTGATATTGGGCGGTGATTACTAAGAACGCAAGGTTCTGAACATTCACAAACTATTTAAGGAAGACCAGAATTGGCTGTCTAATAGTAGACTAATCGAATATAGTAATAATAAGCTGATGATAACGACAATGACACAAGAGTATCTCCGTCACATGTATTCAAGAGGATGTTTAGAATATCTTCTTTTAGCGATGACCATTTAACTATCTCAGTCACAGATTGCCAATATAACGGCCGGCAGGGGGGAGTGGGGCGTTTTTAAAAATTTTTACATTCTATATTTAATAGTGAGCTGATGTGGTTGTATTGAAGGTATAAAAGTAAATGATCAGCAAACCTATTGAGTAAGACATCAACTTTCAGGGAAAATCATTATTTTTTTGCCTTGGAACAATCTAGACAAAGTTCCCAAATATTCCATTTGAAACGAAGGTCAAAGTTCAAAGGTGATAATACTGCATAAATCTTTATAACTAATATGGATTATGTATAAGGCGTGATTGAAAGATATCAACAAAGTCAACATCGGTTTATAATACTCACATTTCAAGCAACATTTTGATAATTAGAATATTCAAATTAGCTCAGTAATTGTTATGTCACGTAGCAAAGAATATTGCACAATTGTAACAAATACGACTGACCATAATTAAATTCCTCCCTACAACTTTTAGGAATTGTAACATGAATAAATCTCTTATCGGCTATTACCAAAATATCAATAATTCACAAATATGATACTAAATTCGGGAAAACACGGCTTTGCTCATTAAAAGAAATCAAAGGAATCGGCGATAATACCAGGACGAAGTATTCACAGGTCTCTGTTATGACCTTTTGCGGGTGATTACTAGGCGTGCAACGTCTGTGCCGCTCCCGAGAATAGTGTAACGATGCCGAGTTCTGATCTTTCAACACTAAAGGTAGATAAAATTAACCCAAATTTTACAGCGATGACATTTTCTTACATTAAAGTCCGTGTTTTATAGTGTTTTAATGATCATTGTGTCCGTGACAGTTATTTTTTTAAACAGAAAGCTCTCTCTCTCTCTCTCTCTCTCTCTCTCTCTCTCTCTCTCTCTCTCTCTCTCTCTCTCTCTCTCTCTCTCTCTATACCAGTGCTATAGTGCAGTGTCAGGGCTCAGTGTTATTCTCCCAGTCTTGAATCCAACCTGGCCGCGCCGTGAGAAGAGTCAATAAAGTCAAGGTATTTAAGAAAGCTGTACAAAAATACCCTACTTTTCAGGATAAATGGAAGGAAAGGTTGCCATGGCAACCAATATGAAACAAACCCCAAAGTCATAACATTCCTGATGGAAGATGTCACTTGTTTGTGAAAAATCATTTCAATTGATTAAAAACTCTTGAAACTGATGTAACATGTATGAGAGCTATTTATCTATTTGGTATTGCTGTCAGGAGACCGGGACTAAACGAGTCCATAATGTGAAAGGTATGCTATGAATGTGGAAACTCCAACAGTTTGTTTTATCATCTGGGCCTGCCTGACTATAAAGTGCCGATTCCACCGCAAAAGAAAATATCGGATAAATCCTGGGAATTTCGTATAATTTCTTAAAATATCGGACAATTTCGTTCACGATATTTCAGATAAATCCGGTTTGCGTTCACTCTTCCACTGAAGCTAGTCTATCGATGTAAGCCGAAACTCTGCGAAAAAAATTCAAAGTGAGGCTGAAAGTGTGATAACATTCACGGGATTCCGATCATGGGGGTTTCCCAATTTCCCAAAACCATCGTATCTAACAAAGCAAATAGTTGGTAAAAAGTGAAAGTGAATATTATATTCATGTTCTCCAACGTGGTATTGGTCTACCCAGTGACATGAATTATTCAAATATTTAGATTTTATACGAGGTTTTGACTGGAGTTGTCAGAACAACAACTGAGCACATAGGCGAAATCTGTTAAAATCTAAACTTTGAAAACAAAATCGCAGTGTATCGGAGGCCAACAATATCTTGCACGATTTATCATGATATTTCACGTAGTATTTTGTTAAGTTTTGGGAGCCTTTTCGTTGGGTGGAAGAAGTGTTTTCGGTGATACGAAATTTCCTGAAACTTCCCGAAATTCCCAAATATTAAAGGGCATCGTGAAAGGGCCTCAACGAATATCGCGTGAGCACCCGATAATCGCTGGACTTTTTAGGTGCCTCTTTCACCGGGACAGTCAGCTTGTACGATTATGACAGATACATTATGATTTACTCCGATATGAATTTCGGAGATTTTATGGTTAGATCGGTTGCTCGGTGGAATTAGGGCTTAAGCGAAGAAAACCAGTCCAATATAAGAACTGATGCTATATCCGTCTCTATAGCTGCTGGTATTACTTATATCATGGGTTTAGTTCAACTGGTTTTATTTATTTACGACAGAATGCATCCTTTTCTGCCGATAAGGAATATGTCATGGATATATATGATTAGATTTACAAGTATAATACATATGAATTTAAGTGGATTGTGCAGTTGAAGCCCAGGCTCTCGGCCTGCCACTGCCAGTTTCATACACATATATAGCCAGATGAGGTATTTCACAGTCTTTGCAGCGTTGGATGTTGCCTTACCTTCCATGTAAAGCTTTTCATAGAAAGGTGAAATGTTGCCCAAATTGTGTTTCTAAAGATCAAGGGTCAGAAAGCAGTACACCATGGTACTTGTTGCAGCACACCAGAGATAACAACATGTCAAAGCAGTGCCATATGCACTTTGATATTCCCATCTGGCCTAATTGTATGAGTCTATAGGGAGATATGTTTGCTCGTTAGAGTCACATGACCTCGATTCGCTTGTACAACTGGGAAGTGGGGGCATTTTCCCCACCGTCATCGAAATCCAATTCCGCTTTGTCTTTTCCTATCACATCACGAGGTGTTGGAAATATCGACTGTATTTTTCAGGGTTACTACGAATACAGAATCGTTCCATCAAAACCTAACATTCATTCTCTAGCTATCTCTGTAGGACACTCATTTACTGAAACATCATTGACATCTGTCTAGTTCTCAGAATCACTTTAATGTGTCCCATATAATCGCAGGGATTAGATAGACCAATGAACAGGTTCATTTGTGGAAGCGAAGGCTGTTTTTATGGACGTTTAATATCAGATTTTTGTCAATTAATGGTGTTGCTATTACATTTGGACCAACCTGACAGGCAACCTATGCTGTGCATAGTGTCGGGCTGATGCTTGGAAGTTTCTACTCCTGATTATTAGACAAAAGAAACAGACTTGTGCAGCGGGATATTCTAGTTTAGAACGATTGCTAAGGCCCGGCGTCCACCTACTACGATATAAATTTAGACCTAACGATATGGCACCGATACAAAAGCAAATATCGGAGACATATCGGGAAGGTGCAAAATCGTAGACATATGTCTAGACAAGCAAATTCACAACGCATCGGAAGGGGTTGACTGGAAAATAATGGTGACCCTTGTCCCGATATGTCCCACGATACCAGCAGGGCTAAAGTGCATATCTTGAAGTGTTATCTTCATTTTTAGATATATGATACAATATAATTCAGGAGATATCGCACCGATGATGTTTACCAGGACACATAGGACAACAATATGTATGTTTTCCGGAAGGCACTAAATGCTCTGCTCCAACTCAAACTAAAAAAGTATTGATTTGAAACACCCAAACCTAATTGAAAATCACCAAATTTGCAGAAACATGGTCAACTGTCCTGATATTAGGTGACCTTCCGACGCGATTTTGACTTTTTTTCTTCCGACGCGATTTTGACTTTTTTTAATCGGGATTTGCATCGTAGACCAGATTGGAGCCATACCGTAGTAGGTGGACGCCGCGCCTCATTGTCAGATGATGAAAGTGTGATATAATCTTCAGACTATGATAAGTGGCAAGTCATATTGGAATACGCTATCTATTCATATGAAATTCTCTTAAATGTTTACTTACCTGACGCTCTCGACTACATGAAAAACGATGATGAATATGATAAAGAGTGCCTAGTAATCGCCCGAGGATTGTCAGTATCATATATCTCTGCCAGAGAATACCAACCTCTGCGTACCGCCTACTTTGAATACGCATTCTGAATTGTTAAAAAATGACCGACCTATTTATTGCGTAATGCTCGCTGATTTTCAAGTCCTAAGCTGCATTGGGGTTTAGGGGGTAATTCCACCAGGACATGTGATATATGCCAAACATGGCCGATTCGTTGACTTGGAAGGTTGGGATGAATCGTGTGGAAATATCTGGTGGAATCGCTGCAGTGGAATAGCCCCTTTGAGCGATAATAGGGGCTACATATGCAGGGGCAAGACCATGATCAGATCTTACAAGATTTCTCACGATTCATCAAGAAGTAGCAAGGTATGCATTAAAGTATGAAATGCGCTGGGCAAGTGACATTCTCTTAAATGAGTATGACCTGGGCCAAAGTGACACACCCTCCACTATTATCACAATGTAGTTAGTGTATCACTATGGTAATACCATCACAATGCACTCTTCTCCTACACAGTTAAATAACATTCCAAAACCTGGTTTGACTGGCAAACGCGATACAGTCTAGATAATTAGCGTATATTCATATGGCAGACTTTATGGAAATAGCATATCGGTTTTTCTGCATCCCTATGTACGATAATTACGCAGAGGCAAAAGCTATTTCCCAGTCATTCCCGATGGTGGACCCCCTACCAGTTATGACGTAACTGCACTCCCCATACCCGCTATTTGTAAATGTGTTTAGGGAGTGGGGGGGGGGGGGATTTACAAATGGAACCCATTGAGCAATGCATCTCGTTTGTCTCAGGCAGTGCAGAGAGGTCTGGCTCGCCTGGGCTGTATTGCACACTGCAGCATTATCGATCTCCCAGTTCAATAATCCATACAACGCACAATGCGAATAGCGTTACGCTCAGTGTTCCACGGCCCGCCCCAATAACATCGTGTTTAATTAATTCCCATCGTCGTGTTTCTAAAAACACGCAAGGAAGGATGTTGAAATTTCACCATATAAGTGTGTGTGTTTACGAAACACCAGGTGGCATTATGATGGGCGACACCCGAATTCATGCCTGCTATTTATAGAGGCAGGAAGGAATAGGCACCAGGGTGTACGTTTTCAAATTACTGATGACATTAGTGTTGTTTGTCTCATAGTGATGTTGATGTTATTGACAGAGGCGGGTATGTCATAAATAGTAAATTGATAGTAATAGTTTGTGGTGGTAGTGATAGTGGAGTTCGATATGATTGTGGTGCCAGTGGTAACGGTGACTTTATGTTAGAGCTAATGCCAGATTTATGCCAGAGATGGTAGATCTGTGGCAGTGATAATAATAGGGAGTGTGCATGATAATGGTAATAGTGGAGATGATCCTAAAGCGAATCTTCACTGACAGTTTCTCTTAGGTTAGTGGTATGTGGTGGGGTACAGAGCAGGCCTACAGGCATTTAGAGGAGATACCAAAGACAAAACATAAGTTGTCCACAAGATATCCTCCCGGATCATTACTCACAAAACAACAAACCCAACATCAGAACACTATGAGACAGGTATACAGTGCCACACCAGGATTATGCTCCTTACTATAATAGTGGAGTGGTATAAGATAAAATCTGGACTATTTATAAGAACTTGGACTTTAGGGATTGGGAGTGATGTTGAAGATGACCATAGGAATAGTGAGGTGCTGCTGACGTCGGCGGAGCTGTGACAGTACAGGCAATGTTGGCTGTATAGATGGCAGATGATGGCTGAGCTGAGAGAGGTGGGGACGTTTGTGACAGTACAGGTAGTGGAGGCAGTGCTGGCTGTGATAGATGGAGGTTGGTGGCTGAGCTGAGAGAGGTGGGGATGTTTGTGACAGTACAGGTAGTGGAGGCAGTGCTGGCTGTGATAGATGACGGATGGTGGCTGAACTGAGAGAGGGGGGATATTGTGACAATGCAGGTAGTGGAGGCAGTGCTGGCTGTGATAGATGGAGGTTGGTGGTTCTGTGGATGAGCGAATGGCGGGCGGGGCCCTGTATCCACGTGTATTTCAGTCTGACTGTAAAACCAGTTGGTAATTAAAGCGTTTTATGCCCTCCTGGGTCATGTTTCTCACCCCAGGGTCCACTGACTCTGTGCCACTAAAAGATGCACCTCCAGTCACCATGCTCCTCCCCAACTCATGTCCTTGTTCCATCTTTCTCCACAAAATGCGTTACGTACCTACCTATCTACCCTCTTCCTGGGCCTCTCCCGATCACCCCAGTCCAATTGCTTAGACTTTCCACTTCAGACCTATCATTTCTCTCCTTTCTCTCCCACCCTCTCTCTTTCTTTCTCTCTCTCTCTCTCTCTCTCTCTCTCTCTCTCTGCCTCTCTCTGCCTCTCTCTGTCTGTTTGTCTGTCTGTCTCTCTCTCCCTCTCTCTCTCTGCGCTTCTATCTTACTGTCTTCTCTCATTCCCGTCTCCACCTCCTCACGCAGTTATTTCCCAATGCCTATACTGTGCATACAGTTTTCTTATTTCTGATCTCTTGTGTGGTACGGAACCTTTGTCTCCAACATCTCATGATCAGTTCTGCCCTCTGAACGGTCAACGCCGTTCCATATACTTTGCTCCATGTGCCCAACATCCTCCACTCTTCTATTATCCAAATAATATAAGCTATCTATAGAAAACACATAGGGAGTGTATATGAACATCCTCGGCGCATACGAATATGTTATTGCATGCTCCGGTGGGTGCATACCGAAAAATAGTAGGTACGGAAAAAAATGAATAACTAAAACGAACTAATATCGGCATGCCACTTGTCCAGAAATGGTGGATAATAATTGCAGTATATAGGACTGGTTTCAGGGAAAAGCGGTCATATGCTCCTCGGAGCCGACTCTACGCAATATCCTCGCATACACTCGGATGTTACTGCGCGTCAACTCCTTGGAGCATACGGCCACTTCTTCTGAAACAAGTTAATATTGTGTACTTATTACCATATCCAGTGCTAGGCAATGTCCTCATTACTATTTTCCATGTCCTTCCAATGCCTGGCCCCCTACCTGGAGGTCGTTGTTTTTGTGGTATCGATGGCTATGAGCGGATCGCAAATTTATTTTTACGATTACTTTAACGATCCGACTAAAACATTGTTGCTCCTATAATATCGGATTGTATCCCTCTATTCACAAGGTATCGCTCACATTTACGATGTGATAGCGATACAACACATTCAGGGGATTATATTGAATGAAAAGGGGAAGGTTTATTAGTTCTTTAATCAAATAGAGATGGCACCATAGTTAAATATGGACTGACATCTTCTGGTGTGGATCGCTCTTTGCTGAAGGTATCAGAACAAGGGGCGGGAGATAGTAGTGCCATGACGCGTATCCCTATTGAGAACATCGGACTAGGCCATTTATAAATAAACAAATAACCTGAAGTGAAACGATTCGCGGACGATCCGCCATGCATGGTATGCACGTCCGCGTAAAAAGTATCGCTAAAAGCCGTTTTGACGCTGCGATGCGGCTATGTGATTGCGATGTGATCCGCTAATTTTTGTTAGCAACGCTTAGGCCCTCGGGTCGCTATTCTGCAATCCGTAACCTTAGGTATTGTAAACGTCCCCCATCATATATTTATTGTTGACCCCTTCATTCACGCAAAGTTACCTCAGAGCATGGCTACCAACAGCTACCCTTTTCACCATTCACCTTTTTCACCATTCCTTCCCACTTCATTATATTTCCGTATCTGACATAGTTTCCCCCATCCAACCCCCTGCAACCCTCCAGGTCCCCTGCTCCCGGTAATCTCCCTCCAGGCGTCTTGGACATGGTTTTTGATGTGCCGGTGCACAAAGACTTAAAAGTGCCTGTTATTTCAGGTTGCTGCACACTCTGCTCTGTTATCACCAACCAGGAAGCGGGAAGTCAGGATTCAAAGGAGAGCTACTAACAGGGTGGGGACTTAAACGTTCGTCTTGCACCCCTCTTCTTCCATACCTTTGTCCTCTCTGTGCCCCATTCTTCCACTTTTCCTCTTTTTCTAGATTGACTCCCTCTATATCTACCCCAACGTTGGCTCCCCCCTCTTCTGCCTCTTCCTTCTCTAACCCTATCTGTCCTTTTTCTTTGTGCCTTTGTTTATCTCTCTCTGTTTCTCTCTCTCTCTGTTTCTCTCTCTCTCTGTTTCTCTCTCTCTCTCTCTCTCTCTCTCTCTCTCTCTCTCTCTCTCCCTCTCTCTCTCTCTCTCTCTCTCGCTGACCCTCCCTTATCTCTTGTCTCCCTCCCTATCCACTCATCCTTTTGTAGCCATTTCGTTCCCTCTACTCATGCACCACTGTCTCTCCACCTCTCTCACCCACAATCCAAATTCTCCATCTCATACATTGGACTCCATCTCTCCTTCCCTCGGATCCACTCCATGTACCTCTCATCATCCTCATTTCCGTTTTCATCTTTCATCCGTCCCTCCTTCTCATCTATCTATTCTTCTCTCCATTCCTCTTTTCTTCACTTCCTCTTTCCCCCATCTCTACTTCCGCATATCTATTACGCGCATCCTTTGTCTGTCCCCTTTTCTCCCTCCATCCGGTCTTCCTTGTCTTTCTTCCTTGCATTGCTATCAGTACGTGTTAAATACAGTACGCATTGGTAAACTCCCTAAGCATGTGTACTCAGAGTGTTGTGTGGTGTGCCTGAGACAAAGCTGCTCCGGTTACATGGAATGTGAATGACGGCCGACTACCGCCCGACAACAAGCTAACGCCTGGAGGGGGGCTAGAATATGATGATCCAGCCTATTTTAGCCCACCTTCACTGGGAGTCTAAATTTAGTCGGGAAAATGTCAATCATTCCTGCCCGATACAAGCGGCATTCCGGGTCTGCAGATGTGTGCGAGGATGGGGGTTGGACGGGAAGATGGGGTGCGGGCAGTCGAGGAATCGGAAGGTGGTGGGCGGGGGAAGGGTGGTGTCACTCAACATTCACATTACCAAATATTAAGTCTATTTTAGCGAGATGCAATATGAAGAAATTAGAGTTCAAACGGCAGTATTATTAGCTGGCGTACTCACCTGGGAATTGCTACAAAGTGGCGGATGTCCGCCTCGCTGGTGAGTAGTAGTAGTATTAGCATAGAGTTTGGTCGCTAGGGGTCGCACGGTGCGTTGCTACAGGACGCTGACTGTACTGTGTCCGGGTACCCTGTCCTCCAGGTGAGAGCTCAGAAACACAGCGTCCCGCGCACGCGCACGCCGCCGCTGGTACCCGTCTGCCTGTGGCGTCGTTGACACGCACGCCGGGTGCCATGTAGAGGCTGGGACGTGCGCGCGGGGGATGCCGGGAACGGGTAGCGCTGGCGGGGGTAGGTGTGAGGGGTGGTGGTGGGTACAAAACGGCGCACGTGCCCAACGCGATGCCTGTCTCACCTAGTCCTCCCACGGGTATTTGATTATTTTATATAGTAATTGTCGCCACATCTGCCTAGGTATACCCCCACCCATTCTCGTCTCTAGCCTCACCCCTACTCTACCCAACTGCCGTTGCCAGTGCATGGGAAGAAGGATATATTCTGAGTTTTAGCCTCAGACACCACCTCAACCTATGTCTCACCCTCACTTATAGTCCCATGAATACATATTCACGTGCATATCATATACGTGTGTGTATGGGAGAGAATCGATTCAAGGCTTTTGCTGGTGGCGGTGGGTGGGTGGATATCAGGGTATTTGCCTTAGGGGGTGGGGGGAGTGGCGCTTCATTTTGAGGCATTTATGAAGGGGGGTGGTTCTTTTTTAGGTTTCCTGAGAGCGGGGCGCTTCATATTGAGGTATTTGCCTAGGGGAATTTCATTTTGAGGTATTCTCATGCGAAGGGGGCGCTTCATTTTCGATGATTCATTAGGGGGGCACTTCATTTTACTTACAGGTTACTTCTACATGGAATTGCAGAAATCCATCAGTTCCTCTGTTGCAGTCCTTGCGGGAGTTGGAGTCTTTCCTCAAGACTTATTCTAGATTACAAGAATAATGCACTTATCACCTAGTTACATTTTACATCGACTAGGTCCTGATGAAGTTACAAGCGTGACGAAAGGTTCTTTTTGCTGTAGTAATATGATCAGCGATTGTTGATAAAACTTTTATACCATAGCTGTCAAGGTTCTTTTCATAAACGCTGTTAATTTAGATTTTGTAATCATATTCATCCTATCCATATAAAGATGAGGCAAATCATTTGTGGAAAGAAATCAAGGAAGGTATTTTTCCCTACTGATTTTTAGTCATGGCCCTTACCGTATTGAATGACAGAAGGCCAAGGAATATCATTCCATAAACCCGTAATATTGGGAAACGTCCTTACTGTATATTTATGGTTAGGATGTTTGCTTATTATCATATACCTTAGATAAATCAATAATGCCAATTAAATTATAAACGCCAATTTGATCACTTACAAAATCATCAACTCTCAACCTCTCCAACGTCCATGCTAGCACTCAAACCTTACGGCCCGCTGTCGCTAACACTGACTTCCCCCTCAATTACTAGGAGGCACGGCGATTGATTACGATTGAACGTACCATAGTTCACTAATTGTTTCCGTATTTTTTTAAAAACATGCATCACCATATCTTAAATCATTAAGAAAATTTAAGCTTAGTCTAAATCGCGCAGAACACCATGCTCTGTATCTACTCTTATGTCTAAGAAACTAACTCTCTACCTCTTAAGCATTAAGAACTATACGTAATAGACCAAAAAGATAAGCAGAAGACTATCAAGCAGAAGCTCATGTTGCTATAGCAACATCATTCAAATTTGCTCAATTTTAGTACTTCAGAACAGATGTAATAGTCTAAGGTACACCTGATGAAGGCCACAAACGTTGTGTTGTTTTAAACTTACAACTTAATGTAAACCAAAGCATAATAAAGCAAATCTACAAACTCGAAACTTCAAGCTGGTGTCTGTTGGTTATGTGAAAATCTCTATTGAAAATCTTTATTGACTTTAACATTTTAGAAAATTATCAAATAAAAATGTGTTATGTCTGTTGCTATTTTTCCTATCGCTATTTCTTTTATTCATGTCATTTTAATGGCTTAAAGGGTTTGTTTACGTTTTTATGCCTATTCACCGCTCTGGCTTGTGACTTCCTGTTCAAAATACCCTCCAAATTATGCAAATTCGCGTGACAACGGATCGGTCTGCCATCTTGCTGGTGAATTCAAAGCCCTGTCAGAGCCCAGAATGATGAAAAACTTTACTAATCGACTTCTTTTGTGCACTCTGTAATGTAATAGTTGAAATATGATTATTTATATCATCCAGTCATAATTTAAATGGGCCAACAAATTTTTTCTCGCTGCTTTGTTGACATAGAGTATATCGCCTAAACTGAGACCATCGCATATCAATTTGATCTGAAACTGCACACAAATTCATATTTTGCCAAGGGAAATGTCTGAGACGAACTTTCACAACAATACACATTAAATATAATCGGAAATAGACGTCCGAATAAGCTTTGCATTACATAGGTGATTCAACAAAATGGCGGCCCCATGTCTTGGGCACTGGAAATAGCACTACCTACTTCCAGGCTGGATCGGATAATGCTCCTACAGCTGATAGATTGTTATTTAACGATTTTAGAATACTTTTGAGATATCCACTGATTGTATGTGTCATTTTCACTAATATTGATTTGTAAATCAGCTATATTACGTTTAAACAATCGTCTCGTTTACGCCTTAGGCGTCATCAAACTTTTGAAGTGACACATGTGATTCGCCATTTTGTTTTTGAAATTAACTCGGTTAACCCGGCGTTTACATTAGACGATTATGGTGGTGATTCTTGCATTTTGCACCATCTGAATACTTTCAGCAGTAAAAAGCTAGAAATAGCCAAGTGCATATTGACTGCACATCGTCTGATTATGACAGACTATGCAATTTGGCACCACCTGATGACTATATGACACTCTCTGAAACTGGATTTCAATCGTCTAAACAGGTGGTGATTAATCACCGAGGTTCATTTCTAAAATAGGTCACCTGGAGAAACTGCTCAAGGAAACTCTCGGGTCATCGACTTTTACGGCCTAAATAGCATAATCGAGCACCACCCGACGACCATTGGCTAGGTCTACGATCTACAGTCTCCACGCTTTTAGTCGTCTAGTGTAAATGCTAGGTCACGCGAAAACAAACCAAGCAAGTCAAGGCGCACTCTCCTAGCATAGATCCTGCACTTGACTTCCTGCTGCCGCTTGTATCTCTGCACAGACCAGCCAGTTTTAAGATATAATTGACAAGTTTTGTAGACAGTATAATCCGGTGACAACCAAGGAAGTTTAAGTAGGCGTTTATTGTTAAACCGACGTTTAAGAACCAAGTTGTTTTTTATCAAGGTTAGGAATTTTTGCATCTGGTTACATTAGGTACATTCTGAGTCGTTCTCTGCATTGAGGTCCTGAGGTCCTAAGTGAGTCATTAGCTGATAATGATAGTGTAATACAAAACAGTGACACATAAGTGAATCAATATTATTTCAATAGAGAGTAACTTGGAAGTTTTCTAATTGAGTAACTTGGTGAATCAGAAAGTTAATAGCGAGCATACAAATATTTTTGACTTCAGATATAATAGTTTCTGATCTCATTGAGTAATCCTTTGTGTTTTTTTACTGTGATCAAAGTACATTTTGATAGTGGCTTGAAATCTTGCTTGATATCTAGGACTTTTTTGTTTGTGATGAAGACCATATTGGACAGGATTTTGACCGCATTTGTAAACAAAGGCAACATGTGCTCTTTTCAGGATACATTGGCTTCAACTTTGGATGCATCTTTTGAATTATGTTCTCTGACTCCTATTCATTTCTTACCTGATAATTTTGAAGCTCTTTCTGGGCATATGTCCAAGCATATACAACAGCCGAATTTAGACATCTTCACTGGAGTGACAACTTCTTTCAAAACTACGATGCTCTTGGCAGTCTTTTTACAAAGAGATATGGAATATAGTCCCGCTCCCTTTCCACTCTGGCATCATTGGGTTGAGGCAGAGATTAATAAGCACAAGCACTGCGAAAGATCTGCTGGGAGGGTGGACAAGGCAGCGATTTCTGGAGTTGCCAAAAGAGATGGCGAGTATGGGAGCTTTTATTTCATAATAGTGTCTCCCACCGATGATTTAGCGTACCAGGAGCAATAATCAGGTGAAATATGAAATGACATTTGATTCTATGAATTTGAAAATTTATAACCAGAAATTTTCTCAATTTGTATATATCTATTAAGAAATGAAATGAAAGCTCACATATTCGCTATATTTTGTTGGCGATTTAAGAGATCGTTGCCTTGACTCGCCTAGTGTGTTATAACCTTTAGGTTCGCAATATGACTAATATCTTCATATCAAAGATATAAACCATTTTACATATACTGCGAGAATACAGATGACCGTATCTCTTTTTTGTGTATGCTGTAGTTGACAACGCAAACAAATCGTCTTAATATTCCTCTTTCAGAAACAAAACAACCGAAACACCCATGAACAAAGATTCCAGATCAACAGCCTTGCGCCACACACGCTCATAAGAAATTGCTTTCTTCTCGATATTGATTTGTCCTTCGTCCCGGGGGCAGTTCATCTATCACAAAAAAGATTCCACAGAAGACACAACAAGAGGTCCTCACAAGCCTTATCCGTAGGCAGACCCGGCCACAAAAGACCCCCATTACACAACAACAGCACAATGCCCCTGTCAGCCACGGGAATGTTGGTGTTGCATTTTGAATAAATCAGTCAGAGATCGGTGTGTACCACATGCTGATGTTCAAAACATTACTTGTATCCAGTACACCTCTCCAAAGGTCATGCATGAAGTACGTACGCACCAAGGGGGTAGGGGGCGGAGGTGGGGGGGGGGGGGGGGCTCCGAATTTTCATTTTGCGTATGCTCCTTACTTATTATTTTGTGTACAAGATTGAGAGTAAGGGTCACGGTGAGAAGTTAAAATCTTTGCGTGCATACTTTATGGATAACCCCTTGCTGCATTTTCATTATATCTTTACTGCACATCTAGGATTATATAGGATTATATAAGACAAGCAGTGCATAATGACTATACGAGTATGTTTGTATAGTCATTTAGGCAGTCCCTTGATCCCAGTCCCTAGACAAGTATATTATTATGCAATTGGAGCAAAGTCATAGTCCCTGGACAATAATTAGTATAGTTTGTTGTTAGTACAGGAGAGCGTCCTAATAATCCTTAGTGTCAAGGACTAAAAGCTAGTACATTGCTACGTCCTTGCATAAATCCTTTTAGGAACTGAACAAATATATTGCTATTCATGTCTTTGCGGGAAGTATTTAATCCTTAGACAGGTATATTGTTATACCATTGCAGAAATACCAAACTTTTGATATATTGGCAATGTCTATTGTTCAACTAGCTGCCAGGACATCTTTTACTGGCATTGTTACATGTGACTGGGGTAGGGAAATCACCCCACTATGAAAACGTAGAAACTAGATACAACATTGATTTTTATCGTCTTTGACACACGCGCCTGTCAACAGACTGATAAACAGTTTGGTTGACACCCATGCCCGCCAGGTGGAGACTCTATCCGCTGCATTAGGTTCAAGATCCTGCCGCCAGGGGATGAGTGGCATTGTTAACACGACTGGAGGTGAACATAATGCGAAGACTGGGACCTGTTCCTAAGACATATCTTGAAAATATTTTCGAATCAATGTCATACAGTATAATGAGTCTTAGATTAATGTATTTTGTTATGTGTGCAACTGTTGGTTGTGAAGAGGAGGACTGTGAATTTTGAAATAGTAGAGACGACTGATCTTCTAAAAAAACCTGCTACATGGCATAGCTGAATATTATCCTCTTTCTATATCAGTATCTTTCAATGATATCAATTGGATATGGTATTTCTTAAGTGCTCATTACAAAATAGACAACTTTAAGATGCAAAAGGTTATTTTTACTACGCCCATTTATATATATCTAAATCATTGCTAAGCAAAAAAGCCTTCATGACTTTAAATTTTTGTTCCGGGTCAAGAAAAGTATGCAATATCTCCTTTATTTTCATTTTAAATTTCTCTCCTGATGATAGTGCTTGTACATCTTTCGGTAATTTGTCCCAATAATTTTTTCCTTTGCAAATAGGGCATTGTTTGAACCTTTCACAAAGATCATGATGTGGTCAGATATATAATCATTTATATTACCAGAGTTTGATACATATTTACCATTTGTATAAATGTGGTCGATTGTACTTTTACCACCATTATGTAAAAAGGTTGCAGACGTTTTAAGTTGATCTAAATCATTGCTAAGCAAAAAAGCCTTCATGACTTTAAATTTTTGTTGCTATACTGTTGACATTAAAGTCACCCTGTATCCAGAACTACGCGTGTTTTAACCTAACATCATTTGAAATATTACTTATAAAATCATAACAGTCCTGAACGTTGTCTCCAGGCGGTCTGTAAACGGAAATTATTATAATTTCTTTAAAGAATGGTTAGGACTTCGTATGTGCATACAGTGCTACCCCTTCCACACACTTTTTACCTTCATAACTACGATCATTTCGTACTATATTCATGCCTTGTATTTTTGTCTCTGGCAACAAAGATTTAGTCTGAAATTTTATTGTTTCAGCCTAAAACTCACCCTCAACCTATATCTCACCTTCACTAAAGGTCGCACTCTAATCATATGATTTAAACAAGAGATATAGGTATTTAAAACGGCGACGTAAAGATGAATACTTATCTTAACATCGCCTATCTGTATATGTTTCTGGAAACGGAAATTATTATAATTTCTTTAAAGAATGGTTAGGACTTCGTATGTGCATACAGTGCTACCCCTTCCACACACTTTTTACCTTCATAACTACGATCATTTCGTACTATATTCATGCCTTGTATTTTTGTCTCTGGCAACAAAGATTTAGTCTGAAATTTTATTGTTTCAGCCTAAAACTCACCCTCAACCTATATCTCACCTTCACTAAAGGTCGCACTCTAATCATATGATTTAAACAAGAGATATAGGTATTTAAAACGGCGACGTAAAGATGAATACTTATCTTAACATCGCCTATCTGTATATGTTTCTGGTAGCAAAGAAATAGGCTGAAAATTCATAGTTTCAGGCCCAGATTCACCATCAGTCTATGTCTCACCCTCACTGAAAGTCTTACCCTGATCACTATCAGTGAGGGTGATACATAGGATGAGCATGAGTTTGAGACTGAAACAACTAAATTTGCAATTAAAACTTTGTTCCCAGGGACATATATAAACTGGTGACGTAAAGACGAGTGCTCATCTTTACGTCGCCACTTTAAAGTTTAATATCTAGTAACTATCAGTGAGGGTGAGACATAGGTTGAGGTTGAGTTTAACATTATGCCCTTGTTGCCTTGGACCTATAAAAACCGGCGATGTAAAGTGACACTAAATCTCATCGCCACAGTTCTCATATTATTTCTACTAGAAGAAAGATGTAGGGAAAAAGTGACAGTGAAGCTCAACATCTCTTCTAATTTTCTAAAGTTTTTTTTTAACATCTATCATTTTTTCTTTGCTTCTGACACTGCTAAAGGTGGCAACGTAAAGATGAACACATTTAAGCCATAAGGACCTTCCATGATATTGGCATTCATAGAGTCCATAGTTCTTTTGTTATGATATTTTAAAAATCCCATAATATACACTGTAAGGGTCACAATGCATACCCATAATAACAGTAGTTAACCATTCTTATCATTATTCAGTATGGTTAAGAAAAATGGCGAGGTAAAGAGAAGCCCGATTTTAGCAAAGATTTTTTTTTTATTATTCAAGAAACAAATCTTTACGGCAAATATTATTCGCACATTGATAGGGATCTTCCAAAATGTTGTCACATAAATCATGTAACAGGTTACAAGACAAATACATTCAAACACACGATACAGGTATTTACAAAAATATTATCTTGATCTTTGGACCAATACATCTCCACATTGCCTTTACGATCTTTTGATCATGTTGTTGTATCAGGATTAGTTACATAAAATCGTCCGGGTCAAGAAAAGTATGCAATATCTCCTTTATTTTCATTTTAAATTTCTCTCCTGATGATAGTGCTTGTACATCTTTCGGTAATTTGTCCCAATAATTTTTTCCTTTGCAAATAGGGCATTGTTTGAACCTTTCACAAAGATCATGATGTGGTCAGATATATAATCATTTATATTACCAGAGTTTGATACATATTTACCATTTGTATAAATGTGGTCGATTGTACTTTTACCACCATTATGTAAAAAGGTTGCAGACGTTTTAAGTTGATCTAAATCATTGCTAAGCAAAAAAGCCTTCATGACTTTAAATTTTTGTTGCTATACTGTTGACATTAAAGTCACCCTGTATCCAGAACTACGCGTGTTTTAACCTAACATCATTTGAAATATTACTTATAAAATCATAACAGTCCTGAACGTTGTCTCCAGGCGGTCTGTAAACGGAAATTATTATAATTTCTTTAAAGAATGGTTAGGACTTCGTATGTGCATACAGTGCTACCCCTTCCACACACTTTTTACCTTCATAACTACGATCATTTCGTACTATATTCATGCCTTGTAATTTTAGCATATTTCCAGAATATTTTTCGGTTAACCAAGTTTCGGTAATCGTTAAGATAAAAAGCATATAAATTATTCTTAAAAACAAATCTTTTCAAAATATACATTTGGAACATATCGTTTGCAATGAGGCAGTTGGTTTAGATCAATTTTGAAGGGACAAAGGTGGCTTGTATTTCTTTTGCAAGTGTACATGTTACATGAGTTACAATATGGTGAACGTGTAAACCGGGTACCTCCGGGTATAACCCATCTTTTTTTTCGTATGCATCTTATTTTGTGTCTGTATCAGGGACATAAAAGAGTCTGGGTCAATCGGATGGACTGAGCCTGTGGTCGTAGAACACAGGGGAATGTGGTGACTTTGCACTCAGGGCAAATCTAAAAGGAAACAAGCAGCTTGGTGGTATGAACCGCCGTGAACCGGTATGATTCTGATTCCCCACGACTGGGAGGATTGTCCTTGTTAGGGCGCCTCTGTCGACTCACAGGATTGGTTCGTGGATTTCTAAGTTCTATAGATCTCTTTATTATCGCTCGGGTTCAAGTCTCAATCTGATTAGAGATTGGGATGTTGCTATTTATAGTTTTCTCACATTGAGCTTCTTATTAGTTTCCCTGCTCAATGGCGGACGCAATCCCCAGGTGTATCAGCTGATACATTTGTTTACACAGCATTAACCCTTTCCCTGCAGCACCCAGATCCCCTGCTCAGCATTACACGGGCAGGCTTGCCTGCATAAACAGCCCTGCTAGGGCAGGCACCTGTTTTGGAGAAATAGCAATGTCACATGATGTGTCATGCGATGTGAGTAATTTGATTTGATATTTTGTTGTACCAAATCAAAGGTCAATATGGCTCTTATACTTTGACAAAATCTCTTTTAATTCAACAAAATCTTTTTACTTTGTAGATAAATACCAATGATGCTTCTAAGATGCCTGAATGCATCTTCCTGTCATAGCCAGGGGAATGTCTGGAGGCATCATGCTGCCATTGCCAGGGGAATGCCGGGGGTATCATGCAGTTCAAGGGTTAAGGAGAACGGTTCTTTATCTCACCCCTGGTATTTTTGTTCCGTAGGCTTAACATTGATAACGCGTTCTCCATGGTCCTACTAGCTTTACTGTCTGTTTTCCATGGTCTATGAAGTCATATGTGCAGTGTGTTATCCATTGTTTTAGTGTATACAGGGGTGAGATGAATACAGAAAAACGACTAATTTTGGTCGAGGTCATCATTCTCCAACTCGTTTCAACACCATGTGATATTCACTCACCTTCACCTTGTTCGTATTGCTCTGTGTCAGACATGTGGAGAACGAATACTGTTTGTGTTCTTTTTTAATTCTTAACTTAGAACAGACAAAATGATGCTGCCAGATATTAATTTTGAGGTAAATGAGCATTGATTTTATACCAGCAATTTGACGCCATCATGCTTCCAGGCACTCACAAGGAAGTAGTCAGAAAGGATTTAAATACATTCGAGATGATTAAGGGGCCAAAGATGAATAATTGAAATGTCTAGCAGATAACATTCAAATCAATAAGATTTATACTAGATGTTTGACGTAATAACGGATGCCTGTAAAAGGAAGAAGACCGACACCTACAGTAACTCACTGCTACTAATAGGAGATATACACAATATTAACTGGTTTCAGATACAAGCGGCAGTAAACTCCAAGAACAAGACACGTAGTAATCTCCGAACGATTGTGAGGTGATTACGAAGAGTCTAGTATGAGGAGACTGCGGTTGCTTTTATCTGAAACTAATTTATATTGTGTTTATTAACCATTGTTCCTTGCTAATAATTACGATGCTCTTCTGAAACCTGACCGATGTGCCTTCTATCATTAATAAAAATATTGTTCCTAAATTGACAGTGAGGTAGCAGTTTATTTGCATCACTTCGCCATGTTGGTTTCATGCTGTCATCGGGGGATGGATTATACGTTAAAATATAGGACAAAACAAGGTAAGAACTCGCTGAAAACTGTAATTTGACAGATTATGGAGTTTGGGAGTCACTGCGACAGATTAATTCACTAAACTTGAACTATTCTGTAGTTTATATTGATTGTGACGTTGTGTGATTGTCTGCTGCTGTCACTTTATGTATTAGTTTGTACTTGGCTTGGTAGGGGCCCGATGACGTTTTGGGAACTATTTCCAGTAATCTCCTGATTCTAGAGTCAGGAGGTTACGGGCCTCAGTAATCTCCTGGTAGCAAAATACTCACACCCAATGCTATTCCTATGGAGACTCCGTATTAGGTGGTTAATAAAAGGTCTGGAATAAACTTTCGATTGAAACCCAAAACTTGCCTAGTGGTAGCACTTTTAAAGTTAGAGTTCAAGAAGAACTAACAAGAACTGATTTCTAGATCATAAATTAAGATAAAAGGATCATAGGATCCCACTAAATGTTATATATTATCCTGTAATATGTTATCCTAATTTTTATTTCTGGCTTGTAATAGATCACCAAAAGAAACCTTCTGAATTAGTATGAATCAGCTATTGTCTATGTCTATGTAGTCTATAGCCATATGATAGTATAATCAACATGTATATGTCTGTTTCGTCTTCTATGGATGTGCATACGTTTTCAAGTATGTCACTGTGTTTGTACATGTATCCTCTTCTTGATTTGTCCTGTGTTTGTGGTATACACTTATACCTTTCATGGCTATTGTATGGAAGAACGCCTTAAAGTGAATGTGATATGTCTTCTCCCTTCTGTGACTGAATGAAAATATTCTCTTCGAAATTCACAAGTGGCAAAATCTGCATTCGCTATGAGTAGTACATGAGAGGAGGAAGCCCAACACCTTGAGTAATTCTCGTCGAAATTCGAAAGCGGCGAAATCTGCATTCGCTATGAGTAGTATATGAAAAATTGGGATTTGTGCAGGAGATTCTTGGTTAAGAACTTCTAACCACAGTTCTGAACTCTTATATACATTGATTTCTCTGCACAGCCAGGGCCTGTTGGGAAAAGGCTGCTCTTAATCTCATATCGTGAATGTTCGCACATCGTTCTGCGTTATTGAGAGTTGTGCTTACGACTGGTGCTGCTATCTGTAGAGAAAGGACGATATCAACCTTACCAAAGTGCCCGCTTACACGGGGTTAATATTAACATCTAATAGAGGGAACCGTTCCGTGCAATGGTGTCCGTTAACGCGGGGTGTACGCTTACGCGGAGTGTCCGTTAAGCGGGAATCTACTGTATAACCATTCGCCTTACGAATTGCAATACTTCCCTTGATTAAGAGGCTTTATTTTATTTCATCAGCTCCATCCCAGACTAAAATTCCCTCTCTTTGTAAAACCTTTCTTTAGACATTTTATTGGACTACGACACATAATGATTTTCCTGGGCGTCTTTCGGTGTGGAAATGACTTTATTCTACACGTATACTGTACAAGAGGCGGTTCCGGTTTATGAAAACTGTACATGTAGTATATGAAGAGTGTAATTTTCTGAAGGTAGGCTGAATGTCTACCCGTGACATTATGCTTATTGCTCCTATGCATCTTCTATGGTGGCACACACAGAAAGAAAAAAGATCACTAAATATGTCCCCGCATTAATTCCTTAGGGGTGAAGTGAGTTGCCATACGATGGGTTTGAGGCTTACGGATATCACCTTTGTAGAGTAAACGTTGCTATGGTTAAAAGATGGTTCATTTTTGACATACACTTTAATGATATCTGGTTTTTCACAAATATCCAAATCCTATCAAAATCCGATGACTACTTCCTTTTAGAGAACCTTCATTTTAGAATTGAAGAATGATGCCCTTTAAGCTACGTGCGTCCTTGATGTGGTGGTGTATAGAGGCATCTTCTGTCAGTAGTACGGCGATGCCTTCAGGTATTATACGTCCCATAAATGGCTAAGGAATAGGGAGGGGGTAAAAACTGCTTAATTGGCACCAATTAATCTGTCAACTATTTTTAGCTGACGCCTGTCTATATAGCATGTTGATATTATATATATATATATATATATATATATATATATATATATATATATATATATATATATATATATATATATATATATATAGACTTAACAAGTAAAGGAAAGACTCCACAGAGATCTCTGTTACCATAACTTGACAAACGGTACTGCCCTCTCGTGTAAAATAAGGTAACTGGTGAAATGGGGCTGGATGGGCTAGATTAGCAACCAACCCCTGTCTGCGCTCAGCTGCGACTTAGGGGTTGGCAAAATCCGATCTCCAGTACCAGTCAGCCCCTTCCTAGAAGCAATGACTTTATTTTGAACTCTGGATTAGAAGCAATGAGTTTATTTTGAACTCTGGATGTATAAAGCACAACAACACACTATATAATATTATAGGTGTAAGGAATTGAAAATACCGCAAGAGACGTTCCTCGCATACAACGCTATGACGTTAGTTACCAGTTACCACGGCGTGTCAAGGGCGCTTATATCGGACTGTGCCAGAGCTAACGTGCATAGCAAACATCTGCTCTGGTGGCCAGTGTATGGATGGGCTCTCTTCATTACAACTCATTACGAAATTATATGATCCGGTTATACACTGTCTATCTAAGATTACCTATGTTTATCCAACAAATTTAGATATTAGTCATAAACAAATTAGTTTTTATCCATCAGAAAGAATCTCTTTGTTACCATCTAGCATTCCTAACATTTAGAATGGCAGGGGACACAGCCAATAGTATTCTTAGTTCACGGTACAAGCTGTATAGATGTTTTGACTCCAGAGTTGATTTACTAAAACTATTCCATCTAGATCTAGATGTAGGTAAAGACATTTTGATTTGATCATTTCCTCGGAGGAGTGTTCCGTGATTGACTTGGAATAGGTTGAAAATGCTGTCAGGTTGGCCTTCTTGTACCTGATCGAGTTAGTATTGGTACTTTGTTAGACAGGAATTAAGTCAACAACAAAATTAGAAATACAATTATATTTTATTTCATTACTTCAACAAAACAAAATAGTGATCAACACAGGCTACTGTCCTTTAGTCTATGATATAGAAAATGTATAGATTCATATAGCAGTAATATTAGTAGAGTTATAAATGCAACTTAGAATTTCATGCCAGATGATATTCGTAAGTAGTTGTAAATAGGTGTTTAAACTATGTATATTCAAATGGATAGATGTTACGTGCTGTTGTAAAGGTAAAAGGTGTTTGATATTCAAGCATAGATCTAGCTCCAAAAGCTTATAAATTCACATTATACGAAAGTCGCAGGGTTTAACGTTCCTTGATCTAAATAATCGACCGATTGATAACTCAGCATGTATACATGTGTGTGCATGCATGTATATGAAGATATATCAAATGAAGAATTACCACTTTGATCTTATAATAATGTGGTTTATAAACGCATACCTTCAGTGATTATGCACCCTGTTATTCGGACAAACGATCATGGCTAGTACACTCTAACGTTGACCAATGCTAATGTCCACCGTTAAAGCGAACATCCTGCAATTACTGACAATTTCTACCATCCAATACTTTTCATATATTACTTGGAGTTCTACCAATAATAACGACAATGACAGCGATGGAACTTTGACCTTAATCTATAAGGTTTTCTCCCACTTCTTACTGATCTATTGATATCAATTATAACCTTGCTGATATCAAATCTATCAGGAAATGCATTTCACATTATAGGACTATCTAGTCAGGTTAGAATTTACAGAATTGATTTTAGGAACCAGTCCTTACTCACTGCTAAATGTTATTCGATAAAGACCTTGTAAGGAAGTCAAGCTGTTACAGGTATCAAATTGAAGTGGCGTGCTGTGACCTTCAATAATACCCTGAATCTCACTTCAATTTAAGATTATATATCATCAGCCGGAAGTCAATAAGTTGTCGGTAATACTTATACATGAAGGCAGCAGGATAATGAATAGCATGGGTTTTCAAGGGGGTCATAGAATGTGGCATTTCAATTATTGTCCAGTACTAGAATTAAGAGAGAGAGAAAAGGAAAGGCCAGCAATAGTAAGCACCAGGGATTAGAGGCAACCAATAGGGCGTAGGCGGGCCCTCGTAACTGGGGCTGAAAACATATCCACCACCACCCACACACCCAAACACACACCCTATGGAAATTTAAGGGGGGCGGGGGTTCATTTGGTCCTACCCTTCTTCTACAACAATCCAACAATAGTTTGTAAACTTAACAAAAAGGGGGTCTTGACATCGACCTAACTGTTATACAACATAATGCAATGTACAATAATTTTTGTTCTAATTACGGTATTTGGAATGACTCTAGACAATCTCCTGCTCTCGGACTGTTCACTCTGACATAATATACACCGCTACACCGTTTAAATGGGCACAATGTGCGACAATGTGCCTAAGGTCGCATCCCATTCTGTGTTCTTTCGGAATGAATTTTCCTACATTCTATCATTTATCTGCCATAAACGCGAGTGACAGCCTGTCTTGATATCAGCATGAATTTTCCGATTTTTATTTAGTTTGTAGCTAGCATGCCACTTATTCACTTATGTGAGAAGAGACATATCATACAGCATTATCTAGTAACACTGGCACACTTTATTTGGACAATTCAGTTGTGATGAGATAATGTTCCTCATTGGAATCACATTTTGTTGGCCGAATTGACAGTTCACCTTCATTATCCTACCCCTAATAAAAAACCGCCATAGACTTAAAATAGGGAAATTTTATGTGGCAGGCCGTGACATAAAGTGTTTTTTATGCCACTAGAGTAATAACAATATTGACCAATCAGAGAGCAGGATGTTAGCTACTATGAAAAAAAGTTCTGTTGGTCATTGACTCAATATTTATCTTTTAGTAATACAAAAGCATAGACGAGGTAGGATAAATACTACTAATTCGTAGATCTACATTTAGATAATTTTGTATACAAAATATCAGGTAACAAGTAAACCATGTCCGACTGACTGGTTTGGGGTGTACATTAAAGACACCTATGTCGACTGTTGTGTGTAAAGATAATACATCGAGTGCACAGTTTCGTTGTACGTTGACTGAGAAAGATATGATTTCTAAATTAAATGATAAATATGTCGGATTATCATTGATTTTCTTTTACGGGTCGATCTTTGTGACCGTTTCTACCAGTATGGGAACAAGCACTAATGATACAATTGAATACAGATCAAAGTAGCCAGGGCATTCCATATATATAATCAGTTTAACATATAACTTTCCTATTTTGTAGATTAAATGATCAAAATGAATCTATTTCTATTTGTACATGATCCATATTCGACTAGTTGAAAAATATTCTTAAAAAATAAGCATATCACCAGTCTTACCTCTTAGGTAACTGAGTTCATTTGTCTCCGCTTGACCCTCATATTCTCTTTGAATCAAATCCACAACACTTCACTAATCATTCGTCACCTATTTCCTGCCTGTTTTGGCTTATTTCAATTATCTTTGATCTCGATCTCGATGTAGCCGACATGTATTTCGTATCTTTGTATACACACATCCTAACTGTATCTGAAAAACTCAGGCTGCCTGAGAGATGCTTCGAGCTAAATGATTAAAAGGAACGAAAAGAAGATTCAGCTCCACTTTTGTTTGCTTCTAATCCATAAGGTAGATTAGCAGCAAACAACTACATTATCTATCTTTTCTATGTGTGGAAACTTACAAAACTAAAACAAAAATAGAATTACAACATGGACTTGGCCTTCTCAAGCCGCAGACATCGGGCTAGTAACAGCCAGAAGATGAAGGCGATAATAAGGAAGGCGAAGGCCACCCAGGCGACACTCAGAGACCACCCGGTGGATACGGTTTTAGCCTCACAGACAGCTGCCACCACCTCGTCCATTCGGTCCAGCGTGCTGCAATGTTCGGACGAGTAATCCACCTTGGTGTGCATGATGACGAGCCCAAAGCACACGAACACACCTATGGAGAGAGCAAACAACACGCATCAAGGTATGGTCGAATCTTCCTTTCTATATATGTAATAACAACTTGTTAACAGCAAAATATAAAGCTACAATGCACTGACCATATATAATATGAGTATATGAACTACCACATCAAATTAGTACATCAATTTTGGCAACACTAGCCCTGCAAGATTCTGTGTTTCAGCGACAATCAAAATAAAGTGTATTTGGATTTATCATGAATCGGGCGCAAAATATAGATTCGACTGTAAGAGCCATCTCTAGGCAGAATTCTATAGGAAAAGATATGATTTGGTGCATAAATATCTGCTCCGTGCTTCTGAAAGGTGACATTTGAAATGGTTGAGATCAGTATTTCTTTTTTTACTAGATTTTGATAAATATAACCTTGATAAAGACCAACTTGCTGTCGAAACGTCGGTTCTACAATAAACGCCTTTTAAACTTATTTGGTTGTTCTCGGGTTATACTGTCTACAATACTTGTCAACTGATTTCTTTTTCTTTTGTTTTAGTTATTTTATTGCATCTCTCGTAGTACGAGATTTTCAGATACAACAGATACTTCCCCTCTCTTATTCACCCTTTCCCTTCCCGGACGGCGACTTTGGGGAACGGGGTTATTGAACCCAATACTGGGAAGCCGACTCATATTACGCTCGTAAATTATTAGTAATTAACTTGCGGGCTTTCCAATCAACGTCGTAAATAAAGCTGATTGGGTTTGACGTGACGTTCCCAGGACGCTGCTCGAGACTCGTCATAATGACACCCTCATCAGGGTGATAACAGAAGGATATTTTAAGAAAACTCTGCGATGTTTACAGCAACGGACAGGATAAAGAGTGAGAAGATTCAACACTTAAAAGCCTTGCGCAGGATTCAAGGGTCACAACTTTTAAACAATTACAGATGCATGATCGCAATGTAAAGCAAATGGCTACTACATAGCTAAAACAATACTATAAATGGACGACACTATCTAGACTATTTTTACCTATACTATTACTGATATATGGCGTATATTCCTTGTAATATGATCGTTTGAAAACGCAGGATGATGTTGTATACTTACCTCCCACAATGTACATAACTCCTGTGACCATGCAGGATGACACCTGCTTAGTGACTACACCGAACGTGCCTGTGATAGCAGCCGTGAGCAAACACATGAGCGACACGATCATACAGGAGGCCGCTGAGTTCTGCATACCTGTAATTGCAATAAACACATCTGTACAGTACAGTTAGGACTCTAATATGAGCATATATAGAGAGGGCTCTACATACCGTACCTATTAAAACTTGGAATATACACTTGTACACTGCTGTTAGGAAAGCAACATGGTCATATAGTAGGTCACATAGTTCTGTATACCTGTAATTACATCAAAATACACACTTGCACCATCCTACTGCATGAAGCTGCTGAGTTCCATGTAATATGGAAGGACTATAAGAAGATGGCTGGATTCGAGGTTGTTTTGGAATACAACCCGAGGCAGAAAAACAATAGGTATATGATAACATGCAATTGTCTCTATTTTTACTTATACAGGTACCTTATGTCCTGCTTCCAGTTGATAACCAGCTTCTACTCCTCTTCGCCATATTTTAGAGGGTTTTGAAACCACAAGCAACATTGAATAGAGCACCCTTTTAACGCTATTTCTATTTTGAATCTATATTTCAGACTCATCCATAGATGTTGAAGAGAATGTAAGTTACTCACGAACGAGCCATACTCCTGTTTTCTCGTCAAGCTGGAGCTTTCGGTCACCGTATTCTTGTATGTAGTGAAAACAGTTGTAACTCAGGAAGGACGTCTTCGATAAACCTTCTTTATACACATCCATCTCTTTGAATTCCTCTGAAAGTAAAAAGTGAATTATTATTGAAAATGGTCCCTATCATAGCATAAGAAACACCAAGTAATCTCCGGAATCACTAAGAAATGACGAGTATGTGAGATATTATTTCATAATAGTATCTCCCGACAATCATTTAGCGTCCCACATGCAATAATCAGGTGAACTATAGATTAAAAGCGATTTCTCGTTGTCGATTCCGGAAATCGCTGCTTTTCTCGCTTGTGTTTGTCCCCATATATATATATATATATATTTTTTTTTTTAAATATGACCTGTCTAACCTAATCTATTGCATTCAGTAAGTAAAGTTGCTACCAACATGTATGGCCTAGGATTGATTATATTAGACGAGGAATTGCATTGATTTATTTTGATTATGTGATTGTTGCTTTACATAACAGTCCCTGTAATAGAAGGTTTCACTGTTAGGCTAGGCCTAGAAATTTAGTCGGTCAGTGTGGCACCCCCATCCATAACTTTGCCTAAGATTTGAAAATGCTCCCCATTGGACATGTACCTTTGTCGCCGATAAATTGCAGTCCAATATTCCGAAATCGAGACCGATAAATTAAGGAAGATGTTCCTTCCCGTTGTCGGCGACAACGGAGTTTAAGAAATACCCCCGTGGTGCCTACCGATATTGGCCCATAATTAGTCACTGGGTGAGAATAAATGGCCCTGCCATACAAAGACTCACCCCCCCCCCCCCCCCCCTTATTAGCCCCACTACCGATTAACTACCGCTAGTGACTACCACCCCTTTCTATAAATCCCGCTGTGGTGGACGACGCCCTGCGCAAATTCGCCTGAGACACGTTAAACGAGCTGATGGTTGTGGGAGCTAACTGGTGGGACCAAAATCGTACCTGTAGTGTGTTTCCTACTTTAGGCTAGGTATGATTCCGTTCGAAACACGTTAAAAAAATGCCTACGGATTCCAAGTGGCCCACCCGCTCAATTGCAAGGTTATTCTGCTTCCATGTCATATAAGTAGGCCCGTTACTCTGACTTCTCTCTGACTTTTGGATTGTCGATCTGAGGAATGTCTTTCGCAAATTTCTCATGTAGATCAAGACCAGATTGTCATTTATGGTGGCTCTATACAATGAGTGAAGCACGATAATAGGGATCTACAGGGGACCGGATACTCACATATAGGGCAGAGAGTGAGGGCTAGTTCAGTCGTCATCCACCAGGAAATTGGACATGATCAAGTGCGACTTGTGAAGATGCAATCACTACACTTTGGGAACAACTGCAGGTATCGGCTATTATAATCCATTGATAACGCACATCCACCCGGTGTTTTGTCTGGAACCTGTGCAAAATGGCCGCCTCTTCAACACATTGGCTACCGGCCCTGTAGAAACACCGTTTTTTCATTGTCGAAAAAAAAACCTCTGTTCATATTTGTTTCTACATCTTACGGCTATTTCCATGTCCTGTATCATCAGTGGTCTGTGGATGGATCCATAGATCTTTAACATCTATTGAATGCGTATCTGTCACCTGAGAATTCACACCTTCTATTTCCCTGTGGGCCTGCCACCCGTTGCTATTGCCGGGGCCTACAAGCCGACCACTGAGTGGGAATGGAATCAGGTCCTCTTTGACAATTTATGTTTTCAATTGATGAAACGCATATTACATAAATATTAATATTGAGTAAGAGCGTCAGCACCTTTAACACAGTCTTAAGCTGACAGAGGTGACAGGGGTAGGCTCCAGCATTGTTCTGATTGTAACATTTATCATTAAAAAAAGGCTTCATACCCCTTTTTCTGTGAAGATTGTATTTCTAATTCTGATTGTAACAAAAAACGCTTATAAATGTGTGTTGCTTTCAGATTCGACCAAATGTGATTGTAACACGAATATCTGATTGTAACAACACTCACAACACATCCTCTTTCTTCTTTTGTTCACCGGGGATATAGTAATAGAGTAGTTATACTTTTGAAATCATCCTCCAATTTATGGTCAACACCATCTTGAAATAGAATGTGATAAGTAACAGGGGCAATATTAACAGAGGCAAAGCATATAGATTAAAAAACAAAACCCATGCGACAAAAAAAAAGAGCTAAACACAATTACCGCGCCAGTTCCACACACGGGGGAATTTGTGTCAGACGTCGCCAGTAACTGTGACCGATCTGAGTCTGTCATGCAAAGCAACTAAGGCAAAGTTAACGGAGACGGGGGCTAGAGTAAGCTATTCACCACTTGCACATAAGCGTGGCGCTGCGATCGGGTTGCGCTGGTTGCATGTAACTAGGGTCTACTTGCAGAGAACCAGCAATATGCTTGCATATGAAAACGAGGCAAGCCCTCACCTGTATCAGCAGCATGGCTTCAGTCCCATAAGCACAATGTAACTGTAGAAGTGTAAATCGTTGTTATGTCGTGAATAACAGGCCGATTTTTATAAATAGAATATTGTTAGAAAGCTAAGACTTGGGTCTATTTGTTGGACTAATATCATACACCTGTGTTTTGGCTAAGATTTCCAGTCGTACGTTGAACATCCAGATTATTTTGGTAAAAAAAATGCAAACACTTTACCTTCCTGTTTTTCACAGTGGTTTAATGAAAAATCTATCGCGATGACCTATAGAAATAACAATTCTACCTTCTGTAGCATTTCAAGACAATTAAAATGATACCAATATAAGCAGGTTGTGATAGATATTTCCTGAGATAATGGACTATCAAGACGGATGACAAAAATAGCACTAAAAACATGATTTTCTGATATTTGATAGTGTTCTAAGTCTGAAATAGTAAACCTGTTACAGAACAAAATTTTTTTAAAAAAAACATACAGGGAAATAAATATTGCTCTTGCAAATATTGCAAAATATTGCAATCTTTGACACCTTTGTATCAAAGCCAGTATCAGAAATGCAATGGTATCAGAAAATCTAATTTTTAGTGCTCTCATTGACTCCTTGTTATCTGTCATATTATGCTCTATTATCACAGGAAATATCCATCACAACCTGCTAATATAGGTATCATTTTAATCATCTTGAGATGCCTAAAAGGGTAGGATGCTTCTTTCCATATGTCATCGTGATAGATTTTTCATAATATCGCTGTGAAAACAGGAAAGTAACATGTATTAATGTTTCTCATTTAAACAATTCCGATTTTCATTCTATGACAGGAAATTTTATCCATAACACAGGTATATCATGTATATACCAACATATATATAGGCCTAAGTCTCAGCTTTCTAACAATGTATTGTTTATACAAATCGGCCGATTAGTTTAGATGTAAGAGCGATTTCCATCGTACAGGTCAGAGAAACACTAGTATTTTCATCATTGCTCAGGACTGAGTGGAGAGGGCTCGTCTCGTTTTCGATTGATACACATAGGCGGCCATTACAAGATGGCGCCAGTGTGAAGAGGGTCAATGCATACAACGGTACATTTCGAAGTAGTATAGAGAGGTTGACCTTGTATGCGGGTCCCATAACTTATACACCGAGTAGTTCACTGTATAGGGATATATATATATATATATATATATATATATATATATATATATATATAACTATTATTAAAAAGAATATATATATATATATATATATATATATGTATATATATGAGTCTGTTGATGAATGAATCGAACATTTTATATATAATTCAATACTTTAGAGGTCGCCAACAATGTGGTAAATTATTGTACAATATATTCTAGGAATGAATTGCTGACAGGAATATATCAGTACAGCCAGACGGATCAATTCAGATATGAAATGCCCCGCTAAAAGGCAAATGGGGACTCGCTCAACATAAAGCACACGGATAACGTCCACCGGCTATTTAAATGCACATGCGCTATAACTGAGCTAGGCTACGGTCGGTCAGGGAAAATGGAGCGCTAGAGATGCAGAAATGCACAGAGGAAGCTGACAGGGAAAGAGATTTATCGAACGACTTAATGCACGGACATGTTTCAGTGGGTGTGGAAAAAACAACACTTCGATCATCATTGAAATCACGCATGGCAGGGTAGACAGAAAGCGAACGAGAAAATCTTGTAAGTAGCGAGTCTACAAGCAACCCCGGAATAATTCACCCCTGCTCCTGCTATCATAACTATAAAAACAGTTGAAGATGAGACAGAAACAGAGCATAGAAGAAACAATAAAATTGACTAGACGTGAAGCAAAGGCACAGTAGTGGTGTTTATCTCACCCCTGGTATTTCTCTCCATAGGTTTAACATTGACAACGGCTTGACATCATTGACGGAACAGCGCCAATGCAAAAGTAGCGAAAAAATGTAATACTGTCACACAAAACTACCACACAGGGCCCACATGGGGCACACACGGTGCCAGGTGGGCACCCAGGAGACCACTTCCACTGAGCTGAGTGATCGAATAGTGCCGGCCCGATGCAAGAGCAGTGAGCGGACTGTCATGCCGGCTGCATTATCGTGCTAGCCGAGTTCCCTGCTCAGTTTTTAAGGGGTCTGTTGAAGTATAGGCTGGGAAACAGTCAAAGTCAAAGTCATATTCGAGCCTTATAAACTGTATTACATGAATGCCCCACGGCATTTACCTCCAAGCAGCCATTGCAAAAACCTTCAGAAACACCTAAAAGCTTATGTCAGTACTCAGTGCCTGGCAGCGCTGGTGGAGACAGGGAGCAGCGGCTGATTGGTCTGTGCAGTCACAGCTCTGACTTCAGACTAGGATATATTTGCTCTGGTGCCCAGTATTGGAACCAATAGCAGGTGATATCAGTGCTCAGAAATTTGCTTGAAGATTCGGCAATGCCGACAGTTCTTTGAAAGGTACTCTATATAGAACATGCCTTTACGAGTTTGAACTATTTATCCTGTAATTAACAGCAACGATTTCCAATCATCACTGTAAAAAGGATAATCCAAGGGTGATGACGACACAAACGTTGGCCTATCGGTTAGTAATAAAATCTAAACTTCAAGCCCCATAATACTAACATGTAAGCAATACTGAAATAGGTAAAGCTTTGAGTGGAAAATTAGTTAGCCAAGACCAAGATTGCTGGAAATGCCCAGTCTACTCATTCACATTCCAGGGAAACATAATAACAAGTTTAATGCCACTGAACTATCCTGAACTATAGAGCCTTTTAGACTGTACCATGCTGGCACCTACAACTCTCACAGGTGAAAACAAATTCGTCCTTCCTATTTTCTTTTTTCCCTTATAGGGTCGTTAGTATCACATTTCCTTAATGAGGGTCGTCATACCCTTGCGTGGTTTTGAACGAACACTATTCCTTTTCGGACTAGTGTATGATTAAAGTTGATGTAAATGACGAAAGCCCATTTTATGGATTAGCTCCGTGGCCAGTAGATGAAACGAGGACAGCAATCCCCTAGTTAGATGCGCCATTTTCCCATCAGCCTGATGGATGATGATACTCTGTCAGAATAATTCACCTGGGAACTGCGTGGTTACCAACTGCCAAACTGAGTGTCTGATGCCTGAGAACTTGCATTTCTGGATGCGAGTAATCAACTGGTTAGGCTCCAGGCATAATGGGAGATGAGAGGAAACCCGTGTGCAATGTATCTCCGAATTAATCGTTGCATTCGCTGATATGACTCTTTATATTGCCATTATAAACATCACCGTGGTGATTGGTACTTTGCAATTGTCTATTAATATAGACCATCTTGAATCTGAATTTTGGCAGTGTACACCGACTATTAGATTTAAACTGTACATTTAATATCATGTGTGTTATTCGGTTTTGTAAAGTTTACCTATTCATCGCTATTCATCGCTCACCTATGTAACTTTCTGACTAAAGAGGAATTGATTACAATATTATAGTTGATAATTATAGATATCATTTAGAATAAGTTGGAATTGAAGAAACTGTGTCACTCGGCAGCGGAATGACCGTTGTGCCTGGAATTAGGTGACGTTGACGCCTAGATACCTTAGATACTTGTTACTAGGGGAAACAAGTGACGTTTTCAGGAAAGTACTGCCGGGAATAATTACACATATATATATATATTAATGTATAATGCACTTACTTATACATATATAATTAGGCCCCCATTTGCTAAGCACGTATCTATGGTATAGCCACTCGGGGGCGTGGCCTATTGTCGCACACGTCATAGTTCCTTTGATGCGACGGTTGGGGATCTCCTCACTCTTCCTTAGTCAATCGTATGAGCAGGACCTATTTTTAATTTGGTGCTCACGATTTATGTTTAAACGAATTTCCTGGGAAATTCAATATATCTGAAAATGGGACGGAAGGCGAAAAAGCAGAAATCGCCGACTAAGGTGGAGAAAGGATTATCGAATACTACCGAAATGAGTTGTGAAGGGGAGGCCCCATTCACCCCCATTAAGCAAGGGGACAGGTCAAACTCAGTAGTAAGTAGTATATATATATATACATGTACTTCTAAGATGCTGGCTCTCTAACCTAAATAATCTTAGCAGGGCGTCTGTATCCATTGATCTTTTGGAGCTTTGAGTTGACTATTTACGGATAATACCTCTGGTGCATAGTGAATGGCAACTTCCAGGAAAAAGGTTGTATGCTATTGATTGTTGTTAACGTGTTTCCGGTGCCCCAATGAGATTAAGACGGGACAAGTGCCAACATCCCTTGAGCCGTGACCGCATGACCTGCAGCCATCCTTCTAGACTACAGAGGTAAGGAGAATCTGCAGCTACAGTTAAGCTATAATGGAGATGGACGTACTTGGAGTCTATATTTACACGATAGCAAGTTACAATTATATCACTGCAAGGTCATATCTCTGATATCACAACAGCAAAGACAATTATGCAGCAAGCTCCTGGAACCCGAACGTTTTAGACAAATCATAGAAGGAAATTGTAAGAAAATAAGGCAAAAAGCTATCGTATAATGTTTCCATATAGCGATGGATATCATCATAGTATATATGTAAATATAAACACATGTATATTGGCCGTGCCACCTGTAAGTGTCTATGCTGTATAAAGTGTCAGGGTATATTACACTTCCATAGATGCAGGGTATTGAGTTTAGATAATAATACATTCACAGCATGAAATTTCAGTTTCCACATGGTTAATTTCTGTGTATATATGTCTCCTAGGGCGTAAATAAGGTCTTCTTATTTGGCGTCATATATATATATATATATATGCCTGCTTCTGTACACATAAATGCGAATCCCATGTTAGGCCAGTTGAATGTATCCGCATATTTGCACCACTGTCCGAATATTCCGATCTCTGCACCTAGGGGTAACACTGTTGTTTTAATTTTATTTGCCATTCATCCAAGTCCATTTTATGTGGGAAATCCACTCTTATATCACCAATTTTTCTAAGATGCCATTGGACTCATTTGATCAATTACAAACGATAAATCATCATTCCTTTGTCTTACTAAAAGTTGTTATATAAGAAACAGGTTTACTGTGGGTGTACGTGATAGATATGCGGTAAAATTCTTGATCATCTGATCGTCAAGTATTTATTAAGAACGGACACAGTATGCCTGTTTTCATATTATTACATACTTTAATTTAGACATTTTGTAATGTCTTTTTTGGGGTTTGTTGGTGGGGTTTAGCACCTTGCCTGGTACGTATGGACCTTGCCGTTAGCCAGCGCCATTGTATCTTGTCATATTGCATGCTTATTAAGGCCGTGCTCCACTGCGCCAATCCTTGTTCTCCACCCGTTCTCCGACCGTTTACCTTGGTAGCTGATGATATTTTGTTATACCAAATCAAAGGTCAGTATGCCGTTTTTACTATGTCAAAATTTCTTTTAGTTTAAACAATTATTTTCTTATTTATTGAATTTTGTATATAAGTATCAATGATGCCTCTATGATGCCTGGAGGCATCATGCTGCGGTAGCCAGGGGAATGCCTGGAGGTATCATGCTGCTGTAGCCAGGGGAATGCCTGGAGGCATCATGCTGCTGTTAAAGGGTTAAGGTCGTGCTCCACTGCGCCAATCCTTGTTCTCCACCCGTTCTCCGACCATTCTCCGCCCAATCTCCATCTGATCGAGTTAGTCTTACCCAATCGGTGGTGCTGCTCCATTAGCGCTCCACTGTTCTTTTGTCAATTTATTCTCGATTGGCACCTCGTCTGCACATGATGTCGCCAAGTAAGACAGTTGTAACTACCGTGTAACTTGGCACTCAGTCTACAAAGCCTCGAAATGTTGACAGTTTTAAACCAGAAGTCCAACATGCACGATGAACCCACACATGTGTGAAAATATGTTGATCACCTGTCTACTCCCAATCCTAGTCTATGTTATTCAATAAGCGCGGGTATAACAGAAGATATGATTGGAGCGCGGCCAGCGATATCTACGCCTGAGCTAGGCCAACGTATATGTCATATGATCACGTACCCTGTACGCCAACTGTACGTACAGGTGTAGGATATAGTGCCACAGGTATATCATGATAGGCTAATAATAGTTTTTACGTTCAAAACACCTGTGTTCTGTTGTGACGGCCGTAAGGAGACTTGGCTTATCTTATAATATGTGTATGGTGGATTGTGGGTAGAACTTTTTCTATCTATATGGTTATGTATGTATATGCTTGCTTTTATAGCTACTCTTATAATTCGGACAAAAGTATCTACCACTCCACCTATCGGGGCGTCTGGGAACTATCTCCTTCTCGTGACACTATAGCTGTCCAGCAACCACCTCGCTGATCTACTTAAGTTCAAACAACCTTTGATCTTCCTCTCCAAAAAACACTTATAAAACGTGGTAAATCATCCGATAAAGAACCTGACAGAACAACTTAGGCCGATAACACAACTCAAATATTGCTGATAACCAGACACACCCTGATGAAATCAATGGACAATTTTAGTCTCTGGAGAGGTCATTGTCTGAGATTCTCTTCTGACTAGACAGCCAAGATGGCGGTTGGACCTGGAACTGCAGTGAGAAGATACCTGTGGCATTCTCAAGCATTGCGACAGGCCAGCATCCAATACCATGATCGTCCAGAGGTGAAGGATCCGTCCTTTCTGCAAACATTGTTAGTTCCAATGCTACTATCCTTAACCCACCATCATCAACAATGGCAGTTCCAGCAGCTCTGGGACTCTACACTGGCACTTGTGCCTCCTTCTGTGCCCCTGCCACTATGCCCCACCACAAGTCTCAGATGCCACAGGCAGCCATCCAGGGCCTACGCTTTGAGATGACCATTGTCCAGGCACGTGAAGCGAACCAACCTGTAAAGCTCTACAATATGAACCTGCTCACCTGTACAATACAGACTTGATCATCGAGAAAAGTGCTGAGATTTCTTCAAGCATTGTCCCCATGCTTCGGAGGAACCAATAAGGATCATCGTTTTCCTAATGCTTATGTTTTAGAGGCCTGACTCATACTGGGTTTAGCCAGAATAGAATAACTCAGCCTCAATACTCCTAGGCTATCTTGAGAATAATTGAGGATCCCAAATTTACCCAAGAATATGTCAAAGCTATGGTCAACCATTTAAATGTAATATGGGAGGATGCCCCCGATGTTGACTTCGCTCATGCCTGCAGGATCAAACAAAGGAAGCAGCACAGGCAGCATTAGCCGGTGCCATGCCCTCTTCTGTGGGGATTCAGATGAACGTTGGAACCAGCGTGTTTCCGATATAATCATTTAGGCCATACCAAAAATGTTAAATTAGCATTCATGGTTACCATGTCAACCAGTAAAATTGAATTCAGCTTGACAAAGCCTGGCAGAACCTCAAACAAAATAATATAACTACACCCATTAGATGTTCATAGGTCATGCCATATTCTCATTCTGACCATTTATTTGTTTGCAGAGTCCCATTGTTCGATCCATCCTTCCGATTAGATAAATGACACATAGACCCTGTGAGAGACCAATCTAGTGTTTTTAATATTGTGGCGTTTTTGTGATCTGGAACGCATGGTAGATTACGTATTATGCCGGCATCATCATACATGTGTACATATATATAACACCCCAGTAAACATCGTAAATTTACGATTTTCTTTCAATCTGTTATGCTTCTTGGGGAGGGTATGGCCTGTAAAGTTGGTTTATTTACCAAATTTACCAAACCAGCAGTTTCAATTAATCTGAGGCTGAGATTGGCTGATCTAATTCTGGTAGATTGGGCAGTTGGGCTTGACCATACCTTTCTGCAGGTATGTAGTGTTGACATAATGTAAGTTTAGCTTTTTCCATCTGAGAAAAGATTATAGGCAAGTGATGGGGCCTATGACAAAAGATTGTCATAGGCCCCATTGTCATACAGATTAAACTATGTATAGCTTAGTATAATTGGTTGCCCATGGCCTATGGTCAGGGGTGGTCATTGCCCCCCCTGGTGAAACACCTCTGCACTCGCCCACCCCTGCGCCCCCTATCAACTCTCGGCCGCACTAAACATCAAAGTGCGCTAGGTCGACACTGTACTCTGCCTCATACGCTTCTCAGGTCTCACACCTCACACACGTACTTTTTCTTCCCACCCACCCTCTCCTTTTTCTATCCTACTCCTTCCACTCGTAGGGCTATTAGTATTATTTTATTATTACATGTTCTTCATAACTATGTAATATTACATAATAACTTCATTATCTTATCATAAACTGTTCATAATTGACAACAATATACATATGTCAATTATACATTTATTTTATTATTGATATTCATTGTATAACCTTATTAATATCAATAAGAACTATAAAATTTAATAAAATTTTATTAGCCCACTCCGGCTTTCCTACTTGTTTTATCCTGGGATCTGGGGTAATGTATGGTGACACTTTCAGGCTAATTATACTCACTTCTCTCCTCCATAGAGAAATACCAAAATAAACATTCCCTACCTGTATATAAAGCAACTAGAGATATATTCATATAATTATGTAGATTTCTGTTTCTAAAATACATGAAATAATCTACCATTTACGTAAAATTACATATTTCTCTGTTGATATATTTGTATTTGTGTTTACTGGGACAAGACCATATGAGAAGACATAACGCGGCTGAGATTCGAGTGCCTGAATCCACCACCAGCCAACGCCTCATACCATAAATACCATAAAACACGATGGAATATAATTAAACGCGTTTGACGAGCTCTCGCCGAAATTGTCGTCGGTGGAGGTCTCGGTCGTCTGCACTGTCGTCCCCCAGGAGACCTCAATACTAAACGACCCCCAGGATCTACGAGGAGGCATCTGACAACTTTGGTGACACAATGTGTAATTGGCATTGTCTGATGATACACAGGTAACTGGGACAAAACAACGTACTGCCTCTGATATTGACTGAATACAATGCGTCAGTCATCGCCTCACCTGTTTTTGCCTTTACTGTCAGGTCTTCTCAAGACAGCTATATTCAGAAATTATATCCAAGCAAGCCGTAACATACCTGCTACGTGGTGGCATCATATTGATATGATAGAAGCCTTTGTCTCAGTTCTCATATGGAATTTACCAGATATCGGTCTGTGAACTTTGTCATAAGAGATACTTTAGAAAGGTAGTAATCTCAACTATTCGCATTTCCGCTGGCCAGAAATTAGGCTAATAACATATCATAACTATTCAATTCAAATGATATCTAGTCCAATTATTATCATATAATATGGCATACATGTATTCGTCTTAGTCCCACAGTGAAAAATTCATTGAGCATTGAACAGATCTATCGGCTCTCACTTATCATAACAGTGGTCCCTATCTAAATTGCATGATTGTGCGCTATCCAGGCAATTTGATTGATTTGTCATACAGAAAACCGACATGTCATTGTGCCTCAGTGGGAGCACCAGGGGTTCCGTTATGCATAATGGATCAGTCTTCAATGGCGGGCCGATAAAAGCTGCTGCATATAGATCCCAGTGGAAAGCACACAAACAAGCCAGGATTATTCAGTACAGCTTACCTGCACGCTCACCTAGACATTATAGGCATAGTTATTAAGTTTTTATTAGGTTTCATTCCAAAATATAGTTAGCAGTTGTACATATGAATTCACTGGCTCCATGAATACAACTGGATATTTTATTATTCTATTGCTCAGTATAAATCTGCAAGGAAAATATCATCACTAAGCTGATAAAAATAGATATAGCCATAAGCTTAATTATAAAACTACTTGTAGAGACTATCCCTGTTCTTTTACAGTATTCATTATGTCAATAAACAAAAGGCATCCTTATGTCGATGTTCACAAAACAATGTTCACTAGGCACCCGATGTGTCTACCTGGACACTATTAGACCAATAGTGTTAAGACCACTTTTGATCACCAATGTCAGTGTTTAAACTTTTGTCCCCATATTTGCAGTTATGTTCTGACCTTAGTAACCAACCAACTAACTTCATTGGCATTACGTGACCTAAATTTGAGTCATTCTGTAACAGAATCTTGACGTTAGAAGGAAAGGCGACTATATTCACCGTCTACAGTGGGAACTTATGGGATGTGGAAATACCTACTCTCTACAGACAGATAAGGTATTGGAAAGAATCACTACCTTGCATATTAGTGACTCTGGATTATTATTCGACTTCTGTACTGTAAGCCTACAACCTTAGTAGGTGCTATTTTCTAGATCTAGTGTAGTACCTCGATGTGATTAAGTCTGGATATTTCTTTACGACAAACCTTAGAATAATACGGACGTCTGCCTTGTTAGCAACAGACCCAACCTTATTCAATGTTCTAATGACTCGAATGTGTCTGCTGCCGTTTCCGAACTCAAACACCCTAAACTTACTACTATGTCAAATCCTTTGGCGGTCTGGAATCACAGTATAACCCTGATGAATAATGAGGCCCTGAGATATCGACCAGAGAATTACATGTTTTTCTATCTGGAACCAATGTTTGGCCCTGCAGAGATTAATAGTAGTATTGACATTGTGTCCATAGTTAAAGTGGGCAAAAAAGTAGTAGAATACATCGATTGCAGCTGGCTACTTCAGTAGCGCAAGTGTCATTGTTCAAAATAGAGAATTGGAGTGGATTAAGAAATGGGAAATGTGTACATTCATTGGGAATGGTTGATTATCTCACCCCGGTATTTTTCTCCATAGGCTTAACATTAGGAACTCGTACTCCACGGCCGTGAGGTTCCTGTACCCAATACTCAATGGTTAATTTGGTGATTCATTTTATCAATAAATCATGTTATACGGGGTGAGATAAAATCAGAAACCCACTCGATGAAAATAACTTGGTCCGCACTATTTCCATCTCGTGGGTTTCCTTCTCAATATTCAATGACAAAGAGGGACATAAAGATGAACCAGCACTGGTGGCCTAATCCGCAGTGACGAGAGAGGGCAATGTGATTGGCTGATGATTCAAGAGTACCATCTACCTCTCAACTAGGGATGGGCAACTGGGACATTCTTGTCACTCTTCATCTTGGGGATGAAGGTGGACTATGCGTGACCTTTAGAGGTTTGGGGATATAAAAGGATGTAGCACTAATACCAGTGAGACGGGGTGATAATGCGTGAACAAATCGTTTTAGACACAACTGCTCGAGGTTGGGGCAGCTCTCCCTAGGAGTTACTAAATCCGTTTAGTTTATGGGTGGATCAAGGGATAAGGGTGCCAAATGGCATAATATCACCTCGTTTCTCCACCTCTATATTGTAGAACTGTGAGAGTAGGTATTTCCACACCCCAAAATTTCCCAATGAAGACGGTGATTATAGTCGCCTTTCCTTCTCAAATTCCTGAGTTATCTGCCCTGTATAGGTAGGCCATCTAAGTCAATTTGATAAGGAGCGTATGTGTGTTATTAATCCAGTGCATTTATAAAATGTCAAGTCAGGTCAACACTGATTTATTTTAGCTCCTTTTCTATATGAGAACTGAGTTATGTTTGGATAGAATTCTCAGCTCATTTGCCTGGGCTGTCCTTTCACCCATAGACCTCTGGATGATGTATAAATTCTATGATACGAAAAACAAACAGACACAGGGAGTTTTGTGTAAAATTTCATCTTTTGAGCTGGGTTTTCTCCAGTCAACTCTCTGCGAGTCTGTTGGGGAGACGTCATTCTCTTGGAAAACAGGGAGTTCTTTTATTACTCTCATGAGCTTAAGTGTATTTTCAGATCATATAATCGTGCTACCGGTTTGATCGCAAGATCGACGGTCAAGGGAATTATTGACTATAAATAGAACCTGCTTGTTAAAGGTTGCTATGTATATATAGAATGTGATGAACACATGGGCTAAACATTGTTTATATATTCTTATGATACACAGTTTACCATTAATTTGACATGAATGTTGATTAGTTTCCGGGCTAGGCATGATCAATGAATAAACCAAATTTCCACCTTTAATGTCAGATAAAATTGATATTGCTTCTTAAACCACAATAGTGCTTATTTATATGGAACTGGATCGGGAATCGTATAGATACACAATACTCCACAGGTTTGGATGCACCACAATCATCATTGAGACAAAGCCGAGTGATCATTACAGCACATCCTATTGCGTGGAGTATTGTGTATTTTACAGCTCGAGTGCGGTTCTAGATTTCTCTCACCCCTTTCAGTGACATTAAAAAGCATCACAATATCAGAGTAATTCAAATCACTCCGCAAATCAAGTTAGGAAAGTTTTAATCTCTATGTTAATGTTTTCTCTTTTCCCTGAAATTCTGGCCGCTGAGTGGTCAATCACATATGACGTCATCTCATATTCACTCCGCCACAGCCATGGTGTAGCATTGTCACTTTACTGCGATGATTGTTGAGTTGGGTTTTTGTAATGTTATTCCTACAGCAAAACTTGTACCAAGGGTGAGATAAATGCCGCTTTATAACGTACTGGGTATTGGCTTCTGGCAAAAGGAAATTCTGAAATGCCAGCCGATGAATTCTCCTCGAGGTCCTGCTCACAGAAAGTCTTATGTTATTATATGTTACTTGGGATATGTTAGTGTCAATCTATCAGATTATGATTCTTAGACATGATACCAACGAGTATAACATTGATAAAACTGAGTCGTTTATTCAGTGCCCCATATTTACAACCATTTGAGTGCAGAAAAACCTTGGATTACTGTATATGCATTATCCTAATTAATTTTGTGAATGTGTAGACCAATCTTACCAAAATAGAGTCCCCAAATGCTCAATGGATGGTCACATCGGTTGGTCTGATGTCGCAGAATACGGTGATACAACGTAAAATAACGCTCGCGGTAATAAATATGTAAGTTGGTGTTAAGCCCTACAAAAACTGGTCAATACAGGTTTAGATAATTAATAATCCCCTCTCAACACTGCTGTGTACCACTGAGCGACCATTAAAATCAGTAGTTGATATTCCTGATATGATAATCAGAAAGTGAGAAACTTGTATTATTCCAGCAGCGTGTATATCTGCTGTTACGCTGCTAGAAGAAATGGCATGACACCAAAGCAAGAGGGAGTTTAGTTTGGTGATATGATACTTTGAAGCCCGGTCGATCAATGTTCATTTCCTGTTACCCCTGTTTACCTGGCACATCAAGTTCGCCAGATTATTTTCCCGGCATAATGGTGGTTGCTATGCTGTTTTCAGAACAATTCATTATTCAGGCGGAGGGAATGGTTTACTAATCGAAAGCTACAACCGGGAGATTTGAATAAGATCGTATACATCAACCAATACAAAGTACACAACTTTTTACATGTTTAATAATTCTGCCTCAGTCAGTATTGAATAACGAATATTGGCCCTTATGAATAACAGGTAAATACAGACCTTGCACAAGAAAGGAAATTTATGATTTTTTTTATATAGCCTATTATGAACAGAAATAGATTCAAATGACCTACAATATATTACCCTGGTGTGATATTAACTATATCACTGAGTATAATTGATACGTAATATGTATTATAGGTCTACTGTCTACTTTGATGATTGTACCAAACCCTATAAAACCTGAATTTTAACAAAACCAAGAGCATCAGGATGTACCTCTCTTCTAAATTGTAACATGCATAACCGTATGTATTTGGTTGTGATATGATACGCCTAACTTCAGTTACCCTTTGAGGATATGGCTTGCATACGGATAATATCGATTTAAATAAGAAAAAATGAACCCTAATGATGGTAGATTATATGTCACTAAGGTTGTGGGACCCGGATAGCAGGGGCAATGTTGAAGAGAATAATACTATGACAATGGGGAAGTCAGATGAAATTAACAAATACTTTATCATGAACAAGTACATATCGTGATATTCGGATAGATAGCAAATATGAGTGCTTGAATTCAATTTGTGGAAGCTCCTGTACCCTATTACCGCAAGGGGACCTCCCATCATATACTTATTGTTCTTGGTACTCCCAACTTAACGAAAATAGTCAAAAGCAGTATTGCATGAGCAATCATTGAATTATATTAATGAAAATAATCTGATAGAGAACATCAATATAGATTTATCCCAAATATGTCTACTTTTACAAGCTTCAGAGTAATTAGTATATCATATTATAGTCTTGATAATAAATTGAATAATCTGAAAGCTTATATTGATTTTTTTAAAGCATTTGACAGTGCAAATAATGAACTCTTATTACAGATTCTTTAAAGAGTTTGATTGAATTTAAGTTCTCTACAACCTTTGACTGACTGAATCAGAGAACACAATATACAAATATTAACATTAAAAAATCTGTCTTTAGAAATAATGAATATGGAGTACCTCAAGGGTCTGTGCTACAGTCATATAATTGTAGGCTAGAGATACTGGGAGTCACATGATTCCCATATGGAGAACATGATCTGAAGTTGTGTAGGGTCATATGATCTAGGATAATATTTCACGATACCGCAAGGACATTGGAAATACAAGTAAGAGAATCTACGGAAAAAAGTGGTAATATGAATAATTCGACCCAGTCTGTATGGAAGAGAGAACTCTACAACAAAGCAAAATATATAGTAATGATTAGAATTGGTAAAAAAGGATACGGTAAATGGTGCCCGATATCGTTTAAAATACTGTATATTCCTCCTCCTTAGAATGAGTGAGAAATTTGGATTTGTTAGTCCACTCAGTTTGTTACTTGCCCTGTATGTGTCCTGTACATTTTGATAGGTTCAATAACTGACAATCTATGTCGCAACAGAAGCATGTAAAACGCCAAATGCGAGTGAATGTCTTCCTGGAGTGATTAAAAGAAATCTTTACATCGGGTATGTGCACCTTTAACAAGCCGGTTGTCGATCGAATTGTGTCAAGACCGTCGCAAATTCCATCTTACCCTCTATCATCCTATTTTTGCTCTCCAATTATTCTAATGAGAAAGAACCAAATTTCTGTGCTGAAGAATTTGAAATCGAAATAACTATCCACAACTGTTCCAAATTTGTGATATCAGACAACAATGACAACGGGTTTGATATAAGATATAATTTGAACAACACATCTCCAAACTGATACATGACCAACAGCTAACTGGTGCGTTGTTAGCTGTGAATTCAAATACTATAGAGCATCCATCCGATACTCCTGCACTCATATTTACCATATATATACGTTGACAGCACACCTCGGACCAAGTGCGAGTGTATCTTTATAAATCGGCTTCCATACATTTTTTAAGTTAATCTTTATTCTGGAGTGTGATACTAGGATAATCATGTATATCCTATTTTCAATAGGCTCCAGGGCCATTTAGACAATTTCGGTCGATGTTTCTATAAAAATAGGTAATTGGCAGTACAGTGTCTTGTTAACTCTTTCAGTCCGAGCAATGCTTGGAGGCATTCCCACCCAGGGGACGAGCAATGCCTGGAGGCATTCCCACCCAGGGGACGAGCAATGCCTCCAGGCATTGTTTATAAATATATTCATGTTTATGTGTCACCATCACAAACGTTATGTTTTATGAGAAATAATGAATATATTTACACCATTTTTTCACAATTAATAAAAAATACCATGTTTATAATTATACTATGTGGTTATTCGATAAGTAACTATAGTTACTGGTATCTAAAGGTTGCTAAGTGACGCCCATACGACCAACAGACACCATACGGCGATAGTCTCGTCCCCATGGGGTTTATAGAGGTATTATGCCTCGTCCTATAGTGCCTGTGCTCTCCAATCAGGCTCGGACAGAAAGAGTTAATATGTTTCCTTGTACATACATCTTCTATTCACTGGGTTTGTACATAACAAATCTAATACTATATGGTATATACAATGCATGTGTTAATTTATTTTAATTATTTAATATTGAGGAGGAGGGTTTGGGGACTGGTAAAGAAATACAACTCCTAATATGATAACCTTAGGGCATTGAGGTTTCCCATAGTATAAGTTTTAAAGTTTTCGCATGTTTCTATTTGTCTCGTCTCATTGTTTAGACTGTTCCAGGCTTTTGATGTTTTATAAGATACACTCCTTCTGTATGATTCCAGATGAAAAGTATTCTCCACCATTACTGGTGCCATACCTAGTCTAGTTCTCCTTTGTCGCTGATCAACATGTTTTTGATTTTGCTTAGAATATGAGTATTTCTCCTTTCACTTAACAGATTTATATCACATTTTTTATGTACAAATAGGGTTTCTGAACGCAGAGGGACTTTGAGGCATATTTTTAGGGCTCTATTTTGTATTACTTGCAGTTTATGCAGTAAGTTGTTTGAGCAATTTTGGATTAGTATATCACCATACTCCATCATTGGTAATACCTTAGCTTTATAAATTCTGATCGCTTGTTTCATGGTTAAAGCTGAGATACGGGAACTACTCCTAATGATAATTTCAAAAAATATAACGCTGCCCTCTCACACAGTGAAAGGGCGGTGTGTATGTTGTGTGCACCTGACTCACGCCTCTCGCCCCGTCCCCATGTCGCAGTCGGCGCTGTGTGGGGTATAAAGGAGCCAGCCACCCAGGCAATGGTGGTCAGTTCAGAGTGTGGGACCCTGGAACCTACAGGTGGGCCATGGCAGGTAAATCTTATAGAACATGAATCCCCAGTGAGTGCAGTATATATATATATATATATATATATATATATATATATGATATTAAATCGGCTTAGAAGAGATTACTGAAATATATAATAGAATGTTAATAATCACAAGACGAGAGTTTGGCGGAAAATAGAATAAATATGGCTTTATTCAATAAATAACAATGGGACCTAGACCTGCCTAAACATCTAGATTTACAGTAATCTAAAGATTATAAAACACCGAAATACATTAAGTAAGTTTAAAAAACGTGCTTCTAGTATCACAGGAGCTAGCAGAATAACGGTAAACACAGAAGAACGTGACGTAACGCGATGACTAATAGATGCGGTAGTCAAGCGGTAGTCAAGCGACTAACCTAGAAACGTGACGAGATAGATACACAACTAGATACGTCACGAATAGGTATGCTGCGGAGAGCTACACAGTAGACTTGCGGCAGCCTTAATATATATTTATATATTGAAATATATAGACATATGATATTAAATCGGCTTAGAAGAGATTACTGAAATATATAATAGAATGTTAATAATCACAAGACGAGAGTTTGGCGGAAAATAGAATAAATATGGCCAAACACCCGCCAAACACGAATCACACAAGTGAGTTCAAAACAACCTTGTCTGCCTCGATCTGGGAATAAAAGGTATCATGCAAATATGTGTAAACTGCTCCAGATTTCCAATTCCCTCTGGACATGATGGCGCTAGTTGGTACACCGATGGACTGCAGAAACGTAGCCCCACCGTGGCGAAGAGAGTGAGAGCTCACCCCAGACTGGATACCTAGACTGGAAGACAACATTTTCAGTCTGTGATTGAAATATTGGTATGGCATGACAAACAGAGATGAGGCAGACTTGAAAGAGAAAATATAATCATCCTTTGAAAAATGATTATCACAGATTACCCTTTTGGCCAACGTGTGGACACAAAAAGGGGAGTGTGAGAGAATACCCAAGTAAATGGAATGCGGCTTCTCGGACAATTGATCTGTTTTAGATGAACGAACAATAATTTGCAAATGATCTGAGTGAAAAACAAAATCTTTTACCTTTAGGGCATGAATAGATTTTGTAAAATGACAAACCCGTAAAAGGCCTCTAAAACCTACGATGATACCTAACCAAAATATCATATCAGTTGAGTTTGAGGTATCAAGTTTGTAAAAAATCTTCAAAAGATCAGTCTGAGTAAAAGGATATTTCGTATCAGGAGAGATACCTATAGTACGAGAAATACCTTTAATAATCAACTTCAGTCTGTAATCTGAAGAAAAATCTTGGTAACCTTTAAGCCTTTGGAAAAACCAAAGGCCAGACAAATAATTTTTCACTGAAATTGGGGAAAGCGTTGAAGATAAGTGTACAGCATATAAACCAGCTTGATTTGCTGTACATGGAAAAGGTATGAGATCATAAAGATTACAGAAACGATTATAATTCCTTAGCTGATTTTCCCGGGATTTCATTGTGTTTGCAGATACACCAGAGGACAGGTACATCTCCAGCTGTTGTTGAAGTCCTAATAAACTCGTTCCTGGAGGTTAAGAGAACAACACATGTTATTATCCAATAGGACTTTATAACATTTCGACCTATAGCCATTATAGGTTATTCTTGATAGATAATCGGCTAAAATATTATCGTCCGATTTGATATATGAGGCATGAATCTGGATATTGAAAACAAAACAATACCAAAAAATCTCTCTCAACCAAGACATGCATATTTTGTTGTGACTTCTACCGGTGTTTACCATGTAAAGCACCTGCATATTATCTGTTATAAGATGCACCTTTTTGTTAATATAAGAATTACCCCAACGTTTTAGGCCTATCACAATCAGCCAAAGTTCTAAAACATTTATATTTAAATCGCCAAGATCTTCAATAGGTGGTGCAACTATATGGTCCTCTAAACCGTACAAGTAAAGGTCATTCTTCCAAGTGCCTAACAGGAAATCTTTACCTGCCCATGCACCAAAACCTTTTCCTGATGCATCTGAAACAATTGGAATGTTATCACAATCCTTCTGTATAATTGATTTACCATTAAAAATCTCAGCAAAATTTTGCCACCATTCCAAGTCTTTTATGGTTTCTTCATCAAGATTAATTGAACCTTTTTTAGGACAAATCGCACTTAAGTCGAAAAATCGGCGACAAAAAGTGCGTCCGCCCCGAACTATCTGTGAGCAAAAAGACATTATGCCCCCTAGAATTTCTAATTCTTTTTTCGTTGCATTACCTTTAGATAAAGTATTACCCACAGCGATTTTCAACTTTTCAACTTTAGAGTCAGGTAAGGTAAGGCACATATCAATAGTATCAATGGTGATACCGAGAAAAATAGCATTTGTAGATGGTTCTTTAAGTTTGTCAATTGAAATTACAAAACCAAATTTCTCCAAAAGCTTGATAAAAATATCTCTCTTTCGTAGACAATCGGCATACGATTCACCGCTTATGAGAAAATCGTCAAGGTAATTAACGATACCATCAACACCTTCTTGCATAGCTGCATCCACCAAAAAATCTGAAATTTTTGTAAAAATCGATGGTGCACAACGTAGGCCGAAGCACAAACGATATCCGATCTAAAACCTTGGTAGCGTGTATGGTCTGAAAAAACATTTATCAACCTATAGGCCGATTTTAAATCCACAATCGATATAAAATCGCCCCGATTTAAACGATCTGCTGCACTGTAAACGCTATTATACCGAATTTCTGAAAAGGTTGAATCCATATGATTGTTTATGCTCGATTTTTCTGGCATGGAACAATCGGTAATCGGTCTTAACTTGCCGTTCGATTTTAAAACCGCCCCTAATGCATGAATACAATCGGGTTTTTCTTCTGCGATACCAATTTTTTCCTCTTTTAGTTCGTTTCTAACGATTTAAGACATTTCATTTTTGAACTTTTCATCAAGAATAGAGTTATAATTATCGCAATCGTAAGATGTATCACAATTTTCATTTACGATTTTAAAACCTTTGTTAAAACCGTCCCACAGAAAATCTTTTTCTGATTTAGTTAAGTTTGAAGTACAACTTTTGCCGAATAAATATCGTTTTAAACGACATGGCTTTACTTGTGATAAATTTTTCCCAACCCTGTGGGTACAACAACAAATACCTAAATCGCATTTCGAATCAACTCCCGTAAAAACGATATTAGGATTATCAACCGGCGATTCATCATGAATCGCAAACGTATCAACAGATGGTGCTACAGATTCGAAAGCAAATATATCGGAGAACGAGTTATTTTTAGAATCATCAAATTCCACAAACGATACTTTGTCACAAAACTCGTTCCGGTTATCTACTCGACTTGCGATATCCGCACCCCACCTTCACTTATTATACTTTTTGGTTGATTCACACTCAGACTGCCCGTGTGACTTTGAGTTGCAATCATAGCAAGTATGTTTGTATTTGCAAGGGTTAAACTTGCAACCGTTTTTGGTGGTATTAAATATTTTGCAAATACCGATCTGATCATTTTTCTTATTACTTTTGTTTTTGGCCATAGCAGCACCCACCGTTCCTTCATATGACAAATATCTTACGATATCGGATGGATCGATACCTTTAAATGCATGGATACCATCTTTTTCTGCCCTTTCTTTTACCGAATTATCGTATTTCAATAGTGCTTCATTTGTGAAAAATTTAGACTCGGCCTTTTCTGATAACAATATCAAGTGATCAACAAAATCTATCGCTTTTTCACCATTTGTTAACAAATTTTTGAGCATTTTTAAATTTATCACATTCAATTTTTCAATTGTCAACAGTTTTTCATTCTCCCCCAGGAAATGTTTCGACAAATATTTACCCTCTTTTGTCTTCTCATTTTTCTCTGACGACACCACTGGCTTACACGTCTCGGTAGGCTTTTCTGTAGGCGGATTTGCTGACCCATCATCTTGTAAGCTGGCGTTTTTCTTTGCAGAAGCGATATCTTGATCATCTTTTTGGAGCGAATTCTTCTCGTTCTTTTCTTCCAGCAAACCTATTACTGTGAAGAGTGACGCCTCTAGTCTATCCATCCTTCCCTCCATTTTCGACATCAACGGAAGGCTGGGTCTCAATGAAGAACGGTCTCCCTCAGTCTCCCCGTCAGTCTCTCCGGTCGTAGCCTCAGATTCCGCTAAAATTCTCCGATAATTAGCACTATCAAATTCATCTACCGTCGTGGCAGGAGCAACTTGTCTCTTCCTTCCCATCGTGGTTAAATTTATCGTATAACCAAAAGAACTCGGACCACTGATCCAGAGTTTAAAAAACGTGCTTCTAGTATCACAGGAGCTAGCAGAATAACGGTAAACACAGAAGAACGTGACGTAACGCGATGACTAATAGATGCGGTAGTCAAGCGGTAGTCAAGCGACTAACCTAGAAACGTGACAAGATAGATACACAACTAGATACGTCACGAATAGGTATGCTGCGGAGAGCTACACAGTAGACTTGCGGCAGCCTTAATATATATTTATATATTGAAATATATAGACATATATATATATATATATACTATATCACCATTACATAGACACATAGATAAACAGTCACTGAGATTGACAAAAATACATGCACACACAGAGTCAAATACTGACAGACACTCACATACACAGAGATACAACACTGACACAGAGGGATACACAGACAGATAAAGATACACAGAAACACATACAGATACATAGAAAGTAACATGATACACAGAGCCAATACATACCTTCTCCCACCCACCACCCCCTCTCCACATAAATAACCTGTGCAGTACCAGTACAACCTTGACCCACCAGTTTTGGCTGCACTGGACCCTTTCTCTCACCTGGCCTTGTAGATTCATTATAATACATACACAATGCAGTAAGACAATCCTGTGTAAGTAGATATACATAGATACTGGTACACAGATATACATAGATACATAGTGCATATATTGTATTGGTTACCATGTTTTCTAGTTGTGGCCAGTAGAGCCTACTGCTGGTCGGTAATAACGCCTGTGTGTCAACTAGTAGAGGTGTGTTCACTCTCCTACCTCTAATGCTTGACTGGATCCCCAAAGCTGATTCTCTGCCCTTATATAGTGGCGCTCAGGGCACTGCCGATGTCCCGACATTGGGACCAGCTGGCCTGTTCTGTAGCATTACACATTGCACTCATACACGACGCAAGGTCGCGAAGGTCGCCAGTGTTATAAAGGCCCTGTAGGTGGCCCGTACACAGAGCCCCACGCTGCTCCAAGTTGAGATTTGTACACGCTTGCCTCGCTATACGCATGCTCAGTCATGGTAGGCGGGGCTTTTCTCTTTTGGATTCATTAACTGGGCATATTTGCTTGTTATCATCTTTAAATACTTCCGGATTTGGGATAACATGTAAGTTTTATGACTTGCTTTTGTTATTTGATTATTCATATGGAGATCAATATATGTATGATATCTATAGCTTTGTCTGGCTTAGCCAGGTAAGTCTTTCTGCTCAGGTGACCTCATCCCTCTTTGCCCAGAGGCTAACCTCAGGAATCAAGTTAAAAGAGATAAACAAAAGTGGTCGGACCTCCAGAGACTCAGGTGCATGTGCACTGTTTTCACGGTAATAAACTATTAACCGTGAGGGTTATTTTTTTTCATTATTATTATTGGCACTTCTCAAATGAACATGGAATTAACATTCAATACAACAGAAAATTATCTGTGCGCAACATAATAAGGAATTTCATAGCTACTTGTTTTTTTGCAGGAAAAGACATACATAGAATACAGGATAGTTTTAACACTGGTAAGAAACACTGTTTTCTCTTCCAATACTTGCGCCCTAAATGTTATCATTTCGACTGAGTTATATCCACTGAGTTATAACAAGAAGCCCCTAACAAAAAGAAGTTTGAGAAGTTAATCCAAGTAAATTCCAACTTAAAAGGGACGATAATTCAAAGAAAGAAAAGATTGAGTATTGAACCGGATCTGGCCTTGGGTGAATTAAGAGTTTAAATGTGGAGACCACCAAACTCCTATTTACGATATCAATTTAAGGACTCTCCCACTTGACAAACTTGAATTCCTTCTGCTCTTGTTTCAATATAGACTGTTCCATTTTCATTCACCAACCATCCGAGGAGACGATGGGCCCGAGTAAAATTTTTAAGAAACCATGAATATACTATTTAACTAACATACTATCGTAAAACTGGATGAGGTTTAATCTTGGCCACCGTATTCCACGACTGGAGTTTGGCAAAGTGACTTCATGAGGCGAAGCCGAGTGAAGTCCGGAGCCAAAACTTCAGGAGTGTAATGTGGTGGCCAAGATTAAAATGAATCAGGTTTTGATTTTATCCTACCTTATCTCCTCCATTTTGGAATATTACGTAATAACAATGCTGTATGCCACTAGTGGCATATAAAACTCTGTATGCCAGTCAGCGTGACATACGGAAACCCAATGTTAAGCCTATGGGATTTTATATTAGGGGTAGGATAAAACAAAGTACTCTCTCCTGTCCCATGTTATAGTGAAGTTTTACTCTATATAAAGCAGTCACTTTGAGGTGCCACATGCCTATATTCATAGCAAATAACAAATTGTTTTTGGCGGCCATTTCCAATTTTGGCTTATAACTCTATTTCACCACACTTCCCCAAGATCGAATGAAAACACAGAAAAAAACTGTCCTGGAGCAGTTATCAACATTAATACCCCTAGAATGATAATGGGGCTGATGGAATGACCCCATACAATATGTACATTATCTATACATATTTCTCCGCGGTGCCCAGTTCTCTGGTATTCGAAATTATAACCAGGGCCGTTGAAGAGTTGATATTAATCCCCAAGGCAGATCTTCACCTGAGGCTGAGATATTCAAATGATGGTGCGTCTGAACCAGCTGTCGGAAACAGTCTGGTGAAGACTGTGCTATGGGATTTAAGGTGTAAGCTACTTGTCTTCTGTCAGCTTATCTGTCAGTGGTGGAGCTGACTACTGTCACAATCCTAGCACTGCAGCTACTGAGCTCCATATGATTTCTGTTGTATTGTATTATCAATGACAATCTTCTGTGACAAGACCTTTTCATATGATGGTAACTGGAGAACTCGCCGGTTCCGAAACAAAGTCGCTCCTTATGTTACAGGAAAACTCACCCCGTTTTGGAGATCTCGCCCCGCGAAGTCCCCCGTATTCTTTTTTAGACCTGAAAACCTATTACGAAGTGGGGGAAGTAGCTTGTCTAGACAGATATCTACGATATTGACCTTCCCGATGATTTTGTCGTTTTGCAATAGAACCATATCGGGAGGTCTATATTTCTATTGTAGTAGGTGGACGTTTTTTCCCCACGAGAAATACGTGGAACATGACAGTTTGAGGCGAGTTCTCCAGCATTCCGTTTGATAGGTTGAAGGGCTGACCTCCTACCATTAGTATCAGGCAGGACATGTCTATTTGACGCTAAATTCCACAATACACACAATCTTCAAAGCAGAATATGAACACTGGCACCCCCTTAGCCAACTTTTCGATTAATCAAAAATCCCACATAGAAATATTATGATTTATAAGGATGCATTTAAATCAATGTAAGTGTTCCTGTGTTTGGGAGTGGACTTGAGAGGGGTTATCTGTGCTATTTTCTTCAGTATGAAGATTACAGTTCGCAAATGTTTACTTTCTGAAAAAGCTTTTGGGTTCAATATTTCACGTTTTTCAAGAACTCTATACCTTGATTAAGGAAATACCAGAAATGTGACAGCAGTGTCTAATGTCCTTTCAATTAGTGGTGGGATTAATTAGAACTAATTGCCCCGATATACAGCCACAGTACCGCTACTGTGAAGTAAGGCCCGGCGTCCACCTACTACGATATCGCTCCGATATGGTCTACGATGCACCTCCTGATAAAAAAATCAAAATCGCGTCGGAAGGTCGCCTAATATCGGGGCAGGTGACCACGTTTCTGCGATTAGACACCGATAAAACCCCCATACATTGCGTGGTTGATTGGAATGTCTAGACATATGTCTACGATTTTGCACCTTCCCGATTATTTGCTTTTTGTATCGGTGCCATATCGGTAGGTCTAAATTTCTATCGTAGCAGGTGGACGCCAGTCCTTACATCTATGTTGTACCTAGACGCACTTCCCGGAACTGGACTGTTTTACCTGTTGATCGTTTTCCTTTTGATTTAGAAGTACTCAATCACTTCCAATAACCTAGACCAGGAGGCAGCTCCTAAGAATGTACTTTGCTGAGAATCACCATATGCAGTGATTTGATAGCTCAGAAATAATTGACGACGGAAATTTTAAAAAAGCCGTCGTGTTTTACGATGGCGGTCGTTTTTATCCCTGTCATTCTACCGCAGTAATCCCAGGACTATGACTGAATAAACGGAATTAGATATATGTGATAACATTAATGGAATTAGGGTGAATATTCCTAGCTGTAAGTAGTGCTTGGTGTCAGTGTGGAAATAAAAAATGAATGTCTTTGCCACTAGTCTGGGCCTGTTAAGGCGTCCCACAGGAAGGTGGGAGGATAGACCGTTAGCTTAAGGTTGCAGACGATATCCATCAATCCGGTGATATAAATAGCCCAGATCAACAGCTCATCTCATTGCATCTAATTTATTACTTGCCAAGGGGAAAGAAGCAACTAAAAGGCCCTAAGTTGTCCTTCCTTGAGACGAGTACCTGAACTACGTCAGGTTGTAGTCTGTTAGCATAGAAGAATGGATAGTTGAGTGTTGATATTTATTATATTGGGGATTTGGGGTTAATAAGGTACATGTATATATATGTTAGCAGTACATAATTTTGGTTTAGGCGTGTATTTCGTGCCTTTTGTTAGTCTAATGTATTTCCTTCTTTAGCACAGGTGATTGGAGAACATACCGGGGTTTGCCTGCAAGCGAGATTCTGGTTTGTATTCAGAAATGATTTAAGATTTATACGAAAACGATAACTTGTACATGTTCCCAACTATCATAATCCAGAATTATTTGTAGATACCAATAAGACATCAGTGTCATTTAGCAACAAAGTCAAAATATACAACAATAGTTAAGAACTTACATTTTCAGATGGCCTTCCCATAGAAGTTAGCATTTTTTTCCCGTTTTCTGAATAAAGTGTGGAAATGAAAGTAGATTCCCCCTGTCTCGTAGTTGTTTTTCTAATTCAATGGATAATAAACAAAAATCAGGTGAGATAAATATACATATAGGAATCTATCCACATATTAACCTTGCACAAGCACCTCGTGGTGATGGGACAAATTGGTGCGTGCACTCACAGTGTGGACATTTACGATAGTATCTGGACCGCTGACTTTGTGAGACTTTGTGCTGGCATTTAGCCCTGCAGCGATAATAGACTAATAGGATGATCACACAATTCCGGTCACATTGAGCTGAGTGGGTGAGGCTTTTACCTGTTGATCCATGACGCAGAGGTCAATAGTGTCCCTCTTTTCATCCACTTGTCACGATTAATTTGTGCCGGAAAGGTTGGTCCTTTTCATGTTTCATATTGTCTGATTATCTGATTAAAAAAGTCCTATAAATTGATCTGAGACGAAACTAAAGTGTTGTTTCTCTGGGTTATGGTATTTAAGAAACTTATAAAGGTCGTTTACGATTGAGATACTGACCGTCGGATTTCAATTGCCTTTCTAAAACAATAGAGATAGGTTCGACTTATTTGGTACTTTTTATTGGCGAAATCTCTGTTTATCAGGGATTTATTTTAACATAGACTTTATTGAAAATCGTATAAATATAAATATCGTGTCAAATAATGATACATATATATATATATATATATATATATATATATATATATATATATATATATGATTGCAATGCAAATGATTGTATATAACCACACTACAAATAATCGCACATTACGAAGTGAGTGATGGAGAATAATCTCAGTAAAGATATAGGCTATGACTGCATGGAATCGCAGTAGAAATAATGGAACGTTTACCGAAGGCAACATAACTCATAACGTAGACAGTATCTATAGGCCTAGGATTTGGCTCCGCAATACCTGCTTGCTTGTCCTCGTTCTGTCAGATAGGGCTTTTCCTGCTCAACAACAGGGAGGAGATACCTAATGTTTTAGAAACTCATAAATCTCTCCCGATGTTAACTGTGGAAGCATGGTAAGTTAGATATACTTAAGGCCTGGCGTCCACCTACTACGATAGAAATTTAGACCTACCGATATGGCACCGATTCAAAAAGCAAATATCGGAGACATATCGGGAGGGTGCAATATCGTAGACATATGTCTAGACATGCCAATCCACCACGCATTGTGAGGGTTTATTTTCGTTGCCTAATCGCAGAAACGTGGTCAACTGCCCCGATATTAGGTGACCTTCTGACACGATTTTGATTTTCTATCGGGAGGTGCATCGTAGACCATATCGGTGCCATATCGTAGTAGGTGGACGCCAGGCCTTAGATTGTACGATCATCCATCTAATAACGGTCAAGTTGACCAATTTCTGGTTATTTGAATATTCACATTAGCGACTGTTTCATACTTCTAACGTTGGGGTAACTTTTCTTTAAGATAACCACCTGCTTTAAGAGGACCTATCTACACAGTTACATATTTATTCAAATACAAAGGATTTATATATCGAGGCTTATAAATAACCCCGAGAGAGCCAGGACAGCTTTGGTCGTATTTGCCCCTTTTAATGTACCTTATATCATTATTCTGAGGGGTACAACCGGAAATTAGCACCATGCACAAGAGAGCTGGTAGCATATTTTGCGTTACTGGTCACAGGCTTCAATGCGTCCTCTAGTGGTTCAATCATGACGTCATTTAGAAACACAGTGACGTCGTTAGCGTTGACTTCATGCATCGGACACAAACCACGGCCACCCTTCGGCTTCTTCCCAGTCTCCCGAGGTCAGAAGTGACGACACAACTGATGATGCTTCCCCACGCGAGCCCCAGTCTCATGGGAGTAGCGAGGTGATCATGAGTTATTTTTCTTTTTACGAAAACCGGGCTGAGGTTCCTGGTATACCACGACAGCGCACCGGGCTGCAGCGCTTGCAAACTGGATTTTATCTACAGATGCCACAGATATTCTTATTACTATATACCGGTGCACGAATGTTTCACTTTTACGCAATAGGAGAAAAGATACCGTTCGGCCGCACCATGGCGTAAAATATTTTTACGCCACACTGTACCACGTGATCTGTTGACATACCTGCCTTGCTTATTTCGGAGGTTGAAATAGGTTGAAAACCTAAGTACATAAATGGCATTTTAATCGAATTTCGGCATATAGTAATAAAAAGACATAGTGAGTGTGGCAGAATTCCATCTGTTCCTCGATATTTTGGTCGGAAATACTCACCTCAGTCTACGACTTCGGTGAGTATTTCCGACCAAAATATCTCTGAACAGATTCCATTCGGCCACACTAACCATGTCTTTCTATATTACTGATGCTATATGAATTTGAATTATATGAAGCCAACATGAACGGAACGTGTCTTTGTAAAATGGATTACGCTAAGTCTTACTGACCATACACAAATATAGAATAAAAGATTAAATGACGTATTGGTGCCGTTGTACCTTTGGCCTTCTGTGATAAAGACAAACTTAGAAATGAGTATGGAGGGGATATATATCACAGCATGATGGTATTACTTATCAACAGGATGAGCGTATTACATCTATACTAGTTTGTTGCCTTTTAGCAAAAGGTCAATTTGTAGCCAATTATTATTTGTTGTCGCTGGCAGAGCGCAGGTAAAAGCTTCTAACTGACAGCCATAAAGACCAACTGATTAGAGGATCTACCTATTACGAACTCTCCATATGAAATGTATAGCGTATTATTGTGTATATATTCCTCTCGGAATCACTCACGAAACCACGAGCTACGTACGACAAACACAACAGCTTCATTCATCGCCGTACTGAATCGCTGTCCATCAGACAAGATTGCCAAGAAAGGTACGATATTGATTTATATTGTAGGTCACCAATTGTTTGGTTTCTGGAACTGGAAGTCAATACCAAAGGATGTATGTGCACACAGCGGGAGTCAGCTCTCCCTCTGCTCATTACCCGTAAGAGTCTAGTCATTATTCCACAACAACCCTCCCTTTCCCAGCCTTTATTCTCGTCGTAAATAGAGGGTAATGATTCCAGGAATGCCCGGGCCCATCACATCTTCTATAAATGCCTCGATGGGTCCGGTTGTTTCCTGGGGCTGATTTCCTAAAAAGAAAATAAAGAAAGAAGGTCTTGAACCTTGGAGATGGATAATGTTCGGTAGGGTCTACAAATGTGTTAGGTCGAGTGTACTCTGGGCTAATGTTATCTGACCAGCTGTTAACCCTTTAACAGCAGCATGATGCCTCCAGGCATTCCCCTGGCTACAGCAGCATGATGCCTCCAGGCATTCCCCTGGCTACCGCAGCATGATGCCTCCAGGCATCATAGAGGCATCATTGATACTTTCTATTCAAAATTCAATAGATAAAAAAATAATTTTTTGAATTTAAAGAAATTTTGTCACAGTAAAAACAGCATATTGACCTTTGATTTGGTATAACAAAATATCATCAGCTACCAAGGTAAATTACTCAAATCACATGACACATCATGTGACATTGCTATTTTCCAGAAAAGGTGCCTGCTGTAGCAGGGTCGTTTATGCAGGTAATGCCTGCTGTACAATGGTAATCAGAGGAACTGGGTGCTGCAGGGAAAGGGTTAATTAAGGGGCCCGTACGGATCTCAAGCCCCTTTCGAAACTTGTTGGGAGCATACAAGACACTTGTTCCGAGAATGGCTTTTTCAGTTATAGTGCGGTGAAAAGAGCAACGGATTCACTCTTTCGTTGCCATTATTCTGCGGTTCGGTTTTTTAGCTAACATAAAATCACATAAGACGTAATTATTTGACGTATTTCTTTGTCATACTGATCATATTGTGGATGGATTTGTTTCATAATTCTTCTCTCCAAATTGGGTACGAATCTCCAAGAATTGTTGCCTCAGTTGCCCTATCTTGACGAGACAAGAAAAAATAATATTTGTTGTTTCATGTAGAAGCGAAGTTAAGATGAATCATCACCTGTATAAAACTAACGACCAACAAGATCTGAAATTGCTATAGTTTTAAAACAAGATATATCACACTGTGCATTCTATAAAAATTTATTAAATTATTACGATCCACAAATGTGAAATGGACTTCATCCACATATTCCTGACTATGAAGCCTTCAAAAGACAGTTGAAAATAGGCCTAGTCAGTCTGACCCCATGAACTCATATCTATATGTGGATGCCTGAAACTTTATTCGTATGGAGTTGCTAGTAGTATGCGGGGGGTTGAAGGACGGGTCTGATACACCATACGTTGCTTTTGTAAATAATTTATTGTGATGCCTACTTTGGTCGCTTGAGAAAGCTTGTACAATCAAATTGACTATATATAACCTGTGTAACTGGTCGCACATAGAAACCAGCTTTGTATCATTGAGTGTTATCAGTCTAAATAAGTCTCAACGTCCCCAAAATTCAGGGGGATAGCAGTTAACTCAAATCCACTACAGTGAAATAGCCCACCCTTACACACAAAAAAGCATTTGACAGTATCCATCACACTTTGCTCTTATCCAAATTAAAACATATTCTGAAAATTCCCTTAAATTTACTTACATGGATTGAGAGTTACTTAAGTAACAGGAGCCAGAAAATATTTGTAAACAAATCGTCATCCATACTTGCGAATATTAAATTTGGTGTCACGCAGGGAACAGTTTTAGGGCCCCTCCTATTTATCCTTTTTATCAATGACCTTGGTCGCTGTTTCGAACACTGCACATACCTCCAGTATGCTGACGATTTGGTGATGTACGTGATAAAACCCGATCTGGAACTGGCCATGCGAGAGTTATAACAGGATTTGACAAATCTATCTGTGTGGTGCAACAAAAATTGTTGACAATAAATATGGCTAAAACGAAATGTATGTGGATAACAACCTCTAACAGATTAGGTCGCTGTCCAAATCCAAATCCAACACTTAATGGCCCGACACTGCATATATGCGAATACTACTCTTATTTGGGAGTCGAAATTGACAAAACCCTAAGTTGGAAAACCCATGTTCATCATTATCCCATTCCTGGATGAAAGGAGAGAAGCAGTTGTCACAAAAAATGTGAGCTCAAAATTGTTCAAATTTGCAAAACTACGTAGAATCCTAACGACCGAGGCTGCCAAGTTGGTGTACTTGTCAAACCTACTTCCTTCGTTTGAGTATTGTTCCTTTTTATACGATAGTTTCAACAAGAGAGGTATAGATGCTCTAGAGAAGCTCAATAACAAAGGAATGCGAATAGCCCTATCTGTACGTGTAAGGAACAACCCCATAAGCACTCTTTATGCTAAGATAGGATTAGATACACTTACAAACAGGAGGAAAAAACAACTAGCAGCTATCATGTATAAAAACAGAGACCGAGCTGAATGGCTGGCAACTATGAAGCGAGTAACTAGACAAAGTAAAAAGATTATGTTCAAGGTGTATCACACAAAGACTAATATAGCCCAAAACAGTCCTTATCTGAGAGAGGCAAGGTATTGGAATGGGTTGTCGCTGGAATACCAGAAGGCAGTAGATATTGATGCTTTTATAAGAAAGCGATAGATACCTGTACCCATTGATGAAAATTGTTATATATGCTGAAATATCCACACAGTAGGCAGTGGGGCCTCAGATCGCTAAGCTTTCTGTTCATACTTGGTATAACTTCCTTCAAATTTTGCCCCAAAAGAAGGAGCAAAAGTTGATGGCAGTAGAATATTATAAAATTAATACTTTTCTCACAGAGTTCGCTGACAATCTCACTTTGACGATAGAACATATTTGATAAGAAAAAAAAATCTCCCGCCAAACCGCGGAAATCTAGACTTATACACTGAATACGGGGGCACAACGGGAAAGAATGTTTTACTAGAATATACATGGCGACCATATCTACAAATATAATAGAATACACTTTCGGCTCTCAACCTCCAATATTGCTCACCCGCTCGGCACTGATCTGAAAATTTCAATCTGTTAGACAATCACATGACATTTAGTAAAAGCAAGTGCATGAGAGCCGTTGGTCAAAAGTACCACAGTCCACAATGGCAATGTGATCAGTATAAATAGATAAGTAAAAATAGATTCTGAAGCTGCCTAGAAGCAATACTTTCATGTTCACTGGTTAAAAGCTCTCTGGAAATAACAAGGCCTCTGCAACTCTGTGGCGGATATCCATGGTGGTGCACTATGTGCTTGTCCGAGATTGCGTTATTCTTTATTCAATTAACATCACATAGAGATGGTGGAAGTACATGAATGTTTGGTAGAAGAATGTAAACAGGAGGAAGCTTCTAGAGCGCCCGTCTGTATAAATGACTGGTCACGTGACAGGTGATGTAAGCAGCGGAGGAGTACACCTTCACTGCAGCTGCCGGAGGCAGCACTAAGGTACTAGGAGAAAGATCTAGCTGAGCTACAAAGGCCTGCTCCCGCTGGAGTAGGGTTAGGCGCCGGAGACTTCTTCCCGTGAGTAGTGGAGTCGCCTACTATAGACATTCAATGTGCGGATTCCCTGTTCTGGGAGTTACCTATAGACCGACTACTGAGTAACTATCTCTCAGTAGAGAGAACACAGAACGTGTGGACTGAACTTATAACATCTACCCAGGAACACTAGGACTCACAACTAAATCCAGCAAAACATAGGAACTGAAGTGAACAACTGCAAGGACGATGTGATCTACGAATGATTGAATGAAACAGAACAATTATGGACATTAAGCTGAAATTTTATTATATGGTTTGTACAACATGGTCAACGAGACTAAAACATTGCATTGGATAATACTGCCTGTATTTGCATAACACAGATTGCTCTCAGGTGGTTAAAGCGATTAACTTTTTTTAATTGCAGTGTTCGTCTTTCCTCCGCTCCGGTCATCGAGATGTGAGGTCACCATGTCTCGGTGACTCCGCTAAGCAAGTAGTTCTATCCCCTAAAACTTTCTATAAGTAAGAAGACGGAAGAATATAAGACAATGAGCTAGCTACCTAAACAACCACTAAAGGGTCAATAATTACACCCCCACTACGGTTCAGTGGGTACAAACAGCTTCAGATTCAAGCCACAGAATGGAGTACAGACATTACCAAATCTTCAGGCTTACTTTGAATAAAATGTGTTCATCCTGACCTGATTCTCTTCCGTCTGCTATCTAATTACGTTCAATTTAGATTGTAGAATAAATAGAATTTACACAGAAAATACATGTACATAGATATAAAGGGTTGTGCATCAAAATAGTTCCATTGCATAGATTATGATGTCTGTGGTGTGAAGGGGGATAACATAGTGCTACAACAATAAACTGAATCCCATAATGGTGTGTCCTACTCCAATATGTCGACGAGATAAACCTTGATTTATTTGGATATGGGTATATGTATATTCACAGTGCAGGTATGTTTTACCGTAACAGCTGCCATAGAACACCGAGGAAAATAATAATGAAACATTACCTAGCAACGCGCGTGGTGGGCGTCACACAGTGAAACAACAATACATTTCTCAAACTCTTATCTTCAAATGGCTCCCCACAAGCGCCCGTTTATCGCATCTACTATCAAAATATACCTTCTGAAAGCTGAGATTGAGGGCCTTCCTGTGAATATAGATATGAGAATAAAGGTCGTTTATCTTTTTGAATTTGTGACTTTATCTAAGAAAGATTGGCCTTGGCCTATACCCTGCTCCATGGCCACTGCTCTGTCAGGCACAGTGTTGAATTCATCCATTTGCTGAGTTCTTCTAATACTTTAAGTGGCAAAACACTATTTCAGCCAACCAGAGGACATCTTGGGCTTCACTTTAGTGCTAGCACGAAATTTCTATGACCAGAACAACTTGATCAAGCACCAATTTAAATAAAGGAAATGCTCTTCACACAAAAATGAATCAATCAATCAATTTCATGCCTATGCCATTACAAAGAGCATACATAGAGGATTAATTTGATGTATGATATGCCATAGTTTGATGGATGTAAAAGGTCAGCATCTTGAAATAACTATACTGAAAAACTGATTTTATCAATTCTCCATCTGAAGACTTCAGGTTCAAGATAAATTATGTCTATTAGCTATCCAAATTCCTATTTTCAAGTCAACGAAATGCTTTGCCTTATATGACATGATCTAGATTTATAAAGAGGGGGATTATTTGAGTGTTTTTTTGCAAAATCTATGCATCATTATTACAGATTTCCCTATTGATATTCAAATTAGCTATGACTTCATCAATATACATGAAAATAAATATCTCCATTGGATTCAGCATGTGAAAATACCCCTGTATGCTAAATATCATGTTGCTATCATCAATATCGAGAGAGTTATTGTAATAAATCTGTTCATCTGTGCTAATCATTATGTGGTGCCATGCCTTCTACTGTTTCCTATATACCTGAGTTCCTCAAATTCAATCTTAATCTGACTACACTTTTCTCCATAGTTCTTGAACTACTTGGCCGATTTTTCAAATTCAAATATATTTGTGATCCTCTCTTTCCAGGCTATCTTATGCAGATATTGTTCTAATTATAGATATGAAATTCATTTTTTCATTCTCGTAGCTACATTACCGTCGGTAAACAATATAGTACTCATTCACTCATTTTACCGTAACAGCTGTCATAGAACTCAAAGTGTGAGTTGTTCCCCAAACAATTTCGCTTCAAGTTGTTGCTAGCATATTCTGAGGCAATTGTGCAGTTAAATAATAAAAAAAGAGGAGAAACTATAACCTTCCCTATTCTCGCCACTGACATGTTTGCGTTGTAAACAAACCATACCCACAGAGAACCATCATGCTCACGACAATTGTGAGCAATAAGAACAGTCACGTCCATTCATATTTAACTCTGTTATAATGGAGACGGTTTAACTTTACAATCTTTACAACCTTGAATCGTAGTTCTATCCTCTAGAAAAATGAACATAGAATCTTGTTTTTGATGGTAGATCATTATTAAAGATACAACAGACAATATAAAAGGAAAACCGGTACAACCATCATTGTATCCAGCACAATAGTAGAATGACAATGGGCAGGTGTTCAAGTCATTAGCATATTCGATTTCTCCATTGCAAACACGCAACATCACTGAATTCAAACGGTAGTGTATTGGCATACGAAGCTTGAAATCTATTTTACAATGCATGCATGTATGTATCCATGCACGTCGGCCTAGAGGGTATAATAGGCCCTCGATACGCTACTCTGAGTGAGGACAATGTACATGACAACAAGCTTTTTCTCGAGAGCCAGAGAAACAAGTAGTATAGTAAAACAACATAACCGTGTTTTGGCTTGACTGACCGTAGTGATATTGTTATCAACCGAATCCTTTTGATTGCATTCGTTCAACCTTTACTCTTGTACATTGTAGAATTATGTTGTTGCTCCATATTCAAGCTTCTTTATCTAAAATACCATGCAGACTAATTACCATCTTTTACCCGGTAACAGATGTGTTGAGACTTCCTATAGTTCCGGCCCTTTTCAAAATATCTTTGTGTGGTTTACAGATTACCATAATGATCTATTTCGAAAACAGATTTTTACTGAACAGTAAATAGCAGTAAATACTCGCTATTTCATTTTGATATTTTACTGTATTTTGCTGCAGAATCTACATCAAATTTCAGTAATTCCAAGATTAGATGCTTGAATGATCAAAGCCGTCTTTCCTATTGAATTTCATATGGCGTAGTACGTGTTCAGCAACAATCCATGGCAGACACCTTTTTGAGAGGTGTGAGCGCAGTATCACGCAATTGGACTGTTTCCATAGAGACCTGTACGCGAACAATTAACGATTGACCCGCTTTCTATTGTCAATGACACTCAAGTGAATCTGCCTGCAAGCCGGTGGTGGAGAATAGAACTTCGGTAAACCACCGTTGAACCAGTTTGCCGGCACAGTACTACCAGAATCGATCATACCAACGCTCTTCCCCTACGCTGCTAAAACACTGTCCACACATCCAGCCCTATCTTCTCTGTCCTAATCAATGCCACTTTGCGATCCAAACAAATCCATTCACCCCAAAGCGAGGTTATGGCCAGATGTCCGGCGAATATCAAGTCACAGGGGCTGGAAGTTGACAGGGCTATCGGTCAACAGGACGGGCTACCTTGTGGGTTTTCGGTGTTTTATTCAACAAAAGATTTCAGGATGGTATGTGATACCGACAGGTAAACGAACGGAATATTACTGGAATGTATGACTGATACTCAAATCGACATTTGTATTCCATCGCCTCGCTGCCGTGCTGCAGATAGGGAGGTTGATTTATAACTTCATGGTTGTTCGTCATAGAACTGTTATCAAATTCAAGTGTTAACCCTCGTCGTCCTATGTCATGGTTCCAATATCTGCTACTGCTGTAAAACCTTGACCTCAAAAATCATATCATCAGTATTTGGAGAGATATATATATTATAACTAGAAACTACGTGTTACTTCATGCTCTCTGACCAACTGTGTTAGACTGTTTTTGCTGCACCTTGCGATTCTATTATCAAGGCATGTATATTTTGCACATAACTCTATGTAGTTCGTAGCCGCATAACGTAAACAACACAGATGTTTTTTCATTCCCATTCTATTCTAAATAGGATGGTTTCTCCTTTACAGGTATTTGTCTTTGTCATTCCGATATATAACTGGATGAAAGTATCGTAGATACAGATGAAGAATTAAAACTTGTAGGCTCAACGTTTCATAACAAACACCTCCAGTCGACAGAATGAGTCAACCTTTTACAATAGGCCTTGCCAGTATGAGAGGTACAGGCACATAACATCCTGTCAATTGCTTTCATTGAGTGCCTGTTATAAACTATAGTTATAGCATCGTTGTTCTGAGTTGCTCCTATAGACCCTCTTCACACTGGCGCCATCTTGTAATGGCCGCCTGGGTACGTCAAGCGAAAACGAGGCGAGCCCTCTCCACTCAGTCCTGAGCAATAATAAAAATACTAGTGTTTCTCTAACTTGAAAGATTGAAATCGCTCTCACGTCTTAACTAATCGCTCTCACGTCTTAACCCTTTCCCTACCGCACCTAGCGTAGCGGGTAGTGCATTAACCACCGCGCCCCCTATGGCGAATATCTGTACTACGTCCGACGTCAAACGTTCTGCAGGCGCCCGACATCCGGCATTTGTCTCATAGGCTAAAACACGGCCCAACCCGCAGAGGGGTGCGTTACTTATTATTAAATTTAAATAACTTAGAAAAATAATTAGATAATCTAAATGATACCCAAAAAAAGAAGAGACTCTAGGCTTCATTTTCATACCATTAATTATTAATTAGATCGATATTTAATAATTGTATTATCATTTCCAAAAGCAGGAACATTTCGAGACATCTTCTTTTTTCTCCATTCACACAAGCCTGTGGCTAGGTCCAATATAGCACTGCGCCTATGGAGATCTGTATCTTTTTTTTTATCGCGATGACATGGTTTTTTTTTTACATCTACAATAATAAAAAGATACGGAAAACACGTTTCTGGAGTTATTTTATGTATTATATTAATATATTATGGAGAAATGATGAAAATGCGGTAAGCCTTATAGGTGGCGCCTACCGCGCTCTGTCTTATAGTAGGCGTAAGGCTTCGTATCATCTCTATTCTAACCCGAGTGGTGTGGACAGTTTGTGACTTGTAGCAGCAAAACACGGATTATTAATATCAATCATATTTCTTCAACATCGCCATTACTACCAGAAAATAGAAGAGACATCATGCTTTCTCATGGTGCCATTCGTTACATATAGGATTTACGTTAGATGACGGCAAAATTCATCAGAAGTTACAGAAAAGTTGTGACAGTGTTCGCCATGTTATATGAATGGGCGTCTGAGGCAACCTCGACGACGACAGTGTGCTGGTTTGGTCTACTATGAACTATTCTACCCAATGACATCAATGGTGCTGGATCGAATTAATATTTAAAAAGCCTGAGGAATCTGTCTGTGGCACTGGTTTATAAGTGGGAATGATCTTTATAGCAGAAATATTACATTTGCTTCACGCCTATCAGGGATCGGCCGAGTGAGCTGTCACTGTCACTGTCATTGACTCCAGTCTAAAGTTAATCTAGGGTCTCTGTACATTGACACAGGCCAGCTCGATGTAGTTTCCCATTTTCTCCATAATATATCGAATGTCCATAGAAAGCAATGGTATAGACGGGTTCCTCAGGCTTTTCTTATACCCATGTTACCAGCCTATATGATTGTTATCAATTTAAATATAAACAACAGACCAGAACAGGTCCACTGCCCCTACGTAAATTCTCCCAGAACTTTGTCAAGTGTCGAGCTGGTACTCGAAGAGACGAGACGCCGTAGTGAATATGTTCAGTCTAAATCTCAATTTAAATTACTTCTGGCCGATAAAAGTTAACAAAATATATACGGGAAGATTCCTTACAGTCTATAGATCTTAGATATCTAGGTTTGATTTCATTTAAATCATCATAAATATCACCCCCCTAGGCTATGGTACATAGGTGTTGGCACTGCTGTCACTCGAACGAGTGTGGGTGCGAAGGGGCGTTTTCCCGATACTTATAGGGGTGTATCAACGTATCCATGGCTACCAGAAATTTATATCCCATTTCTTTATTTTTGCAATATATTTTTACATAACCCCTGAAAATATCATTCAAATCCATACAGTATTAACTGAGATATAATCAGTTTTGTAACAGATTGGAGAAAAAATGCCATTTGGCATCACCGGCTGTACATACGGGAGTGCCATTTGGCATCACCGGACGTTAACACGGGAGTGCCATTTGGCATCACCGGTCGTACCCACGGGAGTGCCAAATGGCATTATCGGTAGGGAAAGGGTTAACTAATACATTGTTAGAAAGCTGAGACTTGGGCCTATCTGTTGGGATATACATGATATACCTGGGTTATAGATAACATTTCCTGTCACAGAATGAAAATCGGAATTGTTTAAATGAAAAACTTTAAAACATGTTACTTTCCTGTTTTCACAGCGATTTTATGAAAAATCTATCGCGATGACATATGGAAATAAACATCCCACCCTTTTAGGCATCTCAAGACGATTAAAATTATACCTATATTACCAGGCTGTGAAAGATATTTCCTGAGATAATGGAGCATTGGGTCTGACAGTATTAGATTCTGTGAAGCAATATATGTACCTTGGAACAAAGAACTTTTTTTCTAACTTGAAAAAATGTGAATTACTCTGGCTTTGTGTATAACAGGCCGATCTTTATATATAAAGCATTGTTAGAAAGCTAAGTTTCTAGTCTATTTGTTGGTATACATATCATATACCTATGCTTTGGCTAAGATTTCCTGTTATAGCTTCAAAACTGAGATTTTTGCTGACAAATTCCCAAATTTCCTGACAAATAACTGATGCATCATTAGTCCATTACCTTAGGAAATATCTATCACAACCTGGCAATATAGGTATCATTTTAATCGTCTTGAAATTCCCAAGACCATAGGATGTTTATTTCTATAGGTCATCACGATAGATTTTTCATTAAATTGCTGTGAAAACAGGAAGGTAACATGTTTGTGGTTTTTTTTACCAAAATAATCTGGATGTTCAATCTAGGACTGGAAATCATAGCCAAAACACAGGTATATGATATTATACCAACAATTAGGCCCAAGTGTTAGCTTTCTCACAATAGTTTATTTATAAAAATCGGCCTGTTATTCACGATATAACAACGATTTACACTTCTACTGTTACTCTGTGCTTATGGGACTGAAGCCATGCTGCCGATACAGGTGAGGGCTCGCCTCGTTTTCGATTTGCCAGTGTGTGGCTGGTTTCTGGCAAGCGGTGGCTAGCCATATGCAACCAGCGCAACACATTCTCTCTGCTACAGCAGCGCCACACTTATGTGCAAGAGGTGATTTACATTGTAGAAGGATTCGATGGTACGATGGTAATTGCGCTATATATATGAATTCAAATAAGAAATATAGCTAAAATGTTGCCACCTGTGGATTATGCCGTTGGAAATAAGGAAAATATAGTCTTTACGCATCTGGAGATTATTTCGTCAGCTGCCTCACCGATGGACTGTGCATTGGTGTTGAGGGGCTTTGTTTGCTGGCCTTTTCTGTAGAATGTTTACGAGGTGACAAAACACATAAACAAAGAGCAAACGACCGGGAAATGGACGCACTGGGCGCCATCTTGCCTAAAGGGGCATGCGGAAGTGAGATTCGTAAATGATGGTCCAGGACATTGTTTTCGGGGTAGATGTTTGGCTGCAAGGGGCTATAGTGTTTTGTCACACAGCAGGCAGTCTGAATTATAAGATACCTCCATCGAAGTCAAGCGCCTATTCTTATTCCCTAGCAAAATCTATTTAATCTTACTCAAGATCATTCTGTATTAGTTCCGGACAGTTGATTACCCCATCCTGATAAACTCGTAGCCTAATTTACTATCATCTCACTAGGTCACACGTTTGTATTTGGGAGATTTATCATTAAATCTGATTAAAGAGACCCGATTAACCATGCCTTTGCTTGTGACCTCTATTTCTAAAACCTGATATCCATCCAATTTCATTCTTTTTCGTTTATCTTTTTCCCTGAGGTACTATTATTGCAGTATTCAGGCATTCCAAATGATGCCCACTGCATCATCGTTGAATAAAATTTAGAAGTTTATGGGGAAGGACTTTCGGTGAATACCAAGGTTCTCTCTGCATGAAACGAGCTAAGGCCAATCTATCGCTATGGGAAGACGCTCTCCTCCATCCAACCTCCAATGACACAGCAAATGACTGTATATGTGGCATTCTACAGAACTACGCCATATCCGGTGCACTAGTGCCAACCTAATATACAGTGACATAACCAGCTCGACCTATATGGCACCACAGCGTCAGGTCAGTGATATAATGGCCGAATCAGCTGAGCGATCAATTAGTAAGTTCTCACATTAGTGATTATGTGTATGACAACATCCTTGTTCTATTTGGGCTCCCTGCCGAATGGAGCCAGTGAATGATCAGGAAATGGTGAGTGTAGTATCCGCCGGATATCCAGGTATGACACATGTTACCTGGCTCTTACTATAGGCTGTGCAACCATATTGGGGACTGAAAACTAGTTATTTTTGACTTGATATACACAATTTTTCATAACTTAGACTGTTCAAAATATGCAGGTTTGCAGATATCATATTAAACCAGAGATTATGGGCTTTATTGTCATGTATATTTTCGAGATATCTAGAAAATTAATCTGTTTTAATTTGTTATGTATTTTCTCAGAAATCATGTTAAAAGTTAGGCAAAATGTTTGACTTCTAGAATATGAGTGAAGATTCCATAAACTTCCATATGGACGCAAAATCTAAACCCAGTTTAATCAAGTAGAGATTTCGTTCATGATAAGTTTGGTCCCTTAACTTTTGTTGTACTCACAGTAGAAATTAAAATGGACTGTTTTGTTATCAAAATAGAAAAGTAGCAAAAAGCCCCTCTTTGTGATATCTGCCATATGTCAAAGCCATATGCCATATGTCAAGGTATGCAGATAATGGAGAAGAAAGGCTTGCTTGGAAATGATGCAATATTTTCATATTGTAATTTCAGGGAATGTTTTTCCTTTATTTGTTCAAATTTCTACGTCGGGTTAGGACGTAAAGACGTCTATACCCTTTGGCGTACAGTGAACATTAGGAGTTACTTGTGGTCGTGTTACGCACGCAAGCAGACGTCAGATTCTCAATGTTTTTCCTTTAGTTATCATTTACAAACAAATGCTTGCTTAAACTAATTATATATGCAGCACAAAACAATCTATAAGATTTTTTAGGAAAACAGTTTTTGAATCTGGATCCGACCATAGCCCTTAATATGCCTTCCCGACCTATACCATGCAGTAACGTTAAAGATTATCTACAATAAGTAGGCTCTGTTAATGAATCCTAAAGTGCAATCCCCGCCGACCACGCACGTGAACATGTGTAGGATGGGGTTTACGGGTAGGCCTACATTTCTCAGATCGGAGCAGCGTGATGTATTGTAGGTTGTCACTGATCACTTTGTAATATGTATGCTCCACATTTGAGGCAGTGGCCGCCTATGGTATCAATGTGTCAATGTTAAAGGAGAGGCTCACTTTTGGAACAAGGCGACCGCCGTTGAACATGTGTGAGCAGGGTATAAATTACCTCGCCACTGCTATATATAAGGCCTTTTTCCATTGGCCGACAAACACTGTGTAGATTTTCTGTGTTCTCCTAATAGCCTATTTCCATATGGCGTCAGCAGTGCTAAGGTGCGTCGGTTGTTTCCTGACTGTATATCGGTGATGGCCAATGGAAATACGGTATTAGGAGAACACACAAAATCTACACAATGTTTGTCGGCCAATGGAAACGGGCCTTAAGGTTCAGCAAAGATGTGGAGAGATCTCCTACACTTCCTTGGGTTCAGAGACTGTGTGTCACTAGGAGCAGCCATAACGCCGTGAGTAGTGGCGTGAGTCTGATTTACAAAACAACATCACATGGTATTCAGTTAATGTAAGTACAAAGGTCAAGACTGTTGTGTGCCACTGTTATTCATGTTGTTACTGTCCGAGGAATTACAGTATTTACAGGCTTTATAGATTTCAGAGTATGAATTGGATTTGTCGTACACAATCCGTGGTAATAGGTAAAACGATGAAGTGGCTCAATAGGGATGCCTCCGACAGGACCTACCAGGAGGCCAACAAAAACCAAAAAAGGAAATCAGCATTCCAACCTTGTTATAAAGTTTGAAAAGACGGTGTCGACTAAAAAGAAGTTAAGCACAGAGGAAAAATGATAGAACTAAGCCAAGAGAAAGACAATACACTACTTACTACATGTCAAAAATTCGAAAAAAACAACATATAATAAACTGTTGAGGAGTAGGACTATATTTCTTTAGATTGTCATTAGGAGTAATTCCTGTGTGAGAGCTTTAAGTCAGGCTGGGTTCATTGAATATCTATACTGATGAGAGATAGAAATCCTCTGACAGGCCTAGTCTCCCAAAGCTGAAGGACTATGCCTGTTTCATGATGACTCACCATACCTGTAGGATGAGAGAAAATTCACATTGTGAGGATCCTAGCTTTCCGTCTTGGTCAGACTAAGTCTGTGGTAAAACTAATTTCTTGGTCAGACTAATTCTGTGGTAAAAGTAATTTTAAATGGAATAGCATTAAGGTATATTTTGATACCTTGGAATTGGATTATAGTTTGTTCTGGGCTACATCCGCCATTGAGACGTCTTTAATTCAATCATTTCGGCCCTAACGTTAGACTACACGTAATAGAGATACCAAATCTAGTGCAACACAAATGAGGTGTTGCTAAATCTAGACAGACCATCGCTTCATTAACTCAATATGCCTATGTAATCACGACATCTCTCAAGATATTCAGTTTTTGTTGGATATAGTAGTTACATGGTTAACCTGTTTTCACTATACACCTTAAGTATCCCAAAATGAGAAATAATGAATGGTTTTGAAAAGAATAAGAATCAACCCAAAATGGTATGGAAAAGAATACAAAGAAATTATATCAGATTCAACTTCTATAATATATATATTTGCAATTATAACCTTTCCTTGGTTTCTGAGTTTTATAACATGTTCTACATATGTGCATGTTCAAGTGTCCCCACTATTTCTTATACTTCTTGAAGTAGTTGCGTTCTCTATATTTACGCCCTTTGCGCTTTACTTGGTGTCATCATGATCGGAGCAGAGGGGTTTAAATTACATTTCATTTTCGTAACATCTATTCCCATAAGAAATCGACCATTAGATACCAAATGAAATTGGCAGACCGAATCTACCCAGCCGTCTCAACACTACCAGGTAACAGGTAATGCTAGGGGATAACAGCGCATCAGGGGAGGTGGTGATACATGAGTATTTACGTATTGGCATGGGAAATGATCATGTTGGGTCTAAATAAATGACGCCTGCGTTTGTTTTTTTACCACGAAATCCACCATCTATTGCATCCAAGACGAGTTGGCAAGCCCTAACCGCCTTGTGTCTCATATTCGGGTCTCCACAAGTAACCTTTCTTTCACCAATTCCGGTTTTCAGGAAATACTTGAAAACTCAAGGAGACTCAAAGCAGATAACCAGACGAAATCATTTTACAGGAGTCTCCATTAATTGCTTTGCGGTGCATCGCTTTGATGGGGTCTCGGTGCCGGCATTGTGATAAATGGTGCAGCTCTTTTTAGATATGTCTGGATATGTTTCCGAGTGTGAAGCATAGGCGAAGACGAAGCGGGATGATACAGAGTAAAGCCAGGTAGCATTATGTCGTGTCGCTAGATAATGTCTTCTAGGTTTGATAGGAATAACAAGTTTTTTTCCTGGCGGTAGCGGTATCCAATCAGTAGTGTGCTGCACTGAAGATCGCAGGCTCCATGGTTCAAGTCTTGGCCTTGCAGTTGCACTACAATGTTTAAATCTCATCCTCTCTTTTTTTAAGTTCTTCTCATGTTTTATAACTCTAGCCGTTTTCACGACATAGAAGAGTTTAATAAATTTTAAAAACCGAACACAGTATTAATAAATAGTGGAATATAGGGACATTTTCTTCTACTAGTCGTGGATTCGATAGGTTAAGAATGAGAATGGGTTCCCATGTTGATAGCTTAATGGTTTTTCTCGGTCAGCCATGAAATGGAAAACTGGTAGGCCTACGCACGTGATCTTAATGTGTTCCGTCAACCATTCAGAGACCCCCACCCCCAAGTGTTCAAAATACCGACCACTTAGACCGGGTTGCATGGCTGGACAACTCAATTGCCATGTCAGTCCTTGACGTCATATATTTATCGATAATCCTAGTCTGTTTTATTTATTAGCATGTCATTCCTAAACTCCACCTCGCGCACATCGTGAGCTATCCATTATCCGTTCCACATTAATTTTGTACCTCTGCCTCAGTAGATAGTAAACATTGCCACCACTGCAACCAAAGGTACCTGGTAGTGTTTTGGAACCGCTGTCAATCAAAATTCAAGCCTTTTTTATGTTTGCTGCGACATGACAAGAGCACTAGATGAATCGGTCACAGTATATATATATAGTTATTTATTTATTTGTTTATTTATTTATTTATTTAGGCAATGGGTTTTATATCTGTAGCATTCTAAGATATTTCATCGTACCTTAAATAAATTACATAATGACTTACACAACGCGGGAGTGGCTGAAAAATTTGAGACATTTATTCAGTCATTCTGAAGATGGTGAACGACTGTAAACAGTTGTGAACAGTAGGTGACATAAAAAATGCCACCCTGGTATTAAATTTTTTTTTTTCTTTTGTAGGGTGGGAGGGAGGTAAAAAAAAAAGTAGAGTCATGTCGCGAGGAGAGCGCAGTGACGTCATGAAGCTCTCCTGAGCCGTCAGATGGGGTCGGGAGAAAGAGCCACCAGGTGGCGACTCAGTAGAAGCCTCCCGCGTGCCTGCCATTACCACTCACACGTTCGTCACAATGACACATACTCCCAGCCGTGAGAGTAGAAGTGGTATGATAAGAATACAATGAGTTGACAATCTCGCCAAATTCTTTTTTTTTCCTTTGCGCTCACGCCCTTCATGCGAACCGCACCAAGATGCACCATGGTGCAGTTGCTGGCGTCCAACTGACCATAACGTCGACGTTCCTGATTAGAGTGCTACCTGTGCTACCTGGACCATCATCCTCACAATATAGAGTGGAGCTATGCCCTCTGATTATAGCCCGTGTAAATTTCATTTGACTGGATGACTAACACATATACTTTAGTGATGTACCTGCATGTTCTGCTGTATCGTATAATTGATTAAATCACTTTCTTTTAAGAAGAAGCAGCTTTTGGAGTACTGTAGCACAGGGTCAGGGATTTGATCAAAACAATATGTCCCCCTTGTGCTACACCTGATGATGTGTAGGCAACAAGAGCTGAAAGATTATGCAACCTTGCGATGTTGACTGTTAGCGCATGATTTCACCCCTGCTGGTATCTTATATCACTTTGTAGCCACCATTTGCAGTTAGTACAGTTGCACTCCTCTAATAATTGTCCATTATCTCAGACCTGGGAGACAGGTAAAAGAGCAAATTATCCTACTGATTATATATGCTCCTCATTTAGTCGCAGCTGTATGCCGCTGATGACATATCGATTACAGTAGTACCTCTAGGGTCTATTGGTAGTCCACGCAATCTATAATGAAGGTGTTCCTCATTGAAGGTAAGCTCTCATGATTTGGCATCATGTAGGATTCATGTATATGGTACTTTCTGCAGTGCAAGTACACAATAAATGCACAATATTACCATGATTTTGATCTGCGTGGTCGTATTCTCTGTGTAGTTGACGCGTAGTATTGTGTAGTATCAACTACGAGGGAAATACCACCATGCAGATCAAAATCATGATATTAGATGTTGTATTATTCATCATTTCAAATATAAGTTATCAAAAGAAAGAGAATAAAGACGCCCATATTCTTACCATCTCTTTGAAGAACCATTCTCGGTTGGTGTCTTCTCTTCAAAGTGAGACAAAGGTAGCTTGTTGCTAGCCTTCACATGTAGGCCTATATACAACTTATTACTGGGTCTCGGCGTGTTCATCAGCAATGCGTTTTCAAAATACTTAAGTTCAGTACTGGCTTGTACCAAGTGGAGATAGCAACTCAGTAGTTCTATGATGTAATTACACCTACCAGGAGCAACATGCTTCCAATTCAAAATTTAGGTGATACGAATGTCCATATCTTTGTTGACTTGGAAAACCTTTGTTTTACCTGAAAAGCTTTTCAATATAATGAACAAATGAAAGCTTTTGTTTCACCCTTTAATTTTCAGCAAATATGTAGGCCTTGGAATAGACATGAGTAACTGCATATTTACCTGAATAATTTATTTAAACTCCCAACTTCCTCTTGACAACTGCAATAATATGTTTCCCATTAACAGCGATCACGTGTGCCATTAAGCTGAGCATAGACATGGGCAGTAAATGAATTGATGACTTATAACCCAAAGAATGGAATGTGTCGCCTCTAAAATCGTTCATTCAATTCTTGCAGATACAGATATCGCCATTACAAAATACCATATCTGCTCCGGTATAACGGCGAGATAACTTATATTGAGGACAGAATCCTTTAAATAAAAAGTAAATCATGTCTGTGCACCTACCTGAGATGTAGTCACATATGCGCCAGATGCCGCCGTATGAACTGCGCAGGTAATACACCCGATGTGTATCGTTGTCGGTCAGCTGGTCCATCAAAACTACCTTGTAAAAGTGCTCCTTCTCCGAGAAGACGGAGGCGTTACGGTTCAGTCTGGTAAGGTTTTTGAGCATGTCGCCATTCCAGTCGGTGTGCTCCCAGTAGTCCGTGGCCACGGAGACCACCATTAAGCCAGTGGACAGACACCCGAGGAAAACAGATATTGCTAGAACGATCATGACTGTGCCTGACAGGTACTGATCATGAGACATGAGTGCAGATGTTGTGACTTCTCCACTATGCTTGTATTCTCCAACCGTCCTTTTCGTATGACATTCACTGCCACTTAGAACTACTTCTATATATTTCACCTCTATAACTCTTCACGTTTTTTTTTATCCCATTTCATCATCTTGTTGTATTTTCTTTATTTCTATCTCCCTTTTGTTCTTTTGGTATCCTCTATCATCAATCGCTCTTTTCTGAGTTTCCCTGCCTCTATATCCCCCTTCTCTGTAATTTCTGTTATCTTTCTGCCACTTCATATAATGCGTCCCAGATCCCTTCCTCCATTGCTTCCTCCCCGCGTCTGTATGTAGGTCTCCTCCAACCAACCCCTGCGTTCAAGAATTCTCCGTATTTGTTTCTTTGTCCTTATCCTTATCTTTGTCGGAAATTGCCCTCTGCAGTTTATGGTTTCTGTCACGTACTCATCATCTTATAAGGGTCCGTGTTTTAAGGTAATTGTGGCAATCTCCAAGCAAACACAAAAATAAATCTTAGGAAAAACTCACGTATCCGGTGTTGATCTACACATATCTCTCCCAACGCAAGATTCAGTTCGGTTTTATCTATTGAATAGACTCCGTTTGATGATGGGATAGCTGCAGGTGATAATGTTGATGTTAAACAAGGCGAGCAGACTCAATCCTAGTGTTAAAACCGTAAATGCCTGTTCTTCAGCCTTGGCGTGGAACAGTCTCTATAGTCAAATCAATTACAATATACAAAATAAAGCTGTGTGGATGTCAAGGTATTTACAGCGAGACAATGATTGGTCCCTGCCGCTACACCACTTCTTACTGTGGCAAGGCCAGGACGGGAGACAAATGGGCTGTTAGTGATGCTGCTGGTGCTTGTGGTGGGACAGGTGTTGCCGAGGATGATGCAGTGCTTCCTGCCCCATGAAATCTTGTGGCTCCCCCTGATCAAGCCTGTCCTTCTCGCATAGGTGTTATTGGTCCTGGTTGAGTTGTCGTAGCGAAGTTTTAGTTAGTCAACCGTAATGCGGATAGAGCCCAGTGAATACTGCAGGTGAGAGTAAGGAGTGTACTTTCAGTGACGTATTTATTTGGATTTACTTGGAAGATGTTCCTAGCCGAGGTATCTGACAGATGCGTGTGGGTTAATAGGGTTTAGCGAGGGATAGTTTTTATAACTGAATAGGTCAGTATCTTGTTGATTGAGGGCCACGTTGAAGTATATTTGGCAACATGTCTTTTTGAGGGAATATATTAAAGGCCACTTTTGTAAAGGTATGCAAAGCTCTGGTTGCTTAGGATAACTCCATACTCACATTATTGCTAAAGGTAAGCGGTCTATAAGTTATATATTCCTCCTCTATTCTGAATAAGGACTCTACTCCAGCCTGAAATTGCTCGGTCGTATATATCCACTATATCCTCCTCCTTAGGTTTAGTATAGTCCTCAGACCCTCATTACAACCATCACATTCGAGCCACCAGGTGGCGCTGTCCACACTCTGCATGTGCACCAACACTGTACCCGACTTCAGTAATGACCACACACCTTCCTCTCATCATCCATCAGGCATTGACCTGCCCGCCTGACGGCTTGAGTACCCGCCTGAGCTGCTCTTCCGGCCGGAAACTATATGTAAGCTACTCCCCCTGTCAACGTCCTTTCTGTCAGCACTAAACACACCCACTACCCACCTACCCCCACTCCCTACCGCCCCGACCTGACACGGCCCTTTAAGCCCCACGAAGCCTGAGAGGTTTATCAGTCTCCGGTGTGTGCTGCTTCTTTAGTCAGCAATGACGTTAATTATCAGTGATGTTAAGAAGACGCGCACAATGTTTCTGCGTCCGCAGCACACGCGCTCGTGATCGCCGTTTGTCTTGAGTGTAATGACGGTTGGAGTGGAGGTTGTCCAAGCACCTTGTTTCTGAAACTAACACCCTGATTATTTCTCTTATTCACCGTTGTCCGCAACTGTTTCTCTTTCTAGTTGTGTCTATGTGTATTTTCCTCTGTGTATTGCCTGTTATATGGCCCCCTCTGTTTTTTTTATCTTTATCCTCGCTCTATTACCTTCCTGTTTCAATATATTTTTCCCTGTGTCTCTGTCCTTTTCCTTCATTCATTTGCGCGTCTCTCTTTTTCCTTTCTTCTTTTTGATCCTATAGTTTTCTGTCCTTCTCTCTGCTTTTATATGTTTTCCCCAGTCTCTCGAATTGACTGTCTGTCTTCTCTCTCACTCACTAACCGGCTCTGTCCCCAGGATAAGAAGCCATGCATGCAATGCGAACGTCCTTCTGTTCACAAAACACAGCTGCAGGTCACCCATCCCTGGGCAGAGTCCTTTCTTCTATGCAGCTTCCAGCACTCAAGTGTTTAGCAGCTGATGAAAACACGAAACCAGCGTAATGACAACAGCATGGAGTGTAGGTATCTCCCTCCTGTGTCGTCACAAAAACGGCCCAATCTACAAGGGTAGAGATTACCTCGCTCTGTTACCCTAGCCTTCCGACTGCTCTTAGCCAGTAGGTCTGGTCTCTGGAGAACTGCTGTGGTGAGCCCTGTATTATCACTCTGGGTGCTTCTTGTCACTAGCAGTGGCTGCACGATGAACTGCTCACTGCTGATCACCGGGGAAGTGGTGGTGATCGTGTTATAGTTGTGGTGGTTGTGTTGAAGTGCGGGGCCGTGACGGCTGACTAGGGCGTGCCATGCGTGAGCTGCTCAGTATCAGGTAGTGAGCTGCTCAGCGTCCCCACACACACTACCAAGGACGCGTTCCTAGTAGCGTCTGCCCCGTGCCAACACGGCGCCCGGCGTCGTGCCCGCGTCTGTTCTGACCTGACGCTGCGTCTGTCACCATCAGTCCTCCAACGCCTGCCTTCCCATGCACACACCCTCTCTATATATAACTGCCCGCCGCTAGCCACCAGCTGCCCGTCCCGTCGCCCGCCTGCCACCCGCTGCCCGCAACCCGCTGCCCGCCGCCACGTATATGAAGCCATTACTGCTGCCCCGTTGCCAACAAACCAGTACCTTCTGCCTGCTACTCACTCCCAGTCGTTATTTGCTCGTTGCCTATATTTAGGCTACTGCTGACTGCTACCCATTATCCACCACGCAATGCTTGCTGACTAACACCGGCTACCCACCACCCGTTACCTGCCCCCAATCGCCGATGCCTACCCTGATCCACATACTGCCCACAACCCGTCAGTATACCATCTTTTGCCTCTCGCCTGAATTGCCTGCCACAAGCCGCACGCCGGATGCCGTCTGGCGCACGCCGCACGCCGTCGGGCGCACGCCGGCGGCTCAGGTGGCATCCAACATGCGTGGGTGGAACTTGAATACGTGGCCTCAGATTTAGCGCACAGGTGAGTGGTGGCAAGAACAGTATGTATTGTATGTTCAGGTAAATGTCTGCGGCCTGCGGTCAGTGTAGGACTCGCGAGGCAGCAGTAATCTGCAAGGTTAAAGAGTCAGGTGAAAGCGCATGAGACTCGCAGCCAATTGATTGTTGTGCTAGGAACTTGTGACTTTTTTTGGATGATACAAGGTGATGAAATTGATATAACAGAATGGGAGGAAGGGCTTGGATAATGTTGTGGATATTGGGGTCACGAGAGGGATTAGACACTGGCTCTGTCAGCAGCTGTGTGTACCACCATTTATGCTGCTATAGGGATCGGTATGCGATTTCTAATGGGGAATGTTAAGAGTAGGATAGGGGTGCTGGTCAGTATATATACACAATATTGACTGCTTTCAGATACGAGCGGCTATATGCTCCGAGGAGTTGACGCGCAATAATATCCGAGCGTGTGCGAGGATATTGTGCAGAGGCAACTCCGAGGACTATACTGTATTTATTATCCACCTTTTCTTCACAAGTGGCGTACTGATATAAGTTAATTTACGTGCGCACTATTTTTTCATCTGCACTATTTTTCCGTATGCGCCGGCTTTTGCAGCCCGGAGCTTACGACATATCTGTATATTCCGGTTATGTCCATACATACATGTACTCTTTTTTATGGACACTTTGTATTAGGTGGATGATAAATGATATTTACCGTGCTCTATACCATATTGGATTACCTGTAGCCTCTCTCAACATCACTTGACAGCTGCTCATCATTTTCACCAACTTGATTCAACGCCTTTGGGTCATCATTACTGTATCCCCCCCCCCCCCCAACCCTATTGAATAGAGTGGAAACGAAAAGAAGTTGGATAAGTGGTATTTACCAATAGCATAGTTAATATATTTCATGATATTGTGTATCCTAAAAATTTAGATTGAACTAATAAAACTTTCAAGATGGGATTGTTGAGAAGATATTGAGCATATATAGGCCTAGTATACAAATAAATGAAGATAATGAGATTTATGAAAACAATTTTTTGGCGATGGGTGAGTGATGTAGGAATGTAGGATAGGCAAGAATGATGTAGCTGGAAAATGGAAGTGTAATGGCGCAATGTATGTAGGTGTTACTGTAGGTGATTGTAGATTATCTATCATTTTCAAATGCCCATAACCAGCAAAAAGGCCCAGCCGACTTCTGTTGTTGACCTAAACCAACAGAACGACCCTGTGGTCTCTTTTCGAGGGGACCAGGATGACCCAATAGGCTCAGTATCTTCCCAAGGATCATGTAGTGTACAGTCATCTAGGATTGACAGCCTCAGAGGTCACCACAGTGGGTCAGCCGGGCAGGCATGTCCATGGGCACCGCCAAGGCACTCCCCCGTGTCTGGGCAAACAATGAAGCTGACAGGGCATTGCCCCCACCACGCCAACTGAGAGCAACTCTCCACCACAAAGGAGTATCTGGACAGGGAAATAAACTGTGAGGATATATTCACAATATTACCATGATTTCGATCTGAGTGGCCGTATTCTCCGCGTAGTTGACGCGTAGTAATACTCCGAGCGATAGCGAGGAGTATTGCGTAACGTCAACTACAAGGTCCGTATCCTACTCAGTAGCGATCTGTAATCTCCATAGGCTTAGTATGGAGACTCTGTATCAGGTGGGTAATAAAAGCCATAATCACACGATCGGTAAAGCGGTTGATCCACCAAACAGGCGCTCTGCAAACAGGTTTTTACCCTCCAGCCGATGCTGCTCGTCGGTGCCGGCTGGCCGCCCACCCCAAATTCTCTAAATTCTCCTTGCTGATCCACCAAAACTGCTATTTCTAGCTCACCGACGACCACAAGATGTACACACGCTGCTTGGCTAGTGCCAACCGAGCAGATCCACGAGCCACGAGCAGTGTGCCACCATGTTGGGATTTGTGCGGAAACGCTGACAGCTCATCAATTCTATGCTGAATTCTGTGTTAAACTAAACGATGAAGGTAAGTAAAGATAAGCCTTGATGTTATGAATGTGTATAGCATGCTCTGGGTATAGGATTGTGCCCAGAGTACCCAAACTGTCTGAATATTCGGTCTCTGCTCACAGGTAGCACATCACAGCGGCTGCCTGTACCATGTTGACAGTGTGTGAGTGCGGGACAACTGGATCCGCCGTCTACTGAGGTCGGCTCCTTTCCTCATCAGCGGGATTCTGGGCCGGCTGCTGGCCACAGTCGTTTGTGGTCACCGGTGAAATTACACCGATTATTGCAGAGGAGCAATTTCTTATTTTTGCCGACGATGCTGAATGGGACGGCTGACATCTAGACTATCACTTCGCCGACTTTGAGGTAGAAGACTCCTCTGAGTCTGCGTCGTCCGACGACGATATGGTTGACAGCGGGGACCCAGGGGTTCGTCCCGATATAACTAATCTGAAGTTACTCACGTTCTCTGGTGCTAGTTCTGATATAGAGAATGTTGCTTATATTTGTGGTTGGCAGGAACAGCATCATTTGTCTATGCTTTTACATGCCCTCAAGGGCATTGCTGCTGACTGGGTTTGTACTCTGTTCAATGATCATAATGACACTTTTGCCCATCTGGCTGAAGCCTTGCGTGAATTGTTTGGGAACCGTCGCCCTGTGTTGCAGCAGCATAAGGAGTTTCACTTGTTGCGGCAGCAGAAGGGACGGACTATCCTTTAATTTGCAGTTAGGGTATGTCCATGGGAGGTATTTATCCGTCTATCTCCTGTCATCTGGCTGTTGTTAACCCTGGTGCCTTTGGTGTGGCTGCTTCCAGCATGGTCACGCGTGTGTCGGCCGAGGTATTGCAATATGCCCGACTTGCCCACCTTGTGAGATATGGTGCACGGGTGCTGATAGTTTCGCCGCCTTGACTGTGGTGGTGGTCAGTCTTGTTTTGCTGTTGGCTTAATTGGGTTATCGGGTGCATCGGCTGAAGACAATTTTTCCTTGGTGAGATCGTTTTGCCCCATGATCAGATCTACCTTGATGGAGAGGCACTAATGCGTGATTGTGTGGTGCATTATGTGTTTCTGCTTCATGTATCTATTTTGTAATGAAGACCTCTTTCGAGGAGGCTATAAAAAAATAACCAATGAAGGGTCCCTTGAGTATGGTTGTTATTTTTTAAGATGTTTCTCTGTGGGACATTTTCTATGTGACGTATACTCATTTGGTGTTGTGTTCTTGTGTATTCCATGTTGCGATATTTCTGTATTTTCTTGTATTGTAATTTTGGTGGTTCTTGTCCTGGGTATTATTAGAGCGTGCTTGCACGCCTATATACAGTAAAACCCCTCTTAAGGGGACACCCTCCGTTCCGGGCCAACTGTCCCCTTAAGCGGGGTGGCCCCTTAAGCGGGGTTTTCAGTCTGTCAATGGTTATACAATAGAGAATAGCTACATAAATGAAGGAAACGATGGTTATTAGCTTAAAAGGTATATTAATAATATATAAATAAGCAAATAAATATAAATTATACAATATAAATGAATATAAATAGATAATACATGTAAATGTACAGTACAATGTATATACAGTTTCACAGTCCCAGGAAGGCATTGAGGGTGGACTGCACTTTCGGTGGACGAGGACCTCTATTCCTGTTAACAGTACCGATGCAATGCATCACAGCCCCCCCCCCCCCCCCTCAGTATCGCTTCTGTTCATGTAGTGTCTCCTGGCCCTCTCCAGGAGGTCCACCACGTTGAAGGGAGTGTCTAGGCTGGGAGAAATCAGCGGCCGCATAAGCGACTCACCATGAGCCGCCCAGAGCCGCGACGGGTCACTGAATACCGCACCTTCAAAGCCCCCAGCCCTCCCTGTGTCTCCCACCGCTAAACTGTAAGCGGGCCTCTAACCCCCTACCTTCAACGGGTGCGAAAGTCGCTCATACTAATATCCACTCACTGTGGCCCGCCCAGAGCCGCTAGAGATGTGGTTATTACCGTGAAAAAACACACTCTGACCCCCCGGGCCTACACGGGATTTTTTAATTTTTTAATTTTTTTTATTTAATTGTCACTCTCACAGATATGAGTTTTTCAGTAACAATACGAACAGTTATTACATCTTCATGATTTTACATATCCATCCTATATCCTTTATCTATTGTTCTTATTTATTTGCTATATCCTTTGTCCATTGTACTTATTTGTTTGCTACATCCTTTATGAGTCTTTTAAATGTTTGTATTGAGTCACTTGCTTCTATTGCTTTGTCCAAGTATATTCATTCTATTGTTCTGGTTGTGACAACTGTCTGTCCCATACAAACAGCACAATGAACTGGATTTTCAGTGTTTTTTATATGATGTCCCTCCATAACTCTCCCCTTCATAGGGGTTTTTAAGCATTCCTGTCCCGAAAAACTGTCCCCTAAAGCGGGGTGTCCCCTTAAGCGGGGTGACCCCTTAAGCGGGGTTAAAATAAACTCTTAATAGAGGGAAAATAAACTCTTAATAGAGGGAAAAATTTCCGTTCCGAGCAAATTGTCCCCTTAAGCGGGGTGTCCCCTTAAGCGGGGTGTCCCGGAAGAGGGGTTTTACTGTACATCATCTAGAGACCTAGAGGTTAGAGTGGTCACATACACTTTCAGCATGCTGCCAGGAAACTATCCCTTCACTGTCTGCGTGCTATCCACTGTGATAGTATGAAAGGAGCAGGGTGCCAGTATCTCAGGATCTCAGAAGCATGCTAAGTTGACCATGACCAATCACTAGAGACCGAAATGCCTCATTGACCCACTGGTGCTTGACGTTGATATTGTTGGATCCTAGACTCAAGTGGTTACAGAAATAGCAGCTTGACTGGGTTCCATTAGGTCACAGAAAACTATCCATAGACTGAATGTAACCCAAACCTTTTAGTTGTTATTCATTTATAATTGCACGCTCATTCATCAATGATGATCCTATTTGCTCCTAGTTAGATAAAACTGTTTAAAATTTTAGAAGTAATTTTGAAGATTGTGTAGAACGTAGAAAAAGATGTTATGCATGATATGTTGATGTGTGATGCTGTTATAATCATAAGAAATTAAATATGAATGTAATTTTCGACAGTATAATGAAGGGTGTTGAAGACAGTTCCTAAATAGAACACATTTAGTAAAACATGAATTTAGTTTTAAACTTTGTCTTCAATCTTAAACATGGGGGAATGCACAACATGCTTGTACAAAAATTACTAAGGATTTGTAGCTAATATGTAGGAGTAACAATATAGAAAAGTATGAACAAATTTGATAGTGGACGATGATAGGACATCGCAGTGGTAGAAAGGTATAAGAACCACAGGTGTTCCCTATAAGGACAGTGTTGGTCATGTGATGTTATCATGATTGAAACAGAGGTTGTTGGTTTGAGTGTACTTCACGGCTGCCTGCGTTGAGTAGCAGTAGGAAGATAACATTTAGACGAGAAACAGGTGAGCACCAGAGGCCTCAATCTACCTGGAGTGATGTCACCTCAAGAGAAATGATTGCATGTGTATCACTGCACGAAAACCACCAGTTAATTCATGTATACGCCATCGCGGTGTATGTATCGGCTGAATATAGCCTTATTGTCACATGTATACGCCTATATTTCATGCCTACGTATGAGGCGTATACAAGACTGTTTCCTTTTGAATACGGTTGCGACTTGGCTGTATTTCACACCTGGCATATTTGAGAGGAAATATAATCTGCGCGATATATATACGCCGGGCGTAGACATAATACAAACAAAAAAAGTTGCGACCCGCCACCCGTCACCTGCCGCCCCCCCCCCGCCACGATCTGACACCCTACACTCACTCAACCAACACTGAAGCCCTAGTACACAATCCCCGCCTCCCTGCAGTGGGTGTAGACGGATTACCGTCCGCTTGGCTGCCGCTTCAAAACTGCATCAAAGCAGCATCGGCAGCTCGTCGGTGGGGGGGGGGGGGGGGGGCTTGTGTAAGATGATTTCAGGATTCAACTACAAGTCTGAAGAGGGGCATTATATAATAAGCCTGACTGTCCACACATTGAAATGGTGTTTGAAAGTAAGATCTATTCGAAAATCAATTAAAAAAATATGGAAAGGGTTTACTATGTGTAATTAATCAATTTATACTCAATTAGGTTTTATAAAGGTTTTTATAAAATAAATTGGTAATATAAGATTGCAATTTTCATATAATACAGACTTGGATGGTTAATGGCAAATGAAATATGCTACCACTAGTGTCCCCAAGTTGCAGAGAATGGAACTATTTGATAGTGGTGTATCTACAACAGAATCAGGCGTATACATGAATCAGGTGTATACATGAATCAGACGCCTACAGATGTGGCGTATACACACGGGGAATAGGACGACCTTGTATACGCAGAAGCATACCTATATACGCCGGGTGAATTCATATGTAAAGCTGTTAGTTTCATGCAGTGTATAGTTCTACTCCGTGAGTGCCTAGAAAACGGACATTCAGGAAACGAGCTCTCATAAGGTGAGCACACAGAGTGAACATATCAGGACTCAGAACACTGGAGGAAAGAGGTATGAATTGTGAAATGAATCCTGAATGATGAACTCACGCATTGGATTATTTAGAACGATGGAATGCTGAAATGAAAGTGTGATAAAAGTATTGTTATAATACAAATGGATATGAGGTGCAATGAAATGATGGACCGATGTGGTGATTTATGTTCGTTGGTATCGGATTATTGGGACAATGTAACTACTGTGTGAACGGAAAGGAGAAAACCTAGAGAGTATAATTATCATTGGGATTTATTACTGAAAGCGGTCAATACTTGTAATGTTTGGTTGATTACGTAACTAATTAATCATTGCTTGTGTGGATTGACTCTGTTAAGATTAAGGATCTTTGCATGATTCATCTAATAGCAGTTCCCAGGTCTTCATATATTTATCATATTTCATATTTTTTCATAACTCTAACTTACCAACTCTATCAGTCAATTATTATTGATTACCTTATTAATAATTCAACTTAATGAAATTCAAATAGCCTTTATTTGCCAAATCTGACGCCTCTCTTCCATTCAGGGATAAGAGGTAATGTTATCAATGATTCACTCTACGCTTGTAGAAGCATGCTAGAGATCACTTCTGGTGGCAACTAAAACTTACAGATTAAGCTTAAGAACAGATACTGGTATGATGTAACACAAATGTACCATGAAATGTATTAATGTTATTGTAAAAGAAGAAAATCGCAGTAGACCATATTTTGTACCAAGATGGAAATTGTTACCATAAACAAAATGCTATGCTTATAGATAGGCAGATCTAACGTTCATAGTTACCGTAGTTCAAGTTCATAACGTATTTTTCAATTTCAAAAGAGAAGGTTTTGAATTTCATCTAACCTCTAATTTGTACTAAGCTTCATATGATTTAGGCTAACATTTAAATGCTCTGATGACCGGCGTAGATAAAGCCGGAGACACACCAAGCGAGAAACTCAGCGAGTTCCGTAATCGCCAACACAAAATGGCCTATATGTGAGCTTTTATTTCATATTTCACCTGATTATTGCTTCCAAGATGCTAAATAGATATTCCTATGAAGCAATATCTCACATACACGCCAATTTGTGTTGGCAATTCCAGAGATCGCTGCCTCACTCGCTTGGTGTGTCCCCGGTATAAGCACCAAGACGGTTCTATTTCCCCCTTATGCCCTCTTTCCCTTGAATAACTGAAGAGTATGAATTCAATCTCACATAATCTTCACTGCAGGCTTGACTATCTTGAAAGTGCATGCACTGGTCCCTACCTTTTCAACCCTGAATCGGGTCTTCTCAAGAATGATCAAGAAGTTTACTGTACAATAGTGCTTCATACTGCGATTAGTGTGTGACTTTGGATTTGGCCGTTTCCAATAGCGTTTAACACCAGGGGCCCGTTTAATAATCTAGGATTGGGCTGGGAAGTGATTTGCAAAAACTAGACTCGGTAGCAGCATTCAAGCGATCTGTCAGGATGGAGTGCCAAGAGCACGGATGAAAAAGTAAATGCTGAAATGAATCCTCGAGTGTAGAATCGTTACAGGTCTCCTGTTTTGTAAATAGCTCTCCACTGTATAATTTCTCCTGTACAACTTCTTCTGTTCTCACTTGCCTACAACTCGCTTAAATCTTCTTTCCTAATTCTACCTTCTCCTAAAACACTTTACCTTGCCATTCTTGGCACTCTTCTTTATGTGTGCGCAAAGAGACGCAACTCTGGACCTGAATTGAACATGAACGTTACCCATGCAAATGGAAGAACTGGACTCGTCCAGAATTTGTACTTGTATTTGTGTCTGATTCTGCATATAAACAAAAAAACAAACAAAAAATGTCTACAGGCTTATTTTCACGAACGATCTGTCACTCGCTATATAATCATCTTCACTTTAAATTATATTTACCTACATCGCCCCAGAGGTCATTGATCGCTTGAATAAATCTTATCGTCCACTCCAATTATCGTTCTTTAATAATCATACAGACGGCAACACTGACGACTACAGAGGCAAGCCAGATGAAGAAACTCTTGGTGTAAGATATAAATCATTAACTTGTCGGGAGCTATTGCGCACAATGATCGTTATTCTATAGATTCTTGGGATTATGACTCTTCACTTGTCACCGAGGACATTGAGCTGCTCGGCCATAGCAGTGACCTCTTTCTCAAACTCAACCAGGAGGTGCTGAGGGTTGCTGCAAAGTCGTCGATCCATCATGAGCCCCGTCTTCACAGTCCCGTTGTAGCTGAGTATGGAGATGCCAATGCCTACAATATAGTCAACCGAATGGAGAGATGAAAATAAAAGCAGAAACAAAAAACAGAGGTTTAAGGATTGTGTAACGTCTGAGAGTGAAATTCACCATTTCTTTGGTATGCTTAAAATTGATATATTTTTCAAAGCATAGTGATACTGACGACATCCACTAGGAGGCACCACTGACTCGGACCTCAATGTTGAGAGATGCCGAAATTGAAGTGCTTATTATGGAGAAACCAAACAAGAGTTAGTCGTGTTGTTGTTTATCGCACGACGGCAAGATCGCGTATTCCTGCGCGAGGCGAAGCCGAGAGCAATAATACACGATCTTGCCAGAGTTTGGTTTAGAATTTATCCTACCCCGCCAATCTAAATTACTGCTATATTAACAAATGACGTGTATCCCACTAGAGTGATATTTTTCATTTTTCTGAACTCCAGACCGAATACAGTGACCCAATGTTAAGCCTATGGAGTTTTTTATTAGGGGTAGGATAATATATGTTATCTATGAATAACAACACAGTGCTACTTAAGCGAAAGGATGGTAGAATTAAAATGTTCACAAATTGCTTATCCTAAACACATTTATATTTACTTATATCCATCCCTGAACAATAGTGAGTAACGATACAGCAATGTAAAACATGTCTATTATTTTATTTATAGGACAGGAAGTTATTGCTATCAGGACTTTTCAAACAGTCACCAGCTATATTTTTACTTTAGAATTTAATTAAGTAAGAATAACTGTGTCAAAACAATAAAGTACATGTATCCACAACTTACCCACATTCACCCTCTGAGGTGGCCAAAAGATCATTTGTTCTAGGCGCAGACCACCGAGGAAGCATTGCTGCTGGGGGCCTGGCACATTAGACAGTACCAGGGAACACTTGGAGGCAATGCTGTCGAATAAGAGATGGGTAAGCCAGTTGGGGAAGCGTGCCATCAGGTAGCGGATGGACATGGCGTTGACGATAGGCTCAGCAGAAGTCTTAATCCGCTCCATACGTGCCTGAGTAAGCAAGGTGCGATTATAGATTAAACGGCATAGGATTACTCTATCCTTTTTGTGTACTTCCTAACAGTACAAATAAAATTAAAGAAAGGGAAATAGAAGCCTTTACCATAGGGAAGACAGTTTGTTATTGAACAGAACACTGGAAGGCTACAAAGTAATAATGTGAAACAATCTTGCAAATATCCTTTTCTTTAGAAGGTTCATTCAGAGACGTAATTAGAATAATTGTGTTTAACAGTATTTAAAGGGTCAGACTAAATTAGGATTATTGGGTGTATTGCATGTAAGTCTATCAACAGTAAATATATCAAAGAAAGACTTCCAAACTGAGTATAAGAATTAATAATCGCACGTGCAGTAAAACCTAGGGAGAAGTCTATAGAGGAAAGCACACTGGGGAAAGTGCCAAAGGGGGTCTGCTATTAGAGTCCAATAACTTTGAAATGGTATGAAACTAATCGAGTAATGACAAAAAATAAAGCCCTCTAAAGAAGGAAATCTCAAGTTTTTACAGTCCCTCTATTCGATCCATTCCTAAACTGGTTTGAATAGGCAAGATCAACAAATAAGAAACTATATGCTTGTTGAATGTATCGCAAAGACAATATTTTGTGATGTCTTCGACAGTTGAAAGATAGTTAAGATTTAATTTACCTTTGTTTCCTTGAGCCTCTCCATCCTGTCAGATATATTGATGGGCAGTTTTAAGAAGACGAGAGCGAACTGGTTGTCAACGACGAGTTTGGCGCTTGCAGACCGGATATCGACCGGCACATAGGTGAGGATGTCCGCCGGTATCTCCGAGGCGTATCTTCGGAAGTACTGGTAAAAGGCGCCGGCCAGGCACGTCATCAGAATGTCGTTCACCGTGGTTCCCGCCGCATTCTTCATCCTTTTAATCAGTCCTAAATCCATGTTTCCAGACCACGTGAATACCTTCCGTCCTGTGATTTATAAAACAGAGGGCGTCATGGCTCTTCTGTTAAGGAAAACTGCAATACTTCGTTTGGTGTGAGACAAAACTAATGGCATTCAATATCACTGAGACGTGTGATCCCTGACTGCTACTCCAGTATAATAACCATGAAAATGTATTAAATTATTGATATCATTACCCATATAGGTCAGGGCCTCTGTAACCGACAATTGAGATGTTCAGCTGTGATCCATGGAGTATATGAAGCCATTTATCCTGGCAGTGAGACAGATGGTGTTTACAAGGCATTTTTCGTGGGTTTTTTTTCTAATCAGCTTTAGGAAAAAAAGTACAAAAATATTCCGCGGAGTAGTAATGCTTTGATATTCCCATCAAGATGTAGTAGTCTGGAGTTCTCACATAATCCATGTTGCGTGATTATTTTACTCTTCAGATTAGATATAATTGTACATCAGATCAGATGCCTTCATCGAGATCATACAATGACAAATGGGGCCTTTACTAAGACGCAACCCGAAGACGCATACGTCCTTTATCCATACTTCAAAGATTTGATTAAGGGTGTTTTCGGGTGTTTTTTATGAAAGTCTATGGACCATGATGACAAATTCAGCTAGTTGTTGTGGAATAGTTTTCGTCAATGAATATGTAAAATATAGTAGGCATATTGACAGACTCTAGGATATGAGCATGGTCTTTTGGCTCTCCAAGGCCTAGTAATCGGATGCTATTATACATTACCAGTCGAATGTCAAAGATGTTGTATATCCATAAAAGGGATACTTTATCATAAATCGCGAGTTTTTGTTTATTTCATTGGAGGTTGTCTGGTTCACAGCAAAAAGGCACAGTTGTGAAATTTCATTATTGTTCCCTTCAATAAATATGAATTTTAGAGGAATTCATGCTATTGATGTACCAAGTCAGTGATGATTGGTTCGTTGAAAGAAATATATGCTATAAACCAAGGAATGGATTAATGATCGTGACTTCATACATAAAGTGTATCTTTCAGCTCTTAGGAGAAGTGGATTGGCTTGATGTGTAAAGTATTTATATCTTTTAAATCTGTTGAGGAACCTCTTCATTTGGGGTGTCAGTGAACCTGTATAGTGCTTCTTTGTATTTTCAATAGTATCATGTACATTCATAATATTCCAATTGAGATTAACGTCTACTGAAATATTGAAATCATTTTCGACTATTATGGCGTAATCTGAGGTTAATCGAGAGGGCGTAACTCGAAGATTGGAATGTGAATAACCGATTTTGTATTGGCGCATAGAATCCCACTTACTCTTAATTCTTAATTTCCTTTTCTCAGGACCACTAGTTTCTTTTTAAGTTCAACCTTTAGATTTCGTTACAAAAGGATTCAGACCCCTTTAGACTTGCAGCTGACCTAACTAGAAGACTTCTCATCGTGAAAGTACACACCTGTTAGCTCAGGACCGTGCAGGGCGTGGTTATCTGCCGGCCAGAAGATGCGGCCTAAGATCATAGTTGGTCCTGTAAATATGGCCTGGGGATAAAATCACAAAGCCTCAATAGCCAGCAATAAAAGGGAATATAGGGTTCATTATGATTATGATATTTCCTTTGCAAACTTTACCATCTTTGAGGATATTCCAACATTAAACTGATAACCAGCAATGATATCATTTATGAGCCTCCATTATTTAGATATTGAGTCTGCCAGAGTGATGAATCAAGATATCCTTGAGTTTATCAAAGTTGTTTTTTATTATATATTTCATATAACCTTGTTATGCACAGTTAAGTGTATACAGTATCAACATATCAGGTCAATGCGCAGACTTGAAATAGCACTAGGAAATCTCACTTGGAAAGTTTCTCTTTGAGCATAGAGGATTGCATGACCACATTTGTTTATTACTCCTTATTCCACCCACATTCCTAATCAGTTATACACTGTAGCATAAGCCTTGTTAGGTAGCATTCATAATACAGGAGAAGAACCAGTTCACACTGACCTTAAGAATGCGCATGGCAACGCCTTTGGAGGCAAACCTTTTTGGAAGTTGTTGCCCTGGCGTTGTATCAAATACGCGTTGCATGAGAAGTCGCATCAGTGACATACCATCCCCTATGGCTGATGTAAAAGATTATATCACAGTCATCAACAGAACATCGAAGGTTTTCTAATTGTAGAAATATAATTGAAAAGTTAAGCAAATTGACATGCGCTGAAATATGCGATGGCAGGGACAGGAATGAGGCAGTGGATCATATGTAGATTAGGTTGTCTGAAATATTAAGCTGTTTGGAGTCGAGGAGAGTTGGTAGAACTGGTTATCTCTTTGATTACCCCCTCCCCAAGCCCTCATCTAGCGCCAAACTACAATATGAGGAACCTGTGAACATTGCCGAGAGGAAAGCCTGATACAGATACATAATACTATGACGATGAAATAGATAGAGACATATCAGCAAATTGGGTCAACTACTAGCGAACTGATCTGGTTCTCAGGTATCTTGTTCTCAGGTGTGTAAGCCAACTTGTTATTACTGCAAGTACAGCATTGACTACGGACACGATTGGAAGTGATTGCTCACTGGAGTCTACACTGTCCAAAATATATCAAGGAGGAGGCCATGCCCTGCTTAGTGTAGAAAGAGAATCCTATTTTATATATATGTTACCTGTACTATCGAGGAATAAATCTCTGCATTGCATCGATGTCAATGCATTTGCAGGCGATCATATCTCCTCATATTACTACTTGACCATTTACAGCCTAGACCCTAGAGGTAATGTAAGATCACCATGATGAACTCTAAAGATGATCGGGAAGACGTCCCTGGTGTCACCCTCCTCGCCCCCCTGGTAAGAAGGGATAAGGATCATCTGCCATGGAGATCTGCCATCTGGTAACGGTTTCGAGCACAAATCTCCAACGAGATCCTCCATCGCGGCTTGGTTCTTGGGTACGGCTCCATCCCAGACAAGGACATGAGCCTTTATGTCGAAGTTTGGATCTTTTACCCAGACATATCTGAAATCCCCGAAGGGAGAATGGAAGATTATTCTGAAACTTCGAATAATATTGAACATGGTATTTTTCATTATATTCACAATGTTTAAAAGTATCTAGGAAAGGTTTACATAATAGATATACAATATACGCATCTTTATTGTATCATTTTAATATGAGAGAAAATGAACTTCTGAATAGAATCGTGCAGTGGATGTAATTCAATGATGGCACTTACTGGATTTTTAGAAAGCTCTATTAATTGTTTTAGTATGATAGCCTCTGCCTCTTACCTGTGGTACATTTTGGTGAAGTAATGCGAAAATTTAGCGGCTATCAAATTGCCATTGTCGTCTTTGGCACTGATAATTCTCTCTAGACAGATCTTCTGAAATTTCTCTATATCAAACTCTCCCTAGAAAGAGAAGGATTGGGGTTGTAAGTGCATTATTTATCAATTATTGGTGATAACGAAACATTCTGCTATCGTTGGATATGTATTCAATTATCACAATATTTGACAGATCAGGCCTTTTTGCGTGAAACTGAGCAAAAGGACAAAACAATCCACCCAACTACATTGGTTCTACAAAAAGAAGACCGTAGCTCATGAATAAAAATAATGATATATTAATTAAGGATTATTCCATTTAACCGAAAAAGAAAATCAATATGATTTGTTTTGCTCTGTTCTTTGAGCTACAAGATAAACAAATCAGATGCTCTTCCTGGGCCTTTAAGTGGCTCCCTTCATACCATGACACCAGCGCCTCGATAGGGTGATCATTCAGACACTCAGCGTCCTTCAATAGAATACATGGAATAAAAGAGAGCTCTCACCTTTACGAACATGATGCTGTTGATGACTGCCATGTTTTTGGGACTATCCTGAAACCACACTGCATCATCACCACTAGCTATGAGAACTTCTCCATTTGTCTCCTCGCGAATCTTGCGGTGTAGTGTGTGGCGGTATATCCGGAATATGCTGTGTGAAACATTGAAGAACAGACCGGCTTAAGCCTGAAATGTGTGATTGCCAGATTTTTTGTTCTTTTTAATATAATTGAAATTCATACCGTAAAAGCATCATTCTTTTCGATTGCATTACTTTGTGTCGTTTGTTTCTTTTCTTCACATATCGCTCTATTGATTATATATTGAGCATAAACAAGCATAGGAACTCACAGTGAGAGTATCAGGAAGAAAGGTGCAATAGTGACTGCAGTGACGAAACCTAGTGCACTGAGGATCAATGTGCAGGCCATCTGGAGATTTTCTATCGTCAGGGCTGTAGCCATTCTGCAGCTTTGTACCAACAAGCAGACGTGCACTGTTAGACATTACATCACAAACATGCAGGTAAAATGATAACATTTAACGTAAGATAGCGTCGACATATTAGTCAGTCACCGTATGGGTCCGAGATGCTGGCGACACACCAAGCGAGTAACGGCAGCGATCTCCAAAATCGCCAACAGAAATGTGTGTGTATGTACGGTATCATTTCATAGTAATATCTCCCACCAATGATTTAGCGTCTCTGAAGCAATAATCAGGTGAAATATTAAACAATAGCCCACATACATCATTTTGTGTTGGCGATTACAGAAATCGCCGCGTTTCTCGCTTGGTGTGTCTCCAGCTTTATGCCAGGGACACACCAAGCGAGCGGAACCCTCGGCAACTTTGGACCAGCAAGTAATGGTATCGCTCACTATTTCTCGCCTATAAGATTGGAAGTTGTTTTCCTGACTTGCTTACAATTTTGAGACACACCAAGCGAGTCAAGGCAGCAAAGAATACGGCAGCGAGAAACTCCTCTGAGCGATTACTGCAAAACTTGTCAGGTATGAGCGATGTTTGATATTTGGCGATTACTATATCGGCGAGTAAAGTGAGAAAAGTGAGTGATCATGTGACTATAAAACTTAATCTGATTGGTTGACTGGTTGTTGCTGATAGTGCTCGCTGATATATCGCTTACATGTACCAACAAGTTGGTGTGACTGCATTTTCAGAACTACCCTAGCGATTCTGTGTTGGCGATAATGTGGGCGAATTTTGCTTTCTCTTATACCGGAGACACACCGAGCGAGAAACGTTGGCGATAATCTTACTTGCCAACAAGCTCTTAGCGATTATATGAGCGATAAAATTTATCGCTTGGTGTGTCCTCTACTCGCTGGGATATGAGAGCGACTGGGATGTAGGCAAGTTCAACAATCGCCAGCACATTCCATGAGCGATAATATCAAACATGTTTGATATTCTCGCCAAGAGAACACAAAATTCGCCCACATTATCGCCAACACAGAATCGTTAGGGTAGTTCTAGAAATGCAGACACACCAAGTTTTTGGTACATGTAAGCGATATATGAGCGAATACTGCCATCGACAAGTAGTCGACCAATCAGATTGACTTTTAAAGTCACATGATCACTCACTCTATTTGCCTATACGGTAATCGCTAAATATCAAACATCGCTCAGGCTTGGCGAGCTTTGTCTTGCTCGCTCAGTGCAGTATATCGCTGCCGTTTTCTTGCTGCCTTGGATCGCTTGGTGTGTCTCAGAGTCGCCAGCGAGTGAGCAAAACCCCCTCCCACCTTGTAGGCGAGAAATGTTGAGAGATTCCATTTCTCGCTGGTCCAGAATCGCCGAGGGTTCCACTCGCTTGGTGTGTCCCCGGCATAATACCGGAGACACACCAAGCGAGAAACGTTGGCGATAATTTTACTCGCCTACATAGTCATGGCGATTATGTGAGCGATAAAATTTATTGCTTGGTGTGTCCACTACTGGCTGGGATATGAGAGCGACTAGGATGTAGGCAAGTACAAAAATCGCCAGCACATCCCATGAGCGATAATATCAAACATGTTTGATATTCTCGCCAAGAGAAAGCCAAATTCGCCCACATAATCGCCAAGACAGAATCGCTAGGATGGTTCTAAAAATGCAGACACACCAGGTTTTTGGTATATGTAAGCGATATCTGAGCGAGTACTGCCATCGACAAGTAGTCGACCAATCAGATTGAGTTTTATAGGCACATGATCGCTCACTCTTCTCACTTGACTCGCCCATACGGTAATCGCCAAATATCAAACGTCGCTCTGACTTGGCGAATTTTCCCGACTCGCTCAGTGCAGTTTATCGCTGCCGTCTTCTTGCCGCCTCGGCTCACTCGGTGTGTCCCAAAATCGTCAGCAAGTCGGCAAAACCCCCTCTCACCTTGTAGGCGAGAAATGGTGAGCGATTTCAATACTTGCTGGTCAAGAATCGCCGAGGGTTCCGCTCGCTTGGTGTGTCCCCGGCATAAGCGAGAATATCAAACATGTTTGATATTATCGCTCATGGAATGTGCTGGCGATTTTTTAACTTGCCTACATCCCAGTCGCTCTCATATTCCAGCGAGTAGAGGACACACCAAGCGATAAATTTTATCGCTCATATAATCGCCAATACCTTGTTGGCAATTAAAATTATCGCCAACGTGTCTCGCTTGGTGTGTCTCCGGTATCAGAAATAACCCTGATTAAAGCCGTAGACACACCAAGCGAGAAACGCAGCGATTTCCGGAATCGCCAACACAATATGGCGATTAAGTGCGCTATTATTCTATATTTCACATGATTTTTGCTTCCGAGACGTTAACTTATGGGTGGGAGATATTACTATAAAATAATTTTTCACATACTTGCTATTTTGTGTTGGCGATTACAGAGATCGCTGCCTTGACTCGCTTGGTGTGTCCCCGGTATTACCAACTTACAGGTGTGATCCTAGGCTTTCTCAAGTCTGTCCTAAAGCTGGAGACACACCAAGCGAGAAACGGCAGCGATCTCCAGAAGCGCCAACAAAGATTTGCTTGTATGTGTGATATTATTTTATAATGATATCCTCCACAGATAATTAAGCGTCTCAGAAGCAATAATCAGGCCAAATTTGAAATAATAGCTCACATACACGCCATTTTGTGTTGACGATTCTGGAAATCGCCGCGTTTCTTGCTTGGTGTGTCTCCAGCATGATGTGTGTGCTGGGGGAGTGGGTAACAGAGGCAGTCGTGGCAGTCAATTGTAATGCAGGGGACACACCAAACGAGAAACGTGATCTCCAGAATCGCCAATACAAAATGGCATGTATCCGATATATTAATTCAGAGTAATATCTCCCATCAATAATTTAGCGTCTCAGAAGCAATAATCAGGTGAAATATGATATGATAGCTCGTAGAGGGGATGGCTCTAAATACGGGTTTCCGATACCTTAATTGGGTCAAATTTTGTTGAACTGTATATGGCCATTACTTTCTATAGCGAATTAGAGAGGTTCCAATCGGCCGCAGACTTCTAGTATTAGTCGTTGGTATTCCACTTGAGTATGAAGATTACAATCCTCTTATAAAAATCCCAAAATACGAATACATGTGTTATATTTAGAAATAAATAGGACCCGAGAACTAGGATGTATTTTGAAAAGACGGTTCCTCAAATCATAATCTAAATACTAATGTATTGAACTTTTCAATATTTGCAATCGGGAATTACCACCTTAAAGTCTAAAGCTGACTAATATGCTGATATCAACGCCTTATATTTTTTTCTTATTTGAAAGGCGATTGATAGGGTGTGGTCAATACTATCGTATTACATATTAGGAGGTTTGTCTTTTATTCAATAAAGTTTCACCATAAAAGCAATTGCCATATCCACAGCGCTCTTCCTGGTTTACTGACACAGAGAGAAGAATGTCAATTCGATAGTCCAGCTTTTTCGAATATTTACCTATAGTTAGCAATTCTATGGCCATTAGTCCTTTTCGCTCTGCTTTCCTGTCATAATGATAAACCCTTATTTATTTGACCATTGACTACAAAAATGTTTCCAAGTGATCTCTCTGACAAGGTTTGCCATTGCTTCAGCTAATAAGGCAAAGGTTTTATCAGGTGGAGAGCAAGAATCGGTGTAATGGAGCACCGCCTTTACGCTTGGATTTGTCAAGGGACAACATTTCGGTGATAGCCACTTATATAAGAGTATAATGTCGAACAGAAATCTTTTTTATCCCAAATTATTATCACACATTTGGAAATATTCTTCTGCCTCCTCCTGTTAATGCAAAGATAATTCTGTGTTTAGATTTGGTCATAGTTTCGCCTGTGAAGCTAACTGAATTATTGGTGAGTAACGGTTATTTTCGCAGACCATGAACCTTTGGTATTGAAAAGTAACAAAACACTCCTTGATTTTGTAAGTAGTTATCTTTACAATAACATGCTTAACCCGTGTCAACAGGAGTCATCACTGCTCTGCTAAACCAAAGGTCTGTGATATACTTCCACCATGGCAGATTTCCAACTATATCCCTACTATCAGTTCCGGTCAACAGTAAAGGTCAATGTCATGCAAAAATGGCACACGAGTAACCAAAGCCTGAATAATATATCACAACCAAGTCTGCAAACGTATTTTAATTATTTTCAGACATATAAAGGAACAATGCCTACTAATTACAAGCATTGAATTTCATCGCTTCATCCACCTAAAACTAATTTTTGATCTCAAGAATCTATTCTGGATTAATTTCCGTTGAGCCTACATAACGGCAGTGTTATCAGAGTCACACTGATTACATATCTTCCGTTATCGGTTCGTCCTCATAGACCTACATATATTGCCCCATGCTTGAACTGATATTATGGTAGATACATTAAGTGATATGTGGATAAGGTACATTGGAGAAAATATACGCTCCCTATATTTGTTTGTTAAAGTTGATGGTATTTGTTACTGAAATTGCCCACTATTTATGCTATTGCTAGAGACTCTGGGAACTGGATTATAGTAGAAATATCCACAGATATTCTTGAATGCACATTCTCTTGTAGTATATCTTGTAGAAGGATAGCAAATTTTAGTCTGATATTGTTAGCGATATCCTTCCACATATATATATATATTCAGTTTAGATGTTAAAAAGGATCGTGACATCTTGTCAATTGTTCATATAGCTAAACATTCTTGTGAAAGGAACATTTTCATAAAACCTCGCATGTATACTTTTAGAGGAAAAGCCTGTAATATCATAAGACAATAACATATTTAGAGAGGTTATGTGGTAAAATGAAATATTTTTCAGTTCGTTTATGTAGATGAAACATAAGCAAGCGCATAAGACTATGCTAAAGTATTTACTTATCTCTATTCACATTTACTACAAACCATACCGTCACAACACTACTGATTGTAGCACATGAATAGAACAGAAGAGAATACATAGTAAACCATACCTGTGTGTCTGTATGATCTGACTCACAAGGAAGAGTAAGGTTCTCCTTCTTCCTCTAGTGTAAAAGATGGAACTGGGCTTCAGGATTTTTACATTCTCAATACGAGTCAACACCCTTGACTTATATACACTCCCGAAGTACCGCTATAGAACTGGCTATATTAAGGCATCATCAGTTAACATCTATCTCACGATATCAGTCTTATCATAAATCTCCACTGTCCGATATGTGACTAGTCATCCAAACATTAGCCACGCAGCCTAGACATAATATAACATAGGATTTCATGACCTTAGATACTTTTAATTGTGTATCGTAGATAGATACATCACAGGACGAAAGGTTAAGTTTATTCATGTTTCTATCCCAGCAGAGATACCAGTAAAGGCGGTGTATTTTTGTTGTTTTGTGTTTTTAAATGAGCGAAGCTCTTTTATTTGTTTTAAGAGTCCGCTGGGAATGACCGAATTACATGTGACTATCCCGCGTCGCTAAATATGTGTACTATCCAACGTTGTCGATGTACTTGTGCTGTTTTGTTAGAACTTTCTTAGGCTATGTATGGTCATATATATGTATTATTACAAATTGCCTCTAATCCAAGTGGCTACTGTAAGTTGCCAATGAAATAGGGTGGATTTGAGGATACATAGTTAATGAGTTAGTAGTATTTAAGATAATCTTCCATAATATAGCATATATTCAGAAAAAGCGCTGCTGCTGTCCCAGAACGCTGTCCAGGTATGTTTTTATGCCCATAAACGATTCCTTCAGACAGTATAACACTGTGGTTGTCTAATAATAAAGGAACGCTATCATTTGGTGGCGCCACCTGTGGTATACGTTGGTATTCCCAATTATAGTTCCTTGTTTATTGAACTGGCCCCCAGGTGAACTGACCGCCCTACACACATGCAGGGGTTGAGGAAGGGTTGACCTTTCTATTATTGAATTGACATTAGAAGTGATTAGTTTATAATATAGAGGTCAATCATTATCCAATGTCATTTATCGGACAATCTTTTAATGAAATACATTTCAAGAAGTTGAGAGGAGAGAAGTTATGCAACTTGGGTCGGACGATTAAGCCTACCCGGTCAGCTTTCTGGTGTGGGTTGTTAATTATAGAGATACCTTTTTTTGAATTTTGTTTTGAATTGTACTTCCGTTTACGGTTTTACATATACGACACCTATAATGCTAGGTTTACACCAGCACTCTGACAGTACTGATAGCCCCAACATCCCGTCGCCGTTTGTCGAGCTACTATACAATATATCCCAAAATTTGCAACGGCTATGTAGGTAGTCGCTTCATGTGCTTATCGTCTATATATAGAGGTAGTTATGTTCCCTAGAAATTTCTTAAAGTTACATATCGAATGATCTGTGCCTGTGTAACCGTACACAACCTTTTGCTAACCTGTGTACGAACTGGCAAATATATATTTCTTAAATCGTTTGTCGTCCCAGAATCTTTTATAGTTCACGGCTACAAATGAAAACTATGTTTACAGTCTGTTTCTTCTTTATGGAAACTACAATCACATGTCTAATAAATTTTTATATGGCTTCTAGATATAATGCTATCACTGGAATGACAATACAGCATAGTGTGTTATTCAGAGGTTGAAATTTCGTCGGAAGAACGTGGCACGTCTATTGCGGTCATCCTGCGAAACCATGTCTGGTGGTGGTGCTGGGGCTGGAATGTATGTCCTTCGTCGCCTGCGCACTGGTTGCCTGGGTCCTTCTGTGGGTAAGTCTTCGCTGGGTGGTAGAGGAATTTCTCCCGTGATGCACACATTGTGCAAACACACACAAGCCGTTATGATTTTTGCGCAGTCATTGGGATGATGATATAGATATCCTCCATGGGAATCCAAACACCTGGAAAAACATTGTTATACTCAGACCGATTATAATCTGCCTTCAGTCCAATTTTCTGAACAGTTACTTGACACTTTGATTAAGCTTATTAAGAAATATAATTTAATGATTTGCGAGTTATTCTTTATTATATGTTAATCAGGTGTGATTCTTTTATAAAGAAACAACAATCAATGTACTGTCATTCAGTGTGGCAAAAAGAACTTTATTTAATCTCAGACTGCACAATAAAACGATTGCCGGCCTGTGATCGAACATGTATAAGTGGTAGTATACATGCAAAACTAACCTCCAACTTATACAATTGTTCAACATTAATCCCTTCGGAGATGAAAACAAACTCAAGCAAACAGTTTCTGTAGACTTTCAAAAGACAAATTATCGAAATGGTATATAACACGTCTCCCTGTAATCAGTATACTCTACATTCAAATAAGCACATGCGCGTGGAAAAAATAAGCTTTACAGATTTACTATTTTGCCCGGCACATGAAGGTTTGTTACCACAATCATATGAAACTTTCAATATCCTAGTTGGCATCGGATGGTGTGTATCAATTTATTTTTGGGTTCCAAAATACTATCCTTTTACTCGTTCGGCACCAGCTCCCGCGCAAGTTCGATAGAAAGTGCGATGAACAAATCTAGATTTTCCACTGACATTCGGTCCATCTGATAACTGATGAGGTAAGACCAGTGGCGGCGCAGCGGTTCATGGGCCTTAATAGAAAGACACACGCACAGTTAACATTTCATCCAGGAAGTGCTCATCCAATTTTGTGTATAGGTCGCCTCTTGCCTATATTTACAATGGTGCAAAATTTTTTTTTTTTACCTAAAAAGTGTTATAATTTTAAAACAAGGCGAAACACTGTACTCCAGTGGTAAAATATTTAGTTTTTATATACTCTATCTTGCTTCTCACTTTGGTTAATCAAGCAATGCACAATTTTGTTCAAGTATCTGTGTTCTGTAATTTGTATCTATAAGTGTTGCAATAGTCACGGCAATTTAATAATTGTTTACAAATAATTATTTTTTAAACACTCATGTCCGAAGACTTACCGGAAGTTGGTAGGGTTCTGGATTAGGTATTTCGTCTGCTGCTGGTGGAGGAGGGTCTGCCTCAACAGCAAGGTCTGGAAAAGGCTGGACTTCGACCGGGTGGGGTTGGTCACGTTCAACCCCGTCTTCATCTTGGACAACTGGTTGGCCCTGAAAGCCGTCTTGCACTGGCATGGGTGGCGCCGCATGATCAGCGGAAACAGCAAAATCGGCTGCAATGAGACGCCTGTTATAGTCAGGGTGGCCATCGGCCGTCACCTCTCTCTGAGGTTCTTCGTCTCCTCGATGTGCTGGTCGTTGAGCACTCAGTTGTGATTCTCGACTGCTTGGTATATCGGCCAGATCCGGTCCCGCGTCAGTCTCAAGTTCCTGTGGGGCGGAAGCGTGTTGTGACGCTGGTTGCTGCACAGCGCCGCCTTGCAGCTGATTGGTCAATGCAATATTAGGAGCGGCAGCCTCACCATGAGCGTAGTACGGTGCCACTGTCGTTGGTGAATTATCCCCCATCCTCGAGCGGGGTAACATTTTGATGGCACACACGGAATCTATCTGTGGTATGGGTGATATTGTTTTGGGTCCAGTGGAACGTTTGGCCGAAGTTGACGGTCCAACAGATGGCGAGCACTGTGGCGTCCAGTCCTCCTCTTGCTCCAAGAACACCTGCAGAACCAAAGACGTTTCAATTTATAAGAATCCCACTAATATTTCAAATTGATTCACATCAGTAAGGCATGAAGATAATAAAGATGGCGTCCATTAGTATTTCGCTATTATAATTCTCAAATATTTTACAGGCCTGTAGACTACTACCAACCAGTCTACTTGTCCGGTCGGTGTCTCATTGGTTTTTCAGTTGTAATAACAGTATATATTACCAGGCACTTATTTTCATCCCTAACACTTAACTGTAGGATTTGCTACATAACGCACTTATAATATATTATAATATCTTGAAATGGGTGATTATGTGCCTATGCGATAATAATTTGATACGATACAACCTAAGAAATTTAAAATCAAAGGTCTCCCGTCTAGTATTTGGCCCATAGTACCACCTACATAAGCCTAGACACCCACCTAGTCTAATAAACCATGATACACTCTTATTAAATCATCGCCTATCGGGAGGCATATCTTATTTTTTATTTGTGGGTGTTAAGCTATTTCCGAACCAAGGCTTAACTAAGATTATTATTTCTTGTTTGAATAATTATAATTATTAAAAGAATTATTAGAAAAATATATTTATAACAATTTGTTTCAAACTAGAATTTTCAAATACACGATGAGATGCAAGCGTAATTTACACCATATTTGAAGAGTTGCGTTACCGTTATATACTTTTATCAAAACAATTAATATGTTATTTCTTAAACGATTTCTTCGTCTGCTTTTTCCTTAAAGTGAGTCATATGTCCACGACAAAAAACTTAGACCATCAATAAATTAATGATCTTCATACTTACGGATATCTCACTGGCGCTGTTGGTGGTTGTAGACAGGTACATCTCATCGGACTCCTGTAAGTAATGACCATTTCATAAACCTACACCTCAGACTTTTTTTGTAGACAACACACTGTTCCTAATCGAGAGATTGACCAACATCGTCGCTTTTTTGGTAGCCATACAGTACGACGCACACCATTTCGTATATTATTATGATAATAAGCTATTTATACAGCAGTAATTGGGTAATGGTAAATCATTATTCACCAAACTATATAAATATAGTATACATAGAAATTCGAAACTCTGGCCCCTGTGATTCACACACTATAACCATAATTTGCAGACTATAGGTTGTTCCCTACCTCGTCACTGGAGGAAGTCATCACCAACTTCCTTTTCAGCCATCGGCGATTTCCTTTTTTCCCCATGCCTGTAGAAGTATCCTGGTCCTGGTCGAAAATAAATTTGATTTAATTTTCTTTATATAAAAACTGTACTGGAAACTGGGAAATTAACACTATGTATTCTTCAAGTAGATCTGATAAGAGATGGTCTAGTTATAAACAGGACACTCATAAAGAAAAATTAGGCCTCTAATGTTTAGTCAATTAATGAAACTACTATAGACATTCTACGACAAGACTATCTAGTCCACAATAGGCCAACGCTTGGTGCCCACGTGATAGCCTTGTCGTGGTGGCCACGACAGGAGGCGTGAGGGAATTGTGTCATTTTTCAAGGTAGGGGCCAATCGAGACTGCGGTGATGAGAAACCGAATTTAATTTATTACTGACCATACCAAATGTTATTAGTCCAAGATTTTGCAACAAAGATGTTAGGTCATATGTGGTTAAGGGCTGCCCTGATTAACCAACTATTCCAAACAAGTGGAATGCCGAAAACTACTAAGGTTGATAACGTAACATGCATAAACAGGTCCATAGACTTATGATAGGGTGAATGAGTTTCTTGTTGATTTTCGCAAAATGGTAAGAAATACTGAGCTGTGTAACAGTTGTAAAATGAAGCATTTTCTTAATTGTCAATCCGTCGCCTCTTACCAGACACGCGATCGTGCCGTTGCGCCCGAAATGTGTGTATAGTAGCAATGGAGTTCACATAGGCATACAGAAAGAGTGTCCTATTTGCTAGTTAAGTCTCTAGTGAAGGGAAGTCTCCAAAATATATTTGTTGTTGACGAGTGAAACTGATTAGTTTCGATATCCGGTACAACAATAAGAAACCGATTGTTTGTCGGCCTCAATATTGTATGTACAGGGCATAAGACGATTAATTCGGTCAAATCATCCAAATCAGTTTGTATTATTAGGGTACAGCCAAACAAGGGGGTTTCATTCCTTTGATAGTAAAAGTACCGTTTCTTTTAAAAAATAAATTATTGCAACCGTTTGGTCGGCTGACAGTTCTATTTAACCTAGCTGCATTATCGGCTGAGAGTTGTAGTTCTACCGTGAAACTAAATGACCTTCTATTGGTGAACCAACACGATGTATGTAATTATTAACCACATTCCACTGGTTTGATATTCACTCTACTAAGCAAAAGTCAATAACAAGGGGGGCTCGCAGGAATAATTGCCCCCCCCCCCCAACCCAAACCATTCTGTTCTTCGTTATTCGGCAGTGTCCAACAAACATAAAAAGACTTGTACTTTGGCCTCGGCTGTCTTTTTTTTATGTGAAAATTTCTACTGGCATGGCATACATCGGATCGAAGTAAAGGGAGAAAAGACAAATTATACGACTTATACCTACTGTAGAGGTTCTGCCGGACTTGGTGAACTTCATCAGGAAGGCGTACCGTTCCAGCATTTCTCTCTCACGGGGGGTGCTAGCGCCCTGCCGACAGGCACGTTGGAAGGTGGTCCTCACACTGTTCAGCCGACGTTTCACTACCTCTACTGTAAATTTTGCAATTCGTCTTGTTAGTCACAAAGTGAAAAAAGTGTATTGCAAAGGTATGTGACGTGATATCCCATGGTATTTGGAGACTGTAGGCAACAAGTTAATTACGTTGTTAACACCTTTCACTAGAGACTGTTCAGGAATTTAGAACCGATGACAGCAGTATACAATGATCAAACAGCAAACGATAAAGTTATCGCTTCTTAAAACCCTACGTGCGTGACCAAAAAATAATGAGAAATTTCTAACTTAATTTGCACCGTTTCTGGAACTAGTTAATACAACTATTTACAGTCTCAGGTAAGAAAATTTTGCGTTCATGGAAGACACTGTATACATGAAAGTCTTATGTCGTCGATTGCAAAAATTAAGAAACACTCACCAGACATATTCAACGATAGGGCTAGCTCTGATAGTGCGGCCGCTCTAGCTGACCCTACTCGGTAGAGATCATGACAGCTGTCGTATAGGAGTGGTAGCCCTTTCCAAGCTGCCGCCAGGGCCTTGTCTTCTTTTTGAGTTTGGGTCGAAGAACGAGTAACTCATTTGCACGACATGACTTTAGCGTGAAACAGCGATCACAATGGCTAAAATAAGGGCAATGGCGAGCACGACATTTCGAGGAGGGTCAAACACTCAATAATGCTCTGCATTCCGTCTATATTTTACAAAAAATATTTTAAACATCACTTGCCCAAAGCTAAAGGAAAACCCATTTCCAAACAAGGTAGAGACACAGTACTATGCATTACCTGGAGGTCACGCTGTTATTAAAGTGTTTGCACTATCTCTAGAAATAGAAACCAACATCCCGCCTAAAATCGCGAGGTAAACAAATCGATCGACCAATAGATCGATCGCGCTTTATGCCAGTTATCCGATCAGGCGATAAATGAAGCCCGCTATTTCGGAAAATGAAAACCCTGCATACCTCACAAGAAAAATGGCGACAACCAGAGTTACTCGCTCTTCCGAAAGTCTAGAAAAAGATAGTATGTTGGCTAGAGAGTGGCAAGCGAGGCCAATTCTTTACGATCGTTGTCACGAGATGTACCGCAGCGGCTCCGCGCGGGCAGCGGCGATGGCCGAGATAGCTTTAAAAGTGGAAATGACAGGTAAGTCAGAAGGTGTTCTTCCCGCACTAACTCTCTAAAGAGCGCATTATTGGTAAGTTATTCTAACAGGGACCGGTTGCAAAAGTAACGTGAACTCAATGGTTTTGAAGCCGCTCCTTTATCATTGCGTTCCTCCCAGTACGTCTCGCTGTGTAATAATTCATAAGTGCAAGAGTCGCAAATCAATGAAATGTCAGAAATTTTATTTTAACCCTATACATTAATGGTAAAGGCAGTATATCACTGTGGCACGTATATGCAGTGCTTCTCCGAGTGTGCTTTTGGTTATGACCTACAATGTGCCCAACTACAGCCTAAAAGACAGCGACACAAGCATTATGCAAGATCAAACTTTCCTCTACCTCAGATCGCTGTTCAAGGCCCTTAACTGGCGAGGGATGAACGGCAACTATCCTAGAGGAAAAAAACATTTCTACATTCCGGTTCCAGATTGATGATCAGATCGGTGAATTAAAAAGGTGGTTTCTGGGATTAATGCGTTAACTAAAGTACACTATCGAGTTATTCTTTCTCGTTATCTTACCCCTATTTAAGCAACCCATAGGCTCTACACTGTGGCACTATATTCTGTAGTAATTAAAGATAAAATGTAAAAATAGGTCTAGGCCGAAACACTTGCCAATGGAATTCATCTATTATTTAACAATTGATTTATAGGGGGGGGGGGGAGTTATTTTTCCAAGAAAACCCTAGTTAGTGGGATTATTGGTCTTCGCACTCCAACAAAATCACGTTTTACTGCGCGGGCCTTCGCCTCGTGCAGTAATACGCAATCGTGGCTTCGTGCGATAAGCAACCACACGACTACCAATTTTGTCTGTCATCCTAATTAGGTTCCCCATATAGTATTTATGTTTTTTGATGTGCACTAAAGGAAATAATGTACACATTAATCTTGAAGATAAAATAATACGATGCGCAAGTGAAAATTATATTTTTATACGATGTCACCTACTTATTCTTTTAAGCGGAAGATGTCAAGAGACGTCTTAATAGTACCCGCATCACCTTCCAAAGAGCTACCAGACAGGGCAGAAGGACCCCGCGTGATCGTGAAGTTTTGCTACGGTATGCGTTTCTACGAGAACACACAAAGTCTGGTGGAGGCACGGTAAGCAAAATATCGTAAAAAAAAATTTAGGGCTTCATTAGGTATCACATCTGAATTTATATAATTATACAGTTGTGCAACCAAATGACCTACTTTCGTGTGGTACGCGTTCTATACGGAAACACAACGGTCAAGGTGGGAAAGGATTTACATTGGTGTTTTCTGATTTGTTATCTAGTTTAATCCCCGCTTTGAGGCATTACATAAATAGGGCCAATTTTAATTAATAAATTACACTAGACTCAAAAAATTTTATACTTTTTTATTTCAAAAAGCCAAGGTGTATAAGATACACAGAGATTGTAACTGTATATGGCCGACTCGCCTATCTCGCCTAAGTGATTTTGCAACATTATTTACAGCCCTTTTGCACACATTATTCTTTTTTGCACCTTTTACTGTGAACGTATCCTTCATATTTTGTCAAAGCAATGTCAAAGTACAAATGAATATATTGAGAAAAGCTGTCAATTGCAAAAATTACAAGAATACATGCAAGAATACATGCATAGCCTTTTTACATGATCCGTAAACCCGGCTCGCTTGACAAGAAGGCTAGGCAACGGCTGTGGGTGTGAAAACTTTAGGTGCAAAGCACCTGACATGTTATTTTCGGCAATGGGTAGAGTCTGATATTAAAAAGCGAGGGACATATTTAAACAAAAGATGGTGTTATGAAGCCCATTTTACGATTATTTCATTGGCCTTGCTTGAGGAAACCAATAGCTAACAATTTTGCTCCTTTCAAGGGTCCGGTGGCGAGTACATCGGGTTCCGGCCGACGGAAACGACGAACGCACAATATCACAATGACAAGCTCTTCCAGTTCAGAAGTAAGTATATGCTCATTTATTGAAATATTGCTTATTTGCCAGTACATCAATTCAGTGTGATTTAGGCAGCTGCTACCAGAGGGCGGCATTACCAACGTACATATAAATCGGCCCACTTTGCAATTGTGTATTCTGTAGGAAGGTGGCCGTCCTAGAAAACTGCCCAAAATGTATGAGACATGCTGGTTATTTACCATGAAGTCTGTTAAGTGCCCCATCCGGAATCGCGTATAACATCCCGTACCACTATTAATATAAAGTTTATGACAGGGATGTATTAATCCCCAAAGTCCTACGCAGACAAAAGCAGATTAAGTGGTACAGCTTAAGAACAGGAAACATGTCCCATCCAGCTGTCAGATGACGATGTAATTACACAAATGCGAGGTTTTGCCACAACAATAAATGGTTCCACTTTATCGGTTTGCAGCAGGAATCCGATGATGGCGGAGATGAGAGTGTCCAAATCCAGAGCAGCGCCAGCAGTTCTGTAAGTAGAAAAAAAATATTTTTACAGTATTACTTAAACAATTAGACATTTTGGGTTTTCCGATCTACCAACCGTATGGCCACTTTAAAATGCAGACAAAAACTTTGACCATCAACAAGAAACATTAAAATTATATATTTTTAAAACACAACATATTACTTTGTGACTATAAAAATAATATAGCACAAAGATGATGTCCCCATATTTTTTTTGCAGACATTCTCACCCTGTCTAAGGCGCTCAAAGAGGCTGAAGAAGGTGGCACAACCAGAGAACAGTGGCCCCAAAGCAACACTTCCTGGCACCAAAGAAGATCACCCAAACATGAAAGGAGGTTTCTTTCCAGCAACTAGGGAGTCGAACGGAGAGGGACACCATCCCCCACATGAAGACAACGGGCGCCAGGAAAATGACAACCCCCATGGCTATCAGACAGTAAGTTTAGTAGATGCCAACCAACACCCGAGAACAGTCGACCATGGTGAGAACAACCAGACACCGGCCGATGAAACGGAAGTAGGATTAGCGACACCTAATCTACCAGGAGGCGAAGCGCAACACCTTCAACCCAGGGGACAGTCAATGGTGATTAAGATAACCTATTATTTATAAGGGCACGCAACTAACTAGTGCATATTACATAATAACCACACGTTTAACTTTGTACAGACCAGGTGGTATCAATTATAAAACAGAAAGTATAAGTTACAGAAACTAGAATAGTCCCTATTATTTTGTTTAATACAATAATCTTAATGGGTTTACACTGTATAGCAAATTGTGAGTAAGAGGATAGACGGTGATGCTATGGGGAAATTTTTGAGCGGGAAAGACGAGTTCGCGCATCGGCTCAATAAGGGTGGCACTGTCTGCTTGATGGATCATGAAATTTGCAGGAATCGGTCCGATCAGCCCAGTGAAAACTAACTAGGCGGATGCTGACCGGGGTTTAAATTCTGGCAGGCTGACTGTCTGGAAACAAGCCTCCAGGCCCTCTATGAACGTTCTTTTGTTGGACAACATAAGTAGTAACTCGGCTATTCCAAATTGAGAAGATTAATCATGTTGTTTCACACTGAAATCAATCTAGGGATAATGGGTATAATAAAGCAATACACATCAATTATTACATGAAATTGATTGTAAGATACTTATATAAATTGCATTAACAACAACAGCCGATGCAACCACAACCCCAGCAACCACCGCTTCCGCCGCAAGGAGGCCAGGGACAAGTGGATAGAGTTGGAAATGGCAACCCAGTTGTGAGTATGAAATGTGTTACATCCCGAATAAATGGCGACAAACAAAAGTGAAAGTCATACAGCCTTGCCTAAACTCAACTAATGTTTACAAGGTCGGGGCTGTCCTGCACTGTACGCATGTACCTATATTAACAGGAGGTCAAAGTCAAGCAATCCGACTATATAAACAAATAGTGTATAATTATAATTACAATATAAAAACTTTACTACAGTCTATACAAAATTTCATATGGTAGGATATGGTTGTGTAAAGAGTATACGACATGGACACATGGGCAGATTGAACACAGAAACGTTATTTTTTAATTGTTGCCACCATCCTGGGGCCTGGCCCGATGTAATCGTACTTAATTTTCCATTACAGGGCCACCAACCACTGTGCCAGCACTGGATGGAGATGATAAAGTATCAAATGGACAGGATGACCATTCCTAATTTGGACTTATTCATCGCTAGTTCATTGGAGTTGGCGAGGTCCCTCGTGCCCGACTTATAATGGGTGTTTGTGCACACGGTTAGTTGATATTTTTCAGCACACTACAGGATACAGTTTAGGGTTCGCGTCTTTAACATTAGATGCTACTTAGGTATACCAAGGAGGCCCCAGGGTTTGATAAGCATGCAGAAAAAGGTGGCAATAACCGATAAAAGAACATTAAAGTGTTTAAAACGGGACATCGGACAGACTGGAAGACGTCCAGAGTTATTTTAAGAAGCCATTGATTAATAGTATAAACGGAATGTTAGTGTTGTAACTGACAGCAGGGTAAACTTTGAGCCATATTTCATTAGAACATTTGGTCCACCTATGTGTGTGTGGCCAAAAGAAAAAAATGAAAACCTCACATGTTTGAGCTGCATGTCCCTGCTGCCGCGACCTATAACCCACTTTAAGAAGGCACATACTGCAGCGCCCGATCAAAGACTATAACTTGTAAACCACTGTGTTATTTAGAAACCCTGTTAAATTTAGGGACAGATTTACAAGGACAATAAATGATTAAGAGGTACCGCAGAAGAGTGGACAAAATAATTAAAATATAACCCTCAAACACAATCTGAAACCAATACGTGTCCATCGAGCGGAGAAATTACAACAAGAAAAAGAATTATTTCTTATAGTACCGGTATAGTAACCTGTTAGACTAAGTTGCTGCCTGTTTTACTGCATCACGAGACAGGTTTGGAAGTGCCCGTAAAGACGAAAACGGTTGCAAAAGAGCAGGCTAGAGATTTATTTAAAGACCTTGTGAAAATGGTAGGAGACGCACCTCAGCAGCCACTTGAAACTGAACATCCATCTGTGGAACGTCGCAACAAATTTTGGGTCACACCTTCCAAGGGATAGACAAAAACTATTTTTTTAACTGTGAATAACAAAACAATGCAACCAGTTTGCGAATAATTAATATTTCATTTGTTCCAGCATCGTAATACAGTTGTTAACAGAACCTTAAACAGGTAACCACTGTGAAATAGTCACCGAGTAAAGAAGACAAACCAACTATGGATATGCTAGTTATCGTAGATTAAAAGATGAACATGTCCAATTATTAATGAACGTGTTAGAAATAAACGCTCAACTCACTGAAAACTTTTAAATGGCTTAAGCCATCACAACAATTTACAGATGAATAATAAATATTAATAAAGGACTACAGCATGAAAATTTATGGACACTCACCTATGGTATCGCTTGGAAAACGAGGCCCAAAACCAAGGATAATGTCTGAGAAAAGGGGAGTGGAGCCAAAGTGGTCGTCCACATAAAACAAATATCAACGCTTAAAGCCTAGGGTAAATGAAATGCGCATGAAAATTAAATGGCGAAAACCATGCAGGCAACGTTAACAATAAGGCGAAGGTATATGCGACCACAAACAACGAAAATGCGCAAACATTTAAATGGCAGAAATCTTTTTAAATATCATAGTTATCAGACAAATATACAAGAAAGGCGATGTTCACTGGTTCAAATGCTAGTAATCTGCCACAGGGATGTGAATAAAATGTTGCTTTTCAATCAAGCAAGCAGATAAGCCGAAATTTTTAAAATTAGGAGTTTATACCAAGTGGTCATCATTCCAAGAAACGATATGGGCGCGTGGAAATAAAAGGAAAAGGCCAAAGTTGTGTTCTTAATGAAACAGCTGTTTTAACTAGAACGTGAAAGGTGACACTATTTTGTTAATATTTCATTGAATCAACCACTCACGCACAAGGAACTTAGCTATTTCGTAAACACTCCTTACCGGAAGCGTTGTTTAAGCATTCCGATGGTTTGTTCCACGACAACTCTTGTCGCCATGTGCCACGTATTGTAGGCCTCTTCAGCTTCAGTACCCGGGCGAAGAATGGGAGTTAGCAGATAGGTCTTGAGAGGATAACTGAAATATAAATGCAGGTGATAACAATTTTTTTTTAAATAATTGGATTACAACGGTGTACCCATAACATTTACTACATGATATAACGAATTATTAGAAATGGCCTGTTTTATAAAATATAGATATTTTCGTAAGGCGAACGAGATATACAATTAAGGAAACCATGTTTTATTTATTCCAAATTAGCGACCGGTGAATGCAGGAAGAGTAAGGTAAAGATGAGATTATTTTAGAGCCAACGCTTACCCAGAGTCTCCAAGAAGATAGTATTCACCCATGAGGTTCATGTCACAGTAATGGTACAGGTTGGTGTCCTTGAAAACGTAGCTGTCATGTACAGAGCCGGGGTACTTCGGACTAAGGGCAAGTATTTTTCGGTCAGCACCTGCAACTATCTGTGTGTTAAAAGGGAACAAACTAGTTCAACAATAAAATCTACACAAACTAGACATGTAGCCTACAAAGACAAAATATTACCAAATATTTCTTACCTGGCATAAGGGAATGTAATGGTATGATTGTAACCACTAAATATTACTGTATACCAAACAATGAACACTAAGACAGGATAATAATTTTTTGGCACTATAAAAATAAGCTAATATTTTAAGGAAACAAGCTGACTGTCTACCCACGTGACAATTATGTGGTTAAAATAGAGTTGACATACATGGCGATGCCACATGCAATTGGAAGTATGGGAAAATCCTATCTACCAAGTTATGTGACGTATGAACAGAATCACCCCAAATGCGTATTTTAAATGACTAAACTATGGCGACATTATAACTGCCAAAGTGATCACATTCCCTGTATGTAACAGTGTGGCGTACGTGTATAAAAACGCCATGGGTATGTGCGGCCAATCGGGAAAGTATATACTACTACACGTATATACGAATAAGGGAAAAGACTAAAGTTTCGGGGAAAATATGTGTTATGAAGAAAGGCGATATATTTAACGATCTAATGGTGAACGCCACAAAAGTCTTACTATGAACGAGAAAGAAACGATGAACCACAAGTGACCGAGTAATGAGTAGGCAAGGCAGATGTAAGCAAAAACTCCCAGTTGGATGTATAAAAATAAAATTACAAGCCAAGGTGGCCCAAGTAAACAATTTTAATGTTTATGTGAAAATATAACTATATTTATAACCACCATAGTATTGAGGCTATGAAACCACTTCCTGTTGACGAAGTCGACTTCATTCTGACGGGGAGCGATGATGGATCCCAGGCAAAGGGGTTTGCGGCCGTATTTACGATAGAAGAGACTGCTCACTTCCTGTTTAGCCTGTGCCGTTTGTGGGAACTGGATAAACTCTTTCTTGATGCTGTTCAGAAAGTCGATCACCTCATGAAGGCTGCAACTAACGGTGCTCTTTACCACGCCTTATACATCGCCGATGACGCTGTAGTTAGCGCCAGTGGCCAAATATCGAAGAGCTATACAAAACTGTAAAATAAAAGTAGTATTACTATTAATTTTAGCCATGTATGCATAATGGCTCTCACTGATGGAAACTATAGTCCAAACTAATTGCATAGACAATTAATAAAACACAGCCGATAATGGTTTGAATGATTAGTGCGTTCTATGAACGTACAACAGTTTATAAATATATAAAATTAATCGATACCATTATTTGGCAGTTTTCCATATCGGCCAGACATTTTACAAATAATCGTCCGATAGCCGATGTAACAGTAAGACATTCATAAAAAAAGCCATGTCTACTTCTACTTACCCTTTACGTGCAGAAACATGTGCACTGGTAAAGGTAAATAGTGTGGAGCGATAAATAGTTTAAAAGGAACAACCGCAAACATGACCGACTAAGTAACTAAACCGATTCACTAGTTGAGGCACCAAAACATTCCTTTAGTACACTCATGCGGCCACCCCAGGAATTAAACACACCCACTACGCCACAAGGCGGAAACCACAGACACTACATAAACAAACACGTGGCGGCCGAGTCCACATACCACAAACAATACACATTCAAGTCTTAATTAAAAAAACCTCCACGAACTACAGAACATACAGTAGTTTCTCAATATTGACAATTGCAAGAACATGACACGGAACTATTTATAGTTAAACTTAAAAGAATTCAATGTTACCCTCTCCTCGGCTGAGATGCCCATGCCTCGCCGGTTAATTCCACGAGGACTGCAGAAGCCCGAGGTACAAAAAACGCTCGGCCAGTTCTCGCACAATCGGCTTGGACAAACGATAACGCTTGAGAAATAGAGATTCATTGAAAGCATCAAGGGGATTAACCCTGGTACGATACAGGTGCTGTCTGTGGCCGAGAGCTCCTTCCTCCGCCATTTTCTCAGGTGAAAGTGGTAGTGGCTATAATGATACTGCGACCAGTCTGACCCTGTCACGAAAGAGTGACCATTTGGTGAACGTTTGCCTGAGACACGCACCAAGTGGTCACAACTCGGGAACGCAAAACGGTCATCGCGACACTTTACCCCTAAGCGTGGTCGCACATGTTATGACGTCTTATCTCTGGAATGCAATGGTCTTTAAACGGTCGCTCAATGGTCACTATAGGAAGGAGTCACGACTAAAAAACAGGTCCCAGGACAAGAGCTCCCACAATTAGTGAAAGCCACTTATCATCATACTTTGATAGTGGCCCGGTGGAGGCGGTGTCATTCCTATCAGTAGTATTTCTTCCTGAGTACCTAGGGGGAATTAATATATGAAGTACCTTTAACATTGTGCAGTAATTGTAAATTACATATAATTTACTGCCATGCTGCGTTTCTTTTTACTCAGTCAAATAATCGAATATCACTCAGTCGGTTAATCGAACTTGTTAATATATGCAACTGGTCATGTGACCACCTACTTGTACACTCATCCCTTTTCTAGCACTCACTACTGGTGCACAGGATTTTGTTACCCAACCCACCCACACCTTTTTTCTTTTTCATCTATTATTATCCTTTAGGGCTCACAATGTGTAATTTGATACTTTTATCGTTCTTAAAATGTATTTATATCGCTTTTCTGGGCATTAACGTTATAGGCCTACTTACAAAAGCTAGCTTAAACTGGTCTTTGAATGGCCATAACTTTACTTTCAATTGGCATAAAGACTTCATTCAAAAAGAAAAATCAATCAGTTTTGCGAGATCGATCTATAGATCCCTAGCTAGAGTGCATAGAACCAAGTCCTAAAAATTAGGTAAGTGCCTACCTGAGTAGGGTGTTGACCAACCGTAGAACTACTAGAAGAGTTGAAGGAGACATTGAAGGTCCCGACGATGAATAATAAAACGCGAATGGACGAGACTCATGGATCTTATTCTACAAGTCTCCTTCCCCACGACAAATCGAATAATCAAACCCAACCACAGTACGACCTCTCCCCGTGGGGCTTTACTTTCGTCGCGCAGAAAATAAAACGACCCCCTGGTTCGCCACTACCGCTGAGCCCTCTAGTGGATGGCTGGAGAACCAGCATAAGACATCGGCAAACTCAGACGCCGTCTGGTGACTTGGAATATCAGTCCCCGCAGGGTACCAGTTCAGGCCTAGAGCTCTTACGTCAAAGAGGTAAGACACGTTACTGTTTCCTGTGTACCGCAAACCGTAGGACAAGGTAAGTCATGTATTTGTTTCCATGATATTTGGTATATTTAGCATTGCATCTGTCAATACAACAAAAGAAAATATTCAATGGTTCATAAGATACTATGGGTGTTGTCATAGTGCGTCTTTCTTTTTCTTCTTACCTGAATGTCGTCCAACTTGAAATGTCGTCTAGATCTAGATCTAGATCATAGATGCCATGGTTGCTGTTGCAGTGTTGGTTTGTTTTGTGTTAAACTTGAACTCGTACTCGTGTATCCCCTGCCTCACCCTACCCCTCCCATTCCAATATATAAAAAAGGAAGCCCCACTAATGCACAAGAATGATTTGTCCACGGTAGTTATTAAACGTTTTTATTCATAAACAATGAACAATTCTATGTCGGGAAATATTAAGACTAGCTCAAGTCTTTGATTATGCTTATTAATGCCAAGTTATGGACATTTATAAATAAACAAAATTACGATAGAATATGTTGCAGTGTGGCTGGTCCAAGAATCAAAGACTTGTCCATTAAGATTGCAACCCCAGCTGCTCCCAGTAATCCTACACCTCCTCCTACCCCTCCTCCAGTTCCCTTGATGCTATGTTATCAGAGAAATAATCCTGTGTTAGCAATTTAAGAGTAAGAATAAGAGTAAGACCCATGTACTCCCCTCACTTAGCATCCCCTACATGAATGGGAGAGCAACCTATGAAGTTATGTAGAGCGAGTTTTAGTCTGATGAATACAAATTCTACAAAAACAGGTTAAGGGGCCCCTCCCACCTACTACGATTAAGTCTACGATTAACCCTTTGGCCGCGTCGGCGACAAACTGAAAAAATCGGGGAGGTGTCGCCGACGAATTCCTCAATTAGTCAGGCTTTGTCGCCGACGAACTAGCTCCGCGCCGACGCACTACAACAAAAAAACGTTAATCGTAGGGGCTCTACAATATTCAAACATGTTTGAATTTCGAGCGCGTCGGAAGGTTAATCGCAGAGCGCAGCGGTTTGTCGCCGCAATTGGGCCCTCCCACCTACTACGACGCACTACGATTAAGTCTGCGACGGCAGCGCGTGTCGCCGACGCCATCGGCGACACGCGCTGCCGTCGCAGACTTAATCGTAGTGCGTCGTAGTAGGTGGAAGGGCCTCCTAAGTCTAAAAAATAGTATCTCAACAATCTGATTTTAATTGTCTATCCTATCCCTTCAAAACCAGACATTTTGTAAAAGTTGGACTCTTGCTTGATTATTGTTGTGTTTTGCCCACCAGAGAAAAAAAACCTTTTCGGTAAATATAGAGTCAAATAAAAGCAAACAATCAGGGTCTGAGACAAACAGAATGAGAGACGTAACGTACACTTACATATATAGAGACAGATAGTCAGACAGACATACAGAGAGACAATAAGGAGAGAGACACACAGACACAGGGAGACAGGAGCAGAGAAAATCAGACATACGTTTAAGACTGTATTTCATTAAGCCGATTTCACTCCAGACGGGAAACTGGAATGAGACTTGAGACAAACTGGCTTACATCAGCGATGCTACATGAAATTTGTGGCTGATGCCTCTCTGCAGCTAGTCTGGACAGTGCCTGTTCACCAGTTCCACATCTGCTCCATAGTTCCAAAGCCATCCAGTCACCATTATTTCTAGGATGGTGGGCATCGGAACTATAGACTTGTGTCTTCATCCACTGGTGTTCCATTGTCACTGCACGAAACTAACTCCAGACTTGCTCCAGTGTTGGCTGCCAAATTTAGCTACGTCAGAGGCCAGTCATGCTGCAGTCAAACCCCTGAACCTCTCGACCTGTCTTTGGAGACTAACTGGGTGACTGCTAAAAATAGACCTGACTGAAGCTGTATATGTGTTATCATACTTACAAGTATCCCCTTTTGGATGCAAATAATCTTGTTTTACTCAAACTCTTTGCGGTTGTTGGCAAAGTCTGTCACTCTTCCAAATGTACCTATTATCAAAGTCATTATAACTGTAAATGCTGTGTTAAGCAGGAAAACGAAGGTGAAACAAATCAACTCTCATGTTGGGAGGTGCGATCAAAACGGTCTCTGTACCGATGTACTACCCAAGTAAAATAAAGTACTTAAAAAAAAATATTTAAAAAAAGCCTTTGTTGCCTGAACATTTCCCGCACATCTGGACCAGGGCATCTGGACATAACCTGCGCATCTCCCGTCCCAGGAGTGGAACATGCTAAGTGATTCTTCCTGAGTGACACATATTAAGTCACCCTTTCTGAGTGACACTTAGTTAGTGACCCTTTCTCAGTGACACATACAAAACACAATAGATAATAGGACTGGGGAGTGAGTACTGGTGAGTGATGACTGGTGAATGAGGACTGGTGATTGAGGATTGGTGAGTGAGGACTGGTGAGTGAAGACTGGTGAGTGAAGACTGGTGAGTGAAGACTGGTGAGATCTGGTGTGAATGAGGACTGGTGAGTGAGGACTGGTGAGTGAGAACTAAAGAAGAAACCAACAAGTTCTTGTCAAAGTCGTCGTTCTCCACGAGTTTGATGCAGTGTGATATGAATGAGGCGACAGCCGAGTGAATATCACTTAACATTCAAACGAGTTGGAGTAAGACTCTTTGACCAAAGCGAGTTGCTTTCTGTATTTATCTCACCCCTGTACACACTAAAAGAATGGGCAACACAAAGGTTATTGACCATGGAGAACGAATTGCAATACTTGTAGGGGCATGGAGAACGAGTTCCCAATGGTAAGCCTATGGACATTTATTCCAGGGGTGAGGTAATAGTAAGAAAGTACTCGTCAGTTGTAACCAGTCAGACTGTGCTGGTAACTCAGTTCTAGCCACTATGTACTGATCAGAGAGAATATCAGCTACAACTGGAGGAGGTTGAAAGTTCGGATTTCCAGAATTTGTCTGGTGCATATCAGCACTCAAACCGGGTGCACAAGGGGATGGAATACTTTGTAGGAGGGTGCAAATCGGCTTAGAAATTGTGGCAGTGGAACAATGACTCATCTGATGAACCCCAGATGTACTCCAGTGACCCTGAAGATTAGGTGAAAACATACCCCCATTATACCCCAGAGCTGCTCCAGTCACAACGCATGCAGCTGGAAAGTCTAATTGAACAAATCGGACGTTAAACTACCGAAACAAACAAGCATGCAGCTGGGACACATTTGGACCGCATCCAGTGAGGCTCCCAATGTTTCCCAGTGCTCAGTTCCGACGCCCACCGGTCCTACATCACCTTATTCCACTGGCACAACACCCGAGTCCATTTGCACGACAGGACTTCAGACATAGGTCAGACACCTGCCGGTTTGGGCACCCGATGCACGGGCGGTAGCACATCGGGAGTAAAATCAGTTTAATGGAATAGAGCCTTTAGACAGACAGAAAGTAAGATATAAACTGAGACAGACTTTATCCCTGCAAGGAGGAGAGCGGTAGGTGGAGGGGTTTAGGGACTGAAGCCAGAGGACAACCTAGAAAATCTCGGATAACAAGGAACTCTGCATGGAGAGTACTAGAGGAGAGTGACATTATTCAGCGCCAGAAATCGGATACCATTACCGAGTTGACCAGTCCCTGTATCAAGGAGAGGAGGGGTGGGGTAGGTGGAGGGATACAGGGACTTGGGCAAGTCTTGGAAATACTGTACATTCAGAGATAATTTTTCCATATCAAAGCTGATCTTGTCATTGTTATGTAGTCAGACGTAGTGTGACTCTATTTGTTCATCACAAGAGTCGGACTTGAAGTCATAGGCAAACTTTGAGACTGACATGATCGCTGATAACAAAGGGTTCAAAATGGTGGATGCTTGAATGAGAAGCTGCTCCATTCAGGGATTCAAAGGAGGATTTGATAAAATAAATGCTGATATTTGCTGCTCATACGATGTGAGACTGAAGATTGTTATGTAAGTTGTTGAATTCAACTGGGTTTAAAAAAATTTAATTTCACTTCCTTTACAAACGTTATTGCGCAAACCAGTTTGGTTCGCAAAGGATCTCAGAGTTTGCCTTTGTCCATGTAAATACAATGTCTGTCCAGAGTGATAGCAGACACAGCGTTGTTCTACTTCTAAAGTTGGAAACACGCTGTATGATTTGTTCCTACCGATTGACTTCCTTAATTGTAAGCTAGTCTTAACATGTCTCAAGTGAATTTGTGGTAATCAGGAATTAATTCTGCACACACTCGACGACTGTCTAACAATATTCCTGGAGGCCACCGATAATTAGTAGAAACCAAACGAGAGTTAGCCTTGTCAATGTTTATGCCACGATGGGCAGGATGTGTATTACTACACGAGGTGCTAGCCGAGTTTAGTGAGTAGCAGACCTGACCAGAGTGGTATAAACATTGAGAAGGCTAACTCGAATTCGGTTTCGTATTTATCCTACCCCATCTCACCGATATACAGAGAATATTTGTAATCATCCATGTTAGTAGTTATCAATGCTGCCGGATCTACTTTTGTTATCTCGTCCCTGATTGGTCCGTTTTTTTATTCACCTCGGTGCATAAATAACACTTTATTCAACGCTCCGTCAAATACATTGAGTCAATGTAAAACCTATGGCGTTTTTTTATTAGGGGTAGGATAAAGGAACAATTCAGTCTCCGGGGGCCATATCGGAGAGCGGGGGCTGGTTTTGGAGGGGGGTGCCACACTGATTGACTCAATTTCTAGGCCTCGCCTAAGCTTACCATTGTTCTTTTGTCACAGAGAAAGGAACATTCATGTTCCAAAATCGTACAGCATGTTAGTGCCTTGACTATTTTTATGCAGATTGACTATATGTTTTGTTTTTTTATTGCGGCATAAAGGGCTGGTTCCACCAACACGATGTATTTGCCATGGTATATCTTGTTATATCTTACAGTGTTGTGATATGTTGTACCTCCTTTGTTGCGATATGTAGCGCGATGATATGTATACTTTTTGCGATATTATGTATATATTTTGGTGCTCTACCACCGCGACACCTCAACACACATCGTGGCAAATATGCACACGATTATTCAAAACCTAGCAAGGTGTAGCAAGACAACTGAATCGTAACTTATCTTGCTATATCTTGCGTGTTAGTCGAATCAGCACTTTACTATAAGTTCTCAAGGTCTGTCGATCAGGTAGGGTCATAAGTTTACTGATTGCTTATCTAGTGATGAAAGTAAGACTTTGCCTTGTGACTGTGGATAAAGTCTACAAGTCACCTCTCAAACAATACCCGGGTCAATTGATAAAAGGGCCGATTCCACCAACACACATGATGTAGCAAGATTAGTCCCGATTTGGTTGTCTTGCTTAATCAGGCTAGGATTGAATCATCGCATGCTATTTGTCGCGATGTGTCTTGAGGTGTCGCGGTGGTGGAGCACCAAAATATACACCCGTCACCACTCACCTACGTTTTGAGACAAGTGAGGTACGACACATTGTGACACAGTAAGACACTACAAGACATACCAAGATATACCACGGCAAATCCAACCTGTTGGTGGAATCGGCCCTTATATAAAGAATGTGAAATTGTAGAGAGTGTATTCTCTAGAGTACACTGTCCATGGTAAAACGTAGGGTCAGGCTTCTTCTGACTAGGGATCACAGATTTTTATCTCACCCCTGGTATTTCTCTCTCAAAGACATAACGTTGAAAACTCGTACTCAATGTTTTAGGGGTATTATAAAGAAATATTCAATAGGGATGAAGGCACACATGTTAATTAGACAGTGATAGGGGGTGAGATAAATCTGAACCGCACTCGAACCATAGCCACTGAAAATACACTACATGTATTCGCTTCAGTTTGCTACGTAATCTCATTCACCTTTGCCTCGTGAGATTACTCTGCAACCAAAACTCATGGCGTATTTTTAGTAGCTATGAATCTTAATGTATTTCCTTTTGCAAGAGGTCATCCAGATCCGAGATAGTATACAACCTTCAGCCGGCTTACATTAGAGTTCAGAGTTCTTCACTTTGATCATGGAAATATACTTTCTCGTTCTACTATTCTGACCTCATACAACATGAAGATAGAAATTAACAAGAATAGCTGGAACACTAAATGAACAAAAATTGAAAGAACATCAGATAAATAGAAAAGTCGTGTTTTTGAGGATATATTGAGTGGAAACAAAATAATTGACATAGCCTAGAAATTGGTGCATGAGAACATGGTTTAAACATGGGCAATTGAACACCAACACAGGATTGACTTTTTACTATATACCCATGCCATATACACTCTGAATATATAATGTGAACCATACAGAGTACTGCTCAGTATGGTAAAACACGGAACAATATTCCTTACGCGTTAACCAAAATATTAGTTGTTAGGCTAGATTACTTTAATTATTTTTGTCAATTTCGGGTATATAGTAAAGATAGAACGACCTACCATGCTTACACAAACCAAAAAAAACTAGGTAATGATTTACGGTTCGCCTTGCTCCATACTAACCGTGAATTATTATCTCGTTTTGTAGCTTCTACTCCATAGTCAGGTTCTCCTCCTCATCACATTAATCATAATGAATATCTGTATATAAATCCAGAATGTATATTAATAGCACTGCTATTACTGTATTATTATTACTGTTATTTTATTACGTTACCATTCTGATTGCTCAATATTATGGAATAAAAATATAAAAACTATATGAGGTATGAGGGAATCTAGATGGACTTTATTACAGGAATATTTAGACATAACTTAGGGGTATAGACTAGAGTGGTAGACCGCTAAATGTATCATCATTGGCGAACTATATCTAAAAAAAAAAAAAAAGTCACAAAAAACAGACGCAGACACCTTGTTTTTCCAGATGTTGTTATTAGGGCCATGGAGTATACAGTAAGCAAAAAATTAGCAGTATCACAGATCACTACGTTTCGGACAATTGATTGTGTTTCGTCATGTAATATTTAATTATATTTGTTCCCTGGGAATGATCAAGTTAGACGTGTTCTTGCCCTATTTTTACTTTAATACAGCATCAAAGTTAAAATGACGTTGTACAAAATCTCGACAAATAACTGCTGTCCGATTAGCCAACACATCTATAATGTGGCACTAAGACAATGCGAGGTTACTAAACATGTATGACTGTGGTATGAGGTGTAGCTTTACAATGCAAAGAGACAGATCCGGTTGTATTATGTCCCATCACAGGTTTAAGTAACACCTTCCTCGCCTTGTCAGTACACCGTATGACGTGAGCTCTAACTGTATGTCAGGCCCACGTTCCAACGCAGGCGAGAAAGCGGTTGTAACACCTCCAACGCATAAAGTTAAAAAGCTGTTAATATTGTGAAAAACTAACACCAAGTAAGGCCTACTTATATTGAGGCGATACACTTTTAGCGTCAGACGTTCATATCCAGCGAGGTAATGTATTTTGAAGTATTTAGCTATAACGCGGGACTTGTCTTTGGCCGGACTGCTAGTCAGCCAGGCCCGTGCTGTAACAAATGGATATTTGTGAGGCGTAAAGAACAATTCCATTATATTGAAAGTGTTTCTTTTTATAGTGCGTTCACTTCTGTATAATACAAGTCTTCGTGTTAGTCACCATTTCTCCCTAAGGTTGTTTCATAGCTAAAAAAATGGAGTGAAATATGAGGTTAGATGTAGTGTAGTATACCTTTATATTATCGAGGCGTATATATTCAAACCTCAAGATGTAAGAGACAAGGCACATCTCTTCTCCATTGTCAATAGTTCCTGCCGATGGTATTCGTACTACAAGCTAATTAACCCCGCACATTTTTATAAGCTAGAGTAAAGTGGCAAGGGATATTGTTCGGCAAAAAGTTTGCCTTTATTGAACCACTGATACCTCAATGAAAACAACAGCATTTTCTATAGCAGCTTCGTATAGACAGAAATAATAGAGCAAATGCGTGTGTCCCTAAGCCTACACGGCAAGACCATATCTTGTTTTTGTTATCTGATCTACACAGCATGTCATGTTAATGTCTGAACTTTATCTATGTTCCTCCTCAGAAACTTTTGTTATCAAAATATAGCTCACAACCACTTTGTCGTTGATTCTAATTGAGTCTTTATTTTTGGTTCCAGGTGGAGGGAAAGGGAGAGGGTGACCATTCCTTTGCACCACATACACAGAAACTCACGGAAGCTCTTCTTTAACACCAAGGGGTAGAATGAGGACTGCGTGGCGGTCTTACACCCCTGAACTATCCCCTACTCTATGACCCCATCTGCTTCGCTTACCCCACGCTTCGCTTCACTGCTTCCATTGCTCCTCCGCATTACTGCCACCACTGCGTTACATTCACCTTTAACTGTAAATCCAACATGGACACGAACAACGTCAGTGGGTTCTTACGCTACGGTGACGTGGAGTCGGCCGTGAAACGTCACGTCGCGGGAGCGTCACAGGATGAGACGGGCGGGAACTACGACATCCTGGATCTGGAGATCGACCACGGCTGCTCCGCCCTGTGTCAGTCGGCGGCGGGACACAAGCACAACATCCAGCTCTACAAATACCAGGAGGTCCCGTCCTTCTTAAAGGGCAATCCTTATGTCACCGCTGGCTACCGATCAATGCTGCCTTTCAGTCTCTGTTGTAAGAGGTGAGTCAGCCAATCAGTTCCCTTTTGGGGTTTCGGTTTGAAATTTGCGACCTTTTGTGTTTTTTGTATGGTCTTTGGAAATTCCGATTCAAGGAGGTTACCCACCCCCTACCCCTCCCCGTCACGGATGTTACCACAAACTCGATTAACCATTCGCTTGGTAAAAGTGAGCCTTTTTGACATTTTGTACTCAACTTCGGACATAGAAAGGCTAAGATAAAGTTCCTTTCACTTTTTTATTTAGTCATCTAGAGTTCTGGTTAGATATTTTGAAAATCTAAGTAAAGATTCATTACGCGAAATAAGCACATAATGTATTACTGCTTTGCCACTTTAGTAGATTCAAAAAATGTAATTTTCTTTGGGCATAGCAGCCACAGAGATAAGCTCTAATAAGTAAGATAAGCATTCTTATATTATATTATGGTTCAACAGTTATAAATAGAGATGAGGCAAAGTAGAGTATACATAGACAAGAAGATAAACCAAACCAAACCAAACCAAACCAAACCTAAAGGTATAAGAAGCTGATGTGAGAAGGGAGGAGACGCCAAGGGTCAGAGCACTGCCTCAGCTCATGGGTTTAACCTCACTGTAGACCATAGCTGCTATTCGTCTTCTCAGCCTGGAAGTAAGTGGTGCTATGAACCCTCCTCTAGCCATGGGGGCAGTCATCTTGGAAAAGCACCCACATAATTCTGAGCCTATAGTGGATTTGGACATTGATTTCTGATGTTATTCAATGTGTGGGGATGTATTGAGTGATTCTCAAGCCTCTCTCTCCCTTGACAAAATCAGACTTCTCTAGAGGTTAAAGATCAAAGTATTATGTGATGGCCTCAGTTTAGACCATAGATTCAATTCGCCAAGTCATCTGGCGACTTCCGGTTAGAAATCCCCTCCGAATTCCCTTAACAACGGACATATCCACTATCTTGCTGGTGAATACAAAGCGCTGTCAGAGTGTCAAATAGGGGAAAACTCTAATAATCTACTTTATAATGTATAATTTAAGTTGTAAGTTATAAGTTGTAATAAGGTTATTTACATTATCCAGACATGATTTAAACGTGCCAACTCAAAGAAAATCGCTGTTTGAACGATTTGTTGACATCGCGTTCAGAGGCTAAACTGAGGCCATCACGTAATCAGTTGATCTGAAATTGCCAGGGAGGTCTTGTTTTTCAATAGATTAACATAAGGGTTACTTAACACATCCCCACATATCAAATAATATTGGAAATGAACATTTGAATTCTCCATAGGCTTAACACTCTGTCGGTTCCTTGCCAAGATGGCCGCGTAGGCGTTTCGAAGCGCCACCTACTTCCAGGCTGACTCGACGAATGTCAACTAATCGTCGAAACAATCAGTTTTCTTCAAGTTGGCACGCTTAAATCATGTCTGGATATTGTAAATAATCCTATTTAAACAATTACCTTATAAATTGCACATAAGATAATCAGAGACAAAAAATTGTCACCATTTTACACTTTGACAGTGATTTGTTGTCACCAGCAAGATGACAGATATGTCCGTTGTCAGGGGAATTCGGAATGTCTTCTGAACCGGAAGTCTCCACCAGACTCACTACGTATACTAAAGGAAATCCCAAATCCCATTCAGGTCGACATTGAATACATTACATAAAACCCAATTTTATCAAATCCATCTCTGTTCGTGACAGCCTCTTCGTGTGGAGTAACGAGACGGTAAACGTGTGGACGCATCTCGGTGGCTGCCTCATATTTGTCTTCCTCCTCTTCTATGACAACTTCATCTCTCTGCCGGCAACCAGCGCATCCCTCGTCGATCACGTGGTCCTCACGGTCGCCCTGCTCTGCTTTCAGGTGACAAGAGACTCTTTTTAATTACTGTTGATTAAAGATTGTACATGAATGTTCCTGGACCAGAGTCCCATTACATTTTACGTGGACGCGTCGAGAATAAATCTAATTTCTGGGAACATATTAGATCGCAAAGCACGTTACAACCTAAAGTTTATGAGTAGTATTATTGACATTTGTAGCATACGCTGTGTATTATTTCTACATTTGTACCATCCTTTATATATAATTAGTATGATTTTTTTATGAATGGGTTTATTTTTTCGTTCTCATGGATGTTCCGGTTGTTGGGAACTATCCTGAGTTGGAATTTTTTTTTTATGAATGTCCTGCGTTTCGTTTCGGTGTGGTGTCAGGCTAGATGGTTAAAGGAGCCAAGCTAAGTTTCTTCTGGCACATCCTGGTCAGCACTCGCTGTGTTATCCTTTAGTTATATGTATTAGTTATACCTCTCGTAAGATCGATTATGTAAAAACTCCAATTCCGTTATTACGACGATTGTTTACGAGCACCATGACCGCGAGTTCATAAGACGGACAAAAAGTCTATATCCGAAATAATGTTCATATCATTTTCAGTGGGTACAGAAGCTATAAATCTTGTATTTAAATTAAAATCACATCAAATGATGAGGTTAATGGTTGTCATTTGTTGTCGATACACAGTTCTGCCTGTTGACGTCTGCTGGCTACCATCTATTCAACTGTCACTCTGAGCGGGCGGCCAAACGGTGGCTGGCTCTAGATCTGGCCGGGATCTCTGTCGGCCTGCTCGGCTGTTACCTCCCGGGCGTACACTATGCCTTCTACTGCTTGTCGGTAAGTCAATACTCCTGTTAGGTCTTAACTGTGATTTTTTTTCTGTGAGAATGTCTCTCAACCCCAAACCATGGATGTTACGGAGGCGGCCCCCACGGAAATGTATGTAGCTTTGGTATCATGTGAATTGATGTGGTGTTTTAACTTATCTTCAGGCAGAACTGAATAAAGACGACGATATAAAAACATAACATAGATCATACGAAGGACTTTGATTATACCACGGATCAAGTCATTGAGTAGACACTTCATGTCTGTAATTATATAGAACGTCCTGACCATGCTGTACAAGTCACAGAACGAGATGGTAATTTACGGTTTGTACGGAACGAGGCATTTATGCCAAGTTCCGTACAAACCGTAAATTATCATCGAGTTCTGTGACTTGTACAAGCATGGTTGGACGTTATATATTTACTATATACCCCAAAAAAAAATTAAATCGTTAATTTAATTTTTAATAACCGATATGTTAATAAACGTGTTTGGCAAGGTGGTCCGTATTTTAGTGTACGGACTAGTGGTCCGTACAGTATTTTTACGTTATATGTCAAAACGGTACATATTTACAGTAAATACGGCATGGGTATATAGTAAATGTTATTACCACCACCTACCTTTGACCATAATTGATTGCAATATTTAGAAAGTACTACCCCCCAAGACATTTAATGACAACTATATGTAGGGATTTTGATAGAGTGGTACATAGTATCACTTGAATAAACAAAAGAAATAAGAATTTGAACTACCAATGAATCTTCGAAACAGAATGGCATTTTGGTTCGTCCTTGTACAGATCTGGCGGGACGTGTACCTGATCGTCATCTCGCTGCTGTTCGCAGTCGTCCTGCTCGTCCAGACAACTCCGCAGTACTTGTCAGCCGCCTACAACTGGCAGCGAATACTCATCTACTGCGGGCTGGTCGGCTACGGGATCATCCCCACCGTACACTGGATTTACCTCAACGGCGGCCAGAACGCTCCTCTTGTCCAGGTCAGCCACTCGTAGTTTGTATTATACAATAACAATGCCTGATATAGGACAAAGCGAATAAATGCATGTAATTTAATGCGCACACAATACAGACTGTTGTGAATCTTTCCAGTAAAAGCATTCGTTTTCGGGGGAACCCAACTTATATGTTGTGGTGTTCTCTTAGATAAGGCAGATAGATGATACTTTCAGACATTGCTTTGTGCAAAAAACGGCGTTAGCATGGTCCGTTCCCTGTTTCATAAAAATGTAGAAGCACTAACCTGAGATGTTTTCAAATATGTGTATTCCCACCAGAAATAAACAGTTAATGAATTAAAGAATATTATTTGTTATAAAACAAATAGTAGATCTAGACTTTTCCAGCAAAAGCGTCGAGGCACTTCTCCATTAATCAGCAAATCTTCAAGATATTTTGTAACAAGAAACAATGCATAGGAAATGATAGAATTTGGATAAATCATATAAAAGATGTTTTTAATGAGATACCTGTCTTTTCAATATGTGTCTTTTTCCTCTCCAGCTGTTCTTGCCGAAGGTGGCCATGATGTATGCGTTAGGAGTGTTGGCTTTCTTCTTCTATATGTCTAAGTTCCCTGAGCGGTATTTTCCAGGTAAGTGCATCGATTGCTTTAAAAGGAGAACTCGAATGTTGATTTGGTTTCGGGGATTAGCGTTGTAGAAACAATGTAATATCAAGGTACCGGTAATTAAGATAGAGTTAGTGAGAATAATGATACAGTTAAGAATAAAGTGGAAGCTGAGTTGACGTAAAAATATACTATATTATATACATATTTATTAGCGGGTGGACGATAGGTCTTTAGGTTATGGCTATAGCCTACTGTAGTACACCAGCTTGTAGATACACTAAATGACCTGACCACATTTATGCTCTTTATAGCTCACTAAGTACAGATAGGAATATGTTTTCTGTTTTGGACAAGGTTTTATGACCATACAATATATAACAGTTTTAGTATTTAGTATTTTGACATGGATTTTTAGAAATAAGAGATTTAAGTTTGGGGGGGGGGGATCTTTTAAGTCACAGATCCATTTTTAAGAACTCCTTTATGGACATATTTCTACCTGTAAAACTAGTTCAATCATAATATAATATCCCTCATTAGAAAGAGAATAAAAAACAGTAGGTGCTAGGAAGTGGAATTTTCCAGGTAGATTCTATATTTACTGAGATATTCTAAATGCGTCCACCTGCTTATTTGGCCTTTTAAAAGCCAATTATTCTATTTGAAAATGCACACTTAGCTCTTGTTTCGTTAGATATTTATTATGGTTCAGTGAGCAATGTGGCACAGGGTGATATTCTGTATATACAATCCTATAACATACAGCGTATGTGCTAAATGTTTCCATGTTGTTGTTTCAGGCTCCTTTGACTTTGTGGGAGCCAGTCACCAGCTGTGGCACGTGGTGGTCGTAATCTCCTTCCTGTGGTGGCACAATGCTGGTCGGGATCTCCTGATGTACCGTCTGGACACACCCTGCCTCTCCTGAGGATGTTTCACTATAGGCTTTTACTTCACCACACGATCCTAGACAACCATACCTAGCCTCTAGTAAATTATTCCATAATTTTGTTATGAATTATTGACCCATCATTGGCAGGCTTTTGCCTGGCCATTATTATCAATACCTATACGTGTTTAATCTATTTCCGAATGTGATATGGTTTTATTCACTTTAGTGTCCAAGGTAAAGCAATCATGTTATATATACTATGTTATCAAGTAGCAGTTAATTGATGCTGATGGTATCAACAAGCAATCGCATCTCGAGAAAACGGTGATTGAATTATTATCTTATTATATATCATTGATTCTAGTCGCCGGGGTATTTCTTCAGGCATTACAATCAGTTAGTGATACAATTGATAAGTGCAATTAAGAAGACTGGTATGACTCATGTATGGATATGATTACATTTTATCATAAGTATCGTTATCATCTTGTAACTATATAAGCTATGCAGTAATAGTATTGTGTCATCTGTGAGTTTTAATTACTTTATATTTTATATTTCTTTAATGTGTGACTCGTAGTGTTACTTTACCTTTTGAGAGATTATGGAAAATGAATTAGCTATAATCTGTTATTCCATCAGAGTGTAGAATACAGAAAACAAATTATGCTGTGAATGTTCAACTAGGTTTGGGTCCTTAGTAGCATCACATTACTTGTCGCGCCATGATATGACCCTGGTGGTTGCTACGGCATAATTCACGACCATTACTTGCATGTGTAACCTAATTTACAGTACAGTGATTGGTTCACACTATGGACCATGTCAATTTATTCTACCAAGAAAAGATAAGCAAAATCTACTTACTTGATACTGTAGGGCTTTGTGGGGCCACGTTTGCGTTATAATTTTATTGTTTCCTTGGATTGTGATGAATCCCAAATTACACATGTGATAGAATATATAACACCCGCAAAACGTGCTCCATCATGCCATTCTCGAGCGTGCCGTCTGTGCTCAAATATTTATTCATTGTAAGACGGTATTCCATGCAGCAGCGGTGATACACACCAATCTTATCATGAATACTGACAAATGACAATCTTTTAGCCCTCGTTCCTTATTATTGGAGTTGCTATAGCCGTTTTACTTTTATTCTGAGTCTTTCTATTTTTAATTTGTGTGTAACCTAGAGGATACGTTCATTAGAATATAATATTATACACTTTTTGATTCGTAACTGGGCTGGCTAAGCTGACTTGTCCCGCACGAATCGTTTTGTCTCCGGATTCTTAGCCATGACGCAATCAAGCGATGATTTGTTTGGAGACTAGAAAAAAATATAAAGCAACATAGTTATGGAACTAATAATTCAGATTTAAAATTAATGTATTGAGCAGCTGTTGCAACATGGTCAGTTAAATATTTCTAACTAAAAGTCCGTTACAAATTTTCACTTAAAAGCTGAATAGTTTCGGTTATTAGGAACGGAATTAGCATCTTGTAAAGTTGTTGAAATGCATGGTGATCCATCATAACATAGTTGGTTATTATTTTCCCATCCAATTCCTTGAGCATTCCCATTCCAAACCCTGAAATTTCCAGTCATTAGTACAGACTGATATTGCCGCGTGATCTAGATCGTACTTTGTGTTTCCAAACTACCATTACTCTCTACTATTTTATAATAGATGAATGCTATAGCTTGTGGCACGGACCTTTATAGTACTACGTGTTGTAGAGTATAACCTGCTATGATAACACAGACTTTTAGTCGACTTCACTCATCTTTACATTATTCCATAATCCATTGTCTTTACACAAGGTTATCAGAGCACATAGTTTTATATAGAATTGCCACAGTTAATTAACTTCAAGTATTGTTAGGTAGTTCTTATAAGCCTAGGCACTAATATCATATTTATAGGAAATACTCTTCTAGTCTTTTTGATTGATACTCATGTTAGATATGAGTCCATCTGTTGAAGAATTTCTTGAACATTTCTGGGTATTTCCCAGTTGTCTCGTAGGGAGCTTGTATAGTAAAACCTCATTATAAGTAGGTGGTTTTGTCTGAAAACAGATAACATAGCTGTAGCTGAGTGGTGTTTTGATCGAAGTGTCTTCTCAACTACATTGTCTAGCTATTCCTTCTCGTGATATTCAACACATGAGAAGGTACTCGGTGACATTACTTCTTTTGTTTTTTTGGATTAGTGACCAATACAAAAATATAAACAAATATTCTCCTTTGAAGGTAGTACATATATCATCGCATTATAGAAAGAGTCATGAGCGCCTACCTCAACCGGACAGTGTCCTGTTAGCGTTTATGGTAGATAATACCATTATGTAGTGTACCGTCAGGGATGCAAGTTTTCCATCAAATGTTGGAATTCCAACATTTCACATTTATATCGGCAACAACACTCGCACTGTTAGATTAGATAACGATTCAGTCATTCTACTCAAAAGTAAAGTTATAAATGATTCTTTTTTTTTATAACCGATTTAAATTGCCGATTTTTTCCTCAGCCACGACTTTCATCCCTGAGTGTATCTTTCTGTCATTTAGATATAGTCTACATGTATACATAATCACATATCAAAAGACGGATATTTTTCCTCTTTCAACTCGTCATTCACAATACCAACTGTCAACACCTTTTACATTCCTTCAAATAAACACTTGCAACTCAATTGTGTGTTTTTCACTATTTTGATTTGGAGACATGGTCTTACACCTATACCTAAGCACTGGTACCTTAGATGCATAGTAGCATCGGAAATGCACACGTTAGACCTAGCGGTACCGGCATTTGTTAAAATTGTTCGAGGCTGTACTAGGACAATAATAGCTTCTCTATGCACCAGTGGACCCATTATTATATTCAAATACCTATACAAGACTATGATAGCCCCTTTATTTGATTATACCCGTATCTTTGTAGGGGGAAGGAGTAAAACTAAACTAAAGTTACAAATTGCGCAGAATAGAGGTCTTGAGATCTGTACCAGAACAAACCTAGGAGAGCTACGTTCTGAAGAGTTACATAATGTAATGTTTAATCGTTAGAAATCTGTAAAAACTACCTACTCCTGTGTCAAATGTATAAGAGGGGAATAACTGTTGAAATCGTACCTGATGCCCGAACTGGAGGTGGTTATAAAAAGACTAAATACTACGCAGACCAAGTCCAAGCTCTTTCCAAAAGAGTCCTGTATATGGGTCATTCCATAAAAACATACAAGTGCAGCTTCAGAACAGAGGAAAGACTAATTAGATATTTGCTAGACAAATACATATTTTTACCCATTAGAAAAATGTAATTACACTCATTTGCTATATATGGTTCAGTTTTGGAACAACTTTGAAAAATACCTCACTTTCTCAGTGAATGTTTGGTATGAAACTGTTATTATTTAGAATGTTTTAAAACTCAAGACCACCTAGACCCTGAATGGGATTCAGGGAAAGTGCTCTGGGTGGGGACCCAGGGGGCAAAGCCCCAGGAAGCACATACATTTTGAGCTTTTCTAAGTACATTTCTGGCTTCAGCTGAGACCTAAATTGGCTACAATTGTGCATATGTTGCTCACAATATTTCATAATTCCATTTTCAACCCTATCCCTCAATGATTTCTCTTGATATTAACATTGATCTCAAGTATGACCCTTGGGATGTGAAAAAACTCCAGATGTCTGTTGTATGCAGACTCAAAGCTCTGTGTATGAGTCCTACTACCTTTGGTATCATAAATATTTTATGTCATTAGTGTGTGGGTCGCATACTCCTGCTATCTCGGGTTAGGTATGATTCTGGATTTTGATCCTTACTCTACCTGATTTACCTCACAAAGATATTAAAATGATGAGTACTCACCTTGTGCCTAGAGATGACACTTTCATAGGTTTATCATTCATTACTCTGTATCAGGAGGGTGCATGAAGGAATTACCAGGTGCAAAGTTTCAGGAGGGTGCGCAGAAATTAATATTAAGCTAAATAATTGCACTGCATTAGGCAGCAATAGGCAGCAAGCTATGCTGTCAAGATTTGCATGGCCAGATTAAAAGAGAAAAAAAGAAGCCAAATATTTCATGCACAGTTTAATAAGTCTTGCATTATATCAAACGGTTTCATAAAAATCTGCAAATTCTGTCTCTCTTTATGCAACATATTACTGTCTGAGGTCTAGCAGGGATGTACCCAGGATTTAGTTTCAGGAAGCGGGGCGACACCTTTGACATCTCTAGGTTTATAGGTTGATAGAAATGAAGGAATTTAAAGGAATGGTCAATCACTCTACTATGTGACATCAAAAGGATTTTCACACAAATCTATTTTTATACATTTTCTATGATACTTGAAACAACAAAAAAATACACGGGAGACAATGAACAAGTCAATTGGTCGATTTTCCGTTTTAGATTTGTACACATTTTATTTATACTTTTATATACGAGTGACTATATATAAAGTTGGCAATGTACAGTTTACACTCGAAATCTTACAGGGATATAATTAAAGAAATTACCCAAATCTGTACAATATTTTATATAGTTACATTCCATTTCTGGTTTTATATACCCTTCCGTAACCACTCCTGTCACCGTGAAGAAAGACTTGAATACACTAGAGATGCCGACTCTGAGAAACTGCGTGATCTCTTCTCGCAATGGCTTCTCGTTGCCACTCCACATCTTTATCTACTTCGACAATGGAACAATAGTGACATAAATGGCACATTTAATTCTTTTAACAGTTTTCCATGTAACCTACCAAACATAAGATGGGTGTAGTAATTATATTAACAATGATGATAATGGTGGTGTCTGATAGGTGATATAAGTGATATATGCTGAAATGAGTGCCCAGTTAGTCGTGCAAGAGTGTTAATAGACGTATCTATATACTTGTATCAAATGAGGCGAGATTGGTTTTTCTATATCTAAAATGAAACATTCGGGAAGTCCAGGGCAATACAAGATAGAACAAAATTAAAGATATTCACATATATAATGGTCAGTATGTTTCAAGCCAATCCAGTGGTAAGAGTACCCCTTTTCATATGATCACATCAGAACAGCCTGAAGAAAATAAGAACAATAAAATGAGCATACTTTCATTATCATGCCAATGTTAGAAGATCATATATTAACCTGACTGACATTTCCCAAAAAATAAAGCATCCTTTTAGCAAATCAAATAAAACCTGAACATAATATCTCTATACGGCATATGTAAGAGAATCAGGTTTGTAAATAATTATATATGTATTTATCATTGACGCCAAAGGCGGAGTTTGAAAAAAAGGTATTACTTCAAACCTTCGGCCCTGTACTTCAGATTTTCTAGCCATGTGCTGAAAAGTATAGTTTTCTGTAAACAAGACAATATTAGGGAGTGCTGAATGGGTCTGGTTGTACATCATGGTTGTTCACACCAGACAATCGCGGAATAACACTATCTAACTTGAAAGAAACAAAGAAATCATGAATTTTGGTGTTTTACAGCAGTGAAACATATTGAAAAAGTTAACTCACATTCATTTCAGATATTTATAATGATCTATGATTTTTGGAACTTCCTATACTATACAAAGGAAGTTGTCTCTCACAAAATCCAATATCCAGCTTTCAATCGTTTTGAAGGTATTAATAGATAACATTAAAACTCCAAGGTCTGTTAATGATTCAACATCTCTCTTGGTAAGTTATAATTTACAAAATTGCCATGAGGAATAGGTCTAATCACTATGGCATGTGCTACATTTCCTTCCTAATATAACAGATCCACCAACTAAAAATCATTCTTGCTTATTGCCTTCAGGAGTGACCAGTCCACTTGGGATATCCATAACAACACAACCACACCAAAATAGGATCTCTTCCTAATTCCAAACACAAGAATGGGTTACCAGGCTAAAGGATAAGTTTAATTCTATCATACACAATAGAATTTTGCTTGAATATGATAAGTCCAGACAACTCCAAACGCGTCTCATCTCCTTGATTATCATGATTTCTTGGTCTAGTCTTGTTAAATCCTCACTTATTTGCAGAAGTTGAACAGGTCCGGAACACATTCGGAATGTAGAGTGAATATACTGCAGACTGAACTTGTGTCGCACAGTGTTTACCTGTAGGAGGGTTGCGACATATGACATGTAATTTTTTAAAACAACCCGAGTTATTTGGACTGCAAACTGCAAGAACTCTATCCCAATTTAACAGTTTATGTGGAACTAGTCTGGTAGCCTTCACAAAAATGGCTATGAATCCTGGATCTGCACTGGTAATACAATGCAGTGTGATTAAAAAAAAAGAAAGGAAAATGTTAAATCCAAGAGATGCAAGGGACTTGCTTCACCACCAGGAGTTGTGGTGGAACTGCCTCTCTGTTCAACAGTAGTGCTGAAGTGCAGTGGCTGCTATGACCAAACTTTTCAACTTTAGATGTCAGCATTTATTCTTGTTTAACAGTAGATATAAGGTAGCTACTATAATTAGAGCGCTACCAGAACTGCCTCTCCGTGAAAGAGTAACAACTAGGTATCCACTCTGCAAGCACTGCTAGAATTACCTCCATGTCAATGTAGTAGAGGTAGTGTAGCAACTCCTCAATGCTGTATTACTACTGTCGAGCAGCTATATAATGATAGAGCAGTAGCTATTTTGTGTGCAAATACAGTAGCACTACCGTGAATGCTCTACAGAACCTGTAAGCATCCTCTGTAAGTAATGCAGGAACTACTATAAATGAGGAAGTTCTGTTCGAGTGATTGCGCTGAGAGTATCACAAAATTACATGTGTGATGCCACAGTCAGCTGGTGGCCGATTTAAACTAAATTTGTGTAACTTGGCAATTCGGTCACGAGCTGGTAAATTGGAGCATAAAGAAACAAGATCGACCATTGGATAATGCATATTTTAGATGGGATCAAGAATTTCACCATGGCGTACTGCGTGTTGAGAGGCCTGTGTTAAAGTGTGAAGTCCACAGGCAAATGACGCAACTCCAACAAACATTCTGACCACTATCACAGCGCACGATACACTTTAACACTGACTAACAGGAAGATAAACAAGAATCAGATCCCCTTTGAGAGGTGGTTACAAAGGACAGAAGTAATGTATTTGTCCTGGGGGAGACGGCAAAAGAGGGGAATGCCATTTTATCATTGGGCCAGGACAATATGACAGAACATAATACATGGAAAATATACATACAAGAGATACAAATCCCACCCAAAAAAAGCAAATAAGGACTTTAATCTCATTTTAAAGCAATGTGGATGCACGGATGGTTGTGTATATCATTTTTGCGCACCATAATTCTTTTCTTTGTTTTCCTTCCATAACCCCATTGAATAAACCGGGAAAGTTACCGTCGACAGATTAGTAACTCATCTGTGCCAAAGCGTATTGGAGAACAAATAAAGAGTTGTGTACTATTGAAAGACACTGTAATGTTTCGGGCTGACGTTGATTAGTTCAGCTTGCAAACGTACACTGGCGTACACATGGGGGTCTATACAAATCTCACAGTGGTACTTGTCTCATGAAGTATGATTCCACAAATAAAATATTACGGGTTGTTCTCACTATTATTCTCTTTCTTGGAAAATTCATACAGAACAGTGCAGCTTCATTATCCATGTAGAGAAACCATATGTGCCCTGTTCAGTAATACACAGAGCGATGCTGAGTTGTGTATATATACATAAGTATGTATCGATCAATACATATATATATATGTGTGTATACACAAACACCCTATACATATATATACATATAAATAACTATATGCATATACATATATACGAATAGATATACATGGTTTGGTGAATCTTTACGGTAAATAATTCAGTAGATTGTGATGAAATGGTTTGCTTGCTCAATCGTTTGGTTCTTCTTGGTCTCAGAATTTAAATCTTACTGCAACTTCATAGGCATAGGACTACAACTGCTATCTCTGTGCGGAAACATACAAAGTGGGTGTGTTCAAGAACCTATGTCAATTTATCAGCCAATATTTTGTATCTAATAACACGTGAAATGGTGGTGACTTATGCCTGAATCATCTAACCCACAGCTCTGACAAATTCATATCAGACTTGACACCATCTGCAAAAATCGAATTACACTTTATCAACAACGTCAAAAGCTGAAGTAAGTTTCAGTCAACGTTATTTCAGTGCAATAAGTCATATCGATTTTCATATTGGCATGAAACCGCTTCGGAAATTATATATCAAAAGGAGACATACTTTACACACCTCTTAAAGTACTATAGACAAAGATTGCTCAGAGTAGTTTTACACGGTAGCTCTGTGAGACATAAGTAGCTTTTTTCAGTATAGAGAGCATGATTACGCACCAACTGTGACAGGGAAAGGTGATATGGTACAATGGTAAACCCATAGCTAGGTCCCTTTCAACTTAGCCCATAATTCTGCAGCTTTACACGGTCTTCCACCGACTGGCTATTGCAAAAATTCAATTTTCTGTTAAGGACTATTGTGGTTGTCTTAAATGAACCTAGATTGGCATTTTTTTAAACCTTTCGAACGCTATTAACTGTACATCAAAATCTATGTACTAAGCTAGACGACCACTACAATTTGTAATGTCAGCTGTAACAACCATCGGTCTGCTAACTATAGAATCGAAAATGTCTGCCTCTAACTACACAAGCTAGAAATTGGGAACAGCAGATTCAAGGTAATACAGGTGTAACAAATGTGATAATTGGTATTGTACACTTTTTTCCAATGACCGATACAGTAAACCCTTTTTAAACTTCTATTAGGTCCACCTTATTCAGATTTCTGTATCGAAACTTAAACATGTATACATAATACTATGTTTTTGGTGTGATTTATCTCTGATGGGAAATAATTTTAAAAAGTAACTTCCTGTAAACTACATTTGTGGATGAGCAGCAATTTCTAAATTTTCTGATCAAGCAATATATCACCTTATACAAAACATTACCAGGGCAAATTTTACGTCGCCGTCTTAATAGAAAAGTTTCCCTCTAAATATGACTCATTTATTGGTATTCGTTTTTAGTACATTGAGAATTTCAGGGTTTACTGATTTTACTAAATCACATAGATAATTATAATACTCTCTAATTATTGTGGGCCGACAAGTTATAATTGTTGCGTAGATCTATCAATGTACTACGTCCAATCATGTCTTAATTCTTGAGAGGGTTACTTTATTCTATAATGATCTCCATGTCATCAAAGACTGTCGTGAAATGAAAAGATATTGTCTGCATCTATGTGAAGGTGTAACAACTACCAACTGACCAGCTAGTGGAGACAGCTCCATTCCACAAACCATCTTAGCGGCGGATTGACAACAGATAAACCTGTCTGATGTGCACTGCTCATGTCACCTGCCTCAGTTAAAACATCTATAATTAAGACATTATCCTCTACCTAAAATGGGGGATCACTTGAATATTTTACCGCCTGATTTCTTTTTCACTGTAAAAGGTTCCGTGTCTGGGGTTTTGGGAAGAACACGGTGTTTCTTTGCGCCGGCTCGTGGCAGCGTATGGCTGCCCTCCTCGGCGTAGTTCGCAGCGTTACTCGTCTTGAGGGCCATGTCAGATGCCAGGTTCATCTGCGACTCGCTCCGTGATTCGATCATGTCCGGATCCTTCTCGCTGTCGTCCATGAAGCTGAGGTTCGAGAAGGCAGTTGTCTGTTTTTCTTTCGAGGCTTTCTTGGAAGGCTTGTGCTTAGCCTTCTTCAGACTACCCTGTGTTGGTGAATCGAGCAGAACCTCCATGTTTTCATCATGAAGTAATTCCGTGCTACGCGAGTAGTACTTGTCCTTTTTGCTTGAGCGCGGGCTGGGCTTGCCCTCACTCCCTGAGCTACCCGAGGAACCCCTTCTCCGCACCCTGGAGCCACTGGTCTTCCTGGGCGTTTTCTTAACCCCTCCACCACTAATGGCGTGCTTACCACTGTCCTGAGTAGGTGGGAGACGCGAATCTGTTTGGTACTCCGGAAACATAGTGTTCTCGAACGGCCGTGCTCCGAACAAGTCCTCACCATGCATGGATGGTGGCGAGCCAATGGAAGCATTCTCCCCAGGACTGGTAGACAACTGCGACGCCGACCTCTGCTGGGACTGCGGTGGGCTGTGTGGCGGGTACATAGGCACAGCGCTCGGCTGGGGTGGGCAGTGACCGTATGGATGGCCCTGCTGGTTCTGCCGGCCTACCTGCTGTTGTACATGGAAAGCCGTGTTCTCTGCAAAACTCTGCATACCAAACACGTCATTAATGGAGGCAGACAGCGGTGAGGTAGGCGTGTTGGCGGAGTGCATCTGCTGTACTGGAATGTCCCTTGACGGAGGTGGCTGCACCATACTAAGCGACTGCATGCCAGGACTCTGGGAGGGTGAGCGCATCTCTACACTCGCTGGAGATACAGTACTCCCCATGGTGCTCCCACTGCGAGCATTGAACAAGCCACCCCCAAATAAGTCATCCTGGTCTACCATCACTACTGCCTGATTCACATACATAGTCGGGGTGTTGCTCTGTGGGGGAGACTTTGTCTTGGCTAAGCCTGCCGAGCCAGACCTGAAGGGAGCTTTAGCGAAAGGATCGTCCAGGCTAATCTTTTGAGGCGGGCTCTTCATTGAGGGCCTCTTCTTGCGGGATCCTGCTCTGCCCTTGAAAGGCGCACCTGAGAAGGGATCCGGGTTGCTTCCCTCGGACTGCGCTGACATTGGCGAGGTGGTCGGCGTGCCAAGGCTCATCAAGGCAGAGCTGCCGCCACTCATCGCACTTGACCCCCTTGAGGGGACAGCCTCCTTGGGTGCTTCAGAATCGGAAAGCTCGTCATCGTCCAACAGTGGCCTGCCACCGTGGGCGTGTCCTACAATGCGGTCATGGCCCTGTAGCGACTGGTTTTGAGATTTAGCACCTGTGACCTTGCTGATCAGGGAGGGTCGCCTGTCCGCCTCCTCGGACTGCGACTCTCCCTGGTCGGAGGCATAGTCCATCGTGTTGTACTGGTGGAAATCTGGGCTTGGCTTGGCTGAGTATTTCCTCCCGAACTCATCATCCAGTTCCTGATAACCAAAGTCTCTGTCTTTCTTGTAGTAGTGGTCACCTTTCTCGGCACCGTCGTGGCCCTCCGAGCTGGAGTCGGCCTGAGGTCGGGGCGGCTTCAGGTCTTCTCCTTCCCCGTTCTCCTTCTCAAAGTCATCGCTATCAGCATCCACGAACTGCTGATATTTGGAATGCTCAACGGCCCTCTTCACCATCCTCGCCGGGGCACCAAATATCTCCGAGGACACCGTGCTCAGTTTGGAAGCATCTCCTTTGGCTTCCTTGGCTTCCTTTGCCTCAGACTCGGCCTCCTTTTTCTGCATTGCTATATCCGTCTGGTCTTCTTCGCTCTCGGATTCATCCAACTTTTCTCCACTGCTGTGTCTCTCCTTCAGTTTAGCATAACCTGCAACAGAAGACAACTTTGTTACTTTATCTGCCACATAATACTGAGATCAACATTTAAAGCGGCCTTAATTTAGTTATTCCAATTAAGATCTACATTGATGTGATAGAGATTCTGTCCATGCAGGATGAGCGAGGACTCTTGTGTTCAGTCTACAATATGTTTGTTCAGGTTACCCAGAGTAAGCATGGCATCATTTTTCAGAGACTAAAGCAATCGGCCGACACAGCACCACCTAGATTCAAGTGTTTTCAAATTCAGAAAGCTCGTGAAGAAACCAAAGCCAATGCCACTGGCACAGGGACAGGAGAGTTAGAGCAAAGAGAACACAGCTTCCTGATGTTAATTGAGGAGCGTGCCCGCAAAGTGTGACTTGACAAGAAAAACAGCAGACGCAGAATCAAAAAGTGTAAGCTAGAGATCCAACACCACAACTTAGCATAAACGAGGAAGGTCTGGAGAAGGAGGCGGGGCTGTAGTCACATGTGTTCACCTTAGTTAGTTCTAGTACTGAGGGCCAAGCAGGTGTAGGCAGAGATATGAAGAGGAACACTCACTTGTCACAAAGTGGTGAGGTGCCTGGCCGATTGCCTTTGGTTCAGAACCCCGACTGCTTATTGCATGCATGCATTGCCCGATCAACCGAAGCAAACCAATTCCGTTGAAACTTTTGCCGTTTCTGCTTAGTTATATCTGCTTAATTACCTTGCAAAGCAGACATTAGGTTATGTGATAATATGCATAGTGAACATTAAGACTGTGATGTTTGCAGGGTAAAGACGATGTATGTGTTCTTTAGGTAGAAACCCGCCCTGATATATCAAGGCATGTCTCAAGAGTTGACTAAAGCCAATCTTGCTGTTAGAAGGGCGCTGAACCCATTTACAGTCATTGAATCCCGTTCCATTCAAATTTATATATTGGTTTCCTACATATAAAGATTTCGTTCTTTTAAAGAGGCTCAATTTAGACGTCAAAGGTAGAGAATGGAAAAGGATTCAATTTGGTTGGAAAGGCAATTCATTATCATAACATTCCTCAGACTTATTAGTTGTAGTGATTCTCTCAAGAAGCTGATGCCTGTGTGTCGAGCCAGTGCCCAAACCCACTGACCGTGCAACACTCCAGCTAATAGATGCTAAGACCATCCCTGGCGTGGCCAACAATGTCTAGTATTCCGTATTTGACACAACCGCGAGATGAAACACACAACAGTAATTTTATAACTCTCCCAGTAATAAAATCCTCTTTTCCACTATGCGTAAATGTGTATCTAAGACAAACCTATATAAACTCTACAGATTAGTAAATTTACAATGCGCTAAACATAGCAAAAATCTGGTAAATTGAGAACCACTTGGAAAGTGTAGCTTTGTTATAGAGAGGGATACATGACAGACGGACAACAACAAAATTCCTTAATGCTGAAACTGCATTCTCTGTTTACATTTAAGTCATGCAAATCTTGCTTAATGTGCAAGCATATTTTACTGATAATGAGTACCCTTCAACCGGGTTGTATCAACAGCACATGAATCATAAAATATTGCTGTTCTTGGTCTTAACATATAGGAAGATTGACATATCTTACATACAAGCACCGTGTTAATACCACATACCCTATTTTGATTTTGGTAATGAAGACAAATTTGGCATAAGCAATTTTTCATACTGCGACGACAGCAACCTATACACTAACAACACCGTAAAACAGCAAACTAGTTAAACTCCAAGACTATTCCATGACCTGGGTTCCTAATTATATATATATATATATATATATATATATATATATATATATATATATATATATATATATATATATATATATATATATATATATCAAATTGCAGTTTAAATTCTTACTCTTAAATGCCATTTTAGAATTGTCTATTACATCTATATCTTGAGGAGTTGGGCATGAAAAATAGGTCACCAAATATTTTCATTTTGGTAACTGAGAAATAATCCAAGCCCGTAGCAAATAAAAACATGTATTTCTTTATAGCTTTAACTAACTGTAAAAATACAAATTGAACCCAAGATTTATTCGTATAAAATATAAAAGTGTATTTCTTTTTTTTTTGGTATATACATATATATACCAAAGGTGTTGCAGAATTGAATCGTGCTTAACATGCCTTCGTATCTAAGTTCACATTCAATTCATGCATAAGGATAACGAAAAAAAATATTTAACAGAAAATCACTCTGTACATTTTTATTAAACCAAACTTTCGAGAAATTACATAGAAAGAAAGTGTACCAACAAAATATCTCGAGGTGTTTGTTTGATGCACATAATCGGAGGTAAGGGAATACTATCTTAATCAGGTATGGATACTTTATCGTGTCTGTACGATGGAAATAATAGTACATACTAATGAACACAGGATATATGACCGCAATAAGTCTCATTGGAATACTTCAGAAATGAATCAGTAAGGCGTTACAGATTGCTCAATCCTGAGTGGTTACTACTAAGAAAATTAAAAGTTTCTTGACATGTAAGCCCACCTTTGATTTAGTGGTGTGATTAGTAGTGCCATCAATTCTTTTGATTTATTTGACATGGCACAAATATTTGCTGTTGATTTCTTTTTCTTTCAACCACAAAACCAAAAACAACCAGCAATCTGTATTCCTATACATTATAGATCTGGTTGTTTTAGAAATAATTCTTGAAATAAGTTGCGTTGATTCACCGCGACTACACATTCTTTTAGTTCGTGGCCATTCAATAACACCAGCGACCATTCAATCACATATACAGTCATCAAATGTAAGCCTAAAATAATCATAATTTCACATTTTACTTCCAAGAACATAGTACATATCTTATGTATCTAGAGATTATAACGTTAACTGAAAACTGCATCAAGTTGTACTAAAAATAAACAATATTTGACGAAAATAATTGGGGAGGCCAAGTTTTCCTAGGTGTACTTTGGTCATCTTCTACGTAAAAGTCTTGGTATTATACAATCTGCTACGAGTTATCATAACTCTGTATACCTGGGACGAACTCTATCACTTGACCTGACACCTACTTGCGCGACCGAGCACCACTCAGAGGTTCGGAAACTAAATTAGGTTCTATGCTGTTCACAAATTCAAGGGGCCAGAATTGACTATCAAGAAATTCAGAGGTCCCGTGTGTGATATTTTAAGTATAGGACGAAATTGTAGGATTAATATAGGTGTGGTGGTCTTAAGATAATGCTCTGGTACGATGCACTTTTTTCATGTGCCACGTTAAAGCTTGGTACAATTTGCATTTAGCTCGGGACTAATGACAACGAGATTGGCTATAGTAAATGTGGTGACAGTACACTTTTGTAACATGACACCAAGCTGGTCCTATGGGCTAGATGGAGGTGGCGACTACTACTTTAGTAATACTTTCCACTGGTGCTGGGCCTGTGAGAATTATGACCTTTTGAAGGTCTTTCAATGTCGATCCATTAATACATGTTTGTCGGCATAATCCAAACTCACGACTCATCAATATCTCATATCGCACACAATATTGTTATACTTGTATAGCAAACCGTTTTCTAAGTTTATAAATCATAGGTGTGGGAGGCAAGTGTTACAAGCTTGGTTAATAGTAGTTTAATCCGGCCTGCGATTGTTAGAACCCCGTTTATATATATTGAACTAGATATTCATGTAAGTCTGAGTATAGGTTTATCTACTACGAGTAGTAGTAGGGACTCTTTACACTATTACCTGAAAAGGTAAGTCATTTGATAAATACACACTTCACTGTACCAGCAAAATCTAAACGTAAAACCACGTCATCAACCTCACCACACAAGGCAACGTCTAAGTTCTTAAACTGAAGCGAAGTAATTTCTAAATGCAATTCTCTTGTGTATATCATTAACAAGACAGCTGTGCCCTTGTGCGTGATTTAATTATCATGATTTAATTATCAATAACGCCATCACTTTACTTTCACTTTCGTCACTGATAATGCATTAAGCTGTCCCAGAGAAAACCAGATAATTGTTCAACGCGTCTTTGATGATCAGAAAAGAAATCATCACTGATTTTGCCAGGCGCTAGAAAAACATGGTAAATTTACTTGTTGTGGCCAAAGGCTATTTGCCTTTTGCTATAGTCTTTCGTATAATTCCATAGCCAATTGACGAATTTAAACTGCCCCAAAGCAGATTGGACATAGCTATTGAATATATAGCACTATTATGGAATGCTTAAGTATGGTTTCCATATTGAGCAATATGAATCGTTTTTGTTGAATTCGACCACTGCAATGCACCATGCATTTTCTTTCCTCTTCTTCCATTTAGGGAACTGAGAAATCAATGACTTGAAACTAATATTTTAAATGATTAAACTGGATTCGGGGAATGCTGTGGCATTATTACTCGATTAGGCATTTCATACGATCTAACAAAACTAAGCACAGACATTCTTTCCTATTTACTTCACAACAAATGTAGAAACTAGTTCTTAATGAAAGAAACGGTGCTGCTGTGCTAAGTGCGGTTACTTATAGCTTATCTGCATTCTCTAAAAAGTCCCAAACCACTTAATTATCACAATGCTGATAACATATTTACCTTAGTTTTTGAAATGTTACGTTACATATGCATTTATATTCTTACAGGCACAGGACAATATGGGCGACATGATATCTTAAACCATTCCTATATGTGAAAGGCTATATGCGATCAACACAGTGTAGCAGTCACCTAAATGTCATACAGTGGTCCCAAAGGGGAATATACTATGGATAAATGCACTTATACAATGACTGATTTCCTACACCAGATACATCACACTGTAATACAATAAGGCCCTCGAGGAATTACTCTCATGAAAGGAATCCAATGTCCAGGGCATAAAAAAGACTTCTTGGGAACTGGCCCCAAAAACATTCAGGTAAGTATATGTGCAGGTTTCAGTGAAAGTAAAAAAGTGCCGTTCCAAAAAGAGAAATTCCTCTCGCCACAGTCATCAAGTTTGATAGCGTCATGGGAGACCCTTCAGTAAATGGAACTATACCCATTTTATAAGGACTAATCTTTTACAAAACAAGACAAGTAAACTTAAAAGAAAAATATAGTTATTTGGTTTTGGTCTGATTGCTCAGGTGGGTATTATTTTTTCTCTAGCGTTGTCGAGTTTGCCTCTTGTCTGCAGGAAAAACAAATATGTTTGATATCTGGAGGATTTCGGGAGTCTATAGTCTCTGATACAATGTCCTAATAATTGCATCTAATCCGAACAACACAGAATCTGTGTACCATGACCATAAACCACTATTCGATTGAATGCACCACAGAAAAGAGCTAACTGAAGAAAACAATACATACACATACGGCACCTTTGTCTTTGCAAAACATATGAGGAATCTTCACCATCTTTGATTTATGGAATAATATGTAGTTTTGGGCGAAAATTACAAATAAATCGTACAGAGTACAGCCGCTACTTCAGCAAGGATTTCCATCATAGAAGTGTGTCACAGCCAGTAGCAAGCAGAGAATCCTCTAGCGGTGGGAAACGCCGTGGTCACACTGAAGATGTTGTGCTGTAGCCCATGTTCCAAAACGTTGCAGGTTGGCTCCGAGTGAATTCTAGTAAATGCTCTATTCTACCATACATAGCACCAGAGTGTGTGGGATCCTCTGCAGCTATTGTTACATTTGTATAGTATATCTATTTATATATACCTATATATACATATTTTACACTAACATGGTTTTCTTTTAGTACCCTAAGTAAATTCTCCATATGCTCTCTACACCGCACGTACGACCTTGAGCTGCAGAATGTTGCTGTGAGGTTCCATTCTGAGGTCAAGGCCAGTAGCCAAGGTCACTCCTAGGTCACGATTTTTTTTAGACCAGCCCAGCCTATGAGGTCACCTAAAGGTCAAGTTCATGTGGTTAATGAGCATCATACCTCTTCCTCCGGCCGGGGAACAGTCCGAGGTAGAACGCCGGTGGGAGGAGGGACCAGTCTGCGCCTTGGGTTTTCCTTTGCCACCTCGATCTGTGGGAACAACGCAGACATGCATGCTTCATTCAGGCAGGGCATCCACAACTATGAGAGCAAATTAAACAGGCGACATACCATAAAAAAGGCAGGCAGCGTGCCCCATTCCTATCAGCTGCAAGTCACAGGGGTGCCACAAACAGGGGAATACAATAGCCAGACATCTTTCTTTATTCCCATCACAAAGGATTTCAACTGTAAACAAATTTTAACTATCATGTCCTAGATCTTTTCCTGATTTAACTGGGCTCTACTATTCCGAAAGCATGTTACTATGCAACGGCTTCATTAAACAGACATCTACTTCAAAATTTCTCTCAATTCACGCATCTAATCCTATTGAGCTCCATTTCATTTGTGAAATACTTTGTATTTTCTTAATTAACAATTGACTAGCTACATTCAAAGTAACTTCTAACCAAGACAGCGTCTGAATGAACTTGTACCATATTTGTCAGAGCAAATTGTCCTGTTTTGGACAGTGTATCTCTAAAATGTTGTCGGACAGTGTATCGCTAACATAAAAAAGACAAACAGTGTTTGTCCTACTACTTTGATCTTATTTCCCGATCTGTTCCCATTCTCATCGCCCAAACTATTTAAAGGTAGTACTAAACTTTTTTCCAACAAAAAAGGCAAATATGCAATCCTGATTCAAGGAAATTTATTCTGACTGGAGGGGATAGACAGCATGGAAAGTGTCCGACTGAAGCAATCAACCAAATTAATCATAAAGCATAATCATGCAGGGATGTCAGTTGTGGCCATAAATAAAATAGGAAATATCTTTAATTTTGAATCTACTGCCATAGTGAGACCGAGAAAACATGGAAAACACATTGTTACTCGCCAAGGAATGGAGCTAGGGGTGCTGGGAGGTTTGAATCACTGTTTATTGGAGTCAATGAGGCCCAGTTTTTCCTCTCTTTGTTTTACAAAGGAAAAACACAAGTTTATGAATTGAAATTGAAAACCAGGCTTTCCTTGGAAAATAGGAAAACTGCCATCTCTGATCCATGAGCATGATACAATTTTCCGAGATCTTTAAGTCGACCTTGCTTTTCCCCTGAACTGTGGCAACCCCGAAACAAGCAATTATGAATATGGCAGCTCAGTATCAAGTTCGAGAGACTGACTTTTTGGGGGTATGCAATACTGATGGTATTATAGAGTGCTTTTATCAAATGCAAAAGGCTTTTCACTTTTACAAACATCACGATGCACTTGACCGGAATCTTGTCTCTTCTTTTTGCCATGGAGTCAGCTTAGTTCTAACCCATTCTGGACACGAACCTCGATTTTTATCATGCTTCTTTTCACGGACTTGGATGTATACAAGTCCGTGTTCTTATGTATTCCTTTTTGGAGGGTCAATGTATGGTGTTGCATATAATAAGTAATTAGGGAATAGTCGAGGATCAATGGTTTTGTGGACCGTAAACCACGAGAGTTTGACGTGTATTACGACGTCAACCTCAAGTAGTTTACAGAGCGGCCTGTCCACAAAACCATCGTTTGTTGCATTTATTATCCATCTTTTCGAATAAATTAAACCTAGTAATTGCCATATCAACGGGTATAACAATAGGGACTATTTCTATGCTCTATAGCACAAAGAGACTATTTTCCCCAGTATACCATGGTTTTGAAGCCGTATACTCCAGACTTGAATCCGTATACCATAGTTATGGTATCTGCCAGGTTTTATATAATTGGTTGTGGTTTACTGAGTCCCCATACATTTTCATTGGGGTCTTTGTATACGATGGATAATAAATGAGAATACATTAGCAGCGTTTTCAGTCTGGAAGCAACTTCAGACCTAACGTAAGGACGGTCGAATCCGGAGTAGGGGGACACAGGAGGCGAGAGAAGTGAAGAGGTACACTTACTTGGCGGGTTGAAAGGCGCAGACATGAAGGGGTCGGCAGCCAGGTCCGTACTTGACATTACCAGGTCTTCACGACTCTTCACGTTAGAGATACCTGAATGAGAAGAAGGGGGTATCTGCTCAGGTGTGGTACATATGTGGACTCGGACTAAAGTATTATGGCGTGATTCTTTTGTATTTTTGGTGTCATTATGAAAGGATGTTTGTTTACTAGGGTTTTTATTTTACCTACCATGAGAAATAGGAGAAAGGGTGATTAGAATCTTAACATTTAAAAACTGAACAACAGAAGAACTGAATTTTCCTAACAATGAAAATATTTAGGGGTATATGTAATTATTTCGTTCTCAGCTCAAACTAACACGCAGGCAAATGTTATTGTAGGTAAGAGGAAAGATTGAGGCAAAAGAAGGCTGCTCACCGCCTTTGGAATTATTAGAGTCTTGGGACTGGACATTACTCGACTAGTAAGACCTGCTCTGAACAATATTACGCTTTAGAAATTATCGATTAATGGGGAATAATGGGTTTCCGATAGTATGCCATGCACTCTCATGCACTCTGAGTGGAAATATGATCTTCCGCTGATTTTGATCATCTTTTAGATAAGAATATCTCACTGTGACTTCACCCTATCAAGGGACACCCTATTCTGGTCTTCAGATAGTACCATAAAAGCTCAGGTTTACTGCTGTCAGTTCCGCCTTAGTCCAGGCGAAGAGCTAGAAATCTCAAAACGTTGTGGAGAAATGAACACATTAGTTGGTTGTCGCAAGTATGGAGTCACTTCTCCTCAATTACTGAAGCTAAGGGAGTTCGGCGGCATATACTGCTAAATGTATCTGACATGGATATTTTTGTACATAAAAACGTCTTTATTTTACTGCTTTGGTTCATATAAGAAAATGTGGGGAAAGGGAAGAGAACAAACACTGCCGGGAGTCACAGACAAGTCATTCTTGGTGACAGGACACTTACTACTGTTGGATCCTCGTCTGATTTTGTCGAACTCTCGGTTGATGATGATGTCCTCCGAGAGCCCGCCGAAATCATCACAATCTCCGAAAGGGTTCCAGCTGGATATGTCGGTAGAGACATCAGCGGAGAGCGGCCGCTGGGGAGTTCTGTACAAAAAAGAAATTCCCCAAAGTCATTAGCACCCTAATATCTTACATAGATGGGGACGACGCCATATGTGAATGGGGACGAAGACATATATATATATTTATATATATGTTTCGAATGAATGACTTGTTCCTAAATATACATATACATGTACACTATTTGTTTCGGGGTAATGAATTTCAGATAGCATGCTAGTTGAAATTGTGTAGCAAGGAAAAAATATAAGACTAGGTCAACTGTGCGACCAGAGACCCTATCAGATTGCCAAGATATATGATAATATCTAACAATTATACAACATTCCACAGAAAACAGTCCTTTCTACGTACTATTAGTCATCTGGGGAGTTGCTAAAGAATCAGCTCGGCTAAATGTGTTAGTGATAAAAATACTGAATCGAAAAATATTGTCTCAATGATTATAGTTACATTTCACTAATTTCTTAAAGGGTTATTACCTTTCTAATATTAAGGCAGCATGAGCGATACAAATTGGGAATTAACTTCTTTAATTTATTAAGAATGATGCCATACCTCAATGCAAGCTAATACGAAGTACGAATGAATCATGCTTCCTTATTAAAGGAATTTGAGTATATAAATTGTTCCAATATTTTGTTCATTTAACCATAGTGTCAGAAATCTCAATACTTGAAGGTTTTATAACTGGCAAACGAGGTATGGCATTCCCAAAATATTGCACTTCTCTATTCTTCTGTTAGAGTAACAGAAAGCCTTATAATTTTGATATGGATCATACGTTGGACATAAGTTTTACGCGTCTGAGGCACCCACGCCAGAACACCTTAACACAAGTTCTGAGGATCAGAACAGAGCTTCCCGACATACAATTTACACTCCAATAATCACACTACGGAGGGCTATTACAATGCAATCAGGAGAAAAAAAAAGAATACTTGTACAGTAACCAGACGATGTACTTTAGGGGCCAGGCTAAACAGTACTGGGAAGGCCAGGCTAAACAAAGTCACTGCGCTTGGGTGTTGGGTTTGCATGCGCAGGAGAAAGAGACCGTGACTGATAGGACACAGAATAACTCCCGCATCAACCGTGTAGCATACTAGAAGACCTAAGCAATGTCATATGTACCAGAAAAAAAGTACACATCCCAGCCGTTCCATAGGATCCGCTATGTACTCTCCATGGTTAGTGGAGGTGTGATATCATGCACAAATGACGAGTGCAGGGCAAACTGTCCATTAAGAGTGAAAAATACCTAGCGGATCCTATAGGGACAAAATGGATTTATTCTCAAACTGACTACCTTATGTCTCCTATGCTTTATATCATGCAGATAAAACACTACATGGACAATCACAGGGGTATCTCTATATGCAGGCTCGAGTCCGTTGTAATGGTACAAAGATGGATGTGGACATTCCCCATTTAGCAGCAGTAATAAACCATCATGTCCAAGACGTAGAAGATGTCAGCGGACATAAGGTCCATGGCCAAAGGTCGGCTAAATTCATCTGTACGTATTTCTGCCACTCTTACACCACACTATCCAATACAACTCGTGTAAAATGATTTCCACTTCCTCTCCCTTGTATGCGAAATAACCCGAGTAAAATCTCGTCCAAAATAAACTGGCCAGATTTTCCCAGATAGGGATCTACAGGGGCAGATGTCTGTGGAGAAAATTACCAGAGAATGTCAAGAAATCCGAAAATAAGATCCAGTTTAAAAAGCTAGTGCACGGCCTGCCTTCCCCATGTGAGTAGTTCTAAGAAGAATATGTATGTTCACTATCACGGGTTATTGATTGATGATAATGTGAATAGAAGCGGAAACAGCTGAAGCATGTGATATGGGTAGCTCTGATCATGTAAAACTAGACTTGCTATTACTATCATTATTATTATCATAGTAATAATCATCATCAATTCATCATTTTGTGTGCCTGTATTAGTGTAAAGTTTAACTTTGGTACATGTTGCATGAAAAGTGTGATACTTAAGAACTTGATGTGAAAGGGGAAGTGGTAGACCGCGTCAAATGTACTGCGAACGGACCCAGTTTAAAAAAAAGGATCACTACAACCGACTTCTACGAAGACGTGGGCGTCAATGGACGAACAGTTCGTTAAGTCAGAGATGCCAGCGACGTCTAGAAAAAAAACATCCCGGAAAATACCCAAATTCTGATTTTGATCATGACTTGATACACTGGGAGAACCCGCAAATAATCAGAAAACTGACATCTCTGTACTGAAACTGAATTTATTTGTTAGCATATCTTTAGCACACCAGGCGGGGAAGTACGGGTAGTGTGTGGTGTATTTCAAGAAGAAAATTATGACATGCATGTCTCAAGCTCACAGTGTTAACACAGACTCACAAAGATACACTTAGAGTTGACCATGGGAATGGTCAGTGTAATAATGTGCACAATAAGGTTACAGACTGTGATGCAGAAGAATGTTTCAGGGAAAAGATTATCAATCACGTATGCGAAAGCTACCAGCAGCAAAAATTTCATTGGAAGGAAAATGCAATATAGTCTAAACAGCCCTATTCCTTCATTGGCATCAGGGTAATCATGGAACTTGAGATTTTTTGCATCATTGCGTATTGTGTATTTTACCGGCCTATACTTTAGTGTGTTAGTTCCCATTACACATGATGAGAATACCAAGAATATGGCACGGAAAAGTTTGGGATATCTTAGTCCCGTAACTCCTCCCAAATCGAAAAGAAAATATATGGTTGATGCATATCTTTTCCTTCTTCTTACAAATGTCAGACTTGGACTCGTGAGTAAACCGTGACCAGAAATAGTTTATCCACTTCACCTGACATGTTGCAGCTATTTGTTCATAGGTGGTACTACTGGTCTGCGATCTGTAATCTGGTGTCTGGCATTTGCATCCTAAGTATGCGCATTGTGCCTTTAACTCAGGGAACCAGTTCGAAAACTACCCTATATAAACTACAATGTCATTTAGTAAATGTAACTCCAAGGGGCCTCTTCACTTACCTGCAACATGTCAGTTAGTTTTCATTAGTGCCTGGTAATGCTTCCTAAAAGAGATTCCTAACTTAGGATATTGGGGAACAATTATCAAATGTATCCCATGTCTGGAGATTCCCTTCATGGACACATGACAATGGTCTACCCGAATCCTGATCCCTATTTTAGTATTAATTGTGATCTGCAACATTAAATCTAACGTCGAGCGGTTGAGCTGGCGGCCTTCCGACCAAGGTGTCAAGTACCTGCCCGTGGTCAGTCTCGCTGATTACCAGGGGATCCACTCACAGATTCCTGCGGTGTGAACTAATTCTTAATCGACCATCATCATACACGGTCCCTGTAAATACTCTGGAAGATATGACTATCCACAGCCCCCCCCCCCCCCCCTGGACATAACTATAACATACTTAAAACCACAATTATTATTCAATGCGTTTCACATCCTCGAATTTTTCAATATGATCGGATTCTACAGTAATAGAGCACAGGAAATCATCAGCTTCTAGGTCTTTCTTAAAACCTTCACATAGAATCCTTAAGTTTACGAGGTATCGCCGTTGTAACTTATACATCACCACTAACGCTCCCGGAGAAATTCTTAAACATAGATCCTTCAATATTCAAAATCTCTGGAGTAAAGGTTACAAGTTTTCCTGCTGGCCTAACGTGTTTATGATTGCAAGGTCTGTGCTGAAGAATATCCCTTCATATACAACTGCAGGGATTGATATGCGTGTTTTGAAAATCCCCATTTTAGAAATCTGGGAAGTTCCATGACTGGAAAGGGTGAAGCACAGAGGACCTTTTAATGACTAACATGGAAACTCCAAACATACAGAGACGGGTGGGGCCGATAGCAGGCTTCATAACATTTTGTTTACATTATAAATCAATCCTAATTCTTTAGATTATAACTGTTAACGGGGGATCAGGGATATAAAAGAAATATAAAATAAAAGGGAATTATGACATATAATCTATCGAAGTATTCTATTATCATTTATTTTTATATCCTGATATATTTATCAGTTTATCGTCGTAAAATCAAGTTTCGAAAGAACTTAAAGTTGCTATATCCGCTAAAGATGATCACGTTTTAAAAAAACATTAAAAAAAACCAACATATTAACAAACAAGGACAGAGAGATTCTGAGTCTGAACTTCTAAAATCCTAGATGGCTGTGTCTATTAGGGTTTTGAAATTGGCAGTGTTCCAATGGCCCTTGTGCAACACGTAGCATAGTGATCTAATTATAGAGGCGGGGAGTCTGTTTATGACCTCCCTGCTCATTGGATAGGCAGGTTAATTAGCTGGATCATGGATATTGAAAATCACACAATCGGAAAGCAAAAAGTTAATTATTTGTGAATATGAGGCAATATCCTGCCTGTGATATGCTACTTTGACTTGTAGTTTTCTAGCCACTCTTTAATATGCCAACCATGGTGTACTTTTCTCCCTGACGTCACTGATAACTCAGAGCAACCTTTGATAAGTAACTGTGCCCAGTTGTAACCATGATAACAATAAAAATAAGATAGAAAATTAAACTAATGCAATAGAACGTTAGCAGATGACATTCTGCCGAAGTCAACTCCTCCAAACATTAGTGATAACGCATCAGAGGGACAAACACAAACGTAAACGGATACAGTAACTTTAATTATGTTTACTTCGATGGTTCAATGTCAAGTGACCTTCGTTAATCACTGTGGATGACATAGATAACGTGTTTTAAGAAAAATGGTGGAGGAATTCTTGTTATAAGGCCTGTCATCGGTGTCAGAGCAGGTTGTAAAAGGCGTCTCTACCTTTGTCATTCCGGGCTGGCCCAATCACTATGGAAACGAGTTTTTAAAAAAGATACAGAGGGGAAGAAAAACTAAGACTTAGTCAGAGACGGAGATATTTGAATCCGATGGCCAACTAACGAAACAACCTTAGTATAGAAACAATGCTCATATCTCTTTACCAAGATTAGCATGAACCATTAAAGCAGCAAGCTATGATTTCAAGTAAGAACAGAACTGGTTTTCTTGAATTTCATGCATAAAAATTAAGGTTCCTCCATATCATGGGACATAATGATTGGCCCTGGGGTTGTCTGGAGTTGAATGAGGTGGCAGGACTGTATGGACTTACCTGGGTGGTGAGCAGGAAGGAGTGGTGGAGGCTGACTTGGTCTTAGAGAGGTCGCCAGGAGGCGGCAGTAGTCCCGTATCGTGGGAGCCATAGATTCTATAGAATACATCAAAACACAGAATTCAATATTTCTGATACTGACAATTGGGGATCAGGCTCACATGCCTGCAAGAAAATACGATGAATAATCGTGATCTCTTTTCTGCAGTATAATATCATTTGGAAAAAGGAATAGACTTTATCGTTAACTATTTAAGTACTTGATCTCTTTAACAAAACATTTCCTTGAAAGGTAGGTATTCTTATAGTAGACTTATTTACTTAAATGTATGTGAATTGATTACTCTCGCTAATGCCGCAATGTTCCTCTCGCGGATTTATTTCTATTTTTTTCATCTCGTTTCAGACATATGTTCAGCCTCTCACATTACATTATATTTGTTTAAAATCTCTAAAAGGGAGCAATAAGGCGAGGGGAGGTTTCATTAATGAGCAGGAGTTCACACGTGCGAAGGGTTTACTAGCTGACATACAAACATTGTCACGATGAAAATCACCATAATTAGTTTATTCCCGTATGTAAAAGACTGCCTTGCTACAAAATTAGGATATGGCAGTTCCGCAATTATTATAAACGGAGCAAATATGACATGAAAATTGTCATTGTTATGATACACATGTATACTGAGAAAAACGAAGGTATAATGTCATAAGTAACCCCCCCCCCCCCCCCCCCCAAAAAAATCAATTTGTAAATGCTAGTAGGTTGGTTGTAGTGTTGGTACTACATCAGAATAAAATTTTACGTGAGAGAATGATCAGTGCTGACATATATACACAGTGAAACTCGTCCAGCTGTTCGGCTGGAGCAAGTCAGTGGTCTAGCTGTCCTGCTTCAGCTACACACTAGTGCCACACTTAAGCTGGGAAAGAAGTCTAGTTTAATGTTTTTTTCGGAGGTCTGAATTTTATTATCATTTCATACGTACACTATCTAACAGATGAAGAATGTACAGTTTTACAAGCTATTCTATTTTTCTAAAACAAATATCATGCCAGATGCGAAATATATCATTTATAACAAACTATTGGCGTCATTAACTGATAGAAGTTATGGCTATCTAATCTGACAACAATGGTGTAAACTAGGTGAACTTGGTATGGGTGTGAGGAGGCAGAGAGGTGGATATTGTGATAGAAAGAAGGTAGCCCGGGTTGGCTGTGGAGTTGTGGAGGAGATGGCGACACAACAGGGAGCGGTCTCTACCTGAAGGCGCTGTGGCGGTTGGGGTCGGGCAGGCGCAAGGCGGCTGTGTCGCTGACGCCGCGTCGGTGAGTGCGTGTGTGCTGCGGCGGCCGCGTCCCGGCAAGCTCGGCCTGCCAAACACACAACAGCCAGTCTGAATGAGCAGTGAATAACGCGGATACGTCACGTAGTCAACGTGGATACGTCACGTATTTACGTCACGCAGTCGTGTGAGCATGCCATGAATATGTGTGGCCACAGATGGAAAGCAAATCCTATTGGAGTCATAGGGACTGGAGTCATAGGGACAAGACTGATGTTACAAGAACCATTATATTGACGTGTGGTGGGATATATCACGTTGACAAGTCACTTGGCATCATGATGGGAATGTCAAGAGTGATAAGTAACAATGACACATACATAAACATGCCAGTTTCACTTGACATGTTAGAACATCACAGAGCGATTGAATTGAGAAAAAATAACACAACAAAAAACATCACCGTACGAGTTGAGTTCACACAAACATGTCAGGGACAGCTCACTCGGACTCATGATGGAATTATTCCATATGAATATGCCACATGGAGATGTCAGGTGCCAACTCCACCTGGGCTTGAGAAGGTAAAACGTCAGACACACACAAGCCATAGCACACGAACAGGTCACTTGTACTCAGTGTGGGAATATGTTATGGTGAAACATGCTATTGATGAGTCACATTGTCATGGCACCTGCAGCTGAGATCGTAAAACATCACAGGGACAGGTGAGGAAGACACATCACAAAACAATTAACGGTAATAGGCCACTTGGAATAATAACGAATTGGTAATTTAGCCACATGATGGAAGCATGGCAAGCTGACAGGTCAGACTGCACCATAGGTGTGGTAGAATATCACAGTGCATGCACATCATAGAACATCACACCATTTTAATATCTGAAGTATAG